>OW203894.1:5627887-8027887 GCA_934046635.1 Buathra laborator | reverse complement strand
CATAAAATTATATTTTTTTCATCGATGGATCAGAAATCTTTGTCTATAATTATTCTTTTGGTGATATTCGAAAGTTAAGAGGAAAAACTTTCTAATTCACAAATGACCAACAAACGGTCGGTAAAATTTAGATCTTTCGCTGTTTCAGCATAGGATTCAAACTTTGATTCCATTTCAAGGGAAATTTGTGTTCACGATAATTTAAGTTAAATGTCGACAATATAGGAATTCAAACCATGTATTGCATTTTTCATGTTATTTTAATAAAAATTATTATTTTCACCGAAATGACCACGTCTAACGATTATTTGCTCGCCCGGAACCCCTAACGTGAGCCTTCGAACCGTGTGCGTGGCAACGGCCAAAAAGGTGAACGTTACAATATATACAATAAAAATATATTAATGATACCCATCATTTACTTTGACATCTCCGTTAATTGAAAATAAAAAAAAACATTAACCATATTCCTTTCTTGTGTTGAGCATTTTCTTTATTTTAAGCTAGGAGGCGCCACATGCGCAATATGAGCTTATGGCGCACATGTGGCCGCGGTATAAGAGCTGATGGACACGCGCGTGCGCTCGCCCGCTCATAAGCTGATGTTGCGAGCGAACGGGTCTGTACTAGCTGGACCACCGCTGCGCACACGTCGAGTTAGCTTGTCGCGACGTGTGTCCTCCGCGCCGCCGCCGCCGCCGCCGTCGCCGTGTTAAGCTTATAGTCGCGTAAAAACGAATATATTTATAAGTGTGTTAAAATGGACGTACGATAGAAACATCCGTGGACTTCACTAATTTGTGGGCCAACAGGCTGTGGTAAGACACTTTTCGTGCGAAGATTCTTGCGCCATCTAGCGGCCATGAGCGACGCGACGTTCGGCCGTATTATATTTTACTACGGCGATAATCTCGATGCCGATACTGCAGCGCTGTTCAAGACTTCGGCGCATGAGGATTCAACGAGCGCTAATATTAAAATCGAATTTCACGAAGGACTACCACAGCCGAAGAATTATTCACAAGATAACGACTGTAAGAAATTGGTTATTATCGACGATTTGATGAGGGAATCGTCAAACAATACGATGGTAGATCTCTTCACGAAAGGCAGTAATCATAAAAATATCAGCGTTATTTTCATAACGCAAAATATTTTTCATCAGGGACACGAGCAACGCGATATTTCGCTGAATGCGAATTATATTGTTATTTTTAAAAATCCCCGAGATCGGGCGCAAATTCAGCATCTTGCGAGACAAGTTTATCCCGAGGATCCACGCTTTTTAACGGAAGCCTATCACGATGCGACTGCGCAGCCGCATGGATATCTACTGTTGGATCTAAAGCAATCGACGCCTGATATGTGCCGATGCCGCACCAATATATTTCCGGACGATCCACAAATGCATGTATATATACCGAAAAACAAGCGCGGCTTTCGTCAATTGAATTGACCGGTGGATGGGCGTATTTAGTCAAATGGCGGTTACGCAAACATCTCGGCGGCGGGGCGATAATGGGGAAGATGACGGTAAAGAAGAAGAGGAAGAGAACAGCGTGTTCTGTGCGATCACCGATCGATAAACGGCACGCCGCTTTTCTGAACGCCCTCTGTCATGCTAGTAAAGAGCAGCAAAGAGCGCTGCTACGCACGGCCGATGAATCGCTGGTCAAATGTATATGCGAATGCGCACTGAACGTCTTACACGGCGTAGTAACGCTTAAAAACGGTGTGAAAAATCGTCTTAAAAGATATAAAAAGGTGTTGCGACAACTATCGCCGTGGTCCGCAGTAAGACAGAGCGGCGGTGGCGGCCGGAGTAGAGCCAACGGCACCGCTCGTAAACGACGAAAATTCAGCTGGAGAGCGAAAAAACGTCTCATCATGCAGAAAGGCTGTGGAGCATTTTTGCCGCTTTTATTGGGACCGATTATCACGAGTTTGGTCAGTAGACTGTTTACCGGCAGCGGTGGCGGAAGTACTGACTCTTAATTTAATCGTGCGAGATCTAATGGAACACGCGAAGAAAATGATTTTAGTACCGGCTGAAGAGGCGGGGATATGGAAAGACCCGATGATCGGAGGCGGCGGCGGCGGCGGCGGCGGCGGAGGAACTCGTGCGCCGTCTGTCGGTCCACTAAGTGTACAGACGCCGGGTGATCCTATATCGCGACTCGACGAGGAGCTTTCGGGAATTTTACACTCAAAAAAGTATCGCGATGACTCGGAAAAGTGGAAACAATATCTACAGGTGTTGCAGAAGTATTTATTTTTGCTCGAAGTACGAAAAGGCCCAATAGATCCGGCGTTACCTGGAGCGACCTCTGCCATGTCTCGTGAACAGCAGACGCCACCACAGACAAATGGGACGTTCGATGATACGATAATCATAGACAGCGTGCCGCAATGTTTCGACATAAAGCTAAAGCTCTCGTGTCTTATCTTCGCAATTCACCGGGAGCAGTACAGCACATCAGATGGGACCAAGAGGGGCGCGTGACTATAGACGGCAAGCTTGTACCAAATTCAAATATTGTCGATCTTATTAACGACGCGGTAGGATCGAGAAAGGAGTTTAAAGCCGTGGGTCGGCGTGACTTTATTCAGAGTATACGAGATATCTCTATACCACGTGAATTTATCGGAAACACCGCATTATGGACACTGGGAGAGGAGCGATTCCGTGTTGAGCGTACACAAAATAATCCGGGCGTGGATAACGACGAAAGCCCCTACTTTCGTGACAATGCTATAGCTGCAAAAGTAAAACGGTCTGATGGTAAAAGTGCGGCTGGTATTAGAACTAGAACTAGTCGTGAAGAGACGTTCAACAATCGTCGTGGGCTAAATTCCGACTATTCGCCGAAACAGAGTGAAAAGGACGAGTCAAAGAAGAAGAACAAGAAGGATAGTATGGCCGCGGATACGGAGGCTGCCGAGCGGTCGAACATTACGACGACACCACGTTCAGATGAGGCCGTTCAAATACCTCGAGGGTTTGCACACTGGCTAAAACTATGTATACTCCAATGTCTGCTCTAGCATAACCGTCAGAGAGAGAGAGAGAGAGAGAGATGCCGTACGGAAAAGTGTATTATGACCCTTCGCACCCCGCTGGTTACGCCGGTGCAAGACGACTGACAGATAAAAAAACTGAAGTAGCCGCTGTTTATGACTGGTTGACCCACCAAGACGCGTACACCATTCACAAGCCCGTCAAGCGGCTTTTCCCAAGACTTCGCTACAGTGTTGACAACACAGACGACGTTTGGGAGGCTGATCTCGTCGATTTACGCTCGTTAAAGAGTTACAACGATAATACCTACTACCTGCTCACAGTCATTGATGTATTGAGCAAGTATGCATGGGTCGAACCGCTACAAGACAAAACAGTGCACTCTGTGACGCAAGCCTTTAAAAGGATTTTTGAACAAAGCACCGGACGGTCACCCACCTGTCTACAGACCGATAAAGGCAAGGAGTTTGTCGGAAAAGAGTTGCAAGTCTTTCTTAAGGAGAACAATATTGTGTTTAGAGTTACGCGTAACCCTGATATAAAAGCAGCAGTTGTCGAGCGCTTCAATCGTACGCTGAAAGAGCGAATGTGACGTTACTTCACGCACCGAAATACTCATCGATACATTGACATTCTACAACAACTCGTCGACGCGTACAACCATGCGAAACACTCGTCAATTAAGATGCAACCGGCCGCTGTGACTTTACACAATGCTGATGTAGCGTACGAGAATATGACGAGAGCATCGTTGAGGCAACGCAGAAAAAGGCGTTTCACCGACGTTAAATACAAGTGCGGCGATTACGTTCGGATTAGTCGAACAAAAGGCACCTTCGAGAAGGGTTACGAGCGGAATTGGAGTGAAGAAATTTTCCGAATCACAAAAGTTACAGTCCGTCAGGGTATCCGAGTTTACGAATGAAATGATCTTGAGGGAGAGTTAATCGACGGATTTTTTTATACGGAAGAAATCACGCCTGTACACGAGAAACGTGTTGCGGAAAATAAAGAATTCAAAATCGACCGTGTAATACGAACAAAAGGTCGCGGCGCGAAGAAACAGCTTTTTGTCAGCTGGGTCGGTTACCCGTCGAATTTCAACTCGTGGATACCGGCGTCTAACGCTCGCGACCTTGGAGGCTAGCGTAGTGAATACGCTCAGCCAACATGTACAATGACAAAAATTTTTTTCTCGTCCTGCCGAGCAACAGCAGCATGAAGTATTTTCCGAACAACACTACGACAAATTTCACCACACACCTTTCACGTGAAATAACCCTCAACGGTCATTGGGTCGTGGGTTTAACGGAAGTTCACATACCTTGCACGATGATACATATCCAGAGTGATGAGACTGAAATTCAGTGGACACCGTGTGGCCGAAAAGACCTAAAAATCAACCATATACCGTACGGCGTATACGACAATCATGAGGCTTTAATGAAAAGTATAAATAGTCTGCCCGGTATAAGCGAGGCCGGTATACGAATAGTTAATGCAAAAAATGCAAGCGGTTACGTAGCGATTGAGGGTAAAAAGTGCGGCAAAGAAATTGAGGAATCGCTGAATTTCTTGCAAATGAGCGACAAGCTTCGTCACGTCTTTGGCTTCGAGTTAACGCCGGGTAAAGATTGGGAAAGCGCCGGGAAGTCGTACGTCAGCTTTACCCGTGGTATACAACGCGAAAGTCAGATGCCCGCCTGCATTGCCCGCGCTCTACCCGAAGAAATCTTTGTCTATACGGATTTGTGCGTACCCTACACAGTTGGTGACACACAGGCCGCTCTGTTGCGGATAGTAAATCTGAATACAGCAAAGTACAAGTATGGCTCGACACAGGTGAAATATTTTTCGCCGGCAAATTATTTACCGCTGCTTAATAATTGCTTTCGTACGATCGAAATAGATATATAGATATGCCTCACGAGAGGCGCTAAAGCTATACGACGCGAGGCTTTGCGCACCGGCTTGCACGTTATTGAAGATGTAAGCGGTAATAATGTACCATTCAAGGAGTCGCTAAAGCGTCGGGCCAGAGAATCCGGCGAAAATTTGAAACGAAAAGCCGACGAGAAAATTGCACTACTTATGAAGGGATCTGGCTATAATAGTGCGATCGCCGCGAGAACGATGCAGTTGCTGATTGGACGCGCAACTCGGCGCACCTCCACGAGAAAGAGATCTTCCACCACGAGGAACAAGAAGACGAAGAAGGGAAAAAAGAGAAGCGCCACTAGTGCAACATCGCGGAGAAAGAAAAGAAGGACGAAGACGGGGAAAGTGACGAAGACTCGAAAAAATAAAAAGAGACGACGCGTTGATATTTTCGGAAGTGCTTAAATATGTCCTTTCTACACTCACACTCGTGCGAATGTATGAAGTCGGATCTCGACTTATTCACAATACCGCCAACGCAAACTTCTATAGAATCATCGCAATGGGTTCACTACAAGCCGGTCTCTTCGTTGTCGGACGACGGGCCCATCGAATTTGTGATACCTGGCCAGGGGAGGAATACCTGGATCTCGCGCATACTATGATCGCTGTAAGCCTTAAAGTGGTATCCAGCGGTGGCGCAGAGTACAAAGTTGCGCCCGTAAATAATTTTTTGCACAGCCTCTTTAATCAGATAGACGTATTTTTTAATCAAAAACTTGTCGCGCCTCCTAATAATGCCTACGCCTACCGGGCGTACATTGAAACGTTCTTGAACTATGGCCCTGCGGCAAAAATATCGCATCTCACTACGGCTTTGTGGTATGCCGATACTGCAGGTGGTTTCGAGTTGCTACCGGGCGCGAGTCCGAGCAACGATGGCCAAGACGCGAGAGCCCGTTATGTCAAAGGAGGTCGGACCTTGGATATGATTGGCCATCTACACTGTGATGTATTCAATCAAGACAAATTTTTGGTGAACGGCGTGGAAGTACGACTACGTCTCGTACGCTCAAAAGACGATTTTTGTCTTATGGAAACACCATCAAAAGATTGCACACACAAGAGAACATTCACGATACGACACTGCTGATAAGACGAGCGAAAATCTGCCTCCACTTGTCAACCAACATCGCAATCGACTGCGAAGAAATACAACGAGTTACGAGTGGAGCACCAAGCCCCTACAGTGTATCAAGTCTCGAGTTTGTGGAACTATTCTCGGCTAATAAGGTGAAAAACGATAATATTGTGCGACGTTACTACAAGAATCTACGATATGTGAAACATACAAGACGACGAAACGTCTCAAACACCCGACGAACAAGACTTTTAAAGGGCAGCGGTAATGGCTGTACATCACGGTGTATACAAACATGTACAGCCCGTTTCGGTTGTCACCTGTAAATAAACGAATGTAACAAAAGAAAAGAAAAAAAAGTTTTCATCTCATCTTCATCGTCAACACACGGTCCCCCACCACCGCCACCACCACCACCATCAGCTGATATAAAAGACGGTCTCTCCACACGAGAAAGCACACTTGACAAGGATTCGTGGCAACGTCAACAACCCACCACAAAAATGGACATCATCAGCGGCATACTCGTCATTGACTGTAGCAAGAATCCCTGGGAACTACTCCCGGAGGAGCTCGAATACATTCCCAAACCCTTGCTACTGAGGCACTGGAGTGAATACATCGACATCCTGTGGGTAAAACTACCTCAAAATATTCGACAGGACCCCGAGGTTGCATCATACCGAGCCTGTAAAAAACATTGGGCACCCAAGCATCTAAAGATGCAGCTCGAAGGGTATCCACCACTCCAGAGAGAATGCACGGACTGTCTACAGGAGGCCGCGGAACAAGAGTCAACGGCGCCGCCGGACCAACCCGAGAAGGTATTGCCGCTTACAACAACGGCTGAGTCTGACCGCAAGCAAGACACACCGCTGCCGTCAACCGACTCTGCCATGAGCCTTGACCCACCACCCAAGACCACTGATCTTTAAAAAAAATGGTAACGACGAAATATTGTAAAATGTCAATGCAAGAAAATTTAATAAAGAAAAATAATTTTGTAAATGTTTTTTTTATTTGGCGGTACGGTATTACCATTAGAATAGTAAAAGACGAAAACTAATTTACCGACTGCAGAATATTATTTGTATTAAAAACTGTCGGTAATTCCTAGAGGGCACCAGGAGAAATTGGACGACCAATCAAAACGCAGCAAGTTTACTAGAAGAACATTAGTACAGAAAACACGATGAAAATTTATAGAGGGCGCCATGGAAAATCAGTCGACCAATAAGAGCTCGGGGAATTTCAAGTCGGCCAATCACGGCGCGGGGAAAATGAGACGACCAATCACGGTCCAGAGATTTTCCCAGCCTCTCTCTCATTGGCTCCCTATACCTCAAGGGGCGTGGCTTAAGGGACCCTAGGGGGTGGGGAGGGGACCACAGGTGGTGGGGGAAGGAGTGGGGGCCCGACAACGGTGGTGGGGGAGAGGGGTGGGGGTAGACGGTGGTGGTGGGGGTTGGCGCCAGTGGCCGCGTGGAGGGTGTAAATCCTGTCTCCCTATACCTGTACACTACTACTTACATAAAAAAAAGAAAAAAAAAAGTTGTTACTCAAAAGAGAGAAAAATTCGTTGCATGATTTAAATATACTTGTGTGCCTTAAAACAGAAACAGATGGACTCAAATCGCATAACTCTTTAAACATCTACAAAACTGATCAAGAGGGCGAGACGGCGAAATATAATTGAACGATTGAAAGAACTTACCTAAGCGAAGTTCAATCGTAATTATATGAGCCGTCTCGTCCGAGTAGATCATACCCACCCAAAACATATTCCCTGGATCCCATTAGACTGTAAGACTGCGATTTGAATGCTTTAAAAATATATGGCGGTACAGTGGCGTGGGGTCCGCGAGCGAGGGTAGACAGCGCTGCGAAAGTTTCGTGGCTTGGAGACGAAGGTAAGTTCTTTCAATCGTTCAATTTTCCCCATCGCAAACGCTATCGGACGCGATGCTGAATCCCGAAGATATCGATTCCGATCTGCTTCGATTGCTAGGCAATATAAATTCATTATTCGCCTCGGGATCGCGAGAGTTGTCGACACAGAAAAATACGTCCATATGCACTTGTAGCGCTGGTAAATTTGTACACGGGTACTTCATTTTTGACAAGATTAAAATCAATGGATGGTTGAGAATCGTTAACCACGTGTTTGCTTGGTTTCCTTTTTTTTCGGCTCCTCCACTGGCACTTCAACATAATATTTTTTTTTTTGAATAACTGCGATTATCTCGACCGTAAGGTGCCTGAACTCCTACACGCCATCGAAAATAAATAATTTTATTATTTTACTTTATTCGCAACCACCTCCTATAACTCTGGGACGTCGGTACTTCGCGTACTTTGATAGTCTTACCGTTAAAACTACCAGCCTTTTCATTTACCACTCAGTTTGTTAGAGCGACAACGGCACGGCGTTGGCCCAGCACTGGGCATTGTCATTACGCCGGTGCTACGCTGTATGAAACGACTATGGAAGTAACTCTGGTTACCTACATTGGCCAGCGCTGGCCCGTTGTTGCATTCCGGAGTACAGCAGCCGGAGTCGGGCCAGCAGTGGGCCGTTTTTCCAGCTCTGGCAGAACCCCACCTGGGTTGAGATCCCAAATTTGGCTTATCGATAGTTTTCGATACTCAAAACCTTCGAAATCTTTAATTTTTCGAGTAAAGCGTTGCTTTACTCGACAGAGTCCTGACGCTAAGAAGAAGCAAAGGACCAATCTCAACGACGATCTGAACATAGAAGGAAGAACTAACGTCGGCCATTCATCATTATGAACGCATTCTAATTAATCAAATTTCTTTTCAGCGAACAGATCCTTTTTGATTTACATTTTTCCTTTCCGAACAACAGCGCCGGCAACCGCCTTGGGGGACCTCGGCAACCGGTTTCGTCTGGGTTACCTTTCCTTTAAAAAACCAGCGCCGGCAACTACCTTGGGGGAACTCAGTGACCGCTTCGTCTCGGATTATCGATCTAATCCTAATTAACGTAGAATCAATTGCATTGTGGTGACGTATTAGTACACGACGGCGCCGACGACTGCCTTGGGGGAGCTCGACGACTGCTTTCGTCTCGTCATTAACTAATAAGCATTTGTTTAACGTAGAAGAAAATTTCCCAAATTTCCATAAATAAAATAACCTTTCGATCTGTTTCGCAACGTAAATAACGAAAGAGTTAAAAATTAATCGAACCATCGAATAAACAATGAAATTCATACCATTTTCTTTGTATCAATGTCATCTATTGAATAAAAATCAATTATCGTTGACATTTCGAATCAACTAACGGATTTCTTATTTGACAGTACCTGCCCTCACATTTACGTGAGCAAAAAACTCACAATAACGCCGCTTGCAGAGCAAAGATCTGTCAGTCTCTAAAAGCGTACCGTTACAACCTTTAAACCTCCCTTCATGTAGAAGAGTTCTTTGAGTAGCAGAATGACATTTTTCTTTTGTCACCGAGACAAAATCTGAAGCCGGAAGAAAAAGGTCAAGGAGAAAACCGGAAGTGATAGCTGATTTTGGTAGAGCGTCCACTGACTTATTTCCTGAAATTCCCCTATGACTGGAGACCCAGGTGAGACAAGTGGAGAGGTTGTTGTACGCCGCCTTCTGCGGCATACTTTTTTCCGCTCGTCGTTCCCGCGAATCTGAAACAAAAGAAGAATAGATTAATATAAAGTTAATATTTGTTACGTCCTGCCTTGCCAAACGGAATATTTTCATCTATACAATTTCTCAATCATCCTATCGCCAAGTCAAACACCGGACATACCTTCTCGAATTACGGCGATTCATATCCGTTCGCGGAAAGACCGCGCGCACGTACGCGACTTTCCCACAAAACGGACCTCGCGCCGCGATCCCCGATATCACACGATTCTCCATCAGCAATTCTATTCGCTCAATCGATCCTACCTTCCCTCTCTGTCTTTATACATCCTTTCTCTCTCTCGTATGATCGCGCGTGGATCGCGATCTCAGCATTTTCGGCCGCTTAGCGACAGCCGATTATCACCTCTAATTATTCAGTCTAATTTCTACTCCCGAACGAAACGGTCATCCTAAATTCATCCCTTTTTCGACTCACTTTAGAATCGTCCCGATAAATACACACATCATAAATCATCATCATAAATCATAAATAAATCAGCTATCGTTTGAGGAACGGGATTTTAAATCTTTTTCAAGGAACCGAACCCCAATTATAATATAAGTGAAATTGCGTCCAAGTCGCAATAATATAATTGCGTCCAAGTCGATAATAGCAATCAATAGGTAACCTCTGAGGTTACGCGACGAGTGTCTGTACCACTGAGTCGCCCCCGCGGACAAGTCGAAATGAAAGATACCTCTGAGTCGCGGCGCGAACAAGTTCACGAGGCACCGCTGAGCGCGTTTAACCCATGTTACGGTTCGCTCAGACCTCTGAGACGTAACATAAAAATTAGTGTCAGAAGTGGGATCGTTCCTCGAGTTCCCAATAAATAAAAAAGTGAAAAAAGTGAAATAACCACGAAAACCCAAGACCCAAGAAGACCACTCTCGATCATCCAAGGCCGAGGTTCGCAGTCTACAGGAAACCGGAAGATGTCGAAAATCGGACCAGTGCTCACCCTGCTGTTGGCTGCCCTCGCGTAAGTACCACTTAATTATTCATTATTACAACTATTCGTTCGAAGGATAGCGAGGTTATCCTCAAGACTCATATACACTCTTAACTACCTAAATTTCGAGAAGCAAGTGAACAGATACAAATCACAATACAAGATACTAAATTTTGAAATTCTCGAAGTTATTAAGTTTCCCAAATTCTCCAAATTTCCGAATATTTTAATTTTTGTCATTTCCAGTATTTAATCCCTCAAGTTTCTAAATATCAAATTCTCAATCTTGTACATGCATAAACTTCCAATTTCTCGAAATTTTTATCTATTTTTTCAATTTTAAATGATAAACTATTCAATTTTGAAATCCTCGAAGTTATTAAATTTTCCAAATTATTAAATTTTTAAATATTTCAAAATATTAAATTTTCCAAATTCTCCAAATTTCCGAATATTTTAACTTTTGTCATTTTGAATATTTAATCCCTCAATTTTAAAAATAATCAAATACTTTAATTTTCAACATTTTAAATTCTGAATTTTTCGAATAACTAACTTTTCTATTATCCAATTATTTAAAGTTCATAATTTTTGCATATTTTCATTTTTTTGATTATTCCAGTATTTGAAGTTTAATTTTCGATTTCTCCAACGCTGCTATCAAAAATTCGTAGCGATTATTAATATTTACCGATGATTTTCTAAAATCGTTCCTTATTTCCAAATCCATCATGAGTGTTCTATTCGTCTAGCGTACTAGACAATTATTAAGTCTCGAACATGTCACATTACTCAGATGACTATCGTTTGTCCAAATCTACAAAACGAGGCCGTGACTATACAAACAAGACAAATCGCAATACGCACAGACGAGTTTCTTCTCGATCTCGCGAACGTCGTGTGAGGTTCGACCGTCGCGTTATCGAAATACGAACTTGATCTAATAGTCGCGAAAAATGTGGCACATCTCGACGCGAAAAACATAAAAATAATTCTCGCTGTAAATACGATTCTTCTAGATCGAATTCTCGCGAAAGTCATGACAGTGATCAGCGTTACATATACAGACACGACTCGCGAGACGAATGTAAGTCCAGACACAAATATCACTTGCGCGATGAGCGCGAGCGTAGAGACTATTCGCGTTCATTCTCAAATCATCGTACGCGACACAGAAACGTAGCTCGATCGCGTCACGACGAATTCGATTCCGATTCAGATTGCAGTCACACCGAATACGATTCCGATTCAGACTGCAGCCATTACGAATATTTAAACTATCACGGGACTCAGCACGGCGGCGCGATGTTGAGTCAGATTCAAAAAGCGCTTCTTTCAGTAAAGTAAAAATTATCCGCGATAGTATCAGAATCAACTGTAGTCTTCCGCAAAGTTCTATGGATTTGAGTAACTCCGAAATTCGAAAATTCGTAACGTTGTACGTAATAAACTATTCTACGGAACTTAACATAATTAAACAGAGCTACGCACCGCCGAATTTACACATCAATCGCAATATAATCTGCGAAATCGATACTGGTGCATCTGATAAAGAGTATTCTCTAGGAGCGATTGCGATGTCCGTTAATGGAATTTACGCAACTTTTCACGTTGTGACTGACGATTCTCCAATCGAGGAGGATGGCCTTGTAGGGATCCTATACCTCGACAGTTGGATAGCCACGTACGGTGAAACGTTTCCCCCTAACCACCTTGAAATCGTCACAGTGCCGGCCAACACCCGGAAACTCATGTGTATCCGCGTCGCTAACGAACCTTCTGAGGGCTATGTACCTCTCGAAATAATCACGAAGGGCGTATATTACGGAGATACTGTCGTCAAAAATCGAAACGGCATTGCGCAACTCGAAATTACTAACAGTACAAAAACGCCCGTAGATATAGTAGTACCGACTATTAACTCCACTGAAATCTGCGAATTTTCTAACGAAAAATAATACCACCGCTGAGTTTGAGGTACGAACTAAAACAAAAATAATTATTCACGACGAATTGCGAATTTTGAAAGGAACAAAAAATAACCATGCACGTGGTACACGGTATAGAAATGTCGCGAAATAACAAATGTCCGAGCTTAATAAATCAGAGACCGCTTCGTTACCATCGGAAAATTTGGTACTCGGCACATTCAAAGATGATAAAAATAAGGTGCTGCATCGATATCGGAAACGCGTGTGCTCGTTCGATGACTTGAGTGATTATTTCTGTCACTCAGCGCTAAAAAAAATGCGCGAGGAAGCAACTACTTCGCGATCACACGATGTCGACTGTCCGTCACTGGAATTCGCCGACGCTGCTGAACTGAGACCTCCACCTGGTGCAGTGCGACAACCGATACGAGGCGATCTTAGGAATATTCCTCCCACAGACAAGTCACAAACCAACATTTTGGCTTGCTTATCACCACCTACGGAAGGAACAGTAGAAAAAATCCCGTTGAGCATAAAGCTCAAGGATGTTGATGGACAACTCCGTCCCCTAACCGGGAAGGTGATCGTGAACTTTCTCGAAGAACTGCCATCGCTAATTCCATCTACCACTGCGTTAAGAACTGGAAGCAACGTGAGCGAAGTATCTGAAAATTCGATACCAGACGACATTGGAGAACCACCACCTCAATCGAAATCATCAAATCACTGGTCACCCACGTACGACAGAGAAATAAAAAAAGATTTGAACATTGATAACTCGTGCAGTCAACGATCTTTTTCGGACACAGCTGATCATCTCAAACGACCTACGCGAGTAAAATCATACGAGTCGTTGACACACGAAGCTTACAATCTTGACGCATCGCCACCCGATCCCAACGGATCTCGGAAAAACGTATACGATACACACCGAATTTTCATTGAAACGACGTCCAAAGGTTACGCAACAAACGCAGCAATTTTTCAATCGGCAATGGATTTTGCGAAAGTGCATTCGACCCCTTACGCAACAACTGGGGAGGCGACAGATGAAATATCTATCGCTAATAGCAAGAAAGAGTTAGTCGTCGAGAATTCGTGCTGCCAGCATTTCTTCACGGATACGACTGACCATCTCAAACGGCCTACACGACTAAAAACGTCGGTGGCATTCAGAATTCACGACGGGGAAGGCGCGTCATTTGATCCTGACGCCGATCAGTGCCAGCTATAAGCTGATTCTTCCCAATCTACGGTCAACGAACACCATACACTTGCAAATGACGGAAACACTACGCCGACATTCAAAAGAAAACGCGCATCGACTTACGAGAAAACGATTTGTATTGCGGACGCACACGTCATCCCCTATGCAATAACTGGGGAGGCGATCGATCAAAGATCAATCGCATCGACGTGCAATCATCCACCGTGGTTAGCTACACTTTTGTACAATCTCAAACACTTCTACACCGTTCTAAAAAGATTCTCCACGAATAACAAATCTGTAAAACCGTATCGTAACTGTCAACGCGATCGGTTAAAACCACGAGCAAACGCAACCCGTAAGGGAATAGGATAGATCAAACGTAGAATAATTTAATCAATCATTTCTGTCTTTCTCCTTCTGTCTCAACCATAGTAACGCAGAATTAATATTAGTACTAGTAGAACAGACAGTAAGCAACACCATAGCGATTTTTAAACACAGAATCTCCTACTTCGCTAAAAAAAAAAAAAATTAATTGCTCCTCCAATACCTTTTTCCGTTTGATGACTGTCCAACTGCTACCTTCAAATAAAACTATCCGCGACATACAATACAATGCATAAACAAGCAATGAACCGCTCCTGAAGAGGATTCTAGCTCGGAACGGGTTGCACTATTATAAAAAAAATATATATTTTCTTTAACCGAATTCGTCGGACTCCGAGATTGAACACCTTTCTTTTGTGCCTCTATGCGTGCTAAGCGCGTAAAAGAATGGGGGGAGGGATTCTCTCTCTTTACCCCACGCTCGAAATTCGGTTACGATCGAATTCAGATCAATTAAACTTTTACAATAAGTAAACTCAATGCAGACTCCATAAAAATACTAGACGCCATTCAACTCCTACCTACACGAATCAAAATTTACTACGAGACTGGAAATATTCTTATAAAATGTCGAATAGAACACATCATCATTTCACGCAATAAAACCGATATGATCCCACCGATTTCTGTATAACCTGTAAACCTTGCTGATCGCAAGATCAGCTGTCTAATCAAAATATAAGATCAGTTTCAGAAATTCCTAGGAGAACTTGTGCATCGAACTTTCCAACGCTAACGTATCATGAGGGTATAGTAAGCTAAATAGGTAAAATCTCCTAACGACCTGTACCCTCCGGAATGCAAGGTAAAGTCCAATTGAAATAAATCACTACTATTTTGAACACGTTCTTTTTCTCTCGAACCGTTTCTGATATTTCGAATCTTTTTCTCTAAAATGTTGAATTTCTAAATTCCTAATAATTGTCTAATTATATTTGCTGCTATATTTTACTTCCGATGGTTACAGATTCGAAGTCATACGCAGGAAGCGATTGCGTCAACGATCGCATATGCGAACCAAACGATCCAGTGTACGATTCAAAATGTACACCCCCGCATTCGCCGCGATTATAACGGACATCATTTTCACGCCAATCATCAGTCACTAACCACCAGTAGCTTCGTTTGCGGACCTGCAATACGTTCAGAATCTGGCAACTCAACGACTTCAACTTCACCTTAAGCAGACATCAGCCTATAGAGTCGCACACAGTTCGACACACGCAACACACACCTTTGCACTTCCTGAAATGAAATATAATTAAGCTCATTATTATGGGAGCTACTCTCCCACCTTTTCCGGGTAGCTATAAGTACACATACATCCTCGAGTCATCACGTCAGGACGAGCTGCGCAATTTTCCCTTTCACGTTGACCAAAGCATCGCATAGCATTGGTCAATTTTCAGGTGGGGAGGTGTTACGTCCTGACCCTTGTGAGCGTATTATCCATAAATTATTTCTCCGAATTTCTATCTCAATATATTTCAATAATTAAAATCAAAGCACTGGACATTCCTTCTCGAATTACGGCAATGCACATCCGGTCACGAGAAGGCGTACGTCTTTCCCACGAGCGCCGTGCGACGAACCTCGCGCCTCGATTCCCGATATCACGCGATTCTCTATCAGCATTTTTATTCATTCCATTGATTCTACCTTCCCTCTCTGTCTCAATATATCCTTTCTCTCTCTCGTATGATCGCGCGTGGATTGCGATCTCAGCATTTTCGGCCGCCTCGCGACGGCCAGTTATTACCTCCAATTAACTAGTCTAACTTTAACATCCGAACGACTCACAGCTACATTTCGCGGCACCGACATGAGGATCTATATATGCAACAGATTTATAATCGTGCCAGACCCAGACGACAGAGTAGGAATAATACAAGAACACCACTGCTCGATCGTCGGCGGCCACAAGGGCATGACAAAAACTTGGCAATTAACCATCCAACGTTACTATTGGAGAACGATAAAAAAGGATATCGAACACTTCATCAGACACTGCATAGATTGCCAACGGCGCAAATTGGTGCGTGTAAAACACCGCGAACCAATGGTAATCACCGATACGCCAACGGATGCCTTCGATAAAATATCAATCGACATCTACGGGCCTCTGCCAACTACAGCATCCGGCAACAAGAATATATTGACGATACAGGACAACTTAACGAAATACTCAGTAGCCATTCCCATGGGAAACACGACTGCAAAAGACGTCGCCACGGCCCTCGCGATGAAATTCATCTGCATTTACGGGGCCCCGAAAATCATCATATCGGACCGAGGAACGAATTTCGTGAGTGAAATATTCAAGGAATTCGCGAAACTGTTTCAGTTAAAACATTACTCGACTACTGCGTATCACCCACAGTCCAATGGCTCGCTGGAAAGAAGCCACCACGTGCTGCTCACCGAACACCTCAAACAACATATCAGCCATCGCGGAAATTGGAATTATTGGATCCCCTCCGCGATGTTTGCGTAGAATACAAGTACTCACGAAGGTACTAAGTTCACGCCGTTCGAACTCGTCTTCAGAAAAATTGCGAGAATTCCGTCGCAATTCAATTATGAACCGAAAGGATTGACGTTGGAACGTAACACCGGCGAATACTTCGCCGATCTAGTCTCGAAATTCGGATTGGACAGACGAGTGGCCCGCGAAAATCTAATAAAAGCAAAACATCGGTCAAAAAGATACTACGATCGAAAAGTAAAGAGGCAAACTCACCAAAGCGGAGATTACGTGCGGCTAATAAAACCAGTAAAATCAGGAAAATTCGATGCAGAATATATTGGTCCATATCGTATCACGAGAGTCTTGCCGAATAATAACGTCGAATTACTACTACGGACAGGTGAAGAGGAAGGCCAAGAAGCAAAGAAAAACATAGTCCACGTCGACAAAGTAAAAAAATTCTACGGCGAAATAAACTCTCTCTCGCATACCGGCACAGCTGACCGAATAATACAGGAATATCGGACGGTCGGCCATCATGCCGCATGACTCCGGTCAGGCATTTACATTTATCTTATATTTACTACATCCACCTCACACGAAGTCCACGGTACTCTGCTGCAGCCAAGCCTCATTGGAACTCGATACCTGGTGCGGAGAACGTGGAGCGAAAAAAAAAAAAAAACATATAAAGACCAACGAAGGCCGTATCCCGCCGTACTCGCCCGTTATCAACGGCGAGCTGAGTCAGCACACATCTCGAGGCACTGCGTGCCGACGAAGATACTACCGGCTACTCACGGACGCGAGATTAAAAGAGTTTAAATGACCGCTAGCTAGTTAACGAAATTACATACGAATAAAATAAATAGACAGGTAAATACCATCGAAACATATAGGGTATTAGAACACTACACTTGCAGAATATATACCAACTAGGCGTAGCGCTCTCATTGTGCTACTATTTCAATCGCTACCTGAGTTCCAACACCAGTAAAACATAGCAGGAATTATGCGAACTCAGCTAAGATAGCAGCAGAAGACGGCATCGACACCACCGAGCGACAGCTGATCCGGTATCACCGGCAGGCAACACCTCGAATCGCCAACCGCTCGATCACACTCCCTCCTCCAACGCGAAGAGAGATAAAGCGATAGGGCGCGTTGGCCAATGCCACGCAAATATATGCAGGAAAAAAAAATATATATATATTTAATTATATATAGATAGATATAACTTCACACACAGTAGTAGGAAAGTACAGTAGCAGGAAAAATTTAGGTCATAAAAAAAAAAATAACAACTACAGAGCGCAACCTCGCGTGTCTCTGCGTCAGTTCCCCTATGTCACTGCAACTACGTTGCAGCGGGGAGGGGGAGGCGAACCGCCATACGAGACACTTCACTGTAGCGTCAAATAGTAATAAATAAGTTAATCACTAATGAATAGAAATATACAAAAAGGGAACACGAGTTTAAAACCAATCGCTTTTATTTAACAAAAACCATATAAACGTTACAAAATAAATCTCTTCACTATGGTCGCACCGGTAGCACAACAAAACGCACCCACTCGTTTTCGCCTTCGTCTTCGTCATCCGAGCCACCAGCGGGATAAATTCGCGTACCACCAGGTACCCAATCCCCGGTAGCCAAACGAAAGCCGTGGACGATGTAACCATTCCGCGAGATAAGGGTTGCTTCATCAAATAACCGAGCGACTCCGAGCCCCTCAGGATCGTTCCAAGCGTCGCTCGCCGCGATCTCCGAACGAAGAGCGGCGCGAATAGACGCAGTCGCTTCCGTCCTGCCTCCCGCACCGGAAAATCCCTTTCGAATCTCCATTGCTACTCACAAAAAAATTCATTATACAAAAAAAAACATAGTACAAAGCGATACACAAGATAATAACATAATAAAATAACGCAATAATAGAATAACCACAGCTTACCTTAAAAATTGCCATAGCTGAACGAAATAATTGAGACTCCATCGTAAAATATTTTCTTCCCACCGAACGCTACCGCACAACGTACTGTTCTATATTGACTAACCGCGCTAAATCTCGATTCCACTGACCCACACTGCACATCACCTAACGCCATATTAGATGTTAAATCAGCAAAAGGCGCGATACAGGCGAAAGGGAGAGTTGCACTCGCCTCGTGTGCAAGCGGCCTCGCATTGTAGCATCAAATTTTATACGCGGAAATCCCTCGTTGCAGGTTTGGATCGGAGGACGGTGAATTCGCTATCACACCGATATTTAATGACCCCGGAATTTATTCGGATCGATGGGGATCACTACGAACATATCAAACCGCGTGGAAACTCGTCACTCATATCGATTTGTCGAGATTTCTGCAAAGGAAAGATACGCTGACCACAGAATGGTCCAAACTCTCACGCGAATGCCATTTCCTCGGCGAATCTTGCACCATAAGAGGCTAGCTATCAACAATGTTCGATAGCATACGAGCAGTAGGAAGAGACCAACAGGAAATCGAAGAACTCGTTCGGAAATACGGGAAAACCGACGGCGGAAGGAAAAAGAGAGCGCCTTTCGGGTTCATAGGCACCATCAGCCGCGCCCTTTTCGGCACACTCGATGCCGATGACGCAGCATTTTACGATGATTGCATCGAGTCTCTAGAAAACGACACCCGCTCTATCATGGAGTTGGTCGCGAATCAAACGCATATAATAAAGTCGAAATTTAATGAGGAAAGAATTAAACTGTTTAACGTCACACAAAATTTCGAGTATAAATTTGGGAACTTGTCAAGCGCAATGAAAGAGTTTAGTTGTAAAATATCGGCCGTACAGCACAACAATAGATTACTCGACGTCGCTGCGAGTTTAGAACACAGCATTACCGAAACGGAACTCGACACCGCGGTATTGACGGACGCTATCCTCTTCGCAAAGCAAGGACAACTACACCCTCGATTACTGTCACCTCACCAACTCGTACAGAGCGCAAAGGCGATTCAACGTCTTCGACCGAATTCAGAATTTCCCGTACCGTTACAGCTCAGTTTTGCTTCAGAACTTTTAAAATTATCCGAGCTCCCTATTTATCAATACCAGGGAAATCTTATTTACATTATCTCAGTGCCTCTCTTAGAGCTGAAAACATATACGCTATTCAAAAACATTCCGTTGCCGACCCACCAACAGTCGAGCACCCATGGATCAAGTCTCGCTTACATAAAAAACAGCTCACCCTACACCGCCATCAGCGACGATTCGGAAACTTATTTCCGACTTGCTAACAATAAACTAGAGGACTGCAAAAACTCAGACGACCGATTCATTTCCAAAAACATCAACGTGTTGTATCGAATAGACGATCACAGCGATTGCGAAGTTAAAATAATCACGGAACCGCGTTTCCAAGATCTTGCGTCGTGCGACATTCGGGTAAAAATGAGCACGCGTACCCATTGGTCACGAGTCCACTCAACCAATCAGTGGATCTTTTCTAGTTCGACACCAGAAACCATCCACATCAAATGCGAAAACCGCGCACCGCGTACGACGGTTATAAATGGTACCGGAATCCTTCACCTTCGCCCTCATTGCGAAGCCAGAACTCCCTCCGTCATGCTAACATCCTTTGACGTAAGCTCGAGCACATTTCTGGCGGAATTCGCTCCTCGAATGGCACTAAACGTCTCCGCGCTGTACGCAGCCGCCATCGATCCCGACGACTTCATAGACATCTCCGAACTTCTGGCCAACGTAGACTCCCCTACCCAAATAAACCCCGATGACAAACATAACTCCGACCTCACTGACGGAGGCATCGAATTTAAAACGACTGTCGATCGAGCGAAAGAATTACTAAAACATAAAAGAGCCAACAGGAGGATGCATCGAATGGAATCAATCGCCACATACTCGGGAATATCGCTTGGAAGCGTTACTAATCCTAGGAATAGCAAGGAAAGTCTCGTTGTTGTCCAAGGCTAGTTGGTTATGTTCGAATGCACCACGGAAGTCTCGAGCCCACCATCGCGAAGAAAGACGAAACTCGAGCCACAATAACGCGCATGGAATAGAGATCACTGAACTCCAGGAGTCTCCCGCGTCTTTCTCTGAGACGCCAGCCGTCCGTGCAGTACTGGAGATACCGGCCAGGAATACGCAACGCTCTATCTGCTCGCCGACTCATCAGCAAGGCTTATCGCGAGACCTTCGCGGGGCCTTGCCTTCAGCTCAGATGGCACGACAACCTCGTCTCACGTATCCACAACGGCCGAACGCAAGTTCATTCAGACCACAGAAATAAGTATATGGTCGCGTATATAAAAAAAAATCATACATCGCATTCAAGGTACTGTGACACATCTACTCTTTACGTTGCATGACCAGTTACTTACATCTTAACTATTCGAATCATTGCCCTTCGTTTCCGTTTACTCATCTATGTTCACCTATCCTTCCGATATTTGAACACAGAAGAAAATACTATTTCTACTCGTTAAATACTCTTACTGTTATCCTAAACTCTAATCTTCCGTTTTCGAAAGTTACAGGTAGAAGCGCGACGACATTCTCACCTCCGCTGAAACGACGACGGGTCACACCTCGCACGCCAGACACCAAACAACGACGAGGAACAAAATCCTCCAGGACCCGCAGTACATGGAAACTTGACTACTCATCGTTCCAACATCGTCCACCACAGCAGACGCCGCCCTACCCCCGTAAATTCACACACTACTCAACACAGACAACACAATTTTTTGCAACCCCCAAAAGAAAACGAAGTAGCGATAAGTTATTATAATGGGAGCTACTCTCCCACTTTTATCGGGTAACTCTAAGTACACGCAACCCCCATGAGTCACCCCGTCAGGACGAGTTGTGCAAATTTTCCTTTCACGTTGTCCAAAGCACCGCGTAGCATCGGCCAATTTTCTAGAGGGGAGGTGTTACGTCCTGCCTTGCCAAACGGGATATTTTCATCTATACAATTTCTCAATCATCCTATCGCCAAGTCAAACACCGGACATACCTTCTCGAATTACGGCGATTCATATCCGTTCGCGGAATGTTCGTTGGATATCACGCGATTCTCCATCAGCAATTCTATTCACTCAATCGATTCTACCTTCCCTCTCTGTCTTTATACATTCTTTCTCTCTCTCGTATGATCGCGCGTGGATCGCGAACTCAGCATTTTCGGCCGCTTGGCGACAGCCGATTATCACCTCTAATTATTCAGTCTAATTTCTACTCCCGAACGAAACGGTCATCCTAAGTTCACCCCTTTTTCGACTCACTTTAGAATCGTTCCGATAAATACACACATCATATAATATTCTATTAATCCATTCAATTTATTTCGGTTATACTTTGGTGTTATAAATAAATCAGCTATCGTTTGAAACGGGAACGGGGAACGGGATTTTAAATCTTTTTCGAGGAACCGAACCCCAATTATAATATAAGTGAAATTGCGTCCAAGTCGATAATAGCAATCAATAGGTAACCTCTGAGGTTACGCGACAAGTGTCCATACCATTGAGTCGCCCCCGCGGACAAGTCGAAATAAAAGATACCTCTGAGTCGCGGCGCGAACAAGTTCACGAGGCACCGCTGAGCGCGTTTAACCCAAGTTACGGTTCGCTCAGACCTCTGAGACGTAACAATATTGATACATGTTTAATAGCGATACCTATACTTACCTGTGGCGAAAACGTCGCCCGCAGCATCCCTCGTCGATCCTCAGCAAAGTCCCTCGGCCTAGTCACTCATCAAGAGTCCTCCGGCGTCGTTCTCCGCAGCCCTCCGTCGTCGAAATCCCACGTCGTCCCTCGTAGTCCCTCGTCGTCGAAACCCGAAACATAAAAAGGAAAATAACGCATTAATATGAAATTAATCTATGTACAATATCGAAACAAAACTTACATGCGCAGCGCGGATAGTATTAAGTTCCGCTGCCAGGTGTCTAATACGACATGATTTTCTCGTGAACGAAGACGCGCTGAGAGCTCCTTATAAGAGACGACTCAGCGCTCTTCCAGCACGTACCAGTGATGCCAGAATAAAATGTCCGTTCGTATTAGAGGGCACCACTGAAACGTAACAGAACGTAATAAACCGCGAAAAAATCGTTTGAACATAAAACACCATAGCACATGGTCAAACGTTTTGAAAAATGTCGGACATGCTGCTTATTAATTGTAGTTGCACAGGTTATAGATATGGATAAATAAAAAAAATTGTGTGACATATAAATTCTTTATTTTGTAACATTTTTTCTATATAAATTATATATTTCATAAATTATCATTTCATGAAGCGAAAATAATGTGAGCCGATGCGTCAGTATGCTAGAGAACATTGAGGATTTTAGTGTTTGTCGTGATCGCAACTCGCGTATAATGGTTTTCTTTTCAACAAAGAAGAGTTGGGTTCGAAAGTATAGCAAGCATTACAACTAAGTAATTCTTTTGCATGCATAATGCTACCGCATGTGTCAATATGAAGTCTATTCCGAGTCTTAGTTTTCATAAGATTGAGTTGTGAAAATACTCTTTCTGCTGCTGCCGAAGAATGGGGTAAGGACTCCTCTGTCCTTTGACGAGTTTTGTGATATGAGGGAACATGGGATCTTCCAATTGATTTTTCGACTTGAAAATATTAGTCCAAAATTCTTCTATTGAATCCCCTTTGTACGCTTGGAGCTCGTGTATATCAGGCAGTACCCGCCACTCGCTGTTCAATTTTTCGATATCGTCCACAAGTTGGGGGAAAAACTTTAAAGCTTGTGTAGCGATACTACTGATCTGTCCCGATAGCGCTGTTTGAGGATCGAAATGACTGACGAATGTTAAATCTGGGTCCTCGAAATTGAAGCGTTTCCTAATTTGTTCAGCGAGAACTATGTAGAAACTCAAAGCTTGTGTTCTATAATTGCGTAGTTCGTGCGGATTTATGTTCTCGTTAACAAGCAAAATCTCAGCTTTGGCTCCAAAGTATACTTTGTCGAGCGCGATGAAGTTTCTCGGGTTGTCTGGCACGACTGATTTTATCAGCACACTGTCCAGATGTTCTTTCTTTACGAAATTTCTAAGTATATTTCGATACAAATCCTTGACGTGACTAAGAAGAAGATGTAGTTAAGGCTTCTCAGCTTGAAATTCGAGATTCAATCGGTTAAGGGGACTGAGTCACCTAAAAAATCAAAATTTCATTATTTTTTTTTTCTGTAAATATCACCATAAATAAAAATTCTTTCTCACCTTCATAATACACATATGTTACACTATCGCCATGAATATTTTCAGCGGCCTATAGTGTACCATAGTGTTAACAGTACGCGACAAACTTTTTTCAGTTGCCGCAGCTTTCGGACCGAACGAAAGCATAAATCTTCACTTACGAAGTCTCATTTTGTTCGCCAAACACTTTATTGCGGAACGAGTGCGGGGATTTTTTTTAAAGCTTCGCTGCCGGAGCTATGAATTAAACAGCGTCAAAAAATTCACAATTTCCACTTTTTGTCGCACTATCACTCATATAATGGCTCGTCATAAATCCAATTATCATCGCATCCAAAATCCCCGCACTCGTTCCGTAACGTCAACTGTTCCAAACAAAAAGAGCCATCGAAATCCAAAATCCATGCAGTCGTTCGGTCTGAAACCTGCGGCAACCGGAGGAAAATATTCTTCTGAAAAAACAAATTTTAAAGTTTGGTGAAGAAAATTGATTTTGATGGCTTATATAACAAAAATTCATTTTTTTTTTTTTCATATAAAAACAAACCTTCTTTTCCCCATTCGAAAAAAAATAATAAAGAAAATAATTTTTTTTTTTTATTCGTGTTACTGATGAGTTGTTTATTTGCGAAAAATAACAACTAAAAACGCGAAAAATAAATACGGTCACGTCAGATGACGTTTAATGAATAGGTTAACCGACCGAAATTGTTTCACCATTCTCGTACTGATGAAAAAAATAAATAGAGATGGGGAAAAAAAAATCTCTTTTTTTTTTTTCTCCAATAATTGACAAAATAATTTTATTACGCACAAAAATTATCAATAAATACGAAAAAAAAAACACCGCGTCGTCAAGTGACGTTTAAAAAAAAGGTTAATACTTCGAGTTTTTACACTTTGCCACTGTCACTACAAAAATACCGTTGTCACTACTTCGGACGAAAAAACCACTGGACACATGAATAAACACACAGAATTTACACGCCCGGTTTTTTACGCATTTGAGAAAAGTTATTGAAAATCATCGCTGTTGCAGTACACCGGTGTATCATAAACTCAATGAGACGCGAGTAGCGGCGGTAATCTGAATCACATCGATCGGGAGTAACGACCGTCGGGTCGGTAAATCGTTACCGACCAAACGCAATTTTGTAATACACATTATTTTTCGTTGGCGCTGGACATGTTATATCGCGGACGAGTTTCGAGAACGAATTGTTGTGACAGCATCGAGCAAACACGTGAGGTGTATCATCGCAATTTTTTTCTCGATTTCGCTAATTTCTTACTCTTCTGCATTTCTTTTTCTCTTCTCTTTGCTTCTATATTTTCCGTTTTATCCCTCTTTTTCACTGACATCGTTTGTTTATTTTTTTTTCGACTTTTATCTGTTTTTCTTTGTATTGTTTCATTTTCTGCTTTACGGTTCGCTTCGCGACTAACATCGGTTGTTTATTTATTTTTTTTTTTTTCATTCTTTCATTCCTACTTTTCGAGAGTGTTGTTTGATTAGATTTTTGTACAATACAAGTGTTATTTAGATTATTTATTGAAATATTTATTTGAGAATATCATTATTTGTATACTGCGGGTGTGTGATTTGTGTCAGTGACAAAGTGACGTGAGAAAGAATGGGACGAAGCAAGCGAAGACCGATCAGGGACAAAAAACACGTGACTGGCCGACGTCGTAACAGGCCGAAACAATGTAACGCGGCCAAAACAAAAAAAATCTTTGATTTTTTGAGTGCGAGTGCAAGAAAAATTCGAGAAGAAGATATTCCGTCTTCCGATTTCGAGGGCTATAGACTGTTTGATTTGTCTCTCTTGATCGAAAGTCTTCAAGAGACACTTTGCTGTACAGTGTGTCACGGAGCCGTCGTGTTCACCGAGATTAGTCTGCGAGGTCTCGGAGGAAAATATGAGATCCGATGCCAGAAATGTGACGTAAAAAAAACGTTCGCCAGTTCTTCGACCGTTCAAGGTGGCCGCGGATACGAAATAAATCGGCGTAGTGCACTGGCAATGCGTTGTATCGGCCAAGGCCTTGCGGGTCTAAATACTTTCTGCGGAATCATGGACTTGCCGCCACCGGTACAATTGTCAACGTGGAAGAAGATCGGCCAAAAAATGCTGGACGCTACCAAGGAAGTGGTCCAAGATAACATGAAGAAGGCTGTTGAAGAAGAAATAGATTTGACGCTGAACGACGACGAGGAGCCCATCGCTAGTACAAGCACTGCTGACCCCGATAATCGTTGTATCACGGTTCAAGGTGACGCCACCTGGCAGCGTCGGGGTTTTAGTTCGCTCAACGCAGTCTTCACGGTAATCGGCACCGAAACGGGAAAAGTTTTGGACCAGGAAGTTCTGTCGCTATGGTGCCGACAGTGTCGAAAATGGGCCACGGAAAATAAGAACGCCTCCGAAGAAGAAAAACAGAATTGGAAAAAAGCACATGGGGAAGTGTGCACAAAAAACTGTTCCGGATCGTCAGGATCCATGGAAGTCGATGGAATGATAAAGATTTTTCATCGTTCAGTAGACAAGTACGATGTCAAATACACGAACTACATCGGAGATGGCGATACGAAAAGCTACTCAAAAGTTAGTAGCTCTATGCCTTACGGTCCAAACATCGAGATAAAGAAGATTGAGTGCACCGGTTACGTGCAAAAACGTTTTGGAAACCGGGCGCGAAAACTCAAGACTTCCCTCGCAGGCAAGAAACTCAGCGACGGCAAAACAAAAGGAGGAAAAGGACGACTGACAAATGCATTGATCGCCGAAATGCAGTCGTATTACGGAAATGCGATTCGCAATAATTCTACATCAGTCAAGGACATGACAGAAGCAATTTGGGCAGTCTGGCATCACAAGGCATCTACAGATGAGAAGCCACAACATCACTTTTGCCCACCGGGTGCAACGTTTTGGTGTCAATATCGACGAGCTGAAGCAACAGGAAGAGAAGGGGACTATCGCCATCCCAAAAAAAGAATAATGCCAGCGGCGGTAATGGAGGCAATCAAACCAATTTTCGAGGATTTGACATCTCCAAGTCTTTTGCAACGCTGCATCGGGGCAAAAACTCAGAACGCAAATGAATCGCTGCATAGCGTAATTTGGAAGTTCTGCCCCAAAACAGTCTTCACAGGTACCAACACTGTGCAGATTGCTGGCAACCTGGGGACCATTCAGTTCAATTCCGGACCGGGAGGTCTCATCAAAGTGATGAAGTGTCTTGGAACTGTCCCAGGAAAACACGCCGTCGCTGCTGCGAGAAAAAAAGCTGAAGTTCGAGTCACGCAAGCCGAACAAAAAGCTGAAGCGAACACCAAAGACGCGAGAATCAAAAGGCGTCGTCTGCTGATGCAAGAAGCAGACGATTCCTATGAACCTGGAGGATTTTGAGTGCAGTGAGTGTAGTGAGTGCAGTGCAGTGTCCAGTGCAATATTCACATATAAATTTTAGTAAAAAAACAAACGGACTTGTTAGAGACATTGAGTAAAAAGTGTTGTATATCAAGTGTTATTATATTTATAATTGAAAATTATTATAAAATATCGACTAACGCTATGTATGTGATGTATGTGACGCATGTGATGTATGTAACGTATGTATATATATATGTATGTATGTATGAAATGTATGTAATGTATGTACTGTGTGTATATGTATGTATGTTGTGTATGATATTGTTACAACACTCTCGTTTCGAAATCTCGCCATTCTTTCTCTTCTTCTATGACTTTCCCGAATGTTTCTTTCGCATGTTTACTTTTATTTAGACCCCTTTTTTACTTTGTTGTTTTTTATTTTTATTTATTTATCTATTCCTTCTACCTTCCAAAACCGCGTCCCAAATCCTTCTCATTCCCCTCCCGATGGAAGTAAACCCACCACCTTCACGTGGTTTCCATCGAACGGTGACATCCAACCAATCACCGAATTATTTTCGAATTTTTTATTTTTATTTTCTTCAATTTTGAGTTGTGACATTTTTTTTTCTTTTTCTTTTTTTTTCCTGCTTTGAATGGTTTGGTGTCATTGACTGAGAGTGGGAAATATTATAAATATTTTTTTATAGCAGTGTAAAACACAATTTTACAATAATACACGAAACCATTATTTGTAATCTCACTAAAACGCTTCTAGCTTTGGTAATTTTCGGAATTTTGATCTGAAACTTGGCGTGTAGGTAGTACACAGTGTGGACATTCCGAAAAAAAATTTAAAAAAAAATCGATTTTTTTTTATTTTTAGGTGACTCAGCCCCCTTAACCGTGTCCAGGATGTAAGCCAGGAACGTGAAATATATATTATAAATCGGGTTTTTCAGATGAGCGAGGATCGTCTGCGTCGACGGCAAATTATCTTCAAAGCATTCATGCGTAAAAAAGAGAACCAGCGCGTCCCAATTTTCTAATACGCTATCTACGGCAGCCTATAGCAAACGAAATTTTATAAATTTTAAACAATACAGCTATACTAAAAAGGGAAGTTTTGGAAGGATCTTACTTGGAGAGACAGCCATCTCGTCTGACTTCGGTGCAATAATCTGTGTGGCTTCAGGTCTACGAAACACTGGAACTCTTGAAGTCTTGCTTGCCTGTTGCTGCTGTGCGAAAAGTACTTATAGATTCCGCGAATCAAATCTTCGAGACTTCTAGGCAACTTTTTTGCCGCTGCAGACGAGCACAGGTGGAAGGAATGACAGACGCATCCGAGGACGAAGAGGGTCGGAATGATTTCTTTGAACCGGGCCTGCACCCCACTGATATTACCCATCATCAACGACGCGTTGTCAGCGGCTAAGCCAATCATATTAGCTATGGGCACATCGTGAAGTTTAAAATAGCTACAAATTGTTGTAAACAAATCTTCTGCTGTACAGGACTTGACTTTGATTAACCCAAGAAACCTGTCCCTGCATTGCTCATTGTCGTAGAATCTTGCGACAATTGCTAACGATTTTTCTGTGCTTATGTCTGTAGTCTCGTCAATTATGATTGAGAATACATTTTGTTTCAACTTTTCCGAGATTTGTTGCATCTGCTCGGTTGCAATGCATTCCCTTGTGAAGCTCGTAGCTTTCGTTCGACCACACGTAGTGGATTTTGCGATTTTCGAATCTGGACAGACAGACGCAATTAGCTTCGGGAGGTGGTCCATCAACGAAAATGGTAGATTATCCTCGTGAAGGAACATGATCATCTTCATCTCTCCAGCTTTAACTAAGTCCTGGGTTTTTATTTCATCGTCATTGAAATACTTTTTGATCTCGAGAGTATTTTCAGCTTTTTTTACGTTGTCTTGATGAGCGTTTGTAGCGTCGTGTCTTCTCAGATGCGTGATTCTACCATTGATGACCTTGAGGCACACGGTGCAATACGGTTTGCCTAAATTTGAATCTAACCACGTGAAGTTAGTTTTCCAATCGCCCTTGAATTTTTGCTTGTAGCTTTTTTTCGTTTTTCCTGTTCGTTTATCTTCGTCAATCGAATCGACACTATCGCCTTCGAAATCAGTCTCACCATGACTGTCTGTCGAGTATCTACACGGGTAAAAATTAACATTTAAGAAAATATAGAAATAAAGACATCCGTACAGGAATGAAGGAAATATTTGGCTTATAATGATTCTCACACATACCTTTCTTCTGTGATTGCTGTCAATCTTCTGCATTTATTAGGCCGATGGTGTTCGTGGGGATTGGCAGAATTTGAATCAGATAGTTGATCGGATGACGATTCGTCGCATGTCGTCGTTTTCGTGTTTGATATAAACGTTAGACTTGGCGCGTTAATGTTATCAATATCAATCGGCGAAGGCTTTTCACTAGGTGTCAATTTATCTCGAGACGTCCTAGACGAAATGCATTGAATGAATTCATTTTTACATAAATCGAAGAAGAGTATAACGTAAAACAAAAGATTCTCGCGTTTTTCTTTGGCGTTTTTCGCGCGATCACGTTCGTAACAATTTCCGGCTGTTGAATCAGATAACTCATACGACGACAGTTCGTAGCACGACACTTTCGTGTTCAATATAGACGATTGACCTGACGCGTTGATGTTATCGACATCAATCAACAATGTCTTTTCACTGATCATCGATTTATCTCGAAAGAACCTGCAAACACGAAATGCACGAAATTAATTCTTTCAATGTTTCAATGCCTGGCGGAGAAAGTTATAGTAAACAATATTAAGAATATGATGATATAACGGTCACAAAAGGTACAGAAAAGTTTTTTCGATGAGTATAATTTTTACATACGTTGGGTTCTTGTCACTTGAATACTTTTCTCGTACATCTGACGGGTCACGTTCCGTTTCCTCAGCTGAATCTATGCTTGACTCAGACGATTCGTAGTTTGCGACTTCTAACTTATTATGTTTTGCGTACTTAATGGTGCGTTCAGTGAACGATGGACCAGAATCGTCAATGACATTTTCTGTTGACCCCGAATGTAACTGAACAGTTTTTTTTGGAACAGTTATTAGGAACCTGCAAGAATAAGATTCAGTTGATAAGAAATAATACATATTTAATCTGCCATAACCCACCTGTTCATAATATTTGGTATTGTATGTTGAAATTTGTATTTATTATGCATCGAACTTACTGATATTTATAACGCACAACGATTTTAAGTCAGAATTATAAGTTAGATTGGCACTGAAATATTTCTCATTTATTTGTTCGAAGAAGGTTAAAAATAAGTTGAGGTTATGTCTCTACGATAACGAAATACGCATTACGAAAGTACGCATAAAGTATAAAGTGACATTATTATATACATACCTTCTCATTATGACGCTATTTTATTGTAAAGCCGAGCATTGTACACACTAAATCAACGGGTAACAATTTAGACCCACTAACTTCAATACAGAGAACTGCGGGATTCCCGAATCAGGCTATTTCGCGATGTTGCGAGACGTCAGAAAATTTACTTTACTATGGATAGCAGTGAATCCTCGTCTGTTGAGGATATTCGTCAAACGATGAAACGATATGTATCGAAAATCGTCCCCAAAACCCGAGAGTTCGATTGATACAAGTAATTTTACGGTTAAACAATATACATAAAAGTCTTCTGCTCTCGAATGATAATGAAATTGTTTTCCCAAACTCGGTGCCGCTGGCGCCACGCTGTAAGTAGTGAAAGTTTTTGCAAACTCTAAGAGTTGTGAAAGAAGAAGCAACGTGCACTCTAATAATTCTTGACGGGCAGGGCCATCTATGTTTACTGAATTTTCATACAATTATCTCAAAATATTTTGATTCGATAAAAACGTAATAGATAAATGAAAGGCGTAATAGCGTACTAAATTTTATCAAAATGTAGTAGATCTATTACAATTGTCATAGACTGGCAACACTGGCACGTACGCCACCTTCTGGGAGTCGATACGGAGCCGTGATAGGAGATGGATGGAAAGAGACTGGCGCCACATATTCGAAATAAAAAAATTAGCCGAGAGCACTGATATCGCAATAGTATCCGAAATGTATACAAGTTAATACATAATACAATTAAAATTGCTCCAGTAAATTCTTCGTGTTACTCGTAGAAGTGCAGTGCTAGAAACAGTTGAACAAGTACACAAGTAAGAAGGAATTCGAACATCGGCACGGGAAGAAGTGACAAATTAAGAAGGCAGCCAGCAATTCCTTCCAACTCCGACAGATAAGAAAGCCCGCTCCTATAACAAACATTAAATATCACAATTTTACAACTAATAATTAACTTTTACATGAAAATACATTTATATTGTAATGCGACAAGGGAGCACCCCTGCATTGCGTCCCATTCCTCGTGGCGGCCATCGCTACCGAAACGCCCACGAGGCGGTCAAGAGGGACTAGCCGAAGCTGGGAAGTGGCCCGAGGCCCACGCGCGCTCGGGGGAATCCCCCCCCCCCCCTCCTAGAACCCGTCGCGACATTACCGTCCCACGGATACCGACGCTCGAAAAAACGGGAAACCACCATGGGAATCCTCGTAACCGACAACCAGGAGGTTTGCACGAAAAAAGACAACAAGATAGTAACCGTCAGAAAAATAATCTAACTGCAATAAAGGCTAATTAACGCGCCGAACCGTTGATTGCGCTCGACAAATCAATGACAACCTTTGAAGCGAGTACCAGCCAATCCTTGCCAACGTAAGAAAGCCTCGTAGACGAGGAAAATAAAACACACTAAATGGACGATCCCGAGACGCATAAGTAAATAGCAACAAATAGAAAGCATGATGAAACAGCAAAACAACACGAGAAAACAATCAAGAAAAGCGGTCACGGATAAATAAATAAATAGAACTACAAATCATCTCCAGGCTTCGGTAAAACATGGAAATAAAACCAGTACATCTTAAAAGACCCCTGTTACGTCCGGGTAACATTAAGAATTCGCCCTGTTTTAGACCTTAGCAAAGGCTAATTAGTCCGGGATACGGGCTTGGTGATTTGGTTGTAATGGAATTTTGTTGGATAATAATTTTGGATATTTTAGTGATTATTTGGAATAATAAGGAGTTGTTGAGTTTAAAGGAAATAGAAATTCGCGGTGGTCCGCGCAACTTCTGCTATAGGTTGAATATAGGACATCCAGTGAGCTCGCGGTGGGCCGCGCAGCTCGGTGGATTTAGGAAAATGATTGTATTGCTCGCGGTGGACCGCGCAGCTCGGTGGATTTTGGAAAACGATTCCATAGCTCGCGGTGGACCGCGCAACTGGAAATCGTCTTGAAGATTTTATTATGAGTTCGCGGTGGTCCGCGCAACTCATTTGGATTCGAAGGTTATGATGATGAGCTCGCGGTGGTCCGCGCAGCTCGGAAATAAATCGAAGATTCCATTTAACTATTTTACTTGAAAAATGGACGAGCGGTACAAGTTCCAGCTCGATCCGAAGAGGTTGAAATATTTACAAGAACTGACGAGAACTGACTGACTGACTGACTGAACTGAACAATTTTCTGTACAAAATGTGGTCTTATATACTAGTGGTATATCTATCTTTGTTTTTGAATAAGGGTAGGAAAGGGCAAGTTTCTTGTAGCTTATTGGCTCAAACTCGCCGTCTCCCACTTCCCATGTTTTGAACGAATTGGAAGGAATTGTTATCTGTAGACTATGTGTGAGGGCCTAGACGTCCCCTTCCCTTAACCATCGGAGTAGGGCCTTATCTTCAGGAAATACAATGCTGTTTTGAGGGTTGCTAGATACTAGGCGCTTTGGTGGAGTTACGGGGATGTAACACCCCCTCGTGACAACTGGTACGACGATAACGAGAGAGACCCTAATTAAACATATAAAATAAACAATTAAACAAAAACAACGAACACGCGGCCCCACGAGAGGGACCGTCAGAGGAGTCACACGAGGTACGGGCCTGAGATTGCGAGTGCCCGCGACAAGGGGCAAGGGATACGGCTCGCGACGTCAGGACGCGAGATAAACCCCTTCCCTGCCGAAAGTCGCGATGCGCCTCTCAAGCGATCACGCCACCTTTGCCTCTCTCTACACCCAAGCGTCGCGGGGGATCGCAAGCCCACCCGCCGTCGGGCCTGAGGTTCGTGACGTGACGTCACCCATGCATCAGCATGGGAAAAGCCGTCGTCCCATCACGCGATATTACTCCCACCGTCCTCATCGATTATATAATCGACCAGGGGGTATAAAACAGCCGCGCGAGAAGGCACAGCATTCTTTCTCTTTCGAAATCCATTACTGGAACTTTTTCCCTGAAAAGCTTTGCTAAATCTTTTGTGCCGTGTTTGGCCGCCTATATTATTTTTTAAATTCAGTCGAGTCGCTCTCATTAGCGCCTAGGGACCTCCGGCATATCCTCGGCCTTGCAGCAATTGCGTTGCGGGGTAGGATTTGTATAAGGAGACGTATCCGTGAGCACTGTCGTTAATTTTATCGCAAAATTAACAAATTAACAAAACTGGCAAATAGCGAATCCAATTCCCTTGTCGAACGATCTTGTGCGTCCTTAACAGCGTCGGGAGAGTGGAGCGGAGGATCCGAAGGAGCTGTTCGTCCGTGGGAAATCCAGGAGCTCGAGCTCTCTCTGAATCTCTGCCTCACTCTTTTGAGGATCGGTTCGACGAAAGACCCGTCTAGCTCAGGAATATCGGGAGGGAAACATTAATGGTCACTCTTCAACGAAGACCACTGTAGGGTAATTAACTTATCCTAATTCCATCGACTTCTTTTTTTTTAAATCAGTTAATTACGATCCGTTTCAAGTGGCCGATGATGAAGGATCGAGGCACTTCCGAAAGTAGCGTTCGCGCGCGAAATCAGTGAGTGAAACCCGACATCCTGAGGCCCTCTAAAAAAAAAAAAAAGAACCAACCCCAGTACCTCGCGCCCCGTGTACGAACCTCATCTGACTGCTACGCGTCGCGATCTGAATGGTGTCTGGCGGTAATTCCCCGTTCTCGCGAATTTTCCCGGTACGGAAAATCTCGAAAAGTTTCAATATATAAGGGAAAAATAAATAAGGGAAGAAACAAATAAAAAATAGTACGAAAATAAGGCTCCCTCTCTCAACGTAGACGGACGCAAGGTAAATCAATTAATTAATAAAAACTGATTTTTGTCTTAAGTTTAATAATTAAAAATAGACTTAATAAATTTGACCTCTGCCATGATGGCGGGGAATTTTACACATAATAGCTTTGATCAATCTATGGAGGTGGGAAGTAAGATTACAGTCAAGACAACGCCTCTATGCGGCAGAAAAAACGTAAATAGTCGTCAGACGATGCGATGCGAAACCAGTCAAGCAAATATTGGACAATATAAGCAAGGACCGAAACGTGGATCAGGAGAGTTATCTTCCGTTGAATCAAATAATAATAAAGCCATAAGGCATAATAATAATATAACGGACAAAGGTACTAAGATATCTAAGAATGACAATAGCAAATCTTCCAACGATGGCTCGCTCGAAGACCCACAGAAGGAAACGGAGGTGGATATCGATCTAGCCATCGTGGAGTTTGGTGAAGAACAATTACTTAACAGATATGACGAGCTCTCTCAGGCTCCATTTACGGTTCATGTCATGAGTTTTAAGAAAAATCAAAATATCGGAAAATTACACCCAATGTCGATAGAGAAAAACCTGGGATCTCTCTCCGCAGAAATCGATCGCCTCGAAATAATCGAGGACAACAAGATCGCGATTTTCTGCTAAACTTCCCAAGTAGCAAATGAGCTGGTAGATAATATCGGGTTTGGGCAGCTCCACTGGACAGCATTCATTCCCTCGTTTCGAACTACGCGAACAGGCGTCGTAAAGGGGTTGATATTAGCTTACCGATCGAGGAAATAAAGCAAGGACTAAGGGACCCAGAAGCTATAGTGCATATAGAAAGAATGAAAAAACGGGTCGTTAAAGAACTTAAAATTGAAGATAGATTTGAAAAAACGATTGAATGGGTTGAAACAGACTTACTAAAAATTATATTCGCGGGTAATATTCTCTCAAAACACGTTAATATCTGGTACGTAAGACTCAAAGTAGAGCCGTTTAGAAGTAAACTCACGAGATACAACAACTGCCAGCGCTTTAGGCACGTTGGCCTCCGATGCAGGGGAAAATTGAGGTGCGAAAAATGCGGTGACGAACACGTAGCTGCAGAATGCGGAGCGGAGCAAATGAAATGCTGCAATTGCCACGGCATGCATGCAGCCTCTTCGGAAGAATGCCCTGAATATAAAAAACAAATTGAAATTTAAAAAATAATGAATCAACAAGGCCTCTTATTCAGAGAAGCAAAAAAAAAGTGACGCAAAGCATCGCAGGAGACAGGACAGGTCCGACTCTTACGAGACAAAACTTCCCGCTCCTGACAGAAAATGAGGTAGGCAACGATTCCGCAGACCGCGCCCCCACTTCGTACAGCTCGATGACGTCTAGGTTTGGCGGAAAAATCCTCCACTCGAAAACGCACCAAAAACTCCCAAAATACTCCGGCAGCTGGCTCTTCTCCAATTACTCCGTCCCGCAACAAGTCGTGCACGTCTCAAAGATTCCTAAAAAAAATCCTTTTATAATCCAAAGCATACACAAGATCTAATATATCCTAACGGTCGAAGCTCGCCAAGCTCATACTTAGTAATCGAACCAAAAGTTAGTGAAAATAAGGAACGTAATGAAACGCAGACGCTAGAAAAAAGCCCGACAGAAAACTTGGTGACGAATCTGAGAGAAAGATGGGACGAAGCGGTTTCCGATTTCTTTGCTAACCTGCTGGCAGGATCGGAAACCCTGGAATCAAGGAAAAAAAATGTTCAATGGGCTTCAAGCGAACTTCTAAAATACTCAACCGACTTAGAAAAGGTCAACCTGCCAAAAAATAGCTCCACAACCCAAAATAATTTATCCAACTCTAACCCCGTATAGACTCACCTTAATATGGATATACTACAATGGAACTGTAGAAGTATTAATAATAAATGGCAGAAACTCCACAATATGATTCACGGAATTCAACTAGTATGTTCATCGGAAACATGGCTGTGGCCGAATTAGAATTTTACTATAAACAACGATAATATTGAACGAAAAGTTAGACCCTCTCTTAATAAGGGAGGGGGTGTTACTATTCTAATTCAAGAGGAAACACCATTCACTATAATACCTACGGACCATATCCACATTAAAGGTCTAGAGATTGTGGGGGTGAGAATAACATTCGGAACGTTTACATTTCATCTTTTTTCCATATATAAAGAACCGATTACTAATAGCACAATGACCGACTGGAGAGAACTCTTTAACGCAATGCCCAAAAATACAATTATAGCAGGAGATTATAATGCACTACATGATGATTGTGGGTGTGGGGTGCGCAACTACTCAGGGATATGCCTAAGTAAGGTGATGAGTGGTGTTGAGTGGAGATGTTTGAACAACGGCAGACCAACAATTCTGAACCGTCCGGGCACCCCCGATAGAGCCCCTGATCTAACCATAGCCTCATTGGAATGTCGCCTCAGCGATGTGTTTGTGTGAAGTTTTGGAGGACACTTTCACAAGTGATCACTTCCCAAGTATCACTAGGTTAGCCGTTGCGCCAATAAAAATCCTTCCCCTTCCAAACAAAATCAATATTAACAAAATATCGTCGGAACAATTTAGCGAGATAACAGAAATAAATAGTAGTAAGCTTATAGATGAATTAGAGAATCTGAACGCAGAAGAAAAATATAATAGATTGGAGGAACTTATAATTGAAGCTCTGGTAAACGCAGGAGCTAAACTACCCACAAGGAAAAAGAAACTGGTACCACCATCAGCGCTTTGGTGGACGGAAGAGTGCACGGAAGCGGTAGACAGGAGAAGAGAAGCACTAAAAAGATATAAAAATCATAGTACTCCTGAAAACTTCAGAGAATATATGAAAGACGTAGCTATTTCGAAAAAAATCTTACGGGGACAAAAAAGGTTGAAATTTAAACAATTCTGCGACGCACTGACCCCTGAAACCGACTTAAAAAAGATGTGGGGTACGGTAAAAGCTTTCAAAAAACGGACTATGGGTAACCAGGTAAACGGAGACAGGGACATTAATTCAGAAAAAACTCAGAAAATTATCGATAAATTATGCCCTCCGACTGTCAATCTAGTAAACTCGCATGTTATAGACGAGTTTCCAATAAAGCCTGATTACCCTGGAGTTTTCAAGAAGGATATCTGGAAGGAAGAACTGAAAGTATGCATTAAACAAGCGAATAAAAAATCCGCGGCTGGTAAGGATGGCATCAGCAACCTCACAATATCTAAACTCCCGGGGGAAACCATTAATGTAATTGCAAAAATATTCAATGGAATTTACCACAGTGCTAGCCTCCCCGCAGCATGGAGGAACTTTTTGATTCTGTTACGTCCTGACGTAACGCCCTCTATTTTCTTTTCTTAATAATAATTTTCGCAACTTATATTTCTGCTTATTTTTCCATATTATTTGCAAACCTGTTCCTTCCAAAATAATTCCTACATTTCACAAAATTCAAACATTATTCATTATCATTAAACTCATAAAAGGAGTGATATTTCTTATCGATCGCTGAACGATATTCCAGGAATGGATCTCCTCTGGAAAATATTTCCAACGAGATCTCAACTACTTGTCGTGTGAATTAAAATTTACATGGGTAAAAGATGGAAATAGAATTATTTACCACAAGAGATAGATGCGGACAGAGGTTTGAATCCCCCTCGACACACGCACTACCCTCGGTAAAACAGCGAACTCCGCTGCCGACGTCGATACGATCGACTGCAGCATCGACCCAAGGAGCATAGATCCAAGCTTTTACCCTGCGGCTAGACCGTTGGAGTTTTCTTAGCCGAATAACCTAACGGGCTTCCATCGTAAAAAAGGGAATCTACATTACCTTATGTATGGAAGTTAACCCTGCCCATCGACATAGTTTCGGTATTTTAACACCGAACAACGTCGCGTAATATTCCTGAATATGTGGGTCACGCGATTGAGAGTCAGAACACCCCTCGTACAATTCAATCATTCATCATCATAAAGAAATAATTTCTCCATCAACAATTCTAAAATACGTTTCATACTCCCACACGCTTTTTAACATTTAACGAAAAACGATAAAAATGATCGATGAAATTTCGGCAGGTATTTAATTAAAAAAAACTACAGTATGAATTGAATCAAAGATAATAAAATTGTCCAGGATATTAGGGAAAGTAATCAATACGATTTGTCGACAAACGCGATTAATATATACATTCGAAATCGACAATATTCAAAATCATAGGAATAATATTCGGTATAGCTCAGTCATAAAATACAGTCAATACATCAAAAATAAATTATAACTGAACAGAGACCAGATCGTAAATTTGTGCGAAGCCATAGAATTTGATACGAATAAAGGGGCCACTAACTTCGAAAAGTGCGCTCTAGTTGCAGCTAATATAATATACGACTGTTGAAGAAAAATAAAAAATTGCCCGAAATTCAAAAGATAACAAACTAGTAAGACCGAAAAATCACGTTGCCAGGCTAAACATTTAAGGAAAGACGGTCGTAAAATTTTACGACCCACCGAAACTGAATTGCGGTAGGACGTAGAATGGATGACAAGTGTGCCTCAACGGTGACACATGAGGGGCGAGCGGTTCGACCCCCCGAAAGAGAAGATGCAGTCCATTTTAAAATACTAATGCACCGCGCGCAAAGAAATGACTCCCTACGATAGGGAGAATGAAAAAAATAACATTTTAATTACATCAACATTTTAAGGAAGATTTTCTCTATAAAATATCATTATTATTTTTCCGATTATGCTTACCGTTAAAGCGGAAATTAAGAACAAAAATTTATTCCATGGATTGCGTTTTCTCGATTTATGGTAGGAAAATTATGAACCGATAATTATATCAAATTAATCGGGAATATTCCACGAATCTAACGCTGTTATTATTTTTCCGAAATTATATGCCGTTTGTGGGAAATTTATAAAACAAGTAGCACCAAAATATTTGGAGCGAAAAACGTACACCGCGTAAAGGAATTCGGTTTCCCCTCGATTTATAATGCAAAATATCGAACCGCGGTTTATACCAAAATGTTCGGGAATAATCCACCTTTAATCGATTACTTAACGTATGATCGGGACACGTCGCGAAAGACAGAAATTAAGGTAGAAAAGGCAGGCGGTAAAGATAAAGGGGCCCGTGCAGAGGAACGAGTTGCGTAAGCCAAGTCGCATAATCTCAAGGCTAGTTCACGACGATAGGGGAAGATCATCAGGTACACCGAAAGAGGGGAATTTTACAGCTCGCCCGGGCAAACAGAACATTAGTTCCGGAATAATCCATATAAGGAAATAGGATGATCGGACGGTACTGTTACCAGGCACTTGCAATAGCTGGTGCACGGCTCCCAAAGACGGGGGCAAAGCCCCAAGAAATCGGCCCGGTTATGCTACCAATACCTCGAAATATTATGAAACGTTTTGCCAAATAATAAAATAATTTGTACAAGAGCCGAGATATATTTTCAACTTTCAGGCATATAATATTTTGACACCCAATACTTGAATTATTATAATATTATAAAATGATTGCTGATAAAATGATACACATTTCTCGACTCTTATTATCAGTTTACGGATACGTATACGTATAAGAGAAGCTTACGAACAGTAACAATATATCTTCTCCTATACGTTAACAATATCGTATATTAATTATATTAAATATTTAGTTATGAATCATTAATATTAAGTTTTACAAATAAGTCAGGCAAATAACTAAGCATAAGAAACTGAAATTCAATGGAAAATGGATAAATCCACAATTATTTAACAATAAGAGAAATCAGCAAATCCAAGAATTTCGACCAGGCCGAGAGGAGAGTAACGAGGAGCGAGATTACTCATCAGGGGAGTACGCTCCAGGCAAAGATTAGGGAGGGACTTCCTTCCCCCTCTGGATTCATTTCCTAGCATATAAGAAGCCGCGGAAAAGGGCGCGAGCAGTACAGAGCAGACCAGAAGTAGATTTTTAGTAGTCCGGCCCGTAAGCGACTAGACCAAGTAGAGAGAGACGGAGGCGCATAAGAGCGAGCGCGGGATCGGTAAATCCAACAAGTAGGTTGATACTCCGGCTAGGCAACGAGAGAGATAGAGTCAGAGACCGCGTTGTTCGTTATTCACGATACTAGAAAAAGATCGCGAGTCCGTTGTGCGACCACAAAGAAATAGAGGAACTCTCCTATTGGAGGATTTTGTCGATAACCCTTTCCATCTCCAAAAATTGTATTCATTTTTTTCATGCAACCAGAGTTTTCTTGGGTTAATTCAATTTACCGAATTACCATTCTCAAGTCATCTCGTGGCACGAAACCATCCTTCGTTTCACCATCGAATTTTCTTTTACTCGATAGTTGAAAGACAATTTTGTACGAATTTTTATTCCAACGAATCATTTGTACTCTCCGAAAATCACATTCTTGTACTTTCGAATTTGCCTGAATTATTTTCTTTGAATAAATCTCGAATATCCCGGCATATCGCGTGGAATTTGTGTTCAACCAATCCACTACATCGCGAGCAGCATCATCTCAACAAATAACGTAAGTACAATTTAATTCTATTTCCTTGATAAATCTATAAGTAAAAAGTGTGCAATATCCTCTATTATTCAAACTCCTGGTTAATTCGCCCAGCCGTCGCCAGACATCACCAACACTACTCACCGAATATAATTCAATTATAAAATCATTTCTATAACGCAGTGAAATAAATTCAGTTAATTCAAATCATTTCTATATCGGGGTGAAACAAATCCGTTTAAATCAAATCATTAACGATCATTATTTTAATTACGCAACAGATAAAGAAATTTTATAATACCTCTAAGACAAGTCAACGAATAGCATTCCAAGCCCTATCCTTAGTAAATTTCCTCACGGTTAGACTAAAAAATGGGCAGTTGCGCCGATAATTGATGCCAGGAGTGGTAAAGGAGTGAGAAATCTCTCTTGACCAGCGTGTATTCAATCGTACTCAACGCAACCTCGCGTTAAAATTCAGGTGAAAGAGAAACACCCGCATTTTTGACGTAACAATTCACCTGACACCAAAACCGGGTTCAGATGGGCTTCGACCGATATCTTTAGCACTCTAAAACTTTAGCATGCTAAAACTCCTGGAGAGAGTAATAGCAAGGAGGCTCGACTGGTACCTCGAGAAGAACAAGTTTCTATCGCGGTATCAGATGGGCTTTCGAAAAGGACGCTCCACCCTCGACAGCGTCGCAACCTTCTCGACAGACATCCAATTAGCCTTTGCGCGCAGACAAATACTCGGAGCTTTATTCCTTGATATAGAAGGAGCGTTCGATGCCGTACAAGCTAACATCCTCGCAGAGGACTTATGGGAGATCGGCTTGCCTCCAAACCTAATAAAAATTTTAACAAAACTTATATCAAACAGAAAACTAGATATATATTTAAATGGTAATTATACTGCCCGCACGGCTTCCCAAGGACTGACCCAAGGGTCGATATTAAGCCCGATCCTGTTCAATATTTTTATCTTAAAAATTCTTAAGGAACTTCCAGCAGACTGCAAATGCCTTGTTTACGCTGATGACTCTGTTATTTACTCCACAAGCACATCCTGGGAAACGGTGAAAGAAAGCCTTGAAAATGCATTAAAAGTGACAGCAAATAACCTAATTAAAAAAGGATTGAATTTAGCTCCGCACAAAACGAAACTTGGTTGTTTCACCAAGAAAAAACTTCCGCCTAGACTTTACATAGACTTCAACGATGATAGAATTCAGAGATCTGAGGTAATTACATTTCTAGGGGTTGCGCTGGATCAAAAACTAACCTGGAAACACCACATTCATAGATTAAAAGAAAAGGCAAAAAACAGAATAAAAATATTACGGTATTTGGCGGGATGTAGCTGGGGTGCTCACCCAAACACAATGCTTACAATATATAGAGGACTCATACGACCCATTCTGGAGTATGGCGCGCCGGTGTTTAAGGAGGCAGCTCTCGGACATCTGGTTGAGCTGTTCAAAGTCCAGTTCTCCGCTCTTCGCCAATGTCTGGGGCTGCTGCTGAGTCTCCCCTGTGTATCAGGAGAGAGCAAGCAACAGATAAGTTGTTACTTCGGGTATCGTCCAACAGGGGTCACCCACTAAAAGCCAAGTTAACGTTACTAGAAGAGAAAATTAACTGTATAAACAGGAGCATAAGCGGATATAAAAAGGTCCCGCTCAACCACAACTTAAACAAGAGCAGATCGATTCTAAAAGACATCGAGAACTTCGATTTGCCAAAATGCTACGAGATCCCTTTCACGGATTTCCATCATCAAATTTCTATTAATATAAGCCTAGGGGCGGAATTAATGAAACTAAAAAATCCTGAGCAAAAACTAACTGGTTTTATAAAAAAAAATTGGCCTAGCCATATAATCTTTTACACGGATGGCTCTAAAGATCCGAACTGAAACAAATGCGGAGCCACTGTCAGCGTTACAGTGTACACTTCAAATTTGGTCTACACCACAATTTTTCAATCTGTAGTGCGGAGTCTATAGCCCTGTTACAGGCACTTAATTTCATAGAAAAACTGGCGCTCAGAAAAAGTGTGATCTGCACAGATTCGTTAAGTGCTTTATTAAAATTGAGTAATTCAAATATAGATGTAAACGAACATTCGGTTACGCTCGAAATTAGAGATAAATTATACCAGCTTTAAAATCGCAAAGTAGATATTCAATTTGTCTGGATTCCAGCCCATAAGGGAATTACTGGCAACGAAAAGGCGGACGCCCTCGCTAAAGAGGCGCTGGAGTTGTTGCCTCTTGAACTGTTCAAACCGAATCCGTCAGATCAAATGTTTGAACTTAAAAAACGCTATGTCAGACTCACTTCGGCATACTTAAAAAAAAGTAGCATATCAAAAGGAACAAAATATTTCAACAATTACCGGAGAGAAAATAAGGACCCGTGGTTCCAAAACAAAAATCAGTAGAAAATCAATATGCACTATCACCCGCAGAAGATCGGGCAACTGCCCGACTGGAGAGTATCTACACGAAATAAAAAAAAAGAAACAAATGCGTGCGACTGCGGAGAGGCACCCCAGGATCTAAGACATTCATTTAATTTTTGCCGACTTTCCTCGCCGACAGAGAACAGTTAATGGAGAAACTCAGAGAGCTAAATACGCCCTTGCCTATCAGCATTAATTGGTGAAAAATCCTTCGAATCCCCAAATCGAAGCTATGATGGAATACTTGTGTAAAACTGAAATTCAATTATAAGTAAATAAACGTTGCGTCCGCCCTCCTCGCAGAGGAATAATAATTTATTAAAGGATAATAAAAAAAGGAGGGAGGGAGGAAGCCACAAAAAGAGAGAGAGGAGATATAACACCGTTGCAGTTTAGAAATGACATAAAAAATATTAAAGAAAAATAGAGGAAAAGACAAACAATTCACAATTTTCCTTTCCCGCCAATCCCGGCAACCCAAAAGATTAAAAAGAAAAAGCAGCACCTGAAGAGAGAGGAGAAATACAGAGAGGCTGCCAAGCTCGAGAGGACTATCCCATCCTCGGAAAGATGGCGACACGTGTCCATCCCGGACGCCCGATTGGAAACTGGTACTTGGCCGAGTACCCTAAAACCACACGGAAAGAAGAAAAAGAAGACGCCACCGTCTCTGGTGGTACGGGGATCTCCGCCCCTTAAGAGAGCGCTAGGCACGATTCCGAATCGAACTGCGTAAACGTTTTGAGAGTAGCTCCGCGAGCAAATCAATCCACCATCCCTGGTAGATAACACGCCACCGGCCCTGGTGGCTTAAAACTTTCGTATTCGCGCACCGCGATATATCTACATGATATAAACCTTTGTATATAATTTAACTCGTTACATAATTTAATAAACTGTTACGTCGCGAATCATGAATTTACGTGAGGAGCCGGCCTCATCTCGGTCAATCAACTTAATGAATGTACGCGTTTTCGAAGCGGTTATGATTCGCGGATGCCTCGTTTAGAGCCTAACTTTGCCGAAAATTGCTCGGGAAGAGGCTAGAGTTCATTCGCGAGAACTAACAAAGGTATATTTTAAACGTTTCCATTAATGCAATGGACATCGCGGCAAGACGGACAAAAGTATTCGAGGGGATCATTGGGTGTTGTAGCGACGTCTGGCGGGGTAATAGAAGGGTTTTCGGAGGTGAAATAACGCAAGACTCGGATATATAAAACTATCGCGACTATTACACAAACTACCGGACAGCAAATAAGGAAAATGACTACGATTAACGGGAAGTTCATCGCGAAACTAAAAGTTTTGACAAGACTCGCGGATTACTATGGGAAATTCGACGCGGGGTGGACAATGCATAAATCTGTACACCGGAGTGTACCATGGGGTTTTCGCGGGTGTCACTAATTTCACGAAGGTTGAGGGTAATCTCGACGGAGATTCCGCACAAAAAGATGGCAAGCAAAATAATCACTATAATTGCCAGAAGGGGCCACAATGATTTGAGATACGTACATCTCTTAAAACTTTCGATCGCGATACGATAGGGAGAAAGGGATGTGAGGAAAAATCACAATAACTAAAATAAAACAAAGCTTACCAAAAAATTAAAATATCCGGAAAACAGGAGATGCGAAGAGGTTGATGGTGGTCGTCGGTGGTCGATCGCTGGTCGATACCCTCGGCTTGACGAGAAAGTTGCCGAGCGGTCGAAGGATTTTCCCGAAGAAAACGGAACACACACAATTGCAACACAGAGTTTTTTATTTTATTAACTTCCACTGAAGTTAACAAGAGAAAACGGAAACTTAGTACAATTTTCAGAAAACACGAGATACAAGACTTGAAAAAAATGCAAAGTCTTTTAACAAAAATCACAACTGTCACGAGCAGAGTAACGATGTCGGTTGTTTTCGGAACGGTTATGAATGACCCTCTGAAAAGGGCGCTGATTAAATAGTCTTCGACTCGAGATGATACATACCTCGGGGGAAGGGGACAACATCTTAGCCGAGGCGTGATTTCCCCGCGTCCCTTGTTCTCTCTATGAGCCTGTTAATTTTTCTTTATCGACTCTATTAACTATTTTCCATCAGATTTTTAGATTGTTAATTAACAAATTATTCCTTTTATCGATTTTTGCATTATCTCGAACTTGAATCACCTTTCTAGGTGGAAATTTACGGATTTTAATACTTGGTTAATGGACATTTTCTCGATAAAGAATTAATTAATTAACAAACCCAAAAATATTATAAAATAGACTCTATTGATGCCTCGCTCCCATTCTTCATTCTCACACGTTCTCATACGTGCACTTCATTCTCATACGTGCATTCTCATTCAATTTCTCCTATAATTTGTGAAATATCGATCGATATTGATTTGACAGATCAGTATAATTGATTTTAAATTTGATATAAATGTCATAACTACCAGGGTGTTATGGTATTCATTCTTAATGGTTTTTCAACGGCTTTCAATATAAAATGGTGAATGAATTAACTTAATTAATTAATTTGTTCAACCTTTCCATTTGTCAAATTAACAATTTTCGGGTTAAACTTTTATGATAATTGTAACATTTGGCTATCGTAAAACATAAAAATATAGCTATTGTTAATGATTTTTCATAATTAATAATTAGTCATTATCACTTTCTTCATCCCTACTCTTGGCTAAAAATTGCGCTCATGTCTCTTGATTTTTATTGCTCTCCTCCTATTGGTTGAGAAAAGTTCGGCTATCGATGAGTGATGGGCCTTCTCGTATGATCTATGCATTGCGCGGGTGGCTCACCCTTCCCCTACTCTCCTGGTACGATCACGTGCACCGGAGCTGGCCCGTGAGCTAGCAACAGCGCTACCTCCCCTTCGGGGTGGCTCTTGACTTCCCTTGTTCGTTTTCGCACCAGCCACGCTCACGTGATCGTTTCTCCTTATATCCTACCTAAAAGAGTATGCTGGTATAGAGGCTTTCTCCGTCAAGACTACATAGCGTCCACGAGCAATCCTCTGTTCTTTCTCAGTACGGAGTCTTCTCCTTTCTAGGCACTCACTTAAAAATAGGCAAAGAGTGCCTATTAAAATGACCATCCGTTGCTCTTCAGACCTCTGTCGGTGGGGTTACTCCGCAGCGCATACTCCAAAAAATGTAATTTTCCAGCATTTACTTCGGTGCACCTCCAAGATCATGCGTAGTCAATTTTAAGTCACTCCGATACCTGGAAATATTTCTTTTAGCTTGCGGTTTACTAGAAATAGGTGTTTTGCAGTATTTATCACCTCGGACGTCCGTACGGCGCTGTAATTTTGGACTGTGCGAACCAATTTTGTTCTCCTTCACAGGGTTTTTTTTATTACATTATTGCAAGTATGCACATCACTTTTAAAACCAATCTGAGACCTTTAAATATTTTTTCTAAAAAATTGTTGATCACAATTTGCATTTGCCTTCCGTCAAATGTCCGTATGGTGCCATCATAATGAACTCTACGAACCAATTTTTTTCTCCTTCGCATCATCATTTTGTTTTATCAAAAGCACTATGCACCGCAAATTTGGAGACAATCCTACATCTCTAACTACTTTTTCATCACAATTTTCCATAAAAAAATGATTTTCTCACATCTGATGTCCGTACGGTGCTCCAATTAAGAATCCTGGAAACCAATTCTGTTCTCTTTCGCAACAATATTTCATTGCATCGAAAGCACTATGCACAACAAATTTTTAGTCATTCCGACAAATCTACTTTTAATTATAAAATTTTTCAAAAAAAGTGGTTACAACTAGCTTTGCTTCAAAGGTTATGTTATTTAGATTTGCCAAAAAACCATTTTTCATCAGGTTAAAAAACAAACTTCGGTTGCGAAAAATAAAACACGAAATATCACACACAGATTCACAAATGTTTGCGCTTTTTATTTCGAAAGTAATATATTTTCACCGAAAATCATTCACAATATTTTACCATACTTTATTCACATTCGTAATAAAAATGATAAATTCCACGTGTTCACTGAAAAAATTGGTTATAAACTCATAAAAAAGATTCATCGAATATCCAAAATAATTGCAATTTCCCAAATAGAATTTAAAAAAATCGCGAGTATATAATTTTTCGTTTTGTTCTATCTGTCAAACTTTAGAAGCAAATGACAATTTCATAACAGACGATACACAGATGCTCATACGTCGCGGCGCGCGTACTCTGTGGGGGGTCATTTTCAAATTTAAAAACCATCGACATCTCGTTTCAATCTTTGTTCGTATTTTACCCAAATACGAATTGATTCTACGCGGTATTGCGCAGATAAAAAGTGTGCAATCATAAAAAAAAGAATTTTCTATCCTTCGACCGTCGAATATTCATCGCAGTCGAAATCTTTGTCAATTTTGTTCACTCGATTTATTTGTTTACAACTAATAAAAAAAACTGCAAATGTTCATTCTATCGACGTATTTGGGACGTTTTTTCAAATTTTACAAATTTTCGTCGAAAAACGATTTTTTTTCTTCATATTTTCACATCTTGAAAAGTTTTTTTTCGCGAAAAAAACAATTGTACTCTTAAAGAACAATTTTAAACAATTATTTATCGACAAAGTGAAAAAAAACTGAATTTGATGATTTTACGAGTTTTTCCGGACCGAGCAACTTATCCTTGTTTGTAATTAAATAAAATGAAAAAAAAATATGATATGATATGATATGATATGATGAATATGATATGATGCTAAATTTGATTTTTTTAAGCGACGATAAATATCAATAAAATTTCATTGAAAAACGAAAAAAAAATCGAATTTCTCGAACTTCTCGTCTCCAATACTTGTCTGTTCTACAGAGCCAATAACGAGCTGATTCCATGTATTATGAGAAAGAAAAAAAATACATCTGAAATGTTAGAAACGAATTTTTTTATAAGAAGACTGTCAAAGAGACTTCGCAGTCGAATTTTTCGAGAATGTCATCAATTTGTAAAAAATATTTCGGAACCATCCAAGGCGACAAATTTTTTATTTGAGTAACGTACTACTTCCTCTTCAATACAAGACAGGAACTAAGACGATATATTTTTTCGTTCTTGAGATAGCATTTTTTTTGCAGCATCCATAAATATCGACAAAATTTCATTGAAAATCACAAAGAATAGCAAAATTTCTTGAACTTCTCTTCTCCAATGCTTCGGTCTTCTATAGAGACAATAACGAACTGATTCCATCTATTATGGGGAAGAAAAAAAAACTTTGAAGGAGAAGGATTTAAAAAGGATATTTGACCTGAATGCTAAATGGTAATCGTGTTGGCGTTGGTACATTTTTTGTGTGTTTGTTTTATACTCATTATATCTAGTCATAAGTTTTAAACCAATAAAACGACTTTACTAGACATGATTTGATTCGTTAAATTAATTTGAACAAGTTCTACGCGATGTAATTCGTTATATTTGTCTCGTGTCTCAATATTTGACAATTTATCGTCAAACAAAAAGGAAATATCCGTCGTGAATAATAATAATCAATTTGTATAAACAAGAAATGTTTTTATTCGACGAAGGTTCAACACTATGAATCAATTTACGTAACTGATAAGTGTTTTTTCCTCATACGTACTTTCGAAATGAAACGCGGAGCGCGACGTATAAACATACTCAATCCGTAGCGCATAGCGCGAAGTGTAAATACACTCGAAACGGAGCGCGTAGCGCGACGTGTACCCCTGTGAGTGCCTTAAACAATGTCCCGAAGGGACATTTTTCGGGGAGTTTGGGGGGCGGAGCCCACCAACAAGAGCCTCTGCACCCGTACGGCGCTGAGGCGCTTGTTTTTTTCCTTTCTAGGAACCGTGACAAATCAGCGAGCTGAATAGAATTGCTTCTTCGAACGACCACCACTTATCTTTATTTATTTCAACCAAATGTTTAGAAGAAACTGTTTGAAGGTAGTTGTTGAAAAAAAAAAACATTTCCTATGTAACTCGATATTCTTCTTTCGTCGTTGGTAAAGATCGTAAATTGAACTATTTATCTTTGAAGCAATATCAGTTTGCGAGATATTTTTCGCTTAAATGTTTAGTCTCTGAACAATGATAAATATTGCTGAAGGCAGGAATAATTTATCTCGTTATTTTTACCGAATTGCTTTTTATGATGGGAAAAGACCAGAAGGGTTTATGATGGTTACCTGAGTAACTCGCAAATACCTGACCTACCCCTAGCTATAAAGTATAACCGGGGAAATGCGTGAAAATATATATAAAACTGTTATGCCGCCGAATCTCGGGTAGCTAAGCCGAGCCCCGACGAGAGGAATTGAACCCCTTAATTTATTTAGGAAGTACCGGTTAAGGGTTGGAACCCAAGCGAGTGTTGGAATCACACGAGATATGTAGCGAATAATATTGTCCCTTTATTTATTGTGCGAAGATGCACTATTGTACCTTACAAGAGTTCAGTAAACGTAGCTCGGACTATCGTCCGACTATAGCTAAGATATACTACTTAGGCAGACCCTTTGCACGAGTCCCGTCGATAGTATACTTGTCACAAGCAGCCGCACAGTATCGGATAACTCTCTGAACTGTCGCTGCGCGCTCGTACTCGCACTTTATAGAAGATAAAGTGGAGCGAGCGATTCAGCTGTTTTCGCATGTTTTGCGAAAGATGCTCTAAGTATTTCAATTGCGGCAACGCTGTGCCGAATTTCCGAAGCATCGATACTGTGCGCCGTGCGACGGGTGTCGCAACGCTCGCATGCCTTGATTATTGCACAATCCGTAACCTCGGCTGTGCTCGCGAAACTCGGGGGTACAACAAAACTATTACAAAACTCTATAAATTGTTGACGACCTGACCCAACATTCATATACATGCGTGATTTTAATATAATTATCTAATTTAATTAACTCACGGACCATCGGGAATCTTTTCTTATTGGTGCTGCACTCGTCGATCGTCGATCGGAAGTTTTTCCAACTTTCTGGACCCTATGCATAGTGGTTGGGGGTGAGTTGTCGGTATCGGAGCTCGAGGCGTTGATCTTCTCGCTTCATAGTCACCGAGCGCTCGTGTCTATGAGCCCCAACGCTTCGTAGTGTGGGTGAGTTTCGGAGACAGAGCCTTGCTGAGCCTTAGCAACAGTCGTATCCTTTGGAAGTCGGCTGGCCCCAGTACATGAGCTGGTATTCTTTGATCGTAGTGGTGACTTTTCCTCGTAGCGTGGTATTGGCGACACACGCTCGTCGTGCGTGATCGAGCTGTGGTCTCACGTCTTCGGATAAAGACAGAATTATTTGATGGCTCCGGTTCGACGAATTCGTGCTCGAATCTTTATTAAACAGTCTTCGGGCATCGATTCTCCGTCGACGATTTCCACATACGGCGTTCTCTTCTCCTCCTTAGTTTCTCCGTCACCTCGTGAGAGTTCACGTGCAGCTGTACTCTACTCTCGGTTCGGTCGAAGAGCAGCGCAAGTTCGCGAAAAAGAAATCCCGATAGTCGCGGGACGTAACAAAACTTGTGTTATTTCGTTTTTTCCTTCGTAATTTTTTCCGTTTCCTTTGCAAATGACCAAGGACAATAAAAATCTATCTTATCTCCGCCGCCGACTCCGCTGGAAGCAACGGGTTCTCGCGAAAACCGAGGGAGTCCTTCGCATCTCGGGGGCAAGCACGCGCGTCGCGGATCCCCGGCCTTTCCGGCTACGACCCTACGAAAGACCGGTCATTTTAACGCTTCCCTTACCGCCATGTCCTCGCACTTCGAGGAAGGCCGGTAAGGAAGGACACCGGGTCCTTTTCGCAACATCAAGCGCTGCGCGTTCGCGAGTAATCGAGCCGCCGAGCTCACCGATACCCGAGCCTTCGGAGGCAGTTCCGTCGGGAGCCGCGTGTACTTCCACATCGTCGGGCGGTAGCTCGATACCGATTCCTCTCAGCGCGTCCGGGCTGTTCCCGTCGCCTCCCCGAAACGGCGAACCCCTTCAGGGTTCACCCGGGAAAATCGATCAGGAGTTCGCCGATCTATACGCCGCGGTTTGCGCCCATATTAATCTGGGAATAATCCCGTCATCGGTCTCCAAGGACCGCGAAACCCACCTCGAAACGCGACCTTTTCTGGTCTCCACGTCCGACGAAACGCGTCCCTCCGGCTCCTCGGGATATTCGTGACGAGGACCACGACGCTCTTTACGACAAACTCGCTCGAGCTGCAGAAGCACCAATTCCGCCGTCGCCTTACGTTCGGTCCTGCAAGGGAAAGCGACCGTCGCGACGCCTCGTTACCCCGCGCGGTAGTCTGCCGATGATACGCAGTCCAGGGAAGCCCCATAAATCAGCGCCACCTACGGCAACGCGTTCCGCGGTCCCCGCCATCGAGGTTATTCGCGCACGGCTACGATCAAAGATACCACCGCGTTCGAACAAGGTGGTCGAGCTGCCAAAGCGTCTCTCTATAAGAAGGAAGAGACCCCTTTTTTTGGGAACATCGGCCCTTTTCAGGACCAACCCAAACAAATCCAAACATAATTTCAGCTCCTTCCTTCGGGAAGCCATCGACATCGCCAAATTGGAGCCAACGCGCTTGCGGTGGTAACAAGGTTTTGTCCAGAAATAGCAGACAACGTTTCCCGAATCGCAATAATAATCGGAGAGATAGAGGAACGTGTTACGGGGTCCAAGAGAGCTTGAACAGAACTGAGTGAATCGGTGAAAATAAGACAATGCGAAGTATTGTTTTCTAAAATAAATACCAAACATATGCAAATCGCAAGAATTTCTGCCATAAAAACTAATGCATATTTACAAATTTCATGTTGAATAGCTAGATTGCTGAAGGGCGAAAAGATTGCCAAGCCTACGTGGTCCTTATTGGACGTTTTTAAAGCATCCGTGTAAAGAAAAGGTGGTATTGTCTGCTAAATGATTATATTTTTCTAGAAATTCTGAGTTTGGTATTTGAACTTCCTGTAGTGCTCTGCCAGAATTAACATTGATAAAGGAATCCGGGTATGTTAGATACGGTGCGAGATTAAAAATGGGGAAGAAGGATGCAATATCCTCCTTGTATTTATTCAAATTTTGGTAAGCTTTAATTAGAGGGAGATCATATTGATTTTGATAATTGTTGAATTTGTTTAGCGATGAATAAGAAAGGGAAGACTAATAAGAAGAGGATGCCATGAAGTGGAAAATATTTTTTAAATATAATTATCTGCTACAGATTGGATACGGTAACAGAGTAAAGCTTCTGCTGCTTTTCTTTAGCTTCTGCTAATACCACGTTGTTAGGTGTGGAGTTTCTAAATCTTAGTGCAAAAGCGTCAAACTCTTCTTTGGACAACCTTGATCTTGGAAAAAGGTGAATACTCTCTGATAGATAAAACTGTACCTCCATATTCTATCAGACTGCGGATCAGCTCTCTATAAATAATGATAAAAGACGAAGGGTCTGCTCCCCACCACGTAGAACGAAGACATTTAATTATGTTTAAGCGTTCTTAGTATAGGATTGACTCTGGGAGGACGATGGGCGAGAGGCTGGGATTAGTTTGGGATTGAATCTGGGAAGCACTGTCGGCAGTCATCTGGGTTTTGGGACCCGGCTGGATGGTTTCCCAAACCGTTTCCCATAACTTCAATGGATCGGGGGAATCCTCGTGCAATCAATCCCATACGCTTTTCCAGATTCTCAAAAGCCGTAAAAAAAAATTAGTTTTGGGTATATTTCTTCGTTTTTCATTTTTTCCTTCCATTTGACAAAATCTATTTTTTCTTCTTCTTTCATTTACATATAATATGGGATTCTATGTATAGGATTGATCGCGCGAGGATCCTCCCGGTTGTACGCGACGGCTGGGAGAGAATCTGGAAAAGCGTATGGGATTGATTGCACGAGGATACCCCGGTCGTACGCGACGGCTGGGAGAGAATCTGGAAAAGCGTATGGGATTGATTGCACGAGGATTCCCCCGGTCCACTGAAGCTATGGGAAAAGGTCTGGGAAACCATCCAGCCGGGTCCCAAAACCCAGATTACTGCCCATAGTGTTTCCCAGATTCAATCCCAAACAAACCCCAGCCTCTCGTTCATCGTCCTCCCAGAGTCAATCCCATACTAATTTTTTCTATGCGGGTTGTTTTCGCGGGGTTTCCATGAGAGTCTAAAGTTGAAAATAAAGCCTACAAACTTTGTTTTATCACTAGCCTGTATTATAGTTGATTGAATGCGGATGGAAAGTTGAAGTGGGTCGAAGTTTTTGCGCGAAAAAACGATTAACTTTGATTTTGAAGGCTCGATGGGTAAGCCCTTTTTCGAGAGGAACGTTATGATGCTGTCAGTACTATTTTCAAGGGACCTCACCGAGTCCTGAACATTTGGTGATCTTGAATATATGACGATATCGTCCGCGAATTGGAAGCAACGACGATTGGGATTGAGCATAGAGTCTAATTTGTTCGTGTATAGTACATATAAAAGCGGGCTGAGATACATCCATGAGGAACTCCCTTAAAAGTGAAACAAGCGCCTCAGAGCCCTGCGGGCGCAGAGGTTCTTATTGGAGGGCTCCGCCCCCCAAACCCCCCGAAAATGTCCCGATGGGACATATTTTAAGGCACTTCCAGGGGTATACGTTGCGCTACGCGCTCCGTTGCAAACTGAATATTAGTGAACATTTTAAACTCAACGTAAAAAATGTGTGCTCTAGCTTGTGACCGAAATATAAAAGACCGTTAATTCGCAACCAGATGGCCGTTTTGGTCAATGGACGGTCATGTCAGACCGTCAAAAGACGCAAATTAAAATGGTCGTCAACTTTATTTAGAGAAATACGTGAAAATAAAGTAACGTCGGAAGACCATCAAACTATACATTTTTTTGTCATTTCACCAATCGACAAAATGACCGTCATTTCGCATCGCTAATTTCGATAAAAACTACGAAATATTCATCGATCGATGAATTGTACGCTTCAAAAAATATCGAAGTCCTTTGCGTGAACGTTATTTTTAGGCACTCACTATAACAATAGGCAAAGAGTGCCTATTAAAATGACCAGCGAGGCCTCTTCACACAGCTTTCGATGCGGATTCTGCAGAGCGTATGCTCCAAAAAATGTAGTTTTTCAGCATTTACTTCGGTGTACCTCCAACATCATGCGTAGTTAATTTAAAGTGACTCCAATGACTGGAAATTTTTTTTTTCGCCTGCGGTTGAATAAAAATACCTTTATTACTGAATTTATCTTCTTAGACGTCCGTATCACAGTGTAATTTTGGACTGTGCGAAGCAATTTTTTTCTTCTTCGCAGGAATGATGTATCATATCATCACCATTGTGCACATACATTTTGAAGCCCCTGCGAAGCATTTGAATATTTGATTAACCAAAAAAATTAATTTTTGCTTTGACACGTGTCCGTACGTTGCTGTAACTTTGGACTGTGCGAAGCAATTTTTCTCTTTTTCGCAGAGGTGATATATCATATCATCACCATTGTACACAATCATTTTGAAACGACTGCGAAGCCTTTAATAAGTTGTTCCAAAATAAAAATTCAATTTTCTCCCGTCAAATGTTCGTACGGCGCTGCAATTCTGAAACCTATGAACGAATATTTTTCTAATTTTTAGCAATATTTCATTGCATCTAAAACACTATGCACAGCAAATTTGAAGACATTCTGATATTTCTTAATATTTTGATTCTACAATTATTTTTAGTGAGGAATTATTTTAAAGGTTATGTTATTTTAATTTTCCAAAAAACAATTTTTTGTCATGTCAAAAAAGAAAATTTGCTTGCGAAAAATAAAATACGAAATATTACACATTGATTGACAAATATTAGTTCTTTTTATTTCGAAAATAATATATTTTGAACGAATATCATTCACAATATCTTACTATACGTTATTCACATTCATAATAAAAATCAAAAATTTCGCGGGTGCACTGAAAACTTGGTTATAATTTCACAAAGAAGAATCATCGAATATCCAAAATTATTGCAATTTGTCAAATAGAATTGAAAACAATCGCGACCATTTTTTTTCCATTCATTCTATCTGTCAAACCTTGGAAGCCGACGATAATTCCATAGCAGACGTGATAAAGTTTGCATACGCCGCGACGTTGGTATTCTGTGGCGGGATGATTTGAATCGAAAAGAAAAATCTCATTTTTTTTTTTATTTTTTAATGTATATTACTTTAAATATTGGAAAACTGCAATTCAATTTTTTCAAATCTCTAACAATTTTTCGAAACAAAAAAAAATTAAAATTTTACCTCGTATTTTTCGAACCACCCTTCTATTTTTTTTCAATTGTTTCAATATACTGTGACCGAAATTTCCAAGGAGTGGCACCCTCACACTCATAAAATAAAATTTCAAAAATATTAATAAAATAAAACCGGTACCCCGTTGGCCACAAAAATTCGTCTCGATCGCTTACTTATTTTTAAGAGCGCCAGCCGAGCATCGAGCTCGACGCGATCGGATTTTCCAAAGTTTAATAAATAACGAAAATAGATGTCAGCCGACTAGCTGCAGCTCACAAGGGTAGAGGGGCGGTTCGTTGACTTGGCGATTTATAAAAAGGGTACACCATCAATAAATACGACAAACAACAATTAGCAAAGTTTATCGAAAATCCAATAAATACATTTATTCAAAGAAAATATAATACACTCATTACTTTTATCCGGGACGGTACCCGGGGTGACTCGACACAAGAATAAGAATTTCCCTACTAAAATTCTCACCGGATACTCAGTTCGCCGGCTTGAATTTTCTCGACGAAAAATTAATAACAATTACAGAAATAATAGTCCCTACTAATTCGCGGCTCGACGTACATCACGCATCCGACGGTACCGAAAGACGTGTCGGAAAAAAACTGAAACCCCACTATGCCGCGTGATCACTCGGGGCGAAGCGGGCAGGTGACTCGTTTAATTTTTCGAGTTCGCACCGCGAGATCGAACAGCCAAAGCCGTCGAAGCACGCCTGCGATTAACTCCCGCACGTCCGAGTCCCTGAACCGCTCGCCACTCTTAACTGAATGGATCTCTCGCGTAAATTAAATTTCTACTAGCTACGCTAACCAATCGATCTCAAAGCTCGACATTATTTACGACAAAATAATAAACTAAACAAGAACAAAACAATAAAATACGAGACGGGCCGTCCAACTATCGCAGGCCAACTTCCCTCTTGACGAATCCCACACGTCCCAGAGAGAAGCTTTTCTGATTGCCTCGGACGAGAACCGTCATCATGAAGAGTGTGCGCGGACACTCGAAAATAATAAATTGACCAAAATATAAAATAACGCGTCCGAGGAAAGGACGGCAGCCTTACCGGCGAGAGACAGATGTTCGATGAGGAATTAGCGGAATTGTGCCCAACCCTCGGGCCCGTCGTTAATTCCTGAGCCGCAATCGGTCCGGTACCGAGGTGATACACCCTTTCGCGCGGAGTCGTCCCTTTGGCCATCTCGATCACTCGAGTACACGTCTACACACCACAAAAGATACGACGAGAGTCCTCGAGTGATCTACGCTAATTTGTCTCGCGGTCTCGCTCTCCCCTCCCTTTACTAATATTTTCGGTACCCCGGTACCTGGCGACGCCCTACGATTATCGCGAACTATCGCTCGCGCGGAATTAATATTCGAACGAATACGGCGCTGACGTCCCGTTCGAACTATCGCACGACGTTTCGCTTGAAGAATCTTCGTATACGTCGGTGCCGGGGTGCAGACATCATCGAGACGATGCTGACATCGCTAAGCTGCGACTTCTCCGTTGTCGGTGCGCCCAGAGCGATGATTCTCGGTGTTGTTGAAGGATGAGAGAAGATGCGATGACCTCGTAGCGGTACCGTTAGCCAAAACGATAGTTTTGTTCAATTCGTCCCGAAAATAATGACGGTAAACGTAGCTCGCTCGCCGATAAAAATCGCCTCGTTATAATCGTGAAAAAAAGAATAAATAAAAACAAAGAAATTAATAATTTTATTCTCTTTCGTAATTTGGAACCCTTGAGATCGCTTGGGGACTCTGCCAGTGGGGAAAACGTGTGCTCGATGGGACCAAAAACCGCCGATGGCGCAATTCTTGTAACGCGCAAAAAAAAAACGCGTTACAATACCTATCTCAAAACAAAATAAAACGATAAAAAATAACATTTCTCGAATTTCTCTCGGACAGTGACAATAACGAATTGATTCTGTCTATTATGGGCAAGAGAAAAAATGCTTAAAGTGTTATAACCGAATTCTTTTATACATCGACAGACAAAGAGCCCTCGCAATCGAATTCATCGAGAAATTGAATTTTTTTTATTTATTTTGGACGCATCCAAGACACTATAACTTTTCATTTGAGCAACGTACTACTTCCTCTTCAATACACGATAAGAACCAAGACGACATCTATGTTCGTTCTTGAGATAATTTTTTTGCTACAACGATTAATATCGAGTTAATTTCATCGAAAATCGTAACAAAAAGCAAATTTTTTGAATATTCGGCTCCAATACTTCGGCTCCTGTCCAGAGGTAATAATAAAGTGATTCCATGTATTTTAGGGAAGAAATAAACATTTAAAGAGATGCATTTAAAGGGGACATTAGACCCGAGTGGTAATGGTAATAGTGTTCGTGTGGGTAAATATTTTGTGTGTTTGTTTTATCCTCATTTAATCTGGTCATAAGTGTTAAGCCAATAAAGCGACCTTTACTAGATATGATTCGATTCGTTACATTAATTTGATCAAGTTCTACGCGTTGACATTCGTTATATTTGTCTCGTGTCTGAATTTTTGACAATTGATCGTAAAACAAAAAGGAAATATCAGTTGTGAATAATAATAATGAATTTGAATAGAAACGAAATGTTTATATTCGATGAAGGTTAAACTATGAATCAATTTACATAATTGATAAATGATTTGTCCCCATACGTTCTTCCGAGATGAAACGCGCAGCACGACGTATAAACATATTCGATACGTAGCGCATAACGCAAAGTGTAATCATACTCGATACGGAGCGCGTAGCGCGACGTGTATCCCTATGAGTGCCTTAAAAAATGTCCTGAAGGGACATTTTTCGGGGGGTTTGGGGGCGGAGCCCACCAACAAGAGCCTCTGCGCCCGCCGGGCGCTGAGGCGCTTGTTTTTTGTTGAGATAGGTATTGTGAGGTATGTTTTGGAATCATCGTCACAAAAACCAAAACAACCGTAATTCGCATAAAGATACCGATTTTAGTGCTGAAGTTTCGAGTGCCTGCCTCTCCCAGCGACTTAAGATACCGTCAAGCTCTAGTTTGACGCCGACTGGCTGTCGGTGCCAAAGGTGGCGGTGTGTGAAAGCACGTAATTGCGAATTTGAGAGTTTCTTGATCCGTTAGTTGGCTCTGAAAAGGGCCGTTTTGGTCGTTTGTTTTAACCGAGTCGTGGTTGCTTCTTCCGCGGACTATTTATCGCGGCTCGTCGATGCTCGGTGGTCGGTTTGGCCGGTCTCGTTGAGATCCGAGTCGGCACGTATTCCTCCGGTGGTGAACAGAGGCTCGGCTGTTCGATGGCCGCGGCGAGGGAGTAAAATATCTCCTCGAACTCCGTGTCGGAAGAGGGGGAAGGAATATCAAAGGCAGGGATGTAAACTGGAGATTTTTGTGGAGAGGGTTGATGCTTTTTAGAAAGCTTAGGAGTTGGAGGAGGAAGGAACTCGAATGCACGAGTCGTGGGAGGGATGTTTTCCTGGTCAGGATTGGGAAGGGTCGTCTTTTGTTTGGACTCGGGGGAGAAGGTGATGGGGATGAGGCGGTAGCTGCCGGGTTCGCTGAATTTGGGGGCTACTTGCTGTACCCGCCGCGGATCCACGCGTTGTGCGGCGACGATGGTTATCGGTTTCCCCTGGTCATGCTGTTCTGCTGGCCGGAGACGTCGTCGAAGATATGCCGAATTTAAGGATTGTCGCGGCATATAATTGACGCTGGATGTCGATTTTTACCCTTTATTTACTTAACAGTAAGGATTTGTACAGAGGAGGTACGTAGAGAAGTAATTGCTAGGTAGAGACTCATTTTCAGTAGTCTTTGTGAGTATAATACTTTGCAGTATTATTAAAGTCACCACCTGTTCGGTAGGAAAGTTTTCGCCACTTATTCAGCGGGAGAGAGTTTGTACGACTTGTTCAGCGGGAGCTCTGTTCGTCATTTTGCAGTGAGAGATTCTGTAGCTCCGCAGCGAGAGGCTCGCTCTTTTACACCCGCTCGGCGTCGTTCTGCGCATGCGAGAACATTCGAGAACGATGCCGCGGCACCTGATTGGTCGAGTCGAGCGTCTCGCCGATTGGCATTCGGGAAAGTTCGGAAACGCTCCTGGCGGTGTTCGGCGAAACTCGGGTACGTTCGGGAATTTCAAAGTTTCACGCGAACGTCGGTAATGTTTTACATGTCGCGAATATTCTCGGGGTTTAGGGAAAAAGTGAAATTGTAATTGTGGTGAGTGCGCGAGTGAAAAGTTCGAGTGTGCGAATTATTCGTAAATTTTGTGTGCGGGAGTTACGACGTGTCATACGGTTGACACGTCGTATTAATTGAAGTAACTTCGCGAGTGACGTTTTTAGGTTACCCTCGCGACGTCGCGTTTCGCCGAGGGAATTTCGAGGATTTCGCGTCGTGCCGAGGGAAATCATCGAATCAGTTAAGTAACTTAATGTTTTTATATATTAATTAACTTATTTTTATATTTTTTCAGATGCCGGAAGGGCCAAGGTGTGGAGAATCGAGAGACGCCGAGGGACGCCGAGGGACGCCGACGGACGTCGAGGGACTTCGCCGCTGGACTTCGTCGAGTCACCGACAGGAAAGTTTTTGTATATATTTTTTGTTCGCTAATAAGATAGCGATAGGAATATTATTAAAATAATTTTCTGTTTGCTTCAGGTTCCGTGGATCGTCGTCGGCGGATGACGACGGGGGCGTCGCATCTCTTCGGCGAGACGAGTCGACGGAAAGTCTACAAAAGGTAAATGAATTTCTAATTCCTTGTTTTTAGCTCGATAGAATAATAATTTGTGTCTTTTTTATCTTTTTCAGGTGTCGGCAGGCCAGCGGTGGAGTCGACGACGGTGGATGCCGAGGGGATTCGACGACGGCAGAGATCGACGCATCGCCAGGAGTCTTCCGAGGGACCGATAGACAGTCAGTAGGTAACTGGTAACGTAAGTACTTAGATTTAAGATAAAATTAATATTTACGGTTTTTTACATATATTTTTGTTTCAGGTTGCAAGAGAAACGAGTGGAAGAAATGTGCGCCATATGGCGTACAACATTAAGATATGAATCAAGATTTTTTGCAGATTACCTTTTATGATTTTTTTGTAATTATTCCGATTTGTTTTGATACCGTTCAGTATTTCAGTTAAATTCAAGTTAAGATTTAGTTTTGTTCAGTTTGCTTTAAGCTTTGAGATTCAGTTTAGTTCAGTTTGATCAGGATTCTCGAACTCACTTGGTGGGATAACATTTAGAAAATAAAAGCCCAAGTGAAGGAAAGACTCGACGACGTTTCTTGCGAACACGCTAAAGTCCGGTGCAAACCCGGCACCTCAAGGGATAGTGCAATGCGTTGAGATCAGACGGAGGTATCGCTTAGTCTAGGCAAGAGTGGTGGAACACCTTGCGCTGTATTATAGTAGAGTAAGAACCTTGTATCTCACGCATTGACTAGGGGAAGCAATTGTGAAGATTCGTTCAAGTTACCGCGTTATAGTATCGGCTCTCGATTCAACAAAGTTATGAGATGGTTGAGAGGGCAGTAGTTATCGATCAAGATCCCGAAAATAATAATGATAATTCGTTACGAATTCTCGTAGGCAAAGACCATCTACCGAGAGCTGCCCTCGAGATATAACTCGGGCTTCTCTCGCGATCCCGCTGTCGTAGGCTTCGGACTATTGTTCTCGCCCTCGAGCTATCGAAGTGTCGTATGATCGCGGCGTCTCGCTTGAGTTGCCGTGGATCCCGATATATCATTCTTGCTCTCGTGTTCGCGCGATTCGTGTGATTCGCGTGTGCTATCCTCGGTAGAATTCCGAAAGGAATTCTTTCGAGTTGATAATTCGATTGATGCGTTACAATTAACGCTCTCGAGTTGTAATGCATATGTGTGAGTTCTCGTGGCTTTTTGGATAAATTACCCGCTTTTGGTGAGTTTTTGATTAATCGAAGTTATCATTTCCGTGTCGCGTTCGTGGTCGCTTGACTCGCTTCGATGTTTCGATCAGCTGAGTACTCGCGACTCACGTATGTGCGATCTCGTGGCTTCTCAGCCAAAAATATTAGTTTTCGTTCCCGATTAAAGTAACGTTGAGGTTTCGATTTCCGTTTCTAGTGAGCTATTCTATTGACCTCCGATCGCGACCCTTCTACCCCAACCCGCATCCTGAGCAACCGTGCATTTCCGCAGCCGTCCGCTCTCGCGAGTGCATCGACGTTAGTTCTCGTTTCCGTTTTGTTGTGTTGTTCGTTCTGTCGTTGCGGAGGTCGCCGTTCCACCGATCTCCAGATTAGCCTGGTTTGGTAATTCCGGCAAAACAAAAATTAACCCTGCGGAGGTCGCCGTTCCACCGTCCTCCAGCTTAGTCCGGTTGTTAATACCGGCGAAACAAAAATTAACTGGTGCCCACCGGGACGCCGATGCATCCGCAAGAGTGAGCGGCCGAAGGTGACGTGAGTTTCGAGTTCGCGTGTTTTTTTTTGAGTTTTGAATTTATTTCGGTAAAGTTTAGCGTTGCGCTCGAGATATAGGAAAACTCGTCACAATACATATCGGGTTGCACGTGATGCCTTAGAAAATAATATTTAGTATTTATGAATATTTGTTGTAGCAACGTGTTCCGGACCCATTGCGTTTAACCGAAATCAAGAAATATAATTGGTTAGGGTATGTGTAGTTTTCCCCCTTCTCTTAAAAAATTTGAAATTGTGAAAATCTCGAAGTTCGATTATTCATTTGTATTTTGCTCTCTTGTCAGTGCTTCGTCAACCTCGACGAAGCTACTTAGTGGTCGAGGGCGAAGTGAAACGCGCGAGTACCATTTTCACGTTAGTTTTATAGTGCGACGATGCAAATATTATAAAAATGTCAGACAAGCCTGCTGGCGTGGTGCTAGGCGGACGGGGCCGACCACCTAAAATAAATCGTGAATTACTCATACAAAGTATACTAAATCGGAAATTAGACGTGCTTCGGCCCGATGGAAAGCCCGTATCAAAGCGTGAACGTGCTTGGCAAGAAATAGCCGACGCCTTAGACAATAAGATTACGCCAGCGACATTGTATAGTTTTGTCGCAGACGACAAAGACGACATAAAGAATAAAATTTTAGGACGCGAAAATAAGAAAAAAAATATTGTAAGGGTAAATTACTACAAAAGTACAGATAATTCGGAATGGGATGAAACTGGTGCATCAAATAAAAGTGTCGAACCCGGCTTGCAAACGTTCAGACTTTCTATTTCGAGAAAAGAATTCAACAATTTACTTTTCGAAAAGACACGCCGTCGTGTAGACACAGATCGTGGAAACAATATATTCGAACATACACGTCATTAAAATCGGGAGTCTGGCAAGAATACATCACGAACACACTGTGGCAAGTGCATCGGGTCAAGTGTGGATTTAATTTTCGTTCGCCACAATTATCTCGAGATGGCACTACTGGTAGAGTAAATGGAACCTGTCACTGTGGTTCTATTATTGAAATCACACTTTTACCGGGTTGTGAGAATGATTGAATTTTTTTTTTATATGGAAAAAATGTGTAGAAAAAGAAAAAATTCAAACCCAAGATAAAAATCTGAAAAAATGCATACGTGTTCAGAAAAATGAACGAATCATTTTCATTAAAAAAAAAGTTGAGTTACCGTTAATTTGTTTAACAAGTTTTTTTTTCATAAATTTGTTAATAACTTTTTGGAATTATTATTATGCAAAATTAATCTTTTCAGTACCTTAAATATGCCTGAATTTTTTCAGATTTTTATACCATCGAGAAGTAGTTGCAATTCTCTCTCATTTTTCTCGAACTTATGCGAAACGAACTCTCAGCCACCGAACCTCCTTAATAGTTCACGGATTGTTACACAAGCTATACAATTTTGCACCCTCGCAGAGCAAGCTTTGCGTTAATAAAAAAAAATAGACATTTTTTTAAAAACGCGTTCAGAATATTCGAAAAAAATGTCTTCACGTATGTGTATGTGTGTATGTTCACCATAAAATTAAAACCTCTATCACATATAACACTTTGAGCTATGAAGCTGCGATTTACTAGGTATATAGAGAGGTGAATACCCATTGTTTCCCCCAAATTTCAGTAAAATATATTCAGTTGTTTTTTTTACTCGTCGTTGAAGTTTATTAAAAATGCCGGTAAGCTCGATAACTCGAACAATTTCTCACCTATCAAACTAAAAATATATTCAAACGAGTATACCAATACGTTATTGTGCGACGAAATGAACATACATTTTCTCATTTCCCTTTGTTCCTCTATATCGCATTTCTTTTGTTATTTTGTCGACGTAATTTCTTTTGCTAAAATAATTGCGTGTTATGGCAGCGGAACGAGTTTCAACTGTAATGTATCAAAAATTGTAGGCTCTTTACCAGAAGAAACAAATAAACTTTATCATTAATAGACTAATAGTTCAAAGGGGTACATCAAACCGGCGATTAAAAAATCGAATGAAAATTGGTATTTTTTTTTAACTGTAAGAGGTAATTAAATTAATCTTGTCCCGTTTTGGTTTGTTTTTTGTTGTCGTTTTTTTCTTAATTTTATGCACGTCGCTACCATAAGAGTGTTTGCAATCGAAAGTCTAAAGAAGAAAATCGGCAGTGGGTCGTTTCTACAGGTCCCGACTCTACACATGCGCGAATCTACACCACTAACTGTACACAATGCCAACTGTACACATAGCTTGACTCTACACAACTGTGACTGTACACAATGCCCGACTGTGCACAACCGCATTTGTGCACATGCTTAAACTATACACAACAACATCTCAACAAATGTTCGAACTCCACACAGCACGATTGTACAAGCGTTAAATTGACAATGATTAAACTCTACACAAGCAACACTCTACACGTAAAGATTGTACACCAGTCGAATTATCCAAAGCAAAACTCTACACAGGTGCAACTCCACACGTTTCAATTTAACATCTAAATTATTGTCCTCACAAATATTCTCCCGTATTTACTTCAACACGACAAAACTGTACACTAGCGCAATACCCAATGACCAAACTCTACACAGACTGATCGCTTTTTTCACCGACTTTACACAAGTCGAAATTCACCACCGTTCCGACTCTACTCAAGCCGAGATTCACCACAGTTCCGACTCGACACAAGTTCAATTCTCCACATACACCAATTCACACCAATCCGGTTAACGTTAGTCTACAACGTACGAACTGCGTCCGGCATTTTCGTTCGTAACAGGACAGTTCACGGCTTGAGCCGACAATTGAAAAACAACGGGGCATAATCGACACAATGTTTTGTATGCTAAGCGTGATACGCCCTTTTGTTTCTTGGCAGTCGAAATAGCATTAAAAGTTCGTTTGTGGACTGGCCGTCCCATGGGCCCGCAGTAACGTCGAGCTAACGTCGTTAATTCTACGGATTCGAGATCTTGAATATATTTATAATCTTTAGATGGAACAAATTTTTATTGATAACGCGAGTAACATACTGATTTTGAAAAACCGAAATTCCTATGGAAAAGTCGATTTACCGGGTACTCGCGTGTCCTCGTGTTCGTTTTCTTTTCCACAAATAAATTATCGCCTCAAAGAAAATGTACGCAGAGAGCGAAGGCTGGGAAACTGGGCAAGTCGCTTACGTGCACAGATGCCAAATGCAATGTTTTGCCAGTTCGATCGACCATGGTTTGTCATCGCTTGACAAAACTTTCTGCTCGTCTCATTTCAAAACGAATATTTTGATATAAATAATAATGTATATAAAATATATTAGATTTGAAATAAAATATAAGATACATAAAAATGAAAAAAAAAGATTGAATGAGGTAAGTGTATACATCGTACTCGGGCGCAATTGCAACGGATTCGCGTGGAAATAATAAGGTGAGTCAACCTATGAAAGTAAAATTTTTATTTACAGGAAATCGAAGGCGAGAAATTAACTTTCAGACTGATTGTACCAAATTAGCATAGAAACGTTATTTATTTAAAAAAACACATGTCGTAAAAAACAAACAATTAGATTGTATTATTAAAACTGTACTTCGTACGGTGTGCTTCCTCATCAGAAGTAATACTTTTTTTTTCCTTAACGATTAACGACAACTTTTACGAACATCGGTCTACTGTTTATATGAATAAAAAATCTGTTTAAATTAAAACAGAACACGTTTTGTACTTTTAGGTTTTTCCCCCTTTTTACCAGGTGGTATACACGTTTATAGGACATTACTCCTATGCAAAAAAAACTTTCGTCGTAGACTCGATCACTGCTCGGCAAATTGGACAAGTACGAGTCTGCAGTTCCGTATTGCATGTTTCGCAGAGACCGAAATGTCCGCATGGATTGAGAACGATGTGCGGACGTCGAGCAAGACAAACGGAACACGGTCCCAACGTTAACTCAGTTTCACCTTCATCTAAAAATCAATATTCGACGATTTTTAGACAACGAATCTTATGCGTGAAATAATATAAAGATAAGAAGATATAAAATACATTTTTGTGCGCACCATTATTTTCCATATCATTTGGCGGGGCTTCATCGGGGGCTTCATTCCCGTTCTCATTGCAGCTATTATTTTGATTTTCGATTCCTTCTGTATTCGGGAGATTTCCGTATACTGCGTCGATGAGATCGTCGCGTTGACCGCCGTTTCGTCTAGAAATGTCTACGTCGTTTAGAGCTTCGTTCGGATCTTCATTTCGATTGTTGCCATGAATTTCGATACGATTTCCATTATTATTATTTTCAGCAGACTCGATCAAATTGCCATTTTCGGCTACGTCGCGATCACCGTTTAGAACGTTGGGAATGAAATCTATTAGCTGAAGATATTCATCTGTAAAATAACGTACAACATTATAGATGGGTTAATTTTTTCCGTATGAAAAGAAAGGACAACCGTACCGTTGTCAAAGAGCGGTATTGTATCGCTTGCGTCACTGATCACGATAGCCTCGTTTGCAACGGGATCGGGTGCGTTCGCGGGATGCAGTATGCCAGTGACATCAGGTAAATCGTCTTCTTCATCTGTAATAAAACAATTTTTTTCAGCATAATGATGAAAATAAGTCAATGTCGTGAAAGTAAAAATTAGAAATAATAGAATGTACGGTGAGGCGGAAGTAAGTGACGGACGTGGCAATCCCTGAAATAATTTCACGTACCATCGGCAATGGGACAATAAATGTGCATCAATAAGTTGTATACGTAATTACCGTACATAAGAGAAGCTTTTTGACGCATAAAAATTGAATAAAACATCCCCCACTTTCTATTATTCATAGAATATACATTTGTCGTGATTTGATTATTAATATAAACGTACCAATCGCAGCACGATTTTCGATCGGTGCTACAGGCGGTGCGTCAGCATCGAAAGCAACTCGCTCGCCCTCAGTATCATCGTTCGCGACCAACTCATCTCGCGTAGCCACTTCATTGGCGATTTCACGATAATAACGACCTGAAATGCAATTTGGTTACTCGGAGTTGATTACATTTCGTTCATTGCAATCGTGAAAGCCAACTTTTACCTGCAACCGTGCCGATATTCAAAGCAATATCGTCTCGTCGACGATGATCAACGACACCGAGTAAAAACTCCTCGATCGTTATTCTATGAAAATGCCGTTTGTAAATATTTTTGTACAATATTTATGACAGATAACTCACCTTCCCGTAGATAAATTGTCTTGTTGCCTCGTTATGCACGTACTTTCTTGAGCTCGAAGTTGAATACTGCGTCGCAGTATTGGTCGACCCCCACGCCAGTCCATGTCGTGCATCGCCAAGGTGGTGACGACCGTTTCTGAAAAATATATCAAATGTCAATAATGCATCCGAATACATTAAAAATACTGTATTATTAATCTTCGAAAACTTAGATATTCGTATCTGTTGAATAACACACATGGGTTTAGCGGACCCGACGTTGCTTTGCCAAAAATAAATGATTTAATTATTTTAAATATTACCGTTCGAGTTCACCAGACCCAAGTGTGGTTGTAAAATTAATAATTAGCAAAAAAAAGTAATACCTATTTATACTCGCTTATATACATACCGAGCCAACTCCAAATATTACGGTAAACACCGCCCAGATTTACGCTAATATATCGATAGAAATCCTCGTACATAACGCTCATGACGAGTGAGATTTGTTCGACTGCAACGATTTCTGCCAGCGGCAACCATTGTGCTCTCATGTATAGCAGAAATAGGAGGATATCCGGATGATTGTAGGCTGCCCTATCCCCGACCCTAGCGATATCGCTTAGAGCCTCTGCGAAACGTACGACCGGCACAAGGGGCAGAGCACTCGACATCCAAAGAACCTCTCGCGGCGCTCCGATCAACTCGAGTCCCACCCACCTGGTTAACAGAGCCTGTTGGAAAATACAAGCCGAATTAGTATGGAACCCTTTATTGAGGTATCAATTCTCCGACCTCCCATTGCTTGTTATATATACCTGACGATAAAAAAACCAGCAGCCGGTGATAGTAACGCGTGGTAATTCTTGTCGAACGGAAGCGACCATTTGTCTTTCAAAATCAGTTACCACGGTTCTAAGACTGTTTTGCAAATCGGGGGCCAATTGAAAAAGAAATCGCCATAAAGCAATATATAATGCTTCACTGGTCCTTTCTACTGCTGCATACAGTATCGGAAAAGGCTAAAACAAAAGTATAAATAAAACTATGAATTCGAGTCATTTATTCCAAAAAGTTGGCTGACTATATAAACGAGGATAAAAAAATACACACAAAAAATAAAACACTTACGGCGTCTGGGGTACGGATAAAAATTGCGAGTATTCGAAATGGCCTTGTACCTTCCGGCCTCACCTGCAAAGAAAAATGTATTTAATTTCGAAATAAATAACTGATCTTTGCTATTTGCATTGGGGAGTAAGTACTTACTTCAAAAAGGCTGTTAATAAATATTTCTCGCACTTCGCTGATTTCACTGGGCATGATTTGCAGGCTTGCGAACACAAGGGCAATCAACCCATCCGTACCTCGTGCAACCCCGCGGAATACGTCGTGTGTTAACGGATAGTCCCGTAACAGATCAGCCAATCTCGCTATATTGCACGGTATAGCCGGGCGCACATGAGCTCTCTCTCGTTCCATTGAAGACCTCATGGATCGTAAGGTGACAATCATCACAACCGGCGCTTCATATCTATGTGAAAATAATAAAAAAAAATGTATTGTAGTATTTTAAAGACTACTGATCAGTGTCTTAAATATTTAAAAACTATTTTTATATAAAGATCTGCCTTGATAAACAATTTGTTTTATTTTAAATCGCAGTGACAAAAAAAATCGATATTTTGTATAAAGAAGAAAACAAAGGTAAAATAAAAATATTCTGTTAAATGTTTTTTTTTATAAAGTAAAATTTCGTTAAAAAAATATCGAACAGCGAAAAAAAATTTCGAACAAAAATAATCTAAGAGTTAAATTTACTTTAAAAAAATTACATTGTAAAAAAAATTTTTTAAAAATAAAAATATTGATGTTATAAATATTTCTCTCTCTAAGAGTCTGATTTTACGAGAAGCTGCATATTGTCAAATTCGAGAATTGTTTACCTCAACGCTACTTCTCGATATATGTCTTTGTAGCAGCGCAGATTTTCTCGAGGCATCCGCAAAAGATCCGATCTCATCCGTGCTTCCATCGCGATGTACGGATTCGGCGGGTGTTGATCGTGCGGACGCAATACTTGAACGACGTTTCCGTCGACTCGTACCGTGCCACGACATTGGGAACGAGTGCGTGATCCACAACGGTATATGTTGTTAATCCCGAATGCACCCACTCGTCCATCGAGATGGTACGCGTACCCCGCATAAAAATATCGTCGCGTGCCCGGCCTTTCTCCCGGAACCTCCTCCATCTAAACGCCATGTTTATAATATATTCACATTTTGAAGAACACAGTAATGAAAGTTACATTTAAATAAAATCAATTTCACGCAACGAGAAAATCAAATAGAATTATTAAATACAATAGAATTATACATCATCCACCTTTGATTGTGTACGGTAGTCGTATGGCTGCCCGAGCGAAACAAAGAGATCAGGCAATGAATATTTGCTACCGGTAATCGACAATACTTTTTCAGTACAATGAAACTTTTGAGAGTACGTTGATGCGATATATTACACAACACAAATAGTAGTAACAGAATGTTTCCCGATAACAATATACTTACTTGTACGACGTGCTACCCGGTCGCCAAAGTTCGAGAAACCTCTCGTCTACCGGTAGACCGTTTTTGTCACTGAATTCGTAGTGCGGACCTCCCGTGATCGCGTGCTTAGGTGGAGACTCCGTCACATCGCGCGCCGTGGAGACGGACTAACGTAGATAACCGATTTATTATAGACGAAATATACAGGGTGATTCATGAAGTTTTCGACACCTTTTGCCAAATTATAGTTTGTCGTGTTCTGAGCAAAGTTACTTAGCCGTTTGTCGAAATTCCCAATATTTATTTAATTATAAGCATTGTAAATTTGAATAAATCGACCAATCAGGTGAAGCCATTTCGGCGCGTTGGAAATTTCCATATTGCCATGCGGAGAGCTGGCAACGTTCAATTCACCACTACACCGTCACACAGGCAGAGTCTCCGTTCACGGCGGAGCGAGACAGTCGGTTCGTCCGCTACTGCTGTCATTACGCGATCTCTTAACCTTTTTTGCTCAATCGCAGTGGGTGTCGTGGATGACAGTGCGACGAACCGAATGATTTCAGGTTAGAGATGCGACGAAAAATAATGTAATTTTTCGTTAGGAAAACGACATTGAACATTTTTAAGAATATCCAAACGGTGAATATCCTAACGGCGGTTAGTTCCGGAATATCCATATAAGGAAATAGGATGATCGGACGGCACTGTTACCAGGCACTTGCAATAGCTGGTGCACGGGTCCCAAAGAGGGGGGCAAAGCCCCAAAAAATCGGCCCGGTTATGCTACCAATACCTCGAAATATTATGAAACGTTTTGACAAATAATGAAATAATTTGTACAAGAGCCGAGATATATTTTCAACTTTCAGGCATATAATATTTTGACACCCAATACTTGAATTATTATAATATTATAAAATGATTGCCGATAAAATGATACACATTTCTCGACTCTTATTATCAGTTTACGGATACGTATACGTATAAGATAAGTTTACGAACAGTAACAATATATCTTCTCCTATACGTTAACAATATCGAATATCAATTATATTAAATATTTAGTTATGAATCATTAATATTAAGTTTTACAAATAAGTCAGGCAAATAATTATGTATAAGGAAAACTGAAATTCAATGGAAAATGGATAAATCCACAATTATTTAACAATAAGAGAAATCGGTAAATCCAAGAATTTCGAACAGGCCGAGAGGAGACTAACAAGGAGCGAGATTACTCATCAGGGGAGTACGCTCCAGGCAAGGATTAGGGAGGGACTTCCTTCCCTCTCTGGATTCATTTCCTAGCATATAAGAAGCCGCGGAAAAGGGCGCGAGCAGTGCAGAGCAAACCAGAAGTAGATTTTTAGTAGTCCGGCCTGTAAGCAACTAGACCATGTAGAGAGAGACGGAGGCGCGTAAGAGCGAGCGCGGGATCGGTAAATCCAACAAGTAGGCTGATACTCCGACTAGGCGACGAGAGAGATAGTCAGAGACCGCGTTGTTCGTTATTCACCATACTAGAAAAAGATCGCGAGTCCGTTGTGCGACCACAAAGAAATAGAGGAACTCTCCTATTGGAGGATTTTGTCGATAACCCTTTCCATCTCCAAAAATTGTATTCATTTTTTCATGCAACCAGAGTTTTCTTGGGTTAATTCAGTTCACCGAATTACCATTCTCAAGTCATCTCGTGGAACGAAACCATCTTTCGTTTCACCATCAAATTTTCTTTTACTCGATAGTTAAAAGACAATTTTGTACGAATTCTTATTCCAACGAGTCATCTGTACTCTCCGAAAATCACATTTTTGTACTTTCGAATTTGCCTGAATTATTTTCTTTGAATAAATTTCGAATATCACGGCATATCGCGTGAAATTTGTGTTCAACCAATCCACTACATCGCGAGCAGCATCATCTTAACAAATAACGTAAGTACAATTTAATTCTATTCCCTTGATAAATCTATAAGTGAAAAGTGTGCAATATTCTCTATTATTCAAACTCCTCGTTAATTCGCCCAGCCGTCGCCAGACATCATCAACACTACTCACCGAATATAATTCAATTATAAAATCATTTCTATAACGCAGTGAAATAAATTCAGTTAATTCAAATCATTTCTATATCGCGCTGAAACAAATCCGTTTAAATCAAATTATCAACGATCATTATTTTAATTACGCAACGGATAAAGAAATTTTATAATACCTCTAAGACAAGTCAACGAATAGCATTCCAAGCCCTATCCTTAGTAAATTTCCTCACGGTTATACTAAAAAATGGGCAGTTGCGCCGATAATTGATCCCAGGAGTGGTAAAGGAGTGAGAAATCTCTCTTGACCAGCGCGTATTCAATCGTACTCGATGCAACCTCGCGTTAAAATTCAGGTGAAAGAGAAACACCCGCATTTTTGACGTGACACAACCACAATATTGCAAGCGTTTGATATACATATGTGGGCAACCATCATGACGTGATTGATATTGATAATCACGTGAATTTTTTCATGGTTTCAGGAAATAATGACGAAACTGTTGCCATCGAATAAACGAATTTTCTTGTAATTCATGCAGAACATGACGGCGAGTGCTTTCGATGGAGAAATAAAAACTCATTAGTCTTTGCATTTACTTTCGGCTAACAAGAGTGTCGAGAATCCTCAGCCTTCTCTGAGAAAATACAAATGTACGCATCACAGAACATGTTCCTGGAGGATCCAAGTAATTTTTTTGATTTCGCAATGCGACAGTAATGGCTTATAAACGTTTATATCACCGGGTATAAATGGAAAAAACCGTGTGTACAAAACGCGTTCTGTTTTAATTTATACATATTTTTTATTTATATAAACAATGCAGCCATCAGTTTGAAAGTTAATTTCTCGCCTTCGATTTCCTGTAAATAAAAATTTTACTTTCATAGGTTGACTCACCTTATTATTTCCACGCGAATCCGTTGCAATTGCGCACGAGTACGATGTATACACTTACCTCATTCAATCTTTTTTTTTTTCATTTTTATATATCTTATATTTTATTTCAAATCTAATATATTTTATATACTTTATTATTTATATCAAAATATTCGTTTTGAAATGAGACGAGCAGAAAGTTTTGTCAAGCGATGACAAACAATGGTCGATCGAACTGGCAAAACATTGCATTTGGCATTTGTGCACGTAAGCGACTTGCCCAGTATCCCAGCCTTCGCACTCTGCGTACATTTTCTTTGAGACGATAATTTATTTGTGGGAAAGAAAATGAACTCGAGGGCACGCGAGTACCCGGTAAATCGACTTTTCCATAGGAATTTCGGTTTTTCAAAATCAGTATGTTACTCGCGTTATCGATAAAAATTTGTTCCATCTAAAGATTATAAATATATTCAAGATCTCGAATCCGTAGAATTAACGACGTTAGCTCGACGTTACTACGGGCCCATGGGACGGCCAGTCCACAAACGGACTTTTAATGCTATTTCAACTGCCAAGAAACAAAAGGGCGTATCACGCTTAGCATACAAAACATTGTGTCGATTATGCCCCGTTGTTTTTCAATTGTCGGCTCAAGCCGTGAACTGTCCTGTTACGAACGAAAATGCCGGACGCAGTTCGTACATTGTAGACTACTAACGTTAACCGGGTTGGTGTGAATTGGTGTATGTGGAGAATTGAACTTGTGTCGAGTCGGAACCGTGGTGAATCTCGGCTTGAGTAGAGTCGGAACGGTGGTGAATTTTGACTTGTGTAGAGTCGGTGAAAAAAGCGATCAGTCTGTGTAGAGTTTGGTCATTGGGTATTGCGCTAGTGTACAGTTTTGTCGTGTTGAAGTAAATACGGGAGAATATTTGTGAGGACAATAATTTAGATGTTAAATTGAAACGTGTGGAGTTGCACCTGTGTAGAGTTTTGCTTTGAATAATTCGACTGGTGTACAATCTTTACGTGTAGAGTGTTGCTTGTGTAGAGTTTAATCATTGTCAATTTAACGCTTGTACAATCGTGCTGTGTGGAGTTCGAACATTTGTTGAGATGTTGTTGTGTATAGTTTAAGCATGTGCACAAATGCGGTTGTGCACAGTCGGGCATTGTGTATAGTCACAGTTGTGTAGAGTCAAGCTATGTGTACTGTTGGCATTGTGTATAGTTAGTGGTGTAGAGTCGCGTATGTGTAGACTCGGGATCTGTAGAAACGACCCACTGCCAGAAAATCTAGTCTTCCAGTGGTCATATATTTTTAAAAATTATATTCGACATTTTTTTTAAACTTAATACATGAACCTATCAGCAAAAACACTAATTTTCGGGACAGAAAAAAAATGGACAAAACTTTTGAACCGCTAGAAAATCCCATAAACTGTTTAGTCCGCGGTGGAATAAATGTTGATTGGTTAATGAAATTTTTGATTATCCGAACGGAGCCTAGTTACAATTAATTCGGAGATCGATGCTTTAAGAAGGCTTAAAAATATGGAACTGTTACGTTCGGCCGAGACTCGGAAAAATTTCCGAGTCCCGTTGGAACGTCAACGGGCCTCCTAGCAACAGGGACGAGCGACGCGAGCAACGCCGCGAGATTCGACACGCGCGGGTTATCCGAAACCCTCACGTTAGAAAATAAAATTAATACCGCGATATTTCCCCTCTCACCTGGCCGAAGTCGACTTCGTCGCCTACGGAAAGGTAAGACGGGGCGTCAGCGAAACGGGCGGGATGAAGAGTTAGTCTTCTTTCGACAATTGTAGCGTTCGCTCCGAAGGAAGCTCCGCGCTGGTGCAGAGCAAGAGTACCGATTTAAAATCTCGCGTTAAATCAATCGACCGACGACTAAGACCGGTCGAGTTATTGTTTTCGTGAGTACGCGTACGCCGCTCGTGAGTCCCCGTGGACGTTAATGATTGTAGTTTAATAAGTGTCGTTCATTAAGTGTATTTTGACAATCCGATTAGTGACATTGTTAGTTCTTAATTATTATCTCGCTATCATTATAAAATTATTATCACGTGTAGAAACACAGGATTAATCTGTAGAGATAGGATTAGCTTAAGGCGTGAAATCATTGTAGTGTGAGGAGTGTGTGTAGTGTGGAGTGTGCAGCGTTGCCGCAGCAGGGAACAAAATTGTAAGTGTGTTAGAGTGAGTCATCTCACTCAGATTCCCTTACCCGCACACTTGATCGCCCTCATAGCGCGCAAAATTATATTGTTATATTTTGTGACGTGATTTTTCGGAATCACCGTCATACAATAAAAAAGTATCGTATTTCTGAGGAAATTCCGATACCTAACGCTTTCGTTCCCGTTTTCTGCCTCTCCCAGCGACTTAAAGATACCGTTAAACTCTCGTGAGATATCGATCGAGTTATTTCGTCTCTTTCCGATTTAGTACTCTAGTATTGCAGTTCATAAATCTTCAAATCTTTCAGCACAATAGAAATTAAACATTTTGATGTAGATTCCGTTACCGTTTTAGCTTCGTTCCGTTAGTCGAAGTCTCGAACTCCCTTGGTGGGATAAAGTTAGTAAATTAAAGGCCCAAGGGAAAGAGAGACTCGACGAAGTGTCTTGCGAACACGTTAAAGTCCGGTGCGAACCCGGCACCCTACAGCAAAGTGCAATGCGTTGAGATCAGGCGGAGGGTTGAGTTACAGGCGAGGACGGAACACCTCGCGCTGCATTAGAGTGCGAAGAGCCTTGTATCTCACGCATTGACTATGGGTAGCGATCGCGAAGACACTTCAAACTACCGCTCTAGTATCGCCTCAATTCGGGAAAGTATCGTAATGGTTGAGAGGGCAGTAGCTCTCGGTCAAGTCTCCCGTAATAATAATGATAACGATTTCGGTACGTTATCGTAGGCAAATCAGTCTACCGCGAGCTGCCCTCGAGGCAACTCGGTCTCTCTCTCGCGCTCCCGCCACGCTAGGCGCCGGCCGTCGATAGTGTGTCTCTCTCCAGTCGCGCTTCGCGTACGCCGGCCTATCGTTCGCTCTCGGCGAAGTATCGGTGTCTCGCCCGCTCTCACGGGTTCTCGCTACCTGTCAGTGCTATCGAGTATCGTGTGTTTTCGTGCCATCCAGTGTGTGCTATCCTCGGAGTTTTCCGAAAGGAATTCTCCGAGTCGATTACTCGATCGATGCGTAGTGTTTGACGCTCTCGAGTTTTGGTGCAGCTGTGTTAGTTCTCGGGCATCCGTGGATGCAGTTCTCGGTCCTGTTGGATAATTTACGCGCTTTCGGTGAGACTTTTGATTTATTGGAGTTATTGATCTCGTGTCGCGCCCGTCGTCGCTTGTCTCGCTTCGATCTCTCGATCAGCTGAGTACTCGCGATGCACGTGCGTGTGATCCCGTGGCTTACAGCCAATAACGATTATTTCTCGAGCGTTATTTTATTGGCGACGGATCGCGACCCTTCTACCCTAACCCGCATCCTGAGCAACCGAGCACTCCGCTACCGTTCGCTCTCGCGGGTATATCGGTGTTTGATTTAGTTAGTGTTTTATCGTTCGTTTTCGTCCTTACGGAGGTCGGGTTGTTCCACCGGCCTCCCGATTAGTCCGGTTGTTAACACCGGCGAAACAAAATTAACTGGCGCCCACCGGGACGCCGATGCATCCGCGAGGGTGAACGGCCGAAGGTGACGTTTTCGATTTCGCGCTTAAAGTCCCGCGGCTTTGAGTTTTCGATTTTTGTTTTTTTGCTGTTCCGATTCGATTTCGAGTTTCGCGTAACGATAGATGAAAAATACGTCACAATTTCTTATTTTTTGGGACTATGGGAATTTGAAATAAATTCTTGTTGGCATTCAACAAAAGCGAATCTTTCGATTAAATCTTTGTTTCATTTAAAGAGACCGGGCCCGTACGGGACGGAACGGCAACCCCCACGTAAAATAATAAAATTAAACTCTGTTGGTCTCGAGAGGGATTTGTTGCATACGCTTCTCGTCTTTGCTCGGCACGTAACAGAACCGAATATTTTACACTCGACTGCTTTACCGCATTTCTAGATACTTTATATCCTCCATGGTCGAAATTCTAATTTAAATAGAATAAAGAGTTTGCCAGTTTTCAGTAACGTCGACTTAAACGATAACTTGTTGTACACGCCCTTACGACGCATACTTTTCTCTACACTAAAATCCTGTTGCAAATCTGAAACAGAAAAAAATAAATTAAAAACAAAAAAAAACTGTAAATGTTAATTTAAGCTTAGATTAAGCTACCTACCTACCTTCCTACCTGCCTACCTTCTAACTTTACCCTTTTTTCTACTTTTATCCTACTCACTGCACTTTGATCCCTCGATGGCTCCAGCGTCGCGTCGTCGCTGCGTCGTCCCTCGTCGTCGCCCCGTCGTCGATTCCACCGTAGTAATCCTCGATACCTGAAACGGAAAAAAGTGACATATTATTATATTATTCGCACTCAAAATTACTACCTGAGTAAAGCTTACCTATCGTCGCTCCGTCGAAGTCCCTCGCTCGTCGTCGCAGTCGATGTCCCTCGTCATAGCAATCGGTGTCCCTCGTTGAGTGTCCTCCGGAATCTGAAACAAAACAAAACAAACAAATTAATTAGTAATACGTCTTATACATTTTTTGGAATAAATTACATACTAAAAACTCACCTGTTGATCCACCGATGTTCTTCGAAGTCGACGCTTCCCATCGACTCGCGGTCCCTTCGGCATCTGAAAAATAGAAAAAACACATTAATTCGCATGCAACAAAAAAAAACAACTTACCCAAATCGTGGATATCCCTCGGCGCAACGCGAAAACCCCGAGAATCCGCCGGGAAAACACGACGCCATGAACATAACCACAAACTATCACTCGCGATATACTTCAATTATTACGACGTGTCAAACGCATGACACGCCGTAATTCGAGCACACAAAAATTCCGAATAATTCGCGCACTCGAATTATTCACTCGCGCACTTGAATAATTAAAAGGCGCACTCGCGTAAACGGAATAAACAAACCTTTTCCTCGCGACTCGCGAAATCTCGCGAATCGACGACGCGAGGGTAAGTTACCAACGGATCGCGCAGATACCCGAACGTTCACTAACGTTACGAAACTAAGCAGGGCGACGCGACGCGAAGTATAGCCCCACCACCAGTTCGGCGCATGCTCGAACGTTCTCGAATGCGCCGAGCCGGGTATATAAGGACGCGCTTCTCGCAGGAGGAGATCAATCTCTCGAGCTGAAAGTCCGAGCAACTATTCCAGCTGCAGAAGCTGTGCCACGAATACGCTGCACAAGCATATCTCGCCCTAAAGACTGCAAAGTCTCTCTCTCCGAAAAAAAGACTGCAAAGTCTTTCCGAAAAAAGACTGCAAAGTCTTTCTCCAAAAGACTGCAAAGTCTCTTTTTTCCTAAAAATTTGCTGCAAAGCAAATTCTTCTTTACTGCAAAGTAAAAACTCTTCACACTCTTCACCACCTACACTCTTTCTCCTTTCCTATCTATCCTTTACCTTCTTTACTAATTTTAATAAACAGAAACACAAACGTAACCTCTGTATGTTTCGCAAACCCCGCAATCCATCCTACTAACAGCGGCTACTCCGGCGAGCGGCCAATCGGAACCGCCAAACAGAACGTGTGGATCCTCGGCTGCAAAAGCTGCAGGAAGTGTATCCGGAACTTCGCCTCCCGAACACCTGGAGGTTAATTCCGATCGATCTCCTCGAAACTCCCGTCCACCGCCATCCACAGCTTCCCGACATCTGCAACCCCACATCGATGACCGGAAATCATCCTCCCCCGTCAGCATCTCCTCCACTATTAATTCCCTATCCTCCACCCGCAATCTCTCCTCTCCCAATAACTCCCCCTAAAAAAACTCCTCAAAAAACCTCTCCAAAACGAATCCCTCTCCGGGAGATTTCCCAACCTCCCCTCCTTCTCCTGAAAAATCCCCTCCTAGGAACGACGAGGAGTTCGAGGAACTTTTTAATTCTTTAGCAGCAGCCATCGAAGCACCAACATCGTCGCCACCGGAATACGTTCCAACCCGGATCGCCACTCGACCGCTACGACCGACCACCGGGTCGAAACGACACATCGTCGAGAGTCCACCCAAGAAAAACCCTAGAATATGGTAAAACCCGGGCAAAACACCGCCTTGCAACGGCGGCCCTTTTCAGAGCTAATCAAACACTCTAAAGAGAATATCTCTAAATTCGCAACCAAAAAACGCACGCTTTAAGCGCAGGCGCTATCTCGCACACTGCCCCTCTTTGTTATCCGGCAGCCGTCGATAACAAACTTGAAAAAAAAGAAACAGCGGGATACCCTCGGAGAAAGATCCTCGTTTGTTAAGGGTCCATCGGTAAAAAAAACTTGCAATTAACATTGTTGCCGTGTAATGCCAATTTGTCTCACGCTCCCCCCGCCTTTATCAATTTTCAGGTTCCTATTCGTGACATTAATTGTCAATTCAGCCTTTTTATTCACCCTCTACAGTCTTTCGAATTACTGGCTTCATGATAGGACCGTTTGAAGGCGATTTCTGCGCATTTGTTTAGATTTTTTAATAGACATCTTCATAAAATGAACTGTTATTTTTCAAAAGGTATAATTAAAAAAGTTTCATTAAATAGTTGATTTCTGTGGTTAAAGAACCAATAAATGTTAGAAATATGTATCATTTAGAACGTTGGTTTAGAACTTTTCCTTAACTTTTTCTATCGTCAAATGTGTGACTCCACCGAGCTCGATCGAACACGGCACGAATAAACTGATAATGGGATTCAATATTTGCAATCTATCAAGAGACGCGGTAGCGTCTCGACGCCAAGTAGTTTAAAGTTAAAAGTCCGCGCGGTGAAACCGCGCGCGTCGAGCGCTGCCGTGTCCTTATACGCCAATATTGAGCCCCCTAAACTTTGACATTTTTTTTCTCGGAAACGAGACATCGGATCTAAATTCTAAAGACACTTTCATTATATAAATCGAATACAAGCTTTAAAATGCGCCTGGAATCAGACCGATCGGTGCCCGAAATGATGAGATATCGCGATCTCGCCCGAAAAATCCTCACTTTCATTATAAAAAAAATTCTTCAGAGATTTTTTCGACTGTCAGCTGTTTGTCCGATGTCCCATGACCTGCGTGTTGTGTTCGTGCGTCCATGCGTGTGCCGTGCATACACAACGGTATAAGCGGAACGAACGATCAGCTGTTATCAATTTCTAAGTGTCAGTTCGTGAATACAGCAACTAGTAATATCACACTGAGTGATCGAAAAGAAGGTCAAGTAGAGATTATTTATAATTTCATTTTTTCGCGAAAATTAGTTAAAAAAAAAGGACCCTCTCGCGCGATTAACAAAATGTGTCGTTCGTCTGATAAAATTGTTCAAATAATCGCGGACGAGAGGTCATTTCAATTGATAAATATTGTGCGTGTGATACAAGAAAAATCGTGTCATGCGGATTCTTAACGTTATCAAGTAATAAAACATTTTTTTTTTAATAAATAATAATAGAATAATAAATTTAAAAAAACGAATGAAATAAAAAATAAAAAAACATTTTTTTGCAAAAAATGTAAAAAATGTCGCCAAGTAGTTTAAACAGTTTTGTGAAAATAAAAAAACTCGTAAAATAGTCAAAAATCATCTGAGCCAAGTGAAAATAAAAAAAAAAACTTGGCGAGTCCTTAGAATACAAATAAATGTAGTTGCATCAAAAGTAAGGACGAGCAAAGTTTTTTTTTTTATTTTCACTTGGCTCAGATGATTTTTGACTATTTTACGAATTTTTTTATTTTCACATAACTGTTTAAACTACTTGGCGACATTTTTTACATTTTTTGCAAAAAAATGTTTTTTTATTTTTTTTAAACTACTTGGCGACATTTCTTACATTTTTTGCAAAAAAATGTTTTTTTATTTTTTTCTATATACATCGCAGCCACCTTATTAAGGAGGGTCTTCCGGTTTTCTTAATGTTATGCCACGTCTTTGAATTTTTGAAATTAGATTTATTCCAAACCCATACAGAAAACTGGAAAATGTCATTAAAATTGTCTATACTGTTTCAAAGATAATAATATACAAAGTTGAGAGGTTTAACATTGGCTTTATGTAAAATAGAGCGTTTTCGATCATTTAAAGTATATGGAGAGAGTGCTGTCACCTTCATATAACACATACCGATTGAAAGATCATACTTTCAAGGGTATCACATTCAATTTTCGAAAGATTTGTTTATACAAATTTTTTTGTAACAACGAGATTAAGAAAAGCTTGTATTACACGCGTTACGGTTTGCTGCGTTATAAAGTTCCCCCGCCCAGTACCTACCGCTATCCATCCCCGCACCACCGCCTCTACCCCCACCACAAGTAACAGCAGATCCTTCTTAAGAGAGGACCAAAGAAATCAGCTATTTAATGAAACTTTTTTCGAATAATTCTATAGCTTTAGAAAGTTAACAAGTACATGGCAAATAAACTTTTTTTCTTTAATTAATAATATAAATTGAAGGGAATTAATACAATCATTGTGGCAAATCTGGCTCGTTGTTAACATAAAAATACTCATACATTTTACTGTTTACAATATAGTATGGATAAGTCTCACGCCAGACGAAAAAGAATGCAAGAAACACAAAAAAGGAACATTAAAAAAGAAATTAATGAACGTGAAATGAACGGTGAAGAAGAAGAGGATGACACAGACGACAAAGAAAACAATGACGAAACAGATGATGAAGAAGAAGACGACGAGGAAGAAGGCGAAGAAATTGCTAATGCAATGAGTCCGAATCTTTTTGATGACACATGCACCAAAAACTCGTGGAAAACATGGGGCAATGAATTGAACAGACAGGCCAAAGCATCGTGCAAAATAGAAGGAGATAGGGCCAACGCGCATTACATGCCAAAATTAGCAGACCGCCTTCTGAAAGATATTCGATGGCTGCCACTTTGGTCATGCATTCTCAGAGACCGATATGGTTACGGACGTGTACCTGCGAGTAGTGCTCCGTCAGAAAGCGATTTTAATTGTGTAAAAACGAATTTATTGAAAAGACGAAAGCCTATCAGAATAGACGCCTTCGTTAATTTACAAATTGACAACATAGAAGGCAGGATGATAATTGCCGATGCAAAGACAGTTGGTACGTATAATTTGTTTATGATTTTACTGCGCCGCCAACATTTTACGACATTATATTTAACTTTGCAGATGATTCAACCAATAATACTGTTGGATCAAATGTTGTCGAAGAGGAAAGTAAATCGGATGATCCCGATGAATTGATTTCTCGGCCTATTGTTGCAGAAACTTGCATCGAAGATGAAAGAACTTCATTGCTTCCGTCGCCACCTACCAATGTCTCGCTTCCGGAGTCGGATGATTGAGCGTCCATTACACTGAGAAAAAAAATTGGTTAATTTAAAAAAAAAAAGTTTGGCCCAACTAAATCCGGCGTACACGGACGTTCAAACAAATTGCACGATAACAACCACTAAATATTGTGTTCGTTTACATGCGTGATAATTTTTCAAAACTGACTAAATTTAAGGCCATTTCAATCAAACAGGACTGACATCAACAGAAAATACATTTCGTTCAGTAATGTATTCATTTATTTTAAGCGCTATCTAATCAGACCGTCTGTAGAAATAGTAAACTAAACCAAAAAAATTTGGGATCCAAAAGAGGGACGCATCACAATGATTCAACGTACGGCTAACCGAACGGTGTGACGCTATCGGTCAAATTGAAGGGTAATTCGTAGCAAAACAAAATTATATTTCAACTAACTTTTCTTGTTTTGGATGAACCTCATTTACTTAAAATAATGACGAAATATACAATTCATTCGTATGCTAATTTGTGTACGCTGAATCAATATATTGTTATAATAAAAAACCGCGCTATTCATGTACTAAAAGAATTTGGTCGGATCTCAGATATTCGCTGTTGGTGGAAAAACATACGATATTAACACATTGGAATTCATTTTTAACAGAACAGAATAAATAATTCACCTAAATAAATTGTTAGTGAATTTAACGCGAGGCTGTTTCGCGATATCCAATTAATCTTACAATTTGACTGTACAATTATTTCGAAAATATCATTGTTAGGTCGACGAGACATAATATTTTTTCATCGAATCTGTATATTTTGTCTATAGAACTGAAGATTTTTGTAAAATTGTCACTGATGTAGTTATACCAAAAAAATAGTTTGATTAAAATATCTTTATAATTTTCCATATAACATGTTCAATTTGTTGGGGAACATATAATATGTGCGCTGCCAAATAAATAATCGATGAAGTAAACGCGGCTATTGAATGGCGATACCAAATTATTTTGTTACTTCAAATCTCACAATAATTTCAAGAATACCTCAATTAGCGTGCTGTGGTCATATTTATTTGAATTCGATATGAATTTTTTTTCGACAGAACTGTATAATTTTTCAAAGTTATCGGTGATGCAGGTATTTTTGAACAATAGTTTGCTTGATTCAATTCATTTACATTTTATCGAAAGTATATATATTGGAAGATAGCAGAATACACTGCATGTGAATTTCTGTTATATCTATATTGTGTTCTGATAACCAGTTGGTAATAATTGTTCCGTGACAAGCCATACAGATGACTCTCACATGCAGTAAATTAAATACTGTCAGGTGATTGTCAACGGCATTTTTCGTCCAAGAGCTTTATTACTACTGTATTAACAGTTGACAATAAACTCGCGCAGCGACCACGAACAGTTGAGTCAGATCACTACAGTTTCTACGATTTCAGATTCAAACCGTAAATAGGTGGGTAACTCATTAAATATAATCACGTAGCTTACTAGGATACTGAGACTATAAAAGGTGCATGCAATAACTTCGAAATTCCGATGTTTAAGAACAGTTTATAATACTATGTTTAATCAATAATAGCCAATATTAAGTAACAAAGTCGTAAAATATATATACATATGTATCTTATTATTATAATATCACGCTTCTTAGGACACCGAATTGGCCATCATAGAATTTTTCTTAACGATCGATCCCTGAACGTTACCGCTATATCGACGGTACATAAAGTTTACCATTCGCCATTCGATGTAAATTGCGAGGGGAATGATACATAATTTCTTTGAGGTCAATAAATCCCCACGCTTGCGTCTCGGCGACTTCGAAGGCGTGAACATGCCGAGAAAGACACAACGTGTGCAATTTTGTGTACAAAAACGATATCGTCTGCGATTCTCGAATTGTTATATATTTTACTTTCCCAAAAGAGTAATCAACGTTATTCGAGTCGATTACTAGAACCATTCCTGTACGATAAAATGTACCATTTACCTGGACCCAAGATGTACATACAGTGTCATCGGCAATGTGCTGAGGAATAACATTGTGCAATTTGTGGAGCGAAACGAGACCAGCTAATTTTTCATCTAGTACGGGACCGGAGTTTAAACGAATTGAAAATCCATCTTGGCTGAGAAATCTGTATGACTGATTGAGCTGATGTTTTAGAGCTAATGTTAACGCCGGATTTCTACGAGATGTTACCACTTTGGCGGTTTCTTTCAACTGCTTATGCTTTGCTTCAAAGCGGATACACGAAAAATGTTTCAGCGGGCCAAGCATCGCCATCAATCGCGGGTAATGTACAAGCAAATGATGCTTGGGTTTCAAAGTTTCTGAAAATAATTCCAGGTACAAAGAATGATGTTCAGATATCAAAGATCCCAACAATTCTGTCGTTTGTACGGTGATCGCCGAGGACAATAGGATATCTATTATTTCGCGCAAACTAAGGTAGAGCTCCCATGTTTTATCATCCAAAGGAACAAGATCGCCAACGAGCAAACCCAAATTTGAAACTAAAAATTTCATCTCGGACGCCGAAAGGATTAAATTCTGCGTCTTGAGAAACGCACCGGAAATAGATGGAGGAACATTCTTGCCGACGCTCGAACCATAATCAAAAAACAGTATCCGAGAATTTAACATCTCCAATGAAAAGAATTTCTCGACATCGATATGTTTGGTCAAAATGTTTGCCAAGTCGTAACGACACACGCCCTCGAATATATCATGCATGATATCCAAACACACATTTTCCGTGACATGATAACTTGGTATCTCGTTGAAAACGCATTGTTCTTTTATCCCATTGCAGCAGTTAGCCGAGTCTGCACTATAATTTTCTACTGTACGTAAAATCAGTGTATTTTCTTTTAATTGATGTTGAGCTACGGATTTGTCGGCCAAACAAACTCGACACCAATGCAGTGAATTTAAGCTCGCTGTGTATCCGCAGATTTCGTGCACGCCTAGATTATCGCCAACTATTGAGAGTAATGCGAAATATACTCGTTGTTCCCTGCCGATTACATTAATGACTATGCCGTTTTTTTCCAAGTCGATAATTTGATCGATTAAATTGGCGAACGTTCTTCTATTTCCCTCAGCTTTGTGATCTTTGGAATTGTGCAGTTGAGCAAGAAGGATATTTTCTAGCATACTGTAATATTCGTATGGTAGACAAGCAATTGAAAAATAAACTGCTCCTAATTTGTGAAGATTTTTATGAGATCCGAGCGGGTTGTTTATTTCAAAATCATCAATGTATAATATGAGCGGCAATACTAGTTTCCCTTCAAATTTGCGTTCGATCTCGGTCCATAATTTTCCTTGCACGGCTGAAATGATCGCCGGACTACGTTTGCAACGCTCGTAATGTGACACGATGGAAGAAAAAACGTTCGGCAATTCGAGACATTTTTTCAATACGTCTTTCATGGAAATCACCTGAATCACGACATCCGACAAAACTACTGTGCGTTCACTGGCGCTAGATCGAGATTGAAGCATTTATTGCTATCGATTTCGGTTTTATCAAGACTTTCATGTCTTCGAGACGCTTCAGATTTCGGTGCTCCGTTTCGAAGTTATCGAAAGCTTGTTGCGCAATATCGAACATTATATTTAAGTCTGAAGGGTCTGTGCACTCCGAACAATTATATTTTTGTCTTAACATGGAAATAATAGTCGAACTATATAATTTATTCAAATTTTCGACCAATTCTTGCACAAAACGTCTCGGTAAACTCGAGTCAGCATATAACTTCGAAATTAACGATGTGGCGCCCTCATCGACTGCAGTTGCAAAGTCTCTAACACTCGGACAAGGTTGAACGATCGCGCGAGAACTTTGAGTCTCGGTAACATTATTGTGAGCATTTGAGATTTCTGGATGATCACAACTACTCGAGTCTTCGGTAAGTGCTGGTCTTTTCGCGGAGTCGATATTTATTGAAGGCACCACGTGTTGTGTAGTAAAATGTCTATTCAATGCATAAATATTGTTGAAACTTCGCGAACATCCTGTGTGACGACACTCACACGTTGACTTCATTAACGTCTTGTGCAGTACCTTAATGTGACTCATAAAAAAAGAGTTTGAAGGGAATGTTTCGTTGCAAAATGGACACGGGTACATGACGTTAGTATTTTTCCAATACAGTATAATAAGTAAACAAAACATAAACGTGTTTAACGAGAATCAGTCATCGTCATTGACTATGAAACGAGAAAACCACTGCTGTGATAAAATGAATGAATAAACAAAACTTTAATGTGTTTCACGAGAACGTATTCGATCACGTCAAGGAGATCGAAGAGAGCTGGGCATCGTCTTTAAAAACGCATGTACCGTCACGACAATTGCGATATAAAAAATTGCCAAATACGATAAAATAAATAATTGAACAAAACTTAAATGAGATTCTCGAAAACTTACTGTCCACGTTAACGAGTCTGAATGCAGCTTGTTATCGACTAGCAAAACGAAAACTCGGCGAATACAATAAAATGAACAAATAAACAAAAATTAAATGTGTTTTACGAGAACGTATTCGTTCACGTCAACGAGACCGAAGAGAGCTGGGCATCGTCTTTGAAAACGAGTACACGGTCGCTAGAATTGCGATATGAAAATTTGCCAAGTGCGATGAAATACATAAATGAACAAAACTTAAATGTGATTCACGAAAACTCATTCGTCCACGTTAACGAGTTCGAAGACAGCTTGTTATCGACTATAAAAACCAGTACATCGTCGCCGCAATTGTGATACGAAAACTGGTAAAATAAAATAAAATTTAAAAAATAAACAAAACTTAAATGTGTATCAGGAGAACTTATAGATCTACGTTAATGAGTCTGAACACAGCTTGTCATCGACAACGAAAACGAATACATCGTCGCCACGATGACGATACGAAAGTTGGATAGAAAATACTATAAATGTCTATAGTGCTTAAATTTGCGTCTTGAACAGAAGCTATCTCCCTTTTTTAAGTACGCACATTCGCATGGGACGTTCACGGTTCGCGTTTTTTCACGCTCAATCTTTTTTCAAATTCGCTATCATCCCCAAAGTTTCCTCGATGTACGATATCGACTTGTCCCATATCGTTGAAAAGTTATACAATCCTTTTTGTATCAAAAGCCAGAGATGCTGACTTTCAATCGGATATTCGGCGTCGAGGGCATGAAACGCTTGGAAGCATACATTCAATGCCGTCAACGCGGATTTTACCTGATACAGAATTTTATCGATCGACACGTAGAACGACGAGAAAGTCGTGGGGTTTGGTCCTACGGCAATGATGAATGGTTGATCGCAGAGTCCCATACGTTTCGCGAAGGCTGTACGTTCTTCCTGTATCTTGATTATATCACCCGGTAGCTGTAGAGTAATAATAATATCATCAATAAACGAAAGCCATTTATCAGTTGTGAAGAATAATTTTTATTTAATATTTTTTATTCCATAATACTTCTTTAAATTAGCGAGCAACCATAATAATAGTGGAAAATACGAATGCAATTTTTTTGCATCGACTGTCAAACCATTGTACGAAAATAAGGATAGGGGTCGGAGAATATAGATTTTAGTAAAAAGGTGAAATGCATCCGCCGGAAATGTACTTACAACTGCATGTATAATCATGCTGTTTTTGCACTCTGAGATCGAGGGCTTCCAATGCTTCTTGTTTTTTCTCGCGCGTCCTTTTGGCGGTATTAAATGCGACAGCAAAAGAACTTGAACGACATCTTTGGCATCTGCACAGAGCGAGAAAAAATTGCAAATTCAAGATTTCTGCGAGCGTAATTGTAATTTGAATTAATTGATTAATTTGTAATTTTTTTGAGAAATTTTATATTTACCGTCGTTTATTTTCTCGAGTTGCAACAGTTCGTTTAATGCTTCCGCATTACTATCGTCGATCTTATGTGGGCAAATCTTTTCGACATTCGCAAAGAATGTATTCCAGGTTTCTACGCTAATCTCGGCCGTCGATAGCTTCAAAGCATCGTAGTCTTGTTGTATTAGCGTGTAACCCATAGGGTGTTTTAGGACAGGCCAGCATTCGTAAATGGTGCACACTTTTGTGTCGAAAAACGATGTGATATCTTTGCGACGGTATTCTCTTGTGACATTCCACTTCTCAACAACGTCTTCCCATGGCGCTGTATGTTTCGTGAGCCACGTCACTGCAGCTTCGATATCTTCAGAATCTATAAAATAGTTCAATTGGTAGGGAATCGTGATTACCAAACAACACCGCGTAATATACAATCAGAAGTCAATTTTATAGTTATTTAAAAAATCCCCCTTATTTTACTTTAATAATGAATAGCCGATTTATCATCAATTCCTGATATAAAGGTATGCATAGTATTGTTAAAAGTAACGAGCAGTAGCTAACGCCAGTAAAAATAAAAAAAAACACCTGTAGCCGTCTTGTTTTCATCGCAGGCACCGTCGGCGGAAGAACCTGCCGAGACTTTGCAACCCGTCAGTTGTCTATATTCTTTGATCTTGTTTCGATATTTATCGACAAGTTTTCCACGCGAAGTGATAGATTTCATCTGACCTCGCGAGAGGCTTTTGGGAATTGGCGGAACGTAATACGTTGCTTCGACCTCATTCGGGAATAGATCGATGATCTTCTTCACCAAAAATTCGAAGTCGCAATTCTTCAAGCTGAAATTATTTCATTCATAATAACAGTTTCGAGATTAGACAAACAGTAAAATTACGTGCGAAGCAAGATAATCATTGCTAAGAAATTGCGTCGGACCGAGGATCGTTCGCGGTTAGACAAAAATGTTATCCTCTCACACTTTCCTGCTCACTTGCCCATGCATAATTATTTGCTTTTAAGTTCATATACAATAATAACAAATTACCGATTAACTTCGCTCAAAACGTCGGACAAGATCAAATCTACGATTTGATTGCGACATTTCTTTGACAAGGTCTTTGTTTGTCCATACGACTTCACAATCGCTTTGCCCTGCAGAGATTTCGAGAGGATTCTCTTTATGCTCAACGTTCTAGTTCTGACTTGAAACGAAGTCTCGCCTAAGAATGCGTCCTGCCGTGTCAACGTCTCTTCGTCGTCACCGGTGGTTGGTGGAAGCATCTCGCTATTCTCGGCATCTCTTGATACTGACTAATCACAGAGAACAAAATAATACTTATCCAAAGTTCGATTCGGTCAAGTCAAAATATAATTAATGCATCTAAATATTTCGTTTAAATAACTATATATGTTTATTGCGTTCAACAGTATACTTCGATCAATTCAATGAAATATACGAAATTTCATTGTAGCGTGAAAGTAAATTTATTTTGTCGTGCAAAGCAATGTTGAGTTGCCTATTCAGATAAAGTTCAGTTGAACTTTATTAGTTCAGTTGAACTATGTTCCTATTCTGTCAACTGAATACGTTTCGTTGGTCTTCATGCATAAAATGTCAACCAAAAATAATGCTCACGATCTCCGCAACAGGCCCGTATACTGCCGTCCTTTTGCTTAAAAATTTTATCCGAAGTCCGACTATCGGGATTAATTCTTTGATCGTTGCCGAATCTAGTTTGGCCAACGTATCGTCATCAATCTCTTGGTCTGAAACACGGCCGAATGCTTCTTAGACAAAATGTTTGATTCTTGAATCTGAACGAAATATTGAAAAAAAAGTAGCAAATCTAAACTCGATTCATTCCGTCCAATTAAATCGTATTTGGCTTGACTAAAATTCCGTCACTGGAACCAAATATTCCTTTGACCGTTACCGATAGAAGAGTCATTTATATTAAATTAATATTTCACTTATTGCCGTGTCAAATCAACAAATTTCTATCGAAGATCGGTGAAAAAATGTTCCTCCACTTATACGTAACTGCGGATATTAACGACGTCAATGTGCGAGAGAATTAAAAAGCAAGCGCCTCAGCGCCCTGCGGGCGCAGAGGCCCTTGTTGGTGGGCTCCGCCCCCCAAACCCCCCGAAAAATGTCCCGAGGGGACATTTTTTAAGGCACTCACGGGGGTACACGTCGCGCTACGCGCTCCGTACCAAGTGTGATTACAGTTCGCGTTATGCGCTACGTATCGAATATGTTTATACGTCGCGCTGCGCGTTTCACCTGAACCTCCTGTGTGTTTTAAGATAGAAATATTGAAACAATTGAAAAGATAGTAGAAGGGTGGTTGGAAAAATTCGAGATAAAATTTGAATTTTTTTTTTGTTTCGAAAAAATTTTAAAGAGATTTGAAAAAATTAAATTGCAGTTTCCCAATATTTAAAGTAATTTACATTAAAAATGAAAAAAAAGCTGAGATTTTTTTTTTTCATTTCAAATCATCCCGCCACAGAATATCAACGTCGCGGCGTGTGCGAACTTTATCACGTCTGCTATGGAATTGTCGTCGGCTTCCAAAGTTTGACAGATAGAATGAACGGAAAAAAAATAAATAGTCGCGATTGTTTTCAATTTTATTTGGCAAATTGCAATAATTTTGGATATTCGATGATTCTTCTTTGTGAAATTATAACCAAGTTTTTCAGTGCACCCGTGAAATTTATGATTTTTATTACGAATGTGAATGATGTATTGTAAAATATTGTGAATGGTTTCGTTCAAAATATATTATTTTCGAAATAAAAAGGGCTAATATTTGTAAATCAATGTGTGATATTTCGTGTTTTATTTTTCGCAACCAAATTTTCTTTTCTGACATGATGAAAAATTGTTTTTTGGAAAATTAAAGTAACATAACCTTTAAAATAATTCCTCACTAGAAATAATTGTAGAATAAAAATATTAAGAAATGTTAGAATGTCTTCAAATTTGCTGTGCATAGTGTTTTCGATGCAATGAAATATTGCTGAAAATTAGAAAAAAATTCGTTCGTAGGTTTCAAAATTGCAGCGCCGTACGGACCTTTGACAGGAGAAAATGGATTTTTAAGTGGAAAATGCCTGGAAAAAATGTTCAGAGACGTCGGAATGTCTTCAAATTTGCTGTGCATAGTGCTTTCGATAAAATAAAATAATGCTGCGAAAAAGAAAAAATTTGGTTCGTAGACTTCATAATTGGAGCACCGTACGGACATTTAGCGGAACAAAATTGAATTTTTATTTTGGAACAACTAATTAAAGGCTTCGCAGTAGTTTCAAAATGTTTGTGCACAATAGTCGTGATGTGATAAAACACTCCTGCGAAGGAGAACAAAATTGGTTCGCACCATCCAAAGTTACACAGTGATACGGACGTCCGAGAAGATAAATTCAGTGAAAAAGCTATTTTTATTCAACCGCAGGCTAAAAAAAATATTTCCAGTCATCGGAGTCACTTCAAATTAACTGCGCATGAAGTTGGAGGTACACTGAAGTAAATTCTGAAAAACCAATTTTTTTGGAGCATACGCTGCGGGGAATCCCCATCGAAAGCTATGTGAAGAAGCCTCGATGGTCATTTTAATAGGCACTCTTTGCCTATTGTTATAGTGAGTGCCTAAAAATGAAAATATAGTTAATGCGAGTAACAAGGAAGTTCTGTGGTGAAAGTAAACTTACAAAGGCACAAAACAAAACAGCGCGAACCGACCGTTGAGAAGCACCGCATAAATAAAAGAAGCTAGCTTGAGGGAGAGCAAAGGAGACCTGTAGTCAAGGACAAGTTCGCTCACGTAAACATCCAGTAGTCGGAACATTAAACGCAGGAATGTTTGCGCGAACCAAATCTTTTTGTCTACTAACTAAGATTTTGTTCGAGCAATTGACACATATCCCGCGGAAAAATACGTTAAATTTCTGATCACGCAACAATGTATAGCGGCGTTCGGCTTTATACTATGCAGCCTGTGTTTCTGTGGCCCGTCGATATCGAAAGTTCCATTAACAAAAATCGAAGATATTGTTTCTCTAAATCCCGCAATGCTACAAGCGCAAGAGGGTTATTTATCGAACGATGCGTTAGCATGGAATGATATTTCTTCATTTTCTTTGTTACCCCGCGGTAATAAACAAAAGCTACGGCGGTTAACGCTTAGTAAACAAGTTACGAATTTAACTTACCTTCGAAAATTTTCACGAGCCTGTCGTCGATCTCCCACGACTTGACGATCGCCGCCATGTTATCACGAAGCACAATCTTTGAAATAGATAATATCACTTTCGCGGAATATTTTGAAAGAAAATAATGAAAATTTTACGGTCCTTCCCCTGTGACTGCCGCCGGCCGAGTGAGCGCTAACCGTCCCCACTGCTACTAAGCGATAAGGCGAGGCAAAGTCACGCGTGCCCACAAACGAATCGTGCGCATTGTCACGCCACCGCGGCGATCAAATAACAGCATTTGGTTGCTGCAACATGGTTCGTATTTGAATTAATAAAAAAAATTATAAAAGTAGCTACGACATTTTTACAACTGTAGAAATTTATGAGGGAATCACGACTCGGACGCGGAGACAAATAGATAGTGACTAGAACCAACATTTACCGACTGTTGCGCTAGAAAACTAGAAAGAGTTGGGAGAATCAACAAGTTAGTTGGGCCAAACAAATCTATTGGTCCAATCTATTTCGTCCAACAAATAATTTGGTTCTCTCAACTCTTTCTAGTTTTCCCGCGCAACAATCGCTAAATGTTGGTTCTCGCAACAATTTTTCTCTGTCTATATATATAGGGCTTTCAAAACTTGTTCAGTAGCAAATGAATATACTCTTAAGAAGAACAAAACATAATTTTTTCGATTCAAAAAAATATTCATTTTTTCCTGAATAAATTAACAGTTGCATGAGAAAAATTATTTTGTGTATTTATTTGCAACAACTCATTCGTCACGTTATAGTCGAATTGCAATGTCGTCGATCGAGCTGTGACTGAGGCTTTATGTGACTACTTTTTAACGATGTGTGAAATAAAAAGCGTTTGTATTGATCATCGGATAAATTCAGTACAACCATAATAAGTTTGAAGTGATCCAATAATGCTTACAAAATCGGTACAGTATCTGAACTGAATCGAAGGTCCGTTTAAGTAGAGCGTTAGTTTAATTTTTAACAAGCGCCTCAGCGCCCTGCGGGCGCAGAGGCCCTTGTTGGTGGGCTCCGCCCCCCAAACCCCCCGAAAAGTGTCCCGAGGGGACATTTTTTAAGGCACTCACGGGGGTACACGTCGCGCTACGCACTCCGTACCAAGTGTGATTACACTTCGCGTTATGCGCCAGGTATCGAATATGTTTATACGTCGCGCTGCGCGTTTCACCTGAACCTCCTGTGTGTTTTAAGATAGAAATATTGAAACAATTGAAAAGAAAGTAGAAGGGTGGTTGGAAAAATTCGAGATAAAATTTGAATTTTTTTTTTGTTTCGAAAAAATTTTAAAGAGATTTGAAAAAATTAAATTGCAGTTTCCCAATATTTAAAGTAATTTACATTAAAAATGAAAAAAAAACTGAGATTTTTTTTTTTCATTTCAAATCATCCCGCCACAGAATATCAACGTCGCAGCGTATGCGAACTTTATCACGTCTACTATGGAATTGTCGTCGGCTTCCAAAGTTTGACAGATAGAATGAACGGAAAAAAAATAAATAGTCGCGATTGTTTTCAATTTTATTTGGCAAATTGCAATAATTTTGGATATTCGATGATTCTTCTTTGTGAAATTATAACCAAGTTTTTCAGTGCACCCGTGAAATTTATGATTTTTATTACGAATGTGAATGATGTATTGTAAAATATTGTGAATGGTTTCGTTCAAAATATATTATTTTCGAAATAAAAAGGGCTAATATTTGTAAATCAATGTGTGATATTTCGTGTTTTATTTTGCGCAACCAAATTTTCTTTTCGGACATGATGAAAAATTGTTGTTTGGAAAATTAAAGTAACATAACCTTTAAAATAATTCCTCACTAGAAATAATTGTAGAATAAAAATATTAAGAAATGTTAGAATGTCTTCAAATTTGCTGTGCATAGTGTTTTCGATGCAATGAAATATTGCTGAAAATTAGAAAAAAATTCGTTCGTAGGTTTCAAAATTGCAGCGCCGTACGGACCTTTGACAGGAGAAAATGGGTTTTTAAATGGAAAATGCCTGGAAAAAATCTTCAGAGACGTCGGAATGTCTTTAAATTTGCTGTGCATAGTGCTTTCGATAAAATAAAATAATGCTGCGAAAAAGAAAAAATTTGGTTCGTAGACTTCATAATTGGAGCACCGTACGGACATTTAGCGGAACAAAATTGAATTTTTATTTTGGAACAACTCATTAAAGGCTTCGCAGTAGTTTCAAAATGTTTGTGCACAATAGTCATGATGTGATAAAACACTCCTGCGAAGGAGAACAAAATTGGTTCGCACCATCCAAAGTTACACTGTGATACGGACGTCCGAGAAGATAAATTCAGTGAAAAAGCTATTTTTATTCGACCGCAGGCTAAAAAAAATATTTCCAGTCATCGGAGTCACTTCAAATTAACTGCGCATGAAGTTGGAGGTACACCGAAGTAAATTCTGAAAAACTAATTTTTTTGGAGCATACGCTGCGGGGAATCCCCATCGAAAACTGTGTGAAGAAGCCTCGATGGTCATTTTAATAGGCACTCTTTGCCTATTGTTATAGTGAGTGCCTAAAAACGGAAACGAGTAGGCTTAACGATAAGAATATATAACTTTTAAATGCACAGTTTATTTCGATGTTTGAAAAAACATTTCATTCACGAGCGTCATGAGCTCGGAATAACTAAATCTTCATTTAACTCGTAAGTCTAAACGAACTATATACCAACTTCGACCAAGCTAATATCACAGACAAACAATGCGCGATAAATATTCTTTCATTACTAGGATTAATTGTGTCAACTACATATTCAATGGCAACGTCGCCATTTTATAGAACGGATATTTCGATATTAACGAACATATTTTTAGGATTGAAACAACAAAATAGCTGATCAAATTTATCTAACCCGTCAAAACACCTCAGATGCTCCGCCTAACGATACATGCGAATCGCAATAAATAAAAGTTGTTCCAATGAACTTAGTAGGTGAGAGTCGCCCCAAATAATCGCGATGATTAACAATAATAGCTCAACGAAAGTACACGATTTAATAGTAAAGGTCGTTTTATTGGCTTAACACTAATGAACAGATTAAATGAGTATAAAACAAACACACAAAATATTTACCAACACGAACACCATTACCATTTACCATTCGGGTTTAATGTCCCCTTTAAATGCATCTCTTTAAATGTTTTTTTCTTCCCTAAAATACATGGAATCACTTTATTATTACCTCTGGACAGGAGCCGAAGTATTGGAGTCGAATATTCAAAAAATGTGCTTTTTGTTACGATTTTCAATGAAATTAACTCGATATTAATCGTTGTAGCAAAAAAATTATATCTCGAGAACGAACATAGATGTCGTCTTGGTTCTTATCGTGTATTGAAGAGGAAGTAGTACGTTGCTCAAATAAAAAGTTGTAATGTCTTGGATGCGTCCAAAATAAAAAAAATTAAAATTCAATTTCTCGATGAATTCGATTGCAAGGGCTCTTCGTCTGTCGATGTATAAGAGAATTCGGTTATAACACTTTAAGCATTTTTTCTCTTGCCCATAATAGACAGAATCAATTCATTATTGTCACTGTCCGAGAGAAATTCGAAAATTTTTATTTTTTCTCGTTTTATTTTGTTTTGAGATAGGTATATTGAAACAATTGAAAAAAATAGAAGGGTGGTTCGAAAAATACGAGGTAAAATGTGAATTTTTTTTTGTTTCGAAAAATTGTTAGAGATTTGAAAAAATTGAATTGCAGTTTCCCAATATTTAAAGTAATATACATTAAAAAATGAAAAAAACATGAGATTTTTTCAAATCTCTAACAATTTTTCGAAACAAAAAAAAATTCAAATTTTACCTCGTATTTTTCGAACCACCCTTCTATTTTTTATCACGTCTGCTATGGAATTATCGTCGGCTTCCAAGGTTTGACAGATAGAATGAATGGAAAAAAAAATGGCCGCAATTGTTTTCAATTTTATTTGACAAATTGCAATAATTTTGGATATTCGATGATTCTTCTTTGTGAAATTATAACCAAGTTTTCAGTGCACCCGCGAAATTTTTTATTTTTATTATGAATGTGAATAACGTATAGTAAAATATTGTGAATGATATTCGTTCAAAATATAGAGACGGTATAAAATTTTTACCTTTTACATTTTTTGCGTTTATTCGCTACATCGGCAATTTATCATACCTTTTGGTAAATCAGTGGGTAAAGATACCGACCGCGCAGTCAATCGATGACTATGGTCGATAGTGCGAACTGCCCGGAGGTGTTGCATCATCGATGCGTACGAATTTCGTAAGCCGTTTCGGCACACCCCGGGCAGTGATAAGAAAGGACAGCGAAGTTTGACGCACTTCGTGCGTCAAACGTCTAAAAATATTACCTCGCATTCGGGTATATAAGAGCCGATCGCGAGCACCGAAGACACGTCATTCCGAAACTTCGAACGGAGAGGAACTCATGCGCGGCTTCGGCTCGTTTGATCGTGAGTCGCCCCATTTTGCATATCAATAATTCTCGATAGTAAAATATCCGACATCTTTTCATTTTTCGAGTAAAGCGCTGCTTTACTTTGGGATCTATTACTTCGATGATTACTTTAAAGGGTCCTTCTGCATTGGCTGGATAGCTGTTGACAGGAACTGTCCTCCTCGAAGTGCTCTGAGAATTGGTTGGAATTTTATTCGCTCGAATTTTAGGGTTAATCGTAGCATTTTCATTGTTCTCGTCGGCGTTTTTGTCGAGCTGCCTCTTCTTCGAATTTGAAGAATTACCAAAAATGCGTTCGCATTCCATAGTTATTTTCCCGTTTTCGCGACTCATGACCGCCCCCGCCTCCATTGAATCGCCCTCGCCAAACGAGGTCGTGCCTCGCCGAACTCAGAAAGCACCACGGGAGAAGGGGACGCGTCAATGAAAAGTAAGGTTAAAACTAAGAATATTGCGTAATTCAGCAAATCGCGGCGAAAAAAGTATCATAATTATTATAACAGCGTAAACATAGTCCGTGGCCGTAACAGCCGGGTCTTTCGCACGGTACGGATGTCTTTGTGACGGATGCCTCTCACGGCCAAACTCTCTCGAACGGTTAAACCAAGCCTTTGACACGACGATCTCTCAAACTCAAAGTAATAAACTGAAGATGAAGGGGGGCTTCATCCCCCCTTTTCCCCTTCCTCCTACATCTATCTTAACTGTATACGCTACCAAGTCGACCCATGGGTCGAGCCTGCCAAAATGTGCAGGAATTACTGGAGACACAACCACATTTAGGAACAGTGCAGGAGCGAAGTTCGCTACGGCCAACCTCCCCATGCTACCATCGAAGAGTGCCCCAACGGCGCTGCACCAAAGTGCGTTCACTGCTCGGGTGCTCCCACCGATGCTAACTGCCCCACTCTCATTCAAGAAAAGCAAATCAAGGAGATTGTCGCCGCCAACAACTGTACTATCGCCGAAGCCCGAACCCAAGTCACCAGTGTGACTCGATCCAACGTGCCGCCTTGGCAAAACGCTTCGACCTTCCCTCCTCTAAGACGCACCAACGCCAACATCAACTCCTCCCCTATTCGTCTTCCTTCCGCAGCTCCGATATCGCTCTTACCCTCTCTACTATGTCTATCCACCCTCCCTCTTCTTCTCAACCTAACAAATCCAAATCGGATTCTGTTTCTCAATCCATCACCGATCCGATCGCTCTTCAACGCAGCCGAGGCGCCATTAAGAAAAACAATATCAACAACAACAACCATATCCCGCCCGAACATCGAGATCATCCCATCTACCCTAACGGACGAGCAGAGTAATCTGCTACGAACGTTTTCGCCCTACACCCCCAGCCTCCCTCTCCTCACCTCCCTCCCGACATTGTGCTAGCCGAACGACTCCTCCCGCTCCTCTCTCTGCTGGACTGCTCTGACCAAATCTCACCATTTTTCAACAGAGTTAATGTCCTCCGAAATTCCTTTTCTCCCTCCAACATCTCTAGTCATGACCAACAACAGCAACAGTAATTTAGACCTGAATATTCTACAGTGGAACTGCCGCAGCATCCGTCTTAAGCGGGGAGAAATCATCAACTTAGCCCAAGACTACTGTGAGTTGCTGAATAGCTATGTAGTAATATATACCTTTATTTTCTTAGACGCTAATTTTTGAGAATATTCGGCGCTGCGATCACCGAATATTGTGATCGAATGTGCGATCACGCACCTAGTGCGTGCCGAGGATCAGCAGTCGTTGACGAGCTCATGAGCGAAAGAGACTTACTTATAAAGTGTGCCGACTAAATAAAACTATATTTCTTTCTATCACAATAAAAGCTGTGTTTCCTATCATTCGAACTGCCAACAACCTGTACCTCTTACACTACGACGTGCTCTTTAATGCTCTTTACAGGAACTTGACCAGAACCATCCTCACCGTTCACTTTATACAACTTCAATATTGATCGAGCAGACAGAGATACAAGGTACGGCGGAGGAATTGCAATCGCGATTAAATTACATATTTCCTACCGTATTGAGCCCAATATCTACAGCCGCGAAAACTTCCTCGACACCTTAGCCATCTCCATACAAACATCAGCCGGAAATTTATTAAAACTAAACTTTTATCGCAACCCCAACCAGTCAACGAACATCTCAGAATGGAATGAGCTCTTTGCATCAACCAAGGACTTCAGAAAAATGCTCATAGGGCGAGACTTCAACGCTCACCATTCTCTCTGCAGAGGCTCTTCCGCTTGCCCAAGTGGTAGGGCTCTTAGCGACGCCTTGGAGACCTGCGATCTATTTCCTTTGAATGATGGCTCTCCAACTTATATTACGAGACCTAACGAAAGTGTGTCGCCGATCGATCTCACACTAATCTCCTCAAATATTTTTTCAATCTCCACATGGAGTGTACTGACGGACTACCTAGGAAGCGACCATTATCCTATTAAAACTACCCTTAAAATTTCTCGCGACCCCAAACACTTCTACAACCATAGGCCCTGTATTTGTAAAATAGACTGGCTTATCTTCGAAAAAAAAAACATAACACCGATGCCAATGATCTGGAACGTCTTATTACTGCGTCTGCCGAAGACTCAGGCAGCTACAAAGTTCTTGTGGTACACGTGAGAGAGACCAACGAGTGAGGAGAGAATGAGACACCTGAATGGGGACCGAGTCGGGCAATGTCCGGCCGGCAGTTCGGCTAGTTCCTGTGCTTAATGAAGACGTCACGACAATCCGCGAGTATTCTTACTTCCCCCATCCCGATATCACAGTTCTTACCAACGCGATCAATGACGCCATAGTCCCCGCTTGTTCAGAATAGAAGTCCTTCAACAAACCGAAACCCAACGCTCCTACTGCCGCTCCATGGTGGAATGACGCCTGCTCTGACGCCATCTCTCAGCGCAAGGAAGCTCTAGTCGCCTATCGAAACTCGTCGAACTACCATAACTACTTGCATTTCAAAAAAACAGCAGCCGAAACGAAAAAGATTCTAAGAAAAGCCAAAAGCGGCGGATTCCGCCAGTACTGTGAATCGCTGAACAGCCACGCGCCTATATCGGAAGTATGGAAGAAAATGTAAACTTTCAAGAACAAAGTTCTCTCGACTTCCACCAACTCCAACAGGAAGGAGAGCACCACTCAACAACAAATGCTTGACTCTATGGCCACTCTCTACCCCCTCGCTCTTCAATCCTCCGGCCCCGAATTCCAACTTGCTCTTGACAGCATTAGGAAAAAAAAATCGTCTCCTGGTATCGACCAAATTTCATTCTCTGTCCTCCAGAAACTACCACACTCTACGTCCACCTTGCGACTAAAGATCTTCAACCAAATTCTCTCTAATAACTATTTCTCGGAAGCATGGTGAGACTTTCTTATTTTCCTTCTTCTGAAAACAACACCCGGTACATTTCGTCCAATATCGCTTGCATCATACTCCCTTAAGTTAATGGAAAAGACGATCCTATCACGCTTATCGTGGTGGATCGAAAATTGCCGGCTCCTGCCCCCGTCGCAGTACGGCTTTCGAAAATTGCGGTTCTGTGCTAATAACTGCACTGGCCTTGCTCGCCGGCCACTATCCTACCGGCCACTATCTTCGTAGATATTAAAAGTGCCTTTGATAACGTCGACCCGAACATGCTGATCGACGATCTGAAAAATCTCGGATTTCCAGCTAATATCTGCCACTTCATATGGAATTTACTTGGTCTTAGACGTCTCCACATAACTATCGATGGAAAACACACGGGTCCTTTCCACTCTTTCAAGGGGGTCCTCCAAGGGTGCATACTAAGCCCAATTCTTTTCAATCTTTACGTTCGCGGAGTCAGCGACGTGCTACACCCCGATTGCGAGATGGTACGGTTCGCCGACGACATCGCAATTTTCTACAGATTTTCCTCTCTCCACGATTGTCTCACTATATTTGAGACACATCTTAGCAATGTCAACGATTACCTTAGGAGGTAATCGTAACCGTTCTTTATCCATTTCACCCCAAAAATGCCAACTAGGAGGAAAAAATTCGACCCTACTTCTGCCACCGTCCAAGTAGACGGAGGTCGTATGACCTCATCTTATAAGGCCAAATTTCTCGGTGTAATATTTGATTATAAATTTCTTGGCAATGCTCACCTCCGTGACATCTCTCAACGCGGCCGAAAAACCTTGAACATCATTAAAGCCTTGTGAGGCACACGCTAAAGGGCGCAAATCCTCGAACTTTAATCCTCCTTTATCGCTCGCTCATTAGAAGCAGAGAAGCATCTTCGAATACGGCTCTCACATCCTCTTTTCAAACAATTTCGGCCTCTTTGAAAAACTCTCTAAAATTCAATATCAAGTCCTTCGCTTGGGTCTCGGTCCCCGTATGTTCACACCCACTAACATCATTCTCACGACATTATGCTTTTAACTAACCCGCATAATATAAAAAAATTAGTCATCATATATAGCTGCTTCGCATCTCTCAGCCGTTTCAAACCCAAAATGTCGCTCTTTTCAAGGGCGGCCCCCTGTTATGACTTTCCTCACGATATGCACCTTCGCGATTTCTCTGTAGATATTGTCACCGGTATCGCTCTTCAAGATTATCCTGATCGCAATTGTTACGTCCAAACTAGCGTTCTTTTAATAATTCTAGTTTGTGTTGTAACAGTTGCCTCTTGTTACTATCGCCCGCGCTGGTCAGAAGGGTGTTGGGCCGACCTTTACCACACCTGGTGTCGATAAAGAGAACAACGTTGCTGCTTTTTAAAGCCTTACCTTGCGGAAAATTGCTTGGAATGGAGCCCTTAAGAATGCTTGTCGAATTAGTGTCTTAGGGTGTCAACTAATTGGTAGTGGTTTCGGCGTTTTTGTGACAAAGAGAGAGATAGAGAGGAAACGATTGTACGATTATAAGCGATTATAAGCCTTTATAAATCACTGGGTCGCGAGAACGGAAATAAAATCATGTGTGATTAATAATTTGGTAGAAAGGTACTTACGGTTGTAAACGATGAGTTACCGGTCCCCGTTGACTTCGTTTTCGTGCTTTGAGTTCGTAAATGAGTTGAAAGGTGAATAAAATGTTTCACGAAAATACGTGGAAAATTAACACTGTTTTTAATGCCGGGAAAAATGATATGGGTGATACAATTGGTAAAGAGTTACGTTTACTGAACAATGCGAGCCCCGAATGTCTTTCTTTAAATTGCGCTGAACAATGAAAGTTGTAATATGTCAAGTAGTTCGGTTTCGATCGGAATAAAGTAAAATTCTTTATTACACGATTTTCGATCTTTTTGAATATTTATCGAAACTTCAAAATTAAAACTCGGTAGTTTGCTCCTCGTTTTATATGGTCTGAACGGTTTCTTTAAATGATACTTCGACGTGGGTACTTCTAAAATCGGTGCTTCTAAATGATATTTCTAAGTCGTAAGTGGTCTGTCTATCTGGTCTTTCTAAAGTGGCTCCTGAGCGCACAATTTCCGGGGTTTTTATACCATTTTTCTTGGTGACATGTAGAGGGGATGTTGCTATGCCAGTGTCTTTTTGTATATCTATTCCTTATAAAATTTTGGTACAGTAACGAGAAGATGAGGCGATGTCCCGGATCTCCTCCGTGATTGGCCGATGATCTTGAGTCCTTCTTTTAGGCATAAATTCATTTATCGGGTCCGCGCTGTAGGTAACGGGCTGGGGTATTGAAAAGTAAAAGGGCGCGGACGAGATCACGTATACGTCGCCCCCCTCCTTTTCTCGTTTCCGCTTTCCTGGAAGTCGTTACCAGAAAGACTCTTGGTGGCATACAGCCACCCCAGGTGAAAATGATATATAAGGATTATACACAAATTATGTATCGAGCTTTATGTTTAGTTTTTATACGAAAGTGGACATATAGACTCCTTATATATCCTGTATAAACTATGTTTGCTAGATATTTATAATTTACCAACCGAATATAGAATTCATTTGTATACAGTATTGATAGAACTAATAGATCAACGGAGATGTTTACGTGAGAAAAAATATGCAGTGCATTACGCGAGTATAATTGCGCGTTTTCGCGAGTATAGTTTACGCGAAAATTATATTTCGTTTGTATATAAACCATATAGAAACCATCTATAATAAATATATGGAATCTATATTGGTGTACTTCCGGCGACAACTATATACGAATTTATATTTATATAATCCATATGTGGATTTTAGATATTATATACAATCTATATTGAGACGGGCCGTCTCATGAGCCGGCACTAATCAGCCGAGAAAGACTCTCGTGCACACGGCACCAAGGTAGAAGAGTAGGAGGAAGCCCCACTGTCCCGTCCGCGGGTATAAAAGAGCGAACTCAACGCTCATCTTTACCATTTCGTACGGCGACGGCGATAAGGTATCTCGCACTTCCCTAACCACCTCCGGGTCCCCAGATCTCTCGGCGACGTCAGCTCCAGGTATACTCTAATATCCCGAACCAGGGTACGAAGCCAACGGCGACGCAGGCATTCCTATTCCTGTTCCACTCCGTAGCTGGGAATTTTAGTTAGGTAACCCGACGAGACTTAGCTGGAAGCGAGCAGCGATGGGACATTCGGTGACGGTGTCTAAATCACGATCGAAGCATTCACTTCAAGTAACATTACTTATAAATCGTAATCGTTCCGGCAACCGTCGCATTTTCGGGTTTTTTTTGTTGTACAAAAATTACGACGATAATTAATTTTTTGCATTGGTTAATTAACGTGGAAAAGAACTATCTTCTTGGAAAATAAATAGACAAATTAATTAATTAACTTCAGTCAAATCATTAATTAATTATAGTAAAGGATTGCCATAATTGTTTGAGAGAATTTCGACTTGAGAATTGACAAATTAATTAATTACTAACTCAGTTAAATCATTAATTAATTGTATTGAAGGAGTTGTTTCAAAGACACCAACAAATAGTTTCCTAGAGCAATTTACGTCTCTCATAATTATTAACTATTTCTGTTTTTGACAAAATAACTGTTAACTCGAGTGTGTTTCCTAAGTCGATAAGGATTAACGAAGCTTATAATCAAAGTAAGCTTCATTAAAATAAGATTTTTGGAGAATTGTACCAGTAATATTTACGACGAACTTGTTTAAATAAATCATTATTTTACCTAATCGACAACATCGAAAGATTATTTGCTCGCCCCAGAACCCCAACGCTCACAATTAACCGAAGCTGGAACTTCGGCCAAACGTGAAACGTTACAACTGGCGTGGGGCGAGCGAAGGGGTCAATTAGGTGAAACTGACTGGTAGGGATTTAATAATAAAAATTACCCACGAGTAAAATAAGAATTTATAATTAACCCGCGTTAAAAATAGTTTATTCGCGACGGTATAAATTAAACTAAAAAAAATTAATACTTAAAAATGGCGGCAAGACCAGAGAATACGAACATTGAAGGAGAGGGCACTCCTGATCAAGAAATCCAAGAAGTACCCAAGGAACCGGAGGAGCAGGACAAGCCGGATGAATTGGGAACACAAGCGCAGCTCACTGACTGTGGAGTCAGTGAAGTTTCCGCCACACTCCCACCAGACGTGGACCTAACAACTACTGTCTCCGTCCCAGCACTGAAGCATTATTTCACGCAAGCACATGGGAACTTCGGTCCAATAAGGACTGATAAAAACAAAGGGACTAGACCAAAGGAAATCGTACCGAGACCAAGGCCAAGGGAACCAACCACCCTGGATGAAATATTGAAAGGAATAAGAGAAATAAATAAGAGAAACAAATCACCGGTTAGGTACGATCGAAACTGAATTCAAACGCAGTCTCGAAAACTCGAAAAAAGAGTTGGTTCAATACCTACGGACTGAACTCCTTAAGATGGATGAAAAATACAGCGACCATTTCACGATGATGCAAACAGCAATGGCCACCGAAAATTATAACATGGCAGAGGCAATCATGAAGACGGCCAAGGAGGCTCAACAACGAGCAAATAATTTAGCTCCAAGGATGGCCGGTTGTGAAGTCACAACGGCCTAACAGCGAATTAATCTGGGAAACCTCGAGCATCGAGTAAAAAGACTGGAAGAAAGCGGTCCAGAAATGTTAATGGATAGTACGCGCTTCCCAGAATTGGGACAACAGAGACCACATGAAGCAACTCCACCGACGACACAAGAGACCCAGATGACCTTTGGGAATCAAACCGAGATGCCGCGGATTAATAAAATAAAATTGTTTCCCCCGAAATTTGATGCATCAGGTCGACAAAGACCAATGAAATTTATTCGGGTATAAAAGCAATACTGCGAAGCAACAAGGCCGACCACCGCGGAATTCCATTACTTAATGGCAGTGTTTTGAAAAAACCGCAAAAGAACGATGGATGCTAGTTGAAGAAGAGATCGACAATTTTGATGAATTGGAACATGGTTTTCGAGCAAGATATTGGAGCGAGGAAATCCAATTCAAGGCAAGGAAAGTTCTTGAATTTGGCAATTTCAATGAAGTATTGTAAGATACTCGAGCGGAATACGCTACACGGCTCTTTGGAACCGCGAGAGATTTGACCCCTACCCCTAGTGACAAGGAAATTATAAACGCAATTTCGCGACATTTTTCAGAGGAGATTCGTGCAACAAACATACCAAGGGGAATAGATTCATTGGCCACGCTAATACTTCTCCTTGAGAAATTCGACCAAGCGGGATCAATAAATTCCCGGCGAGCGAACTCCTCGAATAAAAATAAGACGAACACGCCCAACAACAACCAACAAAACAAGCCAACAAACCAGGAAAATGGTCAATCGTGTAATAATCCCAATAAATCACAAGGGAATAAACAACAGCAACAGAATCGGTCAGCGCCGAATACCAAAGCAGTACAGGCGATTGAAGTGGAACAAGATCAGGAAGCAAAACCCTCCACATCCAAGCAGGAAAACTAAAAGTTGTATCCTCAGCTAATAAAGATGGGAAATCGGATACAACTAAGAAACAGAAACGAAAGATTAAAAAGAAGAAAAGGATAGAAGAGTCCCAAGAAGGGTTAGGAGATATTAATACGATCTTCACGGACATTCGGGAATATTTAATGGGTGAAGAAGTAAATGGCGAGGAGGTACAACTCGCGGCGTGTCCAGAGATTGACATTGAGATCGAAGGAATTCTTATTCCAACACTTACGGATCTCGGAAGTAAAATTACCGCAATCTCTGAAGAATTTTATCAGCGAAATTTGAACAAATTAAAACATTGTCCCACACTGCCTGTAACAGGAGTTAGTATAAGAGGAGCAATTCGAGGACGACCTATAAAGATCAAGAAACAGATCATGGCGACTACCAAAATTGGAGCGTCAATGGTTCAGGTCAAATACTTGATTGTACCAGGTCTTATTAGGGATAGTATTCTCGGAGTGGACTGTCGGACGGCATTAAAAAGTGTTGTTGATCTCGAGATGGGAACTATAAAACTCCAAAGTGGACGACGATCTACAGTGGTGAGGATTCAATCAGTTGATCCAGAGAAGGAAGCTGTCGACTCATCCCAGACGTCACCCACGGAAGATAGTCCCACGAGCGACACACTGGCCAGTGCAGCAACTCTCCTTGAAGAAGTAAGGTCCATTAAGCAACCTCTCGAAATATCAGTATTAATGGAGGAGGAGGAAGATGCGATAACGCAAGAAGTAAGGGAAAAAATCGAAGAAGCGACTCAACTAACCCCTGAACAGAAAGAGCAACTCGAGGATATCTTATGGAAGTACCGGCGAGTTTTCCGAAAATCGCCAGGAAAAATAAGCGTATACAAACACGAGTTGCAGGTAACAAGTGATAAACCTTTAACAGGATATACATACGAGATACCGTTCAAGTATTTGGAGAAAGTTGATGTAGAAATAGTAAAGTTATAGAAATACGATATAATTCAGAGATCGACAAGCCCATGGATTAACTCAATGACAGTGGTCGCAAAGAAGGATGGCACTGTACGTTTATGCTTGGATGCCCGAAGGTTAAACCAACAATTGATAAACGATAACGAATGTACACCACACATTGAAGAAATATTCCAGAGCTGCCACTCGGTGAATGTAATTAGTAATATGGACTTGACCAGTAGCTTCTCGCAAATTCCGCTACACCCGAATTCATATAAATACACCGCGTTTAGACATCGTGGGAAAATCTATGAATTCAAGGTGACACCGTTTGGACTAAAGACTAGTACGGCAAGTTTATTGAGAGCTTTGGACATTGTCCTAGCAAATCTCGGGGGAAATGTCATAAACTTTGTCGATGATCTTCTTTGCATCTCGAGTTCATTTAAAGAATATATGCAGCATCTAACGGAATTGCTTCAGCGACTTGACGAGCACGGAATGACTCTCAAGTTGAAAAAGGCAAAATTCTTTCGGAAGGAGGTTGAGTTTTTGGGACGTGTTCTCACGACGGAGGGAATAAAACCGCAAACGGAAAAGATCCAAGCAATTCAACAGTTCCCAGCTCCGAAAAACATTAAACAATTCCGAGGATTCCTGGGATTGATTAATTATTACACGAAATTCACTAACAGACATGCTCATGAACCCATGACTTTATTGGAGCTTCTACGAAAGGGGGTAAAATGGAGATGGAAGGAAGAAGAGGAACGTGCCTTCAATCGGATAAAGAATCTCTTCATTAGCGATGTTTTATTAACACACCCAGATCCTACGAAGGAGTACATTTTACAGACAGATTCAAGCGACTACGCTTTAGGTGCAACCCTTGCACAGAAAAACGACCAAGAGGAATGTCGTGGTTTTCGCAAGCCAAACTCTTAAAGGACCGGAGCTAACCTACACCACTACGGAAAAGGAATTGTTGGCAATTGTTTGGGCGTTGAAAAAATTCCAAACGTATGTAATGGGGGCTCGAATACGAGCCATAACAGATCACAAGGCGATAACATTTCTGAAGAATAGTAAATTGCTCAACGATCATTTAACACGGTGGATACTTGCAATCCAAGACTATCAAATTGAATTTGAACATTGTCCCGGGACAAGAAATGTTGTTGCGGATGTCCTAAGCAAGATGGAGGAAAAAGGAAAGGATATAAAAAATTCGAGTGGACGAGAAATAGTCATAAACACACTGTTAATTCAAAATCCATCAAGAGATATTGAGGAAAGGATCCGTAACATTATCGAGGAGCAAAAACTTGATGAGAAACTGAAAGCCCTTAGGAGCAAATACGAGGGAGACAACGCTAACTCCAAATATCGGATACAAGACGACACATTAATAAATAATAAACAGAAAATCGTTTTACCTTTAAACTTGTTAAAACAATTAACAATTGAAACGCATGAAATTTATGGACACATCGAATCGAAAAAAGGTTTGGAAGATAATTAACGAGGATTTTACGCATCCACATATGCAACGACAAATCCGTAAATTTTTGGCTAAATGCGATTCATGCCAACGTAATAAGGTGCCAAACCAGTATTCATTCACGGCGCAACATAATATCATCCCAGAAAACTCAGGTGATCTTGTCTCAATCGATTATTTTGGATCACTACCCTCGGCACAGGCTGGTATGAAATACATCCTGGTGACAATCGACGTCTTTAGCAAATTTGTCAAACTGTACCCACTGAAGGCGACCACAGCGCCCACTACGATTGATCGGATATTTAACTACTACATCCCAAACTATGGTAAGCCATGAAAACTCCAGTAAATGGCTTGACAAGTTAGCCAGTGAGGGGATTCAACCGGTATTCTCATCGATTAGACATCCCCAAGGTATAGTCGTAGAGAGAGCAATCGAGACTTAGGTAGATTCTTTCAAACATTACTATCCGATAAGGAAACACACTCGGGTTGGTTAAAATGGGTAGCTGTTATCGAAAATTGTATGAATGAGACTCATCATGAGACAACTGAATTCACACCAGTTGAGCAACAGCTCAACAAGAAACCGCAACGAGTGTGGAAGGAATGGATCAAGATTAAGAACAGGGCAGGAGATCCAATCGAACAAAAGTTACTTCTTGCCGAAGAACGTATTCGAAGAAAGGGACGGCAGCGGGCTGAAAGATTTGATAGAGAACACAAGTTAATAACATTTAATGAGGGGGAACCAGTACGGGCCAAGGCATGTAACGTAAGCGTTCCAGCAAATAAGAAAATAGCTAAATTCTTTTCAATCTATGAGGGACAGTAGTATAGCAAGGCGGGTTCTGAGCCAACGCGTGTGCGTGCACACGTACACGGTTTACACGGACTCGCTTACACATGGGCGCGGTGGTTAGCGTATGTGAGTGCGCATGTACGCGGATCACACGGAGGCACACATACGGAGCAAGGTGCTTCCTCGCTCATTGTCCTTCGATGACGCGTTTCGCGTTATCGTTTTCGGCACACCGATTGGTGCATGCTTGAGGCATATATATAATATACCTACCTTATAATACCTACCTTATAATATGCTACCTACGTGATGTTTGAAAGATCTTCAAACTTTTCGACGCTCATCCTAGCTCTTTCGATATATCGACTAAAACGCATTTTCATGTGTGTGTGTGTGTGTGTGTGTGTGTGTTTTCTACATTCGAGATTTAATGAACGACACGGAGCATCTTTCTCTATAAATTGGTGCGCAGAAAGTGCATGAAATCACTCATTCGTATAATAGATACTCGATCGCATCAAACAGAGTAATATCAACGCGTGAAAACAAATTGAAAGGTACGTATTAAAATTATAATGAAAATTTGTGTTGTTAGTGCTGTGACCGACGAATTATAATTAAAAGACCGTTCCATAGCCGCAGCACAAGAAAATAAATTATAATGAAAATGTTTACAACTTTGAAAATAGATTGAGCATCATGGATCTATCGAAACTCAATGAAGTCAGCAGCTTGCAAACATTCCTTCCAACGAAAAAACTTTCTGAGCTGGAAATTCAGAAGGTATACAAAATCTCGAACATGAGATTTGTCACAACGAAATATGGAAGACAAGTGGTTGCCGACATCGAGAATACCTTCGCCAGTTTTCTACCGACGAGAACAAGCCAATTTTTGACGGCGGACGAGGATCTATTCAAGAAAATGGTGCAAAGCTCGCTCACTCGCACGCTCGTGCTCGCAACTTTGGTCTGGCACTGCGTTGCTTGGGAGGGAAGTACAATCGGATTGAATTTATTGAGTTGTAAAATGTGCTCGAATCATGTGAAAAATTTCAATCATGTTTCTCAATAAAATGGAAAAGAAAAAAATATGATAACATTGTTTGTATTTTATTGAATACCGATATTTATTTTTTTATGATGTAAAAATAGAATGAATACAAGAAAAAATAAAATGAATACAAGAATAAGTAAAATGAATTCAAGAAAAAATAAAATGAATACAAGAAAAAAAGTAAGTCTCATATGAAGACAGCGAGAATTTTTAAATTTTTCGGAAATACAAAACTGCATTCTTGAAATGTGGTTCCGCAGTAACGCTGTTGACGGTGAGCACACACCGAAAACCACCAGAAGCGGAGAAATCAATCCTCCTCAATATTGACGACAAGCTTTGCAGCAAGTCAAAAACGACGTTACGTCGCATCCATTCGATCGAGATGAATACACCGGCAAATGCCTGAATGTAATCATCATCTGGGGGACAAAAAAAATGGTTAAACTTTCTTTTTATATACTTTTTTCTTTAATTAAATATTTACCACGACGACGACGCTGTTGTTGCTGCTGCTGTTGTCGTTGATTCAATGCACAGAGCACAGAACGTTGATGCTCTGGCTGTTGCTACTGTGGCTGCTGTTGCTGTGGTTGTTGTTGCTGCCGATACAGTATCTAACGTACCGGTACTCGAAGTACCGGCTATTGCACTGATCGACGTTGCACGGATCGACCTTGTTCAAAGTCAGGATCGTCCTGCTGTTTTTTTTTATTTTGATGACAGCGGCGTTGCACCCTTTGCACCATTGACTGCGCGCCGCTCGTCGACGGCTGCGGTGATTTAACTGGTGGCGGTGGTGGGGGTGGTGGTTCAATGGCCCCACTTACTGCTTCTTGTTGTTGCTGTTGCTACTGTTGCTGTTGATGTTGTGGTTGTTGGTGTTGCTGCTGAGTTTCCTCCCTCATCGGCGGTTCCAGTAAGAGTAGCTCGCGAGTCGGTGATTCTAACAGCAGATCACGTTGTAACTGCTCGAGTTGATCGCTATCGAGCGGCAGTAGTGATGGGTGAAATAACCCATCAATATCTAAATCTAGTTCCAAATCTTCCATCAGGGGCAATGACATGCCGATTTGATAAAAATTTGATGAAAAACAAAAAAAATGCACTGTATTTCACAAAACAGTGTATTCCACAAATCCCACAAAACACTTTTGTCGATATATAATTCACTGTACACAACACAAGAATACGAGAACGATACGAAACAAGAGGAGAACGATCTGACTGAACGACTCGATCAAGAATGGCTTATATCCCTTGAACGAAACTTCGATCTCTCTATGTTTAACTTTGCCAAAATTATAAATATTAGAAAGAGAAATCGATATAACATTCGTCTCGCTGTGCCGATGCATGGGGGGGGGGGGGGGGAGGAAATAAAACTCATTCAAAGATTCGATGACAGTATTTATCAGGCAGCCATATATTACCCGAGTGTACTGTAAACTTCCATATGATCTATATGAACAATAAGGTGACGAAGGAGAGCATAAAATAAAGAATGTACATATCGACTCTTAGAATGCCTCTTGTCAGAAGTGTCGTAGGATAAACAGCGCGATCACCACATGGATTCTTTACGGATATGCTGTTGTATAGTAAGAGACACCGAGGGTCTATCACTCCAAGAAGAAAATAAAAAAAATCATATCGATGAATCGCCAACAGAATGTTTACATGTCACCAGTAATATTAACTCTATGTAGTTTCTTGCCGCATATTCTGTAGGATAAACGGTGGAGCCGCTCTATGGGCTTCACGTATATGCTGTCGCGTGTTGCCGGAGACATTGGTATGTCAATGAGTTACAGTACCGCGCGACGTCTTGTTTAGCTCTCCTTCGCTGTCGCTTCGTAGCGTTTCGACGAGTCTGTAGTCAGACAAATATGCGGCAAAGTATTTCGTTGCGTATTCTCGATGCAAGCGAAAGAGAATAAAACTGTATATCCAACAAATTTTATATATCTATTGTAGCGTAATTTCTCAACGCGAGAATTCACCCACGAGAACCCTCAACTTCGACGCTCTAATCGTCACCAAAATTTCCCCTTTTTATTTTCCCTCGCGGGATGGGCGCCAGGCGCGCGTACGCGCCGAGGAAAAATTCGACGAGGCTGATTAGCTGCCGGCTAGCTGCAGCTTTCGAGAACCGGAGAGGGGCTGGGTTAGGTAGAGAACGTTTCAGACAATTTATTACAAAATTAATATTCGACAAAATTCCACGGGAACCAAAAGAAAAATATTTTATTCAATAAAAAAAAACTAATGAAGGAAAAACCGAAGTACTCGGAGGAAACCTTCGTCCCGTTTCAAAAAGTATCCAAGTAACAAGAATTAAATAATTCTCCCGACACTCGGGAACCCACTCAGCGCTCACGCACACACACACTAACAACTAACGCGAACGCTCGCTTCGCGGTGCGGCTAACGGTTTTTCCCGGGATCCGCCTCTCATTTCGGAAAACCCAATATTTCGCGTAAAAATGTATCCAAACTTCCATAAAAAAGTCTCCAGCACAACAATTTCTCACATTCAAAATTTACCCAATACGAAAATACGTATACGTACCCAAATACGTACAAATACATACGTAAATAAATACGTACCCAATACGTAACACGAAAATCGTCACAGCTACTACGTTCGCCGGCGACTCGGTAACCGACACGCACGCATCTTCACACACACACTGACCCGGTGGTAACCGCCCGCGAAGACGACACGACAAATGGCATATTCCCGCGGAATCGACTCCCGGGAACAATAAAATCAAAAGGAAAAAAAAACGCTAAATATCGACGGCAATATCTAACGGCCGTTTCGCGACGGTCAATCGACGCTCGGGAGCTCGGTTGGCTCTCGATAATTTCCCACAAAACACACAATTTCCCTACGCCGACTCACGAGAGCGCGTTTTCCCTCGGAACCGCCGAGACGAAGCACGCCGACACAATCAAATTAACGAAACTACAAAATCACAGCAAAACAACGCAACACTAATGACTCGATACAGAATACTAAATTAACTCGGTCCAAGTGCACGGGACGAAAGAGCTCACCGACGTAACGAAGATTTTCGAGGAGAGACAAACGGCTTGATAACGCGATGCCTTCCTTCCTTCTCTAGCTGTTATCCGCGGGATCCTCGATCGACACGTGTTCCCCACACCAACTCTCGACGGGAATAGCCTCGAGTATCGACGTTCGATCACTCTCGTTAACGCGTCCCTACCCCCGCCCAATTGCGCGATCTATATTCGCAAATATTCGGCCCTTTCCGGGAATTCGGCGACGCTCTCGCGCTCTCGCGACGACGGTAGCGTGATTGCCTCGCGAGAGACACGGAGGACTCGGCTCGCAGTAGCGCTCGATCTCCACTGCCGAGATCGATGTAGTATTCCATGATGCACGATGGTGATGCAATCATGCAGCTCAGGTCTTCGACTGCTGCCCTTTCGAAAGGTGACCTCTTGCAACGGTTCTGAAGCGGCGGTAGCTTCCCGGATCTCTCCGATAGCGATTTAGACGGCGAGGGCAGGAGACTCGGTAGCGACGAACTCCTCGGCATGAGAGTCCATGTCGATGAATCCCGGTAGCGAAGACTCTCGCAGTAAAATCCCTCGTTGTGCGACGAATAATCGGCGGTAACTTCTCCTCTCGCCGATTTACTCTCTCGCCCGCGACTCGGACGTACATGCAATAATTTCAAAAACGGGAAAAAACAAAAATAAAAGATAACTCTTAAAATTAGGCCCTGTGGAATCGTCTCGGGAGCGCTGGTGCGAGGAAAACGAATTTTAGTAACGGGCCGAAATTCTGCCACGTTACACTATATACAATAACGCAGCAGTTAAATATGCGGCAAAGGCTTTCGTCACATATTCTCGATAGAAGGGAAAGAGAATAAAACTCTATATATCCAACAAATTTGATATATATCTATATGCGATAAAGCATCAGATGTTCCATACGAACAATAAGGCGGCGAAGAAAAGAATAAAAAATTGGACACGAAGCAGTTGCTACTGGCGTTTAGCAACTCGTGACTTTCTCATCCGAGTTGTTGATGGCGTGAAGTTAGTATTGTGTTGATATTTATGTTGTTAGTGAAGGAGATTAGTTTTCGATCACATCTATTTTTGTCCTCATAATTGTAACTCAAATTTTGTTAAAATTTTGTTGATCGCTTACAATCAGCGTTTGCCGCTGAAATGTTTGAATATTATGGTACAAACCATAGGTGGCGAGTCGAACTTTTGGCGTCGATCACGCCTCTCGCGGTTGAAGATCGACCTATAGACGTTACCTCTAGAAATAGCAAAAGTTTGACAGTTCGTGATGTTTTTCCGTAATTTTTATTTTTCATTATTAATGTTATTGAGAAATGTACTGTGCACATTTTTAGTTCACAATTTGATTTTTTATTGCAAGGATGATTTTTATTGCAATGAAACATGGTGTATGTGATAAAAACTGTGTATGTCTGTATAACCTCAAAAACTTTTTGTTTCACGTGTCAAAAAAATCTGATTTTCAATACCAAACTCAGATTGTATATGTTGAACATGTGTACTACGTTTCATAGTTTTTATTAATGTCTGTACAAAGTTATTGTATTTACACCAGAAAATTTGATATATATGTACAGACAGATAAACAATTTTCTGGTGTAGACACAATAACTTTACGTAAACATTTTCTATCGCTGTGAAACTTTCAACATATCTTCTACATGTACGGTATGAGTTTGATATTGAAATTCAGAATTTTTCCTCCACATTTACTAGTTAAGTTTCGACAAGTTATGGCATTTTAACATTTTTTTAATTTTGCACATCGCTGGCAAATAACTAGTAAATGCGGAGGAAAAATTCTGAGTTTCAATACCAAACACCGACTCCGCATATAGAATTTATGTTCAAAGTTTCGTAGCGATAGGAAATGTCTGCGGAAAGTTATTGTGTCTACGCCATAAAATTTGATACGTACGTACAGACGGACAGACATCTGTGGAAAATCCTTTTTTTGAAGTACTTTTGAGTAAAAAAAAACTATTTGGGTCATGGAATATGATAGATTGGGGCACAATTATGAGGACAAAAGTGAGAAAAGATTTTTTTTTTCATTTGATCATGTTGAAAAGAGTTCCTTGTCGAATGAGAACACTGATGAGTTCTTGTCACGTAACAATGGATTCTAAAAAGTGTAAAAAACTCGTTCATCTTTTCGAAGGAGCATTCAATATACTAAGAGAGAAATCAACAACAACTGAAATTCAACGTTGGATAAAAATTGTCAATCGACATATACGGCTTCTCAAAAAATCTTAAACGATGCTGATTCGGTACGCGAGAAAACGAAATTTCTGACAACCATCGGACTTTTACAATGCGTGACAAGAAAATTCAAAGATCTGCGAAAGAGTGGTAGTGGTGTTGCAAAGCGAAGTGACAGAGTACAATGGGAGGATTCGGAGACAGCGTTTGTTTCGAGAATACGAACTGGAGTAATAACTTCGTCAATCTTCGACACAAAAGTCTCAAACAGTTTCTGCGTGATTCAAAGAAACTCATCGTAAGGAGATTAAAGAACGCTTTGCGAACAGAGGCCGGCTTGAAGGTCAATGTGGTCTTAGCCTGCAAATATACCATTATGAAGAGTGATACACTTGTCGAAAACATAAAAATTTTTAATACGAAGAACACGATTATTCTTCGATCGACTGACTTAGGTGCATGGTTCAGCGAAAGCGCGTCGGACAAACGGACGAGCAAAGTGGAGGATTTTCAAGAAAAGGAATCTCGTTGGTCGATGACGGAGATCGTTAGCTTGACGGTAAACATCAATAAATACGTGCCACTACGCGGAGGTCTGTCAACGTACATCGAAATACCCAAAGGGATCGAACGCAAAAAAGCAGTCGTGAACAATGTGAATAATGATCCATACTGTTTTGCATGGTCAGTCACGGCAGCTCTTCATCCAGTCGAGCACAGGAATCACCCATATCGTACAAGTTCGTATCCGCACTTTCGATCTGTGCTTCGGTGCGAGGGAATCGATTTTCCAATGAGTTTCAAGGACATTACACAGTTCGAAAACCTCGATAATTTGACAATAAATGTTTACGGTATTGAAAAGCGCAATGAGATTGTACCATTATATATAAGTAGTAAAAAATCGGATAAGTCCACGATTCACCTTCTCGCTCTTGAAACCGAAATCGATTTGCATGAAAGCGATTATACTCCAGTGTATCACTTTGCCTGGATCAGAAATTTATCCCGATGAGTAAGCTCACAAATCTCGAAACATAACTGTGCTACCTGGATCTGTGACAGGTGCTTGTATCATTTCAATACAGAGAATTCGTTACTCAAACATAGAACTGATTGTGACAGAATGAATAATTGCAAAGTAATTTTGCCGAATGATAAGGAAAAAATATTAAAATTTAAAAATTTCAAGTACAATCTTACCGTTCCATTCGCGATCCATGCTGACCTCGAATGTATATTGGAGAAAACAGTAACACTTGATTATCAAAACACGACCCCGTATCAAAAGCATGTTCCTCACAGTATCGCGTATTACATACAATGTACTCCTGATGATGACACGATATCAAAATTTAAAAGTCATCGCGGTAGTAATTGTGCCGATTGGTTCATGAGTGAATGAGCAGTGGCTGAATCGTTTCACATTCACTTAACATCGAATATACGTATGACGCCAATGACCGAAGAACAGGAAAAAGAACATTATAATGCTCGAACGTGTTATATTTGTGAAGAACCGTTCGAAATATGACATAAGAAGCATCGTGATCACTGTCATTTTACAGGCAAATATCACGGTACGACACATGAGCATTGCAACTTGAACTACCAGGTTTCTTGTACGGTTCCGGTGGTCTTTCATAACTTGTCCGGATATGATTCACACTTTTTAATCGAGGCTTTGGCTAAGTGGTTCGATGATTCGGTACAACTGTTACCAATAAACAAAGAAAAGTATATATCCTTCACGACGAGTGTCAAGGATACAAACGTGCATTTTAGATTCATTGACTCGTTTCGTTTTATGCCGAGCAGTATTGTCAAGTTAGCGTCGTATCTCAAGAACGATGAAAAAGTGATTGTACTCAAACACTGTAAAAGTGTAGAGGAATTTGAATTACTGACAGGAAAAGGTGTTTTTCCATACGATTATACCGACAGTTGGGAAAAACTCGACGAAAATAAATTACCTCCGAGAGAACATTTTTATTCTCAATTGCCTAACGATGATATTTTAGACTCTGAGTATTCACACACGTGCAACGTGTGGCGTACTTTTAATATTAAGACACTAGGCGATTATTCGGATTTGTATCTAAAAACTGGTGTTCTTCTTTTGGCTGACATTTTCGAAAATTTTCGGAAAAATTGCTCTGTCACTTACGATCTGGATCCTCTACACTATTACACCGCTCCGGGGCTTGCCTTCGATGCAATGCTCAAGTGCACGCGTGTTCGACGTGAGCTTCTCACAGATGTCGATATGTTATTGTTTATCGAACGAGGGGTTCGAGGTGGAGTCGCTCAATGCTCGAACCGATATGCAAAAGCCAATAATCGCTATATGGGGGTTGATTATGATCTAAGCGAAGAAGAATCGTATCTCATGTATTATGATGTAAGTAATTTGTATGGTGCAGCGATGAGTCAGTTTTTACCGAGATGTTCATTCAAATGGGAGCAAAATTTCGAAGATTTAGATATTCGTAATATCCCTGATGATTCTTCAACGGGGTATATTCTTGAAGTCGATCTAGACTATCCTAAAGAACTTCACGAGTTTCATAAAGATCTCCCATTGTGTCCGGAGTCGTCTGTACCACCATTGCAAGGCTGTCGTGAGAAAAAATTAATGACAACACTGTACACTAAAGAGAGATACGTAGCCCACTATCGAAACTTGAAACAATGTTTAGAATTGGGTTTGGTGTTGCGAAAAGTTCGTCGAGTGTTAAAGTTTCAGCAATCTGCGTGGTTAAAAAAATATATTGATTTGAATACTGAATTACGAAAAAAATCGTATAATGAATTTGAGAAAAAATTTTGCAAGCTGATGAATAACGCAATCTTCGGTAAAACGATGGAAAATGTAAGGAAATACCGAGATGTTAGACTTATTACGAAATGGGATGGAAGGTACGGGGCTCGAGCTCTCATCGCCAAACCAAATTTCCATAGCACCATGATATTTCATGAAAACATGGTTGTAATTGAGATGAATCGCACTCAAGTAAAGTTTAATAAATCGTTATACGTAGGCTGTTTCATTCTCGATATATCGAAAACATACATTTACGATTTTCATTATCATTATATAAAAAGTACCTTCGGTGAGCGAGTCAAGTTGATGTACACAGACACAGACAGCTTGCTCTATCACATTACTGTGCCGGACATATATAAGATTATGAAACGTGATATACATAAGTTTGATACCTCCGAGTACGCTCCTGACAGTGTCTACGGTATGCCTTTGGCTAATAAGAAGGTTCTAGGCTTAATGAAGGATGAAAACAATGGTCAAATTATACAGGAATTTGTAGGTCTAAGAGCAAAGATGTACTGTTTTACAATTCACGGTATAGAAAAAAAAACGAGCAAAAGGAGTGAAGTCATCGTCATTGAAATCTATAATGTTCGATGATTATAAGCGATGTTTGCTTCAACAAGAAAATGTTGTCAAAAATCAACATTTAATTCGAAGTAGAAAGCACAAAGTTGAATCAGTTAAGCAGGCAAAACTAGCATTAAGTTGGAATGATGATAAAAGGAACCTTTGTTCCAATAAGATTGATACGCTCCCATGGGGTTATACTGTATAATATGTATATAATATGTATATAGTAAAGTGATAAATATATTATTGATTTTTGTATTTTCTTTCATTTAATAGAGAAAAGACCGTATTATCGAGCTTGTTGGAGGAACACTTGGCAACGTTGGGCTCGATCTTTCGATGTCAGAAATTGTCGAAAATTCGCGGGATTTGATAACTCCGAAGATGAGTGGTTTCAGCATGAAAATCATCCATTGAATACACGATTTCATGGCTCACGAGAAGAATGGGCAGCAGCTCGTACTCATGGTATTAAAAATGGTGCATTGGAGAAATGGTTGTATAAACGGGAACTTGGAATTGTCGCTCCGCGAAGTGGTTCGCAAAAAAGAACAAAAACGCCAATCTACCAATATCCATGGTATTGGCCAATCGCCACAGACATTGTTATCTGTACATATACGATTGAGAAACGCATTCACTGCCCGTGTGTTATGACAGATGGTTGGATTTCTTCTGACAAGCGCTGTGCATATGAGAAAAAACAATTTTTGACTTTGAAAGGAGAAAAATAACTTTTAGAGGAGTGTTTATGGATTTAATAAAATGTAATCCATTGTGTTAAATACTTTTTGCTTTATTTAAAAAAACATCAATATTACAATGAACGGTCAGATGGTTGGAGTATCCAATTTCTTAGCAGTTTCAGATTTTCACCGGCACAATTCATTTTTGAATCGTGATAATGGTGATGCGGGTATGCTAACGGGGGTGATCCTCGACGGAGCTGCATCAACGATGGACATTCGAGATCTTCAAGGTTGACAATACGCGCTGAGTCCCCTCCTATGAAACTTATCAGCCACAATTTCTTCTCCAAACCTTTCACGTATATTGTACGACCGTGCATGAGAATGTTGCAAATAATTTCTTTGGCTGCTGCGTATGGTGTATCGCCGGAGTCCCAGTGAAGTCCATGAAAGTTGCGTGTGAGCCATGAATTTGTACATCTGTACTTAGCCGGAAGACTATTCCAAGTAGAAGGTGGTTGAAATATGAATGCCAGCGGTGACATTGTTTTGTCGTGTACTGGAATAACTGCAAATTCTTTCAAGACAAATTTATTGACGGGTTTCTTGAAACCTTGAAGATTAACCACCCACTCCATTTTGAGATGGTTTTTCTATAATAACGATGGACTCTCGAACAACAATCTCTTGAGACTAATTTAAACCCCACTGCTAAGTGCGCTTTTATACCAATTTCTTCACCCCACCACTGATTGGGTTATATTCAACTATACGATCGTGCAAAATTAGACAATAGGCTGAAGTTTGAGCTGGAAAGGGATTTGCGGACTCGAATTCCAGTCGTATATCAACAGGACCAGATTTTAGGAATTCGTTTTGTTTAGAACAGTCAATGACAATGAGCGGAGCGTGTTTAATAAAATCAGCTTTGCTCAACAATGGTTCCGGTTCTTTTCCATAATACGAGGTCTGAAAGTTTGCATACATATCGTATAGTAGAGCATATTGATTGTTGGCAATGTCAAGATTCAAATTTCTATAGAGATAACATTGAGGGTTCAAAAATAGTTTGATATGTCGAATGTTACAATGATCGAAATCACTTGCATTTTTATTTGCATTATTTTTTCGCGCTGTCTGAAATCCGACAACAATGTATCGAGGTTTTTCCAGTTGCGTTGACGTTTTGACAACCCACACATGTTTTGAGGCGGCTGGTAGTAGCGGATACTCGTACAATTCCCACGTTCGAAAACTCATTGTGATCGAAGGATCCTTCGCAATGAAGTTAAGCAACTAAATTTTTCGTTGATCTGAGACCTTGATGTATGGTACCATCCATTCGATTTTCAACAGAGTAATTTTGAATTGCTCCGTTGCAGCGTTGTCTGCGGGGGGCGTTTGTACAATGGCATTCATATCATTGTTCGTTCTTGTGAGAATCAATTCGTGCTTGGCATTAACAATGATTCGATGATAATCCTCAGCGAATCCCAAGATGTAATTAAGTCGAATTGATAGATCAAAGTAACCAGTATTATCGGTCAAATTTGCATCATTATCGTCACCGATGAGCCAACCAGTGTTTTCCATAAGAGATTTTTGCCCTGGACTTTGGGATAGATAATTCTTCATGAGCGTTGTAAGACCGAGATTTTTACATCGATCTATTTCAATGGCGTTCAACTCGTAACGAATCTCTTCGAACAGGTGACAGATGGCATTGTTGATTAATTTTGTATTTTGAACTACTGTACCATTGCCTTTTGTCAACTTGCCGTGTACGTGCAATGAACTTTTGCTTGGTAGCAAACACAAATCCTGATGCTGTACGGCAATTCGAATTTCATCGTTGTTGTTGAAGGTTGCTGATGCAAACGGTTGATCTGCATGAGTCTCATAATGTGAGATCGACTCATCGAATACAATTGGTTTTTGTATGCTTAGGATTTCTTCCATGGTATAAAGCAAGCAATACAGCAGATGCGAAACTGAACGTTTTGACCTGTTAGCTCCTTGAGAGGTTTTCGGTGATTGATAGGCTTGTGGCATGTTGATTCAGTCTTATAGCTTCGACCAACTTTGGTATCAAACACAATACCCATTACGATGGTTTAACATGCAATCTTATTGTTATGATTTCACCTCGCAAATTCACTAATTCACCGTCTTGATCCACAAGTCGCAATTGCAGATGATCTATTGACTGCACGGCGATCGGAAGGTAAATAACGTGCGACGGCACTTCAATGATCTTATATCCTGGTGGAACTACCGGGAAAAATGCGTGGATAGTGTGCACTCGTTGCCCATTTATGTAAGCACCCCCCGTAATATTGCACTCGACTCGCAGAGAGTTGACCTTGAGAATGGCCACTGGTAAATCGGACATGTGTGTGACATTAGCTTCTGGAATGCGTGGAGTGAACCCCAGTAATCGACCTATCGAGTCATCCGACATGAAATTTATCAATCGATTGCACTTAATTTCGCTGCATAAAGTATTGTTGTTGGGTCTTAAACTGATGGAAATACCCTTATTCGACAATGCACTTTGCAAGTAACTTTCAATATCTTCAATTTCATAACTTCCAGTAGGTATTGTGATTACTTCTTGCCCCGCATAGAACTTATTGTTTCCTATGTCAATGTTCGGAATCGAATTGAAGGTGAGCAATTCCACGAGTCCGAGAGTATAATTTTTTAATGGTGACAGTTCGATAGGAGGAAAATAGTAAGCCTCCAGTAGGGAGTTTGAGCCTGATATGGTCAGCGTCAAAGAATCACCCATGATAGTTACTGTTCAACTGATGGTGTAACTGCCGTGGAACACTTTTTTATAGATATCCTCTGAGAAATTGAAGACACAAATGACCACATACAATTGTATCATAGTCTTGATATTTTTTATGATTATATTTTACAGTGCTACCATCACTGAAATATTTCATTAAATCTTTTGGTGGTTGAAGATTGACAAAACTGTCGAAATAAATGACTTTGTTATTATTTTTCTTGTATGCAACCCAATGTGTACCGAGGCCATCTTTATCATCGAGGTTTACAATAGCAGATTCTTCCTTTCGAGGTCCACTTTTGGGCAATCCATTTCTCATGTACACTCCTCGAAAATGTGCTATTTTTATAGCTTCAGCATACTTTGTTAGATCGACATCGGTGAGTGCTCGGCGTGGTAGCTTTATACGTTTTTTAGAGGCTTCAGATGTAATCCCATACCCATTTTATAAGGTTTTAGATAAAAACCTTTACCCAAAGCGATGGCTTTCATAGTTTCATTGTGTCGTTTACTCTCATTCAATTGGTGCTTTGCAGTGCCTGCATCGTTTACTGCTTTCGCTGTACCCGCCGCACCCCCAGCCAGAGCACCGGTGGCACTTAGACCGGCAAAGATTGGTATGAGAAAGGGCAAGAAGCCGCCAACCTTTTTCGGTACAGGTAGGATGCGAGGTAACGTCACTTTGCTTTTCCCACCTGCCTTCCACACTGCATCCCGCGCACCTTTAAGAGCTGATTTGATAACCTTACGAGAATCACTGTGTGGTGTCATGTATTTTCTAGCAGCGTTGATCACATTTCTCAGTGTTAGCGTTTTTTTTCGCCCCCATGCCAAATTTAGTCTTCGCCTTCATTATATTAGCTACACTCCAGGCAGCAGCTTTTCCCTCAAGGCTTGCGTCCTTGGCGAGAACTCTTTCCCAGGCTTGCTGTGAGAATTTGATCAGGAACTTGTCTCGCCTCTGGATTGTCTCGGGTTTCCGAGTAGGCGATATCGTGTTCCTTGCAAGTTGCGTCAAGAGGATTTATCCCCGGATCACCCCGAGCAAGACGTTTCGCCAAATTCGTACCTGGACCGCAATACTGATAACCCGGCAGATGAAGCTCGACAGGAAGGTTATTGATGAGCGTGTTCAATATACTGTAACGACCGAGCGAATGAATAACACGCGTATTTGGTTTTGGGGCGGATATTATTATTAATGATAAACGTTAATTATCCCGATCACGAAATGTCACAAGTCTGCTCGCTTTTAAAGTCCCGTCCAGACTCTTTTGTCGTGACGATCGATATCGATCGTACGTTCGTACGTTTGTCTATTGTCAATCTAACTAATAGCGTAGGTCTTAATAAATAGTCAGCTATATTCGTTAGCCAGTCAGCTATATTCGTTACAATACCTTTACCTTTGACCAGAATGTTTATGAACGATCATACTTGTCCGAAAGACAATTCTCGACTGAGTATTAGTTTGGAAACGGTATTATATTTGTAGAGTAAATTTCCGAATCACTTATTTTTTTGGTTCTTCCCACTCGGATCACCGTATCGGCCAGGATCAACTTTCCCTTAAAAAGGGATACGTCCTGTAATGTCTTGATGCTTAGAATCGTTAGGAGGGGGGTATCGTCGATGTTGCTCTTCTGCAAAATTCTTCAGACTACGAGAAATTGGATTCTTTGAATCTTCTTGCTTGCTCATGATTTACGTTTCTGTTAGTTGTGTATAATACGAAGGATAACTTCCAACTGAGAAGATCGTTTTATAAGGACTGTATTTATGCATACGTGTTAAGTTGCAATCAAGTTGAGGTTCAGGACGCGTTGCGATATGAAATTCAAAGAACACCCAATAAAGCTTCCGATTACAAAGTTTAACGAAATAGCACAACGAAATGTCGAAAAGATGAGGAAACGTCATGGAGAGCTATTGGCAAACAGCGTGCGTGCGATTATTTGTGGCCCCTCCAATTGTGGGAAGACTAATGTTCTACTTGCTCTCATAACACATCCACATGGTTTGAGATTTGAAAATATCTATATCTATTCAAAATCCCTAAATCAACCAAAGTATCAGTTTCTACGACGACTACTCAAATCAGCACGAGTTGGAGGTTATTTCCCCTTCAACGAGCACGAAGAAGTCATTAAACCGGAAGATGCCAGGCCAAACTCGATCATGATTTTCGATGATGTGGGGTGCGAGAAGCAAGATAATATTAGAGCTTTTTTCTGTATGGGAAGGCATCGAGATGTCGATTGCTTTTATCTTTGTCAGACATATGCGCGTATCCCTAAACACCTTGTCCTTGAAAACACAAATCTATTGATACTCTTTCGACAAGACGAAATAAATCTAAAGCATATTTACGATGATCATGTTAATACTGATATGACGTATACGCAGTTTAAGGATTTGTGTTTTGCCTGCTGGAACCATGACAAATATGGTTTTATTGTGATTGACAAGGATAGTGAGTTACACGAGCGCAGATATAGGAAAGGATTTCACTGTTTTATAAATATATCATCATCAACAAAATAAACGCATTCGGTGTCCAAACTCAAAAGTGTCAACATGCAAAGTGCTGAGTTTAACAAAGAAACAAGCGCCTCGGCGCCCTGTCGGCGCAGAGGCTCTTGTTGGTGGGCTCCGCCCCCCAGACCCCCCGAAAAATGTCCCTTCGGGACATTTTTTAACGCGCTCACAGGGATACACGTCCCGTTACGCGCTCCGTATCGAGTATGATTACACTTTGCGTTATGCGCTACGTATCGAATATGTTTATACGTTGTGCTGCGCATTTCATCTCGGAAGAACGTATGGGGGAAAATCATTTATCATTTATGTAAATTGATTCATAGTTTAACCTTCATCGAATATAAACATTTCGTTTTTATACAAATTCATTATTATTATTCACAACTGATATTTCCTTTTTGTTTTACGATTAATTGTCAAAAATTCAGACACGAGACAAATATAACGAATTGCAACGCGTAGAACTAAATCAACTTAATGTGCCGAATCAAATCATATGTAGTAAAGGTCGTTTTATTGGCTTAACACTTATGACCAGATTAAATGAGTATAAAACAAACGCACAAAATATTTACCAACACGAACACCATTACCATTTACCTTTCGGGTCTAATGTCCCCTTTAAATGCATCTCTTTAAATGTTTTTTTCTTTCCTAAAATACATGGAATCACTTTATTATTACCTCTGGACAGGAGCCGAAGTATTGGAGCCGAATATTCAAAAAATTTGCTTTTTGTTGCGATTTTCAATGAAATTAACTCGATATTAATCATTGTAGCAAAAAAATTATATCTCGAGAACGAATATAGATGTCGTCTTGGTACTTATCATGTATTGAAGAGGAAGTAGTACGTTGCTCAAATAAAAAGTTGTAATGTCTTGGATGCGTCCAAAATAAAAAAAATAAAAATTCAATTTCTCGATGAATTCGACTGCGAGGGCTCTTCGTCTGTCGATGTATAAGAGAATTCGGTTATAACACTTTAAGCATTTTTTCTCTTCCCCATAATAGACAGAATCAATTCGTTATTGTCACTGTCCGAGAGAAATTCGAGAAATTTTATTTTTTATCATTTTATTTTGTTTTGAGATAGGTATATTGAAACAATTGAAAAAAAATAGAAGGGTGGTTCGAAAAATACGAGGTAAAATTTGAATTTTTTTTTGTTTCGAAAAATTGTTAGATATTTGAAAAAATTCAATTGCAGTTTCCCAATATTTAAAGTAATATTAAACAAGCGCCTCAGCGCCCTGCGGGCGCAGAGGCCCTTGTTGGTGGGCTCCGCCCCCCAAACCCCCCGAAAAATGTCCCGAGAGGACATTTTTTAAGGCACTCACGGGAGTACACGTCGCGCTACGCGCTCCGTACCAAGTGTGATTACACTTCGCGTTATGCGCTACGTATCGAATATGTTTATACGTCGCGCTGCGCGTTTCACCTGAACCTCCTGTGTGTTTTAAGATAGAAATATTGAAACAATTGAAAAGATAGTAGAAGGGTGGTTGGAAAAATTCGAGATAAAATTTGAATTTTTTTTTTGTTTCGAAAAAATTTTAAAGAGATTTGAAAAAATTAAATTGCAGTTTCCCAATATTTAAAGTAATTTACATTAAAAATGAAAAAAAAGCTGAGATTTTTTTTTTTCATTTCAAATCATCCCGCCACAGAATATCAACGTCGCGGCGTGTGCGAACTTTATCACGTCTGCTATGGAATTGTCGTCGGCTTCCAAAGTTTGACAGATAGAATGAACGGAAAAAAAAAAATAGTCGCGATTGTTTTCAATTTTATTTGGCAAATTGCAATAATTTTGGATATTCGATGATTCTTCTTTGTGAAATTATAACCAAGTTTTTCAGTGCACCCGTGAAATTTATGATTTTTATTACGAATGTGAATGATGTATTGTAAAATATTGTGAATGGTTTCGTTCAAAATATATTATTTTCGAAATAAAAAGGGCTAATATTTGTAAATCAATGTGTGATATTTCGTGTTTTATTTTTCGCAACCAAATTTTCTTTTCTGACATGATGAAAAATTGTTTTTTGGAAAATTAAAGTAACATAACCTTTAAAATAATTCCTCACTAGAAATAATTGTAGAATAAAAGTATTAAGAAATGTTAGAATGTCTTCAAATTTGCTGTGCATAGTGTTTTCGATGCAATGAAATATTGCTGAAAATTAGAAAAAAATTCGTTCGTTGGTTTCAAAATTGCAGCGCCGTACGGACCTGTGACAGGAGAAAATGGATTTTTAAATGGAAAATGCCTGGAAAAAATGTTCAGAGACGTCGGAATGTCTTCAAATTTGCTGTGCATAGTGCTTTCGATAAAATAAAATAATGCTGCGAAGAAGAAAAAATTTGGTTCGTAGACTTCATAATTGGAGCACCGTACGGACATTTAGCGGAACAAAATTGAATTTTTATTTTGGAACAACTCATTAAAGGCTTCGCAGTAGTTTCAAAATGTTTGTGCACAATAGTCGTGATGTGATAAAACACTCCTGCGAAGGAGAACAAAATTGGTTCGCACCATCCAAAGTTACACTGTGATACGGACGTCCGAGAAGATAAATTCAGTGAAAAAGCTATTTTTATTCAACCGCAGGCTAAAAAAAATATTTCCAGTCATCGGAGTCACTTCAAATTAACTGCGCATGAAGTTGGAGGTACACTGAAGTAAATTCTGAAAAACCAATTTTTTTGGAGCATACGCTGCGGGGAATCCCCATCGAAAGCTATGTGAAGAAGCCTCGATGGTCATTTTAATAGGCACTCTTTGCCTATTGTTATAGTGAGTGCCTAAAAATGAAAAAAAAATGAGATTTTTCTTTTCGATTCAAATCTTCCCGCCACAGAATACCAACGTCGCGGCGTATGCGAACTTTATCAGGTCTGCTACGGAATTATCGTCGGGTTCCAAGGTTTGACAAATAGAATGAATGGAAAAAAAAATGATCGCGATTGTTTTCAATTTTATTTGACAAATTGCAATAATTTTGGATATTCGATGATTCTTCTTTGTGAAATTATAACCAAGTTTTCAGTGCAACCGCGAAATTTTTTATTTTTATTATGAATGTGAATAACGTATAGTAAAATATTGTGAATGATATTCGTTCAAAATATATTATTTTCGAAATAAAAAGGACTAATATTTGTCAATCAATGTGTGATATTTCGTATTTTATTTTTCGCAACCAAATTTTCTTTTTTGACATGATAAAAAATTGTTTTTTGGAAAATTAAAATAACATAACCTTTAAAATAATTCCTCACTAAAAATAATTGCAGAATAAAAATATTAAGAAATGTCAGAATGTCTTCAAATTTGCTGTGCATAGTGTTTTCGATGCAATGAAATATTGCTGAAAATTCGAAAAAAATTCGTTCGTAGGTTTCAGAATTGCAGCGCCGTACGGATATTTGACGGGAGAAAATCGATTTTTAAATGGAAAATGCCTGGAAAAAATGTTCAGAGACGTCGGAATGTCTTCAAATTTGCTGTGCATTGTGCTTTTGATAAAATAAAATAATGCTGCGAAAAAGAAAAAAATTGGTTCGTAGACTTCATAATTGGAGCACCGTACGGACATTTAGCAGAAGAAAATTGAATTTTTATTTTGGAACAACTTATTAAAGGCTTCGCAGTAGTTTCAAAATGATTGTGCACAATGGTGATGATATTGTTACGACCCGATTAGCAATTTTCACTCTATCTCGGTCAAGAAGGGTAGAGGACCTTTTCTTTACACGTTTTTCAGATATGACGCTTTATCGGGAATTTTGCCCCGTTTTGAGCCTAACCTTTCGGAAATAAACTCGGGATAGGGCGTAGAGTGCATACGGGGAAATGTATTACCCAATGAGATGAAGGGAGGGTTTAATTACCGGTTAATTTACTCGAAAACTCCCCAACTAGTTATTTCTCACTCTCTGTCTCTCTCTACTCTGGACACTCTACTCACGTGGTAATCTCGTTCTTTCTCTTTCTGTTCTATCGCTGTTGCAAACTTTACGCGCGACCAGTGGCCGTGCGCGCACGATCTCTATCTCTCTCTCTCGCTACACTGCACTTTTCACACTTGTCATTAGTTTAAGATGATTAAAATGGGATTAATAATTCAAGACCTCGATATTGAGTGAAATTGAAGATATTGAAAGTGATTTGATGAAATGCAGAGATAAATCGAGGGACTAATCGTCCAGAAAATTTATTTTGGGTAAAAACACCCTCCACTTACCATAGGAGATTGATAGATCGGTTTCGAAAATATAGGTGTGGACTGATGTTCGGGTGGAAACCGACTGATGCTAATCTTCCCTCAAATATCCCTGGATGAGATGAATGACAGGATGCGAATGATGATTGAAAAGTTATAGCGAAAAACTTGATCGCCAAACGAATAAACGAAGAAACTCCAATATTTGTTAACAATATGCTCTTTTTCCTTTTATTAAATTGCAATGAAACTTGGTACAAGATATTTAAAACGATTGTGAATTTACAATCGTTGAGTATCTTTGCTCGATAAGTCTTAAATTTTTCTAGATGCAAAAGTTAATTTGATATTAAATTCGAACTGATGGTTGTTCAAAGTATTTAGTTCTCCTGTTGTAAAGTGACAAGACTGTCGGTTGATTCTCTCGGTTAAAGGTCCGTCGATGGAGTGATTTAATTCCGTTGTCGTGCTGTCCAAGTTGACGATAGAAGGCGGGGAGGGTAGTTGATAAGACCCTGTGGCTCATCATTGGTGCAGGTTTCTCCTTTGCGTTATTGTCGCAACTCGTCCTTTGACACCTTCGATGCATTTCCCCCACTCCTTCTTAGACTATTAATGTTCTGCTATGGATTTGTTAATTATTTCTCTGGTTAAACAATGTTGTCAAATTTGTTAATCTTCCTTTCTTCGATTTTCTTTACGGGTTTTTGAGTTTTCTGTAGGAATTTAAATGGTAACGTTATGTTGATTTTTACCCGTTTCATCATTTTTAGTTTAATACTCTTTTTGATTTCTCCCTGTATGTTTATTTTGACGATTTTACTTCTCGTTTTCAATACTTTTGTTTCCCATTTTTAATCTGTTTTACCCTTTGTTTAAACTTTTATGGTTATTTTATTTCCCCCGATTAGTTATTATTTATTTAACTAATGATTATTTACTATTAACGTATCTTTTTGATGATTAACTTTTATTTAATTCCTTTCCATGCGTTTTCCCGTTTATTTCACCGTTCTCCGCCTTTCTCAGCGTTTAAACCCATTCATCGATATCGATACATTTTCTGTCCGTGAGGTGCTGCTCTCAATACCGCCGACGGGCGATCCAGGCGTTACTCGCCTCGCGCTACGCGCCGTTCAAGCGGGAGCTGCACCGACGCATGTATTCGCGTGTTACACATGAGTCTTCTTGTCTCCTCATTCTCAAGTTTCTCTATATTGAATTTTTTTCTTTCTTTTTCCTGTCTACCTGATTGTAACTATACTCCTGTTCTTTATTCCGATATTTCCGGTGTCTATATTCCTGGAATTCTGTTATTAACTTTTTTTCCTTATTTATTATTCCTGTACTGTCTTTGCTTATTCTATATCTGTTTTTTTTTCTTCTACTGTCTTATTATTATAAATGATGATTATCTAACTATTGAAATTATTCCCTCATTGGTGAATTTTAATTGATAGATTTTTACGGGACGTAACAATATGATACATCACCTCTGCGAAAAACAGAAAAATTGCTTCGCACAGTCCAAAGTTACAGCACCGTACACACACTTGTCGAAGCAAAAATTGATTTTTTTTATTAAGTAAATATTCACATGCTTCGCAGGAGCTTCAAAATGTATGTGCACAATGATGATGATATGATACATCATCTCTGCGAAGAAGAGAAAAATTGCTTTGCACAGTCCAAAGTTACAGCAGCGTACAAACACTTGTCGAAGCAAAAATGAATTTTTTTTTTAAAGTAAATATTCAAATGCTTCGCAGGGGCTTCAAAATGTATGTGCACAATGGTGATGATATGATACATCACCCCTGCGAAGAAGAGAAAAATTGCTTTGCACAGTCCAAAGTTACACTGTGATACGGACGTCTAAGAAGATAAATTCAGTAATAAAGGTATTTTTATTCAACCGCAGGCGAAAAAAAATATTTCCAGTCATTGGAGTCACTTTAAATTAACTACGCAAGATGTTGGAGGTACACCGAAGTAAATGCTGAAAAACTCAATTTTTTGGAGCATACGCTGTGTAGAATCCCCATCGAAAGCTGTGTGAAGAGGCCTCGCTGGTCATTTTAATAGGCACTCTTTGCCTATTGTTATAGTGAGTGCCTAAAAAGCGTCTTGCGCCAAATTGCAAACGCTAGCGATGCAATCCGGAAAAAGCACAAAACGTTAAAGTTAGGTAAAACGTCAAGTGAGAAGATTATGAGCGATGTGTTTAAACCCGTCGTAACTCCACTGGAAAAGCTGGTTGATCAGTCAGCAAAACAAGAATCTGTTGTAAAGCAAGAGCCTGCTACAATAAAGAAAGAAACTCATGATTATGATGATAATGATCGTACGGATGAATTTGATCATATTTTTGATCATACTTTTGTAACGGCTTACGATGATTCCTCGAACGACAAAGAAGAATTAGACACTACTATACAAGATACTGAAAGTTCGAAAGCAGATGACTTGGCTCAGCGCTATCTCAAAATATTCAATAGCACGACACAAAAAAATCTTGATCTTTCGTATGGGGTACGCAAGCTTCAAGGAAATCATTTAATGATCGGTGATTCACCGATTACATTTGACAAAAATATCATTCATATTAATGATAAAAATTATTATCAAAGCGAAGGTTTACTTGAATTACTATTCAAGAAAACACCAAATAAAACCCTCGTAAATGCGAATGATATTGAGAATTATCGTGAAATCCTCAACTTGACAAATGCACTGTGACCGAAATTTCCTCGGAGTGGCACCCTCTCACTCCGAAAATAAAATTCAAGAAGAATTGATCGATAAAATTATCGGTACCCCGTTGGCCACAAAAATCGTCTCGATCGCTTGTTTATTTTAATGGGCGCCAGCCGAGCACTGCGCTCGACGCGATCGGATTTTTCCATAGCAATAAAAAGAACGAAATCTTCCGACTAGCGGCAGCTCGTAAGGGTAGAGGGGCGGTCCGAATTTCTTTGCGAAAAATAAATTTCGAGGTACACTTTCGTTAATTTCACAAGAGCAAAAATGATTTATTCGTCGTAGCAACAATAATTATTTTCACAATTAAAGATCGTAGCGGGGAGTCGGTACCCTTTTGACTCGACACAAAAAAAAGAACACAGTCCCTGCTAAAATTCTCCCCGGCTACTCAGTTCACCGGTTCGAATTTCTACTCTAAAAAAAAAAAAAATATTGAACTTTATAAGAATTGGTAAAAGTCTTGACGATAAAATTTCCCTACTAATATTCCTCGCTCGACGTACAGTTCGCGCACATCGGTACCGAAAACGTGTCGGAAAACAATACAAAATAAATAACACTATGCCGCGTGATTACTCGGCGCGAAGCGGGCACTTGATTCGTTTAATTTTTGAGAGTTCGCGATGCGAGAGCGAAAAGCCGAGGCCGTCGCTCACACCTACGATTACTCACACACGTCCGAACCCGTAAACCGCTCGCCACACTTATCTGTAGTGGATCTCTCGAATTTTATTATAAAAGAAAAAAAAACATTGACAGGCAATCTCAAGACAAGAAAATTGAAAGAAACGGAAGCTACTGAGTTTACGATCGCGAGGCCGTCCAACTACGACAGGCCAACTTCTCCCCTGCCGGAACCCCAAAAAAAAAACACTTCCCCACAATTTAACGCGCCAAAGAAGAAGCTTTTCTAATTTGCCTGGGACGGTACCCAACGATCTTCCGAGCCGCGTGTAGCTCGGCAATAGTTACAAAAATTTATACCGCACGTGTCCACGAGTAGGAGGCAAAAGCCTTACCGTCTTTCAGGATGTTTTACTCCTCGGAAAAATTATTCTCGATCTCCTTCCTTCCTTCCGTCCGCGAAAATCGAGAAATCCTCCTCGGTAACGGTACCGCGAACAAATCCTTTCTCGGGAATACACGAGAGAGAGAGAGCGGAGCACACGTGCTTTCGGCACCACAAATATTTCGAGAGTCCACGAGAAAATTTCGTTACTCGAGCGCGAGGCTTCTCTCTCTCTCCCCACCCCTCACAATTTCGTCTAAGGTGTCCGGTACCTGGCGCCTCGTTATCTCTCGCTATACTACCCGTAACTATTCGCAAGCGCGAGGATTCGAATAAAGATGCCAAATAAATCGTTGCGCGCTCCAGAATTATTCCGAGCTGTCGTGAAGAGGCCCATGGATACCGGTACCGGATGATGCAATTGTCCAGCTGCGACTTACTATCCTGCGCCCAGAACAATGCCGAAGGAGAAATTCGGTACAACCCGCCAAGCTGCGACTTACTATCCTGCGCCCAGGGCGGTCGGTACCGTTAATCGTTCGTCAATGACTCTCCTCTCGCCTTCGGCTCAGCTTTCCCTCGTTCCTCGTGACCAAAAAAAAATAAAGAAGAATTCTAGAAATTAATAAAAACTCGTCTCTCTCAAAAATTGTCCTCGAAATTGCCTAGGACTCCCGAATCGGCGAAGCACGTCGCTCTGACAACCCTCTCGTGCAATCCTTTTGCGACACCAAAAAAAAAACGCGTCACAACTACTCCCCCCCTCGGACAAGGTCGTCCCGACCGCAAGACTTCCGCCCCGCTCTGGACAGCGATATTCTGTTACTAAAGTCGCCAAAGGCACGGTCCCAGGGAATTTCGAGAATTTTCAGCATTACAAAAAAAAATGAAATAAAATAAAACAAAGCAACGAGCATCACACCAAGCGTAGGCGAAAGCGATTAGCGGGACAGGGTAAAGACACGTGAAAACTTTTTTTTCCCTTTTGAGGAAGTGGTCATTTATTAGACACGCCTCCTTCTTCTTCATCTGCATGAGCGTGAGGGCGATAAGGCTTAAGATCGTCAATCGAAACCTTCGCGACATAGTTACCCTCCCCGTCCGAGAGTTCGTACACGACAGGGGACAAACACGCGGAAATAGTAAAGGGACCGTAATATTTCGTAGCCAACTTTGCGGCGATGTGTTGCGAAGCCGAAGACAGTATCCGTTGTCTACGTAAAACTTTATCCCCTACCCTGAAGTTCGCAAACGCTCTTCGCCGATTATATTGGAGCGATTGCCGCTGATACGCTTCTTCCAAATCGTACTGTACTCGCCCCCTGAGCGTTTGCAACTGTTGCATATGTTCTGACCATTCCTCGATTGGTACCGGAACCAAAGCTCGACTCCCCCCCCTCGCGACGATAAAACCGATGAGGCGCGGGGACTCTACCCAAATTGAGATAAGCGGGACAGTTATCAATCGATGAATGATACGCGGTATTGTATGCGAACCGGAATTCCGATAAATGCGAATCCCAAGAGCGATGGTCGTCATTAATGTACGCCGTAATCATTGTTTTTAAGACGCGATTAACCCGTTCGACGGGATTTGCCTGAGGATGATAAGGGGGAGTCGTGGTATGTAAAATCCCATAATCATTCGCCAAAGCAGCTAAGCTACGATTCACAAACTCGGTACCGTTATCGGTCAGAAGGACCTCCGGCGTTCCCCAACGAGAAATTACCAAATCTTCGAACGCCTCTTTGATTTTTGCACCCGTAGCTTTCCTTAAGGGACAACACTCCACCCATTTGCTGAATAAGTCTTGGATTACTAAGATGTAGGCGTAACCCGCGCGACTAGGAGGAAAAGGCCCCATGATATCGGCAGCTACCACCGTCCATGGCCCCTCGACAACTCTACGTCCCATCATCCCGAAAGGCGGACCTTGTCTCGGCTTCGTTCGCTGACACGTCTCGCAACACTGGACGTATCTCTGTACTGTTCGAAACATCTTGGGCCAATAATATGCAAACGCGACTCTTTTAAAAGTTTTATCGGTACCTAAATGACCCGCTTGCGGCGCGTCGTGACTCTCTCGCAATACCTGTTCGCGATCGGCTTTCGGGACCACTAGCTTCCATTCTGAATCTTTCATTTCTGCTGAAATCCTACGAGAAATTCGTCTCCGAACGTATAGACGCTTCGCCTCGATTCTCCAATCGGGAAAACGTTTCGGATCCGCCCTAACGGCACGATAGCGTTCCCGGTACCACTCGTCGTCCCCGAACGAAGGTTCATCCTCCTCCGGTTCGTCCACCCCAGACAATGTCACTTCTTTTGTCAGCTCGGGTGTTTGCGACGACTCAAACATACTCGAGAGAGCGTCAGGGACGTGATTTAAAGCCCCTTTGCGATGAATGACTTCGAAATCGTAACGCATGATTCGCAAAGCCCATCTCGAGAGACGTCCGGTAGGATCCTTGAGATTGCGTAACCACTGAAGGCTAGCATGATCCGTAATAACTCGAAAACGGTACCCATCGAGGTACATGCGAAAGTTATCAATTGCCCATAGGATGGCCAAACACTCCTGTTCGGTCACGGTATAATTTTTCTCTTGTTTCGTAAGCGTACGACTAGCATACGCGATCGGGTGTTCTACCCCGTCCGTCTCCTGCGTAAGAACCGCCCCTAGGCCAACGTTACTCGCGTCGGTCTGCAGCGTAAACATTTTTGAAACATCGGGCCTCGCTAGGGTCGGAGGAGATATCAAGGCGGTTTTTAGGGCATCGAAGGCGCGCTGTTGCTCTTCACCCCACTCCCACCGTTGACCTTTTCGCGTAAGACGATTGAGAGGTTCCATTAACGCGGCATAATGGGGAATAAACCGTCGGTACCAGGAACGCATTCCGTGAATGCGTCGAACTTGCTTAACGTTAACGGGTTCGGGGAACTCCCGGATCGCTCGAGTTTTCTCTGGGTCCACCTGTAACCCTTCCCCATTCACCAGGTACCCCAAGTACTTCACCTCGCGACAACAGAAGTCACACTTCTGGGGATTTATCAACAACCCCGCTGAGAGAATTCGATCAAACACCGATTTCAGTTTCGATAAATGTTCTTCAAAAGTCTCGGAAACTACAATAATATCGTCCAGGTAGGCGAACGCATGTGGTTCCATTTCGGGACCAATAATCCGATCAACCAAACGCTGAAAAGTCGCTGGAGCGGAAGTGAGACCGAAAGGCATGCGTTTGAATTGAAATAAACCCCTTCCTGGTACCGTAAATGCTGTTATTTCGCGAGATTTCATTTCCAAGGGAATCTGATGGAACGCTTTACTCAGATCGAGCGTCGTAATATACCGGACTCCCCGCAACCGATCGAGAATATAGTCTATACGCGGGAGTGGATACGCGTCTTTCTTCGATACATCGTTTACCTTCCGGAGATCTAAGCAAAAACGATATTTATCCCCTTGCTTCACCATTAATACTGGGCTACTCCAATCACTACGCGATGGTTCGATAACATCTGCTTCAAGCATGCGATCGACCTCGTCGTGCATGGCCTTTAATATTATCGGAGTAACCGGATAGTATCGCTGCTTGATAGGTGGACTATCCCCACTTTAAGGCGGTGTTCTATCAGCGTCGTCACGCCGGGTGCCTTTTCGAGTCGGGGAATTTCAGCTGCTAAGAACTTTTCGAGTCTTCGAGCCTCATTCGTAGACAAATCCGAGATCGCGGCGGCGAATTCGATCTGATCGGGACCTGCGACGGTTTCAAAAGGATATGTTTTTGAGGGCTTTCCATCGAAATACCACTCGCGCCGTACCAAGTTTACCACTATCTGCAATCGCTCGAGAGAATCTAAACCTAGTAACAAAGGGACCGGTAATACCTCACTGACGCGAGCCACAAGGGTTTTCTCGCGCCCCCGAAGTTTCACCGGGAACTCGACTGCTTCATTGCAGATGACTTTCGACCCGTCGGCGATGACACACGGATTCTCTCGTGTTTTCTTCCGAACGAAACCCAGACGCGCCGCGAGAGCTTCCCCTTCGGTACCGATGTACGTACTCGTAGCCCCGGTATCCACCACCGCCGAGATTTCATGACCGAGTAAATTTAGAGTTACCACCAATACAGCGCGCGGAGCTTCCGAAGCTCCCGTGATGCGACACAATCTAGCGATCACGTTCTTCCAATCCTTCTTTCCCGACCTACCGTTCCTCGTCCGAGCGCGGGCCGACTTCCACCCCCCGAGAATCGCCGCGACCCTCACTCGCGATCCTCTTCTCCGTTTCCCGTACAGAGATGCGGCGTTCGCGTCGTCTCCCCTTCTTTCCCGCACGCGAAGCAACGAACAACTCTCGGTGCTCGGCACTCCCGGTACCCGTGTCCCGAGCCTCTACAGTTGAAACAGATGGGATGCACGCGCTTCGGTGACCGTGAAGGCGTTGCAGAACCCCTTTTCGGAGAAGGCAAGAAAGGATTCGCCTTTACTGCAACGGGACTCCTCGGAGTTGTCTTATCCGTTTGTGTAATTGTTTTCGCAGGAGTTGGCGGACGCGTGAACGATACCGTTCGTTTCGGGGTACCGGGACGCGCCTGACTCGAAGGCAGAGTCGCTTTACTCGCCTGATAGCAGCACATGTGTTGGCATGTCGAATGCTGCGACTCGGGTATCCCTGACGAAGCATGAAATGCACAACGCGTCGTCGGTAACGTCTCAGTCGTCTCAGTAACGTTAAAATTCGTCGCCCGTCCTCTAAAGCCTTGTTTCGGAGCATGATATGCCAAGGAAGGGAATAGTGATCTCTCCGGAAGAGGAGGCGCCTGATAATATCGCGCTGCCCCGTAGCTTTTCTCGATTCGCGAAGCCTTTCTCTCGAGCTCCTCGAAACTTTGGACATCGGCTCGAACTATAGCTACCTGCAACTGTGGCAACATATTGCGGTGAGCATAGTCGAGTTGGTCCGACTCCGGCATAGGTGGAACTAGCCTATCGCAGAGCGCTCTCATGCACGTGAGGTTGTCGGTAACCGGCTCCTCCACGCCCTGCGTTCTTCTCAAAATCTCCTCACGAATCGAAAATTGCAAATCGGGATCGCAAAACCGTCTCCTAAACTCAGCGGCACAACGCGCCCACGAACGGAAACGCGGACTTTCGGTACGGTACCAGATGCGCGCGATACCCGATAAAAATAACGGAACCGACTTTAACAAATCGACGTCGGATATCGGAACCAAACTAACCCCCTCCTCTATTGGCGACAAAAATTCTTCTACGTCCTCCCCTCGAGCTCCCGAAAACTTCAAATCCCATTTACGCATGATGTTAAACGCGGTAACGGCATTAACGGGACGACTACCACCCGAGTGGAAGTCGCTATTATATCCCCAATCGTGCGCGCGATGCGCCTGTGTACCGTAGTTATTATCGTACTCGTAATTGTTGTCCCGGTGAAAAGGTACGAACGAATCAGCATTTCCCGAATTAAAAGCGTTGTGCGGAGGCCAAATGGACGTACTGTTGAGGTTCGGTGGCGCCCCCGTGGCCATTGGGAAGCGACTATGATTACCCCAATCCCGTTGTTCGCCACAGCCCCGCATTTCGCTACTCGGATACGTCGGCATATCCTGATCCCATCCCCCCTGTGTTCTCATCCGTCGTTCTCCCCGATAAGGATGATACCCCCCGCTATGTCCGCCCCCCCGATGGAAGTTCGGAAATCGCGGCATACCACCCCGCGAGGCCGAATGGCTGATCGGCCCGTACGGAGTAGGAACGAACGGATTTATCCCCAACAGGGGCCTCACCGGTACCGTGTCATTAAATTGCACTCGAGGCAAAGGTCGGTTTATTGTCGATTGCGCCTCCGGCGCTGATTGGTTCCCGACAACGAGAGATTCCCGACGCATGAGGTCAATCTCTTCTCCCGCAACCTCCCCTACATCCCCTCCGGTCTCTTCCGCCCCCCCGTTATTTTCCGCCGCCTCGTGCCGCGACAAATCCATCGCGAGATCTAACGGTTGCTCGTCTCCATCGCCCCCTTCCCCATTTTCCCCCGATTCCTCCGTAGTTCGGAACCCTGAAAAAACCCCCGACGTCGAAGTCGATGGTCCCGAACCGAACATCGTTTGATCTATGTCCATGTGCACGATAGGCGCTCTTAACACGCGCAACAACCTCTCGATTCGGTCGCCCCGGGACCCCTCTGTCGATAACCCGCGCAATTCCAACGCGACGAGCAACTGGGCATCCGTAAAACCCATGATCTTTTCGTACATTCTATATCCCGGACGATCCATAGCGAGGTGTTGTCGAGGAGAGAAAAAGGGAAAAAAAAACAAAGAGAAAGTCTCCGCAGGGAGAAGCAAGCGAGCGAGCAAAGCAGTATGCGAAAACGGAGTAATACTATAATAGCGGAAGCGTTAGGTAGCGAGAGAGTCACGGCGGTGTGCCGAAAGCGTATGCCAAAGTACTTTTTCACTCTTACCGTGTTCCTCGACGACTGGACTCTAAAAGCTGTTCGGTAAGCAAATCGGGGGAAAAAAAGAATAATAAAAAAAAATAATCTGCAAAAACTCCCACTCCCGGCAGCGATTCCCGCGCCACAGAGCGAAAAAAGGAAAAACCCCCAATCACAGACCTCGGACGGGAGATAACTAAGATAATTAACAATAATAAAAAAAATAAATAATAAAAATACAAAAAATAAAAATAAATAGACACAATCTTACAACTTCAAATTACGGGAACCTCACCTCAAGGTACGCAGGGCCTATTGGCCGTGGTCCCCTAGCAGCGACGCTCCAAAAATGTACTAACCTAAAGCCGATCTTCCTGGCCTATGGCCAGTCCACGGCAACTACCCTAAAATAAACTAACTCCTCAACTTAATACCTAAGGTCGATCCACCCGACACAAGGTCGGTCCACGACAAAATTCCTATAACTACCCCAAGACAAAACACGATCCGGACGAACCACTGATCCGATCGTTTAGACAAAATGACCAAAACAAAAAAAAAGAAGAAAAAGAAAAAAAACGAAAAGAAACCCAACTACGGCGTCTCGGTACCGGAACTCGACGGAACTCGACCCAATCTCACTTCGGTCCAAAAAGTAAAAATAATAAATAAATAAAATCGTACGTCAAAACTCACTATCAAAAAAAAAATTAAAAGAAAATTGTCGATGGAAAAAAAAACAAAATTTTCAATCGATAAAATAAATCCAAAGTCTAAATAATAATAATTCGAACAGCAAGACAAAAAAAATCTATACTCCAAAAAAAAGATAAAATAAAATAAACTACAATCGATCGGTCAAAGAGAAGAAAAAAAAAAAAAAAAAAAAAAAAACTGTCAAAACCAAAAAAAAAAATGAATGATTTATTCCCAATAAGAAAAATTGAAATGTCCAAATGTCAAAAGAAGGAAAAGAAAACAAGCAAGAAAAAAAAACTAATCGTCAAGCTGCCAAAAGAAAAAAAAATATCAAAAAGTCAAAGGAAAAGATGTCAAAAGAAGAAATGTCAAAATGTCACAAAGAAAGATGTAAAAAAAAATAAATAAATAAATGTCAAGCTATCAAAAAAATGTCAGAAATAAAATTAATAAAAAAAAATGTCAATTTATCGAAATGTCACAAAGTCAAGAAAAAAAAAAAAAAAATCATAATGTCAAAAAAAAATCAATTAAATAAAATAAATTTCGGCTCGGAACTATACGAGAAAATTTTCTCGATAGCTCGTCACACACACATACAAAATTTCACACACGAGTATCCGCCGGTCCCGTCGAAACTGACCCGCATTACCCCCCGAGAATATTCCACGAAATTTTATTTCCAGTCCCGTGTTAAAATTTAATCGATCTTATTTCGTGCGAAACTCCGAAAATTCGAAGCCTTCGCACTACTGTGTTACTCACGGGACAAAAGATCGTAGAAAAAAAAATATAAACACTGTCGGCGACCGCGGCGGCGAGCACTGTACCGTCGAGACGAAAAGTTTTCCGGAACGCGAAGTCGCGCGACTCTCGAAACACTCACTGACTCTACACTACGACGAATAATTATTTTAATAAAGACACTATCGCCTAAAATTTAAATAATAACATTTTGAAAAATAAATAAATATTGTTAATAATAATTCCTTTCGGGCCCCACGTTGGGCGCCAAATTTGTGACCGAAATTTCCTCGGAGTGGCACCCTCTCACTCCGAAAATAAAATTCAAGAAGAATTGATCGATAAAATTATCGGTACCCCGTTGGCCACAAAAATCGTCTCGATCGCTTGTTTATTTTAATGGGCGCCAGCCGAGCACTGCGCTCGACGCGATCGGATTTTTCCAAAGCAATAAAAAGAACGAAATCTTCCGACTAGCGGCAGCTCGTAAGGGTAGAGGGGCGGTCCGAATTATGGCAACCGTTGCTATGGCAACCGTTGCTATGGCAACCGAGCGGGATCGAGGAGGCGGGGGTCTCGATTCCTGACACGGCGGCGGCGGCGGCGGCGACAGCGGCGGTAACTTCATATATATAGAGAGATATACATATAGTATATATATAGTATAGTATAGTATATATATATAGTTTATATATATAGTATATATATATATACTAGCGTTTCCCCGGGCTCGCGCGCTACGCGCGCTCGCTCGTCAATTGTAAACTATTTTGAGTTAAGACCCATTTGGGGAATATTTTTATTATTATTATTATTTTTTTATTTTTTTTTTATTTTTTTTTTATTTTGGGGATTATTTTTTTTTGGGGGGGGGGGGGGGGGGGGGGGAGAGAGAAAAACGCTAGTATATATATATATCTACGCCTCAAGCATGCACCAGCCGGTGTGCCGAAAACGATGGCGCGAAACCCGTCATCGAAGGACAACGAGTGAGGAAGCACCTCGCTCCGTATGTGTGCCTCCGTGTGATCCGCGTACACGCGCACTCACATACGCTAACCACGGCGCCCATATGTAAGCGCGTCCGTGTGAACCGTGTACGTGTGCACGCACACGCGTTGGCTCAGAACCCGCCTTGCTATACTACTAGGGACCATATCAAATAAAGAAAAAGATAGCCGAGTCAACCTATATCCTGGTAAACGGAACTAATAACTTGGAACGGGGAATGTATCACGCTTCAAACCTGAAGAGATACCAGTGCTAACCAAGATTTATTAATTTTTTTTTTATCCCTCCTGATTTGAAGGAATTGAGAGTAATTGCGATCTTTTCGTTTGTGTTTGTCGGTACTTTGTTCACAGAAAAAAAATCGCTTTATTTTTTAACAAATTTTTTTTTAATGGATTCCGGGACGCAGACCGAACGCGGCTTTTTGGTCCATCACTTTTGTGGTGGTACCCCCAATCCGGGAGATTGGGAGTACCAACCCACCCCGGTAGGGTTACGCATAATATCGGCGGGCACTTGGATTGGAGTAGAAGAAGGAAAGGAACGGAACGGGAAAGTAACACAAACGGGCATGAGAGGAAAGAGAAGAAACAAGGAAATACAAATGATAGTGGTTTCGAAGGAAGATAAAGCAAGATGGGAAGAAGAAAGAGGAGTATGTGAAAAAAAATTGGCAAGACTGACAAAAGAAACTCAGGGATTAAGGGAAAGAGAACGAGAAAAAGCGAAATCGAATAGGGATAGACATAGGGAATGGTTAATAAGAAATAGGATAAGGATGAGGAAGGAGAGAGATGAGGAAATCAAAAGAGCAATGGAGGAATTACAAAAATGGGTAGAGGAAACGGAAGGAGAGTTTGAAAGGGCTGAGGAGTTGAGGGAAGTTGCCGATCGAGCGGAGATCGCCAAAATGATTGAGCACCTAACCCCACCAGCACTCCTCACTCCATTGAGTAAGGAGACCACTACACCTCAAACAGACTTATCTCGTCTGAAAATAATCAAGGACGAGATCTTCAAGAAGCCATGGCCCATAATAAGGCGCAAAAAATTAAGCAAGAGGAAAATCCTCTTGCTCAAAACCCTTTTCTAAAGGCCATTTCTTTTTATTTTCTTTCACTCTCCTTCTTTAATTCGTTTTGACATTTTTGTAATCCGACAGTATTATCAATTTCTTTATTATTATTTCAACAGTATTATTGTTTAATTTTTTTCATTTTTATACCTTGTTATATGAAGGTACGTACAAGAAAGAAAGTTTGCCCAATAATAAATGGGGTATTTTGTTTGATCAGGGACATCCCAAATGAAAGGTTTATTGTGTTATCATTACCTCTTTAGCTAATTACGGGATCGGAAGACCGGCAAGAGAAAGGCCCCGAAAGCAACCTGAAGGTCGTTTATGGGTCCGGAGGGGCGTTGAGACGGGCCCTGCAGTGCCCTCTCATGAGCCGGCACTAATCAGCCGAGAAAGACTCTCGTGCACACGGCACCAAGGTAGAAGAGTAGGAGGAAGCCCCACTCCCCCGTCCGCGGGTATAAAAGAGCGAACTCAACGCTCATCTTTACCATTTCGTACGGCGACGGCGATAAGGTATCTCGCACTTCCCTAACCACCTCCGGGTCCCCAGAGCTCTCGGCGACGTCAGCTCCAGGTGTACTCTAATATCCCGAACCAGGGTACAAAGCCAACGGCGACGAAGGCATTCCTATTCCTGTTCCACTCCATAGGTGGGGATTTTAGTTAGGAAACCCGACGAGACTTAGCTGGAAGCGAGCAGCGATTGGATATTCGGTGACGGTGTGTAAATCACGATCTCGTGGAAACCGATTTCTCTGGAGGACCCGGCTCCGTGGACAAGGACCACGAAAGCCTGGCAGATTAGCTCTCCGCGAAGAATTCACTTCAAGTAACATTACTTATAGATCGTAATCGTTCCGGCAACCGTCGTATTTTCGGGTTTTTTTTGTTGTACAAAAATTACGACGATAATTAATTTTTTGCATTGGTTAATTAACGTGGAAAAGAACTATCTTCTTGGAAAATAAATAGACAAATTAATTAATTAACTTCAGTCAAATCATTAATTAATTATAGTAAAGGATTGCCATAATTGTTTGAGAGAATTTCGACTTGAGAATTGCCAAATTAATTAATTACTGGCTCAGTTAAATCATTAATTAATTGTATTGAAGGAGTTGTTTCAAAGACACAAACAAATAATTTATTTTCCTAGAGCAATTTACGTCTCTCATAATTATTAACTATTTCTGTTTTTGACAAAATAACTGTTAACTCGAGTGTGTTTCCTAAGTCGATAAGGATTAACGAAGCTTATAATCAAAGTAAGCTTCATTAAAATAAGATTTTTTGAGAATTGTACCAGTAATATTAACGACGAACTTGTTTAAATAAATCATTATTTTACCTAATGGACAACATCGAAAGATTATTTGCTCGTCCCAGAACCCCAACGCTCACAATTAACCGAAGCTGGAGCTTCGGCCAAACGTGAAACGTTACAATATATAAGCGGTTTTGTACAACAGAGCAGACTCATTAAACATATACCACCATAGCAATCGTTTATTTGTATATTTACATCGATGCACGTGACTACAAACATAATTATAGATCAAATTATAATACAGATAACGTAAATGTTCACGTGATCGTGATTGTGATCGTGTTATAATAGTTAATGTTAAAAAATTGCTAGAATTTAAATGTTTTATTACAATTTTCGCTCGATCACATTCAATAGAAAACACGCATAGTTCGCGACCTCGACAAATTTTCCTTTGAGGTGCTGTACAGGAACTGCCCTTAAATAATAGGTACTGCGTATCGGCTTAATAAATTCATCCACACTCATTCCCGTGGCCCTATGTGTAATTGAATGGATTATGTCGGACTGTTCCTCGAACTTTTGCACGACAGCGAGAATCGTATGACCGATGCAAACGAAGTATTTAATAACGTCAAGACACGGCTCTTCGTTCCAAATAACCAACGCGTTATCGCGCTTCTTTTGTTTTTTATAGAGTCGCGACGTGAAAATATGTTTCCCCACCTTAACCGTAGTATAAACGCGAAGTTCTTCTATGCAAATATCCGTCGGTCGATTATGCAATATATCGTTCGTATTTTGTAACGGTAGTATATCTTCTTGTTGCAACGCTATTTCTACCCGTGAACCCAAAACTATAGAAGATTTAGATTTAGTTGCGATTGGAAAATGTATCATTTGTTTCAGAATTTGCAAAGCGTTCACGTTTTTTAAAGTGTTGCATATTTCGACGTCGATCTCATTAGGGCCGTGCATAAGTCTCAAAAGATAACCATTCCCATCCTCGAACGGAAAGGCTGACCACGCCCACATTGGGCCCCATTGCTTTACCCATCGTGCAAGATGAGTCAACTGATGAACGTTGAACGAGCATTTGTCAAGGCCGTAAAGATTCTCAATATCTGATGCAAACAGATAGAAAAAGGATTCAGCCAAGTCAATCTCATTTGCATGTATTCTTGATATCAGCAGTAATTGTGTTGCGTACACTAACAGCAAGTAGTGTTGATAGTATACCTCAGACAGCACTTTTTGCAATAAAATTGGCGAATAAAATAAAAGAAAGGCTCGGAGTTCCGAAGCTTTCCAAAATTTAAAATGCTTCAGAGGCCTGGGTGTTCGTGTTATCGAGTCCCATGGCTTGATTGCCTCGAGGTCTTTATCAATCTTAACACGTAATGATCTTTTTATGTAGTAAACTTTGTCTTTATTTTTACTATCGCACCGACAGATGATCAACATGCGCACGATGCCGAGTAACATCGCATGCATATAATCGGGAACGAAGCCGATTGCGATGTCAAAGAACGGTAGAGTAGCGATAATTGTCGGCCCTTTGACACCCTTGTATGTGCGCGACTTTCATTAACCGCCTGCGTTGCTTACAAAATCATATTGTCATGCGTTCTAAGCGGAGACTCTGTATCAAGTACCCGGTAAGCGTGATTATGACGGGATCCGGTTCTACATGTTTGCCCCGGATGTTCGCAAAATGTACAACCGTATGTTCCGTTATACTGTATTATGTTTTGTACCGACGCTCTAGCTGGACAGTCTAGCGTTGCAATCGGTGCTACCACCTTGCTATTTTTTATTATCCGCGATGTTTTATCGTACCAATCGATTCCGTTCGTATATAGATCGTTCATAACGCTTACGAATGGTTTTAAAAAAGTGTTCATTTCGGGTTTGTGCGTCGAATAATAAAGACCGCACACGAATTGAAAAGCTCGTCTATGTTCCGGCGGTATATTAGCGATTTGAATTTGGATAGGCCAAACTTGACCGGTAGAACTATTAGCGCATGTGAAACCATCTGTATTCAATGTCAAAAAAAGATCGTAAGCTCCAGGGATCGCTACTTGCTTTAGTGTTTTATACTCTGATCCATCAATAACGTTGGAAATATATCCATCAGCGGTGTTATTGCTGCGTGATTTTGCATGCATTTCTATAAGATTTCGAAGATGTCGAATTTCGAATGCGTCTTGAAGCACACATCGAATGTCATACTCAACAAACATACCGTTAATATTTGAACTCCCGCACGCTTCGCACAACGTGACCATAGGGACGTCGGACCAATCCCCTAAGATCTTAGAGCCCTCGTTACAATAACGGTACTCTTTAATAGCATTTCTTCGTGACGGCATGATCGGTTCTAATAACTGTTTCAGCAGATATTTCGTTTTTGGCAGAAAATTTGGTTGGGGTAGAAGGTTCGATAAAATTCGTAACAGCACGTCTAAACTTTTCTTCGCCAACGCACTCTTTAAGTAGTAGTCGAGAATAATCTCGACTGTCTGACCGACCGTATACTCGCTACCCACATAAAGCAGTTGAGAAAGCCATATAGGATTATTTTCCTCAGGATCGTTGGCTTCGTAAACAAATTCTTCAGCCTCGTCATTATCGCTTTTTCGTGAATGGGACGATGACGATCGAGAGAAACTTGATCGGTCAGAACGATTTGACGGTGACGTCGACTGTTCTGATGTAACAGAAGCAGCATCGCTTTCGAACAATTCACGTACCGAGTAATCATGGGTCATTCGGGGATTCTGTTTTGAATAAACATGTATATTGTGAATAGTATTTTTTTCACGATCAACGAGCACTACACGCAACTGCTGTACTTTACCGTCTCTCAGAGATTTCTTAAAAATATTCTTTATAACGTAATTAGTTAATATCTTAACTTTCTAAACTTTCCGGAACTTGTAAGCGTTGTTATATCATTGTTAGATAGCGATTTCGTTTGCAAAATATTGAATCAGTGTTTAAGCTCGTAACTCATCGTTTTTGACGTAAAAATAGTACGTACTTCGATCGCCGCATCTTGTTCGTGTTCAATCTGTTCAACTCCATCTTCTACTAATACATCATTCGCATTACCGTCCGTGTTTTTTCTTTTTTTCCAACGATTCAGAGTTGACCGAGGAATATCTTGGAACTAAATATGATCGAATAATAAAAATACGATGTGCCGTAAAAACCAATTGAAGATACGACGAATTACGATACAAGCAGTCAAATACTACAATTTTAATGGGTTAATTGCATCGACGTAGTCTACGTATAGCATCGAATTCGAAAGTTCGTGTTTGAATAGTGTCAATATCTCGTCATAGTAGAGCCACCTTCGACACCGACGTAACATTTTTAATAAATTGTCATCGTTTAATAAATAACTAAAAATTAACCTCGTCGTCTTATCTGGCTAGTTATTATCTGTTGTCTGGTAACAAGTTATATGGTTGGTATGATTAACTCTCTGAAGTGCAGCAAGATCGTTCTCGAGAACCGTTGCAATGCATGAAACGTGCGCAAATGTGTGTGCGTGAGCAACGATCGTCAATTATCAAACCGATGTCATTGACCCGAGTTTATCGGTATCGTCGTGTTGCACGTTAGCGAGCTCCGCGATTGAACGTAAAAAAAAACCTGTAAAATGAATTACAATCGGGATCTACAATATTTAGTGAATTGCACCGATGGCTATGTATATATTATACACAAAAAATCGATTGTGTTCGACGAGAATTGCGATATGATCAAGGTTGGAATGACCATATCTTTCTTGTGGCCCGAAGACGCGATCCGACCGAAAAAATACGTCGGAAAGGTCCTCGATTCTTCAGGTACAGCTGATACTGAAAACTATTACTCTCATTACACCCCCCCCTTATTATGTTCGTCTTTCGTATATTGTAACGGTACGTTTTTGGAGGCTTACAGCTCTTTGCTCCGAAACGTTCGCTATTGTGAGTTTTTGGCTCACGGAGATGTGAGGGCAGGTGCTGTAAATTAGAAATCTGTTGTTGATTCGAATTGTCAACAATAATTATGATTTTATTGAGAAAATGGCGTGAATACAAAATAAATGATGGATTTTGTCCCGTAATTTAATTGAATTTTTTTAGCTCTCAAGTATTTAATTTGCGACACAGATTGAAGGGTTATTTTATTGCGGATGCAGGAATTTGACTCTACGTTAACCGCCTCTTATTAGATCATGTTCCACGAAAGCAGTCGTCGAGGTCCCCCAAGACAGTCGCCGGCATAGGCACGAAGTAATAAGTTGCGCCAAATCAGGCGCAACTTATTGCGCCTTGCACTTATCGTGTATCGTGTAACGTAGAGTTAAAACGATTCTCTACCAATTGTTGTCCACGAAAGCGGTCGCCGAGGTCCCCCAAGGCAGTTGCCGGCGCTTCTTACGAATTGGTGAGTCGTTGCAAAATAAATGACTCGATCAATTTAATTGGAAAGATGGAAACCTTCACGAAAGCGGTCGCCGAGGTCCCCCAAGGCAGTTGCCGGCGCTAGGTTTTTGAGGATAGGGTAACACAGAAGAAAGCGGTTGCCGAGTTCCCCCAAGGCGGTTGCCGGCATCTGTGTGCGGATAGGAAATTTTTAAACCAAAGAAATCTGTTCGCTGAAAGAAAATTGATTTAATTAATTGTTAAAGATGATTGGCCGACGTTGATTTCTTCCTTCAATGATTGGTTCGTCGTCGTGAAATTCATCCCTTGCTTCTTCTTAGCGACGGGACTCTGTCGAGTAAAGCAACGCTTTACACGAAAATGAAAAGTGTTGGAATTTTACTATCGAGAATTATCGATAAGCAAATTGGAGGACTCAAGATCAAACGAGCCGTAGCCGCGCATGAGTTCCTCTTCGTTCGAGTTTAGGTTCGAAGTGAAGTGTCTCTGTGCTCGCGATCGGGTCTTATATACCCGAGCGCGAGGCCCTTTTTTGTATCGATTGACGCACGAAGTACGTCAAACTTCGCTGTCCTTTATTATCGCTGCCCGGGGTCTGCCGCAACAGCCTATTGAATTCGTGTGCAAAATGTGATGCAACATTACCAGGCAACTCTGGCTATCGACCGTAGCTATTGATCGACTGTACGGTCGGTAATTCGTATGTTAATTTCTCCGCAAAATATGATCAATGACCGATAATCGGTCTGGTATTTATCGCATGAGTTTTTCCTTCTAAATTATTTATTTTAATTTATAGGTACAGGGGTCGAGGGTTTTATACCGTCTCAACGCCCCCCCCCGAACCAAAGCGTGTTTAACTGAATGCTTTTGTTCCAAATTATCAGGTGTAAAACTTTTTTAATAAACTGCTTTTTACTTCTATTTTGCTTGCCTTTCTTTTTGCATGGTCCCCCTTTTTTTTTATATAGGATACCGGTGTAAAAAGAAAATTTAGAACAGCTATCACTTTTTTTTTTCTTTTATTGATTTATTAACAGGAATAATTAATTTCTTACTGGCTACACAGTCTTTATTGTTTCCATCGCTGTCGCGATTATCACAGTGTAACGTAAATGTGTCGCTCGCACGACATCGTAAATTTGAATAAATCGTAACAAACGATTTTTCGCAAAACAAAATTTTATCGTCGATTTGTCGCAGTTTTATCGCTTGCGTAACCTCGAGAGTTTGAGTAAATCGTAAATACGGTTTTCCGCAAAACAAAATATTATCGTTGACTTGTCGTGACATTGGGAATTCGTAAAAGTGATTTTTCGCAAAACAAAAAATTTTTTTCATTGATTCGTCGCGAATCTATTGCTCGTGCGACATCGAGAATCTAAGTAAATCGTAAATCGATTTTCCGCAAAACAAAATATTTATCGTTAGTTCGCCGTAATTATGTCACTCGCGTGACATCGAGAGTCCAAGTAAATCGTAAATCGCAAAACAAAATATTTTTTCGTTGATTCGTCGCCTGATATTGAGAATCGTAGAAATTTTTATTGTCAATTCTTCGTAAAGATATCGCTCGCACGATACCGAGAATTGGAATAAAGCGTAAGCGATTGTTCGTAATCAAGTAAATTCCTCATACTATGTCGCTCTCGCGACATCGAGAATTTAAATGAATCGTAAACGGTTTTTCGCAAAAAAAAAATATTATCATTCATTTGTCGCGGATTTATCGCTCTCGCGACATCGAAAATTTGTACGAATCGTAAAACGATTTTTCGCCAAAAAGAAAATATTATCGTGTACTTATCGCAGATTTATCGCTCGCGCGATATCGAAAATTTGTATGAATCGTAAATCGATTCTTCGCAAAAAAAAAATATTATCGTGTATTTATTTCAAGTCTGTCGTTCTCGCGACATTGAAAATTTGAATGAATCGTAAAGCGATTATTCGAAATAAAATAACCATTTTTTTTTTTTTTTCGTCGCAGATTTGTCGCTCGCGCGACATCGAAAATTTGAATGAATCGTTAATCGATTCTTCGCAAAAAAAAAATATTATCATTTGTTTGTCGCGGATTTGTCGCTCTCGCGACCTCGAAAATTTGTACGAATCGTAGGACAATTTTTTCGCCAAAAAAGAAAAATATTATCATTTATTATCGTGAATTTGTCGCAGATTTATCGCTCTCGCGACATCGAAAATCTGTATGAATCGTAAATCGATTCTTCGCAAAAAAAAAAAAATATTATCATTTATTTGTCGCGGATTTATCGCTCGCGCGACATCGAAAATTTGTATGAATCGTAAAACGATTATTCGAAAGAAAATAACAATTTTTTTTTTTTTCGTCGCAGATTTGTCGCTTGCGCGACATCGAAAGTTTGAATGAATCGTAAATCGATTCTTCGCAAAAACAAATATTATCGTGTATTTGTCGCAAGTCTGTCGCTCTCGCGACATCGAAAATTTGAATGAATCGTAAAGCGATTATTCGAAATACAATAACAATTTTTTTTTTTTTTTTTCGCAGATTTGTCGCTCGCGCGACATCGAAAGTTTGAATGAATCGTAAAACGATTATTCGAAATAAAATAACAATTTTTTTTTCGTCGCAGATTTGTCGCTCGCGCGACATCGAAAGTTTGAATGAATCGTTAATCGATTCTTCGCAAAAAAGAATAATATTATCGTAAGTTTATCGCAGATTTATCGCACTCGCGACCTCGAAAATTTCCGTACTCGTGATTTCGTTAAAAAAAAAATAAATAAATAAATAAATAAATAACATAATCTCGCGAGTCGTCGAGAGAAAGAGAAGGAGAGAAATGTTTTATCATCATTTTTTTTTTTTTTTTTTTTTTACTAACTCCTTCGTTCATTTTTTTTTCGATTTTTAACCCCTTGTTGGTTTTTTTTATTTATTCGTTTCTTCTTCCTTCTTCTCCTTTTCTTTCTCTCCCCATCCACGTGGGTACTTCCCTGCGGTTGGGAAGTCGACGGTTCCGTGTCGGAATATTCGGAAATTCCGGAATCGTCGGATTCTTCGTCGTTCACTTTTGTTTCGTTGTTTTCTGCTTCACTGATGGGGGAAGGGGAAATCGTTGGGCACTGTACCTGCCGTTTGGCGTAACCTTTTTCGATTAGCCATTCGCTAATGTTTTTCTGCGGTGCTCCCCATCGGAATATTGAAAGGTGCGATCCATTCGCATCCCTCGTCAAAGTGAGTTCTCGTCCCCTCAAATATTTATAGAGCTCCTGCGTCGCTGCGTCGTCCCATTTGGTGCCGATGGGTTCGATGCCCGTAACCCGTGCAATTGTCGCATGCCATTTTGGCAGTGCGAAGTGAGACGGCAAATCAAAGATTTGTTGTCTCGGCACTTCGACCTCTGAAGCGAAGTCTCCGGCGAAGAAGCGATATCGTCCTTTGGTATAGCAGCCGATGAATTTCGCTCGATGGGCTGAGATAACCATTCGAAGTGCGTAAAGTCTCCCGACGACAGGAGGACCCGTAATGGGATGGGCTCGTCGAGTTTGAAACTCGAGACTTCGTTGCGATGCCAGTGTCGCCAAGAAAAGCTGCGGTGTCGTGACGCAGAGTTCCGTCGGCGTGAAACACCGAGGAACTATCGCCTCGTACCGCTCGCCGAGGAGTTCTACGTGAACTTCGTCCATCCTTTGATGGAGAATTCTACGTTATTTTCTTTTCTTTGCTATTCTTATTTTATTTTATTTCATTATGTATTTTTTTTTCTTATAATGTGAGTAAAAAAAAACTAACCTCTTGTGCTTTTTTTTCGGAGCAAACGATGCGGTGCACGGGAAAAAGCAACACGGCGTCTTTGCGATGCGAAAAAGAGAAAAAAAAAATTTACAAACACTTGCACGCTGCGAAAAAATGCGTCGTCACGTGTTTTGTCACGGGAGAACGCGAAAAAGAAAATCGCGATTCTTTTTTGTTGCGTGAGTCAATTCCAGTTGTTGGAAAAACTCTTTCACTTCATTTTTTTTTTTTTTTTTTTTTTTAGTTGATTGTTCAATGGTCTTCCTACGCGTCGCGCACTTTTAATATATTTCTCACATCGCAACAATTTAGACCGGCCGGTGCGACGTATCGAGGAACAATGGTGTCTTGGCGTCGGGTGCGTAACTCGCGACTCGCAGACCGCGTGGCGCCAATCGTAACTTTCCGATAGAACTGATCGGTTATATTTCCTCGCCAAATAAATCAATGAGTTTTTTCGTAATTTTTTGTTGTCTTTTCGTTGATATGTTATTTGTTGTATTTTTTATGAATTTTGTTATGTTTCTTTTTTCTTTCATTACCTTTCGGCTTCGCATTTTTTCGCGAATTGTGATTTCATTGATTTCTGTTGGAGCAGAACTCTCTGGCCAATGAAATTCGCCGGGCATCCACGTGCACATATCAGAAATAATGCTCGCAATTTTTCCTTTGTTTTCCCTTTGTTCGGTGGTGCTTGGCGGGCTTACCGGAAACGGTGTTATCATTACCGGAAGTTCCGTCATTTCACTCATAATTTTTTCAATTTCACTGTCCTCGCGATGTAATTTTTGTATGCGAGGGCGGTACTGATGAAAATTCGATGATGTTTCTCGTGTATCGATTTTTTTTAGATCCCACTGTCCCATATCACTTGTTTGCGTTGCTCGCTGTTTTGCTGGTATACTTCCTGTTTGCGTCATTCTGCAATTTGGGGTATTCTTGCTCTTTTCCTTTGAGGAAAGCCAAAGTCGTGGTTTCAATATCTTGTTTATTTTTATTCTTCCTAGTTTCTCCCAAGATCCCCTTTCACCGGTCTGCATACAAAAATTTCGTGTAGTCGCGAAAGACTCGGTTTGTGTGTTCGCGTCCATTTCGCACGTGTTTTCCGTTCAAAATTCACGGTGTTACTGAGGTGATTCATGTGTACTAGGTTCGAAAATTCTTTCTCCCCTTGTACTCTTCATGATTCATTCCAAATTTGAGTTGTTTTGGTTTTTATTTTGGGTAGTCTCCTTTGCTATGTCGGTATTGTCGGGATTCTCTGGCGGAAAATATTTTTTTAAATTCGCCGCATGATACATTCCTCTTTCAATTTGAGTGTTCACTCCTTCGAGAATGTATGTCGCCGGTGCGATTTGTCTCTTTATTCGGTACGGTCCTTCGTATATCGAGAAAAATTTAGCGACCATTCGGTTTGCGGGATCGCTAACGTTACATGCTTTTGCCAAAACTAGATCGCCCTCAGAGAATTCGACTAATTTATGTTTTTCATCGAATCTTTTTGCTCGGAGACGGCCTTTTGCCCGTATCCTCTGAGCTGCGAGCGTAAGTTTTTGTTCGTATTTTTCGTTTGACTCATCCCCTTGAATATCATGGAATGTTTGGATCCATCTTTTCCAAACACGAGTCGGCTTTTTATTGAAATGTAACTCGATTGGAGTGAATTCCGTAGTCTCGTGGTAAGTCTCGTTCATACAATCTTGTATAACTCGGACCCATTTTACCCACGAGGAATGTCTCCCGGTTAGTAGAGTTCGGAAGAATCTTCCGATTTCTCTATTCACCCTTTCCACGATATTCCCTTGGGGATATCGGATAGATGAAAATATAGCTTGTATATTTTCCTCCTTAAGTTTTTCTAGCCATTTCCGGGATGTAAATTGTGTCCCGTGGTCAAATTGTAATGCTTTTGGTTTCCCATAGGTGGATATGTAATCATTAAAGATTTTATTTGCGGTAGTTAGTGCAGTGGCTGTTTTTAATGGGTACAAAACGACGTATTTGGAAAAAGCGTCGATTGTAACCAATAGATATTTCATCCCTCCGGCTCCGGTCGGTAAAGGGCCGTAAAAATCTATCGATACCCGATCTCCCGGACGTTCAGGGGTGAGATTTTGTTGCGCCGCATATGAATGTTGATTCGGCACCTTATTTCTCTGGCAACTATCACATGTAGATAGAATCTTCCGAATTGTATGATATAGTTTCGGATATGTGAATGATTCATCGATAATTTTCCATACTTTCTTGGCTCCAGCATGACCGTAGAGTCGGTGTGTGTCCCAAACAAGTGTCCACATAGTGCTTCGTGGAAGGACCACCCGCTCATAGTTCTTTGCTGAGATTTTTAGCAGAACCCCGTCTTGTAGACGGTATCGATTAAACTTCATGGTTCCCTTCCGTAAACCCAAGATGTATTCAGCGAGTCTCTCGTCTCGTGCTTGCCATTCGGCCATGTTTTTGAGTCTTTCCTCAAGTTCACTGGAGGGTTGTTCGGCTAAAAGTGTGGCGATGGTAATGAGTTTGCCTTTGACACCCCCTGGATCGGGAGTCGAATGTCGGCTAAGCACATCTGCAACTACGTTTCTTGTCCCAGGACAATGTTCGAACGTAAGATTGTAATCTTGGATTGCCAAAACCCATCTTGTGAGTCTTTCATTTAACAGTTGACAATTTTTCAGAAAGATTACTGCCTTATGGTCTGTTATTACACGGATTTTTGCCCCGTATAAGTATGTACGGAACTTTTTTAGTGCCCATACGATGGCTAAAAGTTCTTTTTCGGTTGTTGTATACATGAGCTCTGGTCCTTTTAGGGTGCGGCTCGCAAAAACCACTACCGACAGCTCTCCGTTCTCATTCTCTTGTGCCAAAGTTCCTCCGAGCGCGTAATTGCTTGCATCGGTTTGTAGGATGTATTCTTTGTTGGGATCGGGATGTTTGAGTAAAACATTCTCGATAAAGAGTCTTTTTACGTTTTGGAACGCCTCTTTTTCTACCTCTCCCCATCTCCATTTAACTCCCTTTTTCAGCAGTTCGAGAAGAGGTAGGAGTGCGCTAGCATGGTGTTTAGCGAATTTTGTATAATAGACTGTTAAACCCGTGAAACCTCGCAGTTGTTTTATGTTTCGTGGATCTGGGAAGTCTTGTATCGCTCTAATTTTGTCCGGCTGTGGTTTTATTCCCTCGGTCGTGATAATGTGACCGAGAAAGTCCATTTCTTGCCGAAAGAATTGAGCCTTTCTTAATTTGATTGTCATCCCGTGATTATTCAATCTTTCCAGGAGTTTATCAAGATGGCCCATGTGTTCTTCAAAGTCTTGTGAGATGCATAATAAGTCATCCACGAAATTAATAATGTTGTCCTCGAGATCTCGCAGGACGATATCCAACGCTCGTAAGAGGCTGGCTGTACTTGTTTTTAGACCGAACGGGGTTACGATAAACTCGTAAACTTTACCCCTGTGTCGAAAAGCGGTGTATTTATATGAGTCCGGATGCAATGGCACCTGCCAAAAACTATTCGTCAGATCCAGACTCGTCATGACGCCGATTGAGTGACATCTTTGAAAAATCTGTTCGATGTTCGGTGTGCATTCGTGGTCGTCTGCTAAAACTTGATTAAGTTTTCTAGCATCGAGGCACAACCGAACCGAACCATCTTTTTTTTCGACCACAGTAAGGGGATTCACCCACTCACTTGTTGATCTTTGTATGATTCCGTGTTGCATCAGTTTCTCGATTTCTCGATCCACCTTTTCTTTGAACAACATTGGAATCGGGTAGGAGTGTGCCACTATCGGTATATCCGTAGTGACCTCTAAACGATGTTGGTACACTCGAATTAACCCGGGCCTCTTCCGGAAAACATTCCTATGCTTCCAGAGTACCTCTTGAAGGGATTGTTGCTCTCTTTCTCCCAGGAGAGGACTTGCGATTATTACTTCGTTAATTTCGTTGATCGAAACTCCGTCATCACAACTTTCCTGTGGGTTTTGTAGTCCAATAGTTGCAATGGTGGGAATTTCAGGGAAGTTTACATTCACAGCTACTTCTCCGGAATGCTCCGTTTGTTCTATTGGAGATTGACTATTTTTCCTCTTGTTAAGTTGACGCACGGATGTGACTTTTTGGGTCTCGAGTGTGCTATGCAGACCTTTTTTGGCCGGGTTGTCCTCTCTGGGCCCCAGCTGTGTTGGTACTGTTTCAGTCACCTCGTTATATTTGACCCTTAGTGTGTCGTTTTCCACGTCTATTAAACTTTTTAGAGGTTGTAGCGTGTCTACTCCGAACAAAACGTCGCGAATTAGCCCTGGAACGACAAGATATCGAACATATGTTCGAACTTGTCCAATTTCCGTAGTTGCCATAATCTGTTTGGTGATTCGGCATGGCCTTCCCTTGATTGCTCCTTTTACTGTTACTCCCGTTACCGGAAGTATTGGACATTTTACAAGAATATCTCGATTCTTTAGGAAAAATTCTTCCGATATCGCGGTCACCTTGGATCCGCTATCGATTAGAACCGTGACAGGGATACCTTCGATCTGTGCGTAGATCTCCGGACATTCCACTATCGGTACTGCTTCCTCCTCATTTACCTCGTCCCCTATCAGAAATTCTCTTGTGTCAGAGAAAATCGTGTTGATAGGGAACCACCTTTCTTCGTCTTTGTCTATGTTGTTTGCCGTTGTACTCCGCGCTTCCTCCTTACTCCTTGTATCCGATGCGGGTACAACGGGTACTAGTTTCCCGCCTTGGAGGTAGAAGGTTTCGCAACTTCTACCTCCGTGACGACGGTTTGGATGGTTTGTTCTTGTTGCGGCAGGTTTTGTTGATCGTTATTCGGGGGATAGTTGCGTTTTTGTTTGTTCCAGGGTGGCTTCTGCCCCCCCGAACCTTGATTTGACTTTGGCTGGTTGTTTGAGGAGTTGTTACCTTTGGATTTTTCCCCCTCAGGAATTTTGTAGGGTTGATTGTCCTTAGGTCCCTCTGTTTTCTTATCAGAGGATTCCTTATTGCGTTTGGCATTAACTGGTCCTCCTTGTTCAATTTTCTCGAGGAAACCCATGAGTTCCTCGAGTGTCTCAAACCCGCGACCGACGATTGTCGCTTGGATCTCATCAGTAAAGTGTTGCGCTAAAGCGCTGATGATCTCCTTGTCGGTAGGTGGTGGGATGAGATCCCGAGCGCTCCCAAAGATGCGTGTTGCGTACTCAACTTTATTGGTCTTTCCATCTTTATTAAAGAATCCGAATTCGAGATTTCTCCGGACTTTCCTTTGCACGTCTTTGCTCCAATATCTCTGGACAAACTTTTCTTCTAACTGGTCGACCGTGTTAACGTATTCCTCGACCAGAAGCCACCATTCCTTTGCCGCTGATTTGAAACATTGGCCGATGAGGTACTTTAATTGTGCGGGTTGCGGTTGCATCACCACGCAGTATTGTTTAAATTCCCAGAGGAATTTCATCGGTCTTTGACTACCCGATGCATCGAAAGTTGGTGGAGTCAGACGGATATGATTCTCCGTGGCTCGTCTGTTACGTAGAGTTGTGTTTTCCACTTCCGGTTGGCAATCTTCGTCTTCCTCCGGAAAGTATGGAGATTTTTTTCGATTAGACTGGTGCGTTGGGACAATCCGGGTGCTTTCGATATCGTGTCGGTCCTGGTGACTAATCTTCTCCGCCAGATCTTGTACTCTGGCTTCCAGGTCCTGTTGTACCAGCCTGTGTTGTGCCGTATTTACCTCGAGGAGACTCATACGTTCCGCGTTATCTTGGACCTTTGAATCCAAATCGCGCATCTTTTCCTTCATGGAAGCTGTCACTTTGCTAACTTCCGTAGCTATGTGTGTTTGGAAGATCTTGGTCTTCTCCACGATGCGTAATTCAACACATTCCAAACGGTTGTCGACCGCCTTGACAAGCGCTTTTTCCATTGCTTCGATGGCATGACTTGTTTCCCTTCGGTGTGCCATGAAATTATTATCAATGGTCTCACATCGACTGGTTACATCGATAACGACCCTTGCTAGTCCTTCGACTTTCATGGTCATATCCCGCATAGCCTCGCGTATTTCCAGTAGAATTTCCTCTGTAAGAGTTGATTCTCGGAGTTTGGGTGTCACGCGCTTTGGCAGGATTTGTTCGGAAAGAGGTTGACGTTTCTCTCCGAATTTCCCGTGTTCCTCAGCGAGAAACACTTTTGCTGCGTTTGATGGGAGCGTGATGTCCGCCTTGGACGTTCCTACGCCCGAGTCGAACAGTGCTTGTATCTCCAGATCCTCGGGTGATTCGCATACTGCTGGATTGGTTCGCTCGATGATCTGGATGCTGTTGTCAGTGATGTTGGCGGTGTCATCTCCCGTTTTATCGACGCCGTCGGCCATTTTGATTATTTTGATTAATGATTTAAACAGATTTTATAGGCGCACCTGCCCCACGTTGGGCGCCAGTTGTAACGGTACGTTTTTGGAGGCTTACAGCTCTTTGCTCCGAAACGTTCGCTATTGTGAGTTTTTGGCTCACGGAGATGTGAGGGCAGGTGCTGTAAATTAGAAATCTGTTGTTAATTCGAATTGTCAACAATAATTATGATTTTATTGAGAAAATGGCGTGAATACAAAATAAATGATGGATTTTGTCCCGTAATTTAATTGAATTTTTTTAGCTCTCAAGTATTTAATTTGCGACACAGATTGAAGGGTTATTTTATTGCGGATGCAGGAATTTGACTCTACGTTAACCGCCTCTTATTAGATCATGTTCCACGAAAGCAGTCGTCGAGGTCCCCCAAGACAGTCGCCGGCATAGGCACGAAGTAATAAGTTGCGCCAAATCAGGCTTCTACGTTAAAACGATTCTCTACCAATTGTTGTCCACGAAAGCGGTCGCCGAGGTCCCCCAAGGCAGTTGCCGGCGCTTCTTACGAATTGGTGAGTCGTTGCAAAATAAATGACTCGATCAATTTAATTGGAAAGATGGAAACCTTCACGAAAGCGGTCGCCGAGGTCCCCCAAGGCAGTTGCCGGCGCTAGGTTTTTGAGGATAGGGTAACACAGAAGAAAGCGGTTGCCAAGGTCCCCCAAGGCGGTTGTCGGCATCTGTGTGCGGATAGGAAATTTTTAAACCAAAGAAATCTGTTCGCTGAAAGAAAATTGATTTAATTAATTGTTAAAGATGATGGGCCGACGTTGATTTCTTCCTTCAATGATTGGTTCGTCGTCGTGAAATTCGTCCCTTGCTTCTTCTTAGCGACGGGACTCTGTCGAGTAAAGCAACGCTTTACACGAAAATGAAAAGTGTTGGAATTTTACTATCGAGAATTATCGATAAGCAAATTGGAGGACTCAAGATCAAACGAGCCGTAGCCGCGCATGAGTTCCTCTCCGTTCGAGTTTAGGTTCGAAGTGAAGTGTCTCTGTGCTCGCGATCGGGTCTTATATACCCGAGCGCGAGGCCCTTTTTTGTATCGATTGACGCACGAAGTACGTCAAACTTCGCTGTCCTTTATTATCGCTGCCCGGGGTCTGCCGCAACAGCCTATCGAATTCGTGTGCAAAATGTGATGCAACACTACCGGGCAACTCTGGCTATCGACCGTAGCTATTGATCGACTGTACGGTCGGTAATTCGTATGTTAATTTCTCCGCAAAATATGATCAATGACCGATAATCGGTCTGGTATTTATCGCATGAGTTTTTCCTTCTAAATTATTTATTTTATTTTATAGGTACAGGGGTCGAGGGTTTTATACCGTCTCAATATACATATACAAGCACTCGTCTGTTAATTCATATCTACGTTTATTAGGAAGCGTTAGCGTGTTCCAAAGAGCTATGAACGAAATTATAAAAAAAGGGAAAGCCAAACTAAACGAGCCGCGGAAGCAGTGTCTGGAGATCTGCAGAGAAGCAAGCTATTCAAGAACGCCATTGCAGTCGATGGTCATTCAGACAAACCAATAGCAAAGAGCGGTCATGGTAAAATTTCCGTAAGTCCGAACAGCCTTTTTTTAACCTTTTCGAATCGCTGTTCTCTTATTGTTCTACTCGTCGATCGGTTTTCATAGTTCTATGTATTCGAATTTCTATGAAATTCGAGTTCGAAATATTTAATTATTGTACTCCTGGCCTTGACGGATTTTATCATATATATTTCATATTTATTCGAAAATGAGATCTTGTTCATTCTTCGTGAAGGTCCAAGAACGCAAGAAGGTTGCTACGGTCCTAGCTGCTAAAGAAATGCTATCAGAGATAAAGCTGAATTCTAAACGTAATTCAACCGCACCTGCGAATTTACACGTATCTACCCCCCCATTCAATGCCAATATCGGATGCGTCGTTGGCTAGTAAGATTGATTCAGCTCTCAATATGGCCCTAAACGTCGTAGAAACGCTGCAAGGCATTCAAGATGTAACAAAAAACCAAATATCATTTCCCTAGTATTATATTCGTAGTATAACAGTTTATATAATTATTTCTCAAGGAACTGCGATCTTCGAACCATGACAAAACACCATCTCTGCCCGACGAAGATGATTCGCGCGGATCCCTCGTATCGACGAAGGAAATTGAATTGACTAGCGTACAGCGAGATATCGTCGATCTTGAAAGATCGCCAGCTAAACGTGCGGGTCCGTCTTGGCGTTGCTCGCCTGTCGTATCTCAAGATCGCGAGTCATCTCCTTCGCTTGACCGTTCGTCGTCAAACGGTTCAACGCCCGTCGCGTCCCCGACGATTAAGAAAATTTCAAACATCGAGCTGTCAAGTCCTGGACAATCTCCGACTGTTAAGCGAATTTCGAGCCGCGAGTTTTCAAGTCCTGTCGTATCGCCGATTCACTCAAAAGAGCTTGTCGCGGTGCGTTCTTCACGTCGTAGCATATCTCCGCCTCGTACACAAAGCCCGATCGTATCAGGACGGTTTTCACGTTTTATCCTATCTCCGAATCGTACGCAAAACTCAGTCATATCAGGACGTTCCACGCGTCCTATCGTATCTCCGAAACGTACGCAAAACTCGGTCGTATCCGGACGTTCTTCGCGTTCCATCGGCTCTCCGACCCATACGCAGAGCCCAATCACAGAACATTCATCGCGGCCTGACCTACCTCCGATTCTAAAAAAAAAACCTGTCCCCGAGCTTAGTGTGCACCATTAGTTAGTCCCGTACATTGAATATTCGTCACAGGAGAAGACTCAAACCATCAGCACTCGAGCGGCTAATGATGTTCCGATGCCGAAGACGAATATACAGGTATTTCAATAATTTCGACCCGTGATGATACGCAGTAGTATCATTACCTATAAAATCAATCGTGTATACCGTAGGATACTATCGAAACACTCCCGGAGCATAACGTCGGCGACCATGATTCAGATGCCGAAACGCGTCAGCGAAAAAACGAAAAGAACGCTACGTGGACATTGCGGCATACGAGCAATGAGAACGGAAAGGTCACAGAAAACATAATAGATAAAAAAAATACATATCGACAATAGTTCGAGAGCGCGTTGTATTAAAAAAACTGTATGAGTTTTCTTATCGAAGTTTTTACCTGGCAATATTTATCGTTGACAACATATAGATGCGGGAACTGATAAGAGGTTCTAACGTTTTCGTAAGAAAATCTGCTCTGTCTAACGCAATACGAGGATCTAGGAATCAAACTGGATTAGTCAAGATATTGCTAGAGGATGTTTTCACACAAGAGGCTTTGCTGAAATGCTCGCTCGCGGGTGGATTAGCTAAAGGAAGGGGCAAGAATAAAGACGAACCAACAAAACCGGGTTTACATCATCAGGGCTTAAAGATTCAAAAATCTTTCGAATAAACGTGATATATTTTATATTTTAGAATTCGTTCGTAAGCACGCCGAAGCTAGCAAGTGGTCCGCTATCGAGGATCGAACCGTAAAATCGAGCCTTCGATCGAAACTCAATGAGCTTAGAAAGCAGCGCAGCGTGAACGAAAATTAACTTCACTTCACTTTCGAACGAAAATTAACATTCACTTTCACCAATGTTTTCATTGCGAAAAAATTAAATCATTTTCTTTATTTGATTCACCAATTAATTTATTAATGCCTCTTGGATTTTTCGATGCGTTATCTGTACCATGTTTTGCGGTATTTAATGTGACTACTTAAAAATCTTGCGTATCGATGTAACTACAAAAATAAACGATTAAAATCATGTCATATGGGTAACAAACTGACATGATTTTACAACCTAAGCAGAGAAACTATGGAATATAGATTTTATATATTATATAAAACTATACTACTAATATACTACTATACTACTATACTATTATATTTTTATATTTCAGGTACATGGAAAGTATAGCGGCATTCTCACAAATCTTCTAATAATATCGAAGAAATTTTACTACCTGATATTGTAGTTTTTCCAATCACAATTTTTACTATATTTTCCAAGAATGTTTACTAGAAAATATAGTAATCGGTAGCGTCACGCCGCCCCGCGAGGCCGGCTACCATTGTCTTTACGATCTTATACCGGGAGTGAAGACATCAGTTCTTTTCATCAATTTTTTCTGCCGGTGCGGTTGTGAAAAACAATAAAAATTCATAAACGTAAGTACTAACAATGTTATTATATAATTTACAATCAAAATCTAGATGTTCATAATTCATTACATTGAAAATTATTGTAATTTCGAAATTTTATTCACCTAAACTGTCAAAAATGTACGAAACAAGCTCGAGAAACAATGAAGGCCTCCATAGTTATTTGATACCGCTTAATTTATAAAACATTCCCTTGTTTATCTATTCTTGTAGGGTGAAAAGCACGGGGAGGGCGCTTGACCGAATCGAGAAAGCGTATGTTTAACGTAATTGTTTTGTACAGTACGAAACTCGAACCTAATCTTAACATCGTACATTTTTCTTTCAAGAAGCTCTGAATCTTCTTGGCTGATAGCACCGTTGGAAAATCTATCCTCAGGGCGTACGCAGACAATAAGTCGCTGACAAATATTACTCGGAATTCGCTAACAAGATTACTGATCGGTTTGAAAAAAGATGCAGCATTAGATGTTGTTGATGAAGAAAGAAAGATGCTGCCGACATTCAAGTAAGTATTTATCTTAAATTCCTGCTAAAACACATTTTTTTTCAATAGTTATTTTCCCTGACGCCTTCCTGGGTTAGAAAAATATCAACTATCAATAAAAAATAAAAAGTCACTTCGTAGTCGCTTCGCAGTCTTGTCAATTGAAATATTCTTAGAATATTAAAACTCCACAGACTTGAAATTACTCAGTCAGGATAATTGTCGAAAATCAATGGGTCGCAGTTTCGTATTTAATAATGTTGAGGGAGAATAGTTTGTCGCGCTGACTGTACGGCGGTATGTTCTTGGAGCAGCCTGTACGGCCGCACGAGTTGCGTGGCGTCGGAATGCGCGCTGCGATAGTCCGAAGTCGGAGTCGGGTGTTCTCGCGTACGTTCGGACGCTTCCGGCAGGGAGTGTAAGATGAAGGATGAGGCGGGTAGTCTCTCCGAGTCACTTGTTATAAGAGCACGTATTTCTTGTTAAGCGAATAAAGCATTTCTTTTTCATTCTACTCATTACGCGCATTGTTTTATTGTACACACCCTTCCTTCCACGCATCGACTTCTCGTCTGCTCCAACAGGTTATGGGCCCAGGTACTCTATCCTGTGCAGTCGATCGTGCGAGAGAAAAAGGGTGTCGCGTTTTCTCGGGAAACGTGGTCGCGTAAGCAACACGTGGTTGCTCGGCCATTTTTGGCGTTTTTCGCGCGCGGGTGAGTGTGCTTCGCATCCGAGATGTCCGTGGGCATCTCAGCAAAGAGTGTCAGGAATTTCGATGGGTCAAATTTCCAAGGGTGGAAGGCTCAGGTTTGGTCGTTATTTCTGATGAACGACGTCTTGGATGTCGTCGATGGCTCGAGAGTTCGACCGGCGAAGGCGGAGGGGAACGCGGAAGCGGTAAAGAAATTCGTCAAGGACGATGCGACGGCGAAATTTATTATTCTGTCGTCGCTGGCGGAGGCTCAACAAGTGTGCGTGCTCTCGTGCTCTAGTGCTAAGGCTATGTGGGATAAATTGTGTCTCATGCATGAGCAGAAAACTGTGACAAATCGTGTCGGTCTCCTGCAGCGTTTTCTCGCTCATAAAATGGTGGAGGGTGACTCGGCAGTGCAGCACGTGGCGCGGATTCTCAACATCGCGGGGCAGCTGAAAGACATCGGGGCGCCAGTCGACGATTCGACGGTTATCGCGAAGGTGTTGTCGAGTCTCACTTCGAAGTACGACACTCTTCGTGTTGCGTGGGATAGTGTGCACCCCGACTTGCAAACTCTTGACGAGTTGCAAGCGAGGCTCATTCGTGACGACTGTAGGCTCGGTGTCGATGACGAGACGACGAGTGCGCTGGTCGCGACAAAATCTAAAAATCGTGAACGCGGGCAACGGGATAAAAAGAAATTTAACAAGCGCCTCAGCGCCCTGCGGGCGCAGAGGCCCTTGTTGCTGGGCTCCGCCCCCCAAACCCCCCGAAAAATGTCCCGGAGGGACATTTTTTAAGGCACTCACGGGGGTACACGTCGCGCTACGCGCTCCATACCAAGTGTGATTACACTTCGCGTTATGCGCTACGTATCGAATATGTTTATACGTCGCGCTGCGCGTTTCACCTGAACCTCCTGTGTGTTTTAAGATCGGAATATTGAAACAATTGAAAAGAAAGTAGAAGGGTGGTTGGAAAAATTCGAGATAAAATTTGAATTTTTTTTTTGTTTCGAAAAAATTTTAAAGAGATTTGAAAAAATTAAATTGCTGTTTCCCAATATTTAAAGTAATTTACATTAAAAATGAAAAAAAAGCTGAGATTTTTTTTTTTTCATTTCAAATCATCCCGCCACAGAATATCAACGTCGCGGCGTGTGCGAACTTTATCACGTCTGCTATGGAATTGTCGTCGGCTTCCAAAGTTTGACAGATAGAATGAACGGAAAAAAAATAAATAGTCGCGATTGTTTTAAATTTTATTTGGCAAATTGCAATAATTTTGGATATTCGATGATTCTTCTTTGTGAAATTATAACCAAGTTTTTCAGTGCACCCGTGAAATTTATGATTTTTATTACGAATGTGAATGATGTATTGTAAAATATTGTGAATGGTTTCGTTCAAAATATATTATTTTCGAAATAAAAAGGGCTAATATTTGTAAATCAATGTGTGATATTTCGTGTTTTATTTTTCGCAACCAAATTTTCTTTTCTGAAATGATGAAAAATTGTTTTTTGGAAAATTAAAGTAACATAACCTTTAAAATAATTCCTCACTAGAGATAATTGTAGAATAAAAATATTAAGAAATGTTAGAATGTCTTCAAATTTGCTGTGCATAGTGTTTTCGATGCAATGAAATATTGCTGAAAATTAGAAAAAAATTCGTTCGTAGGTTTCAAAATTGCAGCGCCGTACGGACCTTTGACAGGAGAAAATGGATTTTTAAATGGAAAATGCCTGAAAAAAATGTTCAGAGACGTCGGAATGTCTTCAAATTTGCTGTGCATAGTGCTTTCGATAAAATAAAATAATGCTGCGAAAAAGAAAAAATTTGGTTCGTAGACTTCATAATTGGAGCACCGTACGGACATTTAGCGGAACAAAATTGAATTTTTATTTTGGAACAACTCATTAAAGGCTTCGCAGTAGTTTCAAAATGTTTGTGCACAATAGTCATGATGTGATAAAACACTCCTGCGAAGGAGAACAAAATTGGTTCGCACCATCCAAAGTTACACTGTGATACGGACGTCCGAGAAGATAAATTCAGTGAAAAAGCTATTTTTATTCAACCGCAGGCTAAAAAAAATATTTCCAGTCATCGGAGTCACTTCAAATTAACTGCGCATGAAGCTGGAGATACACCGAAGTAAATTCTGAAAAACTAATTTTTTTGGAGCATACGCTGCGGGGAATCCCCATCGAAAGCTGTGTGAAGAAGCCTCGATGGTCATTTTAATAGGCACTCTTTGCCTATTGTTATAGTGAGTGCCTAAAAAGAACAAAAAGGACGTCACGAGATTTTAAATGTCACGAGACCAGTCATTTCGCGCGGGAGTGCCGTAACGAACGGAAAAAGAAACTCGAGGAGGGTTCGTCTCGTGATTGCGCGTTCGTTGTGGAAAGTGTTCCGGGGAGGCATGGTGCGACGATGCGTGCGAGGGGTGCGCGTGTGGGCTCGTGCGGGAGCGCGCCGTCGGAAGCTGTTGCCGGCGGTAGCGTGTCGCGAGAGAAGATGGCCGCGCGTCGCGAGTCGAGTGCAAGCGCGAGCTCGACCGCGTGTACCGGAAGTGAGGTGTCGCGCGGGGTAATGGCTGCCGATCTTGGCGAGATTTGACTGGCTGACAGTGGTGCTTCGAGGCATTTCACTTACAGGCGCGATTGGCTCATCGATTATCGCGAAGGTGAAGATGGCGGTTCAGTGTCACTTGGTGACAACGGCGAGTGTCGAGTTCTCGGTCGGGGTTCCGTTAATATCAAAAAGTTATAAAACGGTGTTTGGTGCGACGCGCGCATCGTCGACGTTCTTTACGTGCCGAAGTTGAGGAAAAAATTATTTTCAATCTGTGCGTGTATCACGAAGGGCCTCGAGGTCAGATTTAAAGATGATCGGGTTTTCTTGACGCGAGACGGCGCGGTAGTTGCAACCGGAGCGAAACAAGGAAACGATTTGTATCGGATGTTTTTTAGGGTCGTTAAACCCGGGAGTGTCGGTGAGGTGAACGTTGCGAGTAGTAGTGTACAGGTATAGGGAGACAGGATTTACCCCCTCCACGCGGCCACTGGCGCCAACCCCCACCACCACCGTCTACCCCCACCCCTCTCCCCCACCACCGTTGTCTGGCCCCCACTCCTTCCCCCACCACCTGTGGTCCCCTCCCCACCCACTAGGGCCCTTTAAGCCACGCCCCTTGAGTTATAGGGAGCCAATGAGAGAGAGGCTGATTGGCCGCCTGGAAATTCCCCGAGCTCTTATTGGTCGACTGATTTTCCATGGCGCCCCCTATCAATTTTCATCGAGTTTTCTGTACTAATGTTCTTCTAGTAAACTTGCTGCGATTTGATCGGTCGTCCAATTTCTCCTGGTGCCCTCTAGGAATTACCGACAGTTTTTTAATACTAATAATATTCTGCAGTCGGTAAATTAGTTTTCGTCTTTTACTATTCTAATGGTAATACCGTACCGCCAAATAAAAAAAAAAACATTTACAAAATTATTTTTGTTTATTAAATTTTCTTGCATTGACATTTTATAATATTTCGTCGTTACAATTTTTTTTTTTTAAAGATCAGTGGTCTTGGGTGATGGGTCAAAGGTCATGGCAGAGTCGGTTGACGGCAGCGGTGTGTTTTGCTTGCGGTCAGACTCGGCCGTTGTCGTAAGCGGCAATACCTTCTTGGGTTGGTCCGGCGGTGCCGTTGACTCTTGTTCCGCGGCCTCCTGTAGACAGTCCGTGCATTCTCTCTGGAGTGGTAGATACCCTTTGAGCTGCATCTTTAGATCCTTGGGTGCCCAATGTTTTTTACAGACTCTGTATGATGCAACCTCGGGGTCCTTTCGAATATGTTGAGGTAGTTTTGCCCACAGGATGTCCATGTATTCACTCCAGTGCCTCAGTAGCAAGGGTTTGGGAATGTATTCGAGCTCCTCCGGGAGTAGTTCGCAGGGATCCTTGTCAATGACGAGTATGCCACTGATGATGTCCATTTTAGTGGGGGGGTTGTTGACGTTGCCACGAATCGTTGACAAGTGTGCTTTCTCGTGTGGAGAGGCCGTCTTTTATATCAGCTGATGGTGGTGGTGGTGGCGGTGGTGGGGGACCGTGTGTTGACGATGAAGATGAGATGAAAACTTGTTTTTCGTTTCTTTTGTTACCTTCGTTTATTTACAGGTGACAACCGAAACGGGCTGTACATGTTTGTATACACCGTGATGTACAGCCATTACCGCTGCCCTTTAAAAGTCTTGTTCGTCGGGTGTTTGAGACGTTTCGTCGTCTTGTATGTTTCACATATCGTAGATTCTTGTAGTAACGTCGCACAATATTATCGTTTTTCGCCTTATTAGCCGAGAATAGTTTGCAAAAAGCAGCAAGGTTGTAGCCCCGATACATATAGTCAAGAAACATAACACAATATTCTCCACACACTCGAGACTTGATACACTGTAGGGGCTTGGTGCTCCACTCGTAACTCGTTGTATTTCTTCGCAGTCTATTGCGATGTTGGTTGACAAGTGGAGGCAGTCCGTAACTGTCGAAGAAGATCCCTCGACCATTGTTGTCGACGTATATGGCTACCCAATGAGTTCCTGGCTTCGTATGATCGTCTGTGTTTGCGACGATGGCTGGGGGTCTAGACCAGCGACTCGGGATGCGATCGGCGCGGAAGACTCCTTTCGTCTGTGCCGAGACATGTCGTAGAGTCTCCAGCACTTCTAGGCTGTTCATTGCATATGCTTCCTGTGCCGGAGTGGGGGCGACGTCTTCGTGAATGCTGATGCTGATGATGATACTGATGAGCGCTACGGGGGATTGTAGGCGTAGGCTGGCGCTTCGGTGGTGGTGGCGGTGAGAGTTGTTTATTACGGTAAAGGGCAACTATTTCACCCTCCGCAGGTACCGTGGCGTCGCAGGTGTTCGTCGTAGCACTGCTGTCACTGCTCGAAGGTGCCGGGACTATATAGTCTCCCATTGTCGAAACGTGATCTGTATCGCTCGGAATTTCGATATGTATCGCTTTTCTCAGCGCCCACTGGTTCTGAGTAAACGGGATTCTCCTTATCCAAAATCTGAGTCCGAAGCCAACGTTTTATTTTTCCCACGTTGTTTAATGCGCACTTCGCTGCATTCTCCTTTGACACACCGTGATAGATGCACCAAGTGTCGTAGGTCGGCATGTTTTTGAAGCTAGGGCCCTCGTAATCTTCCAGGTTGACTATGTCGCGGCCCAGCACGTCACGTAGAATTTCCGCTTTTTGTACGCCTCTCGTATATATACGAAGTGCGTATCGGCACATGGGCTTTAGCGCAGTGTATACTTTTGGCAATGGAGTATCACGGTCAACCCACTCGATACCGTGATGAAAGCACGTTAGACGATTATTACTCGCGCGCACTTCTTTAGGTAGTTCACCAAAATCGTATGGTGAATCGATAACCCAGTGGCCGATAGGATCGCCCTGTAGTGTAGTAACGGCGATCTCCTTAGAAAGAAACTCGCCATGGTTGCCGTATAGCGCTTGAATATCAACTATTGCGTCCATGCTGAAGGCGTGAGACGAAATGATGTCGAATGCTCGCTCGTAGGCGGTCTTAAATACGTTTCGGCTGTACGTATAGCGCCCTCACCGGGGAATGTGTGATCGTGTGTTATGCATCGGAAGAGGGGATTGGACGCTCAAGCACTAAAATCCGTGATTACTTGACGTGCCGAGTCAATTTCAATAACATTGTCATACTCGGCGTAGACAATACAATTTATTGTAGAAGAGAGAGGTTTTGCGAAACGTACTTCGATTCTCACGGTACCGTGTTTCACGAGATTCCAATGGGTGAAACAGTTGGCGGATAGATCAGGCGTCAAGTCAAAAGCGAATAGACAATAACCTTTTGCGTAAGCGCTGCGTGAAATGTCTATACCGTCGTTTTGGAAGTGTATACCTGTGCCCGAAAAAAGGGTGCGGTAACATTCGATCCAAGTTCTGTACGTGTCGAACTCTGGTTGCAGTGGTTTTCCAGGTATCTGTTGACCGTCAACGTAGAGTGATAGAAAATTTATCGAATAATTTTGAAAATGAAAGGGGTTTGACGTTCTATCGCCGTTGAAAGCTTTGTTGCTAACAAAACCGAGTATTATACGCTTTGGTAATTGACCGAGTATTACATTGTCCCGTGTATCGCCCGCGACGCCGCTATGCATGGTAAACGACTTAACCTCCACACGCGTTATAGGATATTTTGCTGTTGTTTTAGACAGCGTCTTCGCATGGGCTATAAGTACTCCTGGGTTGATTTTCGCTTCTCTTATCAGCAGTGTCGTATCGTGAATTAATATCTTGTGTGTGCAATCTTTTGATGGTGTTTCCATAAGACAAAAATCGTCTTTTGAGCGTACGAGACGTAGTCGTACTTCCACGCCGTTCAGCAAAAATTTGTCTTGATTGAATTCATCACAGTGTAGATGGCCAATCATATCCAAGGTCCGACCTCCTTTGACATAACGGCCTCTCGCGTCTTGGCCATCGTTGCTCGGACTCGCGCCCGGTAGCAACTCGAAACCACCTGCAGTATCGGCATACCACAAAGCCGTAGTGAGATGCGATGTTTTTGCCGCAGGGCCATAGTTCAACAACGTTTCAATGTACGCCCGGTAGGCGTAGGCATTATTAGGAGGCGCGACAAGTTTTTGATTAAAAAACACGTCTACCTGATTAAAGAGGCTGTGCAAAAAATTATTTACGGGCGCAACTTTGTACTCTGCGCCACCGCTGGATACCACTTTAAGGCTTACAGTGATCATAGTATGCGCGAGATCCAGGTATTCCTCCCCTGGCCAGGTATCACAAATTCGATCGGCCCGTCGTCCGACAACGAAGAGACCGGCTTGTAGTGAACCCATTGCGATGATTCTATAGAAGTTTGCGTTGGCGGTATTGTGAATAAGTCGAGTTCCGACTTCATACATTCGCACGAGTGTGAGTGTAGAAAGGACATATTTAAGCACTTTCGAAAATATCAACGCGTCGTCTCTTTTTATTTTTTCGAGTCTTCGTCACTTTCCCCGTCTTCGTCCTTCTTTTCATTCTCCGCGATGTTGCACTAGTGGCGCTTCTCTTTTTTCGCTTCTTCGTCTTCTTGTTCCTCGTGGTGGAAGATCTCTTTCTCGTGGAGGTGCGCCGAGTTGCGCGTCCAATCAGCGACTGCATCGTTCTCGCGGCGATCGCACTATTATAGCCAGAACCCTTCATAAGTAGTGCAACTTTCTCGTCGGCTTTTCTTTTCAAATTTTCGCCGGATTCTCTGGCCCGACGCTTTAGCGACTCCTTTAATGGTACATTATTACCGCTTACATCTTCAATAACGTGCAAGCCGGTGCGCAAAGCCTCGCGTCCTATAGCTTTAGCGCCTCTCGTGAGGAGCGGTAGTACACTTCTGAAGAGTCCGCCGAGAAATCGGCCAATCCCATGGCCCCTTTGATAAGGTGCCCCCACGAAAACATTGCTCATACGTCCACCGCCGCCGATTTGATTCTCGTAATATGACGCGTAGTGGCTCGCCATTTCGCCTAAGAGACTCGCTTAAAGTGAAGCGTCAGCGTTAACGTTCCGTACTCAAATGTGATTGGCTGTCCCAACTTGTCTCTTATATCTATTTCGATCGTACGAAAGCAATTATTGAGCAGGGGTAAGTAATTTGCCGGCGAAAAATATTTCACCTGTGTCGAGCCATACTTGTACTTTGCTGTATTCAGATTTACTATCCGCAACAGAGCAGAATGTGTGTCACGAACTGTGTAGGGTACGCACAAATCCGTATAGACAAAGATTTCTTCGGGTAAAGCGCGGGCAATGCAGGCGGGCATCTGACTTTCGCGTTGTATACCACGGGTAAAGCTGACGTACGAATTCCCGGCGCTTTCCCAATCTTTACCCGGCGTTAACTCGAAGCCAAACACGTGACGAAGCTTATCGCTCATTTGCAAGAAATTCAGCGATTCCTCAATTTCTTTGCCGCACTTTTTACCGTCAATCGCCACGTAACCGCTTGCATTTTTTGCATTAACTAGTCGTATACCGGCCTCGCTTATACCGGGCAGACTATTTATACTTTTCATTAAAGCCTCATGATTGACGTATACGCCGTACGGTATATGGTTGATTTTTAGGTCTTTTCGGCCACACGGTGTCTACTGAATTTCAGTCTCATCACGCTGGATATGTATCATCGTGCAAGGTATGTGAACTTCCGTTAAACCCACGACCCAATGACCGTTGAGGGTTATTTCACGTGAAAGGTGTGTGGTGAAATTTGTCGTAGTGTTGTTCGGAAAATACTTCATGCTGCTCTTGCTCGGCAGGATGAGAAAAAAAATTTCGTCATTGTACATGTTGGCTGAGCGTATTCACTACGCTAGCCTCCAAGGTCGCGAGCGTTAGACGCCGGTATCCACGAGTTGAAATTCGACGGGTAACCGACCCAGCTGACAAAAAGCTGTTTCTTCGCGCCGCGACCTTTTGTTCGTATTACGCGGTCGATTTTGAATTCTTTATTTTCCGCAACACGTTTCTCGTGTACAGGCGTGATTTCTTCCGTATAAAAAAATCCGTCGATTAACTCTCCCTCAAGATCATTTAATTCGTAAACTCGGATACCCTGACAGACCGTAATTTTTGTGATTTGGAAAATTTCTTCACTCCAATTCCGCTCGTAACCCTTCTCGAAGGTGCCTTTTGTTCGACTAATCCTAACGTAATCGCCACACTTGTATTTAACGTCGGTGAAACGCCTTTTTCTGCGTTGTCTCAACGATGCTCTCGTCATATTCTCGTACGCTACATCAGCATTGTGTAAAGTCACAGCGGCCGGTTGCATCTTAATTGACGAGTGTTTCGCATGGTTGTACGCGTCGACGAGTTGTTGTAGAATGTCAATGTATCGATGAGTATTTCGGTGCGTGAAGTAACGCCATATTTGCTCTTTCAGCGTACGATTGAAGCGCTCGACAACTGCTGCTTTTATATCAGGGTTACGCGTAACTCTAAACACAATATTGTTCTCCTTAAGAAAGACTTGCAACTCTTTTCCGACAAACTCCTTGCCTTTATCGGTCTGTAGACAGGTGGGTGACCGTCCGGTGCTTCGTTCAAAAATCCTTTTAAAGGCTTGCGTCACAGAGTGCACTGTTTTGTCTTGTAGTGGTTCGACCCATGCATACTTGCTCAATACATCAATGACTGTGAGCAGGTAGCAGGTATTATCGTTGTAACTCTTTAACGAGCGTAAATCGACGAGATCAGCCTCCCAAACGTCGTCTATGTTGTCAACACTGTAGCGAAGTCTTGGGAAAAGCCGCTTGACGGGCTTGTAAATGGTGTACGCGTCCTGTTGAGTCAACCAGTCATAAACAGCGGCTACTTCATTTTTTTTATCGGTCAGTCGTCTTGCACCGGCGTAACCAGCGGGGTGCGAAGGGTCATAATACACTTTCCCGTACGGCATCTCTCTCTCTCTCTCTCTCTCTCTCTCTGACGGTTATGCTAGCAGATATTGGACTATTCATAGTTTTAGCCAGTGTGCAAACCCTCGAGGTATTTGAACGGCCTCGTCTGAACGTGGTGTCGTCGTAATGTTCGACCGCTCGGCAGCCTCCGTATCCGCGGCCATACTATCCTTCTTGTTCTTCTTCTTTGACTCGTCCTTTTCACTCTGTTTCGGCGAATAGTCGGAATTTAGCCCACGACGATTGTTGATCGTCTCTTCACGACTAGCTCTAGTTCTAATACCAGCCGCACTTTTACCATCAGACCGTTTTACTTTCGCAGCTATAGCATTGTCAACGGTTCCTTCGTCTTTTTCGTCCTCGCTGCTGTAACAGGGGCTTTCGACGTTATCCACGCCCGGATTATTTTGTAGTATACTCTACAAAATGTAGTATACTCGTAGACTCTGAATAAAGTCACGTCGACCCACGGCTTTAAACTCCTTTCTCGATCGTACCCCGTCGTTAATAAGATAGACAATATTTGAATTTGGTACAAGCTTGCCGTCTATAGTCACGCGACCCTCTTGGTCCCATCTGATGCGTTGTACTGCTCCCGGTGAATTGCGAAGATAAGACACGAGAGCTTTAGCTTTATGTCGAAACTTTTGCGGCACGCTGTCTATGATTATCGTATCATCGAACGTCCCATTTGTCTGTGGTGGCGTCTGCTGTTCACGAGACATGGCAGAGGTCGCTCCAGGTAACACCGGATCTATTGGGCCTTTTCGTACTTCGAGCAAAAATAAATACCTCTGCAACACCTGTAGATATTGTTTCCACTTTTCCGAGTCATCGCGATACTTTTTTGAGTGTAAAATTCCCGAAAGCTCCTCGTCGAGTCGCGATATAGGATCACCCGGCGTCTGTACACTTGGTGGACCGACAGACGGCGCATGAGTTCCTCCGCCGCCGCCGCCGCCGCCTCCGATCATCGGGTCTTTCCATATCCCCGCCTCTTCAGCCGGTACTAAAGTCATTTTCTTCGCGTGTTCCATTAGATCTCGCACGTTTAAATTAAGAGTCAGTACTTCCGCCACCGCTGCCGGTAAACAGTCTACTGACCAAACTCGTGATAATCGGTGCCAATAAAAGCGGCAAAAATGCTCCACAGCCTTTCTGCATGATGAGACGTTTTTTCTCTCTCCAGTTGAATTTTCGTCGTTTACGAGCGGTGCCGTTGGCTCTACACCGGCCGCCACCGCTGCTCTGTCTTACTGCGAATCACGGCGCTAGTTGTCGCAACACCTTTTTATATCTTTTAAGACGATTTTTCACACCGTTTTTAAGCGTTACTACGCCGTGTAAGACGTTCAGTGCGCATTCGCATATACACTTGACCAGCGATTCATCGGCCGTGCGTAGCAGCGCTCTTTGCTGCTCTTTACTAGCATGACAGAGGGCGTTCAGAAAAGCGGCGTGCCGATTATCGATCGGTGATCGTACAGAACACGCTGTTCTCTTCCTCTTCTTCTTTACCGTCATCTTCCCCATTGTCGCCCCGCCGCCGAGATGTTTGCGTAACCGACACTCGAGCGTTACTGATGTCTTTGCTGTTCCGCCATTTGACTAAATACGCGCCCATCCACCGGTCAATTCAATTGACGAAAGCCGCGCTTGTTTTTCGGTATATATACATGCACATTTGTGGATCGTCGGGAAATATATTGATGCGGCATCGGCACATATCAGACGTCGATTGCTTTAGATCCAACAGTAGATATCCATGCGGCTGCGCAGTCGCATCGTGATAGGCTTCCGTTAAAAAGCGTGGATCCTCGGGATAAACTTGTCTCGCAAGATGCTGAATTTGCGCCCGATCTCGGGGATTTTTAAAAATAACAATATAATTCGCATTCGGCGAAATATCGCGTTGCCCGTGTTCCTGATGAAAAATATTTTGCGTTATGAAAATAACGCTAATATTTTTATGATGACTGCCTTTCGTGAAGAGATCTACTATCGTATTGTTTGACGATTCCGTCATCAAATCGTCGATAATAACCAATTTCTTACAGTCCTTATCTTGTGAACAATCCTCCGGCTATGGTAGTCCTTCGTGAAATTCGATTTTAATATTAGCGCTCGTTGAATCCTCATGCGCCGAAGTCTTGAACAGCGCTGCAGTATCGGCATCGAGATTATCGCCGTAGTAAAATATAATACGGCCGAACGTCGCGTCGCTCATGGCCGCTAGATGGCGCAAGAATCTTCGCACGAAAACTGTCTTACCACAGCCTGTTGGCCCACAAATTATTGAAGTCCACGGATGTTTCCATCGTACGTCCATTTTATGTTTTTTTTTCTTTTACTCGCGTTTCGCCGACGCAGCCAAAACTCGCACTGAAAACACTTATAAATATATTCGTTTTTACGCGACTATAAGCTTAACACGGCGGCGGCGGCGGCGGCGGTGGCGCGGAGGACACACGTCGCGACAAGCTAACTCGACGTGTGCGCGGCGGTGGTCCAGCTAGTACAGACCCGTTCGCTCACAATATCAGCTTATGAGCGGGCGAGCGCACGCGCGTGTCCATCAGCTCTTATACCGCGGCCACATGTGCGCCATAAGCTCATATTGCGCATGTGGCGCCTCCTAGCTTAAAATAAAGAAAATGTTCAACACAAGAAAGGAATATGGTTAATGTTTTTTTTTATTTTCAATTAACGGAGATGTCAAAGTAAATGATGGGTATCATTAATATATTTTTATTGTCTATATATATATACTAGCGTTTCCCCGGGCTCGCGCGCTACGCGCGCTCTCTCGTCAGTTGTAAACTATTTTGAGTTAAGACCCATTTGGGGAATATTTTTGCTTCTTTCTCCGCCGCCGACCACCGCTGCTGCCTCCTTCGAAATCCCCTTAGAGGAACTTAGAATATTTTGGCCTTCCTCTCCCACGCTCCTTCGCACCCCCCCCCCCCCCCCCCCCCCCGAAAAATATTCTAAGTCCCTCTAAGGAGGACTTAGCATTTTTCGAGTCAAGGCCCCCTTAGGGACTTAGAATATTTCGAGTCAAGGCCCTCTTGGGGACAGAATATTTCGGCCTTGGGGGGGTGGGGTCAGCTTCACCGTACGGGGGGAGGCTCTCCATTTGGTGAAGCTGACCTTTTTCCCATTTTAATAAAGGGAAAAGGGTCAGCTTCCCCTTTTAATAAAGGGAAAAGGGTCAGCTTCGCCGAAATGGACCTCCCCCACCTTATGGTGAAGCTGACCCCCTCGATTCCTGACACGGCGGCGGCGGCGACAGCGGCGGTAACTTTATATATATAGAGAGTGTGAGCAGATTTTCCCGACTCCGACACCGCATGGCCCCGATAACCCCGTCCTCACCGCCGGGCGATTCAAACTTGAACCCACGACGAGATAACAGAAACCACGCACCTCGGGGTGCCCGGGCGCCAGGTACTACGTACCGCCGATCAACGATCGGTTTTAATTTGGACCCCGAGATGCGAAGAAAGGCCCCGTACGGTGAGGAAAGGCGTACGGCAATTGAGATTCGGCTAACTCAGCCCGCCTAGGAGAATAGTAGAGGGGGGTGGACGGAGAGAGTAACGAAACGCCGAAAGTGAGTTTACTGTGTAATTTATTATGATAAAGCAAATAGATAATGGTAGATAATTTTTGAGAAAACTATTGTAAGGTAAACCCCGAAAACCGGGTAGGTAAGCGCAAAAGATACAAAAAGATAATCAGATAATTTCGTGAAAAATGTAGTATGAGATCCCGCAACCGGGTAGGTATTCCGATACATCGGTAGATAATTATTGAGAAACTATTGTAAGGTAAACCCCGAAAGCCGGGTAGGTAAGCGCAAAAGATACAAAAAGATATTTAGATAATTTCGTGAAAAACATAGTATGAGATCCCGCAGCCGGGTAGGTATTCCGATACATCGGTAGATAATTATTGAGAAACTATTGTAAGGTAAACCCCGAAACCGGGTAGGTAAGCGCAAAAAGATACAAAAAGATAATTAGATAATTTCGTAAAGAATATAGTATGAGACCCCGCAACCGGGTAGGTATTCCGATGCATCGGTAGATAAATTTTGAGAAGACTATTGTAAGGTAAACCCCGAAACCGGGTAGGTAATGAAATTAAGATATTATAAGATGCTCGCAAAATTATTAATTCGATACTGCTCGCGTAAGCGAAAAGGACCGAGAAATAAAGCGTCAACTATACACTAGACAATTGGCTGAACCAAAAGAAAATTAGGGAATAATATCACACACAAAAAAAAAATGATAACGTGATAACGCGAATGATGATTCGCAAGACCTGTTGCGATTGCCGGAATTATAAATTACTGAAAAATATGGAACGTACTCACAGGAATATTCACCAAATAAAATAACCCGAATTATCTCGAACCACCAATAGGTTATACACGCGGTAACACAAAAGATAAGTAGATAACTTTCGACCAGAGTTGAGTCGATCGGATCACTCGCGTGCGACGCCAAAAATCACGAAAAATCACTATAAAAAAAATAATAAGACACGCGAACCGATTCGCCAAGTTAATTAACCCGAGTTAATTAATATTTCCAATACGAAATAATTAATTACACGCGACATCCCCGACCGACTCACACAGAGGGCAACGGAGCCCCGGGCCCGCCCGTCACGAGATCGCGAAGAGAAGAGGTGTTACTCAATCGCCGGTGCGTCCAGAACTGATTATTCCAAATGCTCTAGTGATCGACGCGACCCGTTGTCTCTTTCCCCCAATTCTCACGCGATACCTTTGCGAACCGTGTGCAAAGGGATTCCAAGAATTTGGCGATGACGCACGAGTCTAACGTACCGATAGGTACTATATCGCTTGTTTTCGATTTCACGCGCGTAGACAAAGGTACATGGGAAAGCAATACGGAAAAACAATATTAGGGTATCGATACCGGTCGAACACGTGTTCGCGCTGGAAGTACAGTCGGAGCTCCAAATACAACGAAATATTAAAGCAATTTCGAGAATCTTTCTCGAAGGACCCGACAATGGTTGATTACAGCGGGGGGAGACCTCCCTCGCGAGGACGAAGCGTCCCTCGTCCTCGCGGTGGGTCCACACGATACGATAATTAACTGCACCCCGCTGCATCCTTCCCACTCGAGCCCCATTAGCGAGACGCCGTTTCTCACGGACCGCGAGACTCGAAATCCTTTGAGGGATGGTTCAGCGCGAGGCTGATCAGTCGGGAGTGAATCGGCGACTCAGTATTTTGGTCAATGTACCATAATCACTCTGGCATCCATTTCCGCGAATACGGATGTTCGTTATTCGCTTGCAATAATTTTTGAAACTTCCTTTCGAATTCACATGAATTAACTGTAACTGTACTCGCGCTAAACGCGTTGACGGCATCGAACTCTACAGCAATAATTTTGTGACGGACGGTCCCTCTCGAAGTTTCGGCATGATAATAATTGTGAATATTCCTTCGCGTTTCCAAGAATTCGCTGAAGGCGTAAAAGAAAATAATATACGAAATTTCGAAGTAAACAAAATTCGCACGACACGAATAATAATTTTGCGAGATAGATAAATGCTCGGAGCGAGATAATATAATGAGTAGAATTAAACTTTAAAAAAAAATACATGAAATTATAACTACGAAGGGTGAGTTCCGGACGCACGACTCGATGGCGACGTCAAATGGGTCGTAAAGCCGACCTACTGCCCAATGCCTCCTCCGTAAGTGTGGCGAGACGAATGTCACGTCACAAGAGATATATAATGAATGCATGTATATCTGCATATCTCTCTATATATATAAAGTTACCGCCTCTGTCACCGCCGCCGCCGCCGCCGCCGTGTCAGGAATCGAGGGGGTCAGCTTCACCATAAGGTGGGGGAGGTCCATTTCGGTGAAGCTGACCCTTTTCCCTTTATTAAAAGGGGAAAAAGGTCAGCTTCACCAAATGGAGAGCCTCCCCCCGTACGGTGAAGCTGACCCCCCCCCCCCCCCAAGGCCGAAATATTCTAAGTCCCCAAGAGGGCCTTGACTCGAAATATTCTAAGTCCCCCTTAGAGGGACTTAGAATATTTTTACTCGATGGGCTGCCCAAGGGGGAATCCCCTTAGAGGGACTTAGAATATTTTTCGGAGGGATGGGGGGGGGGGGGGGTGCGGAGGAGCGTGGGAGAGGAAGGCCAAAATATTCTAAGTTCCTCTAAGGGGATTTCGAAGGAGGCAGCAGCGGTGGTCGGCGGCGGAGAAAGAAGCAAAAATATTCCCCAAATGGGTCTTAAGTCAAAATAGTTTACAATTGACGAGCGAGCGCGCGTAGCGCGCGAGCCCGGGGAAGCTCTAGTATATATATTGAGACGGTGTCTCAGCTTTCGAGGACACCGCTCGTTCTCGCAACTATCGCGAGAATTTCGCATCTCGATTATTTTCTCGTGAACGAAGTATCCGCGAGTAATTCGCGACGTGGCCGCTAGATTCCACATTCTCTCGCGAACGGATAAGCGACAGCGCGCGCGTAAAAGGGCGGGCGCGAACCGAATCGGTACCGCAGTTCCACCGGCGACGGGGAACATGGAACCTTCCCTCAATACCTCCGGGTCCCCAGAGCCTTCGGTGACGTTGGCTCCAGGTGTACTCAATGTCCCGAACCAGGGTGCGAACATCTTTGGTGACGAAGTAGTTCGCATTCCTGTTACCAGTCAACGCTATTAGGGAACCGCGATAGGGGAGGTAACCCGGACGAGAGTGAGCCGGAAGCGAGTCGCGGATCGACCAAGTGGCGACACGGTTGGTTCACGATCTCGTGGAAGCCGACCTCTCTGAAGAGGGCCTGGACCACCATGTGGGCACGGCAGAGTAGTTTCGTTATAAAAATCACGTTTATAAATAAATTCTTTGGCAATTAATAACCTCAAAATTCAACTAACGCGTTATATTATAAAGTAATGTCGAGAAGTGAAGCTCTGTCGGTAATTCAGTGTAAAATTCTACAAAATCATAAAATTATATTTTTTCCATCGATGGATCAGAAATCTTTGTCTATAAATATTCTTTTGGTGATATTCGAAAGTTAAGAGGAAAAACTTTCTAATTCACAAATGACCGACAAACGGTCGGTAAAGTTTAGTTCTTTCGCTCTTTTAGCATAGGATTCAAACTTTGATTCCATTTCAAGGGAAATTTGTGTTCACGATAATTTAAGTTAAACGTCGACAATATAGGAATTCAAACCATGTATTGCATTTTTCATGTTATTTTAATAAAAACTATTATTTTCACCGAAATGACCACGTCTAACGATTATTTGCTCGCCCCGAACCCCTAACGTGAGCCTTTGAACCGTGTGCGTGGCACCGGCCAAAAAGTAGAACGTTACAATATATATGTACGTGTATATACGCATATGTATATATGCGTGTATACATTACTTTGCCTTTTTTAAAATAAACGTTGACTTACCCATTTTAGAGGCCGATTGACGGTCCATTATCATTCCAACCTCCATGTCGAGGTTCCTCGTCGCTGCAGCTGTCTTCGTCGTGAATATCGATCGCTTCATCGCACGGGCTCGCTGCATCCGGCGCCGTGATGATGAGCGTTTCGGCGGTTGACAGCGCATCGTGAGGTCCGCTGTCGTGGTTACTGTTGACAGTCGAGCCCTCACTATCGTCGTCGTCGTCATCCTCGCTGACACCGTAGGCCTTGGCATCGGTGGCGTCGCGCTCATCCGCCGATGTCAGGATAAACTTCTCTGCGGTTGAGTTCGTCTCATACCGATCGTTCTCCGCCCCGTCGGTTGCTGCTTCCCCATTCGAAGCGTTGTCAGCGTCATCCGCAACGACCCTGCTTTCAGCATCGGTGTCGTCGTCTTTCTTCTCCTCCGCGCTGTCCTCCCTGTCGTCTTCGGCGTCTTCGTCGTCCTCGTCGCCCTCGCTAGCGTCTTCGTCGTCCTCGTTGTCCTCGCCATCGTCTTCGGTGCTCTCATCGCTAGTCTCGTCGTCGTCGCTGGCGTCGTCGCTTTCGGTATCCGACGCCAGCATGTCGAGACCACATTGAGCGTTCTCGCGGCTATTCATGAGGTCACGGACAACATGTAAATGCCCGCTGTTGCGTTCTTCAACGACGCTCACCGCAATCACGATAGCGTCGAGAGAATCGTTAAACGCACGGTAGCTGTGCAGCCGCCCAATGACCCTCACCGGCAATTTCCTCAGGATACAACGAAACTCTCGTTGAACCTGCTGAAGGGTCATAGCGTTGAGCCGCTTAGCCCAAGGTGCCGTACGCCTCGCAATCACGGCACTCCTGAATCGCGCAAAACCAACGGCTTTATGGACCGCCTTGACGAGAACACGAACACGGTACGATTCCATTTTTTTTTTTTTATTTTTTTTAGTTCGTTGAAAAATTAAAATGCACAATAAATCACGAGATTCCACAACACAAGATTTTCACACACTGCAGCACAGAATGTATGTATATATATATATATATATAAAACCTTAACACCGTAAGAAACGTATGTAAAGGCACGTCACGTAACACGAAAAGTTTGAAGCTTCACGAATAACTTCTCGACAAAGAATTGTCAAAGATTTGTCTTTCCGAAGCTTTTATAGTTTCTCGCCTACACCCCACCACAATTTCCGGCCTATGAAAATGCGGAAAAACAGAAGACGAAACACTGTTTCTGGTAAACATTACTACGATTTTGGTGGACATTGTTCTCATTGCCTTACGTCGGCTTATTTTTTTCACCTCTTTTCGTTGTCTCAAGACATTGCGCACCGATGGTGAAAATATAGGCTACCCGCGGCGTAGCTTATTCTATTGACTTTGCGCGCATCCTTGCGCCGAAATACGACGACATAAAAACGTTACTACCTGTAACCTACCGCACCGCCGAAAATACGGCTAACATCGTATACATAAAAACAATACTAGATGCAACTTGTCGCACCGCCGAAAAGCCATTGAATAGCCTCCTCGAGGACGCTTCGGATTGTTTTCGCCGACACTATGAGTAATAAAACGAAAAAAATTCTGTTCCTCGAAACTCCACTCGAAGGGTTGTGCAAGAACCTAACAGTCATAAAAATACCGATCTACAGATAGCCGTTTACCACCGACACCCTTTTGAAATAGATCTGGATCTATAGACCATTGCAATACACGGAGCTCGCATCCATTGTATCTCACACCCTTTTGAAATAGATCTGGATCTATAGACCATTGCAATACACAGAGCTCGCGTCCATTGTATCTCACTGTCAAAACAATATCGAGGTAACAGTTGGACACGATCTTCGAAGCTAAACTCCTTTTCATCAAACTAAACAATACGGGAACCCGAGACAAATATCGGCTCATCTCAAAGACGCTGCACATTTTTTTTTTTCATTTTTAGGCACTCACTATAACAATAGGCAAAGAGTGCCTATTAAAATGACCATCGAGGCCTCTTCACACAGCGTTCGATGGGGATTCTCCGCAGCGTATGCTCCAAAAAATTTAGTTTTTCAGCATTTACTTCGGTGTACCTCCAACTTCAGGCGTAGTTAATTTGAAGTGACTCCGATGACTGAAAATATTTTTTTTAGCCTGCGGTTGAATAATAATAGTTTTCACTGAATTTATCTTCTCGGACGTCCGTATCACAGTGTCACTTTGGATGGTGTGAACCAATTTTCTTCTCCTTCGTAGGAGTGTTTTATCACATCATGACTATTGTGCACAAACATTTTGAAACTACTGCGAAGCCTTTAGTGAGTTGTTCCAAAATAAAAATTCAATTTTGTTCCGCTAAATGTCCGTACGGTGCTCCAATTATGAAGTCTACGAACCAATTTTTTTCTTTTTCGCAGCATTATTTTATTTTATCGAAAGCACTATGCACAGCAAATTTGAAGACATTCCGACGTCTCTGAACATTTTTTCCAGGTATTTTCCATTTAAAAATCCATTTTCTCCCGTCAAAGGTCCGTACGGCGCTGCAATTCTGAAACCTACGATCGAATTTTTTTCTAATTTTCAGCAATATTTCATTGCATCGAAAACACTATGCACAGCAAATTTGAAGACATTCTGACATTTCTTAATATTTTTATTCTACAATCATTTCTAGTGAGGAATTATTTTAAAGGTTATGGTACTTTAATTTTCCAAAAAACAGTTTTTCATCATGTCAGAAAAGAAAATTTGGTTGCGAAAAGTGAAACACGAAATATCACACATTGATTTACCAATATCTGCCCTTTTTATTTCGAAAATATATTTTGAACGAAAATCATTCATAATATTTTACAATACGTTATTCACATTCGTAATAAAAATCGTAATTTTCACGGGTGCACTGAAAAACTTGGTTATAATTTCACAAAGAAGAATCATAGAATTTCCAAAATTATTGTAATTTGCCAAATAAAATTGAAAACAATCGCGACTATTTTTTTTTTTTCATTCATTCTGTCTGTCAAACTTTGGAAGCCGACGACAATTCCATAGCAGTCGTGATAAATTTCGCACACGCCGCGACGTTGATATTCTGTGGCCGGATGATTTGAAAAGAAAAAAAAAATCTCAGCTTTTTTTTTCATTTTTAATGTATATTACTTTAAATATTGGGAAACTGCAATTTAATTTTTTCAAATCTCTTGAAATTTTTTTGGAAACAAAAAAAAAAATTCAAATTTTATCTCGAATTTTTCCAACCACCCTTCTACTTTCTTTTCAATTGTTTCAATATTCCTATCTTAAAACAAACAGGAGGTTCAGGTGAAACGCACAGCGCGACGTATAAACATATTCGATACGGAGCGCGTAGCGCGATGTGTACCCACGTGAGTGCCTTAAAAAATGTCCCCTCGGGACATTTTTCGGGGGGTTTGGGGGGTGGAGCCCACCAACAAGGCCCTGTGCGCCCACAGGGCGCTGAGGCGCTTGTTTTTTTTTATTTTACGACTTAGAAATTTTAACGGCTGATCTAGATTTGTTTTACTACCATGACAGAACGCTACAAAAATCCATAAATTTCAAGTGTAAGGTCAACATGTATTCCGTGTTGCGACCGTCAACTCTTCTTATTTTTATGACTTTTCACGGGCCGCGGATCTCCAACTGTGAGGTCCAGCGATCGATATCGTCGATCTCCGGGATACCAGATTTATAGCTCCGGTGTTTCTTTGTACTCAAAGATCGATATCTTTTCTTTATGTTTATCGCCTTTTCTTTCCCATATGCAGGTGTTTTCTTTACGGTATATGTATCACGATCTTACAACCGGTTCTCCCCTCTCCTAGAGCATGTGAAATCTTTAGAGATACTAGCGCCGTGGCGCCCCAGGATCGCATATAACCGACGCGATACACCAAACAGCGGCAGTCCGGCCCGTGAGGTCATTAAAGAGATTTGAGTTTAAGCTTTCGAGTTTCTTCTCGTTAATTTTTTGCTAGTCTCAGTGTATTCGTGGACCATTGTTTAAGATGAGTCAAGCTAGTAGTATTGAAGATCTTCGGAACAGCGATTTACAACCTTCAGCCATGGAACTCGGATTCACGGAAGACGACAAAAAGCGTCTCGAATCGCCACTGATTCTCGGTACAACATATACTCTCAACCAGTCCGAGACAAAAAAAGTGAGCATTGGACTACAACTACGCGCCGACGGAAGTATACAGCCTATCGTAAAATTTCAGAACAATAGCACGGCCGGTGGTATTCTCTTTGAATCGGAAGCTTGGAACTTGCTGCAAACTCATCTACCGACCATTTCGAAGTACTTTGACGGTAGTCAAAAGATCGCCTGGGGATCGGGTTGGCGCACCCCATCATCCATACGTGTCGGCGACTGTGAAATCGTGTTTACAACAAGTTTCGGTTCAAAATCAGTCGCGTTTGATCGTCGCGTTCAAGAAAACCCCGCGGAGAAGGACGACGACGAGGGATTAGGATCACCGACAAAGAAGCGAAGAAAGTATTCGCCGGCCGTTGTGATGCAAAAAACATCGTTTGACGGACTTATCGGCTTAATGGTATTGTTACGTCCTGACGTAACGCTCTCTATTTCTTTTATTAATAATAATTTTCGCAACTTATATTTCTGCTTATTTTTTCATATAATTTGCAAACCTGTTCCTTCCAAAATAATTCCTACATTTCACAAAATTCAAACATTATTCATTATCATTAAACTCATAAAAGGAGTGATATTTCTTATCGATCGCTGGACGATATTCCAGGAATGGATCTCCTCTGGAAAATATTTCCAATGAGATCTCAAATACTCGTCGTGTGAATTAAAACTTACATGGGTAAAAGATGGAAATAGAATTATTTACCACACGAGATAGATGCGGACAGAGGTTTGAATCCCCCTCGACACACGCACTACCCTCGGTAAAACAGCGAACTCCGCTGCCGACGTCGATACGATCGACCGCAGCATCGACCCAAGGAGCATAGATCCAAGCTTTTACCCTGCGGCTAGACCGTTGGAGTTTTCCTAGCCGAATAACCTAACGGGCTTCCATCGTAAAAAAGGGAATCTACATTACCTTATGTATGGAAGTTAACCCTGCCCATCGACATAGGTTCGGTATTTTAACACCGAACAACGTCGCGTAATATTCCTGAATATGTGGGTCACGCGATTGAGAGTCAGAACATCCCTCGTACCATTTAATCATTCATCATCATAAAGAAATAATTTCTCCATCAACAATTCTAAAATACGTTTCATACTCCCACACGCTTTTTAACATTTAACGAAAAACGATAAAAATGATCGATGAAATTTCGGCAGGTATTTAATATAAAAACTATAGTATGAATTGAATCAAAGATAATAAAATTATCCAGGATATTAGGGAAATTAATCAATACGATTTGTCGACAAACGCGATTAATAAATTCGAAATCGACAATATTCAAAATCATAGGAATAATATTCGGTATAGCTTAATCATAAAATACAGTCAATACACCAAAAATAAATTATAACTAAACAGAGACCAGATCGTAAATTTGTGCGAAGCCATAGAATTTGATACGAATAAAGGGGCCACTAACTTCGTAAAGTGCGCTCTAGTTGCAGCTAATATAATATACGACTGTTGAAGAAAAATAAAAAAATTGCCCGAAATTCAAAAGATAACAAACTAGTAAGACCGAAAAATCACGTTGCCAGGCTAAACATTTAAGGAAAGACGGTCGTAAAATTTTACGACCCACCGAAACTGAATTGCGGTAGGACGTAGAATACATGACAAGTGTGCCTCAACGGTGACACATGAGGGACGAGCGGTTCGACCCCCCCGAAAGAGAAGATGCAGTCCACTTTAAAATACTAATGCACCGCGCGCAAAGAAATGGCTCCCTACGATAGGGAGAATAAAAAAATAACATTTTAATTACATCAACATTTTAAGGAAGATTTTCTCTATAAAGTATCATTATTATTTTTTCGATTATGCTTACCGTTAAAGCGGAAATTAAGAACAAAAATTTATTCCATGGATTGCGTTTTCTCGATTTATGGTAGGAAAATTACGAACCGATAATTATATCAAATTAATCAGGAATATTCCACTAATCTAACGCTGTTATTATTTTCCCGAAATTATATGCCGTTTGTGGGAAATTTATAAAACAAGTAGCACCAAAATATTTGGAGCGAAAAACGTACACCGCGTAAAGGTATTCGGTTTCCCCTCGATTTATAATGCAAAATATCAAACCGCGGTTTATACCAAAATATTCGGAAAAAATCCACCTTTAACATGGAATTATTACTTTTCCGATATCACTTAACGTATGATCAGGACACGTCGCGAAAGACAGAAATTAAGGTAGAAAAGGCAGGCGGTAAAGATAAAGGGGCCCGTGCAAAGGAACGAGTTGCGTAAGCCAAGTAGCATAATCTCAAGGCTAGTTCACGACGATAGGGGAAGATCATCAGGTACACCGAAAGAGGGGAATTTTACAGCTCGCCCGGGCAAACGGAACATTAGTTCCGGAATATCCATATAAGGAAATAGGATGATCGGACGGCACTGTTACCAGGCACTTGCAATAGCTGGTACACGGCACCCAAAGAGGGGGGCAAAGCCCCAAGAAATCGGCCCGGTTATGCTACCAATACCTCGAAATATTATGAAACGTTTTGCCAAATAATAAAATAATTTGTACAAGAGCCGAGATATATTTTCAACTTTCAGGCATATAATATTTTGACACCCAATACTTGAATTATTATAATATTATAAAATGATTGCCGATAAAATGATACACATTTCTCGACTCTTATTATCAGTTTACGGATACGTATACGTATAAGAGAAGCTTACGAACAGTAACAATATATCTTCTCCTATACATTAACAATATCGTATATTAATTATATTAAATATTTAGTTATGAATCATTAATATTAAGTTTTACAAATAAGTCAGGCAAATAATTAGGCATAAGAAACTGAAATTCAATGGAAAATGGATAAATCCACAATTATTTAACAATAAGAGAAATCAGCAAATCCAAGAAATTCGAACAGGCCGAGAGGAGAGTAACGAGGAGCGAGATTACTCATCAGGGGAGTACGCTCCAGGCAAAGATTAGGGAGGGACTTCCTTCCCCCTCTGGATTCATTTCCTAGCATATAAGAAGCCGCGGAAAAGGGCGCGAGCAGTACAGAGCAGACCAGAAGTAGATTTTTAGTAGTCCGGCCTGTAAGCAACTAGACCAAGTAGAGAGAGACGGAGGCGCGTAAGAGCGAGCGCGGGATCGGTAAATCCAACAAGTAGGCTGATACTCCGGCTAGGCGACGAGAGAGATAGAGTCAGAGACCGCGTTGTTCGTTATTCACCATACTAGAAAAAGATCGCGAGTCCGTTCGTGCGACCACAAAGAAATAGAGGAACTCTCCTATTGGAGGATTTTGTCGATAACCCTTTCCATCTCCAAAAATTGTATTCATTTTTTCATGCAACCAGAGTTTTCTTGGGTTAATTCAGTTCACCGAATTACCATTCTCAAGTCATCTCGTGGAACGAAACCATCCTTCGTTTCACCATCGAATTTTCTTTTACTCGATAGTTAAAAGACAATTTTGTACGAATTTTTATTCCAACGAATCGTTTGTACTCTCCGAAAATCACATTCTTGTACTTTCGAATTTGCCTGAATTATTTTCTTTGAATAAATTTCGAATATCACGGCATATCGCGTGAAATTTGTGTTCAACCAATCCACTACATCGCGAGCAGCATCATCTCAACAAATAACGTAAGTACAATTTAATTCTATTTCCTTGATAAATCTATAAGTAAAAAGTGTGCAATATTCTCTATTATTCAAACTCCTCGTGGATTCGCCCGGTCGTCGCCAGACATCATCAACACTACTCACCGAATATAACTCAATTATAAAATCATTTCTATAACGCAGTAAAATAAATTCAGCTAATTCAAATCATTTCTATATCGCGGTGAAACAAAATCCGTTTAAATCAAATTATCAACGATCGTTACTTTAATTACGCAACGGATAAAGAAATTTTATAATACCTCTAAGACAAGTCAACGAATAGCATTCCAAGCCCTATCCTTAGTAAATTTCCTCACGGTTAGACTAAAAAATGGGCAGTTGCGCCGATAATTGATGCCAGGAGTGGTAAAGGAGTGAGAAATTTCTCTTGACCAGCGTGTATTCAATCGTACTCGACGCAACCTCGCGTTAAAATTCAGGTGAAAGAGAAACACCCGCATTTTTGACGTGACAGTATGCACGGACGAACGTTTCAGACGTGTACAGCGAAACGTCACACATTTTCAGAAGTGTCTCGACGTACTTTGTGCCGAATTACTGATGTATATCCCGCCGATGGAGGCGCCGGAAAAGATATACAGTTCACGTGTCAAAGATTTGATAAAGAATAATTTCAAGTTATTGAAAGAAGCTGTTAAACTCACGTTTGGCATCGTATTCCTTGAACTGACGGTACTGGGTATCCCTTTCATCGTCAACGAGATGAAAAAATACCTCATGAAGAATAAGAAAAGTGCGAATCAATAGTCGCGTAATCGTATACATATCCTTTTGCTGATATGGATATGCTATCAACAGACATCAGACCATGCGTATTTAGCAGTAACTCTACCGATTGGTAGTCAATTACGTCGATCCAGTATTATTAATTATATTGTTTCTCATTTTATTCATTATTATAAGTAGATTTAATATTATTTCTCGTCGGTCTTCACTTTGCGTCACTTGCCCTTCCTTATATGATAATCATGTATGAATAAGTATTTTATGTTTCGTTAACCGTACATTGTAAACTTTCGTTAGTCTGGGAGGATGAGACATGGGAGGGGATGGATTATACAGAACGTCTAAGCTACTGAATAATAATTCGATATACTTAAAATGCCGATTTATTTTTACCTGCTTCGAATTACCATCATAAGGATCCGGCTGAACCCCATTTTACCGACTACAGAATATTTTAGTATTGAAAAGAAGTCGACAACTCTTAGAGGGCGCCTTGGAAAAATTCTTCGACCAACCAGAACATCGGAAAAATCGGACGTCCAATCATTATAAAGCGAATGATTGGATTAATACTAGTACATAAAAGACGATGGAAATTTATAGAGGGCGCCATGGAAAATCAGTCGACCAATAAGAGCTCGGGGAATTTCCAGTCGGCCAATCACGGCTCGGGGAAAATGAGACGACCAATCACGGTCCAGAGATTTTCCCAGCCTCTCTCTCATTGGCTCCCTATAACTCAAGGGGCGTGGCTTAAGGGGCCCTAGGGGGTGGGGAGGGGACCACAGGTGGTGGGGGAAGGAGTGGGGCCAGACAGCGGCGGTGGGGGAGAGGGGTGGGGGTAGACGGTGGTGGTGGGTGTTGGCGCCAGTGGCCGCGTAGAGGGGGTAAATCCTGTCTCCCTATACCTGTACACTACTACTTATGTATCAATATCGCTATGCATCAAATCTCAATAACTGGACTTCATTGAAGTTCTCAACGATTGCGCTAGCAAAATCCCGACCTTCTATAATCGGACGGTTATAAAATTGCGCAAATACGTTCGAAGTCTGAGTCCATCCCGCGGCTTTTCTAATTGTTTCGATGTCTACTATGCGGCGGCGAGCCACTGACGTTGACGCATGACGTGTACTATGACCTGAAAACATCCCAGTATCAACGCCACTTTTGCCCAGCGCGTCTTTGATCCAACGACTAATCGACTGAGGTGTTGCCGCTCTATGAGGCTTCTTATTCGTTATAAATAATCTACTGTCTGACGTAGGTCGCAAGTCTTTAGTTCTTGCGATGTAACATTGTAGTGCTGACGCAGCACACAGCTGCGGTTACAGTCTAAAATACGGAATCTTGAGAAACGGTTGATTCCGATTTCGTCCCGTTGTCTTTAGACGATCCGGTATTTTTATCGTTATTTCGTCGGCTGCGATCGTAATATTTTCGAGTTTAATCAGTGCCAACGTTTGCGCTCGTTGTGCCGTGATTAACGCAAGCAGCGTCACTAGCTTCAAACATAAATTCTCAATCGCGATCGTTTCATTCGGATATAACGTCGAGAGCCACTTCAACACTCGATCCGGATCCCAAATGTATGGATATTTAGGCTTTCGCGGTTTTACCGATGCAACGCCCTTAAAAAATCTTTTGACTCTTGGGTCGTTACCCAATTCGTTGTTCATAATTAACGATATTGATGATCTGTACGTGTTCAGAGTAGCATACGAGTTGACTTTATCAACCAATCCGCTAAGGAAATCCAGGATCTGTGTGATATTTGCGTGAAATAGTTGACTTCCGTTGGCTCGACAGTATTCCTACCAAAGTCTTATTCCGTTAATGTTCCGGATGATATCGAAGCGATCATGATCGGGATGGCCGCTGGTGGTGATCCCCCCGCTGCAAACGCCTGCCTGATAATCGTCCTGCTACCAGCGTAAGCGTCGCTGATAACGGGTGAGATTCTCTGTCGGGACCAAACAGCAATTCATTGAAAGGTTGAAAATACAGGAGTTTCGCGACAAGAAGACGTTTAAACATGGGATACCAACACTGAGTTGGCCACAGAGGTACTATACGTACTCCCTCCGCCTGATCATTAATAATTTTTCGTATGGTTTGTAATACTATCGAGACCGGCGGGAAAGCATAAAAATAGTACGGACCCCATGGAATCGTGAATGCATCTGATGCAATTGATTCTGTATCCCTTCGCCAGGATACAAATCTCGCGCATTTTTTATTGACATTCGAGGCGAAAAGGTCAATATCGAAATGTCCGAACGATATTTTAATATCTTGGAAGGCCCGGCGCCAGTTCCCATTCAGTTTCCATCGGTAAGACACGAGACTCTACATCCGCGATCATGTTGTCCTTCGACTTTATATAAGATGCGAATAACCATAAGTCTCGCGCCTCACACCATTGCCAAATCTGTTTGCATAATGCATTTAGCTTCGGGAATTGTACACTGCCCATTCGATTAATATACGATATGGCCGTCGTATTGTCAATTCTTAATAGAATGTTACAGGCCCTAAAACTTCTCGCGAAACATTTAAGCCCGTAAAAAGCGACTTTTATCTCGAGATAATTAATGTGTTCCGTTTTTTCTTCCGAAGACCACCAACCATGCGTTCTCCCTTCTTGACAATAAACGCCCCAACCCGACATTGACGCGTCCGAGAAAATTACGATTTCATATCGACCCTCATTTACCGGATCCCTGGCCTGTGGTACATTTTCGATCCACCATTCTAAATCAATTTTTATATTATCCGGTAAGTCCATAGTCTTGTCAAAATTTCCCCCGGATTTTTCGAGTGCTAAATATTTTTTCCGTTCTAACGCTTTGGTATATAGCCAACCATATCGAACAGCGCGACACGCCCACGATAACTTCCCCAGAAACTCGGCAACTTTCCGTATCTTACACGTGTCTCGATGTCGAAGATTCCGCGCGAGCGCGATAATTTCCTGTTTCTTTCCGTCGGGCAATTTAATGCAAAAATTTTTGCTATCGAGAATAAAGCCTAAGTATTTACACTGATAGTCAGGAATAAGTTGACATTTTTTAAGATTAAGAACGAGACCCAACGATTCTAATAGTTTTTTCGTCAATCGTACATTTTATAAACACTCGTTTTTCGATTTGTCAATAAGAAGCATATCGTCAAGATAAATGACTGATATAACCTTTCTCTCTAAGCGCGTGAATAATCGGCTTCATTATTTTCGTAAACGCATGAGGTACAAAGCCCGAACGGCAGACAATTAAATTGAAACAACTTCCCCCGAAATAAAAAACGTAGGAATTTTCTATGCTTTTTTGCAATCGGCACTAAAAAGTAGGAATCCTTTAGATCCAATGCCGCCATATAGCATTGTCGTGTAAGCAATTTCAATACCGCTTTAATATTTTCCATCTTAAACCGAGGAGCGATAATAAAATCGTTTAATTTTTTGAGATTTAAAACAAATCTTTTGTCGCCATTTGGCTTGTCTATCAAGAAAAATGACGATATAAATTGACCCTTTTTCGACTGACATTCCGATATTGCCCCTTTTTCCAATAAAACACCAATTTCTTTTTTGATTGTTGTCTCTTCGTCATGCGAATAATTCCGTTCATGAGGCGGAACATTTTAAATGACCTTTGTTGTGAACGGAATTTCATAGCCTGAAATTGCTTGCAAAATAAAACTGTCTGACGTGTATTTTTTCCAGACGGAAAGAAAGGCTTCAAGGCGGCCTGCGAATTTCCTTACACTTATCGCTATCGATTGGGGTGATGATGTTGGCTCTGGCGAGACTTCTGCCCTCCCTGGCGAGCGCCCCGGAAGTTTCTCGCAGGATGGGGTTTCCAGTTTAAATTATCAGAGTTGCCGCCAGACTTGTATCCCGCGCTCGGTCTTCGGACCTCGGAAGTTGACATCGTATTCCGATCGTGGTTTCGATACTTCGAAGCAATCGTCGATTTACCGACTGTTTTCGACGATCTCTCAACCGCTTGCGCGGCTTCGAGCTTTTCAGGAAAATCCTCCCCAAAGAGCAGTTTATCGACCGCTATAGTTTTTATCATTGGATTTAGGCCTGGGATTATGAAGGAGCGACGAGTGATAGACAACGAGTGTTGAAGATCGGACAATATGCGTCCGCTGTCACTCAATACTTCGATAAACTTTGGCCAAGATTCGATTTCTTTTTCTTGTTTTAAGGCCTCCGATAATGCGATGCCGATAGCATTTATTGCCGCCGATAGTTGGCCCTGGTATATTACCTGATAATTATCTTTTTTCACCGCCGTTGCAGATAGCGCAGACTTTATCTCCGGATTCAGCGCAGGCGCTTTCGTCATTTGACAATTGCTCGCTGCCGGGTACTTCTTAACCAAATCCTGGCGACTCTCCTTGCCAAGACCGGCCTTGAGAATTGATGCCCAACGATTCGCCACTATAGTGTGAATATCGGGTCCTTGAGGGTCTTTATTTATCTCCTCGCCGAGTAATACAAGCGTGGCCTCGTCTATAGTTTCCTCGGTCTGTACCGTTGTCTGAATATTTTCAGTTGTTTCTTCGTTTTGAGTTTTTTTCATCGATTTCTCTTGTCTCGGACGTGACGCGCCTCGTGGGCTACGCTCATCGTCTTCTCGACTTTTAGGGCGCGACGTTTCTCGCGGAGAACGCTCGCCGTCCTCAGAACTCGAGAGGTTCTGTGTACGCGACGCGCCTCGCGGGCTACGCTTATCGTTTTCATGACTTCGAGGGTGCGACGTTTCTCGCGGAGAACATTCATCGCCCTCTGAACTCGAGAGGTTATGTGCACGTGCCGCGTCTCGCGGGCTACGCCCGACGCAAGCTGAAGAATGGGAAGTCTCGCGACAACGGTCAGCCCTCGATCGACTACGGCTACGATACCGGTGCGACCTGCGATAGTTTCTCGAGTCAGACAATCTTGACGAGCGACTTCTACGAGCCCTTCTGTCCATACGATCGTAATATCTCTCGTACACGGGTGCCCCCGAGCGTTCTCGAGATCGCGATGTGTCTACACGACGCCGCTTCTAACGATGCGAATCACGGTTTTCGTGAGATTTTTATTTTCTTCTTTCCATCTCTTGATGACTCTTTACCTTTCTTTTTTGTGGTGACGGCATATCGATGCCGTTTTTTCTGTTTTGTCGATGATAAATCTGCTGCGAACAAGGAAACGCTGTGACATGGATCGCACAGAAAAACGTAATGGGGGTACGGTGGCGTGGGGTCCGAGAGCGAGGGTAGACAGCGCCGCGAAAGTTTCGTGGCTTGGAGACGAAACTGTGCCAGGATCGAGCAACTAACGTTACTACAAAACTGATCTAGAGGACGAGACGGCGAAATATAATTAATCTCATGCTTACGATGCTTCTTCACGTTCAACAATTTAAAAAAAATTAAAGAGTGGGCGTTATCGAATGCTTCCCATTAAGGGCTGAATCACCTAAAAATAAAAAAAATCGATTTTTTTTAAATTTTTTCGGAATGTTCATACTGTCTACCACCTGTACACAAAGTTTCAGATCAAAACACCCAAAATTACCAAAGTTATGCGCCTTATAGTGATATGACAAATATTTATTTCATGTACTCGTGAAAAATTATGGAAAAACCCTATAAAAAACGTTATAAAAAATGTCTAAAATCAATCCCACTCTTAGTGACACCAAACCAATTGAAGTGGTGAAAAATAATAATAATAATAAAATAACGCAATTAGTAAAGGAAGAAAAAAAACCAATAAAGAATAAACAAACGACGTTGGAAAAAAAGAGAAGGATATGTCAGAAGATAAAGAAACAATAAAAGGTAACGCAGAGTAACAAAAAACAGTATCACCACCAGTGAGAGATATTCGCGAACGGAATAGAGAATCTCAGAAAGCACATGCGAAGGTACACCTCACGTATGTGCTCGATACCATCACGTCAATTCGCTCTCGAAACTCGTTTGCAATGTAATGTTTCTAGTGTCAACGATAAACAATGTTTATGGAAAAATTTTGTTCGGTAGGTAATGATTTACCGACCTAACATCGTTACTTCCGATCGATCAAATTACCGCCGCGACTGCGCTTCGTGGAGTGTACGATATACCGGTGCGATGATTTTTACTCGATTGCGTCAATCGCGTAATAAACTGGGTGTAATTGCTTGTGTCTAGTGTTGACAGTTTTGGCGAATAAACGCAAAACATAATGTATTTTTGGCCGAAATAGTGTGTTACCCGCAGCAGATGGCTGCGAGACAAATTTCTCCTCCCTCTTTTTACTTGTAAAAATGTGACCAAAAAGTAAGAGGAGAAAAAAAAATAAATAAAAGGGAAAGCGGGAGATGGCGAAGGGCGGGGGAGAACGGGACACTTACATCTCGAAGTCCGAATCCGAGGAGATCCGAATCTCCGGTGTGCGGGGGCGTTCCGGGACGGACACTGGGAGCCCCGAGGGAATGTAGGGGACGTCTGTGGGAGGAGGGCTGTATGCCATGGGCTCGGGAACTTACAGTTCGACGTTGCGGGGGTCGACGAGTTGTACTCGGGGACTCACGCGGATGTTCGAGAGAATCCACAGTTTCGCCGTGGCGGAGCTCTCGGAAGCGGATCGCACAGGGAAGAGGGGGGATAGTGGGGCGCAGGGTGGTTCCCGAAGGAGCGATGGGAGCGCCTGGCGGGCGGATTCCCTTACGTTCTCCTCGAGGTCCTGGTTGAGTAACCACGTCAGACCCCGACGAGGACCCCTCTTCTCGTCGATGAGGCGTGCGTGCGCTAGGAAGCGCTTTCTGCTCGCTCTTTTGGGCATCGATCCCTACTAATTAGCGGAAAGACTCGTTGATCGCTCGTGCCTCGATGCTGGCGACGAGATGAGTCGGAAGGATTGCTCAAGGAAAGCAGGTAGCCCCTTCCCCCTCGGCCGTGCGTGCTTCCTGCTCGGCAGGAGCACGGGTACTGCAACGGGTCGCGTTACTGCCGTGCGTACGCTGACGTCATCGGTCGCGCTCGTGGCGATGGACGAATATTACGCCGGAGAAATGCTGCCCGTTCGCATAGTGATATGGACGGGATACAACCTTAATACTATCCTTAACTAATGCGCGTGGCCACGCGGGGCTTATCCTATTCAATTAACATTTTATTCGAAAGGGGGAGGGGAAAGGAAAAAATTTGATGCGTACGAACACGCGGGGGTAGAGGTGTTGGCTCTTCGATAGATCGGGAGGTAGATTCTCGCGTGGGGGAAGGGGAGGGGGGATGGCGTATAACAAGTGGACGTAATATTTTTACAGTGACAGCATCGCAAGGTGAAAATTCGCGAAAAACTAACCTCTTTTGTAAATGTCATTTGACGTAAGAGTATTTTTTTTTAATTTTTTAAACTTTTTTTCGTGTTCATGAGATTTGTTAGTGAAATCAATGAAAAAAAAAAAATTAAATTTATTTCAATTTTTTAAAAATTATTTTTACGTGAATGACGAAAAAAAAATTTGATTTTTGAGAGAAAAAAAAAATTCACCAAAATTGGTTTTACTTACTAATCTTTGAAATTCGTTTTCGACCACTTATATTTTTCTTCGCTTGCCGCAGGTTTCAGAGAGAACGACATCACCAATTTTGGATTCTGGCGGCTCATTTTGTCCGTAACATACAACGTTACGGCACGAGTGCGGGGATTTCTCATGCGATGAAGAATGGATTTATCGCAAGTAGTTTTATGACCGGTCACGAGACAAAAAGTAGAAAAAGTGAATTTCTTGATAGATTTTAATTCATAGCTTCGCCGGTGAAGCTTCAAAAAAAAATCCCCGCATTCGCTCCGCAATAAACTCTTTAACGAAGAGAATGAGCGCTCGCAAGCGAAGATTGATGCTTTCGTTCGGTCTGAAATCTGCGGCAAAGCAAAAAACTTTGACCGGTACCCATTACACAGGAATACATTATACGTGTTTAAAAAAAATCATAGACGCAGTCTATGTGTATACTATATATTATGAAGGTAAAGTAGGATTTGCTATTACAGTTATATATATCGAGTAAAAAAAAAAATTTATTTCCGTTTTTTTAGGTGACTCAGTCCCCTTAAACAATTGAGTGATTACCGACTTGCTGGTGATTTTACGAAGCGAAGGGCACAAAACTCTTCCTCGCACAGCAGATGCATTATTGGGACCAATTCACGTGCAATTGTCTCGTCTCATAATATCCCAAAGAGACACTAATGGCGGATATATCCATTTAGGGATTGAGAAAGCCCTGAGACAGATAATTCGCGTGGACTTGTACACCTGTATGGAAATAAAATTGCTTGTTAACGTTGACGGTGTCTCACTCTACCACAATTGCAGGATACAGTTTTAGCCGATTCAAATTCAATTATTGTGCGAAGGATACGATAGTGAGCCAGTTGTAGTAGGCATTTGCTGCGGCAACTCGAAATCGAAATCGGTAAATGATTATTTACACGCTTTTATCGAAGAACTCACGCATTTAATCGATAATGGAATTCTAATTGGCACTACAAATTATACGTTGGCAAGTCCAGTCTTTGACTGTGATACTCCTGCTCGTTCTTTCCTCAAATGATACAAAGGCCACACAGGATTTTATAGTTGCAAACGGTGTGAAAACAAAGGTACATCGGTCACGAAGAAACAAATCATTTTTCCGGAGGTTAATATTCCATTGCGCACACACAATTCATTTAAAGACCAGCGTCAACCAATGCACCACTTGGACAAGGAACTTCCTCCTTTGTTAAAGCTTCCACACTTTGACATAACCATCGATTTTGTTTTGCATCACATGCACTTATTGTGTGCAGGCATCATGAAAACAATCCTCGAAAAAACGACTAGGTCTCAAATAAACGTGGCACGTCTCCCGATAATGAAACGAAAGGTCTTAAAAGAATTACTGGGGAATTTGAAGTACGATATTCCCCGTGACTTCCAATGCAACGAATTTGACCCTGACGATTTGGCAAATTGGAAGTCAACGTAATATCGTTTTATAATTTTCCATGCCCGGTCAATTTTATTCCTTGCAGTGTTCTCGATCGAAGCATACAAGCATCTGCTATTGCTCTTAGTAAGTTGTCGAATACTTGCTGATCCAGACTAATGCGACAAAATATACAAACTATGTGAAGGAATTTGTAACGAATGGCCGATATCTTCGGTGGAGTGATGGTGGTCGATGATGTGACGGTAGGGCCAGAAATAAATGATAGAAAATATGGTGACCCCGGGATTCGAACCCGGGTTGATCAGGTACTAATTAAGAGCGCTAACCACTGCGCTATAGTAACCCATATGTTTCTATCATTCGTGTTGTCTACTTATATGCAAAGCTGGATCCGTCCGTCACACACCGTTACAAATTGCTGAGAAAATTATTTTACTTGCTACCGTCATTCTATGGACCAAGTATTCAAGCTATCAGTTTTCATAACTTAATTAATTTGCCTAATGACGTGAAACCCATGGGATGCCCACTAAGTTCATTCTCAGCATTCCCATTCGAGAACGCTGCTGGAAAAATGAAAAAGCTCATACGGACGCCACGCAATTCTCTTGCACAGGCCGCAAATCGACTATCCGAACTAGAAGCTCTTCCACAAAATTATGTTCAACCGCGACGAGAAATTAATAACTGCCATTTTCAGTACGGATCGACTGTCGAAGTACTCTACGTGGTTGTTCACAATGCTGCGGTTACAACGTCACATCCTAACAACGTCGTGATGTTACGTGATGGTACAATTTTTCAAGCTGACCGTCTAATCGCTTTGCACAACCCCATTACAAAGACGGAATACTTGAGTGTAAAAGGCAAAAAATGTAAAATAAAAGGAAATATCTGCGATAAACCTCGCCTCCATTGTTAATTGGAATTGTCGAGTTGGAAGAATGTAAGAACAAACTACAATCAATCTCGGGCAGTGTAATAAAGCTAAAATGCATTGTATTGAACACCGATGGCAGAAAGTATTCAATCAGGTTTTTGCATTATTAGTCTTGGATAACGAGCGACTATAAAAAAGTTCGTACGTATAGAACACTTTAAAAACTTTACAGTAATTGAAACTTCGTTTCTTCATCAACCGCAATTATGTAGTCCGCGACCTGTATTACTAACGGTTGTCACGATGATGCACGCGCTGGAATTACTGATAAGGGGATACGAGCGATCGGTTTATACTTCCGCCACGTGGCGTAGTGAATTGATTCTAATCTATCGAAACAGCTGCACGCGAGTAATTGATAACTAATTACTCAAAATGTTTGCCTTGTGCCTTTTATCTGCAAGCTAATAAACATTGTAATAACATAACCTCAGTTTTCCCGATAGATTTTCTAATGATCGGCATGCATCACGTATAAGCACGTAGTCTGACACGTGTTGGACATGTGTCCAACATAACGTAAAAACTAAAACATAAGCTCATTTTTCATTATCTAATTTTTCTGAATCCATATTGTACTTAAACGTGAGTGCTTTCTGGAAATGATTATTGGTATTCGATTTTGTATTAACTAAATTGTTCGATACGGACATTTTTACATATTGTTGAATAACAGTATAAAAAGCTCGGAGATTGGATTAAAAAAGCCGTAAGCCCCATACTTCTTTTGAGACATCGATAATAAACATTGTAAAAAAAGCCGGTGCATAACATTTACAAGAAATATTTTTGTCTTTCATTCAGAGTTATGAAATAATGATGATATTTACACAACATTCTTCTATATAATTAATTACGAGCAGGGAATTAGGCGATTGCATAGATCTTATTTCGAAAGACCAGTTTCTAGTATGGAAGAAGTAACTGTAGCAGTAGATTCCAGTGCTCCCGTCTATGTTTCTCAGAGGGACATACTGAATTTTACGGATTTGAACTGCCTTCAGTTGTTCAAACCAGATTCGCCGGAACAATCGAATGCGCTAGTGAGCGATACTAATGTCCCTGAGAGTTTGAAGAAAAGAAATAACGAAAATAGCAGTCACAGCTCATATTTCTAAGAAGTCCCGAAAATTTCACGAAGAAACTGATCTCAATTCCGGACCCACTCGTAAATATAATACGATGATATCTATATAGCGAATGTTAACAAAAAAAGTAATGACCAACTTTTATTATTAATCCAAGAAGTGGTGGTGCAAAATGCAGTGGAACCTTGCCCTACCGTCGATATCTCTAATAACGATGTGTTGAACTTGTCGGATTTGAGAAACTATACGGAGCTTGAGATAGAATCAGCTGAAAAGTGGAACATGTTAATAGATAATATAGATGCTCCAAAACCCCTGAACGACAGGACAATTAAACTACAGTCGCAGTTTGTACCCCTGAGACGTCCCGAATAGTTTGTGACGAAACTGAACTCAATCGCTTAAATTTACGACGTAAGCGTTACGAGATTGAGTCTATTTTTTTTTATTTCATTCAAATAATATCTAACGTGATCCATGAAGTTACAAAGATGTCTTTTATAAATTTGTAGATGTCGATTGTGATATATCACTGAACAAACGAATTCAGAAAAAAATGGCCCAGCATCGACGAGGCCACGCGCCCTTATAACATTTCAATCTTACAGACAGAGAGGTAAAAGACTTTTCATGGACAAGAGTTTTCGGTGCTGCAGCTTTGTAAAAACACATTGATGATTTTACAACACGATTTTTTTTATTGATGATCGCTCGTTACGGCTTCTTATAATTGTGTAGATGATGACAGTTCTGATGAGGAAACAAATATTGCTGCGGTCAACCGCGAACCACGAGACAGAACTCTGGTGCGCTATTCAAACCCATGCAAAAACTTGGCTGATTGTTCAACAATTAAAGGTAAGAAATAATTGTTAAAATTTCGATGACTCCGGAATTTGGTTGTCCGGAAGGATAGCGGTAGGGAAGGGAAACTTTCAATTAAATACGACGGGAAAGTGAATGGGGGCGATTTATTAAAGAAAACTGCGGTGAGTGAACTAATTGCCGTGCTTGGTCGCCCGGAATTAGAATAATAGAGATTTAAAGAAATGAACAAACACACACACAATAGTTTGACAATACTTGTCGACCCGGATCGACCCGGCGTCGATTACTCGTGAACAACGCTCGATGCGACCTCGTGTCGCACGCGCGGATCGGCCGTCGTTGCCTCTCTCGCGAGTTCTCGCTCGTGGGCGTCACGTACACACTCGTATTCTCTTTCTCACACTTTCCAACTCGATCTGCGGAACGTCTGCCCACAATCGATTCTCCATCCTCGACTTCGCGGGAATATACATTTTACATGTCCATACGCACACACACACACACACAACAGGAGATCATCGAATTCTAACATTCGGCAAATTCTGCGCCTTCGCTCGTCCTCGAGCGCGAATCATTTTTTTTATGCTACATAGTCATCTAGCTTCCGTGGAGCTCGTCGTGCGCGCTTCGATGTACGCTTTTCGCTTCTCTCCGTAATTTCTTTATTTATCCTGTTACATACTTTATCTTTTACAACTATCGCAATCTTTTCGGTTTCTTCAGTCTCGTCGTGCTCGTTGATTGGCTCGTTCTCGTGCTCGATGTGCTGCGTTAATTGGCTTTCTGCAATCTCGAGGGTGTCGTCGTCAGCCGACTCGTCAAACTGTTCGGCAACCGTCGAGTCGCTTACACTTCGCGCACATTCGTTATCAATCGCTTTTTCGCGCACTTGATTAGCACTTTTCTCATTCCCGTCTCGAGTTTCGCTCGAGCTCGTATCACAGACAATGGTTTTTACAATGTCAGCGTTTTTCTGACAGCTAAGTCTATCAGCGGCAGTGTCAAGGTCATTCGAATCGCTTTCATCTCCCGTTTCGCGTACCTCGGGTTTCCAGATTTTAATCTAACTAGCATGGGCAGTGGATGCGTAACGTCTTCCAACTGCATCGTCATTTAAAGAGGCGATTCGGTACGTGTCGCTCGGCAATTTCGAAACTATGACGAGGGGACTTCGGTACTTCGGTTGAAGTTTCGTTGACTCGCCTGTGGGAGTCGGACTCACTCGTACGTACACAATATCTCCGACACTGTAATCACTGTTTCGCGTACGATTCTTATCGTAGTACGCTTTCGCTATCTGCTGTGCGGATACAATTTTCTCTCTCGCGATCGTTTGGAGCTCGCGTGGCTCGCTATACATCGTTTCGTCTTCGCGGGTTAATATTCGCGCGGTGCGCGCGGTGCTTCGTCTCGTCGTGGAACGTATCCGTATACTAACTCGAGCGGACATTTTCCCGTGCTCGCGTTGATCATCTCGTTCAGATCGGTTTGCATTTTACGAATATTTTTATCCCAGTCACGTCCGTTATCGTCTGCAAGGTTATTCTGAATCGCGGGAACTGGTACGGCGTTTAGCCGTTCTACTTGACCATTCGCCTGCGGGTGTCTGGGAAGTCGGGGAAGTGATCGTATGTCGGATACCATGTTTCTCGCAAAACTCTCCGAACGCTCGCGAAGTCAAGCAAGTTCCGCGGTCGGATATAAATCTTAAGGGTGCTCCGTACGTCTGCACGAACACGTCTAGCACTCTAATAACATTACTCGTCTTCATATTTTTAACGGCTCGGATAATCGAGAACTTTGTCAAGTTGTCGACTAGTGCGAGAACGAATTTGTTTCCTCGCGCGCTCGAGATAAAAGGGGCTAGGTGGTTCATTTGGTACGCTGTCGTATCCCCCAACAAGAATATATCCCACATATTTTATTCCCCAAAATCGTATAACCCAAATGTCATAGCTCCAAACATCGTATAACCCAAACGTTATATCGCCCAAAATCGTAAGACTCAATTGTCATATCCCCCAAAATCGTATGAACCAAATTTCGTATCCCCCAAAGTCCTATACCCCAAACGTCATATTCCCCAAAAATACCGAAATATATATGTGAACACGGAATTCCAACAATTCTGGGAATATTGATACGAGCCGAATATTTACAATTTTACAACCTCCGCTTCGTCGTTTTGAACGTGTATTCCTTCATACGTTTTACTGCGTGGACAAGTTACTCCATACTTTTCGGAGTTTGTATTCATCCCTTCGTAGTTTCTGCTGTTTATCAGATTCATTGCTAAATAAGTTTAAATTTGTTTCCTCTCTTCGTACTTCCTATCATGTATATATATTGCTTTATAACTTTGGAAGTCCGATTTGATGCATTGCAGTGTTTGAAGTATAATTTCGCCGTGTCGTAATAATAAGAACAATATCGGTTCATGCATATTTATACGTCGTATATGCGAGTCGGAAAAAAAAAACTGCCGTCATTTGTTTTTTTACATCTCAAAATCTAGTCCGTCGGTGAGCTCCGAGTCCTCTGATTACGATAGCAACCGATCAGACAACAACGCTCTTGTCATCGAAAAGTTTTAAGTAAAACGAAAAATAACGTACCCATCGCATTGCGTAGCCCATTAAACATAAAAAAAATAACTCGGTAATTTTAATGGGTCGAAAATTATCGGCGAAAGGCAAGAATACGCAATGAAGTGTAACGACTGTCACGTCAAAAATGTGGGTGTTTCTCTTTCACCTGAATTTTTAACGCGAGGTTGCGTCGAATACGATTGAATACGCGCTGGTCAAGAGAGATTTCTCACTCCTTTACTACTCCTGGCATCAATTATCGGCGCAACTGCCCATTTTTTAGTCTAACCGTGAGGAAATTTACTAAGGATAGGGCTTGGAATGCTATTCGTTGACTTGTCTGAGAGGTATCATAAAATCTCTTTATCTGTTGCGGCGTAATTAAAATAATGATCGTTGATGATTTGAATTAAACGGATTTGTTTCACCGCGATATGGAAATGCTTTGAATTAACTGAATTTATTTCACTGCGTTATAGAAATGAATTTATAATTGAATCATATTCGGTGAGTAGTGTTGATGATGTCTGGCGACGGCTGGGCGAATTAACGAGGAGGTTGAGTAACAGAGGATATTGCACACTTTTCACTTATAGATTTATCAAGGAAATAGAATTAAATTGTACTTACGTTATTCGTTGAGATGATGCTGGCTGTCATGTAGTGGGTTGGTTGACCACAAATTTCACGCGATATTATGCCGTAATATTCGAAATTTATTCAAAGAAAATAATTCAGGCAAATTCAAAAGTACAAGAACGTGATCTTTGGAGAGTACAAATGACTCGTTGGAACAGGAATTCGTACAAAATTGTCTTTTAACTATCGAGTAAAAGAAAATTCGATGGTGAAACGAAAGATGGTTTCGTTCCAGTAGATGAGTTGAGAATGATAATTTGGTGAACTGAATTAGTCCAAGAAAACTCAGGCCGCATGAAAAATGAATACAATTTTTGGAGATGGAAAGTGTTATCAACAAAATCCTCCAATAGGAGGGTTCCTCTATTTCTTCGTTGTCACAAAACGGATCCGCGATCCTTTTCTCGTATGATGGTTAACAGAGAACGCGGTCTCTGACTCTATCTCTCTCGTCGCCTAGCCGGAGTACCAGCCTACTTGTTGGATGCACCGATCACGCGCTCGCTCTTACGCGCCTCCGTCTCTCTCTACTTGCAATAGTTCCTTACGGGCTGGACTACTAAAAATCTACTTCCGTACATAAGGTAATGTAAATTCCCTTTTTTACGATGGAAGCCCGTTAGGGTATTCAGCTAGGAAGACTCCAATGGTCTAGCCGCAGGGTAAAAGCTTGGATCTATGCTTCTTGGGTCGATGCTGCGGTCGATCGTATCGACGTCGGCAGCGGAGTTCACTGTTTCACCGAGGGTAGTGCGTGTGTCGAGGGGGATTGAAACCTCTGTCCGCATCTATCTTGTGTGGTCGATAATTCTATTTCCAAATTTTACCCATGTAAATTTAATTCACACGACGAGTATTTGAGATCTCATTGGAAATATTTTCCAGAGGTGATACATTCCTGGAATAATATCGTTCAGCGATTGATAAGAATTATCATTCCTTTTATGATTTTAATAATAATGAATAATGTTTGAATTTTGTGAAATGTAGGAATTATTTTGAAGGGACAGGTTTGCGAATAGTACGAAAATAAGCAGAAATATAAGTTGCGAAAATTATTATTAATAAAAAGAAATAGAGAGCGTTACGTCAGGACGTAACACCTCCCCCCTTAAGATGATTGTTAGGGGAAGCCTAATGATCATTCCAATGGGTGTGTATCCATATATCCATATATATCTCTTAGTAATAATTAATTAAATGTATGGCCCTTGGTGTTGTTACCATAGTCTCTTGTCCCTTCGTCCGAGATATTATTTCTTTTTTCTTATATATATTTTTATTTGAATCAAGGATAATGGATTTTTTATTTCAGGTAAGTATGAAATTATGGCTTTATTTTCTTTGGTGTAGTTGTTTTTTCCTCTCCTCTTATAAGTAACTTATTGCTAAGTGCTTATACGATTTTTCTTCTCTTCTACCTTTGGCAAATAAGCTTTATGAATAATAGGATTTTAATGTAAGGCACTACTTTGGCATTAAGCGTGGTTAATATTTGTATAATATATATAAAAGTTAAACATGATAACCCTTAACGATAATAAAATTCGGAATTGCCTTCTTTTTATGATTAATCGCTAACATACGCAAGTTTCGGGGTTTGTCTTGGTGCATGATGTTGTGAGTGTAGGCGTGAGGTCTTCTTCTTGTCGATGTATTGGTCCAGTTTTATTACAGCCATAGTTCAGCCTCATAGGCGCCAATCTCGTCAGTGGTGATTACTGTATTGAAGGTTTGCCCTTGCGGTAGTAAGATGTCTTCCACCATTGTATATTTTGTTCCGCCCAGAATAACGGATCGGTCTTGGCGTGGTAGTTTCCGTGTCCATTCCTCGAGTACGCCGTTAGGGATTCCTCTCCATTCCGGGGGTACGTAGCAACCGGGTACCAAGGGCCAATAAAGTTGTGATAGGAACGCCCTCCCCTCGTTAGTTTTCGGAGGGTTGATCACAATCGGCAGAATGTACTGGACCATCTGTGAATATTGACAATCATTACATTAGTTAGGCGTATAAGAAACCTTTCTTCCTTGTTATGTTAAAAAAAAAATTTCTATTATTATTATTATTATTATTATTATTATTATTATTTTTTTTTTTTTTTTTTTACAAGGAGTTGCGGAATCCTAGTTACGGATTCACACCAGCCAAGCTGTTGGATATGTGGGACTCCCGATTGGCCTACCCACTAAACCGCCCTCTCCTTTCCGTCCTCCCCCGACCAGGAACTATGTTAATATTACTTCTGATCGGGGGGTCTGTCTGTGTTTGTCTTGTCATGTTGTGCGTGCATTCTGTTTCTGTTTTCTTTGTCGCGTCTGGTCTGTCATGTCAGGCAGCCGTCCGCGTTTTTACGTCTCAGTATTGTCTCTATGTATGTGGCGATGTTTTGCCATTGGTCGTTTCCGTGGAGCATCACCTCGACGATGTTGTCCGGTGTGATGCTTCCGACCGCCGTTTCTGTTTCTTGTCGCAGTCTTGTCCAACGGTCACATCTGAAGAAGGTGTGTTCCGCGTCGTCTCGTTCGTGTCCACAGTATGTACAGTCCGGTGTTCGTACTCTGTTCATTTTATGTAGGTACCGTCTAAAGTAACCGTGTCCCGTCAGGAATTGAGTGACGTAAAAGTTTACGTCTCCAAAATCCCGACGGAGCCACAGTCTCAGGTCCTTTATCAGTCGTCTCGTCCAGTTTCCTGTCGTTTCTTCTGTCCATCGTTGTTGCCACATCTGTAGCGTCCTGTCTCTTTCTGTCGATGCCGCGTCCTGTCGTCTTGTATCTGCGCTCTTACCATAGATCCTCCTGCGCTCGAAAGCGAGGAGGTCTATGGGAATCACGCCCGCTATCACCAGAACAGCCTGTGCAGAGACGGTCCGGTAGGAGCAAGCGATCCTCAGCGCGCTCTGTCTTTGTACTGCCATCATTGCGTGGCAGTATTTTTTTGTCTTCAGGGAGTCTGCCCAGATCTCCGCGCCGTACAGCAGAATCGAGTGGGCTGTTGACATTAATAGTCTCCGTTTCCCCGGTCTCGGTCCGTTCGTATTTGCCATCAGGCGGCTTAAGGATGCTATCCTTTCGGCCGCCTTCTGAGCTGTCCTTTGTATGTGAGGCCAGAAGGTCATCTTTGTATCTAGGGTCACCCCCAGATACTTGACGTCCCCTCTGGTCTCGTTGTCGTCCGTCCCGACCTTCATCGGTAGTAGCGTCTGTATGCGTTTCCTCGTGAGGAAAAGCAGTTCTGTCTTCTCCGTCGCTAGTTGTAGTCCGTGGTCAGTCATCCATCGTCCGACCCGTCTCATCGTCTGGTTCAGTTTGTACTGCGCCAGTTCTGGAGAGCGCTCGACGATCACCGCCGCTACGTCATCGGCGTATGCGACGAGGAGTACGCCGAGCGGAAGCTCCAGTCTGAGCAGGCCGTCGTAGAGTCCGTTCCAGAAGTCCGGTCCAAGTATGGATCCTTGGGCCACCCCCGCGGTAATTTGTCTCGTCATCTGTCCCTCTGTTGTTTCGTATGTAATTCGTCGGTTTCGCAGGTAATCCTCCACTACCCGGAGCAGGTACGTCGGAATCCTGTAGCCGCCTCTGAGCGCCCCCAGGATGTCGACCCACCTGGCCGAGTTGAAGGCGTTCCTGACGTCCAGTGTCGCCAGCAGCACGATGGGCCGCGCTGCGTGGCAGTGTCTGTCTGTGTCTCGGAAGGAGTCGACCACCCTCTGGATTGCTCCGATGGTTGATCGACCCTTCCTGAAGCCGAACTGCTGGTCTGAGAGGCCTCCACCGTTCTGTATCGCGTTCGTCAGTCTTGGTCTGAGTAGCCGTTCGTACAGTTTCCCTGTCGTGTCTAGTAAGCTCAGCGGCCGGTAGGCCGACGGCGCACTGGGGTCACCCTTCCCCTTTGGGATGAGGACCAGCTTCGCCGTCTTCCAGCGGTCGCTGAAGGTCCCTGTCGTCAAGCACGTATTGTACAGGTCGAGGAGTATCTCCGGCCTCTGGCTAGCCATCAGCCGGATGATCTCTCCCGGTACTCCGTCGGGTCCTGGCGCTTTACCCGTCTTCACGGCGTTGGCTGCTCTGGTGAGCTCCTCCGCCGTGAAGACGGGGACCGCCGAAGTTTCATTGTCGTTCGTTACGTCCGTGCGTATCGGGTGTGTCGGGAACAGTCCGTCGACGATCCGTCGTGTGGTTTCCGCGTCTTTGAGTTCCGGCGGAGCCCGGGCCCCCAGTTTACCGGTTACGATCTTGTAACCGGTTCCCCACGGGTCGCGGTCCACCTCCTCGCAGAGCTTCTTCCAGCATCGCGCCTTGCTGTCTCTAATAGCGTTCGTCAGTCTTTTTCGTTCCGTCCTGTATGCCTCCTGTAGGGATTCCCTTTCAGGTCTCCCGCCGGCCCTGGTGACCCGTCTTCGATTGGCGAGGCACCTTTTCCGCAGTTCGGCTATCTCGTCCGTCCACCAGTACTGTGGTTGTCTGTTTTGTCTGTTCCGTCGTTTCGGCATTGTGCTGTTGCACAGCCGCTCCGTCAGCTTAGCCGTCTCGTCTGCCAGTCTTTCCGCCCTTTGCCGACCGGTCAGCTCCGGGGGAACGTTTGTGCTCGGAGCCGGCGCTGCCGCCAGTTCCTCCGCAAACTTTTGTACGTCGAGTTTGTTCGTGTTCCACCGCGGGGGTTGTCGAACTCTCGTTCGCGTTGTCGTCGTCTGTACTGCCACTTCAAAAGCAATGTACTGATGATCACTGGCCGTGTAGTCCTCGATCACCCGCCATCCCCTTATCAGCGGCAGCAGTCGTTCTGACGTTATCGTAACGTCCGGTATAGATTCCCCGTATCCTGGTCGTCTGTATGTCGGTACGTTCCCCGTATTTACCACTACGAGGTCTAGCCTTGCGGCCATCTCCAGTAGTAGTCGTCCCCGTTTGTTCGTTCCTGTCATGCCCCACTCGATCGCCCTCGCGTTGAAATCCCCCGCGATCACGACATCTCCGGACAGATCCCTGATTCCGTCCTCGAGGAGCGCCACCTTTCTCTCGAATTCCGCCACGGCGCAGTTTGGAGTCAGGTAGACGCTGACATATGTGACAGCGCCCACCTTGGCCCAGACGTAATCGTCCCCACCGCCCCGATCGGTTATCCGGGTCCGGGCCGCGCCCCTCACCCAGATAGCAACTGTCTTCGTTTCGTTCGTTATCCATGTCTGCGTCGGTCGTGTCCTGTACGGTTCGCACAGTATCAGGATATTAGCGTCGTATTCGTCTGCTATCTGGGGCAGTAGCATGTCTGCTGTCCTGCTCCGGTTCAGGTTTCCCTGAATTATTCTTTCCGTTGTTTGGCTTGCCTCCTGCACTCCCCCAGCGCAGCCCGGAACTCGGCACATCTCCCGGATCCCGCAAGGTGTCCGACGTCACCGTGTCCCGCCATGGTACACAGAGGGCAAGCCGGTCTGTTTTTACAGTCCGTCGCGTAATGTCCCGTTTCACCGCATTTCCTGCAGCACTTTGTCCGATCCTCGTTCTTACAGTCCTCCTTCGTGTGTCCGTAGCCTAGGCATTTGTAACATTTCGTCACTGTCAGCCGTTTTCGGAGACGGCATCGCACCCATCCGATCCCGATCCGGCCGCGGTCGAGCAGCAACCTGGCTTCGTGCGATTCTAGGTCGCACACCGCCATGTACTGCTCGGCCCGGTTCGGGCCGAATATGTGGACGCCGAAATCCGCGTCGCGTCCTGTCTCGCGTCTCAGTGACTGTATCACGTCTTCTTTCGTCGTAGCGCAATCCAGGTCCAGGATCTCCAGTTGGACCCTGGAGGTCGTGGTCTTGACGCTCCCTGCGTCCCCGACAGCTTCCTGGAGCGCACGTTGAAATTCTTCGCGTCCGTTCGTGTTGGCTTGTATCTTTATTAGACACAAGCCAGTCTTTGTCTTCCTTAATGTCGTCACCTGCACGTGACTCTTCGTCGGGTCGACCGTCGCTCGTATTTTTCGTACTATATCTGAGTACGTCGTGTCGTCTCCAGGCTTGACAAGTACAGCCGTCCCCCGGTGTTTGGGGGCTGGTTTGCGTCTGTCTTCCTGGGCGTCGGTGTCCGTCTCGTTTGTTTTCTTTTTCTGTTCTGTCTTTTTCTTCTTCTTTGTTGTAATTGTTTGCCAGGGTGCGGCCGTTTCCCCACTCGGAGCCCTCTTCTGTGAGGTCTCCGGAGTGGACCCGGTCGTCTCCCGTTTACGTTTCGTCCGTGGCGTTTCTTGTCTTTTCGTATCCGTTTCTGTCTCAGTATCTGTCGGGTACCCCCTCGGGGCCGCGTTGCTACGCTTATTCAGCGCGGCGTCTGCAGCCTCGAGGATAGTTTTAATACCGTTTTTCACTGTCATGTTCATGTTTTTTTGTATTGCCGCTGCCTCGGCCATTTTTGTCGCCGTTCTCTGTATGAGCTTCAGCAGCTCTGTTTCGTCTAGTTCGTCTCGTCTCGGTGCAGTGTTCTGCGGGTTTGTACTTTCCGTTCGTCCTATCTGTGCTGTCCTGTCTGCATTTTTATAGTCGCTGTCGATGGCGGAGGAGAAGCTGGCCGCACTCCCCGCGCTCGATTCGCTATCCGTCCTGTCGCGTCTCAGAAGTCGCAGTATAGTTCTCTCCGAGTTTTTCGCCGGTTTCCCTCGGTCTTGGACGAGGGTGGATGGTCCCGGTGGTGGGGTTTCCATTCCTTGCGGGGCCAGTCCAGTCTTCTGTCCTGTCTGCCCGTCTGTTCTCTGTTCCGTTCGTGGTGGGGTTGGGAGCCCCGTGGTCGCTGATGCGTTTGACCGTTTTTCATTTTTCTGACCTTTCATTTTGTTTTTCTCCTGCTTCTTTTCTTTGTGAGTGTGAGCGTGTCGTTTGGGTGTGGGTTGCTAGGGCTCCACCGCCGCTTTGCCTCCTCCGCCGACTGCCCCTCCGCTGGCACCAGTGGCCTCACCGAGGCCCCCCCGCTACTGCTGCAGGGCCCTTTCCGGGCGCCACCCGGCACTACTACAGTATGGGGATTTTTCGCTGGTTGATAGGGCAGCTAGGTCCACCCGGCTAAGGGGACCCGGGCCCCTGTACTATCCAGCGGCCCAGGAGCATCAGGCCTGGTTTACTCGGGGTACCCTCTAGCGCTTCGCGTTGGGGCTGCCAGCAGCGGAGAGCGGCGGCAGAGTTCCAGCACCATCACCTAGTGTTGCGTGTGCGTGGTCTGAGTGCCCGTTGCAGTGGCTTTGCCAGTCCATTCACTCCGGAAGAGCCCGTTTATAGGGATCCCGCGCTTTCGCTTTTCGGGAGTCCCCGTTTATAGGGAACCCCGAGCATTCGTTCCCCCAGGGTACCCCGTTTATAGGGTCCCCGGACATTTGCATCACTGGCATGTCACTCGGGCTTGTTTGTATTAGTGTTTGCGTCTGTGTGTGTGTGTGTGTAGCCTGGTTTTGGTCCGCCCCGATTGTTTTCGGTACCATCCATCTCTGGAAGGCGTCCCCCTATCCGCCACCTGGGGAGGCGCCCGATGCGGGACCGGCAACCCGTCACGGGATTATTATTATTATTATTATTATTATTATTATTATTATTATTATTATTATTATTATTATTATTATTATTATTATTATTATTATTATATTAGTATAAGGATTTGCGGTATATATATATTATTTAATATATTATTATTTTTTTTTTATAAAGGAGAAAAAATTGGAAAAAGGGGTGAACTCACTTGATCGTCGACATAACCGTTTACTTGTTACTCGTATGTCGTTATTCTCCATTGCCCTTTCCTGCTAGATTCCTGGCATGTTCCAACTTCCTTATTTCTTCTTCGAGTCCCGAAATGCTGCGAATTGACAGATTTGACGGTACATCGCGAGTATCCACTTCCAAGAGTCTCTGTAGCGAGTAACGTTCTACTTCCATATCCTCGGATTTACTTATAAGATCAAGGGCTTCGCTGCTGGCTTCTTCTTCGCTGCGGACCTCTTCGACTACTACATTACTGTATTGCCCTTTTCCTATGTATTCGATGAGCTCCGGCCTCTGTGTAAGAGGTGTCAATGTGTCGAGGTACCATCCGCACGTAATTCCTCCGAGGTGTATATCCTGTCCGAGCCGGACGGATACTCGCCTTAACCATTGGTCACGTGTTTTCTGGGCCAGTCTCCGCCACTCCGGCGGTACGTAAATAAATCGCTGTTGATAGCCTGGCGGATCCAATGCTACTCTCCAGTAGCAGATGAATTTTTCCATTCCCAGCCTAGGGCTAATAACATATCGTGGATTAACGGCGATCGGCAGGTGTCTTCCCAACCCCAGTAGCTTAAGCGGCTCGTGCCATTCAGGTACCGGCTCGTTAATCGCCGGCCATCCTCTTGTGCCAGGTATGGGAACCGTAGCATATCGTTGTCCCTGTGGCATAAGGATATCGTTGCGCCACTCATATAGTGTTTGCCCCAAAGTAATATCTTCGAGCGGATTAGCTCGTAATTGCGTGGTCCATTCGTCCAAACGCGTCTTTTCGATATGTCGCCATTCGGGTGGTACGAACAGGAGAAAAGGTTTTTCAACGATATCTATGTATAAAGAGATTTTCCAGTAACAGTAAATAACAGCAGTTCCAGGCACCACGCTCGCAGGTGCCACCGCGTTGATTCTGATTTTTAGTGTCTCCGGCAGTGGTGCATGTTGATCGGATCTGGTTTGTATTAATGCAGTAATTTCGCGTCCGCATTTGCATCTCGCCATATCTTCGGGTTTCTGTTGTTATATTTTAATTATTGATATTAATTATTTGTGCAATTCCGATTTATTTTTGGCTAACAAGTCACCGTTAAATTATTATAGATAGTATGCTTTAAATTTATCGATTATCCGTTATGTTTTTTTGTTATTATTATATATTTCCGTCCCTTTTTCTTTTCTCTTCTTTTTTTTCAAGGGGGGGAGAGAAAAAATTATCATTTAAAAGTTATCCTTTTGGATATATATATATATATATTGTTACGTCCAGCGTAACGCTCCGTTTATTTTCCCTTTTACTACCAATAAAAGTTGAACCTCAAATTCTAAAAAAAAGAAGAAAAAGGGAATCGGGCTAAAACTCGTGTCTAACGATATTCATTATTGCCTACTGCGAGATCAGAATCAAGTTAGCCTAAATTCTAACAACCTCAGAGTACTACCTTAACGAGTCGACGCCGACGAACCTAGATAAAGTAGATCCGGGCCCCACAGGCGGAGGCCGAGAAAGGCCGTCTCTGACCTCTCTTCCGAGCGCTCCCCGACAGATAAAAAAAAAAAGAAACTGAAAGGAACAAGACCCACTTACCGTAGGGATCTACTACTATCAATATCGACTACCGCCTCGTAGATCTTTAACTCGGTATAAACTACCTTACCGTGGCCAAAAACCATTTAAAGAGGAACCTACGGTCAGTCGTTTAGAGCCTTCGGGCCCTAGATACTGTTACGTCCAAACTAGCGTTCTTTTAATTATCCTAGTTTGCGTTGTAACAGTTGCCTCTTGTTACTATCGCACGCGCTGGTCAGGAGGGTGTTGAACCGACCTTTACCACACCTGGTATTGATAAAGAGAACAACGTTGCTCGTTTTTAAAGCCTAACCTTGCGGAAAATTGCTTGGGATGGAGCCCTTAAGAATGCTTGTCGTATCTGTGTCTTAGGGTGTCAACTAATTGGTAGTGGTTTCGATGTCTTTGTGACAAAGAGAGAGATAGAGAGGAAATCTTCGGTGGGACGGCGACTACCTACCGGTTTTTGGCCAGGTGTCGGAACGCGAGGCACGGTAGAAGAAGAATCTCGAAGAGACTTTATAAATCACTGGGCCGCGAGAACGGAAATAAAATCATGCGTGATTAATAATTTGGTAGAAATGTACTTACGGTTGTAAACGATGAATTGCCGGTCTCCGTTGAGTTCGTTCTCGTGGATTGTGTTTGTAAATGAGTTGTTAGGAAAATAAAATGTCTCACGGGAATATGAGTAAGATTAACACTGTTTTAATACCGGAAAAATGATATGGGTGATACAATTGGTAAAGAATTCAATTTACTGAACAATGCGAGCCCCGAATGTCTTTCTTTAGATTGAGTTGAACAATGAAAATTGTTATATGTCAAGTAGTTCGGTTTCCATCGGAATAAAATAAAATTCTTTATTACGCGATTATCGATCTTTTGAATATCTATCGAAACTTCAAACTAAGAAGTCTGTGGTTTGTTTGTCGTTTTATATGGTCTATACAGTTTCTTTAAATGATACTTCGATGTGGGTACTTCCAAAACGGGTGCTTCTAAATGATATTTCTAAGTGGTAAGTGGTCTGTCTATCTGGTCTTTCTAAAGTGGCTCCTGAGCGCACAATTTCCGGGTTTTTTATACCATTGTTCTCGGTGACATGTAGAGGGGATGTTGCTATGGGAGTGTCTTTTTATGTCTATTCCGTATAAAATTTTGGTACAGTAACGAGAAGATGAGGTGATGTCCCGGATCTCCTCCGTGATTGGCCCATGATCTTGAGTCCTTCTTTTAGGCATAAATCCATTTATTGGGCCCGCGCCGTAGGTGACGGGGTAGGGTATTGAAAAGTAAAAGGGCGCGGACGAGATCACGTATACATCGGTCCCCTCTTTTTCTCATTTCCGCTTTCCTGGAAGTCGTTACCAGAAAGACTCTTGGTGGTATGCAGCCACTTTATAGCTGAATACTTTATATGTCAAAGATCGACAGAGTTGCGTTCCAATCTGACTATGGAATGAATTTCATCAGGTGTCTAGACAAAGAGAACCGGTATCGTGGAGTGAAATTACGCTCTCCTATATCCTCTAGACTTTATACGTATTGCGTGAAATATAAAATTGAATCTCCTTATAAGGATTTCCGAACCGGGTATCGTTAATTCTATAAAAAGAAATGAATGTAATTATTCTTAAAATGAGACGTAATTTAACGTGAACTGGTCGTGGCGTGTATGGCGTAAATGTATAATAAAAATATTAAATTTTACTTTTATTTCTTTTCCACATTAATACGTCTAGCGTCGTGCCATGGAATAGAAATTCCTCGGCAAATTCCTTACAGTTTATTCCTTTAGTTATTTTGTTTAAACAAAATGGCGTTCAAGTTGGTTACTGTTAAGAATTTCTCGAGGGCTGAAGTGAACTATTCGAGTATTTCATTTGCAGTATTATGCTTATAGTCGGAGAGTGCATGGCGCTTTCTTCTACCAGATTCTTTGCCCCTGAAACTATCGAACGTAGATCGTTCATACAGTTTCATTGAGGTGAAGCTCTTTTTGCCTTTACGGTGACGTCAGTCTTTTTATCCTTACTTAACGATGTATATTTAATTACTACTATAAGGATAAACACAGGCGTTCCAGAGAGCAAATCCTGTATATGAATTGTGTCTTCTGCTTCTTTTCTTAACGAAGTATATTCTCAGCTTCATTTCTCTATCTGCCATTATCTGTATTCTAATTCCTTGTTAAAGAACTGTCATTGTTATTTCATTAAATTCTTTATTGCGAATAGTCGGGAGATCTGTGCTTTTTGTCCAAAAATAATCCCTTTTTCCCCCTGCTAAGATCATGATCAAGAGCCCTTCTCCCTTCGTTTAGCCTGTGGAATTAAGCTCAACTAGAACAACGTTTTAAAGCTTTTCCTTCAACGAAGATAATTTGTCGACCCGACTCTATGTATTTAGGGCCCGAAGGCTCTAAACGACTGACCGTAGGTTCCTCTTTAAATGGTTTTTGGTCACGGTAAGGTAGTTTTTACTGAGTTAAAGATCTATGAGGCGGTAGTCGATATTGATAGTAGTAGATCCCTACGGTAAGTGGGCCTTGTTCCTTTTAGTTACTTTTTTGGAACTGTCGGGGAGCGCTCGGAAGAGAGGTCAGAGACCGCCTTTCTCGGCCTCCGCCTGTGGGGCCCGGATCTACTTTATCTAGATTCGTCGGCGTCGACTCGTTAAGGTAGGACTCTGAGGTTGGTAGAATTGGAGCTAACTTGATTCTGATCTCGCAGTAGGCAATAATGAATATCGTTAGACAGGAGTTTTAGCCCGATTCCCTTTTTCCTTTTTTGTAGTGTTTAAGGTTCAACTTTTATTGGTGGTAAAAGGGAAAACAGAGCGTTACGCTGGACGTAACAATACATATAGTCGGGTCGACAAATTATCTTCGTTAAAGGAAACGCCTTAAAACGTTGTTCAAGTTGAGCGTAATTCCACAGGCTAAACGAAAGGAGAAGGGCTTTTGATCATGATCTTAGCAGGGGGAAGAAGGGATTATTGTTGGATAAAAAGCACAGACCTCCCGACTATTCGCAATAAAGAATTTAAAGAAATAACAATGGCAGTTCTTTAACAAGGAATTAGAATACAGATAATGGCAGATAGAGAAATGAAGCTGAGAATATACTTCGTTAAGAAAAGTAACAAAGGACACAATTCATATACAGGATTTGCTCTCTGGAACGCCTGTGTTTATTCTTATAGTAGTAATTAAATATACATCGTTAAGTAAGCATAAAGAGAGTGACGCCACCATAAAGGCAAAAAAGGCTTCACCTCAATGAATCTGTACAAACGATACACATTCGATGGTTTCAGGCGTAAAGAACCAGGTAGAAGAAATGGCCATGCACTCTCTGACTATAAGCGTAATACTACAAATACAATACTCGACTAATTTACTTCAGCCCTCGAAAAATGCTCAACAGTAACCAACTTGAACACCAGTTTTGTTTAAACAAAATAACTAAACGAATAAACTGTAAGGAATTTGCCGAGAAATTTCTTTTCCATGGCACGCCACTAGACGAATTAATGTGGAAAAGAAATAAAAGTAAAATTTAATATTTTCTGTTTCACATTCATACACGCCACGACCAATTCACGTTAAATTACGTCTCATTTTAAGAATAATTACATTCATTTATTTTTATAGAATTAACGATGCCCGGTTCGGAAATCCTTATAAGGAGATACAATTTTATATTTCACGCAATACGTATAAAATTCAGAGAACATAGGAGAGCGTATTTCTATTCGACGATACCGGTTTTCTTTGTCTAGACACCGATGAGATTCGTTTAATAGTCGGATTGGAACACCACTCTTGTGATTTCTTGCATATAAAGTATTTACCTATAAAGCGGCAATGAGACACCAAAAGGCTCTCTGGTAATGACTTCCAGGAAACCGGAAACAAGAAGAGAGGGGACCGATGCCTACGTGATCTCGTCCGCGCCCTTTTTCTTTTCGATACCCCACCCCGTCACTTACGGCGCGGGCCTGATAAACGAAATTATGCCTGAAAGAAGGACTTAAGATCACGGGCCAATCACGGAAGAGATCCGAAGCATCACCTCATCTTCTCGTTACTGTACCAAAATTCTATACGGAATAGATATAAAAAGACACTCCTATAACAAAATCCCCTCTATTTGTCACCAAGGAAGATGGTATAAAAACCCCGGAAATTACCAGATACCAGATACTTAGATACGATCCGTAATATCATTTAAAAGCACCGACTTTAGAAATATTCATTTCGAAGTATCATTTAAAGAAATCGATTTAGACTATATAAAACGACGAGAACAAACTACCGAGTTTAATTTTGAAGTTTCGATAAAGATCGAAAACTGTGTACATTACAATTTTCATTGCTCACCGCAATTCAAAGGAAGACATTCGGGTTCGCGTAATTCCGTAAATTGAACTTTTTACCAATTGTATCACCCAGATAATTTTTTTTGGCATTAAAACCAGTGTTAATTTTCCTTGTATTTTCGTGAAACATTTTAATCACCTTTCTACTCATTTACGAACTCAAACTACGAGAACAAAGTCAACAAGCACCTGCAACTCATCGTTTACAACCGTAAGTACATTTCTACCAAATTATTAATCACGCATGATCTTATTTCCGTTCTCGCGACCCAGTGATTTATAAAGTTTCTTCGAGATTTTCCTTTTACTGTGCCCCGCGTTCCGACACCTGGCCAGAAGCCAGCAGGTAGCGGCCGTCCCACTGAAGATTTCCGCTCTATCTCTCTCTTTGTCACAAAGACGCCGAAACCACTACCAATTAGTTGACACCCTAAGACACAGATACGACAAGCATTCTTAAGGGCTCCATCCCAAGCAATTTTCCGCAAGGTTAGGCTTTAAAAAGGAGCAACGTTGTTATCTTTATCGACACCGGGTGTGGTAAAGGTCGGTTCAACACCCTCCTGACCAGCGCGTGCGATAGTAACAAGAGGCAACTGTTACAACGCAAACTAGGATAATTAAAAGAACGCTAGTTTGGACGTAACATCAGTTTCCTTGAGTTAGCTTGGGTAAAAAAAAATGTAATCGTACTTCATATTTGTTATCTGTCGTAGTCTTTAATATAGCGTTTCTCCAAGCCCCAGTCTGTCATTTGTCAGGAGGTCTACGTATGTAATCTTAACTAGGGTGTTATCAGTATATTTTTTTTGTAATTAATTAAAATATTGATTATTATATATATATTATTTATTATTTTTTTTTTTATTATTATTTTTTTTTTTTCGTTTTTCCTTTATTATATCTTCTCTTTTTTTTTTCCTTTTATTATTTGGCAGTTGTTACTGGTATGAATATATTTTATTATGGATTTTCCCTAATCCGTTCTTTTTCCTTTGCTCTTCCTCTCCTTATTTTGCCTGTTTTTTTCTTTTTCCTCCGGGTTATTACTTATCATCCTTCTTCGGTCTTTGTAACAGAAAATATTGTTGTTTATTCTTCGCGTTTGAACCCTCGTCCGACTCTTGTGCATCGATTTTGAGTTTAGGGTATAAAGTGTTAGGTTCGTTAAGCTCTTCTGCACCATCTGTATAAGTGGTTGAAGTGGAGGCGGTAGTATTCCTTGGCGGCACGGCTCTTGCCCTGGGCAGCGTGTCATAAACCGGGCGTGTGCGTATAGCTATAGTCTTGCCGGCTCCGTCTGTTTGTGTACCGGCTAATACTTGTGTAGGGTATGTTTCTTCTTTTCGGTTTGGGTGTGGTAGTGTACGAAAATTAGAACCGTAGTGTCTCATGATTGCATTGAAGTCGTGAATTCTCGGGTCGAATTCATATGTTATGGGTGGGATGAGAGATAGATCTCCATTGGGGGCTCCGCAAGGCTGGTATGCCGGTGGTTGCAATGGTTTGGATTCTTATTATTATTCGGCTTAGGTGGTTTATTGCTCAGGTGCAATAACAAGCTCGTAACATTGTCCCAAATTGCGCCTAGCAAATGTATGGACCATCCGTATACAGTGTGTAGAGCATAACCGTGTATTATTGTATCGATGATGAGTTTAATTCCCCTGATGATGATCATTACTGCAATTAATCCTGCGCTCACGTTCCCAAATCTGATGAGATAACCCCATGTTTTGTCCCATGCGGATTCTACAATTTTATTTAACGCCTCTTCGTCGAGAAGATTTGATAGGGAACCCCCTTGAACAATGGTGGAGTGTCCGGTGATTCCTCGCGCCAATGAATTTAGTATCGCCGGTCTTTCCGCGGGGAACATTAAATGATCGCGAAGTTCTTCCAATTCTTTCTGTGTATATATTCCGCTTGTTGCTAATGCGTAAGGGCTAACGTATTTCCAAGTGGGTTTAGTGAGAGGCTTGAGAACAGTAGGAGTTTGAGTTTGCATAGGTGTTGGTCCGAAAGAATACCAATCTCTGTCTAACAGATACATAGGAGCGAGTAGTCGATTACAAGAGACTTCGGTGCCGGGTTTTAGTAGTATGTGAGTTCGCGGTGACAGGTGGAAAGAGAAATTTCCCATTATTACAGGTAATTCGTTGTAACATTCGGCGGTTCGGGCAATTTTTACTTCGACGGGAATACATTGAGCGATGTGTGCCACTTCTCCGTCTATCACAGCCATGTATCCCGACCCCTTCATTAAATCGTAAGCAAATTCGTCAGGAGAAATTCTCGCTATTGTCAGCGCAGTTTGCAATATTTGTCGTTCGAGGTTGCAAGTTGCATTAATATGTCGCGATACATGTCTTTAATTTGCGTACGGATATGTTTTTCTACGAATACGAATTTAGAATTCATGTATGTGAAAATATCCAGATTGTTTACCTCGATGGGTCTTTTTGCAATGAAGGGGTTTCCCGCGTAGTCTCTACAATAAGCAGCTTAGGATGCTCGGTCTTAGTTAAAATGTACCCGCAGACTTTAATTGTGTTTTTGCTAGAAAGTCCGAATGTTACATCTCCTTCGGTGAGAGTGTATACTGTTTGTTCGTTGCCAACGTCGTAATCCGCAATTCTATCGGCAATCCCTTCGTACAAAAGTCCGTACCTGCCGGTTTTACAACTGTCTTCGGGCAACGGGTCCCAAAACGTATTGCCGCCGTCGAAGTCAACACAACGGCCCTCGCTCAACTCGCAATTCGTTCCGGATCGTAAATGTATTTTATTAGTATCTACGTTTACTCGAGCGTTGTAATCTCTCAATGATATTTTCACACTTCCATGTACTATTACTTTATCCCATGTACCGTAAGGATCGGAATAAGTACTACCTTCGCAAGACCCGTCGTTATTAATAGAGCCTGCTATGTGTATTGGTCGCGTAATTGTTCCGTTTGTCGTAATCCCCGTGACTGTGGTTTGTCCTATCTTAACATTACCATATCGATACATGCCAAGGCAAGATTCTCGGTTGACGCTATATATATATCCGTATTCTCCGTTGGTTACATCCATCGTATGGGAATGCATTCCACATCTTTTGATCGTTCGGTAAATTTCCACTTTACATTGCCTTACTTTTATAGATGAATATTTATTGATTTGTATAAGTTGAATATAGGTGCGAGTGACGTTAACTTCTTGTTGGGGGATGTTGCATTCTCCCACTCCTAGTAATGATACGCTGGTGATGTTTGACGTAACACCGGCGTAATCGTACCCAATCCATCCATGAGTCACCGAGATTTGGGAATTTAAGTAGATCAGTGCACTCCATGCGAGTAGAATTCCGAGCTTCATTGTCTGTAATATTATCATTCGTGAGATACCGAGTATTCAATAATTTATATATTTTTCGATATTTGTTTCTACTCTGTATTTTGTGAACGCGAGAAGACGGGGGTATTTTATGGCCTGGCCAATAGGAAAATTTCCTTCCCTTGCGAAGGGAACTCGACAAGTGGTACGAGGATTATCGCGCTGAGTTTTCGTGAACCTTGAGAGTGGGGATTTGTGTATTAAACCGGGGTTGCGGAAGAAGAAAATCATCCAAGTCTCCGAACTCGAAACTTATTGCATTATGTCGCCGTTTTTTCTTTTCGTCGAACAATTGAACGCGGCCTATATGGCGGCGTATTGCGTCCTGCTCCGTGGCGGATCGCAGGAGGAGTTTAATCGAAGGGTAAGTGTCGCGTTTACTTCTATGATATTTTTTTTTGTTCTTTTTTTTTATAAAGAATTTATTGTTTAATCTTTTTCTTCTCTTTTTTTTCAGATTGCGGAATTGCGGACGTCCCCGTCCGTCTTCTTCGCTTCGGACGAAGACTGGGATACCGAGGAATCGGGTCCCAGTTATCTGGAGGAATTGTGGATACAGGGGCTTTATCCCCCTGTTAATCGGACGCGGTTCCCGGATCTCCGTGCCGGCCTGCAAGATCTCGACGAGCGGGGTTTCTCGCACGCTGACGATCCCCTGGAGGGGTTCAATCCAGAAGATTACGTGGCGCTACCGTTCGGCGAGCCTCAGAGGCCTAACGAAATGGAGGTCGAGGAGGACGATGGGGGGTCGGGTCACTCGACCGATCCGGGGGAGGACGATGGGTCCGATAGCGAAGGTGGCCCCGTTCGCCCAGCCTCTCATATCCGCGGGTATTTATTGTTACCCCTTTTTTTTTGGATGTATGTATTTTTTATTTTTTTTAACTAACGGGTTTATGTATTTTTTTTGTTTCAGCTCACGGTACCGGCCCTATTAGGGTTTCGGAATAATTAGTTTTAAATTAGCTTTAGATAGGTTATAGTTTTTAGGCACTCATTATAACAATAGGCAAAGAGTGCCTATTAAAATGACCAGCGAGGCCTCTTGACACAGCTTTCGATGAGGATTCTCCGCAGTGTAGGCTCCAAAAAATTTAGATTTTCAGAATTTACTTCGGTATACTTCCAACCTATAGCCTGCGGTTGAATAAAAATAGCTTTTTCACTGAATTTATCTTCTCGGACGTCCGTATCACAGTGTAACTTTGGATGGTGCAAACCAATTTTGTTCTCCTTCGCAGGAGTGTTTTATCACATCATGACTATTGTGCACAAACATTTTGAAACTACTGCTAAGCCTTTAATGAGTTGTTTCAAAATAAAAATTCAATTTTGTTCCGCTAAATGTCCGTACGGTGTACCAATTATGAAGTCTACGAACCAATTTTTTTCTTTTTCGCAGCATTATTTTATTTTATCGAAAGCACTATGCACAGCAAATTGGAAGACATTCCGACGTCTCTGAACATTTTTTCCAGGCATTTTCCATTTAAAAATCCATTTTCTCCCGTCAAATGTCCGTACGGCGCTGCAATTCTGAAACCTACGAACGAATTTTTTTCTAATTTTCAGCAATATTTCATTGGATCGAAAACACTATGCACAGCAAATTTGAAGTCATTCTGATATTTCTTAATATTTTTATGCTACAATTATTTTTAGTGAGGATTTATTTTAAAGGTTATGTTATTTTAATTTTCCAAAAAAAAAATTTTCATCACGTCAAAGAAGAAAATTTGGTTGCGAATAATAAAACACGAAATATCACACATTGATTGACAAATATTAGCCCTTTTTATTTCGAAAATAATATATTTTGAACGAAAATCATTCACAATCTTTTACAATACGTTATTCACATTCATAATAAAAATCGTAAATTTCACGGGTGCACTGAAAAACTTGGTTATAATTTCACAAAGAAGAATCATCGAATATCCAAAATTATTGCAATTTGCCAAATAAAATTGAAAACAATCGTGACTATTTATTTTTTTCCATTCATTCTATCTGTCAAAGCTTGGAAGCCGACGACAATTCCATAGCAGACGTGATAAGATTCGCACGCGCCGCGACGTTGGCGGCGGGCGCTGTGGCGGGATGATTTGAAATGAAAAAAAAAAATCTCAACTTTTTTTTCATTTTTTAATGTATATTACTTAAAATATTGGGAAATAGCAATTTAATTTTTTCAAATCTCTAATATTTTTTCGAAACAACAAAAAATTCAAATTTTACCTCGAATTTTTCCAACTACCCTTCTATTTTTTTTTCAATTGTTTCAATATACCTATCTCAAAACAAAAAAAAAAGAAAGAAAAATGAAATTTCTCGAATTTCTCGTTTCCAATGTTTCACTCTCGTACAGAGACAATAACGAATTGATTCTGTCTATTATGGGGAAGAGAAAAACCGCTTAAAGTGTTATAACCGAATTGTCTTATCTATCGACAGTCGAAGAGTCCTCGCAGTCGAATTCATCGAGAAATTAAAATTAAAAAAAAAAATATTTTGGACGCATCCAAGACACTACAACTTTTTATTTGAGTAACTTACTACATCCTTTTCAATACACGACAAGAACTAAGACGATATCTATGTTCGTTGCCGAGATATAATTTTTTTGCTACAACGATTAATATCGAGTAAATTTCATTGAAAATCGTAAGAAAAAGCAAATTTTTCGAATATTCGGCTCCAATACTTCGGTTCCTGTCCAGAGATGATAACAAAGTGATTCCATGTATTTTAGGGAAGAAAAAAACATTTAAAGGGATTAATTTAAAGGGGACATTACACCCAAATGGTAAATGGTAATGGTGATGGTAAATATTTTGTATGTTTGTTTTATACTTATTAAATCTGGTCATAAGTGTTAAGCCAATAAAACGACCTTCGCTAGATATGATTTGATTGGTTACATTAATTTGATTAAGTTCTACGCGATACAATTCGTTATATATGTCTCGTGTCTGAATATTTGACAATTTGTCGTCAAAGAAAAAGGAAATATCAGTCGTGAATAATAATAATCAATTTGTATAAAAACGAAATGTTTTTATTCGATAAAAGTTAAACGCTATGAATCAATTTACATAATTGATAAATGTTTTTCCCCCATACGTTTATACGTATACGTTTATACGCGCAGCGCGACGTTTAAACATATTCAATACGTAGCGCATAATGCAAAGTGTAATCATACATGATACGGAGCGCGTAGCGCGACGTGTACCCCAGTGAGTGCTTTAAAAAATGTCCCGAAGGGACATTTTTCGGGGGGTTTGGGGGGCGGAGCCCACCAACAAGAGCCTCTGCGCCCGCAGGGCGCTGAGGCGCTTGTTCCTTTTTGTAAGAGTGTTTTTTTTTCATTATTCATTATTATTATATTTTTTTTTTTTTTTTTTATTTTTAAGCATAGTTTTTAATTCATAATTATAATTCTTAGTTTTTATTATTATTTATAAAAAAATCTTTTGTATTTTAGTTTTAATAATAAACGCCTGAACAGGCATAAAAATGCAATCTTGTGTTCTCCCTTTTTTTTCTTTTATATTATTGTATAAGTATGTTTTTTTTTTTATAATCATTATTATGAAGAAGATTATTCCCTTTAATATATTTGTACTGGATATAAAATGTTTCTGGATCGTTGCTAGGGACTATTGTTATTTTTGATGGGCAGTTAGTTTACGAGATAATGTCAAAGAGATTGGACGTGATCGAAACATTTTTGAAATACATATATATTCTTTCTTAATTTGACTCGATTCATTGAAAGTTGAGTAGAGAGTGCGACAATTATTATTTTTTTTTGAAGGGATGATTTGATTAATAAATGCCCGGAAAAGGCTTAAAAATATAATTTTATGTTTATTTATTTTATTATTATTTTTTTTTTATTTGCGGCTGCGATAAATCTATTGTTCTGCCAACAGTCCTTGTTTTTTTTTTTTTTTTTTCGATCGTTCCTTAGGGCTGTTGTTCCGTCAACAGTCTTCGTTCTTCTCGTCATGGGTCAACAGTAAGTATGTGTTCTTTTTTTTTTTCAGGTTCTCTTTCTTTTTCGGTCGAGTCCTCCGCGACTCCCGACAAATATTTAGATCTCACGTTCTCTTTTTTTTATTTATTAATGTTTTTTTTTTATTATTATGATTTTTTTTTTTTCTGTCGGTTGAGTCCTCAAGACTCCCAACATTTTGTTTAAATTTTTCTCTTCCTTTTTTTTATACTTTTCTTTTGTATTTTCCGTTGGAATTCCTCCAAGAATTCCGATTTTTTTTTTTATTACTAATATTTTTTCTTTTGCTAATATATATATATTTTTTTTTGTGTTGAGTTCCCTATGGACTCCTGATATTTTGATACTTTATCATTATGTTTTTTTTTCTTTTGGTTGAGTTCCTTATGAGCTCCTGATATTTTTCCATTATTATAATATTTTTTTTTTTATCATTGATCTTCATAATTATTTATATATGTATGAAGATTTTATGATATTTCCTTTTTTTTCCCACATACATAGGTTTTATTATCCATTATTGTAGATATGTTTTCCTCATTCTGATGGTTATTGTTATTATTGTTATTATCAATGTTTTATTTATTCTCATACATATAGTTATCTCTCTATATATATAAAGTTACCGCCGCTGTCGCCGCCGCCGCCGTCGCCGCCGCCGCCGCCGTGTCAGGAATCGAGGGGAGGGCAAAAATATTCTAAGTCCCTCTAAGGGGAATCCCCTTAGGGGCCATCGAGCAAAAATATTCTAAGTCCCTCTAAGGGGGACTTAGAATATTTTTGCTCGATGGGCTGCCCAAGGGGGAATCCCCTTAGAGGGACTTAGAATATTTTCGGTCGACGGGGGGGGGGGGGGAAAGAAAAATATTCTAAGTCCCCCTTAGAGGGACTTAGAATATTTTTCGGAGGGAGGGGGGGGGGGGGGGTGCGGAGGAGCGTGGGAGAGGAAGGCCAAAATATTCTAAGTTCCTCTAAGGAGATTTCGAAGGAGGCAGCAGCGGTGGTCGGCGGCGGAGAAAGAAGCAAAAATATTCCCCAAATGGGTCTTCACTCAAAATAGTTTACAATTGACGAGCGAGCGCGCGTAGCGCGCGAGCCCGGGGAAACGCTAGTATATATATATATTATTTTTTTTATTATTTTTTTTGTTGTGTGTTTTTTTTATTTTCTTAATTAGCTTATTCAATTTAATTCTTTCCAAAGCGTGTTAGATAGATCCCCATTAAATTCCTATGCATTATTATATAAAATTTTCCTACTGTATATGAAAACGTTATTTTTCCTATTTCCTCTACTTTTCTTTATCGTTCCTACATTCTATTCATTATACCCCCTTTTCTTTTATATTTTCCCAGAGTTCCCATCTCTTTTCTTATTCCTATCCTTTCTTTTTATATAGGTAATACAATTATTCCCGTCCCTACACCGATTTATTCATTTTTATGTAACAAATCTTTCTGGCTAATGTTATCAATAATGCGATATTTTCCCTATATGTATATTTTATAAACTATTTTTTTCTAAATTCTATGTATCCATTATGAGCATTGGTATTTTATGTAATTAATTTTATTTATCGTATCTCTATTTAATTCTCTTACTTTTAAGGTGTATTTTCCTATATTTTGGTTCCTTCTTTTCCTTAATTCATGTATATTTCAACTGTTTAGTTGTTTAAAATGTGAGGTTCTTTAGGTTGTATTTATAGGTCATTTTTTTTTTTATTTTTTTTTATACCAAAGTTTCTAATAGATTCCTGTGTTCGAGGGTTTCATCTTCCTCTTCGATGTGAGTGAATAGTTTCCTGCATAATTCTTCGTAGACTTCTTTCTCGCTTATTTGTTGGGGTTTGTTTTGTGCGGTGTTTTTATTGCTAGCTCCGTCTTCCTCGTCTCCGGAGCCCGGGGCCGTTTCGTACGGGGTCGTTGGTACTATTGTATTCACGTCCTCGTCTTCATCGGTATCCTCTGGCGGGTGGTAATTGAAAAGTCCGTACCCTTGGCTTTCCATTGTTTCCATTAATTGTCCCTCTGGAAGAAGAGAATCGCCTCTAAATGTGTATCTCACTCCTCCGAGGGTGATGGGTTGATACATATTCTCACATAACAGTGAGGTGTAACGCGCTCGTCCCTCTTTATTAAGCCTTCTCCACTCGGGGGGTACCCACAGCTCGAACTTGCGTCCGTAGTCGTCGGGCAATTCGATTTTCCAATAACAAAATATTTTTTCCATTCCGTTTACGATGTCGTGTGGTCGGTTTATTCTTACGGGTAGGTCTGTTCCATCGGAGTATTGAAGTCTGGGTTCGCCCCAAAAAGGAGTTTCCTCCTGAGATTCTGGCCATCCATTGCGCCCAGCCATCGGGATGTCCGATAATCTTTGTCCCAGCGGCATGAGTGCACCGGGTAACCATTTGTATAGAGTAGCTCCAAGAACTATGTCTTCGTATGGATTATCGCATAATTTACCGACCCATTCGTCCAACACCGCTGGTTGGATCGTTCGCCACTCGGGTGGTACATATAAATCTACTCTTCTTTTCGGAATCTCCAAATAGAAAGCGATTTTCTAGTAACAGAATAATTCTTCTGTTCCGGGGACAATGACCCGGGGTCTTATTCGATTAAGACATATCCAGAGCGTGTCTTTGTGGGTGTCGTTCATAAGTGATCGACACCAACTGAACTCCGTACAGTAGCAGTGATGGACAGCCATTGTTCCACACGTTCCTGTTTTTGAAACGTTACTTATGAAATTTACCGCATATATATATGTGAAGGCTTTGTTATTTGTTCATACAGTTTTCGTATTATTTTATTTGTATTGCTAAATCTAATTCATGAAATGATTTATTGTATGAGTTCCTCTCTTCGTCTAATTTATTAAATACTCAGGTCCTATCGGTAGCGTGGTTATTTCCTACTTAATATTTAAGTGGGAAGAAATGTTTTTATTTATTCATTTATTATTATATATATTTTTTTATCCTCCTATGCTTCTATTCGTAATTTTCTAATACTTATACGTAAAGTGCCTATTATGGGCGCCCGCCATTTTTTATTCAGAGTTTACGTTCTACTCTTCCATGATTATTTTTCGCATGGGTTATTCTTTCCTCTCTTTCTTATTTTTTTTTTTACTTCCTTCTCTGTGGTCGGGTGCTCCCGAGTATAGTCACGTTACTGGGGACGATTGCGATTCCCCTGTCCTTACAATTGTAGTCGTGTACTACAACGATCTTAGTGTAGCGGAATGTTAACGCTCCGCAAATTACGCAGTCGCCTCGTTCCTTGGTGCATTTCTCGCAGTAAATTGCGTGTCGACAGCTTACGATTATAGTTTCAATTCCTGCGGCCCTGCAACCTTCACACAGATTATTGATAACGTATTGATTGATTTCTAGATCGTTATAAGGTGGGAGGTCCAATGGTGCAACCGCCGTTGTTGAGTCGTTCGATTTGCAATCGAATTCCTCCGTCTCCTTTGATTTAGTTTCCTTGTTTGAAGAGGTTGCCGCACCAGACTCTTTGGGTAGACCGTCTATTGCCTCGTCGAGCGTGTATACAGTGTAGCCGGCTCTGTCCAATGACTCGAACTCGGAGTCGCCGGTCTTTTGAGTAGTCTCACTAGCGAGATATTCATTAATTGCTTCCGTAAGATTTTCCAAACGGCGGAGGCGAACGACGGGATCTTTCTTTATGTACTTAGGTTGCTCTACTACCCGAGGGTCATCGAGAGCTGGTGCCGGTACTGGTCCTCCGTTTACTTTTTTCAAAAAGTTCGCACCTTTTAGGGAGCGCAGGTACTTGCACTCCGGATATACTCGTGCGTGTCGTTCCCATGGTATATCAATGAGCTGCCAATCCTTTATAGCACCCGTGCAATGGTGGCAAACTACTAAGTCGCCGGGTCCTTTTCGGAAAAATCCCGCTCGAGCGAGACTTTCCTTCGTTTGCGGTGAATCTCTCGGCCAACCCCTGAAAGTCATGCGATGCGCGATATAGTCGGAAAACTCCGGATATCCTGGCTCCTTCCAGTTGCGAAGTGTCATTGATGATTTCTTTGTTTTCGGGATTCCTTTATCCGTCTTTTCTATTTCGTCATCGTTGTCGCAAAGGGTCGGTTCACTACGTGCGCCGTGTTGAGCCATCCCCGGCGGGGGCCACGTGCGATTAGCCGTCTCGTCGTCCGTGTGCGCGTACTGGGGTGGTGGTGCCATCAAAGTGGTGTCAACCGTAGGTATCTTAGGTGCGTTTACTTGTTTTACGTACCCTTGCCCTTTCATTGAGAGCAAATATTCACACTTTGGGAACCATAGTGCGTGTTGTTCCCATGGTACGTCCGTAGGCTGCCAATCCTTTAGCCCGCCTCCACAGTAATGGCAAATTACATAATCGCCACTTCCCTCGCGGAAGAATCCAGATTTGGCGTCGTCTTCAGCCGTCTGTGGTGCCCATTTCGGCCAATCTTTAAAGGTTTTCATGCGTTCGTCGAAATCAAGAAGATGCGGATATTCAGCCTTTTTCCAACTCCGAAAGGTCGCTGAAGATTTCCCTGGTTTTGGAGTTACGTTACCGCTTATTCTATCGCAATCTATGCAAGAGTGTCTTTTCCCCGTTGCGCTGGTTTGTCCCCTTTTCCGTTCCGGCCGAGGGAGTGGAATCGTCGCGGGGTCCGTTCCAATCGGTACGTTGCCACACGGCAGATTCCTCACGAATCGGCACAACTCTTGGTGTCTCATATGTTCTCGCATGGGATCGTCATCGTTTGCCCATAGGTTTATGGAAATTTTACACTCGAAGCAACAGACGTAATCCTTTGGCCCACGGTAATAAAATCCCGCGGCGGCAAATTTCGCCGGATCTAATGTAAACAGTGGCGGACCGGGATAACTTTGCAGCCGAACGCTCTCGAAAGGATAATCCGGTTGCGGTGGATGTCCAACGGTCGACATTTTCCGAGTTTTTGTGTCGATTAATTGTTCTATATCTATATATAACTATATCTATCTGACTATATTTTTTTATATATCATTTTTTTCTGTATAATCTTATTAATATGGATATGTTTAATACGTAGTATTATTTTTACGGCGAATATATATTTTCCCCCTTTTTTTTGTATATGGAGGTTTTTTTTTATTTATTATAGTGATTATTGGATGCTGTTTACTGATTTATTTTCTTTATATGTCTAAAGGCTTTCCCTTTCTTCTTCCGGTTTTACGACGCCGGAATGCGTGATTTTCTTAGTCGATTTGGATGTACGACTCGTGAACCCTTTTTTATTTTTATCCGCACGTTTCCTTTTTCCAGTAGTTCCAATACTTCGTATGGTCCAACGTAATGGTCTCCAAGTTTTCCGGGTTTCGGCCCTTTAAGCAGAAATACCGGTTCGCCCACCTTGAAATTTATTGTATTTATTTTCCGATATTCTTTAGCTTTTTCTTTTGCTAAAATTAAATTTTCGCGACTGATCTGTTGAATCGAATGTATTTGTGTTACTAACTGAATTAAATAACCGTCGTAGGTAGCGAGTCTTTCTCTTGCAGCTAACGGCATGCTCGAGGGAGTTCTAGCTATTTTTCCAAACACCATTTCGTAAGGTGTGTGCTTAGTCCCTTCGTGTACGTTCGTATTATAATTAAAAATTGCCAATTCGACCCATTCATCCCAGTTTTTCTCTCGCGTTGTATATTCTTTTAAATATTCTCCAAGGATATGGTGAGATCTTTCTAAGGAACCGTTTGACTGTGGGTGGAAAGCAGTCGTTCTAATTTTCCGAATTCTAAATAATTTGGTAATTTGTTGCATAAATTTGCTCAAGAAATTCGCACCTTGATCGGTTAATACCGCTCTTGGCGCACCAAATTGATAGATATATTGCTTCACGAATGCTTCCGCGATGGTTACGGCCCTAGCATTGGGAAGTGCTATAGCCATGGAAAATTTTGTCAATTGATCTTGGATAGTGAGAATATATTCGTTATCTCTTTTGGTTTTTGCTATCCGTCCTACTATATCCATCGCGATTTTGTCGAATGCAGTGCTGGGCGTATCAGTAATCACGAGTGGTTGTTTTGTTTTAACTCTGACTAATTTTTTTAATTGGCACTGGAGACATCGCTGAATAAATTGTTGAATGTCTGCTTGTAGATTTTTCCAATAATATTCGTGACGGATTCTGTTATAAGTTTTGCTTACTCCGCGGTGTCCTCCGATCGGTGAACAGTGCATTTATCGAATTATTTCGTCGTGTTGATCTTCAGCGGGTTCTCTAACTATTCCATTGCAAATAATAATCTTAAAATCGCTTTCTTCAAATATTCGCTGTTTTTCAGAGTGTATTCTATCCCAAGAGACGTTGCAAATTCTTTCGGATTTAGCGATGCTTATTGATTGGATCCTTAATCTTCTTGCCCGGTATTCACAGTTATGTAAAGCTTCTGTAATGTTTTCGAGTATTTGCGTTGGACCCTCGGTTTGGTGGTCGGAAATCGGAAGGGCAATATTAAATTTATTACCTCGTTTCACGAAGGATTGAGGCCGTTTCAGCCTCAAGTTTCTCATTTTAGATAATTCATTTTTCTCCTGTAATTTTTTACTGCCTTGTATAGGGTGCGGTATATAGTCTCGTGATGTGCTAGGCCCATAGGGATCAGTGGCAGGCACGTCCCATGCCTCGTCATTGTCCTCCGGGTAGTATTGTGCGGCGGGGGATTTATAGTATGGTTCATTCATAGTTTCGTTGGTATTTTCGTCTGGTGCTGCCGGTGGCCTTTCCTCTGGCACGGTTTCGTTCAACGGAGCGTCAAACGTTAGTTCGAAATCACGAGGGTAATTACCGTCCGTATTTTCTCCGGCTGCTGTGAATGTTGCATTGGGTAATTCGCGATCCCAATCGCATTCCTCGAATTCATCATATACCAATGCATAGTTATCTTCTTCTTCTTCGCTCTCCACTAAGTCAGCCTCTTCGTCGTCCGTATCGTGTTCGAGTAATTCGCTGATATCTTCTTCCGTCAATCGTCTTCTCTTTTTCGTTCTTGTTTCCGTATCCTTGTTGACACGAATTATGAAGATGCCGTCGCTCCCGTCAGGTTCCTGTACTGGATTCCTTGACCATGCATCTGCGTTAACATTTGTCTTTCCAGCTTTATACACAACATCGTATTCATATTCGGCGAGTTTTAAACGCCAACGTAGTATTTTAGCATTTCCATCGGTAGCGCGACGGAACCACAATAAAGGTTTATGATCCGTTGCCACCGTAAACTGTCGTCCGTATAGGTAGGGCCGAAAATGAAGTATCGAATGTACAATAGCCAATGCTTCTTTTTCGTACGTATCGTATCTTTCTTCGGTCTTACTTCATCCTCGAGACGCGTATGCACAAGGATGATCGTGACTAATTACTCCTTGTGATAATATGGAGCCAATAGCAACTCCGGATGCATCTGTTGTCAAGATAAATGGTTTTGAAAAATCTGGTTATCGCAAAACCGGTGCCGTGCATAACTTTTCTTTCAATATTTCGAAAGCTTCGTTTTGTTGGATGCCATTCGAAGGGTATTTCTTTTCGAAGAAGTCCCGTGAGTGGTTTGGATATTTTTGCGTAACTTTCTATGAATCTCCGTTAGTAACCCGTTAATCCAAGAAATTGGCGAATATTTTTAACGTTCTTTGGTTGTGGGAATTTGCGTACGGCTTCGAGTTTCCTTGGATCGGGCCTCACTCCGTCCTTTCCTATCACGTGGCCTAAATACGCTACTTCCCTTTTTAAGAATTCGCATTTATCAATTTGAAGTTTTAAATTAGCAATTTCCAATCGCTTCATTAATTCTCTGTAAGTGTTTTCGTGTTCCTCAAGGCTTCTTGCATATATAACGATGTCGTCGAGGTAAACGAATACCCCCTTTCCTAAGATACTTCCCAGCGTTGCTGGTGCGCTCCATGGTGCGCTGAAACGTCGGAGGTGCGTTTCGTAAACCGAAGGGCATGCGAACGAATTCGAAGTGTCCGTGCGGTGTTGTGAAGGCGGTTTTATGACGGTCTGCGGCGTATACCTCGATTTGATGAAGACCAGAGGCCAAGTCGAAGACTGAGAAGTATTGCGCTCCTCCCAATTGATCGAGTATTTCAGTGATATTGGGTATAGGATACGCGTCGGAAATTGTTTTTTCATTAAGCGCGCGATAATCGAATACTACTCGCCATTTCTTATTTCCTTTGGAGTCAAGTTTTTTCGGAACGACCCATACGGGACAATTATACGGAGAGGTAGAGGGTACTATAATCCCGTTTTTCAACATATCCTCGACCTGTCTTTCGATTTCTTCTCGCGTACACTCTGGCCATCGATACCCTCTTGTATTGATAGGTAGATCATCCGTAGTGGGTATCCGATGCTGCACAATCGTTGTACAGCTCAAACTTTCGACGGGTAAATGGTATAGAAAAGCGCTTCCTCTCAAAAGTTTTCTATACTTTTTCTTTCTTTATCGTTTAAACCGTCGAACCTTAGTTATTCTTTTATTTTCTCGAACCGAGGGGTTGTAGCTGCCTCGTTAATTAGATGACAATGTCCTTCTGGAATAAAAGGATAAATTTCGCGAGAGATGGGAATACCTCCGACCATCCTTACTAACGCGATATCTTTCATTTCATACGTCTGTTTATTCTTTTCATTATTCACGGGTTTTTCTGTAATACCTATTTCCTTTCCTACCTGATTTCCTTGCAATGACTCTTGAATTCTTTGTTCCTTGGTAACGCTTGAATCTTCCTCAAATATTTCCGTAATACACAATTTTGTTTCCTCTATATCATTATCAAATTTTCCCGTATTTATTTCGACTAGGGCCAAATTTCCCTCTGAATTCTTAACCTTCTCGACTGAAATTATCAAACAAGACTCATCGAATGCGTTTGGCCGTTTACTGGGTGAGTAATCGCTGACCGAACTCGAATTACATACTGAATTTGCTGAAACTGAATTGTCAAGAACGTTTGCCCCTTTCGTGGGTATATGATCGTTACTTGAACATGAATTATGAATATCTTCATCAAGATTTTCCGAATTGACTTTGTTTATAACGCCTGGCCTTTTACGGGACACAGAGTCGCTTACCGAACAATAACTTGAAACTGAATCGTTTAGAACGTCGGGCCTCTCACAGGGCGCCGAGTCGCTCGTCATACGATAACTTGAAACTGAATCGAACCGGTTGGCGCTTGACCGCAGCTATGTGTCCTGTCTTCTTACATAATTGACATACTGCGGAGGATTGCCCTTGATTTTTCCTTTCCAGCGGAAAAATTTTATAGCATCGATCGGCCGTATGGCCGCGTTTATCGCAGACTTGGCATAAAGTTATCATTGGCGCGGTGATTTGATTCGCCTGATTGCTGTTATTTCTAGGGGAAAAAAGTTTGAAACACTTCTCTGCGGTGTGACCGATTTTACTGCATGCTTGACATACAGGGACGTTTTTCTTTTCAAGTTCGTTTTCCTTCGACTCTTGCGACTGTGTGTTAGCAGTTTTATTTAAGGCACATGTCGCAGCAGTATGTCCCGTCTTTTTGCAAAGTTGACAATTTACTTGATTTCCGGTTACTACATGAACATTACTACAACATTACGCTTGTTGACGGATTTATTTCCCTTTGTTTCGGGCGGGTTAACGCTTTCACCTCAGAGCGCTGCACGGCCGGCCAATTCTCTCTCTATTTTTACTGCCATTTTAACAGCTTCGTCGATCGTGTCGCACGGTCTCATTCTTTGTTCGATTTCGGGTTTTAATCCGTTTATACAACACGGCGGAAAACTCTCGGTAGTATTTTTCTTAAAAAATCTCGTCAGCATCGCTGATTTTCCCGAATTCATACGCGTCTAATATTTGGTAACCAATATCGCGCAGTCGATTTGAAAAAGTAATCACCGTTTAGTTTGATTTTTGATAAATAGCTCCTAGTTCCCCTTGTAATTGATAAATATTGCGGGCGGGAGAGTAAATGCTTTTCAAAAAGTCTGTTAATTCTTCAACCGTTTCGAAGGTGTTTAGATGAATTGTTCGTTGAGGTTCGCCTTTAATTTTTACTCTGAGCGCCTTTACTAGATTTTTCTCGTTCTCGGGTTCTAACATTTCGGCTGCCTCCTCACATTCTTGTATAAACGCGCCGAGTGACGTGGTTTTCCCATCGTACTCTGGTATTACCGCGAGCGCGTCTCGAAGGGATACGACTTGACCGTGGTTGACCATGGTTGTAGAAATAGCCTTATTGTCGAGAGGCTTTTTACTATCTTTACCCGGTGTATTTTCTTCAACGTTTTTTATCGGGGTTAAATTAACAATTTTGGTTGTAGCTGAATTTTCATCACTATCTCTCGCACCGTTGATTAGAACCTTTTTATCAAAATTTTCCTCCTTTGTCCTGAAGAGACTTAATATGCCTTTTTTCCGGTTTAATCCTGACGAAGTAATTTTTACAATTTTGCGTGTTATTGCTTTACTCACTTCTAAGTTAACGTTTTTAATGCGTTTTCCCCGTGTCGTTCCTAAGGTTCCAAATAATTTGCGTCTCAAAGAACGATTGTTTTCCGTGGGCTGATCAAAAATCGTTCCCTGCGGTGTATAATATATTTCAGACTCGATACTAGTAATGTCTGATTTGTTAGAACCGTGCGGAGATCCTATAGGTGTATTGGTAATTTTTATTGTTTCTTTATTCTCTGCGCATTCTCCGAAGGTTTCTTTAAATTCTTCCGTCGGGTCGGTGTCTTCCTCTACCTGATTGATTTGTTCGAGGATTGCCGATGGGCTTTTCTTCGACGGCGTTACGGTTTCTGCGTTTAAAATTAATTCTGGCGAATTTTTCGGACTTACTTTCGGCGAGATAATAATAGTTTCTGTATTTGAGATCTCACCGGGGGAAGTTTTTGGCGTATATTTAGGTGAGAATATGATCTTTTTCCGAGGGGATATCGCTGGAAAATCGACAGGGGTTTTCAAAGGAACTTACACGTACAGGTATCGGAATTTGTTCGGTTGTTGCCGCGATTTTGACTATGACAGAAAATTTACCTGTTTTTTCCTCCACCTCCGTTAGCTGAGCTACGTCGTCGGCAGCACGAAGGATATTTGCTTCTATTGTTTCGAGTTCTGTAAAAATATGTTCCGCTTTATCCTGTAATTCCTTGATTTCTTTGTTCGAAACTGCTTGTACTTTGGTGATCTTTACGTTAAATTTTTGCTCGAGTTCGCGGATCCTTGCCTCGATATTAGGGTCGGTATCGAAAGTTATGGGAGAAGGTGATTTTGTTATCTCGAAACTTATCAACGCGGGAGACGACCCGTAATGGACCTTTGTTTCCTTATTACACTCCCAGTTGGACTCTAACTTTGCTACATCGAATTTTATTAACGCAGGACACGAGTGGTATTGAACGAGTAGGTATCGTTGTTCGAGATTTAAACCTTCAATCGATTCAGCACGGGGTTCGCTAATTTCCTGTGGCTCACTCACTTTCTTAGTTTCTGCTTTCGGCTTTGTCCTTTTCTTTCGTTCGTCTGGGTGTTCTCTGAGAACGTCGTCGCCTTTGATTTTTAATTGAGACCGAGTCGCCGGCATTTATTTCACGATTATTTTCATTATATGGAATTTGCCGCTTCTTAACCCGTTCTTTGTTTTTATTACCGTAGTTATATATATAATTTTATTCCTCTACTTTCCTTTGTTTTTACGAAAATCTAATTTTCTGGGATATCGAAAGTAACGGAATTTACGTTTCCTTTTCGACCTTTTATTATATTTTTTTTTTTATCAAAATGTTCGTTCCGTTGTGACCCTATGGAATATATCGATCTCAAAAGTAATTGCATTAAATGCCAGTACAAGACAAATTTAATGACGGTGTGCGAGTGGTTTGCGACACCTGAGATAAATGTGTTTTTCTTTCTTGGATTTATTACTGTTTTTCTTATATACGTATTTCTTAGTTCCTTTATTGTTGTACCGGCTCCATAAGATTATGAAAATTAACACGATCCAGTAATGTAACATTACAATTTTATTCCCTCGTATTAAGTATCCGTCTACTCTCTTTTCTCTTTTTTATTAGTACATTCTTTGGTGTATTTGGGTCTCAAGAATTTCAAGTAGATATTCGTCGTTGAGTTCGATGATTTGAATTAATTTCCCTGCCCTTTCGCCAGTTTCTCCTGAAGGTGTATATTTCCTTTTTACTTGGTGGTATAGTCCGCGTAGGGATTCGGAGTTTAAAACCTTCACCGCGGAAGGACCACAGGGGCAGTTGTGCGTCTCCGTATTATATTTTATGGCTGGGTCTTTGGCTCTCGAGAAATTACTCGCGGCTAAAATGTTTTTTTCGTTTCCCTGGAGTCGTTGGTTTTTTATGATTCTTGTTTCAGCTAGTGCTTTAATTTGTTCGCGTGAACTAACAGTTTTAGGCATAAAAATTGAGGAAAAATGTTTCTTTTATTTATTATTATATTTTTTTTTTGCAAAGGGTTTTTATAAAATGACGTTTGATCACCCTTTCCCGTTAATATTATTTATGTAACTGGGTAATTTTCATTTTATTTCTGTTCTCCTTCTTTTTCTTTATATGCGCGTTATTTATTTGATTCTAGTACTGAGACATTTAATGTCTTTGTTCTCTTTCTACTCTGAGATTATTCTGGTTTTCGTAAAATTCCCGTCGCGGATCGCACCAATTGATGTTTTCAGTGTCTACAGGTGTGTAGTGTATTCGATTGGTTTCAATGTGTAAATGATTTGGGGTGCAATATTCTCTTTATTGTTCTCTGAAGCCTGTTCGTTTCGTCGAGCTTCTCCTAGAGTTTCGTGGTATTCGTGTGGTTCTTGTGAATTATTATTTTGTGCTTGTAATCCTCGTGTATCCATAAGAAACGATTATCATGAAATTGTAATAAACCAAAATTTAAGCGACGCGAATTCGAATTTTTTTGCGAAAAATACGGAAGTCCAAACTATCGCTATACAAACTGGGGTTCAGGTAGGAGCGTGGCTTTGCAGCGAACTGCGTGGCGACGTAAGGAAAGGGTTTTTTGAGTGAGATTACGTGGCGAACCGCGCAGATCCCAGTTTCCAGTCAAGGTTATATAAGGTTACGGTTCGTACTAGCGCAGCAATTCGATAATACAAGAATACGATTGTATGAACTCTCTCTATGGAATTAATTCTCATTTGTAATAACAATCGTTACTTATTTTTCACATTTTTTTTTTTTGAATCCTTACCGTGTATGCGAGTGAGCGTGTATGTGTGCTGTTGTTTCAGAAAAATCGCTTGATATTTTATCCGTAGATTGTTATAAAATTCAATTTAACAAGCAAGCATTCCATTGATCCCGGACGAGCCCCCAAAAATTTGTCACGTCAAAAATGTGGGTGTTTCTCTTTCACGTGAATTTTTAACGCGAGGTTGCGTCGAATACGATTGAATACGCGCTGGTCAAGAGAGATTTCTCACTCCTTTACCACTCCTGGCATCAATTATCGGCGCAACTGCCCATTTTTTAGTCTAACCGTGAGGAGATTTACTAAGGATAGGGCTTGGAATGCTATTCGTTGACTTGTCTGAGAGGTATTATAAAATTTCTTTATCTGTTGCGTAATTAAAATAATGATCGTTGATGATTTGAATTAAACGGATTTGTTTCACCGCGATATGGAAATGATTTGAATTAACTGAATTTATTTCACTGCGTTATAGAAATTATTTTATAATTGAATCATATTCGGTGAGTAGTGTTGATGATGTCTGGCGACGGCTGGGCGAATTAACGAGGAGGTTGAGTAACAGAGGATATTGCACACTTATCACGTATAGATTTATCGAGGAAATAGAATTAAATTGTACTTACGTGATTCGTTGAGATGATGCTGGATATGATGTAGTGGGTTGGTTGAACACAAATTTCACGCGATATTATGCCGTAATATTCGAAATTTATTCAAAGAAAATAATTCAGACAAATTCAAAAGTACAAGAACGTGATCTTTCGAGAGTACAAATGACTCGTTGGAACAGGAATTCGTACAAAATTGTCTTTTAACTATCGAGTAAAAGAAAATTCGATGGTGAAACGAAAGATGGTTTCATTCCAGTAGATGAGTTGAGAATGATAATTTGGAGAACTGAATTAGCCCAAGAAAACTCTGTTCGCATGAAAAATGAATACAATTTTTGGAGATGGAAAGTGTTATCAACAAACGCCTCCAATAGGAGGGCTCCTCTATTTCTTCGTTGTCACAAAACGGGCCCGCGATCCTTTTCTTGTATGATGGTTAACAGAGAACGCGGTCTCTGACTCTATCTCTCTCGTCGCCTAGCCGGAGTACCAGCCTACTTGTTGGATGCACCGATCACGCGCTCGTTCTTACGCGCCTCCGTCTCTCTCTACTTGCTCTAGTTCCTTACGGGCTGGACTACTAAAAATCTACTTCCGTACATAAGGTAATGTAGATTCCCTTTTTTACGATGGAAGCCCGTTAGGGTATTCAGCTAGGAAGATTCTAATGGTCTAGCCGCAGGGTAAAAGCTTGGATCTATGCTCCTTGGGTCGATGCTGCGGTGGATCGTATCGACGTCGGCAGCGGAGTTCGCTGTTTCAAAAGAGGGGGATTCAAACCTCTGTCCGCATCTATCTCGTGTGGTAAATAATTCTATTTCCATCTTTTACCCATGTAAATTTTAATTCACACGACGAGTATTTGAGATCTCATTGGAAATATTTCCCAGAGGAGATCCATTCCTGGAATATCGTTCAGCGATCGATAAGAAATATCACTCCTTTTATGAGTTTAATGATAATGAATAATGTTTGAATTTTGTGAAATGTAGGAATTATTTTGGAAGGAACAGGTTTGCAAATAATATGAAAAAATAAGCAGAAATATAAGTTGCGAAAATTATTATTAATAAAAGAAATAGAGAGCGTTACGTCAGGACGTAACACTATGGCGACGGTTGCTATGGAGACCGTTGCTATGGCGACGGTTGCTATGGAGACGGTTGCTATGGAAACCGTTGCTATGGCGAGGGTTGCTATGGAGACCGACCCTATGGAGACGGTTGCTATGGAGACGGTTACTATAGCGACCGTTGATATAGAGGCGGTTGCTATGGAGACGGTTGCTATGGAGACGGTTGCTATGGCAACCGTTGCTATGACAACCGTTGCTATGGCGGGGGTTCCCCTTAGAGGGACTTAGAATATTTTGGGCTGAGGCTCCTTTTGAGCGAGCGGGGGCGGAGTGGCGGGCGAGGGGTCGAGCGAGTGGGATCGAGGCGGCGGGGGTCTCGATTTCTGACACGGCGGCGGCGGCGTCGACGGCGGCGGCGGCGACAGCGGCGGTAACTTTATATATATAGAGAGATATATATATCTCTCTATTCTCTCTATCTTCTCTATCTAGCGGCGGTAACTTTATATATATAGAGAGATATATATAGATATATATATCTATATATATATCTCTCTATATATATAAAGTCGGCCGCTGTCGCCGCCGCCGCCGTGTCAGAAATCGAGACCCCCGCCGCCTCGATCCCGCTCGCTCGACCCCTCGCCCGCCACTCCGCCCCCGCTCGCTCAAAAGGAGCCTCAGCCCAAAATATTCTAAGTCCCTCTAAGGGGAACCCCCGCCATAGCAACGGTTGCCATAGCAACGGTTGTCATAGCAACGGTTGCGATAGCAACGGTTGCGATAGCAACCGTCTCCATAGCAACCGTCTCCATAGCAACCGCCTCTATATCAACGGTCGCTATAGTAACCGTCTCCATAGCAACCGCCTCTATATCAACGGTCGCTATAGTAACCGTCTCCATAGCAACCGTCTCCATAGGGTCGGTCTCCATAGCAACACTCGCCATAGCAACCGTCGCCATAGCAACGGTTTCCATAGCAACCGTCTCCATAGCAACCGTCGCCATAGCAACGGTCTCCATAGCAACCGTCGCCATAGTGTTACGTCCTGACGTAACGCTCTCTATTTCTTTTATTAATAATAATTTTCGCAACTTATATTTCTGCTTATTTTTTCATATTATTTGCAAACCTGTTCCTTCCAAAATAATTCCTACATTTCACAAAATTCAAACATTATTCATTATCATTAAACTCATAAAAGGAGTGATATTTCTTATCGATCGCTGAACGATATTCCAGGAATGGATCTCCTCTGGAAAATATTTCCAATGAGATCTCAAATACTCGTCGTGTGAATTAAAATTTACATGGGTAAAAGATGGAAATAGAATTATTTACCACACGAGATAGATGCGGACAGAGGTTTGAATCCCCCTCGACACACGCACTTCCCTCGGTAAAACAGCGAACTCCGCTGCCGACGTCGATACGATCGACCGCAGCATCGACCCAAGGAGCATAGATCCAAGCTTTTACCCTGCGGCTAGACCGTTGGAGTTTTCCTAGCCGAATAACCTAACGGGCTTCCATCGTAAAAAAGGGAATCTACATTACCTTATGTATGGAAGTTAACCCTGCCCATCGACATAGTTTCGGTATTTTAACACCGAACAACGTCGCGTAATATTCCTGAATATGTGGGTCACACGATTGAGAGTCAGAACACCCCTCGTACCATTCAATCATTCATCATCATAAAGAAATAATTTCTCTATCAACAATTCTAAAATACGTTTCATACTCCCACACGCTTTTTAACATTTAACGAAAAACGATAAAAACGATCGATGAAATTTCGGCAGCTACTTAATATAAAAACTACAGTATAAATTGAATCAAAGATAATAAAATTGTCCAGGATATTAGGGAAATTAATCAATACGATTTGTCGACAAACGCGATTAATATATAAATTCGAAATCGACAATATTCAAAATCATAGGAATAATATTCGGTATAGCTTAGTCATAAAAACAGTCAATACACCAAAAATAAATTATAACTGAACAGAGACCAGATCGTAAATTTGTGCGAAGCCATAGAATTTGATACGAATAAAGGGGCCACTAACTTCGTAAAGTGCGCTCTAGTTGCAGCTAATATAATATACGACTGTTGAAGAAAAATAAAAAAATTGCCCGAAATTCAAAAGATAACAAACTAGTAAGACCGAAAAATCACGTTGCCAGGCTAAACATTTAAGGAAAGACGGTCGTAAAATTTTACGACCCACCGAAACTGAATTGCGGTAGGACGTAGAATGGATGACAAGTGTGCCTCAACGGTGACACATGAGGGGCGAGCGGTTCGACCCCCCCGAAAGAGAAGATGCAGTCCATTTTAAAATACTAATGCACCGCGCGCAAAGAAATGACTCCCTACGATAGGGAGAATAAAAAAATAACATTTTAATTACATCAACATTTTAAGGAAGATTTTCTCTATAAAATATCATTATTATTTTTCCGATTATGCTTACTGTTAAAGCGGAAATTAAGAACAAAAATTTATTCCATGGATTGCGTTTTCTCGATTTATGGTAGGAAAATTATGAACCGATAATTATATCAAATTAATCAGGAATATTCCACTAATCTAACGCCGTTATTATTTTTCCGAAATTATATGCCGTTTGTGGGAAATTTATAAAACAAGTAGCAACAAAATATTTGGAGCGAAAAACGTACACCGCGTAAAGGAATTCGGTTTCCCCTCGATTTATAATGCAAAATATCAAACCGCGGTTTATACCAAAATGTTCGGGAATAATCCACTTTTAACATGGAATTATTACCTTTCCGATATCACTTAACGTATGATCAGGACACGCCGCGAAAGACAGAAATTAAGCTAGACAAGGCAGGCGTAAAGATAAAGGGGCCCGTGCAAAGGAACGAGTTGCGTAAGCCAAGTCGCATAATCTCAAGGCTAGTTCACGACGATAGGGGAAGATCATCAGGTACACCAAAGAGGGGAATTTTACAGCTCGCCCGGGCAAACAGAACATTAGTTCCGGAATAATCCATATAAGGAAATAGGATGATCGGACGGCACTGTTACCAGGGACTTGCAATAGCTGGTGCACGGCTCCCAAAGAGGGGGGGGGGGGCAAAGCCCCAAGAAATCGGCCCGGTTATGCTACCAATACCTCGAAATATTATGAAACGTTTTGCCAAATAATAAAATAATTTGTACAAGAGCCGAGATATATTTTCAACTTTCAGGCATATAATATTTTGACACCCAATACTTGAATTATTATAATATTATAAAATGATTGGTGATAAAATGATACACATTTCTCGACTCTTATTATCAGTTTACGGATACGTATACGTATAAGAGAAGCTTACGATCAGTAACAATATATCTTCTCCTATACGTTAACAATATCGTATATTAATTATATTAAATATTTAGTTATGAATCATTAATATTAAGTTTTACAAATAAGTCAGGCAAATAATTAGGCATAAGAAACTGAAATTCAATGGAAAATGGATAAATCCACAATTATTTAACAATAAGAGAAATCAGCAAATCCATGAAATTCGAACAGGCCGAGAGGAGAGTAACGAGGAGCGAGATTACTCATCAGGGGAGTACGCTCCAGGCAAAGATTAGGGAGGGACTTCCTTCCCCCTCTGGATTCATTTCCTAGCATATAAGAAGCTGCGGAAAAGGGCGCGAGCAGTGCAGAGCAGACCAGAAGTAGATTTTTAGTAGTCCGGCCCGTAAGCAACTAGACCAAGTAGAGAGAGACGGCGGCGCGTAAGAGCGAGCGCGGGATCGGTAAATCCAACAAGTAGGCTGGTACTCCGGCTAGGCGACGAGAGAGATAGAGTCAGAGACCGCGTTGTTCGTTATTCACCATACTAGAAAAAGATCGCGAGTCCGTTGTGCGACCACAAAGAAATAGAGGAACTCTCCTATTGGAGGATTTTGTCGATAACCCTTTCCATCTCCAAAAATTGTATTCATTTTTTCATGCAACCAGAGTTTTCTTGGGTTAATTCAGTTCACCGAATTACCATTCTCAAGTCATCTCGTGGCACGAAACTATTGTTACGTCACGCACTTTTCGAGAACTCTTATTCGCGAACTTGCGCTGCTCTTCGATCGCACCGAGAGAAGCTGCACGCGTACACTCGCGAGGAAACAGAAAGACTGAGGAAAATAAAGGGAAAAGGGAGAGGATTGCTGTGCGTGGGAATCGCAGACAGAGAACCGTTGACCAGAGACTATTTAATAAACTTTCGAAAGCGACTTCGTCGAGACGAAGTCGTAAAATATTTCTTTCAACGGAGACACGAAAAAAATCAACATCTTCAATGGGACTCGAGTTACTCGAGAATTCCAAAGGCATAACACCACGGCTCGATCACCCAAGATGAGCACGTGGGCCCCCGACAGCACGCTGTGAAGAAAAGTCACTAACACCAGCAAGAAACGCCGGCTCATGTACCTGGGCCAGCCGCCATCGAAGGGATTTGCCTGTTGCTAAGCCGGCAGGTCTCTGCTTGCCGAAACCTACCAACACCACTAAGCATCGAGACTCATAGACACAAGCGCTCGATGTAGCCGAAACCTACCAACACCACTAAGCATCGAGACTCACGGATACGAGCTCTCGGTGACTCCGAACCTCACCAACACTACGATCCAGCGAGGCTCATAGACACGAGCGCTCTATGACTCCGAAGACGACCAACACCTCGAGCGACGATACCGACAGCTTCCCTCTAACCACTATGCATAGGGCCCAGTGGGTTAGAAAAACTTCCGATTTCCTCCAACGAGTGCAGCACCTCTCGGGCATCGTTCACAGCCACCCCCGCGAACAATTAGAGATTCCCGAAAGTCGCGAATTTGATGATTAGACAATTTCCAGTAGAATCACGCATGCATATGAATATTGGGTCAGGTCGTCATCAATATTAAAGTCTTGTAATAACATATTTTTTATGTATTTTTCACGTATTTCCCCGGCTATACTTTATAGCTAGGGGTAGGTCAGGTATTTGCGCGTTACTCAGGTAACCATCATAAACCCTTCTGGTCTTTTCCCATCATAAAAAGTAAATCCGTAAAAATAACGAGTTAAAATATTTCTGCCTTCAGCAATATTTGTCATTGCTCAGAGACTAAACATTTAAGCGAAAATTATCTTGCAAATTGATATTGCCTCAAAGATAAACAGTTCAATTTACGATCTTTACCAGCGACGAAAGAAGAATATTGGGTTACATAGGAAATGTTTTTTTTTTAACAACTACCTCCAAACAGTTTCTTCTAAACATTTGGTTGAAATAAATAAAGATAAGTGGTGCTCGTTCGAAGAAGCAATTCTATTCAGCTCGCCGATTTGTCACGGTTCCTAGAAAGAAAAAAAAGGGGAAGACTCCGTGCTGGGAGAGAACAGAGGATTGCACGTTGTTGCTATGTCGCCACGACGGAGAAAGCCTCTGTACCAGCATACTCTTTAGGTAGGATAGAAGGAGAAGCGACCACGTGAGCGTGGCTGGTACGAACAAGGGAAGTCAGGAGCCACCCCAAAGGGGAGGTAGCGCTGTTGGCTAGCTCGCGGGCCAGCTACGGTACACGTGATCGTACCGAGAGAGTAGGGGAAGGGTGAGCCACCCGCGCAATGCATAGAACGTACGAGAAGGCCCACCACTCATCGATAGCCGAACTTTTCTCAACCAATAGGAAGAGAGCAATAAAAATCAAGAGACAAATGAAATTCTTAGCCAAGAGTAGGGATGAAGAAAGAGAAAATAACCAAATAATAATTATTAACAATCGTTAATAATAATCATTTTTTCCATATTTTACAATAGCCAAATGTTACAATTATCATAAAAGTTTAACCCGAAATTTGTTAATTTGACAAATGGAAAGGTTAAACAAATTAATTAATTAAGTTAATAAATTCAACATTTTAAATTGAAAGCCGACGAAAAACCATTAAGAATGAATACCAGAACACCCTGGTAGTTATGAATATTATATCAAATTTAAATTCAATTTAATTAGATCTGTCAAATCGATATCGATCGATATTTCACATATTATAGTAAAAAACCGAATGAGAACGCATGTAATAGAGCGAAGAATGAGAGCGAAATATCAATAGAGTTCAATTTTTAATATTTTTGGATTTGATAATTAATTAATTCTTTATCAAGAAAATTTTCCCTTTTTACAAGTATTAAAATCCGTAATTTTCCACCTAAAAAGGTGATTCAAATTCGAGACACTTCCAAAATAAATAAAAAGAATAAATTGTTAATTAGCAAATCCAAAATCAATCTGGAAATAGATAATTAGAATAATTATCAATAATTGACAGCCGATAGAAAGAGAACAAGGGGGGTGTGGAAAATCACGCCTCGACCGAAAAGTTGCCCCTTCCACCACGGTCTATGTCAAGCCTATTTAAACTGTGCCCTTTACGGAGGGCCAGTGCTCATTGCTCATTACCTCTCCGAAAATCAACGTCGTTACTCTGCTCGCGACAGTTTGTATTTTTGGATCTTTGTCAAAAGACTTTGGAAATTTCCAAGTTTTTCCTTCGTTTGTGTTTCGTGTGTGATTGTACCAAGTTTTGTTTTATTATTAACTTCAATTGAAGTTAATAAAATAAAAAACTCAGTGCTTGAATTTTGTGTTTTGTTCGTGAAAAATCCCTCGACCGCTCGGCATTTACTCGAAGCCGAGGGTATCGACCAGCGATCAACCACCGACAACCACCAGCAGCAACCTCTTCCTCGTTTATTCTCGCCGGATACTTTTGTTCTTCGGTAAGTCTTATTTTTTCCTAATTTGGTGATTTTTTCCCCGTAATCCGTTCCTCTACAGTGTCGCGATCAACAATGTACGTATCCCAGATTACTATCGCCCTTCTGGCAATTATAGTAATTGTTTTAATTTTTATTCTCTTGTGCGGAATCTCCGTGAAGATTACTGTAAATATTCGTGAGTCTAGAATCAACCGTGAAACCCCTATAGTACACTCGGGTGTACGAATATATCCATCGTCTGTTCCTCGCCGAGTCTGTATCAATAATCCGTCAGCTTTGTAAATTTCTTTATGTTCATTTCGCGAATGTACTCTAGCCTCTTCCCGAGCAATTTTCCGCGAGGTTAGGCTCAAAACGAGGCACCCGCGAATCGTAGCCGCTTCGATAACGTGTAAATTGATTTAGTTCATTGACCGAGATGAGGCCGGCTCCTCACGTAAATTCACGATTCGCGACGTAACACTATCCTTCGTTTCACCATCGAATTTTCTTTTACTCGATAGTTAAAAGACAATTTTGTACGAATTTTTATTCCAACGAATCATTTGTACTCTCCGAAAATCACATTCTTGTACTTTCGAATTTGCCTGAATTATTATTCTTTGAATAAATCTCGAATATCACGGCATATCGCGTGAAATTTGAGTTCAACCAATCCACTACATCGCAAGCAGCATCATCTCGACAAATAACGTAAGTACAATTTAATTCTATTTCCTTGAAAAATCTATAAGTGAAAAGTGTGCAATATTCTCTATTATTCAAACTCCTCGTTAATTCGCCCAGCCGTCGCCAGACATCATCAACACTACTCACCGAATATAATTCGATTATAAAATCATTTCTATAACGCAGTGAAATAAATTCAGTTAATTCAAATCATTTCTATATCGCGGTGAAACAAATCCGTTTAAACCAAATCATCAACGATCATTACTTTAATTACGCAACAGATAAAGAAATTTTATAATACCTCTAAGACAAGTCAACGAATAGCATTCCAAGCCCTATCCTTAGTAAATTTCCTCACGGTTAGACTAAAAAATGGACAGTTGCGCCGATAATTGATGCCAGGAGTGGTAAAGGAGTGAGAAATCTCTCTTGACCAGCGTGTATTCAATCGTACTCGACGCAACCTCGCGTTAAAATTCAGGTGAAAGAGAAACACCCGCATTTTTGACGTGACAATAGCAACGGTTTCCATAGCAGCCGTTCCTATTCTAAGGCCCTCTAAGGGTGGAGGGAGAGGAGGGGAGGGAGGGGAGCCGAGGAGCAAAAAATAAGTCCCTCTAATGGTGAGGGGAGAGGATGGGAGGTAAGTCACGGAGAGACTAATGTAACGGAGTGGTTAAAGTCACGGAGAGACTAATGTTACGGAGTGGTTAAATTTACGGAGGAACTAAATTCTCGGAGTGGTTACAGTACTGAAGGTCCCCCTTAGGGGGACTTAGAACATTTTCGGTCGAAGGGGGGGAGGGAATAAAAATATTGTCCCCCTTAGAGGGACTTAGAATATTTTTCGGGGAAAAGGAAGGAGCGTGGGAGGGAAGGCCAAAATATTCTAAGTCCCTCTAAAGGGGTTTCGAAGGAGGCAGCTGCGGTGGTCGGCAGCGGAGAAAGAAGCAAAAATATTCCCCAAATGGGCCTTAACTCAAAATATTCTACAATTGATGAGCGAGCGCGCGTAGCGCGCGAGCCCGGGAACCACTAGTATATGTTGTGACGTGATTTTTTTGAATCAGCGTCACAAAAACCAAAACAACCGCAACTCGCATAAAAATACCGATTTTTAATGCTGAAGTTTCGCGTTACTGCCTCTCCCAGCGACTTAAGATACCGTCAAGCTCTCGCTAAGATATCGATCGAGATTTTTGCAGTTTCCCTTCTATGTTTTTTGTAATTATTACGAATTCTTTCAATAACGTTCATTATTTCAGTTTAAATTCAAGTTTCATATTTAGTTCAGTATTGCTCTCAGATTTAGTTTTATTCCAGTTTTAGTTCAGTTTTGGTCGAGATTCTCGAATTCACTTGGTGGGACAAAGTTAGCAAATAAAAGGCCCAAGTGAAGGAGAGACTCGACGAAGTGTCTTGCAACTACGTTAAAGTCCGGTGCAAACCCGGCACCCTATAGAAAAGTGCAATGCGTTGAGATCAGGCGGAGGTATCGTTTGGTCCAGGCAAGGGTGGTGGAACCCCTTGCGCTGCGTTATAGTTGAGTAGAGCCTTGTATCTCACGCATTGACTAAGGGAAGCGATTGCGAAGATTCGTTCAAGTTACCGCGTTATAGTATCGGCTCTCGATTCGATAAAGTCATGAGATGGTTGAGAGGGCAGTAGTTATCGATCCAGATCCCGCAAATAATAACGATAATTCATTACGAATTTTCGTAGGCAAAGACAGTCGACGGAGAGCTGCCCTCGAGGCAACTCGGGTCTCTCTCGCGCTCCCGCTACCGTAGGCTTCGGCCTATTGTTCTCGCGCTCGAGCCATCGAGGCATCGTGTGATCGCTGTGTCTCGCTCGCGTTACCGTGGATCCCGCTATCGCTCTCGCTCTCGTGTTCGCGCGTTCGTTCGTCGATTCGTGTGTTTCGCGTGTGCTATCCTCGGTAGGATTCCGAAAGGAATTCTTTTCCGAGTCGATAATTCGATCGATGCGTTAGAATTAACGCTCTCGAGTTGGAGTGCATGTGTGTGAGTTCTCGTGGCATCGTCAGATGCAGTTCCCGGTCCTTTTTGGATAAATTACGCGCTTCGGTGAGTTTTTTTTGATTTATCGAAGTTATCGTTCCCGTGTCGCGCTCGTCGTCGCTTGTCTCGCTTCGATCTCTCGATCGGCTGAGTACTCGCGATGCACGTGCGTGCGATCTCGTGGCTTCTCAGCCAAAATTATTATTGTTGGCTTGGAGCCACGGGATCTCGCGCACGTGCATCGCAAGTACTCAGCTGATCGAGGGATCGAAGCGAGACAAGCGACGACGAGCGCGACACGAGATCGATAATTCCCAATAAATAAAAAAAAACTCACCGAAGCGCGTAATTTATCCAAAAAGGACCGGGAACTGCATCTGACGATGCCACAAGAACTCACACACATGCACTCCAACTCGAGAGCGTTAATTGTAACGCATCGATCGAATTATCGACTCGGAAAAGAATTCCTTTCGGAATCCTACCGAGGATAGCACACGCGAAACACACGAATCGACGAACGAACGCGCGAACACGAGAGCGAGAGCGATAGCGGGATCCACGGTAACGCGAGCGAGACACAGCGATCACACGATGCCTCGATGGCTCGAGCGCGAGAACAATAGGCCGAAGCCTACGGTAGCGGGAGCGCGAGAGAGACCCGAGTTGCCTCGAGGGCAGCTCTCCGTCGACTGTCTTTGCCTACGAAAATTCGTAATGAATTATCGTTATTATTACGTTATTATCGTTATTATCGTTATTATCGTTATTATTACGTTATTTGTGACGGATTTTCCTTGATCTCGTAAACGCAACACTAATTTGACAAAAAAAACTCAAAACTCAAAAAGATGAGCGAGATCGAAACGCAAAAAAAAACACGAACTCGAAAACTCACGTCACCTTCGGCCGTCCACCTTCGCGGATGCATCGGCGTCCCGGTGGGCGCCAGTTAATTTTGTTTCACCGGTATTAACAACCGGACTAAACTGGAGGCCGGTGGAACGGCAACCTCCGCAGGGTTAATTTTTGTTTCGCCGGAATTACCAAACCGGGCTGATCTGGAGGTCGGTGGAACGGCGACCTCCGTAAGGACGAAACGAACGACACAACAAAACGGAAACTAAAACGGAACGAGAACTAACGTCGATGCATTCGCGGGAGCGAACGGTTGCGGAAATGCACGGTTGCTCAGGATGCGGGTTGTGGTAGAAGGGTCGCGATCCGAGGTCAATAGAATAGCTCACTGGAAACGGAGATCAGAATCTCAACGTCATCGTAATCGGGAACGACAATTAATAATTTTGGCTGAGAAGCCACGAGATCGCACGCACGTGCATCGCGAGTACTCAGCCGATCGAGAGATCGAAGCGAGACAAGCGACGACGAGCGCGACACGGGAACGATAACTTCGATAAATCAAAAAAAACTCACCGAAGCGCGTAATTTATCCAAAAAGGACCGGGAACTGCATCTGACGATGCCACGAGAACTCACACACATGCACTCCAACTCGAGAGCGTTAATTGTAACGCATCGATCGAATTATCGACTCGGAAAAGAATTCCTTTCGGAATCCTACCGAGGATAGCACACGCGAAACACACGAATCGACGAACGAACGCGCGAACACGAGAGCGAGAGCGATAGCGGGATCCACGGTAACGCGAGCGAGACACAGCGATCACACGATGGCTCGATGGCTCGAGCGCGAGAACAATAGGCCGAAGCCTACGGTAGCGGGAGCGCGAGAGAGACCCGAGTTGCCTCGAGGGCAGCTCTCCGTCGACTGTCTTTGCCTACGAAAATTCGTAATGAATTATCGTTATTATTTGCGGGATCTGGATCGATAACTACTGCCCAACCATCTCATGACTTTATCGAATCGAGAGCCGATACTATAACGCGGTAACTTGAACGAATCTTCGCAATCGCTTCCCTTAGTCAATGCGTGAGATACAAGGCTCTACTCAACTATAACGCAGCGCAAGGGGTTCCACCACCCTTGCCTGGACCAAACGATACCTCCGCCTGATCTCAACGCATTGCACTTTTCTATAGGGTGCCGGGTTTGCACCGGACTTTAACGTAGTTGCAAGACACTTCGTCGAGTCTCTCCTTCACTTGGGCCTTTTATTTGCTAACTTTGTCCCACCAAGTGAATTCGAGAATCTCGACCAAAACTGAACTAAAACTGGAATAAAACTAAATCTGAGAGCAATACTGAACTAAATATGAAACTTGAATTTAAACTGAAATAATGAACGTTATTGAAAGAATTCGTAATAATTACAAAAAACATAGAAGGGAAACTGCAAAAATCTCGATCGATATCTTAGCGAGAGCTTGACGGTATCTTAAGTCGCTGGGAGGGGCAGTAACGCGAAACTTCAGCATTAAAAATCGGTATTTTTATGCGAGTTGCGGTTGTTTTGGTTTTTGTGACACTGATTCAAAAAAATCACGTCACAACTCCTCACCCCTAGGGAGGGTTTCGAACTAGAGTTCGAAACAGTAGTGGACGCGAAGTGTGCGAGAATGAACTCAAGCACCCTTTCCTGAATTCCATCCAAGGGGGTTACGAGAACTTTCCGAGATCTTTACCCTGCGTAGCAGGTAACGGGAACAACTGACTTCCTTCGCGGGGATCAGCGAGAACTCGCGATCACCTTCGCGGAAAAGCAGCACGAGAGGGTTGTGCCTCTCGGTACGGGAACTATTATCGGATCACGGCCCGTATTTCGGTCGCCGCGATCTTTTCTCTCACTCACTGTTACTTGTCGGGAGCTTTTTTCATTTGTGGGTGAGACGGGAACCTCGCGAGAGACTATGCCTCAACCGCGGTACGGGAAGGTATTTGCGTCAAAAAAATTAAAAAAAATTTAAAAAAATAATGATTTCAAGGACGACATGAGTCGTCAATGAAATGTGTGCATTATCATTCCCTCCCTGCTCGTTGTTTCCGGCGGGGGACGATCGCGCAGCGGGATCCGATTCCCTGAAACTCGGAGGTAATTCCTGCAACAAGATCCAAGGCCTTTCGATCTTTTAACGAGAACTATGGCAGATGCCATATGCGAGAACCTGGACGTTTCCGTCCATTTATCGAGATCCGAGCCCGAAGGCTCATAACGGGAACTGCGACCGAAGTCGTGCACGAGACTTGACCTCCAACTGCTCGATCGCTGAGGCCAAGCGCCTACCAGGCGAGAACGGTGAGATCAGGACCTCCTAGGGGTCCTATACGGGAGCTACAGCCGAAATCAACCCTTTTTGGCGAGTCGGGAATCCGTCGTATCCCGACACGATCGCCTGGTTGAAATTACTCCGATCGTAACGGAGGGTTCTTCGGGAGTCTCAGGAAAATAGGAGTGGAGAGAATTCTCTCCAACAATCCATCCGAGAACGGCCGTAAGATCGGAGTGGAAAAGGATCCCACTTCACGATCAATCCGAGAACCAACCTGAATTGAGCGGGGATGAGTCCCCTCAACAGTCAATTCGAGTTCGGGAACCGAGCGTCGAAAATAAATTCGAGTTCGGTAGCGAGAGCTAATTCGAACGTCGAAAATAATTCGAGTTCGATAGCGAGATTTATTTCGAACGTCGAAAATTAATTCGAGTTCGGAAAACGAGAATAAATTTCGAACGTCGAAAATTAATTCGAGTTCGAAAGGACGAGAATAAATTCCGAACTTCGAAAATTAATTCGAGTTCGGAGACGAGACTAAATCCCGAACGTCGAAAATTAATTCGAGTTCGAAAACGAGAACAAATCCCGAACTGCGCAAGTTAATTCGCGTTCGGAAAACGAGAACGGGTTCGAACTGCAACATTTTCTTTGCGTTCGAAGCGCAATAAATTCCGAACTCCGAAAATTAATTCGGGTTCGAGAAACGGGAATAAATCCCGAACGGCGAATATCAATCCGCGTTCAGAGATACGGGATCAAATTGCGAACTTCGAAAATTCGTTCGAGTTCAGCAAAACGAGAGCAACCTCGAACAGCAAAACTTAATTCGCGTTCGAGAGCGATAATACGTCCCGAACATCAAATATTAATTCGAGTTCAGGGAACGAACACAAATTCGAACATCGAATGTGAATTCGAGTTTGGAAAATGCGAGGGTAAATCCAAACGGTGAAAATTACCCCGCGTTCGCAAAACGAAAATAACTTCCGAACATCGAAAATGAATTCGAGTCCAGGAAGGCGGGAGCGAAGTCGAACAGCGAAAAGTGATCCGCGTTCGAAAAGCGAGAGCGAGGGTTCGAACGACGAAATTTAATTCACGTTCGAAGGCGAGAACGAAATGTCGAGCTACGAAATTGAATCCGCATTCGACATATGAAGTAATTCTCAAACAGCGAAATTTGATTCGCGTTCGAGAAACGAGAACGAAGGTTCGAACGACGAAATTTAATTCGTGTTCGAAAGCGAGAACGAAATTTCGAACTGCGAAATTGATCCGCGTTCGGAAATATCTTGATTCTCGAACAGCGAAATTTGATTCGCGTTCGAAAAGCGAGAGCGAGTCTGCGAACAACGAAATTTAATTCGTGTTCGAAGGCGAGAACAAAATTTCGAACTGCGAAATTTAATTCGCGTTCGAGGAACAAAATAATTCTCGAACAACGAGAATTAATTCGCGTTCAAGGAGCGAGAACGGATATTCGAACAGCAAAGTTTAATTCGTGTTCGAAAGCGAGAGCAAAATTTCGAACTGCGAAAATTAATCCGCGTTCAAAAATTGAACTAATTCTCGGATAGCGAAAGTTAATTCGCGTTTGAGAAGCGAGAACGAATTCTCGAACTGCGAAAATTAATTCGCGTTCGAGAAGCGAGAGCAAATCTTCGAACTGCAAAAATTAATTCGCGATCGAGAAGCGAGAGCGAATTCTCGAACTGCAAAAATTAATTCGCGTTCGAGAAGCGAGAGCGAATTCTCGAACTGCAAAAATTAATTCGCGATCGAGAAGCGAGAGCAAATCTTCGAACGGCGAATATTAATTCGCGTTCGAAAAGCGGGAATATATATTTTTTTTTTTTTGTTTTTCGAACAGCGTTGTTCCATGCGCGTTCGAAAAGCGTAAATAATTCTTCGAACAGCGAAGTTTAATTCGCGTTCGAGAAGCGAGAGCAAATCTTCGAACGGCGAAAATTAATTCGCGTTCGAAAAGCGGGAATCTTTTTTTTTTTGTTTTTCGAACAGCGTTGTTCCATGCGCGTTCGAAAAGCGAAAATAATTCTTCGAACAGCGAAATTTAATTCGCGTTCGAAAAGCGGGAATATTTTTTCGAACAGCAAAATTTAATTCGCGTTCGAAAACGAGAGCAAGAATTTCATCGAGATCGAAAATCGAGAACTATCCCGGGAGTGAGGATCTCATCGAGATCGAAATTTAATTCGAACTCGAGAAATATTCCGAGAATGAAAATCTCATCGAAATCGAAAATTAATTCGAAATCGAGAAATATTCCGAGAGTGAAAATCTCATCGAAATCGAAAATTAATCCGAAATCGAGAAATATTCCGAGAGCGAAAATCTCATCGAAATCGAAAATTAATTCGAATTCGAGAAATATTGCGGGAGCGAAAATATCATCGAAATCGAAAATTAATCCGAAATCGAGAAATATTCCGAGAGCGGAAATCTCATCGAAATCGAAAATTAATTCGAATTCGAGAAATATTGCGGGAGCGAAAATCTCATCGAAATCGAAAATTAATTCGAAATCGAGAAATATTGCGGGAGCGAAAATCTCATCGAAATCGAAAATTAATTCGAAATCGAGAAATATTGCGAGAGCAAGAATTACCTCGGTATCGAAAATTAATTCGAATGCGCAAAGTAATTCGCACGAGAACGAGCTGTCACGAGCGTGTGCGAAGAGTCTTCGTAATCGAGAGCCTCTCCGGAGAACGGGAGCTCTCGACTGTTCACGGCAAGTGTCCCCGATGAAGTGATCGAGGAATCTCCGAGATCGGCGATCGAGAGCGAAGAGCGAGGAGCGGAGTCCTCGAAACTCAAAAAAATTGTTTGTCACAATTTCGAGTATCTTCCGATCGCAGCCGGGACTCGGCTAACGGTATCTCCCCCCACCCCAGCGCGTGCGACGCGCGAGCTCGGGAGTGAGAAAAATTCATCATTTTCGAAAATTCGAAAAATGACGAAAATTGCCGAAAATATGCCTTCATGGCATATCGGGAGCCTGATGTATCACCGAAAAATTTTTAACAAATTTTTCAGACATCCGAGAGCTGACAAACGACACACAAAACATTTAAGAAAAAAATGTTCAATGTGCGTAACTGTCATCGAGAACGAGTGGGTTCGTGCGAACATCCACGACGAGAAAGCGTTAAATTAATAACGCGAGAGCGAGAAAAATAGTTTACTTTATTGCCTCCAGATCGAAATCGAAGCAATAAAATCGAGAGCAAAATTGAGATTAACGGGAACGGCTATTCTATTGGCGTGGCCCCACGTTGGGCGCCATTTGTGACGGATTTTCCTTGATCTCGTAAACGCAACACTAATTTGACAAAAAAAACTCAAAACTCAAAAAGATGAGCGAGATCGAAACGCAAAAAAAAACACGAACTCGAAAACTCACGTCACCTTCGGCCGTCCACCTTCGCGGATGCATCGGCGTCCCGGTGGGCGCCAGTTAATTTTGTTTCACCGGTATTAACAACCGGACTAAACTGGAGGCCGGTGGAACGGCAACCTCCGCAGGGTTAATTTTTGTTTCGCCGGAATTACCAAACCGGGCTGATCTGGAGGTCGGTGGAACGGCGACCTCCGTAAGGACGAAACGAACGACACAACAAAACGGAAACTACAACGGAACGAGAACTAACGTCGATGCATTCGCGGGAGCGAACGGTTGCGGAAATGCACGGTTGCTCAGGATGCGGGTTGTGGTAGAAGGGTCGCGATCCGAGGTCAATAGAATAGCTCACTGGAAACGGAGATCAGAATCTCAACGTCATCGTAATCGGGAACGACAATTAATAATTTTGGCTGAGAAGCCACGAGATCGCACGCACGTGCATCGCGAGTACTCAGCCGATCGAGAGATCGAAGCGAGACAAGCGACGACGAGCGCGACACGGGAACGATAACTTCGATAAATCAAAAAAAACTCACCGAAGCGCGTAATTTATCCAAAAAGGACCGGGAACTGCATCTGACGATGCCACGAGAACTCACACACATGCACTCCAACTCGAGAGCGTTAATTGTAACGCATCGATCGAATTATCGACTCGGAAAAGAATTCCTTTCGGAATCCTACCGAGGATAGCACACGCGAAACACACGAATCGACGAACGAACGCGCGAACACGAGAGCGAGAGCGATAGCGGGATCCACGGTAACGCGAGCGAGACACAGCGATCACACGATGCCTCGATGGCTCGAGCGCGAGAACAATAGGCCGAAGCCTACGGTAGCGGGAGCGCGAGAGAGACCCGAGTTGCCTCGAGGGCAGCTCTCCGTCGACTGTCTTTGCCTACGAAAATTCGTAATGAATTATCGTTATTATTTGCGGGATCTGGATCGATAACTACTGCCCTCTCAACCATCTCATGACTTTATCGAATCGAGAGCCGATACTATAACGCGGTAACTTGAACGAATCTTCGCAATCGCTTCCCTTAGTCAATGCGTGAGATACAAGGCTCTACTCAACTATAACGCAGCGCAAGGGGTTCCACCACCCTTGCCTGGACCAAACGATACCTCCGCCTGATCTCAACGCATTGCACTTTTCTATAGGGTGCCGGGTTTGCACCGGACTTTAACGTAGTTGCAAGACACTTCGTCGAGTCTCTCCTTCACTTGGGCCTTTTATTTGCTAACTTTGTCCCACCAAGCGAATTTGAGAATCCCGACCAAAACTGAACTAAAACTGAAGTAAACTAAATCTCAAAGCAAAAGGAATAAAACTAAATCTGAGAGCAATACTGAACGAAACTAAATCTGAAACTTGAATTTAAACTGAAATAATGAACGATATCGAACCAATTCGTAATAATTACAAAAAACATACAAGGTAAACTGCAAAAATCTCGATCGATATCTTAGCGAGAGCTTGACGGTATCTTAAGTCGCTGGGAGAGGCTGTAACGCGAAACTTCAGCATTAAAAATCGGTATTTTTATGCGAGTTACGGTTGTTTTGGTTTTTGTGACGCTGATTCAAAAAAATCACGTCACAATATATATATATATATATATCGGTCGGTGGGCACCCCACCGACCGAAAATATTCTAAGTCCCCATTGGGTACCCCGCCGACCGAAAATATTCTAAGTCCCTCTAATGGGGACTTAGAATATTTTTGCTCGCTACGCGCGCTCGCTCGTCAATTGTAAACTATTTTGAGTTAAGACCCATTTGGGGAATATTTTTGCTTCTTTCTCCGCCGCCGACCACCGCTGCTGCCTCCTTCAAAATCCCCTTAGAGGGACTTAGAATATTTTTGCTCGATGGGGTGCCCAAGGGGGAATCCCCTTAGAGGGACTTAGAATATTTTTGCCCTCCCCTCGATTCCTGACACGGCGGCGGCGACAGCGGCGGTAACTTTATATATATAGAGAGATATGTACGTGTATATACACATATGTATATATGCGCGTATACATTACTTTGCTTTTTTTTTTTAATAAACGTTGACTTACTCATTGTAACGGCTGGTTGATGGTCCATTAGCATTTGAATCTCCATGTCGAGGTTCCTCAACGCTGCAGATTCTTCGTCGTAAATGTCCATTACCTCATCGCAAGGACCCGTTGTATACGGCGCCGTGATGACGAGGGTTTCGGCGGTCGACAGCGTATCGTGACGTCCGCTGTCGTGGTCACTGTCGTCGGCACATCCCTCACTATCGTCGTCGTCATCCTCGCTGACACCGTAGGCCTCGGCATCCGTGTCGTCGCGCTCATCCGACGCTGTGAGGATCAACGTCTCCGCGGTAGAGTTCGTCTCATAAAGTCCGTTCTCCGCTCCGCCGGTAGCTGCTCCCCCATTCGAAGCGTTGTCGGCGTCATCCGCAACGACCATGATTTCAGCGTCGGTGCCGTCGTCGTCTTTCTTCTTCTCCTCCGCGCTGTCCTCCCTGTCGTCTTCGCCGTCCTCATCGTCCTCGTCGTCCTCGCTATCGTCTTCGTTCGTGTTGCGGCCGCCGTCGCTATCGTCCTCGTCGTTGTCCTCGGCCCTCTCAGCGCTGGTCTCGTCGTCGTCGCGGTCGCTTTCCGTATCAGACGCCAGCATATCGAGACCACATTGCGCGTTCTCGCGGCTATTTACAAGTTCGCGGACAACATGTAAATGTACGCTGTTGCGTTCTTCAACGACGCTCACCGCAATCACAATAGCGTCGAGAGAACCGCTAAACGCATCGTAGCTGTGCAGCCGTCCAATGACCCTCACGGGCAATTGCCTCAGGATGCAACGAAACTCTCGTTGAACCTGTTAAAGGGTCATAGCGCTGAGCCGCTTAGCCCAAGGTGCCGTACAGCGTCTCGCAATCACGGCACTCCTGAATCGCGCAAAACCAACGGCTTTCTGCACAGCCTTGACGAGAACGCGAGCACGATACGATTCCATTTTTTTTTTTTTTTTTTTTAATTCGTTGAAAAAATTAAGAACACAATGAATCACGAGATTCCACAGAAGAGGTTTTTCACACACTGCCACACACTGCCACACAGAATGTATATGTATGTGTATATAAAACCTTAACACCGTAAGAAACGTATGTAAAGGCACGTCACGTAACACGAAAAGTTTGAACCTTCACGAATGACTTCTCGACAAAGAATTGTCAAAGCTTTGTCTTTCCGAAGCTTTTACAGTTTTTCGCCTACACCCCACCACAATTCCCGGCCTATGAAAATGCGGAAAACAGAAGACGAAACACTGTCTCTGGTAAACATTACTACGATTTTGGTGGACATTGTTCTCATTGCCTTAAGTCGGCTTATTTTTTTCACCTCTTTTCGTTGTCTCAAGACATTGCGCACCGATGGTGAAAATATAGGCTACCCGCGGCGTAGCTTATTCTATTGACTTTGCGCGCATCCTTGCGCCGAAATACGACGCTCATCTTATACATAAAAACGTTACTACCTGTAACCTACCGCACCGCCGAAAATACGGCTAACATCGTATACATAAAAACAATACTAGCTGCAACTTGTCGCACCGCCGAAAAGCCATTGAATAGCCGCCTCGAGGACGCTTCGGATTGTTTTCGCCGACACTATGAGTAATACAACGAAAAAAATTCTGTTCCTCGAAATTCGACTCGAAGGGTTGTGCAAGAACCTAACAGTCATAAAAATACCGATCTACAGATAGCCGTTTACCACCGACACCCTTTTAAAATAGATCTGGATCTATAGACCATTGCAATACACAGAGCTCGCGTCCATTGTATCTCACTGTCAAAACAATATCGAGGTAACAGTTGGACACGATCTTCGAAGCTAAACTCCTTTTCATCAAACTAAACAATACGGGAACCCGAGACAAATATCGGCTCATCTCAAAGACGCTGCACATTTTTTTTTTATTTTACGACTTAGAAATTTTAACGGCTGATCTAGATTGGTTTTACGACCATGACAGAACGCAACTAAAATCCATAAATTTCAAGTGTAAGGTCAACATGTATTCCGTGTTGCGACCGTCAACTCTTCTTATTTTTATGACTTTTCACGGGCCGCGGATCTCCAACTGTGAGGTCCAGCGATCGATATCGTCGATCTCCGGGATACCAGATTTATAGCTCCAGTGTTTCTTTGTACTCAAAGATCGATATCTTTTCGTTATGTTTATCGCCTTTTCTTTCCCATATGCAGGTGTTTTCTTTACGGTATATGTATCACGATCTTACAACCGGTTTTCCCCTCTCCTAGAGCATGTGAAATCTTCAGAGATACTAGCGCCGTGGCGCCCCAGGATCGCATATAACCGACGCAATACACCAAACAGCGGCAGTCCGGCCCGTGAGGTCATTAAAGAGATTTGAGTTTAAGCTTTCGAGTTTCTTCTCGTTAATTTTTTGCTAGTCTCAGTGTATTCGTGGACCATTGTTTAAGATGAGTCAAGCTAGTAGTGTTGAAGATCCTCGGAACAGCGATTTACAACCTTCAGCCATGGAACTCGGATTCACGGGAGACGACAAAAAGCGTCTCGAATCGCCACTGATTCTCGGTACAACATATACTCTCAACCAGTCCGAGACAAAAAAAGTGAGCATTGGACTACAACTACGCGCCGACGGAAGTATACAGCCTATCGTAAAACTTCAGAACAATAGCACGGCCGCTGGTATTGTCTTTGAATCGGAAGCTTGGAACTTGCTGCAAACTCATCTACCGACCATTTCGAAGTACTTTGACGGTAGTCAAAAGATCGCCCGGGGATCGGGTTGGCGCACCCCATCATCCATACGTGTCGGCGACTGTGAAATCGTGTTTACAACAAGTTTCGGTTCAAAATCTGTCGCGTTTGAGCGGCGCGTTCAAGAAAACCCCGCGGAGAAGGACGACGACGAGGGATTAGGATCACCGACAAAGAAGCGAAGAAAGTATTCGCCGGCCGTTGTAATGCAAAAAACATCGTTTGACGGACTTATCGGCTTAATGGTATGCACGGACGAACGTTTCAGACGTCTACAGCGAAACGTCACAGATGTTCAGAAGTGTCTCGACGTACTTTGTGCCGAATTACTGATGTATATCCCGCCGATGGAGACGCCGGAAAAGATAGACAGTTCACGTGTCAAAGATTTGATAAAGAATAATTTCAAGTTATTGAAAGAAGCTGTTAAACGGCGATTGGACCCGTCGTTTATCGAGCTCACGTTTGGCATCGTATTCCTTGAACTGACGGTACTGGGTATCCCTTTCATCGTGAACGAGATGAAAAAATACCTCATGATGAATAAGAAAAGTGCGTATCAATAGTCGCGTAATCGTATACATATCCTTTTGCTCATATGGATATGCTATCAACAGACATCAGACCATGCGTATTTAGCAGTAGCTCTACCGATTGGTAGTCAATTAGGTCGATCCAGTATTATTAATTATATTGTTTCTCATTGTATTCATTATTATAAGTAGATTTAAGATTATTTCTCGTCGGTCTTCACTTTGCGTCACTTGCCCTTACTTATATGATAATCATGTATGAATAAGTATTTTATGTTTCGTTAACCGTACATTGTAAACTTTCGTTAGTCTGGGAGGATGAGACATGGGAGGGGATGGATTATACAGAACGTCTAAGCTACTGAATAATAATTCGATATACTTAAAACGCCGATTTATTTTTACCTGCTTCGAAATACCATCATAAGGATCCGGCTGAACCCCATTTTACCGACTACAGAATATTTTAGTATTGAAAAGAAGTCGGCAACTCTTAGAGGGCGCCTTGCAAAAATTGTTCGACCAACCAGAACATCGGAAAAATCGGACGTCCAATCATTATAAAGCGAATGATTAGATTAATACTATTAGGGGAGACCGGGGCAAAACGGGGACATTAAGCGAAAAAAGCCTTTAGGAAACTACCATACTCGGAAATGTATTGTTTTCCACCCAAAAATGAAATTTTTGCCGGTTTCGGAGCGCGTCCGAAAACAAAAGTTGTCGGGGGCAGAACGGGGTACCTTAAATTTTTTTATTTTTTTTTCATTTCATAATAAGATGGGAAAAGTGCATCGCATGTAATTTGAGTGCCACCTCTTCGTCTGAGGACGTCAGATATTCATACTGCAGTAAATTACGACTAGAAATTTTAATCTGAGCGACCGTCCATAGGAAAAATGGAAATACTAAGTGGAAAAACCCTCTAGCAAGCAGTTATACCCTTAAATTTATTGTTCGTCACCCAACAATGTGGTTATTCTCGGTTGCGGAGCACGACTGAAAAAAAAGTCATCGGGGGCAGAACGGGGTCTCTTCAATCTTTAAAAAAATGTTCCATTCTGTAATAAGACAAGACTACTGCAGTAAATAATGTGTAAAAATTTGAATATTACTATTGTTGCTGCTATCTTGCCCGTTGCTGCTATCCAGGCTACGGCCCGCGAGACGCGTAACGCTGGTTTCGAGGCTACGGACCCCGAGACGCGTGGCGCTACTGTAGAGACTGCAGCAAATTGACGCGGCGCCATTATCGAAACTGCTTATTCCCGTTGAATCGCTCACTACGGTGTCGTTTGTTTAAACTTTGTCAATGCGCGATAAGACGATGAAAGTCGTTAAACTTCGTAGAAAGGGAATTCTTCATAGTAAGGATGTAAACTGACTTCGCGGAGCATCAAGTGAATGCGAGAAAAAAGTGCATAACGCTGTTGAAACCTTCAAACGAACCGCCTGTATTCGAACGGCAGGAAGTTGTGGTGGTGAAGTTTTCTTTCAAATCTGTCAACAAAGTCTGTGCACGCGCATCTCTCCATACCCGCGATCATCGTGACGTGAGAAAAAACAACTTTCGCTTACAAAAAAATCGTGAGTAACTTTTCCCCCGGATTTATACAATTGATGAGCATTTCTAAAATTTTCGAGTTTCAAATCGTCAGATGCGCGATGGTTCGCAACAGGAACCGAACTTCCACCCGCCAGTCATGGGACGATTTCGCGATGGCAAAAGCGATTCAAACTGTAGTTGACGGACAAATGGGCTACACGAGAGCATCGGTGGCTTACGATGTCCCTCAGACAACGTTGGAAAGACGAGTGCAGTTGTATCGCGAAAATCCAGACATGGAATTGGCCATCATGAAAGGTAACATTGTTATTATTATTATTAGTGTTATTATTAACTATCATTAGTTAAAAAATTTCGCGCTTTTTTTAATAACGAACAAATCTTGTGTTAATGTTTTCTGACTAAAACCGGTTCTTGATTTTTTTTTAATTTTCCGTCGTTCACTTTTCACGACTCATTAGGCGCATTAGGCATTTGGTGTGTGTGCTCACACACTCCATGATCCAATGTGCTAATAGTGAAGACAGTGAAAATTACAATGATTTTTTTCTGTTCTAGGATTGGGACGATTCGAAACTGTTTTTAGCACAACACAAGAAAAGGAATTGGTCGACTATCTTCAAGATATGGAATCTCGTCTCCACGGCTTGACTGCTACCGAATTAAAAATATTGGCGTGGCAACTGGCCGAGCAAAATGGTATTCGTCACATTTCACCGACGGAATGGCTGGAGAAGGTTGGATGAGAGGATTCTTAAAGAGGAATTCCATTCTCTCTCTACGCCAGCCGGAAGCAACGTCTGCAGCTCGAGCGAAAGGGTTCAACAAGGTCGTTGTGAATAATTTCCAAACCCTGCTACAACAGACGATTGAAAAATATACGACGCCAAATCGCATTTATAACGTTGACGAGACGGGGTGTTCGACCGTTCCGAAACATGTTTCAAAAATTATTGCGACCAAAGGGAAACGACAAGTCGGTGTCGTTACGTCAGGAGAGAGGGGTCAACGCGCTACCGTCGAGATGTGCGTATCGGCTTCTGGACGTTATTTACCGCTGAGGTTCATCTTCCCCCGAGTTCGAATGGTCGAGAGTATGATGACGGGCGCACCCGAAGGAAGTTGGGGCGTATGTCATCCGAGTGGCTGGATGAAAACGGAAATCTTCTTTGAATGGTTCAAATGGTTTGTGGAGATTGTTCGGCCCTCGAAAGAGGAACCCGTTCTTCTCCTGTTGGATGGACACACCACCCACACTAGAAATCTCGAAGTTATCGACTACGCTCAGGAGCATTACGTCGTCATACTATGTTTCCCGCCACACTGCACGCATAAGCTGCAGCCATTGGACGTCAGTGTCATGCGGCCATTGTCGATTTATTATTCCGCTGAGGTGAAACAATGGATGCGGGTAAATGCCGGTCGTGTTGTTAATCCCGCGCAAATTCCGGAACTGTTCGGTAGAGCTTATAAGAAGGCAGCCTCTGCACAAACGGCTATCAACGGTTTCCGAAAAGTCGGCATATGGCCCTTCAATCGCGACGTCTTCTCCGATGAAGATTTCATGGCGGCCGAAGTCACGAACCGACGGCGTCCATGCCTAACTGAGCAGATGATACACACTAATGAATGGAGTCCTGTTGTGGAACCGGACTGGAATCGACAAGATTCATCGATCGACGGAACATTAGCGGTTGCGGAACCGGAATGGAGTCGACAGGATTCATCGATCGACGCAACAGCAGCGGTTGCGGAACCGGACTGGAATCTACAGGATTCATCGATCGAGGCGACATTCGCCAACGATATCCGCTCTTTCGAAGGAATTTTCCATTGTGGGATGACGCAACAATCGGAACCATCATCCGATTGCCGATTTCTTTCTGCTGAGGAATTTTGCCATTCGCATTTGTCCGAATCCGCAGAACAGTCTTCGGATGCTCAATTTTTCTCGGCTGAGGAATTTTGCAACTCGCATTTGAACGAATCCGTAGAACAGTCGTCGGATGGTCAGTTTTTCTCGGCTGAGGAAGATTTGCGCTCTCAGTCACGAATGTCGACGCGGGCTAATGGAACGAATCCATCGCAAGCACATTTGGATGTCTGTACGCCTTTGACTATCGATTTGAGCGATAATGTGCATAGTGACCGAGGTCGGAGAGATGCATCAGTGGAAACGGTGTTCAACGACAGTATCCTAAACTTCGATGATATTCATCCGACAGAGGCATATCTATCGTCGAGAAAGTCGTTGGATCGCGTGAATCTTTCTCCTCGGAAGATTTGTCATTCTCCCTCGAATCTATCGATGGAGTCTAGCCAATTGTCAATCCCTATGCCCGACGAGGTAACTATTTGCGAATTTTGAAATAACCGCACGGTATTGATAACATCGATTAATAATTTATGTCCAGGGAAGACTTAGATCGCTAATGATACCGCCAACGGGGGCCACTGTAGTCGACGATTTGTGCGCGAATTCTTCGCCGAAGAATCTGAATGTAGCTGCAGGTGCTGACGTTTTCGACAAGCTGAGTCAATCTCTGAGTCAAGTGTCCATACGGAATGAAGAGGAAATCATCAGCGACCCGCAGCCACATTGTTCAAAAACTTCGCCACGGAAGAGGCCTGCGTCATCAAGCTTTCCATCGAAACAGCCGCGAAAATCAGGAGTACCGTTCCGTCCTATGAGAATTTTTTCGAGTTCAGAAGACAAAGACGCGTTTGTCGAGGTTTTGGAAAAACCAACAACATACTGTACGATATCTTCGCGTAAAGCTTTTTTTTCTTTGATCCCCCTGTGTATCACATGGTATCTATCATTCTCAGGTAGACGCAAATCCAAATTCCTTGCTACAAATGAGTTTACGGTATCCCCATACGATATTCAACCGCTACCGGTAACCGATGAGGTTCAGCCTCGCAAACGTCGTGCTCACGGAAAAACAGCTATATTGACCGACTCTCAGTACCGAGAGCAATTGTTTCAACAGAAACAAGTTGTTCAGCACCCGACGAAGACTGGTAAACTGCAGAGAAAAGGTCCAAAGCGTACAGGCAAGGTGAAAGAAAAAGGCAAAAATTCGAGACGGCCTACGGTCGTATCGAGAGAAGATGCGTCATCGGAAGACGTGGCGTGCCTTTTTTGTGAAGGATTGTATTCGGAATCTACCGAAGGATGGATACAATGCCAAACGTGCAAAAATTGGTCACACGAATCATGTGCCGGTATTGATACAGACGAATTGGTGAAATACGATTGCGATTTTTGTAAGAAGTGATTCGTATTGGGATTACTTTGGAGGACCCCATTTTACCCCATAACAACATAAAATCTCATGACCCCATTTTGCCCCAGATTGTGTCGTCTGTCGGTTTACATAATTCATTTATTTATAATTTTTTAGTACCCCGTTTTGCCCCTTAGCAACATGAAATTTCGTGACCCCATTTTGCCCCGCGTCCCCATTTTGCCCCGGTCTCTCCTACATAAAAGACGATGGAAATTTATAGAGGGCGCCATGGAAAATCAGTCGACCAATAAGAGCTCGGGGAATTTCCAGTCGGCCAATCACGGCTCGGGGAAAATGAGACGACCAATCACGGTCCAGAGATTTTTCCAGCCTCTCTCTCATTGGCTCCCTATAACTCAAGGGCGTGGCTTAAGGGGCCCTAGGGGGTGGGGAGGGGACCACAGGTGGTGGGGGAAGTAGTGGGGGGGGGCAGACAGAGCTGGTGGGGGTAGACGGTGGTGGTGGGGGTTGGCGCCAGTGGCCGCGTGGAGGGGGTAAATCCTGTCTCCCTATACCTGTACACTACTACTCTTCGGCGCTCGCGCGGAAGAGTCTGTACGCTGTGTGTCGTCGGAGATATTTTACGTTTATTCGTTAAATGCCCTCGTAAGATATTAACACATAGACGAAACAATGGAGTTATTAAAGAAAAGCGGTAACCCGTGAAAGGTGAACGAGGATAAAGTAGGAGATAAAAAAAACCACACAAATCTAAGGACGATCTGAAGGAGATTATCGCTGGTGTTTTTCAGTCGAGCATCTTCAACGGCGTGTGCGGCGTCGCTCCACTAAAATTGTAAAAAAAAAAACACCGGCAAACCTCGATCGGAATAAAAAAAATTGATAGGGCCAAAAAAAATTAAAAATTGATGAATTATATATAAATCTAAGCGTATACCGGATACATGCAGTTTTCGTGATGAGCATAATGCAGTGATAATAAATGTGCGTAGGCGAGACGGTTCTTCGTATAAACGTATTTGGGCCGTCGAACATCGCGCGAACGAACAAATATCTAATATCTAAGTAAATTAGACATATATACCAAAAAAAAATGAGATATAGATTGAAATGAGTTGGGTGATCAATCGGCGTATACCGGGGGCGCATTGCCACGCGATTCATTGGAAGCCGGTACTTTGCGGCGCAACGAATATTTCAGAAACAAAAAAAAAACGTTGCCTACGAAATCGAAATTTTATTAACTTCAACATAATAAAAGCGTCATCTTCGGTATTTGCGAAGGTGATAGATAACACTTTACGACGCGGTCGATTGAGTTTAACCGGCTCTGTGATGGAGAAGAAGAGGGATGAACAAAAAAAAAATACTTTGATCATTTTTGGTTCTAATACGCCATATGGGCGATTTACCCCGGGATCTCCTGTTAATGCGCGAGAACCTTTTTGATTGAAAATTCTATTCAATGTTAGCTATCTGCGGTGTAAAAAATTTGATACCGAGATGGAATGCCCGGGACAGGGTGAAATATCGCACGAAGGAATCTTCACATGCACGAATGATCACGATGACGACTGTAAGGAATCTTTTACTCGCGAATGTACAGCTTTTCGGGCAGAGCTCTATGCAACTGTCAAAGCATTACCGGGAAACCCGAAGGATCTCTATGATATAGTCGCGAAAAAGTATCTACAAACCCTAGTCGTTCATCACGTTGTCACGTTATCCATCACGTTATACTTTCATACTCATTATATAAATTCGATATCCTAGCCATCCGGTCGGAGCACAATTCTGTCCCTATCCGCAAATCGAAGGCACTTTGATAAAGTGGAGAAATGAAGATCAACCGACTTTGCCAACCGAGATAGCAGAAATAGCAGATGTTTTATTGTCTGACAAGTGGGTGGATAGAATGACGTATGAAATTACGTCTGCCGACAAGGATTCTGGGTTGATTGTGAAAACAACGCATCAGCTCAGAGCTTGGAGCGTTACCGATAAATATGGATTCTCACACGTGGTATTTAGGACGGTTACTTACGCATCGAATTTCGATAAAAACGTACATTTTTTCGTCGATTGCACGTTCGACGTCGTGCCGAATATCAAGGGAGGATACCAATTGCTTACGGTGATGGCTGAGATAAAAGGCGAAGTGGGTTTAACATATCTTTAACTTATCTTATCTTTAACGATGCTCTTACGACAGAACGTTTGGCGATCAATCCGATTTAAAAAAAATAGATGGATACCAAATACTATTTGTACGTTGCTTGCTTAGTCTATGTTTTCCACATCTTCACAAAACGTTCTAGCGACGAGCGTTAATCCATTTCTAGAGTGTGGGTGTCTACGACATTTGTAAAAAAAACGGTGCGGTGCAGTGCAAAACAGTCACGCGATGTAAAATGGGTACATAGAAAGAGAAATAATTAAACAAATATATGATCCAATTTGAAAAAAAATGACGATAAAACTCACCAAAACAAATTAAAATTTTTAAAAATTAAATGAAATAAACTTTAAAAAAATGTATTTAGGAATTGAAAAAAATGTATATTGAGACGGTGTCTCAGGTTCCCGAGGACACCGCTCGTTCTCAAAACTACCGAGAGATATCGCATTTTTATTATTTTCTCGATAACGAAGTATCCGCGGTTAATTCGCGTTTCGACCGCTAGATTTCGCATTAGAAATAATTTCTCGTAAACGAAAGGGTATCAGAATGTATGTAAAAAGGCGAGCACGAGCAGAATTATCACCATTTCGTACGGCGACGGCGATAAGGTATCTCGCAGTTCCCTAACCACCTCCGGGTCCCCACAGCTCTCGGCGGCGTCAGCTCCAGGTGTACTCTAATATCCCGAACCAGGGTACGAAGCCAACGGCGACGAAGACATTCCTATTCCTGTTCCACTCCGTAGCTGGGGATCTTGGTTAGGTAACCCGACGAGACTTAGCTGGAAGCGAGCAGCGATTGGACATTCGGCGACGGTGTCTAAATCACGATCTCGTGGAAACCGATTTCTCTGGAGGACCCGGCTTCGTGGACAAGGACCACGAAAGCCTGGCAGATTAGCTCTCCGCGAAGAATTCACTTTAATTAATATTACTTATAGATCGTAATCGTTCCGGCAACCGTCGCATTTGCGTTTTTTTTCTTTGATTGTACAAAAATTACGACGATAATTAAATTTTTGCATTGGTTAATTAACGTGGAAAAGAACTATCTTCTTGGAAAATAAATAGACAAATTAATTAATTAACTTCAGTCAAATCATTAATTAATTATAGTAAAGGATTGCCATAATTGTTTGAGAGAATTTCGACTTGAGAATTGACAAATTAATTAATTACTAACTCAGTTAAATCATTAATTAATTGTATTGAAGGAGTTGTTTCAAAGACACAAACAAAGAGTTTATTTTCCTAGAGCAATTTACGTCTCTCATAATTATTCACTATTCTGTGTTGGACAAAATAACTGTTAACTCGAGTGCGTTTTCTAAGTCGATAAGGATTAACGACGCTTATAATCAAAGTAAGCTTCATTAAAATAAGATTTTTGGAGAACTGTACCAGTAATATTTACGACGAACTTGTTTAAATAAATCATTATTTTACCTAATTGACAACATCGAAAGATTATTTGCTCGCCCCAGAACCCCAAGGCTCACAATTAACCGAAGCTGGAGCTTCGGCCAAACGTGAAATGTTTCAATATATAAAGTGAAAAAAATTGTTATAAAATATCATGATACAATTGAGACGATCGCCCTCAGCGATTTTCCCGTGTTACCCTTGTAGCACCATGTGCCCGTTTTGCCCCTGGGCTCGTTTGCCACATTCTTTCTCGCTCGAATTTTATACGAATGGACCAGCTTGCATTACAACGATTTCAAGTTAATGAAACCTATCGTTCTTATTTTATTGACGTTTAAGCTCTTACCCGTTGGTTGGGCTATTATGAGCAGGAAAACCGAAGCTGCATATTCCGCCGTGCTGTCTGATATCAAGGTCAATCTGTTACATAACGTGTCACCGCTGAACATAAACACCGATTACGAAAAAGCCTTGCAAGGAAGTTTATCGACGATATTCCCCGACGCAGTGTTACAAGGGTGTTATTTTTACCACTGTCACGTTAGTTACTGAGATGAATTATTTCGTTCACCCTTTCTCGTCCTCGTCAATGCTACCATTGGCTTCTTCTATCGTACTATTATAGGCTATACTAAAGAGACGCCAACGATTGGCCATAATGACGCGTGCCAAGGCTATAAGTCCCGAAGTCCTTAAGAAAGCCAAACTTTTCGAACGGGATCTCATGAACCTTGCCTTCTTGCCGGCTGAACTAATACACGATGCGTTTGAGACGCTCAACGATAATCTCGAGTCGAACACCGAACTGTCGTACATTATGAAACCTCTTTTCGAGTATTAAGATTCGTTTTGGTTGAAAAGAGTAAGTTCTGAAGGCTTCAGTGTATACGAACAGACGCGGCGAACAAACAATGTTCTTGAATGGTATCATACAGCTTTGAAGCACAAGATGTCTTCCAATCCCGAAATCTGCAAATTTCTAGGTGCATCTACCTATTCTTTATGTATAATTCGATATTTCTATAATGTCTTAAATAATTTGGTCGAAATGCTTCGTTTCGTTTCAATTTAATATCGTCACTCTAGAGGTCAATTCATGAAGTTTGTTATTTTCGCGCGTTTAGTTTCAGGAATACTAATTTACTCATCCACTGATCTCACTTGTTTCACACATTTCTCGTATCACTTGTTTAACGAGCGCACAGTTGATTAATTGTAGAAAAGGTTATTGACCCTTCGAGTGGAATCTGTAAAACAGATGAAATCATACTTCTCGGAAATTATGACGCAAATCTATATAGCAAAAATTGACTTTTTTTTTTAATTCGGCTTATATACAGATGCATTGAAAGAACTTCAGGCGAAAGTGTACCTTAATTTGCTAGCCGTGCAACATGATCTCAAGCTGACGCGTGGAAAAAGTCTTGAGTCTCGGATGAAAGACAAAAACATTCGCATTGCGTGGGGGACTTTAAAAAACATAGATGTGTTGCCTACGGCCCGGAGGAAATATATCATTCAAGAGTTCATAGATAAGATGCGTAACAATACCGGGGCCTTTGTGAATGGTATTTCGACCGGTAATGTACACACATTCTTACAATAAAATTTTCCATCCCTTCTAGAAAAAACCCTTGAACCCTTTACATACGCGAACCTTGCATCGAGCGTGAGTGTGTAGGTCGGAGGCTCCGCGAGCGTCTTGTTTCCTCTTCAGAGTTCCATTATGAAAATCACATATATTTTATTGCATCCAATGTTCCAAAAATACGATTTAATGCTCATGTTGAAATGTGCTGTCTTGTTCCTTTATAAAGTATATACATTTTTTTACGAATTTCAAGGCTGATCTTATCTTTATGCATTCACTGATTACGCAAATGTTAATATTCACTATGTAATGAAAGTGAAAAAAATGTGTCAAATATTTTGGAATTCAGCTAGCGCTATTCGGCAGATGCGATTTCTAGATACTGAGACGTATCTCATGCGCATGCTATAGGTAAGTTCACAGAGTATAGCGCGAGAGCCCGCGTGGGCCCCGATTCCCTCAAAAGGTATAGTACGCGCCGGTAGTCGGCAAGGCGGCCGCTAGATTCCGCATTTTCTCGCGAACGAATAAGCGACAGCGCGCGCGTAAAAGGCCGAGCGCGAGCCGAATCGTTACCAAGTTCTACCGGCAACGGGAAAAATAGGTAAATTTCCCCTGAATAACCGAGTGCGTGGCATCGGCTAGAAGGTGAACGTTACAACTGGCGCCCAACGTGGGGCGAGCGAAGGGGTCGATTCGGTGAAATTGACTAAAAAAAAAAAAAAAAACATACAGAAATCAGATAACAACGGGTAAAGTCACGGTAAAAATAACTTCGCGATAAAAATAGTTTACTCGCGGGTTAATTCTTTGAAATTCATACTCTCGCGAATAAAATAAAATAAACAGTTAATTTGGCGATAAAAATCGGATATTCGCGGAGGATAAGACATAAATCAAAATTAAAATAATTAAAATGGCGGAAAGGTCTAACACACCGGATACTGGAGAAGAGGACTCGCAGGAGCACGAAGTTCAAGAGATACCAGAGGAATCGGAGGGGCAGGACAAATTGAGCGAAGCTCAGACACAGGCGCAGTTAACCAACTCTGGAGTCGGTGACGCTTCTGCTGTACTCCCGACCGATCTGGATTTAACCACGACGGTCTCTGTTCTTGCCCTGAAACATTATTTCGCCCAACAATTCGGGAATTTTGGTCCAATAAGGACAGTGAAAAACAAAGGAACTCGAGCAAAGGAAATTGTACCGAAGCCGAAGCCGAAGGAATCAACATTGGAGGAAATACTGAGGGCCATCAGGAAACCAATCACCGTCTAAATAAAATCGAGGCAAATCAACAACAACACAGACAGGAAATCGAAAGCGTCAAAACCGAATTTAAACAGAGTCTCGAGAATTCACGAAAGGAGACTTTGCAATACATCCGATTAGAGGTCCAGAAGATGGACGAAAAATACAGCGACCATTTTACGGTATTGCAAACCGCGATGGCGACGGAAAATTACAATTTGACGGAGTCCATAAAAAAATCGGCTAAGGAGGCGCAACAACGATCGAACGAACTAGCTTCGAGGATGGCGTCGTGCGAAGTGACCACGGCGCAACAGCGACTGAACCTGTCTGAAATAGATCAACTATTAAAAAGGCTTGAGGACAACAGTCAAGAGATGCTGGCGAACAGCACACATTTCCCGGGAATGACTCAACGGCCACACGAATTCGTTCAACAGCCGAAACAAAGGACTGACGTCACCATCGATACGCACAACGACGTATCACGCGTAAATAAAATCAGATTGTTTCCACCAAAATTCGATGGATCGGGTAAACAAAGACCGATGAAGTTCATTCGTGAACTAAGACCATACTGCGAGGCAAAGAGGCCGACCCGAGCAGAATTCCACTATTTAATGGCCCAATGTTTCGAAAAAACGGCAAAGGAATGGTGGATGCTCATCGAGGAAGAAATCGATGATATCAATGAACTAGAGCAAAGTTTTCAAGCGAGATACTGGAGCGAAGAAATTCAATTCAAAGCGAGAAAGGCGCCAGAATTCGGCCACTTCGATGAAGGAGGACAAAACACTCGCGCTGAATATGCGACAAGACTTTTTGGAACAGCGAGAGATCTCACTCCCACCCCAAGCGATAGGGAGATCATCAATGCACTTTCGAGGCATTTTTCAGAGGAGATTCGCGCTACAATGATAGCTAGGGGTATTAATTCATTGGGAAAGCTAATCCTTCTCCTCGAGAAGTTTGATCAAGCAGGACCAATAAATTCCCGACGAGCGAATGCCCCGAGAAATGGACCAAGCAGGTTCGACAACAAAAAAACAAATAAACCAATGGATCAAAGAGGTGGCCAAACGGGGAATAACCTCAGCAAAACAAATAAACCGTGGAATACGAACCAACAGCCGCAGCAACAAAACAAATCGACACCGGTCAATAAAAATCAGACGGCACAGGCAATCCAGGTGGAAAAAGCCAACGAAGCTGTACCGTCTACATCAAAACAGGGAAACTAAGTATGGTTGTATCCTCATCCAATGAAGACGGAATACCGGATACAACGATTAAACGAAAACCAAGGAGGAAGAAAAAAATAAAGAAAACCGCGGACATTAACACAATTTTTACGGACATTCGGGAGTATCTTATGGGCGAAGAGATAAATGGAAAAGAGGTTCAACTTACAGAATGTCCGGAAATTGATACTGTAATAGAAGGAATAGAAACGACTGCATTGACGGATCTCGGCAACGCCGAACTAAGATAACTGCAATTTCCGAAGAGTTTTATCTGCGTAACTTGGACACGCTACAGCATTGTCCAACTTTACCGGTAACAGGAGTAAGTGTAAGGGGCGCGCTTCGAGGGAGACCCGTAAGGGTGGAAAAACAATTAATGGCGTCCACTGAAATAGGTGCGTCATTAATACAAATTAAATACTTGATTATTCCCGGGCTTATAAGGGTCAGTATTCTCGGGGTGGACTGTTTGACGGCATTAAAAAGTGTTGTCGATCTCGAAAATGGGACAATAAAAATCCAAAGTGGTGGACGATCTGAGGTCGTATTGATTAGGTCAGCTGAACCGACGAAGGTCACTGCCAGTCAACCCGAGACGTCGATAAAGATCACGGAGGATAGTCCCTCGAGCGACACACAGTGCAATTCACTCATCCCCTGTGAAGGAGCAAGGCCCGATAAGTTTCCTCGGGATATATCAATGATAATTAAAGAGGAGGAAGAAGATGCAATAACGCAAGAAGAGATTATGGAGAAGATAGAAGAAGCGACGCAACTTACATTGGAACAAAAGAGTCAACTGGGTGACATCTTATGGAAGTACCGGCGAGTTTTTCGGAAGTCGCCGGGGAAAATAAGTGTCTATGAATACGAGTTACGGGTTACAAGCGATAAACCACTCGTGGGATACACCTATGAGATTCCGTTTAAACACTTAGAGAAGGTTGATGCAGAAATAGAAAAACTATTGAAATACGATATCATCCAACGTTCCACGAGCCCTTGGATTAACCCGATGACCGTGGTAGCGAAAAAGGATGGAACGGTTCGATTATGTTTAGACGCGCGGAAATTGAATCAACAATTGATAAACGATAACGAATGTACGCCGCACATCGAAGAAATATTTCAACGATGCCACTCGGTAAATGTAATGAGTAGTTTGGATTTGACCAGTAGTTTTTGGCAAATTCCACTACACCCGAACTCGTATAAATACACTGCGTTTAGGCACCGCGGTAGAATCTACGAATTCAAAGTTACACCGTTTGGATTAAAAACAAGCACAGCGAGTTTGTTGAGAGCATTGGACATTGTATTAGCTAATCTCGGGGGAAACGTGATTAATTTCGTTGATGATCTGCTGTGTATCTCTAATACATTCGAGGAACACATGCGGCATCTAACTGAATTGTTCCAACGACTCGAGAAGCATGGAATGACTCTCAAATTAAAAAAGGCGAAGTTTTTTAGAAAAGAAGTAGATTTCTTGGGTCATGTTTTAACGACGACGGGAATAAAGCCACAGCTCGAGAAAATTCAAGCGATTCAAGAATTTCCGGCGCCGAAAAATATAAAGCAGCTTCGAGGATTTTTGGGTTTAGTTAATTACTATACAAAGTTTACTAACAGACACGCGCATGAGTCGGTGACTCTGTTGGAACTGTTGAGAAAAGGAGTAAAATGGAGATGGAAAGAAGAAGAGGAACATGCGTTCAATCGAATAAAGAGATTATTTATCAGTGATGTCTTCCTGAAGCATCCTGATCCTTCGAAGGAATACAATTTACAAACGGATGCAAGCGATTATGCTCTCGGAGCAACTCTTGCTCAAAGAGACGAAAATGACGAACTAGGCGTTGTTGTTTTCGCAAGTCGGACTCTCAAAGGACCCGAATTAACGTACACTACTACCGAAAAGGAACTGTTAACTATCGTTTGGGCTTTGAAGAAATTTAGAACATACTTAATGGGGACGCGAATACGAGTGATAACCGATCACAAGGCGGTCATTTTTCTAAAAAACTGCAAACTTTTGAACGATCGATTAACCCGATGGATACTCGCGATTCAAGATTACGATATCGAATTCGAACATTGTCCCGGGGTCCGAAACGTCGTCGCGGACGTACTTAGTCGAATGGACGAAAGAGGAAAGGATATTAAAAAACCCAGTGGACGCGAAATCGTTATCAACGCTCTGTTGATGCAGAGACCATCGAGGGAAATCGAAGAGCGTATTCGCAATATTGCAGCAGAAGAGAAAGACGATGAAACATTAAACGCCCTTCGCGAAAAACACGCGGTAGATAACGAAATCTCTAAATATTATATTGAGCGCGATATTTTGATAAACAAAAACAAAAAAATCGTTTTACCGACACCATTGCTAAAACAATTAAGTATCGAAACACACGAAATGTACGGGAGTAGAGGTCAGTACCTATAGACAATATTTCAAAATGGCGGCGGTTGGTAGTGGGGATGCTTGTTCCGTGGCATTTCGCACTCGCTCACTCATCCCCTCTCTCTCGGTGGTCAGCTGGGGAGCCTTATGCCGCCGCTCGAGCTGACCCTAGGGTGGGTGGGGGTGGGGGTGGAAAGGAAGATGTTGCTTCATCGACGTCCGGAGCCCAACCACCCACCCTTGGTCGATCACTCGACTAGCTCGACGCGTAGTCTGATGGTGGGGGAGTGTAGTGGAGGGAGTTTGAGAAGAGAGCGCGTGGGGATCGTCAGGTGCTCGGTGCGCTAGGGCCCATCGTGTCGAACGCGGGTACTAACGGGGTCAGAAGTGTGCGGCAGGCCGCTGGTCGAAGGTCAAGGCTGGCGCCGCTGACGCGGGGGCTCGTGGGGGTCGCTGTTGACCGAAGGGCAGCGCCGTAGCGCACAAAAAAAAAACAATGCAATGATTAAGATTATTTTTCCAGAATTTCAACACAAAAAAAAAATTTGAAATGAAATGAAAAAAAATTTTAAATAAAATAAAATGAAAATAAAAAAAAAATTTAAATAAAATAAAATGAAAAAAAGTTTGAAATGAAATAAAATAAAATGAAAATAAAAAAAATTTGAAATAAAATGAAAAAATTTTAAAATAAAAATGAAAAAAAAAAATTAACCCGAAGAAAAAAAAAAAGAATAAAGGTAAGTAATGATGATGAAAAATTTTCACAATATTTTTTTTATTTTTAAATTTAGGTATACATTTTTTTTGTTCTTAAATATTAGTATATGTATGCACAATCTATTCACTCGGCTTTTTTAGAAATATTGTCCATCACTTGACGGAAGATATATTCGTGATGAAGACAGATTAATTCGGAGCCGATCAAACGGTGTTTATCGTTTATTTCGTCATCATCTCTGGGGCTGTAAAAATTTCGTCCAGTGACTCGCCGCCATACGTCGCTCATATACTCTTCTTGTAGAATTTTTAGGCCCGCTGTATTAACTTGCTCTCTCTTGGGCTCTCGGCAATTATTTACTGAAACATCGACGCTGATTCCTTCTACAAGTGTATCTTTAAGCTGATTGACGAGCTCAAGATCCTCACGAAGCAAATTGATCTTATAGTTGATGCATGGTATGAGAGTCAACAATCCTTCGTACGTTTTCTTCTGCATGACGATATCAGATGAAAATGCTTTCTTCGTCTTTTTCAATTGAGCGGTGTCTTCATGATCCTTAAGCATAAGGACGATGGCTTTCTCGTTGTATGCAGTTGTAAAATTTATTCTTTGACGACCACTGCATAGTATAGCTGGCGGGACACCATTGTTACCCGTTTGCTGCTGCTCGTTGAACCAACTCGTAATTATGGTTGTCTGCGCGCACAGCTCTTTCCATTCAGTGTCAGTCAATGAAATTCCGCTAGTATAGCGACCGGAGAATTTTATTGCCACATCGAAGTTTTGATCCTTTGTTAACCCGAGGCCGATTGTTACCGTTTTAGTACAAGAGGCATTCAGGTCGTACGCGGTGGTTAATAGTAGACCTTTGCTCAAGGGATGTTGCGAATTTATTGAGGAGACAAGTGTGTTTTTATCATCCTCACGGCTACGCTTCGCAGGCAGCGTGTTATTCACAACGACAGGAAAATTATCCATTTTTTTTTGTAATACGTTTTGGAGAACACTTGCAAAAAGTAGACTGTGCAGGTCAAGATGCTGAGACGGAATAGTTCAAGATGCCTCGAGTTGTCAGCAATAGGGTGATGCAATTTTCCAGAGAAGAAGGGGTAAAGACACGCCCTACGGAACGTGTTACGTCACCCCGGAGGTGAAGGCTGAGGATTGGGTCTTACAGATGTTATGGTCCACCCACGAGACAGTAGTTTAACTCATGTCATATCGATTCTTGACGATTTTTATTTTTGAAAATATTTAACGTACGTTTAAAAAAAAAACACGTTGCAAGACAATTTGCAAAAAAAAAAAGCAAAAGACAGTGGAAAGAAGAAAAACAAAGAAAGATACAAAAAAAAATAAAAAAAATAAACAAGTAATAATGAAACAATAACCATCGAAATATTCGACGAATTTTACGATAAAGAGAGTACTGACTAATCCGCGGCGGCTAGCCGTCATAAAAAGCCTCGGCCTGTGGTACTATGCGCTGTTTACCTGAAGGGTTCGGCGCCTGAAAATACGTTTTATTGTTTTTTGACCATCGTAAAGGTGGTATTTGGCCGAGTTAAGGGAGGGGTATGCGAGAAATTCGGTTTTTCCAGAAAAACATGCAAACGATTGATTCCTCTGCTGACCAATGACATTCTTTAAGTGACGGTAAATTAGAGGGTGGGGGTGAAGTAAGAGAAATTGCAAGTTTAAGTGTTTCCGAAAGAAAATTATTCTGACACGTTTCGTCTCGTCGACAACACCTCTTTCCGCTTGTGCGTCTCGTTTTGTGCGTTTCGGTATCTGTGTATTCGTGTACGTCAAGTGTACGCGCAGAACTCAGTGTTTTTGTTTTGTTTTGTTTTTTGAACGAAAAAAAATGGCCGACAGGATTGTGCGCGTGATAATCTGTGTTTTGGTGAAAGCACTTGGTGATAAAGAGTGCTCGTTCGCCGTACAGAAAATGTTGGCAGAGTCATCCCGTTCGATGCTCAACACCATGCACGGCGTGGTGTTGATAAAAAGAGCCCGTAAACTGTTGGAGCAATTTACGCCAACCCGAATTTTAAAACTGTACAACGCCGGTACGTTTACCGGTAGTTATGAAGTTTTAAAAATCGTGGCATCACTTGTCAATGCGTCACCACTCGCCGCATCGAGAGATGCTAATATTCTCCGCGACGAGATTACTCGATATGGTGCGTATGATTAAAAAACGTGAATGAGAATGTGTTAAGAAATTAAAAAGAAAAAAAAATAAAAAATAAAAAAATTATTATTTACAGAGGAGCGTCGTGAGGCCGAGGTTGCTCGTCGCGAAGCGGAGGTGGCTGCCCGAGAAGCTGCTGTTGCCGCAAGGGAGGCCGAGGTTGAGCGGACTGCTCAAGCCTTCCGCCGCAACGCGTCACGGGCTCCCGAGGAAATCGCGGCTCTAGCGGAGCTGCACGATATTGACTGGGCGAACGAATGTAAGTATAGGATTTAAATTTAAAAAAATAATAAAAAACAAAGATATTAAAATAAAATAGCCTTTTTTTTTTTAACGTTGAATCGGTTTTAATGTGTTTCAGCTTCGATGATGCTAGATGATGACGCAGCGGAAGAGCTCGTTAATGTCACGGCGAATCTAACGATCGACGAGAATAGCAGGGAAGCTGCAGAAGAAGGCGATGCATCTGTCCAGTGGCTTGGCGATGTGTCAGCGCTGGACAGGTTGGGCGCTCCTCTGGCTAACTCGACGCAGGACGGTGGCGGCTGGGCAAGCCGCCTAATGAACAATACCGTCGGTTCAAGAGGGTTGTCGCCGGTGCAGGCATCGATGCTGGCAGCCGAAAGCGACGCCGAGGACAACGATAATAACAACGACAACGACAACGATAATACGACAACGACAACGACAACGACAACGACAACGACAACGACAACGATAATACGACAACGACAACGACAACGACAACGACAACGACAACGACAACGACAACGACAACGACAACGACAACGACAACGACAACGACAACGACAACGACAACGACAACGACAACGACAACGACAACGACAACGACAACGACAACGACAACGACAACGACAACGACAACGACAACGACAACGACAACGACAACGACAACGACAACGACAACGACAACGACAACGACAACGACAACGACAACGACAACGACAACGACAACGACAACGACAACGACAACGACAACGACAACGACAACGACAACGACAACGACAACGACAACGACAACGACAACGATAATACGACAACGACAACGACAACGACAACGACAACGACAACGACAACGACAACGACAACGACAACGACAACGACAACGACAACGACAACGACAACGACAACGACAACGACAACGACAACGACAACGACAACGACAACGACAACGACAACGACAACGACAACGACAACGACAACGACAACGACAACGACAACGACAACGACAACGACAACGACAACGACAACGACAACGACAACGACAACGACAACGACAACGACAACGACAACGACAACGACAACGACAACGACAACGACAACGACAACGACAACGACAACGACAACGACAACGACAACGACAACGACAACGATAATACGACAACGACAACGACAACGACAACGACAACGACAACGACAACGATAATACGACAACGACAACGACAACGACAACGACAACGACAACGACAACGATAATACGACAACGACAACGACAACGACAACGACAACGACAACGACAACGACAACGACAACGACAACGACAACGACAACGACAACGACAACGACAACGACAACGACAACGACAACGACAACGACAACGACAACGACAACGACAACGACAACGACAACGACAACGACAACGACAACGACAACGACAACGACAACGACAACGACAACGACAACGACAACGACAACGACAACGACAACGACAACGACAACGACAACGACAACGACAACGACAACGACAACGACAACGACAACGACAACGACAACGACAACGACAACGACAACGACAACGACAACGACAACGACAACGACAACGACAACGACAACGACAACGACAACGACAACGACAACGACAACGACAACGACAACGACAACGACAACGACAACGACAACGACAACGACAACGACAACGACAACGACAACGACAACGACAACGACAACGACAACGACAACGACAACGACAACGACAACGACAACGACAACGACAACGACAACGACAACGACAACGACAACGACAACGACAACGACAACGACAACGACAACGACAACGACAACGACAACGACAACGACAACGACAACGACAACGACAACGACAACGACAACGACAACGACAACGACAACGACAACGACAACGACAACGACAACGACAACGACAACGACAACGACAACGACAACGACAACGACAACGACAACGACAACGACAACGACAACGACAACGACAACGACAACGACAACGACAACGACAACGACAACGACAACGACAACGACAACGACAACGACAACGACAACGACAACGACAACGACAACGACAACGACAACGACAACGACAACGACAACGACAACGACAACGACAACGACAACGACAACGACAACGACAACGACAACGACAACGACAACGACAACGACAACGACAACGACAACGACAACGACAACGACAACGACAACGACAACGACAACGACAACGACAACGACAACGACAACGACAACGACAACGACAACGACAACGACAACGACAACGACAACGACAACGATAATACGACAACGACAACGACAACGACAACGATAATACGACAACGACAACGACAACGACAACGATAATACGACAACGACAACGACAACGACAACGATAATACGACAACGACAACGACAACGACAACGATAATACGACAACGACAACGACAACGACAACGATAATACGACAACGACAACGACAACGACAACGATAATACGACAACGACAACGACAACGACAACGATAATACGACAACGACAACGACAACGACAACGATAATACGACAACGACAACGACAACGACAACGATAATACGACAACGACAACGACAACGACAACGATAATACGACAACGACAACGACAACGACAACGATAATACGACAACGACAACGACAACGACAACGATAATACGACAACGACAACGACAACGACAACGATAATACGACAACGACAACGACAACGACAACGATAATACGACAACGACAACGACAACGACAACGATAATACGACAACGACAACGACAACGACAACGATAATACGACAACGACAACGACAACGACAACGATAAAACGACAACGACAACGACAACGACAACGATAATACGACAACGACAACGACAACGACAACGATACTACGACAACGACAACGACAACGACAACGATAATACGACAACGACAACCACAACGACAACGATAATACGACAACGACAACGACAACGACAACGATAATACGACAACGACAACGACAACGACAACGATAATACGACAACGACAACGACAACGACAACGATAATACGACAACGACAACGACAACGACAACGATAATACGACAACGACAACGACAACGACAACGATAATACGACAACGACAACGACAACGACAACGATAATACGACAACGACAACGACAACGACAACGATAAAACGACAACGACAACGACAACGACAACGACAACGACAACGACAACGACAACGACAACGACAACGACAACGACAACGACAACGACAACGACAACGACAACGACAACGACAACGACAACGACAACGACAACGACAACGACAACGACAACGACAACGACAACGACAACGACAACGACAACGACAACGACAACGACAACGACAACGACAACGACAACGACAACGACAACGACAACGACAACGACAACGACAACGACAACGACAACGACAACGACAACGACAACGACAACGACAACGACAACGACAACGACAACGACAACGACAACGACAACGACAACGACAACGACAACGACAACGACAACGACAACGACAACGACAACGACAACGACAACGACAACGACAACGACAACGACAACGACAACGACGACAGTATGGACGACTGGACGGCTCGGCACCAGCATCGCCGCACGCGGAACCTCCGACAATTCGCGTGGAGGACGAACCGATCGCTGGACCGTCGCGGCAGGCATCGCCACCACTGGCACCGCCACCACTGCCGCCTTTAGATGTCTCCGGTGAGTCGAAAATTATTCACCGCGTAGAAGCCAGGCGTTGGTTTAATAGATTTAAGATGGCGGGTACCGTGATGACGGTTAAAATCCGCGAACCGCCCGCGGACACGAATCTTGTGGAATGGCTAGAGGACGCCATGCGCGAATTACATACGCTAATCGTGAGCGGTAGTGAACCAACCGATATGGTTGGTGTAGAATTTAGTTCACACGCGTTCACACGAGGACCTTGCGGAATATCGTATCGGCCGATAGCCGATTTTCAGTTCGAAAATTTGTTTACCGCGATCAGTAGTGTTGCGCAAAGTGCCGCCGGTTTCTCGATCGATGACTCGTTTGTAATAACGAGTAACATAGTGTCAATGCCGATAGGAGCCGGGCGCGTAAAAAAAGTTAATGGGGTCGATTTTTGGGCGAAGAAATCGGTAATTCGCTTCGAGAATAGAGACAGCCTCTGTCTTCCGCGGAGCATCGTGGCTGGGGTCGTTTTCGCGCAGCGTGGTCATGTGCGGCAGGGAATACTCCAGCAGCGCTGGAAAAACGTATGTACGCAGCGAGATCGCGGGCTTCAGAAAGACTTGGCCTTAGAGCTAGTCGCTGATGCTGGTATCGAGATTCCGCCAGCGGGCTGCGGTATGCCAGAGCTGCAGGCGTTTCAACGCGTGCTCGCTCCCGAGGGAATAGCTTTATTAATCTTCGACCTCGAGTCCTTCGGAAGCAGTGAACCTGCACTATTTGACGGTACGAATACCGTACTCGAGTGTGTACACGCAGTCGTACACACAGTTTATTTGCTACACGACCGTCGTGAACGTCATTATGGTTTAATTTTAAATATAGCGCGAGGAGCGGGATCTGCGTTTTTCTGCGTGCCGTGTGGAACCGCATACAATAGGATAACAGGACATCCGTGTAGACAAAAGTGCATGTGTTGCAAGAATAGTCCGCCATGTGAGCCCGTTGCCGAAAAGATACGCTGCGGAGATTGCCTGCGTTTCTTTCAAGGTAACGCATGCTTTGTCCGGCATAAAGCGATCGGTTCCCACGGACAGCAGACGCGTTTGTGTGACATGCTTCAAACATGTAAAACATGTTTGAAGCAGATCTGCAAGAAAGACGCCTGTAAACATGTGTGCGGAATGTTGTTCTGCAAAACCTGCAATGAACAGAAGCCTGAAAATCATCAATGTTTCATGGCTCCTCTGAAACAGTCGAAAGAAAGCGATAAGCCCGATTTATTCGTTTTCTACGACTTTGAAACGCGGCAGGAACTCGAGGTCGAAGGTACGGTAGGGACTTTTTTACACGAGCCGAACTTGTGTATTAGTCAGCAGCGATGCACCGGGTGTATCGACAAAAATGATGATGTGTGGGAGTGCGATTTGTGCGAGGTGGATCGTGAAAAAATCTTTGTTGACAATCCGGTGGGCTCTTTCGTTGACTATGTATTAGAAAAAAGACCGAATGTCGGACGCGTCGTGTGTATAGCGCATAACGCTAAAGGCTTTGATGCTCAGTTCATCCTACGCTATATCGTCGAGGAAAAACGCGTTGTACCTCAATTAATCACAAACGGGACTAATATCATGGAAATAAAAGTCGACAAAGTGAAGTTTCTCGATAATTTGAACTACTTTCATATGGCACTTAGTAAACTCCCAAAAGCCTTTGGCTTAGGAGAAAATATTTTTAAGGGGACTTTCCCTCACCTTTTCAATCGGATGGAAAATCAGTTTTACGTAGGTCCGTTACCACCTCTCGCGGCTTACTCTCCCGACACAATGTCACCATCGGATAGAGAGGCGCTAATCAAATGGCATTCGGAAACGGTAAAGTCGGGCTACGTCTTTGACTTTCGGAAGGAAATTGTAGCACACTGCAAGACAGATGTGTCAATTCTCCGGGAGGCGTGCGCGGCGTTTCGCAGGATTTTTCAAGCACGCGGCAACGTATGCCCGTTCACCGAGGCGGTAACTATAGCCTCAGCCTGCAACAAAGTTTTCCGGCGAAACTTTTTGCAAGAAGGCAAAATCTCGGTACTACCGCGAAACGGTTATCGTCGCGGTGATATGCAATCGGACGTGGCTATCGAGTGGCTGTTATGGTGTGAGCTGCAATACGGTCGTGAAATCGCACACGCGGGTCGTGGTCGCGAGCACAAATTAATCGACGGTACGCGCGTCGATGGATATTTTAAAACAGATGACGGTTCTGAGCACGTCCTTCAATTCCACGGGTGTTTCTATCACGGCTGCGATAAATGCTACACCGACCCGCGTAAGCGTAACGACGACTGGAATAGCAGCACGCTAAACGATCGTCTCCAAAGAACTCTTAATATTTCCACGCGCATCAAATCTCTGGGTTATACACTGCACGAGATTTGGGAGTGTGAATATAGGAGGTTGAAGAGCCACAATCCTGCGATCGCCGCGCACGTTAATGACCACGCGATATTAGCTAGCCCGCCACTAAATCCGCGCGACGCGTTTTTCGGAGGCCGCACGGGAAACACGCGGAGTTATTGCGAGACGCGAGATAACGAGAAAATAAAATACATCGATGTATGCTCGTTATACCCGTACATATGCAAGTACGGTCAGTTTCCTGTTGGTCATCCGACCGTGTATACTGCTGACACGTGCCAGCAGATAGTCGGGCCTCACAACGATTTGACGAACGTTGAAGGAATCGTGAAATGCACCGTTCTACCACCTCGCGATCTTTACCACCCTGTGCTTCCGGTACGTATGCACAATCGCTTAATGTTTGCACTGTGCCGGTCATGCTGCGAAGAGATGCGTCAGGATGCGTGTAGTCACAGTGTGGCTGAACGATCGTTCGAGGGCACTTGGGTGTCATGCGAGCTAAAGAAGGCGACCGAGAAAGGGTATCGAGTTCTAGATATTCACGAGATTTGGCAGTATGAGGTAGAACGGTACGATAGAAACGGTCAAACTACAGGACTCTTTGGCAGCTACATAAATTTGTGGCTCCAAATTAAGCAGGAGGCGAGCGGGTGGCCAGCCGAATGCACCACAGAGGCGAGCAAGATAGCGTACCTCGAAAGCTTTCGCGCTGCGGAGGGTATAGAGTTAGATAGGAGTCGAATCGAAGAAAATCCGGGACTGCGATCGGTCGCAAAACTTTGTCTGAATTCGTTCTGGGGAAAATTTGGACAACGCGAAAATTTGCCGAAAACAGAGGTTGTCACCACGCGACAACCTCTCTTGGAACTGTTAACTGATCAATCCTGTGAGGTTACGAAAATAATTAGCATCAACGAAGAGCTGATGTACGTAGCCTGGCAGCGAACATCCGAAAGCGTCGACGTAAATCCTCACGTGAACGTAGTGATCGCGGCATATACGACAGCACAAGCGAGGTTAAAGCTGTATTCGTATCTTGAACCTTTAGACAAGCGCGTCCTCTACTATGATACAGATTCGTGCATATACATAAGTAGCGATATGGCAGCTGAGTATGAACCGCGTCTTGGCAACCTTCTCGGAGACATGACGGACGAGTTGAAAAGCTACGGTCGCGATAGTTATATTAAGCGCTTCGTCTCGGGTGGCCCCAAATTTTATGGTTATATTGTACAAAAGGCCGATGGCAGCGAAGTCGCAACTTGCAAGGTAAAGGGGATCGGCCTTAATTACAAGAATGCCGAAAAAATTAATTTTGAGTCGATATGCCGGTTGATTCGAGAGCCGAACACAAATATAACCGTAAAATTTGCGGCCATCCGACGTGACGAATTTCATCAAGTAGTCACACGACAGGAATCAAAAACTTGCAAGCCGGTTCTCATTAAGAGACGACGATGGGGCGAGTACGTTTCGCTGCCGTATGGCTACTTGGAATGAGAGATAGACATACGATTTTTATTGTAAATACATTTTTTAAAAATAGTTACGTTTAATTTTAGGTGCAGGGTGCTTGTGGGACTTGTACCCAGATTTGTAGTTAGCTAGTTCCAGTCACTACAAATGTAAATTTAGATGTATAAAAAAAATAAAGATATGTTTTTGTAAATTATTATTTTTTTTTTTGCTTAAAGCCCCTCCTTTGCCTTCCTTCCTATCATACGCAACGATGAGCTTCTCTGCGTATGTATATCCGCGCTACACTGTGGAGATTAGCTCATACACAGTGATATACCGGTGCTACATACAATAAGCTTATCTTGTATGTAGCCGCGAGCACGCGGCGGCGGCGGCGGCGGCGGCGGCTGCGGCGGCGGTGGCTACTACTTTTTCGAACCCTGAAAATAATCATTTTTTAAATGCTGTTTCAGATCCCGACCTCTCGCTACGTTTATTTAGCGACAGTGTAGCCGACGTTTTGTATACTGATCTCGCCGATTCAGGCTTCCCTGTGAGTCCCTGGTGAAAGAAGAAAAATGTATATAAAGAAAAAAAAAAAGTATATTATAAATGTGCAAAATTTTCATTGTTATTTTTTTTTTTAATACATTTTTAAATACAGTATATATGTTTATATATATAATACCCATCATATTCCATCATTCTTTCATTTATAAATATGGATCCGCGCTGGAAACATCCCTGGACGTCAATTATCGCTGGTCCCACGGGGTGCGGTAAAACGTGTTTTGTGAAAAAATGTTTGCAAAACCTATCATGCATGGCCGACACAGAGTTTGCGCGAATACTCTTTTATTATTCCGAGTGGCAAAATGGATATAAAGACTACGGAAAAAATATCGAATTTTTAGAAGGTCTGCCTCAAAATTCCGACATTGCTGGCGATTTTCGGCCAAAACTTATAATTATTGACGATCTGATGCGAGAATCTTCAAACGGCGAGATAGTGGACTTGTTTACTAAAGGCAGTCATCATAAAAATATCAGCGTAATTTTCATAACGCAAAATATTTTTCATCAAGGCCGCGGACAGCGCGATATTTCTCTCAACACAAATTACATTGTAGCTTTTAAAAATCCTCGCGATCGTGCACAAATTTCTCATCTGGCGCGTCAGGTATATCCTGAAGATCCAAAGTTTTTACAAGAAGCTTATTACGATGCCACGTCAAAACCACACGGTTATTTACTACTAGATCTCAAGCAATCGACTCCGGATAATTGCCGCTTCAGAACTTGTATTTTTCCGGACGATCCGCGCAATTTTGTGTACGTTCCGAAACGCGGCAGTAGTGTCCGCGTATAAATAGACGTTTCCGAATTTACGAGAATCAGTCGATTCTTTGCTATGGCTCCGACAACAGTGGCCAGTGCTTCTATTGGGAAAAAAAACATAGTCTTGCTACATGCTCTATGTCACCTCGATAAGCAGCAGCGTGCAGCATTATTGCGTACTATCGATAGAAACGGTGTGCGATCCATCTGTGAGTGTGCTTTAAATACGCTCAACGGTGTCGTACCATTGAAAAAGAATGAACGATTGCGTTTAGCTAAGCATAAAAAAATTTTACGGCATCTAGTGAAGAAAGCCGGCTGCTGGAAATCGAAGAAGCGCGTAATTGTACAAAAAGGCAGCGGTTTTTTATTGCCACTTCTTCTACCCATCATAGGCAGTGTTCTCTCCAGTGTTTTCACGCGTAATTAAATAAAAATACAAACGAACGATGCAGCACGCAAAGAAAATGATTTTGATGCCCGAAGACGCCGTAGAGCAGCCAAAGAGCGTTCAAACGCCTGGCACTACGCTTACTAGGCTCGATGCGGAAATGGATGATATACTTCGTTCAGTAACACCTTCAAATCAACGCGAAAAGTGGAAGCTTTATCAGCAAGTGCTGCAGCGTTATCAGTTCTTCAGCGATGAGGAACGTCGCCCCAAAATCCCTGCGAGTCCAGTGACTAGCGATAAAAACCCTGACGATATAACTCCAGTAGTTGAAGAAACTCCACAAGCACCCGAGGAAGCGTCAGGTATGAGCGATGCATCCATCCTATCTACCGTACCGAAAACATACAAGAAACAGGCCGAACAATTGTTCAAGTATCTTCACTCGAGTATCAGTAATAGGCTATCGTGGGATAAAACGGGGCTGGTTCGTATCAACAATGAGCCGATAAAAGGTTCCAATATAATGGATCTCGTAAATGAAGCTATGCGTAATAGAAAAACAGTGCGCGCGCAAGGTCGTGAGCAGTTTGGTGCTGAACTCCGGCGACTGGGCATCCCTCGCGAATTTATCGGTAATACAAGCCTATTGTATGAGAATCTTTCATTGGACTCTGCGATAAACTCTAACTTAAGCGGACTCAACGCGTCAACTTCGTCAAGTATTAACCATACGCCTAACACGAGTTTAAATTCTTCCGGTAGTAGCGGCCGTCGCCGTACACCTACTAGTGAACTATTAAATAGATCGTGGAAAAAATTGAAGATCTAATGACTTCATTAAAAAAAATTTATTACAATCCTTCACACCCTGCGGGATATGCCGGTGCACCAAATTTGTTGCGCGCGGCTGACAAAGAAAAGATTCCTCGCGACGATGCTATTAACTGGTTGAGAGCTCAGGATGCTTATACGCTACATCGACCTATACGTCGAAGATTTCCACGACGACACTATAGTGTTGATAATATTGATGATGTATGGGAAGCTGATCTCGTAGATCTACGAGCTCTCAAAGATGATAACGATGGCAATGTTTATCTCTTGGTGGTTATCGATGTTCTTAGCAAATATGCGTGGGTTGAACTACTACGCGATAAAACATGTGCTGAAACTACAGAAGGCTTCAGAAAAATACTATCCAAGAGCGAGCCTAGGGTTCCTGTATGGTTACAGACAGATCGAGGCAAAGAGTTTGTCGGTAGCATTTTACAAAGATTTCTAAAGCGTCGTGGAATACGATTTCGTGTTGCTCGAAATCCCGATATCAAAGCTGCTATCGTAGAACGTTTCAATAGAACACTGAAGGAGCGAATGTGGCGATATTTTACTCATAAAAATACACGCCGTTATATCGATGTATTACAAGCTATAGTACAGGGCTATAATGATACAAAACACTCTACGATCAAGATGCCTCCGGCCGCAGTAACCCGCTACAATGCAGCGTTAGCACACGCAAATATGGAAAAGCGTTACAAATCATATTACAAAGGGGTTAAATACAAGGCCGGAGAGTTTGTACGGATCAGTAAAGCGAAAGTAGCGTTCGAGAAAGGTTACGAATCCCGCTGGACCGAAGAGATATTCAAGATTCACAAAGTTCTCACAAACAGACAGCCTCCTATTTATGAGCTGGTTGATCTACAAGGCGAAGAAATTGATGGATTTTTCTACGAAGAAGAATTGAGTATCGTCGAAAAGAAGACCGATGCTGAGGAGTTTGTAATCGAAAAAATTCTCAAAACTAAAGGCAAAGGCCGTAATAAACAACACTTTGTTAGCTGGAGAGGATATCCAGAAAAATTCAACTCTTGGATCGCCGCAGCGAATATAGTGAATAAAAAATGAGAGATCAGTTTTATCTCGTCTTGCCTAGCAATAGTAGTATGAAGTACTATCCCGAGAATACAGTGACCCACTACATTACGCAGTTACCAAGTCCGCTGAAAATGTCTGGAGAATGGGTCGTGGCCCTGACGGAAATTCAATTTCCTCGCACATTTCTTCATATAGATCCGGCTGAAGGCCAACACCGTATAGCTACTCCAATTACAGCCTATACTACTCATAAAATAGATCACCCTAAATCATCAACAGATGCAGTGGCTAGTACCACCAATAAAAACAACAAACGAGTAACTAGGCAGGCTACTGGTGACCGTGAAAACAAACAATTATCCGTTAAGACGCAAACGACTCATAAGGTCGAAATCCCCGCCGGAGTCTACGCGTCCATCAGGACTCTAGTCGACACTATTAACAATACGGAAGTATTTAAAAATCATATTCGTGTTGAGTACGATGAGAATATTAGTGGAGTAGCGTGTATAAACTGGATCCCCGATAGCTGCGCTACTGATGAGTGTGAATTGCCTCATTTGTTACATTTAGATGCTAAACTCTCCAAAGCTTTAGGTTTTATACCCGCAGAAGAGCTCCTGGACATACATAAATACAGGTTCATTGCCAACTATCCGGCAAACCTATCCATGAGTCTCCCCGACAAATTATTTGTATATACAGATATCTGCGAAAGCTATATAACAGGAGATGTTCAGACGCCTCTGCTACGTATCGTACCTGTGGATAACACAAATTATGCTTATGGCTCTACCCAAACAAAAACATTCGCGCCACCGCTCTACATACCCTTATTACGCACTGAATTCAGTACGATCGAGATAGATATAAGGACCGACACAGGCAAACCCGTACCATTTCAGCGCGGAACGCTGACGGTTACATTACATTTTAAGCGTGTGCGATAAAGACATATATCGCTATGGATCGATATATCGATCACTACTCAAGTCAGGTTGGAGGTGGGGTGGATCGAGTGTTTATGGGGGCCCCTTATCAGAGAGGTCATGGTCTAGGAAGCTTTTTGAGTGGCTTATTTCGACGTGCACTACCGTTACTGACTCGCGGGGCTCGTGCCGTTGGAAAAGTGGCTCTACACACTGGTTGGAATATATTGGATGATGTTGCTCATAATACGCCATTCAAAGAGTCGTTTAGAACGCGTATAACTGAAAGTGGGAGAAATCTTAAACGAAAGGCTGAAGAAACATTTGAAAATCTCATGAAGGGTTCAGGATATAAAATACACGATCGTTCTTCACAGCATCATTCGTTGTTTGGTCACCCGGGCTCGCACATCGGTCCTTCAGCTCTTAAAGCTTTGAAATATACTAAGGCCCGTAAGGCTAAAAAATCTACGAGGAAAAACAAGAAGAAAATTTTGCCTGCTAAACGCAATAAAAAAGGAAAAAAATCGAAGAAAAAATCGGGCAGCAGGACTAAAAATCGAAAAATTGCGAAGCGTAAAAAGCGCACGGCTGCCGACATATTCGGATAATTATTAACAAATTGTAAAATGGCGTTCCTACATGCACACTCTTGTGAATGTCTGAAGTCAGAACTGGATTTATTCGCTCTGCCGCCAACTCAAACAAGTATAGAAGCCTCGCAAGGTCTTCATTACAAGCCTATCTCATCGCTTACCGATGAAGCTCCCATTGAATTTGTTGTACCAGGACATGGCGATGAATACATTGATCTAGCACATACTATGCTTAGTTTGCGCGTTAAACTACAGCCCAGGAGTGGGGAAATGGACGAGCACGACAGAGTAGCACCCGTGAACAATTTGTTACACTCATTATTCAACCAGCTAGACGTCTCATTCAATCAAAAACTTGTATCACCGTCGAACAACGCGTACGCATATCGAGCATATATAGAAACACTGCTAAACTACAAATCTTCAACGAAAGCAACCCAACTAGCCGCCAGCATGTGGATTGATGATACATCTCCAGAATTTGATGCGGCGCCTGTTTCCACCGCACCGGTGGCCGCCGGAGCTGTTGCGCCCGTACAAAAGAATAAGGGTCTATCGGCACGACAAGCATTGATGGCAAACGGCAAGTCGGTCGACCTTATTGGATATTTACATTCCGATATATTCAACCAGGAGAAGTTTTTACTTAATGGCGTTGAGGTACGTCTTCGTCTTGTACGTTCACGAGATGCGTTTCGCCTAATGGATGCCTCAGGAAAAGATTATAGTCTGCATATTACCGACGCGAGTCTCATTGTTCGACGTGTGAAAATTAGTCCTGGTGTTTTAGTAGCACATGCTAAGGCTTTAAGTAAAGGGACGGCCAAATATCCATTTACACGTGTAGAAGTAAAACCATTTACGATTCATGCGGGTGTTTACGGTGAAACGCTAGACAATGTTATTCTCGGCCAATTGCCTAAGCGTATGGTTATTGGCTTTGTTGACAATCGTGCATTCAATGGAGATAGAGCCTTGAACCCATTCAATTTCTATCACTCTGACGTAAATTTCTTGTCTCTTTACGTGGATGGTGTACAGGTTCCTAGTAAACCGTTGCAGCCTGATTATCACCATAATTTGTACACTCAATCGTATCACACTCTGATATCTGGTACAGGAATACTCTGGGATGACGATAGTTGCGGCATAACCCGCGAGTCGTTCCCATATGGTAATTGCTTGTACTGCTTCGATTTGACACCGGACATGTCTGCTGGTAGAGCCGGACATTGGAATCTTGTACGTCACGGCAGTGTGCGTCTGGAAATACGATTTACTACTGCTTTAAGAAATACGTTGAATTGTATAGTTTACTCTGAGTTTGACAACGTGGTCGAGATTGACTCTTCGCGACAAGTCGTCGTAGACTTTTCAGGATAAGATTACACTTTTTTTTTTTTATGTAATCGTATATATATGTTATGGTAAAATAAAATATGTCAACACAAATTATAGCTGTTTATATTTTTTTTATTTATTTGTCATTCAATTGAATCCTCTCGAAACCTTTGATTAATTCCTGCATTTCACGATCACTACTGTCGTGTATGCGTTTTTCTTCATGCTTTATCTGCTTCTCTTCCGTCGCTTTTTTCTCATCGTTCTTTCCAACTGCGATGGCCTTGCACGATTCGCTGAATTGCTACAACATTCAAATATATAAGTAACAAACCGTGTTAACTTTATAGAATTTAATTATTATTAATTCTATTTCTACATACCGCCGCGCGCTGCTGTCTTCGTTTCTCGCGCGCGAGATATTGCCGTCTCCGTATATGCCATATTTTTTTTCTATCGGCATTTCCATGCATTCGCGGCTTCTCTTGCCAGACTACTATCCTCACTCTTGGTTTTATACTTTTTCCCCTCGGTGGCGGTTGACATTTTCGGAACCCGCGTGCTGGTGACTGAAAACACTTATTGGAGCGTTCCATTTTTAGTTTTTCTATGTGGCCGTCTTGAGAATTGCAATACAAGTGAAGCCTCACTCCTTGCACGACGGCCCAGCGTAAATAGTAGTGGGGAGTAGATATTTGGACTTTTGTTTACGCTACAATTGTAGGCGTAACGCGGGGATGACCCTGTCACACCCTTCCCTCCCCACCACCACAGGGGTCCTTCCGTAGCCCCTACGGAAATGCATCTCCGGCTCAAGACTTTAGTATACTGCGAGATTTCAGCACAGTCGAACGTATTTTTTCTCATTAAAAAAATGGACTACGTGATTGATATTCAAGGATTCTACGACAAGGATGATCGCTTTATTGCTAAAGAGGTAGCCGTACTAGCCCTTGACAAGCCTCTGATTGCCCACTGGATAGCATCTCCGCCACACATTTTCACGGAGCTCCCAAAGCTAGTGCGCGCAAAGAATAACTGGACAACTCGTCATCATCACGGTCTCGAGTGGTTCGAAGGGGATGTACCACTAAGAACACTACATGCAAACCTTCGTCAGATCACCAGGACTGCTGGAATCATATACACTCGCGGCCGAGAAAAAGCAAAATATTTGCAAAACGTTACTGCACGAGATATAAAAAACCTTGAGGACACCGATTGTCCGGCATTCATCGATCTTCTCTCCTCGGTAGAAGGGTGTCTCCACCACGGACTCTTGAAAAGACCTGAACTATCTTGTGCTCTACATAACGCCGCCAAATTGAAAGAGTGGATACTTCGCGACGTGGCTCCTACAACCCCGCTGACATCATCACCACGCCTCTTACCCGACACAGCAAATCAAAACAACAAACGCAGCTTATACTCTCCGACTGTAACAAGTGATGAATACGACCCAGATTGGCCAGGCATTGTAGGGTTTACACTCGACAGTGTCGCGAAGTGTTCACGCAGCAGATCAGATTCCAGCTCTGTTGACGAGACCGACGGCTCTTGTTGTTAACACCGATGACCACACACGCCCCGGGACTCACTGGATCGCAATCTACATCGATGGCCGAGGACGGGGATCATATTTCGACAGTTACGGCATTCCCCCGATTATACCAAATCATATCCGACGTCTGCGAAAGAATTGCACCCTCTATCGATGGAATACGAAACAAATTCAGAGCCTGTCTTCAAATGTGTGTGGCCAGTTTTGTGTTATGTTTCTTCATCATATGTCTCGCGGGGGATCTCTACTACAATTCGGGTCTCTTTTCACCGCCGATCTCAAGCGAAACGACCGCATCGCCGCTAATTTTTACAAACGATTAATGACTCGCAGCCCTGCCCAGTTGAAAAGTGTAAATGAACTTTCTGGAAAATCACTAACAGGCAGGGGTCTTTATGTTAGAAAATATGTTCAATATTGCTGTCCAAGACTAAATAATTTTTTTTTGTAAAGAGATAGGCAATATTTAATATATATATATGTATACTTAGTTTTTAAAAATAATAAAAACAATATTTTGTGAAAATATTTTCTTCATTACTTACCTTCCTTCTGGTCCAACTATTTTTTTTTTATATTAAAATTTTCCTAATTTTATTAAAATTCTAGAGAAAAAAAAATCATACGTAAGGCCTGTGTGCCACAGGGCCTCGGGCAGCGTCGAACCCCACGAACCACGCGCCAGCGGCGCCAGCGATGACCTTCGAACAGCGGCCTGCCGCGCACTTCTGACCCCATTAGTACCCGCGCTCGCCACGATGGGCCCTAGCGCACCGAGCGCCTGACGATCCCCACGCGCTCTCTTCTCAAACTCCCTCCACTACACTCCCCCACCATCAGACTACGCGTCGAGCTAGTCGAGTGATCGACCAAGGGTGGGTGGTTGGGCTCCGGACGTCGATGAAGCAACATCTTCCTCTCCACCCCCACCCCCACCCACCCTAGGGTCAGCTCGAGCGGCGGCATAAGGCTCCCCAGCTGACCACCGAGAGAGAGGGGATGAGTGAGCGAGTGCGAAATGCCACGGAACAAGCATCCCCACTACCAACCGCCGCCATTTTGAAATATTGTCTATAGGTACTGACCTCTACTTACGGGCATATCGGGTCGAAAAAGGTTTGGAAACTTTTAAACGAGGACTTTGCGCACCCGCGGATGCAGCGCCATATTCGACAGCTTTTAGCAAAGTGCGATTCTTGTCAGCGCAATAAGGTGCCTAACCAGCATTCTTACGCTGCGCAACAGAATATTGTTCCCGAGAGACCAGGGGATCTCGTGTCTATCGATTATTTTGGACCATTGCCATCGGCACAAGCGGGAATGAGATACATTTTGGTAACAATTGATGCTTTTAGTAAATTTGTCAAACTTTATCCTCTGCAGAAAGCTACAGCGCCAGCAACAATTGACCGGATCTTCAATCACTACATCCCGAACTACGGAAAACCGAGAAAACTACAGTTCGATCACGGAACACAATTCACCTCGAAAAAATGGTTAGATAAGTTAGCTAGCGAGGGGATTCAACCAGTGTTCTCGTCGATCCGTCATCCGCAAGGTAACATTGTAGAGAGGGTCAATAGAGACTTAGGGAGATTTTTCCGATCATTACTAGCCGATAAGGAAACACACTCGAGTTGGTTGAAATGGGTTGCCGCCATTGAGGATTGCATCAATGAGACTCACCACGAGACTACTGAATTTACACCAGTCGAGTTACAACTAAACAAGAAACCTCAGCGAGTATGGAGGGAATGGATTAAAGTTCAAAGGAGGGGAGAGGAACCTCTGGAATAAAAATTAATGTTGGCACAAGAGCGCATTCGAAGAAAGGGAAGACAACGAGCACAAAGATTCGATAATGAGCATAAATTAATTAAGTTTGAGGAAGGAGAACAAGTTCTTGCAAAAGCTTGTAATGTAAGTGATCCAGCAAACAAAACAATAGCTAAATTTTTCTCAATTTATGAGGGACCATATAGAATCAAAAAGAAAATTGCCGAGTCAACGTACATCTTGGAAAATCCATCCAACAATCTAGAAAGGGGGATGTATCACGCTTCAAATCTGAAGAGATACCAACAATAGGAGACCTTTTTTTTTTACAAAACTTGAGTTTAAAAAAATGGAGATTAATCGGAATTTTCGTGTTTTTTTTTTTGGTTCTTTTGTTCGCAGCCTAAAAAAAAAAAAAATGAGTAAGAAAGAGATCGCGACACAAACCGAGAAGGGGTTTTTAGTCCACCACTTCTGTGGTGGAACCCCATTCCCCGGGGATTGGGAATACCAACCAACCCCCGTAGGAATGAAGATCATTGCGGCCGGCCGTTGATCAGAAGTAGAGGGTGAAAAGGTGTCGTTGGGACGCGGGTGCCAAACGAGCATGAGAAACATAAAAAAAACAGAGGGATGCAGACAATGGACGTGACGGAGGAAGAAAAGAAAGGATGGGACGAGGAAAAACGAAGATTCGAAGAATCGGGAAAAGGAAAGAGTGATCGGATGATTCTAAAAGAAAGGGAGATGACAAAAATAAAAAGGAATAGAGACAGGCATAGGGAGTGGATAATAAGGAATAGGATGAGGATGAGGAGTGAAAGGGATGAAAAAATCAGGGAGGCAATGGAGGAGTTACAGAGGTGGGTCGAGAGAAAGGAGAGGGAGTTTGAGGCGGCCTAGACCGCATTAGAAAAACAAATCTTAAAAATGGAAATCCAAACCTCCACCCCCCAGATGACCACCTCCCCTTCCAAAGAATTTCACGATGAGATGAAGGAGGAAATAAGGCTGTTGGAGGAGGTACTCGTCGATATCCGCAAGGATAACGTCCCTCCCCCAACAGCCCCATCAGGACTCAAAATAGTCAAGATAGAGGTTTTTAAAAAAACCCCTCATCCCCATCCGCCGTCGCGACTAAAGTCAAAAATTAAGTTTATAAAAAAAAAGGAAAAGAGAAAAGGGAAAAATGTATTTTTCTATTTCGCCGAATGGCACGATGTAAATATTGTTCCCCGTCAGGCCTTCTTTTGTTATTGAAACTATTTTTTGTTATTTCATTTTTTTTTGAGAGAGAGAGTCCGAGACTCGAATCGGCAATAAATAAAAGCCAAGTTTAAGTTTACCTCGTCTCAAAATTTATTTGAAATTCCTTTATTTCCAAAAGATGGCGATGAACAATATCTTGAACAAAAAGGCCCCAATAACATCCTGCAAGGAAGTTATTGGGTCCGGAGGGGCGTTTAGACGTATCTCATAGGCGCATGCTATAGGTAAGTTCACAGAGTATAGCGCGAGAGCCCGCGTGGGCCCCGATTCCCTCAAAAGGTATAGTAGGCGCCGGTAGTCGGCAAGGCGGCCGCTAGATTCCGCATTTTCTCGCGAACGGATAAGCGACAGCGCGCGCGTAAAAGGGCGAGCGCGAGCCGAATCGTTACCAAGTTCTACCGGCAACGGCAAGAATATGTAAATTTCCCCTGAATACCTCCGGGTCCGAGGAGCCTTCGGTGACGTTGGCTCCACGTGTACTCAATCTCCCGAACCAGGGTGGTGCACACATCTTTGGTGACGAAGTAGTGGGCATTCCTATTACCAGTCACCGCTAGTAGGGCCGCGATAGGTAGGTAACCCGAACGGGAGTGAGCCGGAAGGGAGTCGCGGATCGACCAAGTGGCTACACGGTTGGTTCACGATCTCGTGGAAGCCGAACTCTCCGACGAGGGCCCTGTTCTGCGGGTATCGGAAAATCGTGTCGACAGGATCGCACGATATTCCTGTGGGATACTCCGTAGGCACGGCAGAGTAGATACGACTTTAAAATTCACTTTTAATAATCATTTTCTCCCAAATTTAAATTTGAAACTTAAAACCAGTGCACTTGTAAAACTTATGTCAACGGACAAAGCTCCGTCGATACAACGGTCTCAATGGCAAAATTTATCGTCTTTCGTATCGAGCATTTGACTCGTTACACGTAAGTCATTCCGGCGAAAGGGGAATGGTAGAGTAAAGGGGAAGATTTAGTAGAATTAATTTCTTTGATTTACGATTTACCGACATCCGGTCGATAAATCGCGTTTCTGTCTTTCTTTTCGATTAAAATCGCGACTCGAAGAGTAAAACTCAGTAAAATCGTTATTGTTCAATGCTTGAAAGGAGAATTTCGCATAACTCGAAATATTTTCGCTTTTTCAGCGCCATTTGCGTTTAAAGTAATGAACGAATTTTGTATCATACAGCAATTGATCATTACAGCTCGCCGATAACTCAAGTGTGTTTCGCAAAATCGAAAATAAATAAAAACCGATAGAAAGGTAAGCGTCGATAGTACAGATTCCTGTGTATCATATTTTTTAATATTTCATAAATTGTTGAAATAAAGAAAATCATATCTCCGAATCGACAACGTCTCACGACTTTATGCTCGCCCCGAACCCCTAACGCGATCTCTCTAACCGAGTGCGTGGCATTGGCTAGAAGGTGAACGTTACAATACATCTCGGAATTTTTTTAGATTTTATCGAATAATATCGTCCGAAGGGCGTAAAAATTTGGTGCAATCTGATATATGACTATACAATTCGAAGATCAATAGCGCTCCATATGTTAACGATACAAATATTATTTTACTAGAATATAATAGCAAGACTGTTACTCTTCAAAGAGTATTTTTCGGATTCTTGATATAATTCTTATTTTTCAAATATTGCGATTTTCGTGGCGTGCGATGTAAGTCTTTGTTAAACAAGATTCCCGGCTGAATCGTCCGGACTCGAGGTCTTCGCTAAGCGAGGAGCCCGTACGTAATTGGTTAACGGCACAGAAGCAGGTTCAAACTCTCATAATACGACGAAACATAATGTATTCATTGCTTCCTATACAGCGATCGAGAAAAGCGTTTCGATCGCAACATCGAAAAGCACTGGCATAACGGGTAAGCGCGTGCGGGCAGCAAATTCCAAAAGAAGGCAAGACCGACGCGATATATTGGATGACGCGGTGGAGTCGGTCGACGAAAATGTCAATAACGATATTGATCAAGACTCGTTGACGAAGGACGCTCAGAAATCGTTTTCGAAAAGCGCAGTCGAGCACAGACGGATAAGTGCATCGGAAGATATTCCCGAATCGGAGTATGAAATGTTCGATCACGAAGTGAGCGCGGGGGACATCGTCGAAAGCGAAACCATGTACCCAGATTTTTCGGAAAATCACTTCGGTACCGCAGAGATCGACGGACGGGGTAAAAGATTACACTGTAAATAATTATTATTTATAAATTGTGACCTCGATTCCTGAGAGAACTACGGGACCCTCTGTTCGCCCGTTAATCAAGGTCATAGAAAATGTAATTCTTTTTATTACGGAGTTATTATTCTCACGGTTTCTTATCCTTTCTTTTTGTCGGAACTCCATTATCAAAGTCAAGCATGTCGAAGGTGCTAGAAAAATTAATTTTGCATAATAATAATGTTAAAAAATGATTAACAAATTCGAGAAAATAATCGCATACGGAATAAACCAGCAATCTAACTTTTTCTTTTACCAATAATTGATTCGTTAATTTCTCTGAATACTGTGACGGGGCCTTTATTTCTAATAAATAAATCCTCAATGTCGGTGGCTCGACGAGTGGGGGGGGGGGTATGACCCGTCAGGCAATATAACAAATATAACCTCGAAAAAACGGGGACTTCAATAATTTGGCCGCCAGTTACCATTGACGGCGTAACACCGTTAATTCGAAAAAGGTTGACTCTAATAAACTATTCAAAAACTTGGCCGACGGCTAGTCACAGGGCATGGGACAACTCAAAGGGGGGTGGGACCTCGAACTATTGGCTCGTAATTTAATACCTTCGGTCACAAAATAATATCCAAGGGGTTGCAGGGGTGCTTCGGGGATTCTTAGGGGACTTTTCGGGATACGGGGGAACAGGGAATCTCACTTAGAATAGATAATTAACGGCTATACGCCAGTTACCACGTGCAGGCTTCTATCGGTAGCAAACGCCGGGCAATGGCGACAGTCGTTGCCTTGCGAAAATGCCAACTATCTTCTGTCGCGAATTTCCTATAATCCCGAGGGCTGGGGACGGGGAAAATACACTCGATGTGTTACCAGGCGATACGTCAACGCAAAGGGCTCCTCACACTCCACGTTCCGGTCAGCCTTTCACACACGATTCGTTGTACAAAGTTATAATAGCGTAGCGCGCGACTCTCACACGTGCACTCGGGAAGGGATCTCGATCGAAGCTCAAAGCCGGAAATCTTCTCCGTGCTCTCCGGATGTCTTTGCGTACAGCAGCGTCGTGGGGGGTCCTTGCGGTGAGAGAGAGAGTTCGGTACTCGGCATTAGTCAATAACGAGAGCGATCGACGGGCGTTGCGTAAGAGGGCGGCAGTTGGACGGTTGATCGCCGCTCAATACCTTCGAGCGACGATGGCGAGCGGCAGGCGGCGGGCAGCGGTGGTCAGTGCGAGGCGATGGAAACACAGCAGTGGCGAGGCGCAAGGGATAGCGAGTTCCCTCGCCGACGCTCTCGCATCTCCCTCTGCTGTTTCCCTCGCTCTCTCACTATCATTGTCATTTGATGATACGATGCTCGTTGTTGACTCGTTCGGTGACGCGCGCGGGGAGGGCAAGGGGGGGGGGGGGGGGGTGGCGTCGCGGGGAATATACGAAAAAATACGCACTATAAGAGAAATACAAATTATACTATTCGTGCGGCTACCTATCGCTCACGTGGCAAGTAGCGGGCTCGAGTCGAGGGGATTTAAGGGATATTTGAACGAGGCTACCTCGTTACAATACACGTAAATTACATTCGGATTTATTAAACTTTCGATTTTTTTATGGACCAAATGTCACAAAATTTGTATACATTTCTGTAAAAAGACTACGCATCTCACTCACGAAGTTTCCGGGTCATTAAACGAAATATTTGTTACGGCACCCCTCACGCACGGGTGCTGTAAATATATGGCCGACATTTTTAACCTATTATTTTCTTCGAGTGGTTCGTTCTTCAATAAAATATGGTGCGAAGATTCGTCAAAGAGCATTTATTCACGCAATTACGCATTGTTCGTATGAGAAGAAGAAATTAACGTTGTAAGTAGCCAGGTGAATTCTTCTTCACGTAAAAAGTTAAACATTAAAAAAAAACGAAATTTTCGAAAATTAAGAAGAAAAAAAGAAAGAAGAAAAATATGACAACGTATTCGAAAAATTAAGGATTCAAATGGCTGTCAAAAAAATTCGTTGCCAGATGATTTGTAAAATTTTTTTTTTTTATAGTTAGTTAATAACTTTTTGGAATTAGTGTTATAGAAAATTAATGTTCTTAGCACCTCCACATGGATGACATGTATAGCACATTATATAGATAACATTTTCCAAGTTTTTATCCCATTGGGAAGTATTTGAAATTCGCTCCGAATTTAATCTTTAGCTGGCAACGTAACACTGTACCGTCCTTAACGTATTATCTCACTATCTTTGTTTTTAAACTATGCCAGCACGTGCATCCAGCGATCGCATTTCGAACGCAAACCGCCTAGGAATTTCGAGTGGCAGCAAGGAGCCACAAAACTCGACAAATCTTTCAATACCTATCGAGAAAAATCCTCCCGATCAGAAAAGTTTGACGTAAACCGGTGACGACAAGATTTTATTTTTGATGCGTCATCCAGAACTAATAACAAAAAGTATATAGTATTCTTATAGTATAGTTCTGACTGTAATTGATCGACACTGTACATTTGAAATTTATGTAGTTTACGCGAAATCTCTGATGGATTCAACACTAAGTGCAGAGGCGAAGAAACGGATCAAGAATCTATATAAAAAATCAACCGCCTCTCAAGGTCCATCGTAAGGCGTTATGTTTTGATCGCGTAAGATAATCCATGTAGTGTGATAGTTTTTTGGTAATTGTATTACGTTAATTATTGTTGTTTGTCCACTCTTTCCCGACGAGTTTACTATTTTACACTGTAACGGGGGATTTCGTCGGAAACTTATTTCGGGGGGGGGGGGGGGGGGGGGGGGGGGGGGGCGGGGGGTACAACGGGGAAATTAAATAGTCGTCGGCGGTGAGGGGATAGTTAACAAAAGAACTAGAAATTTATTATAATCTCGGCAAATAGTACAACAGAAATTGGGAAGAAACAAAATAAGAAATAATAAACTGTCGTAAAGAAACAGGAAAAAGAAAATAATATGATCAAGAATAAATCGAATAAAAGAAACTAATGAAAATAATCGACCAGAATAACGCAAATAAATCTTAACAATAATCGCAACTAAATAATACGTGAACTAAAAATGATACTCGTCGTTGAGAAGCCCACGAGGCAAACGGCAACGATCTGCGTGCCTCGCGACGACGCGAAAATGTCGGGGGTAAACGGGGACGACGTTGCAATTGTACGGGGCAATGGACTCGGGGGGGGGCTAAAAATGAATAATCTGAATCGGGGAAAAATACGATGAAAATGATCAAGAAAATTCTACAAAATAATAATGACTCGATTAAATAACAATTCCGGATGTACGGCTGAGGGGAGGATCGGGGGAAAATAATGAGAATTCAACGGTAGTTGCCACGAGGCGATCCGCGAGGCGTACGCGATTCGGGGCAAGGGAAAATGTCGACGGGACTATCGAATATTCTCGGCAACGGGACGACGGTTCCTCGGAAAAATTACAGCGAAGATCGCGGGGGAATTGCTGACAAAAATAACTCTCAAAAATATCTCAAAATTCGGGGGAAACCATTCAATCACTATTTTTGGGCGCCAGTTACCTTTTACGGGGTAACGCCGTTATGCGATTCGACATGAGTCGACAAATATTCAAATTTACACGAAGTACGGAATGGCCGGCAAACTGAAAGGGACAGCAGAGGCTCAGGAGAGGGTCAACCGATCTGTGGGCTCGCAATCTAATGCCTTCGGCCTTTACACGATTTTCAGGGACTACAGGGCAATATACGGGGGGGGGGGGAAACATGATTAAACGCACTTACTATAATAATTTCGCACGCAAAATAATGTCGCACGCCACTCACCACGTGCACGAGTCCTTGCCGGCAAATGGCGATACTTGGAAAATATATGATAAAATACCAAAGTGAATACCGGTCACTTCACTGACTTTACTGCAGGGAAAATATGGGGGGAGAGTCGGGGGAGATAATCACGCGGGAGGGAAAAACTATTACTCGCAGATATCACACACTCTGTACAATAATTCGGACGATCCTCGTACAATGGCGGAGACGGGGAGGATCGCCGACACACGTGCTTATTCTATAACGGCTCGATTGAGGCTGAGGTAACGCTCTTCTTCTTTGCGGAAGTCTTCTCCGGCATCAGCGCGACGGAAGGCGGTGGTGAGAGAGAGAAGAACGGTACTCGACGTCGGTCGATAATCCGCTCGATTGACGGAAGAGGTGTCAGATGGCGGCAGCGATATTGATTTATCGTCGCTCAAGGCATTGAGCGGCGATCGAGAGCGGCGGACGGCGGTGGTCGGTGAGAGAGACGACGGGACGGCAACGTTGGATTCGGACAGCGACGAATCCTTTCATCGTCGAGCGAATAACTTCCTTCGCTGTTTCCCGCTCTCTCTCTCTGTCTCGTTCGTTGTCTCGGCATTTCGGGTCTCTCTCTGTGTCTTGCTGAGCGTTACCTTATGCGCGGGGATACATGGGAGGAAGTGGGAGGGGGGGGGGCTACTATAACGCGCGCTTCTGTTAAAGGGGCTCCGTGGTGAGCGGAGCCTCGATTCGAGTTCGCGAAAAACAACTGTGCGAATTTACTTCGTTACAACACCGTTCGATTTTCTACTTTTCTAAAACGTATTATTTATGTTTGTCTCTTTCGCCACGTGTGATGTTTCATTCGACTAAACGCTATTTTTGTTCGATATGCGATTTCTACACATGTTATTGTTTGATCTTGCATGAGGGTGAAAATAAAAATGTTATCCCCCTAGAAAAACTAAACCCATCGTGACATTTGGAAACTGAAGTTCGCTTTTGTACGGACTTCTTTATCCATCTGACTGATAAAAAAAATTATTTAAGTAGACCAATATCCTATGTGATGCCATAGAAAAAATGTCCACATAATAATTCAAGATGATCAGTTCCGCTGATTTCAAGATATTTAGACATCGGATATCTAAAACCCCGGTTCAAGGTAATTACATCCAAAGTGTGACGAAGAGCAGATACGCTCGAACGTTCGACCGCTTTAATGTTGTTTGACTGTGTCAGTTTTACAATTACAATTTTTGTAAAAAAAAAAATGTCGACCAATATTTACAAGTGGCAATTTAAACATATAAAAAAGCTTATTTAGTTACATCGTCTAAAAGCAAAGCGCGGTCACTTTGCGGTAAGTCTTGTACTTTCGAATAGAGTATCTGCTCCGATTGCTGATTCTGCCGCATATTGTCAACCATGTTTCTCGCCTCTCTTATTTCATCTCTCCGTGCGATTGAAGGAAAAAAAGTATTCGCGTAGACCTCGCCGATCAACGATTAACCGAACGAATCGGTAGCCCCGGATATTAAGTGAAAAACATTCTTCGAAGAATATATCGTAATTTACTTCCTCGTGTTACCTCGGTTATTCGATTTTGGGGGATACGAAATTTGGGTTATACGATTTTGGGGGATACGAAATTTGGGTTATACGATTTTGGGGGATACGAAATTTTGGTCATATGACTTTGGGGGATATGACATTTGGGTTATACGATTTTGGGGGATACGAAATTTTGGTCATATGATTTTGGGGATATGACATTTGGGTCTTACGATTTAGGGGGATAGAATATTTGGGGTATAGCATTTATTAAGATAAGATATTTGGGTTATACGATTTTGGGAAATAAAATATTTGGGACATATAACTGTTGGGGGATACGACAGCGTACCATCGCTGATCCGCATTTCACCGTCCAAGCGCTCGGACGAGCTCAATCTTGTTTCGTTTCTTTTTTTCTTTAGTAATTTAATTATTTTGTCATTTCAATTGCCTATCTTTTAACTGGTACGCCATAATAATAGAAATAAAAAAAGAAGAATGTTGATGATACTAATGTTGAAAAAGAGAATGTTGAAAAAGAGCTGCGATAGTCATGTCAAAATGACATTTTTTTCCACATTTTATTCGATAGCTCCATCGGGGGACTTTCAAAAAAAAATGCCTGCACTCGTTTCATAATTAATACTCCAGCGAAGAAAATGAGCCATGAAAAGTCAAAATTGATTCACTCCTCCGGTCTGAATCCTGCGACAAGTAAAAAAAGTATGACCATCTCTGCTTTCGCTTCGACAAACTTGAGGACCTCAAAAAAATTAAAAAGGTAGTTAATCATATATAGATTATGAAAATACAATCGAATTTTTATTTTTTTCAGACAGAAAAAAAATAATGAACATTCTACTTTTCAGGTGACTCAGCCCCCTTAACAGATAGATTGTGTACGGCGAATGGCGAGTGAATAATTTCGTCTGTAGAGGGTTTCCGGGGAGGGTGACGGGTGACGGGTGAACCGAACAGTATGGGAGGTGTAGACGGCGTAGACCGGGTCACACGAATTTCGTAGCTAGGACTTCCAGGGCGTAGAGGGTGAGGACGGTTCACGATAATGTCGATTCTAGGTTTTGCCGGGTCAAAGAAGTGTCAGTGAAGGTGAAGTCGGTCTAACGCCGGTCTGTGAGGCTGTATACGGCCAATTGAAGGTCTACGATTTCGACTCGGGATATAGCGTCTGACAATCGGTAACTACCGTGAAGGGAATATTCGCAATTAGAGGTCTCAACCTCGTCACAGCCCAAATGATCACAAGCAACTCCAGATATCTACTCTCCGTCTCGATCGTGCATCGACTAATCGCGTATACTAGCTTCAATGTTCCAGCGACGTCTTTCTGTAAAAGCATCGCGGCTATTCCCATCACGCTAACGTTGGTATGGAACTCTGTTTCAGCACGCGGGTTAAATATTTGTAGCGTCGGGTGTTCGGTTAACTTTTTTTTTTAACTCGTCGAACGCTTCCCGTTGAGGCGTTTTCCATTCGTACGCAACGTTAGCTTTGAGGAAACTCGTTAGGGGTCGCGCAATATGCGCGAACCACGGCACGAACTTACGAAAATAACTAACAAGTCCGAGAAATCGTCACAACTCGTGTATGTTACGCTGTGGAGAAAAGTCGCGTACCGCTTTGTTGCTACCTGGCTCGATGCCGTTCGCGGAGATTTCGTGATCCAGATAGGCGACTCGCTCGTATAGAAATTGGCACTTAGACAATTTAATCGTGAAACCGGCTTCTCTCAAGGCGTCAAATACTAGTCGGGTTTTGGCTCGAGATCCTCCCAGTTCTATCCCGGAATTAGGATATCATCTAAATAATACAATACATCCTTATCGCGTAACGGTCCTAGAGCACGGTGCATGCTCCTTTGAAAAATAAGCGGGGCTATTCATTAGGCCAAAGACCATTCGCGTGAATTCCGCCGTTTCCTCTGAGGTGATAATTGCCGTTTTTGCTCAAGCTTTTTCGATAGAGGGATCTGAAGGTACCCATGTGCTAAATCTAGAACGATAAACGGAGAGATATCTCGAACCTGCGTCAAGTGGTCGTCGATGTTCAGCAAAGGGAAATGTACGCGTTCTGTTATCCGATTTAATTTTCGAAAATCTACGCAGTCTCGATTCTCCGGTTTTCTTTTTCACTAAGAGCACTGGGCTCGCATACGCCGATTGCGTATCAGTGATTATCTCCGCTTGTCGTCAGGTACTCAATATTTATTTTATTTCTGACCGCTCGCGTTCGGTCACTCGGATAGAGTTTCCAACATACCGGTGTAGAATTTTCTTTTACTTTGATTTCCATTTCGACGTCTTTGGCACACCCGAGATTGCTTAAATTCGTCGAAATACCGTCTCTATTGTAATTTAATGGAGTTTTCGTTTAATCTGTTTCTTTGTTGCACGTCGGTTCGGGTACGGGACGGTCTGTTCGTAAGGTGTCGTGTCTATTGGTTGGGAAGGAGAAACTTCAGAATTCCTCTTGACAACGTCCGAAGACCTGAGAGTCGTATCATCACCAGTTTCGGGTGCCGATCTATGAGGAATTGGGGACTGGTTTCTCCGTGGGAATTTGAGACTTTTTAATTGTTGTGGACGTCGGTTTGCACAGACTCGTCGTTCAGCGCCTGACGTGCCGAGGAACGAGGTACAAGGCCTTCCTCCGTCGACATTCCGAGCTACGTAAACAAGTAGCGCAAAACTTAACGTGTACTCGAGCCTCTGCGACAGAGGAAAAATTGCGAAATTGGTTTGGCGAAATCTCTGCATACTTGGAAAGCAAAGATCTCCTCAACATTGATTCATCGAGAATTTTTAACTGTGACGAAACTGCGTTTTTATTGTGCCCGAAAGCAGACAGCGTACTCGTTCGCAAGGGGTCGAAAGCTGTTTACAAAATCGTAGATGGAGACGAAAAAGAATGTTTGACAACGCTTTTTATGGTTAATGCGGCAGGCACCATGGTGCCACCGCTCGTTATGTTCTGGTATCAGAGGATTCACAGCAGCATTTCGAGAAATTTCCCACGGAAGTGGAGCATCGGCACTTCCGAAAAAGGGTGGATGACTGCAGAAACATTCTACGAATATATCGCCAACGTGTTTTACCCATGGCTGAAGAAAAACGAGATCGAGTTTCCGGTCATTCTGTATGTCGATGGCCATTCGTCACATTTGTTGTACCGCCGAAACCCGGTTGATCACTCCGTGCTCGAAGGTCGGGAATTTAACCCGAAATAATAAAAGGGATTGAACTAGTTTAGGAGTTAGAACTCCAGTGAGAACCACTGAACGTAGACCAAGATGATAATTTACTGATGAAGGATAACAACAAAACAGTTTAACAATCAAATACAAATCATTACACTTCGTAATTCGGTATCAAATACAATCTGTAACACTTCGTAATTCAGTATCGCTCACTGAACATTTCACTATTCCGCTTTTACGACGTAACTAACTCTATGATAGTACTCAGGTTCGACCCGCTATCACGTATTATACTTTCAACTTGGATTCCTTGCTCGAATCCCTTGGACCAGACGCACAGTTTCAGGAGTCAATCGGACCCCTTGTTTCACGAGTCATTCCAGACTGTCTGATGCTCGCGCTCGTATCGATATATACGGAGCGAGCGTGTCAACATAATTTTAAAGACGAAGCATTATTGCGATAATCGGTAATATTGCGACCACCGGATATATTGCGACAATCTTCGCTTTTCGATGCCTGTTGTTTATTATTTGACGCTCCAGATTCTGTTCGAGAATTTGGAGGCTCCGCATTACGCTAACTGCTGACGCGCTGCAGTACTTAACCGCGATTGAGAGTCGCGCGCTCGATGCGTCGATTGCTCAATCGTTCGTGAGGCGTTCGGTTTCGGCGATCGCGCCTCACGTGTCGCCTGCATACTTCTATTATTGCACAATACACCTTCGGTATTGCCTGCGATATTCGGGGTACAACACATTGTACTTATCCTTTAAGTCAATTTTGCCGATCTGTTCAAATTGAACTAATATCGTTATATCATAACGCGACGCACATACTCCAGCCGCTCGATGTCGCTGTATTTCACCCGATGAAGACTACGTGGAAAAAAAGAGTCACCAGCTGGAGAATGGTTAATAACGGCATGCGATTGCAGAAAGAGATGTTCGCTCCGGTGCTAAAAAGAGCAATCGAGTCTTTGTCTCTCACCGAAACGATTAAAAACGGATTCAGAACGTGCGGTTTGTATCCCTTCACAGCAGACTCTGTCGATTTCGATGACCTTAAAAAAGGATTGAAAGAGTCTCAAAAGTCCAGCGATTCACTAGAGTCTAGAACGACGGCTCAATTGAGCAACAGCGACGGCTTTAAGTTCATCGAAGAATAACTATCCAGAAACGTATTGAGAGCTTTTACGGAGTCCGAATAAGTCGGATCCTGGACGGGCAACGCGACGAAACACGGGCTATTCGATTTTTGGCTACAAACTAAAAAACTCGCTGGTACACGGCAATAAATTCGTCGAATACCTGCAGCTATTTTTCTCATAATGATTTTTGATTGTAGAGGTTTTGCCAAGATCAGACTTTGAACTCGTTTTTATTTATCAATCCATTTTTTTTTCATTCGGATTCACGTAGAGAGAGAAAATAGCGAAGAGAACGGTGTGCAGTCAGCTGCGCAGTTGGAGCAACGAATCGATGACGCGACTTTGATTGAGAAAGAAGTTACTGGTGGTTCACGGAATGTCGACTTCAGCATAGAACTGGGCGAGCAAAATATTTTAGACGTGATGGCCGATAACAACGATTTCATTATGGATTTGGATGGAAGCTATTCGATTGACGACATAGCGGCTTTCGATGGCGCAAACTTTAGCATGGGATTCAATGATGGATCGAAAGATTCAAGCTTCACCGACGTGGGCTCTCTGACACCATCGATTCTTATTAACTTTATAGATAGACGAGGTTTGTATTTAATCGTATCCGGCATCGATTATCTGACTATTTTTAACCTATTGTACTTTTGCAGAATCAGATGAAACCGTAATTGAAGGTTTCCAGAGCACATTCGACAATATCGCTAATAACAACGTCGAGACTGTCGCCGAGATCGTCGAGAAACGCGTCGAGGTCGTAACCGAGAAGAACGTCGCAAATGTGGTCGAGATTGCTGCGAATTGCATCGAGACTACAATAGAGCCCGCCAAAAAGCCCGTCAAACCCGTAGCCGAGGTTGCTGTTACAAGCATCGAGACTCCAACGGATATTGTTGAGACCGTAGATGAAGAGAACGCTGACCTCGTAGCTGAGACTGCTAATAAGCGCGTCGAAACTGTAGACGAGATCATCAGGACGAGACTCACTCAGGACGAGACTCACGACGAGATCGTCGAGAAGCGCGTCGAGAAGAGCGTCAAGACTCACGACGAGACTCCCGATGAGATCGGCAAGAGGCGCGTCGAGAAGAGCGTCGAGACTCACGACGAAAAGAGTGTTGAGACTCACGACGAGATCGTCGAAAAGCGCGTCGAGATCGTGAAAAGCGCGTCGAAACTCACGACGAGATCGTCGAGAAGAGCGTCGAGACTCACGACGAGATCGTCGAAAAGCGCATCGAAACTCACGACGAGATCGTCGAGAAGAGCGTCGAGACTCATGACGAGATCGTCAAGAATCGCTTCGATACCGTCGAAGAGGATAACAGCTGAATTGTAGCCGAGCAGAGCATCGGCAGTATAGCCGAGAAGGGCTTCGACAGCGCAGACGAGAAGCGCATCGTAAACGTAGCGAAGATTGTCGAGAAGAGCGTCGAGATAATGAGAAGAATTCCAACATCGTATACGAAGAAGGCGATGAAAATGTCGCTGACAAGACGGACGATGGTAATTCAAGTAGTGGCGTTTGTGCCATCAGCACGAGTATTAGTGACAAAGGCTAAGAACCCCCCTCCTACGAGTATTGTCAGCAATCGAGTTCCAGATAGAGTACCCGAGGTATTTAAACAAGCACTGTTTTGACCACCCGATATCGGAAAAAACGAAGAAAAAAAATACCGAAAGAAAATTGGCGAAAAAGATGCCGTCCGTAGCAACTTCGGATGCTTGGAAGGAATACCACAAAAGCCAAAAGCAAGAACAGGAAAGACTACAACTTGAGAAAGAACGGCGACAGAAGCAAAGAGAAGAAATGCAAGCAGAGAAAAAACGATTGCTCGAAGAAAAAATAATTTTGCGAGAAGAAAAAAAAAGGAGCAAGCCGAAAAGAAGCGGCTTACAAGACGAAGAAAAGCAACAGAAATGAGCAGAAAAAAAACTAATACAAGGTGAAAAGGAAAAACTCCAAGAACAAATGAAGATGCTGCAAGTACAATTGACAATAAAAAACCTGAAGTCGAGGGCAAAGATTAACAAAAGAAGTTTTTGTACGATTAACTTTTTATATATCTCTCTATATATATAAAGTTACCGCCGCTGTCGCCGCCGCCGCCGTGTCAGGAATCGAGGGAAGGGCAAAAATATTCTAAGTCCCTCAAAGGGGATTCCCCCTTGTGCAGCCCATCGAGCAAAAATATTCTAAGTCCCTCTTAGAGGGAAAATATTCTAAGTCCCTCTTAGAGGGACTTAGAATATTTCTCGGGGGGAGGGGGGGGGGGGGGGTGCGGAGGAGCGTGGGAGAGGAAGGCCAAAATATTCTAAGTTCCTCTAAGGGGATTTGGAAGGAGGCAGCAGCGGTGGTCGGCGGCGGAGAAAGAAGCAAAAATATTCCCCAAATGGGTCTTAACTCAAAATAGTTTACAATTGACGAGCGAGCGCGCGTAGCGCGCGAGCCCGGGGAAACGCTAGTATATATATATCACTTGTTATTAAATGTATACGGACCAATAAAATAAATAATTGCTCAATTGAATCCACATCGAAGAATAAATATATTGATGTCCGGTAATTGGGTTACGTCATGCGGCTGTGCCCCGTATGCCGTGGAATGTCCCACAGGTGGAACACCGTGCGCCGGCTGAGCGAAGATCTCGTTCCTCCCCGATTCATCGTCGTCGAGAGGCGCCAACGGTACTCGCGGGCCTTGCCGAAGCGGCGATTCTCCTCGCTCCGGATTTCCCGGCAACTCGGATTGATTTGCTCGTTGCTTCGAGCGGGTCTTCAGCTCACGCGCGGTCACGCTGGCTCTCTCGGTTCAATCATAGCTACCACGTGTTGACTCACACACGAGAGGGTTGAGAAAAATGGCTGCACCACGCGGTCGCACACTTGCTCCGTTTTCGACTCACGATTTCGAGATCGTCCACTTTGTCGCGAAAATATAGTTCACACTGAACGCGGTACACTGGATAGAATCCCACTTCTGATTGTTAAAATTCCGATGAATCCAGAATTTCGTTTTCCGAATGGATAGCGGCAGGGAAGGGAAACTTTCAATTAAATACGACGGGAAAGTGAATGAAGGCGATTTATTAAAGAAAACTGCGACGAGTGAACTAATTACCATGCTTAGTCGTCCAGAATTAGAATAATAGAGATTTAAAGAAATTAACAAACACACACACAATAGTTGGACAATACTTGTCGACCGGGATCGGCCCGGCGTCGATTACTCGTGAAAAACTCTCTATGCGACCTTGTGTCGCATATCGTCCTCGTGTCCTATGACCTCGTATCGGCCGTCGTTGCCTCTCTCTCGCGCGTTCTCGATCGTGGGCGTCGCGTACCCACTCGTATTCTCTTTCTCACACTCTCCGACTCGTTCTGCGCCACGTCTGCCCACAATCGATTCCCCGTCACGACTACTTATCAGCGGCTCGTTTCCGGCCGTTCGCCGCCGGATGATGAGGGCGCTTTAGCGGTCCCATAGCTCTCTCTCTCTCTCTCTCTCTCTCGATCGCCGCTCCATCCTCGACTTCGCGGAAATATACATTTTACACGTTCATACGCGCATACACACTACAGGGGATAATCGAATTCTAACATAATGGTCGATAACCGGGCGTCTACTTCTATGTATTGTGACGTGAGTTTCCTGCCGCGTTACAAAGATGTAATAATTATGGGCTGGTGCACGGAGGAGCGAGCGCAGCGCGCTCGTAACCTCCTAGTCAGATCTCGACCAATCACAGCTCGAATAAAATGACGACAATGTAAATCTCGAACTTCGATAATTTGGATACCTTTCGATCTCACCAACTTTTCAGTTTGTGATAACTAATCTTTCCTCAATTTCGTACTTTTCTTTCATGAATATTGCTCCCTAGCGCACGACGATCTTTACTTCCAACGTCTCGTCGCACTGAGGATCGCCAGCAGAGCCACGCGGCGATATCGTCGTCGACCCATCGCCGGGGTTTGAGTACGACCATCAGCGGAATCTGTATCAGCGCGACAGACTCCCTTCTGCTATCGGCGAGATCTCATCGAGAAGGATTATCACCGGGAAAAGCCTCGCGAGGCCTCATCCTGTGCCGAAGCACAGAGTGGAATCCCCGCACTCTCGTCCGTCGCTGTATCGCCTGTTCATCGTTCCCGCGAGAGCTTGAGAAGCTGTCAACTCGCCGTTCGCGCGTTCAAATTATCGCGCGGTGCTTCCGAGAATCGCGGCGTTATTCGCGGAAATGCGACCATTAATCGAAAGGGGCGAGAAATCTGTGTAGGCCGAGGTGGGGAGAAAATCGCTTGCGAGCTCTCGAGAGTCAATAGACTCGAGAACTCGATCGTAGGATCCCGATAAGGAAGGACGTAGCTCCCGGACTGATCCGTGCACATCGTCACCTCGAGAATATCGACTTCTCCCCAATTTGCGACTTGGAATCTCTATCGGAAGTAATTCGAGGGATGTCCACTACTGCAAAGTAAAAGGGGTAAGAACGTCGTAGAGGAGACCGGGGCAAGTCGGAACACTTTTTGCTTATGAATTAAATTTAAAAAATGCTGTTAATAAAAATTAATACTACAACTTGCAATGTGTTCTCCGATCTGTTGGCTACATACTGTGTACATTTCAAAGTCCTACGTGGCTTTGGCCTTTTATGATAACAAAAAATTCACAAAGTAGCAAACTGTTCCGACTTTCCCCGCACCGGGGCACGTCGGAACAGCCTCGGGGCAAGTTGAAACGGGTAACATTTTTCTTAAAATAAAAAAGTCGTATTTTCTTGTTCATAACTATTATCATAATTGTTGCAAATAGCAAATCGTTCCGACTTACCCCGTCGCGGGGCATGTTGGAACAGAAAAAAAATTTATAAAAATACCAAAGAAATGCTATTTTTTGTTTATTATTATTATTATATGAACCTTATTATTGTTTTATAAATCAATGGTGATGTACATTTATATACATTGTGTCTTATTGACAGTTTTGACAGATGAAAAATCGCGAATCGCTCGAAATGCAATTCGCGTGAGCCCATTGCTTACATTTTAGGCATTCTACCCATTCTTCGCCTACTGAAGAATAAACCGACGACCCACCACAATAAAAGCACTCGCAATTCGAAGTGACTCGATCCGTTCTTGCAGAATCCCTTGAAGTAACATTCACGCTTCGGCGCCCACCACGTTTTGACTTTGCGGGGGTTGTTTTTTTCTTTTTTGCGTGATCGGATTCCTCCAACGTTTTCATGACTGGAGAATCCGTTAAAATCTGCGCCTTGACTCGTTTCCGTTTTCGTTTGGTTTCCTGCCTTGCAGGTGCCTGCGGGTACGGAAGAATATCGTGCGGCAATACTGGCGTCCTCGCCTCTACGTTCGAACTTTCCTGCTGTTTGAGGGCAAACGAATAGGATGGCGGGAAAATTCGGAAGGGCTGCCAAATTTGCACGGATAAGTAGAGTCTCTTACGTAGCACGAGGTCGAAGTCGAAGGTAATAGGCATTGATATATCTCGTCGTTTCTCTCCACGTCAGTGAACGTCGACGAGCGTATTCCAATACCTTGCAGAGCTGCGTTATCGATGACGATCGGCGTTCTCGCAGTGGCATTGCTAGTCGAATGACACGCTTTACGTAGTTCGGAGCATCGACTAATGGGTGCATGATCGTTGCACCGGGAAGAGGCAATCAACGAAGATCGAACCGCATTGCTCTTGCGAGTAGACTTTCTGACCTCACGTGTTTCAGTGATGTCTGCGATCGATGCATAATTGCAAAAACGAGAAGAGACTGTTGCCGACGATATTGCCGCAACATTATGAGTATCGCTGCACAGAGAAGCGGTAACTTCTGAAGATCTCGTCGCTACTTTGGCTTCACGCATATTTGCCGTTTTTACTCGGTCCTGCGAGGTATCATTATCAGGCTCTCGGCTTGGCGGAGTCACATAAATCTCTGATAAGTTGCTCGTCGTAGCTTCTAGCAACTGGGGGAAAAAACAATAAAAAAATAAAGTAGGCAATGAAAGGAGAGAAAATCGTCCGAAAAAAAGTTTATAAATGAAAACTACTTCGTGAAACTCAGACTCATTCGCAGTTTCTGCCTCTATGGCGAATATCGTAGGAGGATCGGTGGTAGCGGGTGCGTTTAGGTGAAGATTCACGATTGACGCTTCTTGAACTTCGCTATTCGCGGTTGACTCGAACGACCGATCGCTCACAATCGATGGGAGGAACTCTTCCTCTGTAAATATTTCGCGATCGAATGGCCAGATCCCCGTTCGCTTAAATCCTGCTTCAATATTTCCAATCGTTGCTGCTAATGGCAAAGCTTCTTTGGCAATCGCTGGTATATCATAGATAACCATCGTTTTCCCGGGATGAGTCTTCATCCAGCTGTCAGACTTGCTGTTGACAAATTTTTTAAATGGCCCGTAGACTGACCGGTCCAGCGGTTGCAGCTTGTGCGTCGTGTGTGGTGGGAAAGACAGGAAAACCACGCCATTCTCTTTGCAGAAACGAAGAACTGCAAGCGATAAATGAGAAGCGTGATTGTCTAACAGCAAGAGAAGTAGGTTTTCCCTGTCGCATCGCGTGTGTTTGACCAAATGCTTCACGAATACGAGAAATTCGACATCCGGAATCCAGCCGCTCGGATTAGCAGCTCCAAGGGATCCAGTTGGGCCATTGTTAACGAAGTGATCTTTATATTTCTTCCTCGGAAATATAAACATTGGCGGAAGTGAGTTACCGATGGTGTTAACTGCGAATACCATCGTCACGAGGGTACCTCGTTCCTTTTTTAGCAACTATCTTTACTGGCTTTTGAACTGTAGTTATGCCAGTCTCGTCGACATTCCAAACCTGATGTGCTTGAAATTCAAAACGATCGTATACATTTTGCAGAATGTTCATAATTTCATCTACGGTATGACGATTGAAAGCAGTTGCTCTTGCAAGACTCGTTGCCTTTGGCTTCCGAATGGACAAATCCGGGTGGCGCTTGAGAAAGGCCCCAAACCAGTCAGCGGAAGCGCACTCATTTGACGCCCAGTTGATTGAGATTTTTACGTCATTCGCAGTTGCATACTGACATGCGAGTTTACGCACATCCGATGGTGCTAATCCAAAATATTGTTACGATTACGGAATAATAGAACACCGTTTTAATACAAAAAAGAATATAGGTGAATGTTTATTTATCCGAATAGATAATCTCGATGTTATTATCGATCGCGATACGTCCGTGCACTTTGAAGTCTCGGTCAAGAATGTTAAAAAGAGTACGATCATCGTGAAGCTACGTGAAGTCCGTTCGTCAATTGTCAGATCCACACGAGCGGATCTATTCTCATTCCCGTGTTCCCGCATATTCAGTCGATAAAATAGGATAGTTATCCGTAATTCGTTACAATATATACTGGCACATCTTTTTATATACTTGACCAGTTCTACTTCTTGTTCGTCGCTGAACACTTGTCTCGGCTTTGTAAAGCCTATTGATGACTGTCCTTTGTCTTTTTCATGTTCTTGTTTTTTCATTGCCCGGTACAAAGTTGTAAGGGGAATGTTGTGATTTTTCGCAGCCTCTCGTAGCGAACAAACTTTTGAATTCACGTCTATAGCTGCCCTCAGAAAGACAACTTCTGTAGTGCTGCCTTTCTCCGTTTTCCGCTTATAATTTCGAACCATATTCTCTTCGATGTAGATGATGACAAGTTACGGTCATTAGAATTCGACTCGTCACCCATCCATACCTGCGAAATTTAACGAATCTGATGAAAGCAAACAAAAATAGTATTCACCGATAGACTTTCCGCGGGAAAGCTGGGAAAAAGCGGAAACATTTTTCAGAATTTTAATTTTTTTGACCAGTTCTTTTTTTATTTGTTTGAGTTTTTTTAGATCATTATATCAACATTTTTTTCTAATTTTATTGAATTATTTTTTGCATCTTGTCTACATTTGTTTCAAATTTTGTTTACATTTTTTTTTTCAAATTGTATCTATATTTTTTCAAATTTTTCCGATTTTTTTTCAAATTTTTGTCAACTTTTACGTCATTTTCTTTCGGATTTTATCTCGAATTTCCGCTCTTAGCTCGACGGCGTCGTGTCTGTTTTGTCCCGTTCGCCCATACACATAACATGTGCACACATGCACGCACGCACCCATATAGTGAAATATACATACAAACATATTGAAAACCCATATTCAAAAATGTGAAGTTTAGAACTCTTATTCTAATGTTATTCACTCCGCCTTTCTTTGGTCGTGCGGCAATATTCTTCAACATAATTACCTTCAACACTCTATCGTCAGTATCGAAAACTAACTTGTTTAATACTCAACTATTATCGTAACAACGTTACAAAGAATCGAAAAATAATAAACAAAACTGACGTCAAACGCCAGTCGTGCGCCATTCGACGAGCGACCGGTTACCGAGCGCAAGCTAAGCGAAGTAGCGCCGCGTAGTGGTGAGTGAACGAACTAAGGTATATACCCCACCAGTATACACACAGATGGCGACTTCAAACCGTTCCGACTTGTCCCGTACTTGAGTGTTCCGACGTGCCCCGTCGTATACTCTTCGATGCTATACAACATCTCTCGGCGTAAAAGGCATGAACTGAATTCCTCCTAGGCTTACATTTTTAGGCACTCACTATAACAATAGGCAAAGAGTGCCTATTAAAATGACCATCGAGGCTTCTTCACACAGCTTTCGATGGGGATTCCCCGCAGCGTATGCTTCAAAAACATTAGTTTTTCAGAATTTACTTCGGTGTACCTCCAACTTCATGCGCAGTTAATTTGAAGTGACTCCGATGACTGGAAATATTTTTTTTAGCCTGCGGTTGAATAAAAATAGCTTTTTCACTGAATTTATCTTCTCGGACGTCCGTATCACAGTGTAACTTTGGATGGTGCGAACCAATTTTGTTCTCCTTCGCAGGAGTGTTTTATCACATCGTGACTATTGTGCACAAACATTTTGAAACTACTGCGAAGCCTTTAATGAGTTGTTCCAAAATAAAAATTCAATTTTGTTCCGCTAAATGTCCGTACGGTGCTCCAATTATGAAGTCTACGAACCAAATTTTTTCTTTTTCGCAGCATTATTTTATTTTATCGAAAGCACTATGCACAGCAAATTTGAAGACATTCCGACGTCTCTGAACATTTTTTCCAGGCATTTTCCATTTAAAAATCCATTTTCTCCTGTCAAAGGTCCGTACGGCGCTGCAATTTTGAAACCTACGAACGAATTTTTTTCTAATTTTCAGCAATATTTCATTGCATCGAAAACACTATGCACAGCAAATTTGAAGACATTCTAACATTTCTTAATATTTTTATTCTACAATTATTTCTAGTGAGGAATTATTTTAAAGGTTATGTTACTTTAATTTTCCAAAAAACAATTTTTCATCATGTCAGAAAAGAAAATTTGGTTGCGAAAAATAAAACACGAAATATCACACATTAATTTACAAATATTAGCCCTTTTTATTTCGAAAATAATATATTTTGAACGAAACCATTCACAATATTTTACAATACATCATTCACATTCGTAATAAAAATCATAAATTTCACGGGTGCACTGAAAAACTTGGTTATAATTTCACAAAGAAGAATCATCGAATATCCAAAATTATTACAATTTGCCAAATAAAATTGAAAACAATCGCGACTATTTATTTTTTTTCCGTTCATTCTATCTGTCAAACTTTGTGTAGAGATACATGATAATGAATAGTAGAGAAAGAGAGAGAAATAAAGTATTACAATTGAGCGTACGGAAAGAGGGAGAGAGATCGCGCACGATGAACGAATTCATCGATGCGTGACGATCCGACACCCGATTATCACCGAATATTCATGAGCAAAATTAACGCGATTGCGTTAAGATATCGAGTGGACTTCTGCGGCACCCGTCCAGCAAGCAACACGTAAATTCGCCATCCGTACTGTCCCGATCGGAGACTTCTATCAACTCGAATAAATCGCGGCTGGCCAGCGCGATTTGTTCCATCATCAGGAATCATCCAACGACGAAAATTGGATTGATCGACGACAATACCGGATTGGCAAACTCGAGGAATCATCGCCGAGAATCGAGAAGAAAAGACGGTGCTGCATGAAGGCTTCGACATTCAACAACGCTCCACATAAACAGGTCGGACAATCGCCTACTTATATCTCTCTCTCTTTGGTTCGCGTCGATTCGGATCTCATCACTTGTCGATGAGAATCCGTTACATATACATATATATAACGAACTCGCGTTTTCATAACTAGTTTACAAGTCGTCCGATATTTTGTTAGCGTAAACAATCAGATATCTGCGGTTTATTTTTTTTATTGTATTCGCCCATTTGTCGTCGTCAACGTGCGAAAATTTGTGTTTTTTTTTTGACGAAATTATATTTAAATAAACAATTATTGTTTACGAATTTTATGTTGAAATCGATTACCAACCGTTACATTTGGAAGCCGATGACAATTCCATAGCAGACATGATAAAGTTCGCACACGCCGCGACGTTGATATTCTGCGGCGGGATGATTTGAAATGAAAAAAAAAAATCTCAGCTTTTTTTTCATTTTTAATGTAAATTACTTTAAATATTGGGAAACTGCAATTTAATTTTTTCAAATCTCTTTAAAATTTTTTCGAAACAAAAAAAAAATTCAAATTTTATCTCGAATTTTTCCAACCACCCTTCTACTTTCTTTTCAATTGTTTCAATATTTCTATCTTAAAACACACAGGAGGTTCAGGTGAAACGCGCAGCGCGACGTATAAACATATTCGATACGTAGCGCATAACGCGAAGTGTAATCACACTTGGTACGGAGCGCGTAGCGCGACGTGTACCCCCGTGAGTGCCTTAAAAAATGTCCCCTCGGGACACTTTTCGGGGGGTTTGGGGGGCGGAGCCCACCAACAAGGGCCTCGGCGCCCCCAGGGCGCTGAGGCGCTTGTTTTCTCTTGCAAACGGAATCGCAATTTATCGCGCGTCCTCCCTGAAAAATAAATCGAAGCACGAACGGGACGTTCCTTGAATCCTTTGACAACCTCGACCGCGACTTCCTGATAATCCAGATAAACGTTTCGCCAATATTTTCCTGCAAATAGACGGAGTTTAAATCGCTCGCATAACCTCAACGAAATGTAATCGCGGCTCGCAAAACGTACCCCAACACTCGACGAACGTATCTTTGAATCTCGCCGGTGTCGCGAAGTTTCCGATTTTATCGATAAACTCGATCCATCTCGTGTGACATTCTGGAGCCAAGAGCCCAAATGGTAGTGGGGGAGTCATCTTGATATGTCATTCGCCCCGCAGACTCGTCGGTGCCGATTACTTGATCACCGTGAGTCGTTCGACAGTGAAAAGTCTTAACATAAAAGCAGGGGTTATATTTTGGTGCTGAGGGCCGTATAAATTGAGAAAGAACAAGGATTTACATTGAAACTAGCTTTCGGCAAAGTAAGTAAAATCTAAAAACCGATTTTGTATTGTGTAAAACCGTTACTGTCTATCTATATATTACGCCGTGCGTTTGTTTACGAAAAAGACGTGGCTATCGACACTATACCGTAGCGGCTTGCCGTCAACTATCCAGAATCTTAAAGTCCCGAACGCTGAAAACCTCCGATAACTTAAAGCACCGAATGGGACTTTTACCCGAATTTCGATTAGCCGACGTTTCAAACGACCGACCAGTTATTTTCCCGAAAGAGTTAAGATCCCGAAATCCATTTCGCCGATGCGTCGTATGCCCGACGTTACTAATATGCCGACAGCGTCACGCTAACGAAGACCATCCAAGCGAAGGTTCATTTGTCCGAAATTGATTTTGCAGTGTCCCAGAACTCGCTGTTACCGATGTATGCTACTAAGGCCGTTGATAAACTAGAGAGCTATGAATCAAGCTATAGTCACCTCAGCAAGAGATCATATGCAAGCCTCGCGCTGACGAGTCTCCAACGAGCAAAGACGAAAGACCCAGTAGAACACGATTACTCCAATGAAAGTAATGCTTCATTCGAGAGATTTTTTTTGCACATCACGCAACGGATAATTATTTATCAGAAAAACATGTTCGAAATCCGATGACTTTATTTTGAACTGAAAATATTTATTATTTTGCGCAAACCGGTTCGGGGTAATTTTCGCCGCTCGCCGTGACTAATTGGTGTTAAATATACGACTGTTCCACCAATCTAACGTGTTAAATGCCTATAAAGATAAAAAATAAATCTTAAATACATCACATAATATTCTGGCTTATCCATTTCTGTAACGGTGATATAGAAATTATTGATACACATATATTGTTATGCGTGTATACACACTAGATAAACCCTTCCATCTGCGCACATTGATAATTGGTGTGGCACAGTGCCACAGGGACTGCCGTGTTTGTATAAAACTGGAGTCAATTCAAAAGGACATGTAATTTTTTTTTTATGTACTTTTTTTCATAGACGGGAAGTGAATCTCTTTTACATAAAACATTTTACATAATTAAAATTTTGAAATAAAGATCGAAGGAGTTAACAATTCACACTTAGTGTTTCAAGTAAATGCCCTTATCGGGAAATTAAAACACCGTAACGTCATACTTTTACTAGAATGCTGATTCGCCTCAATCTTTTTAGGCACTCACTATAACAATAGGCAAAGAGTGCCTATTAAAATGACCATCGAGGCTTTCGATGGGGATTCCCCGCAGCGTATGCTCCAAAAAAATTAGTTTTTCAGAATTTACTTCGGTGTACCTCCAACTTCATGCGCAGTTAATTTGAAGTGACTCCGATGACTGGAAATATTTTTTTTAGCCTGCGGTTGAATAAAAATAGCTTTTTCACTGAATTTATCTTCTCGGACGTCCGTATCACAGTGTAACTTTGGATGGTGCGAACCAATTTTGTTCTCCTTCGCAGGAGTGTTTTATCACATCATGACTATTGTGCACAAACATTTTGAAACTACTGCGAAGCCTTTAATGAGTTGTTCCAAAATAAAAATTCAATTTTGTTCCGCTAAATGTCCGTACGGTGCTCCAATTATGAAGTCTACGAACCAAATTTTTTCTTTTTCGCAGCATTATTTTATTTTATCGAAAGCACTATGCACAGCAAATTTGAAGACATTCCGACGTCTCTGAACAGTTTTTCCAGGCATTTTCCATTTAAAAATCCATTTTCTCCTGTCAAAGGTCCGTACGGCGCTGCAATTTTGAAACCTACGAACGAATTTTTTTCTAATTTTCAGCAATATTTCATTGCATCGAAAACACTATGCACAGCAAATTTGAAGACATTCTAACATTTCTTAATATTTTTATTCTACAATTATTTCTAGTGAGGAATTATTTTAAAGGTTATGTTACTTTAATTTTCCAAAAAACAATTTTTCATCATGTCAGAAAAGAAAATTTGGTTGCGAAAAATAAAACACGAAATATCACACATTGATTTACAAATATTAGCCCTTTTTATTTCGAAAATAATATATTTTGAACGAAACCATTCACAATATTTTACAATACATCATTCACATTCGTAATAAAAATCATAAATTTCACGGGTGCACTGAAAAACTTGGTTATAATTTCACAAAGAAGAATCATCGAATATCCACAATTATTGCAATTTGCCAAATAAAATTGAAAACAATCGCGACTATTTATTTTTTTTCCGTTCATTCTATCTGTCAAACTTTGGAAGCCGACGACAATTCCATAGCAGACCTGATAAAGTTCGCACACGCCGCGACGTTGATATTCTGTGGCGGGATGATTTGAAATGAAAAAAAAAAAAATCTCAGCTTTTTTTTCATTTTTAATGTAAATTACTTTAAATATTGGGAAACCGCAATTTAATTTTTTCAAATCTCTTTAAAATTTTTTCGAAACAAAAAAAAAATTCAAATTTTATCTCGAATTTTTCCAACCACCCTTCTACTTTCTTTTCAATTGTTTCAATATTCCGATCTTAAAACACACAGGAGGTTCAGGTGAAACGCGCAGCGCGACGTATAAACATATTCGATACGTAGCGCATAACGCGAAGTGTAATCACACTTGGTACGGAGCGCGTAGCGCGACGTGTACCCCTGTGAGTGCCTTAAAAAATGTCCCCTAGGGACATTTTTCGGGGGGTTTGGGGGGCGGAGCCCACCAACAAGGGCCTCTGCGCCCGCAGGGCGCTGAGGCGCTTGTTAGTAATATGATTAGGTTCAAGAGCACGAAGGTTTTAAAAGCCCTCATTTATGAATGTCTGCTTGAAACCTTTTTATATACGATAAGAAAAGTTTAGTTTTGCTAAACGAAATTCGTTTTCAATACATAACTATTCGGCATTTGCAAGCATCCATCTGTAAGTTTATTATAAGTTGCATTTCTATATGACAAAAAAGGTTGTTAAGTGCCATAGATATACGTGGTGTTTTCGATTTTTAACGGCGTGTGTTTCGACTTGCCCCGTGTTCCGACGTGCCCCGGTCTCCCCTACGCGTCTGGTTTGAGACCGGAAATACAACGGGACAAAATAGATTCGCTATCGTGGGGACCGCGCGCTTTGCGTGCGGGGCTCGCATCTAGAATTTTTCGGGGAAACGTTAGTTCTCGCAGTTAGCCAGTTTTTAGTAAACGCCTTGAAGGGTTTTGATATTTTATCCGTACTTTTGACTTCATTCTTCACTGACTACTTTATTATTATTGACTATTGTAATTTATTATCGCTGACTATTGACATTGACTTCGATACCCTTTTCTTTTATTTAATAACCCTATTCTGAAATCCGCGAAAGAGTCCGTTGGATTAAGTTTTCGCGTAACCGTCATTGTCAAGGGCGATTCGACTTTCGATCTTTGCGACGCGACGCTCTCACGTCGCATTCGCGCATTACTGTTGGCTCTCGACTTGAGACGAGCGATATTACGCGAGGACCATAAGTCTCGGTTATTTTGGCGTGTAATTAGACGTATTAGAATTTTGTAAGTTGTGCTTTGCTTGATAAAATTTATTCAATGTGAATCTGAAGGAACTACCCTCTCGAAATTGTAACGATCGGGTGAAAAAGATCGACAAAATTGATTTCTGGAGCGGGCGGATAATTTGTCGCTACACGACTCCGCTCTCGATAATTTTTAGTTCAATAAAAACATTGGTTGTTTCGTTCCCGAGATCTGACTGTTCTTCTGATCGCGAAGATGACTCGAACCACTCCCCTCTAACATCTTCCTAGGCTGTAACTCCATGAGTCGGTGGCTATCCGGAGCAGGAGACCGCAATCACGATAGTCCTTTGAGATTGTGATTATTGACGATGGTGTCCGCCATGGAAAGAGTGCACAAAATAAGACTGCATAAAAAAATACCAAAAAAAAAAATTTCATTTGATTTTTTTTCATTTTCTTATCGTCACATAATAGAAAAACTATGCATAACACACTGCTTAAAAAAGAATGGAAACAAATTTATTTAATTCGATTTTTCTGTAAAAAAACATTAGCGTAGTATAATTTTTTTGTTTGATCATTAATTCTCGTTTTGAAATCTTTAATAAAGTTTTAATTTCCTTAGTTTCAATGTTGTTTATTATTCTACAGTCTGACCAGTGCAAGGAGGCCACCCATTTTTAAGCGCATTTGCGTGGTGTATTCGCCTGGTGTGAGGGGTGATTCTTGAAGGATATTTCAAGCCCTCTTCAATGGCGCAAATGGTTTTTCGATCAGACTTATTGTTTTTAAGGGGGAAATTATTTTTGCTCGAAATTATCGTGAAATCGATTATTTATATTTTTTTCATAAAGACGGTCCAAAACTGAATTTAGAAGACTCGGGAGCCGATTTAATTGAAGCAATTTTAATAACGAAAATTAATTTCAAAGTTGCTGCTTTTAGCAGATGACGCGCGGCCGGAACACGGAACGGCCGAATGGGACCGGCGGCTCAAGCGCGTCACTGAGTGAGTTTCCACCGAGTCTTGAATTGGGTCTAAAATCGGTTCTGAAACGAAATCGGAATCGAACCAGGCGAACGTGGCGCCACACCCGACGATAAACTTTCAGGTAAGGTTGCCACTATCGGTCATCGTCTCGTGAATGTCATCGCCGTGTCAAATTTGTCGCCGTTTTGACTAATTTGTCATTCTCAAAAAAGAAAAAAAAAGTTAGTAAACGTGATATATTATCTCTTTCTCTCTATGTCTCTATTGTCTCTTATGATATTTCTGGATCGTGCGAGAATTGTTATTTTTTTTTTCGAGCACGTGCGGTTAGAGTTACGAGTTACGAAACACGTACTTTTCTCCAATCCCGACTTTGTTTGTACATGGTATAGGATTTATTTATTCGCTGTAGATAGAGTTCATTTATTATTATATTTTATTATTTCATCATAGCATTGTCTTTGCTGCAACTCCGTCACGCTACATCGTCCAGTATCGTTACCGCCGTCATCGTCGTTATCCTTCAAAGGAGCACGGGTCTCCTTAACATGGTAAGTACTATATTTAATTTTTTTTAAATATTGTCTTTTCGTGTTTTAGATGTATTCCTTTATTATCTTTATTACAGGTCTTGGAGTGTGAGTGCATCACTGTTCATCATAAAAAATCATTGTCCTCGTCATTTGAGTTCACCGCCCGGCATCATCGTTATCGCCGCCGTCCGACAAAGGAACGCGAGACTATTTAACGTCGTAAGTACTATTCATTATTACATCATATTATACATCATTAAATATTTCATCTCTTTTTTATCCTTACGTTTGGTATTTAATATATATTTTATTTTTTTCTTTATTTCTGGTTTTGCAGTGTACGTGCACTGCTATATGTCATCTAATATCGTTGTTGTCGTGGTTTGGCCGCTTCACTCGCCTTCGTCAAGAATATCCCGTCATCATCGTCGTTCTTTGTCAGAGAAGTACGAAGGTTTTTAGCATAGTAAGTACCATATTTCCAGTTTCTGTTGATCCAAGATTTTTATTAGACATACGATTTGTGTAATAAAACCGTGCAACATCAATAAAGTATTTTTTGTTTGTGGGCATTGCAGATTTTAACACAAGATGAGTTCGTTTAACGGCGATGAAGAAAATAACTGCACGAAGAGAGACCTTTGGAAGCACCATGAAGTTATGTGCTTCCTAGCGATCATGAAAGATCTTCAAGTAGTTCGCCTCATGGATGGGAAAAAGCACCGAACCGCTGTTTTATTTAATAACGTACGATCGAGATTGATCGACGTAGGATTTACGAGGTCTATACCGCAGCTTAAATCGAAATGGAAGAGATTGAAAGGTATGGCAATTATGTCTGATTAAAATGAAAAGCGATTTTAATTGAATCAAGATTCTGTAACACATTTGTTTGTTCATATCCAGCTGACTATGACGGAACGATGGCCTATTTGAGAAAAAGTGGTCATGGTGCAATGAAAAAATCCACACTGGATAATCGTGACGCCGGATTGTCAGAAGCTGTTCTATGTCCATTCTTTGAAGAGTTGAACGACATCCTTGGCTGCCGACCGGTGAATAAAGTAACCGGCATCGATTCAAGCCCGGCAAACCTTCAAGGTAAATTTACAATATAACGTTATACGTGAATAAAAACCTATTTGTTTATTCATCCGGCAATGAATCATCTGCTAAGAATGTAAGAAAATGCATTATTATTTCCTTTGTCCTTAGTTATGAACATAAACTCATCGAACGATACACCACTACGAGACGGTTCAAATCGAGAAAACACGAGGAAGCAGCTCGGTACTCATCCTAAGAGTGCTTCATGTACTATCGAAGGTTCGAATTTTTTGGGCTCGTCATCAACTAGTTTACCGTTAACGAAGAAACTTTGTACTAGGAAGTCGCCGAGTGAAAAAAAAGCTTCGCTCACAAGTAGGATCCAATCGATCGCAGACCAAATGATGGAAGGATGCAACAAGAAAATTCAAGAGTTGACGAAGCAGGATCAAGAGTTCAATGAACAGTTGATGACGAAATTTGACAGCATTATAGAAAAAAGTACAAAAGATCTCCTAACGGGTTTACAGGAGCTACGTCGGTCTAATAATGAGTAGATTTTCTCAAATCTTGGAACACGCAATATTTTTAAACATTTTATTAACAACGGTATAAAAGCCAAATAGTCTACTAAGAAGAGCACTAGTCTTTTGCGCTTTTCGTCTTGCTATCGTAACGTGAAAATTGTTCAACAACAATTGTTAAACAAAATTGTTTAAACAATTTAAATCTTGTCACTGTCCTTTAACTGCAGCATACCTTTGGTACCTAGTCAATCCTAATCATTCGAATAACGTGTCAGTGTATTCAAACATCTGTGTACGGGGCGAACTTCTCCCACCTAATCCGAAACCCATTCTGGTCGAGAGATTCCAATTTTAATGAAGCAGTTACTACTCAGTCGAAAATCAGTAATCTACGGTCTTTCAAGAGAACAACATGTCCGCTTCAGCACAAGCTGCGACTCTACAGACAATGGAGGCAACAAACGGCGATGTTTTATCATTACTTCCGTAAGTATTACATTTTTCTAACACTAAAATACTGAAATTTAATCGTAAATACGAAAATGTTATTGCTCGAGTGCCGACAAATTAGTAAATCATGGGATCTAAATTTTTCCATAAAGTCAGTGCATTCATAAAAGTTTTTGTAGTTACTTTCTCATGGCTTGACCTATAAAAAATGGATTTTTTCTTATTTTTGACAGAGCGTCCGTTCTTATAATGGCGGTTCGATCTGGCGCAACGTTGGAGCAATTAGATCTCATGCTTGAAATCATTGCCTGTAACAAGAGTCTTCACAACGACAACACCCCGGTGACCAGAAAAACGAAAAAAATCAAAACAAAGCTCTGGGATACCTTAACTCACAATGTGAACGCGTTAGGAGCTCCTAAGAGCGCGAATGAATGGCAGAAGGTAAATCCAATGTGATGGAAACTATTCAATAGTGAAATTGTTGTTGTCAGTATTATTATTCTCAAATTATTATTCATGATGTCTTGAACTAATTTACTTATTATTACAGCGTATTATCGAAAGATAATAAAGACATACGGAGAGCAAAGCTGATTGATTGAATTTTAGTCTTTTCGTTTTACAGATATGGTCAAAGCTGACTCACACGGCGAAAATTCGGTATACAATGGTAAAGATGACTCGTACCGTAAGCGGCACTAAATCATTAGACGATCTGAGCTATTACGATAGCAGAGTGCTCGAAATTCTGGGCATGACGAAAACTCCACTCCTTCGCAGCGTTACTGCTATGACAGCGGAAGTTCAATCTCCATTGATACGACATCTGACGTTTTGTAAGAAACCCGAGACAAATGGAATTCAGCACACGAAGAATGAGCAGAATGAAACTTGCAATGCAAAAGCCGAGCGTTTACTAACGGTAACTTTTCATTTCACCCTTAATCTTTCCTTGTTCCGGAAAAAGTTAATTAGGTCTTTGTACATCTATTTTTTAGATACAAAAACCTAATTTGCTTCTGTTTGAAGCATCGGGTATTTCAGAGAAAATAATAAAAGCGATTCGTTACAATTAGAGGATCTGTCGAAGTTTGTATCACATGCTTTTAATAATTACTGTTTTTTTGCTTTAGAATATGTTCATTGTAATCGAACAAGTAAAATCCCAAATTAAAGACAGCCTCATATTGATGAACTGCGGGTTCGACAAAATCATTAATACTACGTTCGCTGGAGCTGTGTTGCCTACGACACGAAACCACAGTATTCATACGGAAATCGCGCATTCCACTGTGGTGAGTTTTATTTTTTTCACGAATCTGCATACGAATTAATCTTCTGATTTTCCAATATCTCCTTAGCAAGTTAATCGTGGCAAGACCTTTAACAAATATTCTCTTCATCAACAGAACCCGTTTGCCGTCATCAACGGAGTCAAGTCGCAACTAAAAGAAAGTCTTATTTCAATCCAGTACGGATTTGATGGTATCGTTAATACTGCGTCTGCTTTAGCTGCTACTACAACGGATGGATCTCACGGATAATATTCCTTCAGATTTGAGAGGGAAGTTGCTATTATTATAATTCGGGCAACTTTACGTACGAAAGAAAAAAGAATATTTTTTTTATTAAAAAATCAGATAAAGCATAAACTAAAGAAAGAGTAAAGTAAAGCGATAATGTGGTATAAATTTTATTATTTTTTGTAGCGTTTATATGTTTTGACAGTCTCCTGCGTCGCTTTTTCAGGCATTGTGTAAAACGTATATTTGCGTATCTTACATTAACCAATAAATAATTTATATCACGTTAACGTCATCACAGGTTTCAGTAAACTTATTTACAATAAGTACAACTTACTTATTACATTTACAATTTACGTCATTACAATTAGAAAGCGGTTTTTACTGAAAAAAACGTGTAAATTACAGTTTAAGATAAATTAAGACATCAAGATAAATTAAAATGTTTGACGCAAACCTAACTAACAATCACAAAAGCCATGGAACAATTTTATTAATGAAAAATAATTCCGCGAAATTGTCAGAGACAACATTTCACTGTTTATTCACTTGTTGCACCTTCCGGATTGCTGCGCTGTATTTTTCTCATTAATTAAATTGTTTCAGTCTAATGTATATAATTTCTAGTTGATAGACCCCTTTAATGAAAAATGTTGCTATATTCTTATCGCCGGTACGATTGACGCAACGGAAACCGCGATAGGTAGTCTTTTAACGTGTCACGTATGAGTGCCGCTTCCCGGTCAATTTGTTCGCCGTTTTCTTCGACTCGATCTTCGGGTTGCTGCAATTGCCGGTCAGCATCGCGAACTTCGGTCATCCATGCTGCTGCGAAATGGTTTTCATTTGTTTCAACGATATTGTGCAGTGTGCAACATGCTGCGACAATACTTGGTGCGAGATCGTGATGTAATTCGATTCGTTTCTGTACCGTTCGCCATCGCGCTTTTAACCGTCCGAATGCTATTTCTACAGCAACCCGAGCGGAACTGAGATGAACGTTAAACGAATCTTCAAGAGGTGTAAGAGGGCGCACTCTTGTGTATCCTTTTAGGAGCCACAGTAGCAGAGGATACGCAGGATCGCCTACTATCATATACGGAATTTCCACTCCATTGATGTTTTTCGATCCCTGAAACAATAATATGATAAAGCATCTTTTATAAATTACCTTTTATTCCTTCTCTCTGGGCTTATACTCTCATGCAAACAGCATGCAAGGAAAATAAATTGTCAAAAAAACCTTAGGTATAAGATGATCCGAATGTTCGAAAAGCCCTGATCTTCGGAAGACTGAAGCATCATGTGATGCACCGGGTGTGCAACAATTGATGTTTCGAAATCTATAACAATTACACGGAGCATATTATTGTATTGCATTTTAACAGATTTGTCCTAAAATTATTTTTGGAATTCTATTGGAATTCTATAGTTACCGATATTTATTGTCAACAACAGCCTGAAGAATGATTGAAGTCCACCCTTTTCTATTCACATAGTCCCTGTAGCCGACGGAAGGCGCCCGAACTGGAATGTGAGACCCATCAATACACCCAATGATTTGTGGTATATGCGATCTGTTCTCAAATGCATTTGATATCAGTTGACATTCAGCTGCTGTTGGCATTTTAATCCAAATAGGCAACAGGATATTATTGATAGCATTGATTACACAGAGTACGCATCTCCAGACCGAGGTCTTATGTATCCCAAAAAGATCTCCAACAGTGCGATATTCACAGCAGCTAGCCAAGTAAAATAACGTTACAGCTACTTGTTTCTCAACACTTATTGGTGGTCGGGACATTAAAAAAGCTTCTTGTGGTTTCAAGCGTTCATGCAACATGCTACACACGTATTGAAAACTTTCTTTGGTTAGTCGGAATCTCTCGACCCAATCTTGCCCCGAAAAATTTGGGACAACCACTTCCCAAAATTCGGATGAGCGCACTTTCATCCAAATCCTTTGTCTAGGCATTCTGTGCGTTTCAATTGTTTCAACAATCTGTGTCAGAGTGGCAATTTGTGTGGCTGCCAAATCCATGATTGCCCAGAGGATACGTTGCCTCCGTCGCTGATGTCTGCGATGTTGATCTCCAAATGCTGCGATTAATACTGTCCGTATCCGTACAGCTTGTTGCACTACGAAAGCTTCAACATCCTCCATTATTTATTATTTCATGATAGAGCAACAAACTGTGCGTCCTTAAGGATACATTAAATTATAAATAAGGCATATAGTAAAGCAATGATAATTTTCTTACTTAAATTCTATATTATGTTAACTTTTTATAATCATTTTCTTACTTGATTTATATATCGTTTTAAATTCTTATGATTATAAAAGCCTTTTTTCTATAAAGAATTAATAAATAATCTTTACAAGTCAATCGTGAACTGTCACTCGTTCAAATTTTATGTTGTTTATTTACGCGACGTCTATTCCCCCTGTCGACGGTGCAAGTAACTATGTATCAAGATAACCTAGCCTTATTAGCCAGTCCAATTCCAGACTCATTTCATGTTTCAGTCTCGATCTAAGACCCATTTAAAACACGGTGGAAACTCACTGACTGTTTCGAGCCTCGTGAATTGACTGAGCTCCCGGCTGTCGAAAATTGAATCTAAAGCGAGCGGGAAAAAAATCAAAAGTCAAAGGCTAACATGTTCATTAAATAATTTGCAAAGTCGAGCGAATGTCATAACGTGATGTATTGACGATGTATTTCGAAATGACGTTAGCTTTCTGCCTCGAAGAAATTTCGGAGAAAGTTGGCGCGAAATTTGAGTGATTCAAATTTACGTTCGATCCGATCTAAAAAAGCGAAAACGAAGAAACCATCGATAGCGTTGATATTACGATATCAAACCCCGCGTCAAAACGCGACACAGAGTTTTGGTCTTATCTCTATTTGCACACTCTTTCCAAGGTCGTGCATTCGGTACAGTTTATAATGGAAAAAAAGTTATATCCGATTCGATCCAAGCGATACCGAATACGTCGCCGGTGGTTCTGTTCAGACGGTGCCGTACAGGCCGTAAACACGGCATTAACTTAGGCGGTTTTGTCTCCATTCACTTGCCCTTTCTAAAGTCGTGCTTCTCTGTGATGAGACAACGCTTTATCATGTGACGACCTGTGAAAACCGGCAATTTCTTTTTTAATTTTCTTGCTCACTTCGTCCACACTGTTAGTCACGACAATTAAATTTATTCTGAAAATTAAATTAATAAAAAAAAACATTGATTCCATTACATCTGGATTCGCGCCAACTTTCTCCGAAATTTCTTCGAGGCAGAAAGCTAACGTCATTTCGAAATACATCGTCAATACATCACGTTATGACATTCGCTCGACTTTACAAATCATTTAATGAACAGGTTAGCCTTTGACGTTTGATTTTTTTTCCGCTCGCTTTAGCTTCAATTTTCGACAGCCGGGAGCTCAGCCAATTCACGAGGCTCGAAACCATGGAGACTAGAGTAAAGGAGGCCGAACGCTTATGGGAAAAGTACTGGATTCCTGGTCGACAAAACGTTAGAGAAATAAGGTTCTAACAACCACCATACCCATTGCTTTCGGCGCGCGAAACTACAGTGAAGTAGGCCGCGGTGGTCGATTGTCGACGGTGTGAAGTAAGAATAGAGTAGGTAAAATTATATCGGTGGCCATTATTATTCGCGAAACGTGACTCGACCGTAAAAATATTTCCGTGAAAAAATCGAGTGAAGTACAAGTGAGAGTGAAGTGAATCGAGTACATAAATATTGCGTACAATCACCGAACAATTTCGGACAACGATATTATACAGAAGGTAAGTCCTGAAACTTTTTTATTGAACAAAAAAAGTCACTGTCTTCAACATGTTCTCTCTCTCGGCGCTCTTTATGGGACACTCTTCATCGTGTTAACTTATTCTTTCTTTCTTTCTTTCCAGCATGGGGAAAATCTGTGTCCCCAATTGCAAGTCAGGAACAAATAAAGAGGTGTCTCAACATGCAAGAGAGGCGGGACTCCGGCCAATCGGGTTTTTCAGTATACCGAAGGTACGTCAGAAGTCTTTACTCGCACACATTTTCGAAGGCAAAAAAACGAAATCAGAACGATAGTTCAAAAATGTCTCCGTAGTAATTTTAATGTTATGGTGTGCACTACGTCAAAATTCCACCCCCGATCACAGTGATGAGGCGATTCTCGCTCAGCTGGCGTATGGATAATCGACTGGAATGATTGAGCTTCCGCCGTTCCAAAAGTATAGCTCCGGACACACAACCCCTTTCTAGAACGAACAACTTTTTGATTTATCTTCTTTATCGGGACACGCTATGGAATGTTAAAAATTAACAAGCCACAGCGATCATGAATTTTCTCTTTTTATCGAGTCTTATATTCGCGAAAGAGTGAAAATTGCAAAATTTTAGAAAACCAAAGAAAGGCAAAATTTTCGTAATTCCGCGAAACAATGAGAAATGTGGAAAAGAATTTTTAATAATTCGTTTTCTGGAGGAGTGGAAAATGACAAGATGCTACGAAAAAAAAGAATTCTAAAAAAAGAGCATATGTATTCGAAAAATTTAAGAATTAAACGTTCAAAATCGTTTTGATACAAATATCAATAACTTGTCCGTGAGCATTAATTCATTTTGTATTGTTTTCAAAGGGTAATAACGCATTACGGAGATGGTCGATCGCTACCAGACGGAAGCTATCGGCTACAGATTTTCTTTGCGAGCTGCACTTCTCCAGTGATAGCGTCATTCAGGAGGACAAAAAAATTTTAATTGGTTGATGGTCCGTAATTTTTTTTTATTGTAAGCTATATTGACATGCATGGCGTATGATTTTTTACTATTTTGGACAATGAAATAGTTGCCGTTTAGCGCATCTTGTGGGAAAAACCGGAGCGCCGAAGGGATTGGCGTGGCTTCTTGCGCACGAGAACGACGAGGCGCTTACATCCTGAGTCAACCCGGCAGTTTCAGGCGCAACGACCACCGGAAACCCAGCGAGTACGGAAACCCGAGCCAGGGCCTTTGTTCCTCCGCTACCAGCCTTGCTACAGAAAGCTCCGCACGCACCGATCTCCGAGATCTTCTCGTCTCCGTTCGCGGCGGGGACTAAGACCAAGCCCGCGATAATGTCGAACGTGCTGTTCGAAACCCGCGTCGCGCTCATACGCCCGGAGCCGTACGTCCCGTCCCCAGTGATCTCCCATCCGGTGTCCCAGCAAACGTACGTGCCATCTAGTCAAGCTCCGCCGAACATTCCGTACGTGCCAACCGGGCCTCCAACGATTCTCCGGGTCCTAGCGGAATCAGACGGGGAACCAATGTACAACTGGCTCACGGCGGGACGGACTTCGCCGCATACGCGGAGGCACCGAAGCCACTCCGTCGTCGGGATCCGCGAATCCGAGTCGGCATCGTTTTTTCGGCAGAGGAAAGAGTCCGGCTTTACCCCGTTCAGGATTCGCCGCCGAGTTCTCCGTAACTCCTCACCGCGCGAATATCGCCTCATCAACGCGTCCCGCGTCCGTAATTTCCTTTAATTATTGTATGTAACGTATAAATTAAATATGTCTAGGAAAAGCCTTTCAATGGAGAAGAGGACCTCGGTTTTGAAGGAGAGTCTCTTCAAGACAATGAAGTGTTAACGCGACCCGCTCTCGCCGATGTACGCACGGACACATACGGCTTTGCCAACCAATCCCTGGAACAGGCTCCGACTTGCCTATGGAAATTCAGGTATGTAACTGTGGGGTCAATTTCAATTATATTATAAAAATACTAGTGTTTCCCCGGGCTCGCGCGCTCGCTCGTCAATTGTAGAATATTTTGAGTTAAGGCCCATTTGGGGAATATTTTTGCTTCTTTCTCCGCCGCCGACCACCGCGGCTGCCTCCTTCGAAACCTCTTTAGAGGGACTTAGAATATTTTGGCCTTCCCCTCCCACGCTCCTTCCCTTCCCCCGAAAAATATTCTAAGTCCCTCTAAGGGGGACCTCCAGTACTGTAACCACTCTGTAACTATAGGCCCTCCGAGACTGTACCCACTCCGTGACTGTAGTCTCTCCGGGACTGTAACCACTCCGTGACTATAGTCCCTCTGGGACTGTAACCACTTCGGGACTGTAACCAATCCGTGACTTTAGTCCCTCCGTCACTTTAGTCCCTCTGTGAATCTATTTTATCGAAACAAGATTTCTTTTGAAATCGCTCGATAAAATAAATCCACGCATCGGCAGGGTCTGCCGAGTGAGCGGGATTTTCGTCGCACAAGAGCTCGAAACTCGACGACGATATTTTATCGAAACAAGATTTCTTTTGAATTCGTTCGATAAAATAAATCCACGCATCGACAGATTACTGCCGAGTGAGCGGGATTTTCGTCGTACGAGAGCTCGAAGCTCGGCGACGATTTTTTATCAAATCAAGATTTCTTATGAAATCTTGCGATAAAACGTATCCCCACATCGACGGAGTACTGCCGAGTAAGCGGGATTTTCGTCGCGCGAGAGCTCGAAGCTCGTTGACGATATTTGATCGAAACAAGATTTCTTTTCAAATCGTTCGATAAAATAAATCCACGCATCGACAGATTACTATCGAGTGAGCGGGATTTTCGTCGCGCAAGAGTTCGAAGCTCGGCGACGATATTTGATCGAAACAAGATTTCTTAAGAAATCGTTCGATAAAAGAATTCCACGCTACGACAAACTACTGCCGAGTAAGCGGGATTTTCATCGCACATGACCTCGATGCTCGGCGACGATTTTTTATCGAATCAAGATTTCTTTTGAAATTATTCGATAAAAGAATTCCTCGCGTCGACAGAGTACTGCCGAGTGAGCGGGATTTTTGTCACATAAGAGCTCACGAACTCGGCGACTTTCAGCGCGCAAAAGCTTGTGATCTCAGCGACTTTTTTACTCACGCACTCCTATGATAGTGATGACAATGGCGGCTACTGATGATGTGTCCCTCGTAGTTCGGTGCTGCTGCTGCTCTCGCACCGTTTCCTGCTACTCTTCCCGTGCTGATCCCTCCTGTTGTGCCTGTGACCTAAAAAATAATTAAATTTATTAAGTTTTATCTTTAATTATGATGGTCATTTCACCATCGCTGCGTTAATGTTGTTGAGCCAATTTTTCTTAAAGGTTGATGACAATCCTGTCGTTCGGTGTCGCTGGCCTCTAATATTTTAAAAATATTTTTTAAAAATAAGAGGCCAGCGACACCTCTAATTTTTTGAAAATATTTTTTTTTAATATTTGGCCATCGACACTGAACAACAGAATTCATCATAAAATCTGTTGTTCGGTGTCGCTGGCCTCTTACTTTTTGAAAATCCAGCGAGCCGAATGATGGTCATTTCACCATCGCTGCGTCAATAATGTTGAGCCAATGTTTCACAAAGGTTAATGACAATTCTGTTGTTCGGTGTCGCTGGCCTCTAATTTTTAAAAAATATTTTTAAAAAATTAGGGGCCAGCAACACCAAACAGAATTTATGATGAATTTTCTTGTTGAAAGGAAATGAGCGCGGAAGCTGAATCCTTCGCGATACCGTTCTTTGATACCTAGAGAAGGGTTTCGTAAAAAAAAAACATGCACTTTTTTATGAACATCAGGGTTGTTGCACGAAAATTGTGAAGAGTCGAGTGTTTGTCGAAAAATGAATTTTTTGGCAAAAAAGGAAATGAGCGCGAAAGCTGAATCCTTCGCGATACCGTTCTTTGATACCTAGAGAAGGGTTTCGTAAAAAAAAACATAAACTTTTTCATGGACATCAGGGTTGTTGCACGAAAATTGTGAAGTGTCGGGGAGTGTTCGGGGTAAATTCGATTTTTCGCATACAAGGACCCGAGCGCGGCGCTTAAAACTCTTCGATGTTGTTCGTTGTCCCTTAAGAAAAGGTTTTGGTAAACGAAACAATCCTGCGCCGAGGTACACATAGCGCGTTTAATCAAAATCAAACGGATACATCGTTTGGCGATGAAATAACCTCTTAGCGCTTTTGACAGTTGCCTCGGCGTGAGAGCTGGAAAACCGCTGGAATGACTTAACGGTTCTGATGACTGGTCAAGTGTTCCAGAAGCAGTTACATCGAACGGACACTATATCGAAACGCCGCATAGTTCGATTGGTCTTGAGTTCTCCACGCAAAGCATACAGAAGGACGATTCAATAAAATACACAACCGTCTAAAATATTAAATGCAGCTACCGAGGGATGGCGCTACCGATTCATTACAGGCGCGTTATCAGAAGCAAAGAGGATTAAAAGGAAAAGTATTATTCATTTTTTGAAAAAGCCCAAAGAAATTCAAGCATTTTCGGAAAAGCCCTAATATGCTAAATAATGACCATTCGTTGAGATACTTCGCGTCATATGCCTTTATTATCAATAATATATATTTACATTTAAACTTTTTAAATATCATATATTGTACTAAATATAAGTTTGCATGTATAAAAGATACATATTAAAGCTTTAATACTTGTTTTTTTAAGATTGCTCAACACACTGTCTAAATATCGGTTCGGTGTGTGTTTTTTTTTTTTTTTCGTTATAAGAAAAATGTCGATTTCACAGATTGGAAAAAAAATTATTCCGTTTTTTTGCGTCTGTTATTTCGAATTATGCGTCGCTTTTACCGAGGATATACGCTTTACATAAATTTATAAGATTTGTCCGGCACAGCGGACAGCTCGGACGGCGCATATTACGATTCGCTTCAAGAATGATGACCGCAGCACACGTTTTGCACGTTATGACGTGCATGCACGGGACGCAGATGTATTCGATGAATCTTACTTTGCAAACGACACATATTAAGTCGAACGGTGCTCCGCTATCTGCAGTAGAACATATTACAGTAGCCGGTAAGTACAGTTATCTATAATGAAGCATAAATAACTCGTATTTCAGACAATACGTTTGTATTTATATTGTCAATACCACTAAGCACCACGACAAAATAAACTCACCAATGTTGATTACTTCCTCGTTATTGAGTCTCAGATCGTCGCCAACATCCCAGTTTACGGGTGGAAAAAGAATATCGTAATCAATCACTGAAAACGAGAAACCACATTATTCACTGTATATTTTGGAGTGGAAATGATTCGGCGTAATTCTTGTACGTTACAACTATTTTACCAATATATTCGAAAAGACTAATTCCTTCTGGCAGTCTGTGTTCGACCGGTACGACTGGAAGTTAAAAAATGCAAATTAAACATTTATTCGAAGATAAATTAGATTTCCTGTATCAAATTAAGGTAGAACAGCGCGTGATGTTCATTTCGCATGAGTTCAAGAAAAATGAGAGAGAATTAAAAAGATTAATTTTGCATAATATTAATTTCAAAATGTTATTAACAAATTGATGAAAAAAAAATGATTCAACAAATTTCTGGTAAACCAACGTTTTTTTTTTATGAATATGGTTCGTTTATTTTTCCGAACACGTATGAATTTTTTCAGATTTCAATCTTTAATTTGATTTTTTTAAACACATTTTTTCCATGTAAGAAAAAAAAATTCAAATTAAAGATTACAATCTGAAAAAATTCATACGTATTTAGAAAAATAAACGTATCACGAAGCGCCACGATTTGACCACGGAATAAGCATTTTTAGGTCGAGATAAACCAATGTTGAAGAGTGGTAATAGTCGATTTGGCGCTTAGTTTCCGAGATATCGCGACACTAAAATTTTTTTTGTTAAAAAAATTAATTATTCATAAATTTTGAACCGATCAGCCTATTCAGGCCAAATTAAATACCAAACAACCTCAACGGCAACTCGAATTGTGTGCAACGTTTTAGTTCGGTAGCTCGAAATTTGTACAAATAGCAACGTGTATAAACTGTAAAAAAAAGAAAATATTCATAACATTTGAATCCCGAAACCCATTTGGGGCAAATGAAATGTCAAAGAACCTTAGTGGGAACTCAACTCGCATGCAAAGTTTCAGGTCAATATTAGCCCGAACATTGCGGCAGTTATCTTCTTGATATCTTTGTCGTCATACATACACCCGGATGCCGGCTAAAAATTGCATTTCTCAACGTTTTAGACTGATTTAAGTATGTTGTTGCTGCTGTACGTATCAAAATCTTGACATTTTTTTTACGAAAAAATCAAGATTTATGACATGGCGTCAAATGTCGATATCTCAGTAATATTTCGAGATTTATAATGCAATCAACTCAAGATTCATGAAGACAAGGAGGCTTGTCTCATAAAGGCTTGAAGGTTGGTTGCAGGCCATTCGCGCTATCCAGAATGCACCACGTAGAGGTTGTCTGCTTGGCATTTCACACACACACAGGCACACACAGAAACACACAGACACACACAGACACACACCACAGGGTGAGGCTGAAACCCCTACGTGGCGCGTCCCCAGGCGGCGGATAGGGGAACGCCCTCTAGATATAGAGGGTAGGAGGGACTTAAAAACACCTCCCGCGGACCAAACAGCAGGGGAATAAACCCCGTCAACAAATCAGGATGGCAGGACGAAAAGAAAATACGTTTACGGTGCAGGGGTACGGATCCCCAGTACCAGCGTCTGTCGGGGTCGAGCAAGCGGGCCCCGGGACGTCGTCATCAAACGACCGCAGTACTACAGAGGTTGGTCACTCGGCCTCTGTAGTGTCTAATGCAACAAGTGACGCAGGTGGCGAGAGCGTGACGCTGAAAGCTCAAGAGGCTTTTCAGCGCCTAACAAAGGAACTTGAGTCCCTGGTGGGGCTCATCTTGGAGAAGAAGAACCTCCACACAGAGCTCAAAGTCAAGGCACGCGGCACCCTAAGGGCGCTGAAAAAGTTTGCGGCGGCGCGGCCCGCGGCAACACCAGCGGGGGCAGCACGATCGAGCAAGGAGGGGTCGAGCCAAACCTCGCCTCTCTTTCGCACCAACCGGGCGCCCCACGGAGACCTGGATCGCGAGCGCCCCTCGCCGCCTAAGTCTCCGTCGGCGAGGAAGAAGAGGAAGAAGAAGAAGAGAGAGGCGACGCCCGAGAGGGATCCGCCCCGGCCAACCGAAGCCAGGCAGCAACCAGTTGCCCAGCCGAAAGACCCCGACTGGGCAACAGTCGTCAAACGGGGCAAGAAAAAACGGCAGCAGTAGCCGTTGTCATTGGAAGATGCCGACAGGCACGACCAAAGGCAGGCAAAGCCCAAGGTCTCGCTTAGACCCCCCCCGTCCCGATGCGATCCACATCAAGGCAACGGGTGCGGTGTCGTATGCCGACATACTTACCCCGAGCTGGAGAACTACTCCTGGAGCTTGGTAAACCTGGGGTAGAGACCCCAGTGCTACAGGCAGTGGTCTCGGCCACCTTAGTGGAGTCGGCGGCTGTTCAGACGCTGACTCATAGGGAAGTCCTGGTCGTCAAGGACATGGACGAGGCCACAACCGTAGAAGAGGTGGCACAGGCCATCACTGCGGCGATTGGGCCAGGAGCGGTAACCCCTGAGGATATTAAACTCAGGGACTCCTACAGTGGTACCCAGGCGGCTAGCGTCCTGCTTCCCGCTGCAGCAGCAAAAGCGTTGTTGCAAAGCGGAAGGCTCAGGATTGGATGGGTGAATTGCCGGGTTCGGCTGCGCCAAACATCCTCCCGGTGCTTCAGGTGTCATAACACTGGGCACCTGGCGAAGGACTGCGAGAGCGAGGTCGACCGGTCGACGCAGTGCTACCGGTGTGGCAAGGAGGGTCACAGGGCTGTGGACTGCGCAGTCAGGCGACAGGCAGTGCAGGAGGTTGGGGCATCGACCAGAAATGGCTAAGGTGCTCCAAATAAACCTGAACCACTGTGCTGTGGCCCAGGACCTGTTGTTTCAGCTGGTCAGGGAAGAGAAGGCCGACGTAGTCATCATCAACGAGGAGTACAGGGATCTCAGTGAACCGAACTGGGTAGGGGGCTCGACCGGCAAGGCGGCCATCTGGGTATGTGGAAACCTTCATATATCCAACAAGATGGCCGCCCCTCGGCACGGTTTCACCTGGGTGGAGGTGGCTGGTATAAGATTATACAGTTGCTACCTTCCGCCCAGTGATGCCACCGACGAATTCCTGAGATCCCTGGATACCATCGTCGACAGTGCTAGGACCTCCCGATTGCCGGTCGTCATCGGAGGGGACTTTAACGCATGGGCGACGGAGTGGGGCAGCGCGAGTACCAACCACCGCGGTCGGGCCCTCCTCAAGGCCTTCGCGATACTGGAGCTGGAGATCGCTAACACGGGGTCCAAGCCAACCTTCTCAAAGGGCGGCAGGACCTCCATTATCGACCTGACCTTCATCGATCCTAGACTGATGAGGGAAGGGCTCGACTGGAAAGTTAGCGATCGGTACACGGGCAGCGACCACCATGCCCTGGTATACCAGCTCCAGCTGACCAGCAGGACAGTAGAGGCGTCGGGCAGACGCAAAAAAGAGAGATGGGCACCCGCCACCTTCGACCGGGAGACGTTCCTCTGCTAATTAGAGGGAGCGACAGTGCAGGGAACGCCCGAGGAACGAGCTCGAAGCCTCTCGCAAACCATCATAGCGGCCTGCAATGCCTCCATGGCCGCGAAGTCCAACCCTCGCGGCCGTCCACCAGTATACTGGTGGAACGAGGACATCGCAGAGATACGCCGAGAGTGCTTCCGAGCACGTAGGCGGCACCGAAAAGCTGTTCATAGGCCGCAATACCAGGAACTGGCTGCGGCCTATGAAATAATGCGGAAACGCCTCAAGGCTGCCATCAAGGCCGCCAAGCGAAAGTGCTGGCTGGACTTCTGCGAGGAAGTGGACAGTGACCCTTGGGGCCGACCGTACAAAACGGTTATGAACAAGATCAAGCCCAGGGGTGCCACCGCCCCAACTTGTCCAATCTTCCTCGACAGGGTCGTCCGACACTTGTTCCCGAAACACCGGAAGCGGCGTGCCGAGACTGGCCCGATAGTAGACGATGGTGCAGCCGAGACGCCAGATGTCACGGAAGACGAACTGATGATGGCTGCCAGCAGGATTACCGTCCGCAAGGCCCCAGGGCTGGACGGGGTTCCAAGGGGGTCTAAGGGGAACAAACCCCCGGATGAACCCTCCTCGTACCGATCGCTGTGCATGCTAGACATAACCGGGAAGCTATTCGAACGAGTCATATGTGCCAGGCTAGAGGCAGCCATACAGGGAGCTGGGGACCTGTCTGAAAACCAGTACGGCTTTCGTAAGGGTCGCTCAACAGTGGACGCCATCGGCCGGGTAGTGGCGCTAGCCACGGACGCCATCAGTGGCAGCCGGTGCACAAAGCGCATGTGCGCCATCATCGCTTTGGACATACGGAACGCATTCAACTCGGCCAGGTGGGACAAGATCTTGCTGGCCCTGCAGGATCTCAACGTGCCGCTCTACCTGCGAAGAGTCATTTCGAGTTACCTGACAGACCGGACCCTGCTTTACGACACCGCCAATGGCACGCATTCCTAATATATCACAGGAGGCGTGCCACAGGGCTCGGTCCTAGGGCCCCTCCTCTGGAACATCTTGTACGATGGCCTGCTTCGGCAGCCGCTTCCAGACGGGGTGTCGATGGTGGCTTTTGCGGACGACGTCGCCCTCGTCGTCGTTGCGAAAACCATCGATGAGGTGCAACACCTCGGAGATGACTCAATCGAGGTAGTAGCTGGCTGGTTGAGCGACCATGGGCTGAGCCTGGCGGCCGAGATGACTGAGGCGGTGCTCATCTCTCGGACGAAGAAGAGGGCGTACGCCACATTCACGGTCGATCATAGCAAGATCTAGACCGCAGACACGTTGAGTTATCTCTGGGTCATCCTGGATGCGCGGCTGTCGTTCAGAGAACATCTTCTGAACGCGAACGCGAAGGCATCACGGGTCGCGCGAGCGCTGGCAGGCATCATGCCCAACATCGGGGGACCGAAGGAGCCGCGACGGTTCCTTCTTACCTCAGTTGTGAGCTCCGTAATTCTCTACGGGGCTCCGATTTGGGCTGGTGCCATGAACACCAATGCGAGTTACGGAGCCACGTGCCGACAGGCCTGCCGGACTGTCGCGCTAACGGTGGCCCGTGCGTATCGAACCGTGTCTGACATCGCTCTCTCGGTGATCGCAGGACTGCCCCCTGTTGATCTACTGGCAGCCGAGAGGGCCAGGGTGTACCGTGAGCGTAGGCGTGCTGATGCTGACGGCGACGATCAAGAGCGTGGTGATGATCGATGGTCCAGCAGAACCTTCGAAGAATGGCAGCGGAGATGGGATTCAGCAGGCGAGGGTCGGTGGACCCACCGTGTGATTCCTAATGTGAGGGCGTGGGCGAGCAGGCACGGTGGACTTACAACTTTCCAATTGATCCAGGTACTCACCGGGCACGGCTGCTTCCGCAGCTATTTATACCGTGGAATACGTCCTCTTCCATTGCCCGAGATTCGCCGATTACCGGGAGCGATTCCGAGCGTCATGGGGAGGATCCATGACACCTGAAGGCATGGGAAGGTGCCTACTCGGCTCACAGGATGGTTGGGACGCGGTGGGTACCCTCGCCACGTCCATTGTGGAGAAGCTGAATTCCATCAGGAAGATGGAAGAGCGGAGAGGCAGACGCGCCTAAATTCCGAGCGCGTGCCAGAAGGGCCGTCTGAGGCATAGACTGCCCCTCGCGAAGTAAAGCCTTTTGGGCGGTTTCCGCGGGGGGGAATACAGTCGAGAGGAGGAATGTTTTAGTGGGTATTGCCAGGAATGGCCGAGTCCCACATAACCCATTCGGGTATGCGTAAATGCATTTTCAAACCTCCTCTATAAAAATAAAAAAAATAAAAAAAACACAGACACAGAGACACACACACTGTGTGTCGATCGTCGGCGGATCAATGTCCTGGAGGGTCAGTCCCACTTGCATTTGTCCGTTCACAAACCCTGGATAAATGCGTTTCGTATCTAGGAGAAATTGCATAACTTAGGAACCAAGATCGTTCTTATACTTCTTTTCCAGATGATTCTGTCGGTAAAAATGCAGAGCCATGTACTGGTAAAGAAGTTTTGGAGTCCTTCGGCATCGAATGGAACGTTTTAACAATTTGCTTTGGTTCTCCAAATCGTTAATCGTGTTTGTCGCGTCATCTCTATTTACGTACTCGCCAATGCTATGATTAGTATTTTGGTGGACTGTACTTGGACCGCACAACGCTTCCACACCGACGTACTGTTTGGCACTATCCGTGCAAAGCCGACCAGTGTCCTTAGCAACGAACTTGCTAATATAAGGCCACAAGTCTGCCTTGCTTTTAGAATTGACCTTAAAAAAGATCCCGGTCTTATCTTCATTGCAGTACAACCCTAAAACAACAGTGGTCATTTGCTCCGTTGCACGGCCACGGTGATACTTACGGTTAGTAAGAAACGTCTCGTCGATTTGTACCGTTTTCCCTTCACCACCTAGGACGATATCGGTATGTGATGAAATTATTTCAGTTATTTCCCGAAAATAACTGAAATAATCGATCACCGTAGACCAGCTCAGCTCAACTTGCCCCCTGTATTTTCGCCACGATTTCATCTGTCTATACACGTCCGAGACTGTCATTTTGGAAATGAACAGAATCATCATTATCAAAATGTCGACGATTTTAATCCTGCAGCCTGTTCCTTCGAAGAAGGTGCCAGTACACGGACTCTCGCCGTGTCTGCACCCTTTTGCGCCCTTCTTCTTCGAAGCCTTCGAAGAGCATCGCTAAATCAACCCTAGCTTACTGTCTTTTTTTTCTTCGACCTTCATCGCTGAGCCGCAACGGCATTCGGGAGATGTCGAGGATTTCGACGGAACAAGTCCGACTGTCACGTCAAAAATGCGGGTGTTTCTCTTTCACCTGAATTTTAACGCGAGGTTGCGTCGAGTACGATTGAATACACGCTGGTCAAGAGAGATTTCTCACTCCTTTACCACTCCTGGCATCAATTATCGGCGCAACTGCCCATTTTTTAGTCTAACCGTGAGGAAATTTACTAAGGATAGGGCTTGGAATGCTATTCGTTGACTTGTCTTAGAGGTATTATAAAATTTCTTTATCTGTTGCGTAATTAAAATAATGATCGTTGATGATTTGATTTAAACGGATTTGTTTCACCCCGATATAGAAATGATTTGAATTAACTGAATTTATTTCACTGCGTTATAGAAATGATTTTATAATTGAATTATATTCGGTGAGTAGTGTTGGTGATGTCTGGCGACGGCTGGGCGAATTAACGAGGAGTTTGAATAATAGAGGATATTGCACACTTTTCACTTATAGATTTATCAAGGAAATAGAATTAAATTGTACTTACGTTATTTGTCGAGATGATGCTGCTTGCGATGTAGTGGATTGGTTGAACACAAATTTCACGCGATATGCCGTGATATTCGAGATTTATTCAAAGAAAAATAATTCAGGCAAATTCGAAAGTACAAGAATGTGATTTTCGGAGAGTACAAATGATTCGTTGGAATAAAAATTCGTACAAAATTGTCTTTTAACTATCGAGTAAAAGAAAATTCGATGGTGAAACGAAGGATGGTTTCGTTCCACGAGATGACTTGAGAATGGTAATTCGGTGAACTGAATTAACCCAAGAAAACTCTGGTTGCATGAAAAAATGAATACAATTTTTGGAGATGGAAAGGGTTATCGACAAAATCCTCCAATAGGAGAGTTCTTCTATCTCTTTGTGGTCGCACAACGGACTCGCGATCTTTTTCTAGTATGGTGAATAACGAACAACGCGGTCTCTGACTCTATCTCTCTCGTCGCCTAGCCGGAGTACCAGCCTACTTGTTGGATTTACCGATCCCGCGCTCGCTCTTACGCGCCTCCGTCTCTCTCTACTTGGTCTAGTTGCTTATGGGCCGGACTACTAAAAATCTACTTCTGGTCTGCTCTGCACTGCTCACGCCCTTTTCCGCGGCTTCTTATATGCTAGGAAATGAATCCAGAGGGGGAAGGAAGCCCCTCCCTAATCTTTGCCTGGAGCGTACTCCCCTGATGAGTAATCTCGCTCCTCGTTACTCTCCTCTCGGCCTGTTCGAACTTCTTGGATTTTGCCGATTTCTCTTATTGTTAAATAATTGTGGATTTATCCATTTTCCATTGAATTTCAGTTTTCCTTATACATAATTATTTGCCTGACTTATTTGTAAAACTAAATATTAATGATTCATAACTAAATATTTAATATAATTGATATTCGATATTGTTAACGTATAGGAGAAGATATATTGTTACTGTTTGTAAACTTCTCTTATACGTATACGTATCCGTAAACTGATAATAAGAGTCGAGAAATGTGTATCATTTTATCGGCAATCATTTTATAATATTATAATAATTCAAGTATTGGGTGTCAAAATATTATATGCCTGAAAGTTGAAAATATATCTCGGCTCTTGTACAAATTATTTTATTATTTGGCAAAACGTTTCATAATATTTCGAGGTATTGGTAGCATAACCGGGCCGATTTCTTGGGGCTTTGCCCCCCCTTTGGGAGCCGTGCACCAGCTATTGCAAGTGCCTGGTAACAGTGCCGTCCGATCATCCTATTTCCTTATATGGATATCCCGCAGCTAATGTTCCGTTTGCCCGGGTGAGCTGTACAATTCCCCTCTTTCGGTGTACCTGATGATCTTCCCCTATCGTCGTGAACTAGCCTTGAGATTATGCGACTTGGCTTACGTAACTCGTTCCTTTGCACGGGCCCCTTTATCTTTACCGCCTGCCTTTTCTAGCTTAATTTCTGTATTTCGCGGCGTGTCCTGAACATACGTTAAGTGATATCGGAAAAGTAATAATTCCATGTTAAAGGTGGATTATTCCCGAACATTTTGGTATAAACCGCGGTTTGATATTTTGCATTATAAATCGAGGGGAAACCGAATTCCTTTACGCGGTGTACGTTTTTCGCTCCAAATATTTTGGTGCTACTTGTTTTATAAATTTCCCACAAACGGCATATAATTTCGGAAAAATAATAACAGCGTTAGATTAGTGGAATATTCCTGATTAATTTGATATAATTATCGGTTCGTAATTTTCCTACCATAAATCGAGAAAACGCAATCCATGGAATAAATTTTTGTTCTTAATTTCCGCTTTAACGGTAAGCATAATCGGAAAAATAATAATTATATTTTATAGAGAAAATCTTCCTTAAAATGTTGATGTAATTAAAATGTTATTTTTTTATTCTCCCATCGTAGGGAGCCATTTCTTTGCGCGCGGTGCATTAGTATTTTAAAGTGGACTGCATCTTCCCTTTCGGGGGGGTCGAACCGCTCGCCCCTCATGTGTCACCGTTGAGGCACACTTGTCATGTATTCTACGTCCTACCGCAATTCAGTTTCGGTGGGTCGTAAAATTTTTACGACCGTCTTTCCTTACATGTTTAGCCTGGCAACGTGATTTTTTGGTCTTACTAGTTTGTTATCTTTTGGATGTCGGGCAATTTTTTATTTTTCTTCAACAGTCGTATATTATATTAGCTGCAACTAGAGCGCACTTTACGAAGTTAGTGGCCCCTTTATTCGTATCAAATTCCATGGCTTCGCACAAATTTACGATCTGGTCTCTGTTTAGTTATAATTTATTTTTGGTGTATTGACTGTATTTTATGACTAAGCGATACCGAATATTGTTCCTATGATTTTGAATATTGTCGATTTCGAATTTATATATTAATCGCGTTTGTCGATAAATCGTATTGATTAATTTCCCTAATATCCTGGACAATTTTATTATCTTTGATTCAATTCATACTATAGTTTTTATATTAAGTAGCTGCCGAAATTTCATCGATCGTTTTTATCGTTTTTCGTTAAATGTTAGAAAGCGTGTGGGTGTATGAAACGTATTTTAGAATTGTTGATGGAGAAATTATTTCTTTATGATGATGAATGATTGAATGGTACGAGGGGTTTTCTGACTCTCAATCGTGTGACCCACATATTCAGGAATATTACGCGACGTTGTTCGGTGTTAAAATACCGAAACTATGTTGATGGGCAGGGTTAACTTCCATACATAAGGTAATGTAGATTCCCTTTTTTACGATGGAAGCCCGTTAGGGTATTCGGCTAGGAAGACTCCAACGGTCTAGCCGCAGGGTAAAAGCTTGGATGTATGCTCCTTGGGTCGATGCTGCGGTCGATCGTATCGACGTCGGTAGCGGAGTTCGCTGTTTCACCGAGGGTAGTGCGTGTGTCGAGGGGGATTCAAACCTCTGTCCGCATCTATCTCGTGTGGTAAATAATTCTATTTCCATCTTTTACCCATGTAAATTTTAATTCACACGACGAGTATTTGAGATCTCATTGGAAATATTTTCCAGAGGAGATCCATTCCTGGAATATCGTTCAGCGATCGATAAGAAATATCACTCCTTTTATGAGTTTAATGATAATGAATAATGTTTGAATTTTGTGAAATGTAGGAATTATTTTGGAAGGAACAGGTTTGCAAATAGTATGGAAAAATAAGCAGAAATATACGTTGTGAAAATTATTATTAGTAAAAGAAATAGAGAGCGTTACGTCAGGACGTAACACCTCCCCCCTTAAGATGATTGTTAGGGGAAGCCTAACGATCATTCCAATGGGTGTGTATCCATATCCATATATATATCTCTTAGTAATAATTAATTAAATGTATGGCTCTTGGTATTATTACCATAATCTCTTGTCCCTTCGTTCGAGATATTGTTCCTTTTTTTTATGTATATTTTATTTGAATCAAAGATAATGGATTATTACGTTCTATTTTTGGTAAGTATGAAATTATGGCTTTATTATCTTTGGTGTAATTGTTTTTCCTCTCCTCTTATACGTAACTTACTGCTAAGTGATTATGTGATTTTCCTTGTCCCTTATACTTTTTGGCAAGTAAGCTTTTATGAGTAATAGAATTTCAGGCACTACTTTGGCATTAAGCGTGGTTAACTTTTGTATAATATATATATAAAATTTAAACATAATAACCATTAACAATAAAATTCGAATTGCCTTCTTTTATAATTAGTCGCTAACATACGCGAGTTTCGGGGTTTGTCTTGGTGCACGATGTTGTGTGTGTAGGCGTGTGGTCTTCTTCTTGTCGATTTATTGGTCCAAGTTTATTACAGCCATATTTCAGCCTCATAGCCGCCAACCTCGTCGGTGGTGATTATTGTATCGAAGGTTTGCCCTTGTGGTAGTAAGACGTCTTCCACCTTTGTATATTTTGTTCCGCCCAGGATAACGGATCGGCCTTGGCGTGGTAGTTTCCGTGTCATTCCTCGAGTACGCCGTTAGGGATTCCTCTCCATTCCGGGGGTACGTAGCAACCGGGTACCAAAGGCCAATAAAGTTGTGATAGGAATGCCCTCCGCTCGTTAGTTTTTCGGAGGATTGATAACAATCGGCAAAATGTACTGGACCATCTGCGAATATTTACAATGATTACATTAATTAGGCGCATAGGAAACCTTTTCCTTGTTATGTAAAAAAAAAAAAAAAAATTTTTATTATTAATATTATTTTTTTTGTTTGTTTTTTTTTTGTATAGGGATTTATGGCATATAAATTATTTATTATATTATTATTTTGATAAGAGGAGGAAAAATTGGAAAAAGGGGTGAACTTACTTGACCATCGACATAACCGTTTACTTGTTACTCGTATGTTGTTATTCTCCATTTCCCTTTCCTGCTAGATTCCTGGCATGTTCCAACTTGCTTATTTCTTCTTCGAGTCCCGAAATGCTGCGAATTGATAGGTTTGACGGTACATCGCGAGTATCGACCTCCAAGAGTCTCTGCAGCGAGTATCGTTCTACTTCCATATCCTCGGATGTTGATTTACTTGTAAGATCAAGAGCTTCGCTACTGGCTTCTTCTTCGCTGTGGGCCTCTTCGTCTTCTACCTCACTGTATTGCCCTTTTCCTATGTATTCGATGAGGTCCGGCTTTTGTGTAAGAGGTGTCAATGTGTCGAGGTACCATCCATACGTAACTCCTCCGAGATGTATATCCTGTCCGAGCCGGACGGATACTCGTCTTAACCATTGGTCACGTGTTTTCTGGGCCAGTCTGCGCCATTCCGGCGGTACGTAAATAAATCGCTGTTGATAACCTGGCGGATCCAATGCTACTCTCCAGTAGCAGACGAATTTTTCCATTCCCAGCCTAGGGCTAATATATCGTCGATTGACGGCGATCGGCAGGTGTCTTCCGATCCCTGGTAGCTTAAGCGGCTCGTGCCATTCAGGTACCGGTTCGTTAATCACCGGCCATCCTGTTGTGCCGGGTATAGGAACCGTAGCGTATCGTTGACCCTGTGGCATAAGGATATCGTTGCGCCACTCATATAGCGTTTGCCCCAAAGTAATATCTTCGAGCGGATTAGTCCGTAGTTGCGCGGTCCATTCCTCCAAACGCGTCTTTTCGATATGTCGCCATTCGGGTGGTACGAACAGGAGGAAAGGTTTTTCAACGATATCTATGTATAAAGAGATTTTCCAGTAACAGTAAATAACAGCAGTTCCGGGTACCACGCTCGCAGGTGCCACCTCGTTGATTCTGATTTTTAGGGTCTCCGGGAGTGGTGCATGTTGATCGGATCTGGTTTGTATTAATGCAGTAATTTCGCGTCCGCATTTGCATTTCGCCATGTCTTCGGATTTCTGTTGTTAAATTTTAATTATTGATATTAATTATTTGTGCAATTCCGATTTATTTTTGGCCAATAAGTCATAGTTAAATTATTATAGATAGTGTGCTTTAAATTTATCGATTATCCGTTATGTTTTTTTTTATTATATATTCCTCTTGACAAATGTTTAAATCTCTCGTTCTTTTTTTTTCATATTTTTTTTTTTATTATTAGCATTCCTTTACCGTCGGTTGAGTCCTCAAAACTCCCAACAATTTGTTTAAATTTCCTCTTCCCTTTTTATATATATTTTTTTTTGTATTTTCGTTGGAATTCCTCCAAGAATTCCGATTTTTTTTTTTTTTTTATTATTATGCCTAATATATTTTTTTTGTTGAGTTCCTTATGAGCTCCTGATATTTTTCCCTTATTATAATATGTTTTTTTTTTTTTTTTAATTCTTGACATTTACTTTATTCTATATATTTTTCCGGTCGAGTTCCTCACGAACTCCTGGTATATTATTTTTCCCTATTACTGTTTTTCCTTATTGAGTCCCCTATGGACTCCTGATATTTTCTTACTTCGGCATTATATTTATTTTTTTTGAAATTTCAAATTGAGTTTGTTACGAACTCCATATATATATATATTTTTCCTTGTCAAGTTTTCCTTTATTTATTAAAAAAAAATTCCTTCTTTCCTTTTTTTTTTATCATCGATCCTCATAATTGTATGAAGATTTCATGATGTTTCCTCTCTTTTTTTTCATACATAGGTTTTATTATCCCTGATTGTAGATATGTTTTCCTTATTCTGATGGTTATTGTCATTATTGTTATTATCTATGTTTTATTTATTCCAATACATATAGTTATATATATATTTTTTTTTCATTATTATTATTTTATTATTTTTTTTTGTTATGTTTTTTATTCTTTTTCTTAATTAGCTTATTCAATTTAATTCTTTCCAAAGCGTGTTAGATCCCCTTTAAATTCCTATACATTATTATATAAAATTTTCCTACCGTATATAAAACGTTATTTTTCCTATTTCCTCTACTTTCCTTTATCGTCCCTATATTCTATTCGTTATCCCCCTTTTCTTTTATATTTCCCTGAGTTCCCATCTCTTTTCTTATTCCTATCCTTTCTTTTATATAGGTAGTACAATTATTCCCGTCCCTACACCGATTTATTCGTTTTTATGTACCAAATCTTTCTTGTTAACGTTATTAATAATGCGATATTTCTCCTACATATAGTTTATTAGAATATTTTTCCCTAAATTCTATGTTTTTATTATGAGTATGGGTATTTTATGTACTTAAATTTATTTATCGTATCTCTATTTAATTCTCTTACTTGTATTTTCCTACGTTTGCTTCCTTCTTTTCCTTTTTTCGTGTATATTTTAACCATTTAGTTGTTTAAAGAGGTTCTTTCGGTTGTATATAGGGATCATTTTTTTTTTTTTTTTTTATACCGAAGTTTCCAATAGATTTCTGTGTTCGAGGGTTTCATCTTCCTCTTCGATGTGAGTGAATAGTTTCCTGCATAATTCTTCGTAAACTTCTTTCTCGCTTGTTTGTTGGGGTTTGTTTTGTGCGGTGTTATTATCGCTAGCTCCGTCTTCCTCGTCTCCGGAGCCCGCGGCCGTTTCGTACGGGGTCGTTGGTACTATTGTATTCTCGTCCTCGTCTTCATCGGTATCCTCTGGCGGGTGGTAATTGAACAATCCGTACCCTTGGCTTTCCATTGTTTCCATTAATTGTCCCTCTGGAAGAAGAGAATCGCCTCTCCATGTGTATCTCACTTCTCCGAGGGTGATGGGTTGATACATATTCTCACATAGCAGCGAGGTGTAAAGCGCTCGTCCCTCTTTATTGAGCCTTCTCCACTCGGGGGGTTCCCACAGCTCGAACTTGCGTCCGTGGTTGTCGGGCAATTCGATTTTCCAATAACAAAATATTTTTTCCATTCCATTTACGATGTCGTGTGGTACCTGTCGGTTTATTCTTACGGGTAGGTCTGTTCCGTCGGAGTTTTGAAGCCTAGGTTCGCCCCAAAAAGGAGTTTCCTCCCGAGATTCTGGCCATCCATTGCGCCCAGCCATCGGGATATCCGATAATCTTTGTCCCAGCGGCACAAGTGCATCGGGTAACCATTTGTACAGAGTAGCTCCGAGAACTATGTCTTCGTATGGATTATCGCGTAATTTACCGACCCATTCGTCCAACACTGCTGGTTGGATCGTTCGCCACTCGGGTGGTACATATAAATCTACTCTTCTTTTCGGAATCTCCAAATAGAAAGCGATTTTCCAATAAGAGAACAATGCTTCTGTTCCGGGGACAATGACCCGGGGTCTTATTCGATTAAGACATATCCAGAGTGTGTCTTCGTGGGTGTCGTTCATAAGTGGTCGACACCAACTGAACTCCGTACAGTAGCAGTGATGGACAGCCATTGTTCCATACGTTCCTGTTTTCGAAACGTTACTTATGAATTTTACCGCATATATGTATATGTGAAGGCGTTGTTATTCGTTCATACAGTTTTTGTGTTTTTTTTTTTTATTTGTATTGCTAAGTTTAATTCATGAAATGATTTATTGAATGAGTTTCGTCTTAATTTATCAAATACACAGGTCCTATCGATAGCGCGGTTATTTCCTACTCAGTATGTAAGTGGGATGAAACGTTTTTATTTATTCATTTATTATTATTTAATAAATTTTTTTTTTATGATTATTATTATTAAAAGGAAATATATCTCTTTTTTTCTAATTTAAAATTTTGTATTATTTATTATTATTATTATTATTATTATTATTATTTTTTTTTTTTTTGCTTCTATTTGTAACCTTTTTTAATACTTGTACGTAAAGCTGCCTTTTGTGCTCCCCCCATTTTTTTTATTCAGAGTTTACGTTCTACTCTTCCATGATTATTTTTCGAATGGGTTATTCTTTTCTCTCTCTTAAATTTTTTTTTATTACTTCCTTCTCTGTGGTCGGGTGCTCCCGAGTATAGTCACGTTACTGGGGACGATTGCGATTCCCCTGTCCTTACAATGGTAGTCGTGTACTACAACGATCTTAGTGTAGCGGAATATTAACGCTCCGCAAATTACGCACTCGCCTCGTTCTTTAGCGCATTTCTCGCAGTAAATTGCGTGTCGACAGGGTATAATTATAGTTTCAATTCCTGCGGCACTGCAACCTTCACACAAATTACTGATAACGTATTGATTGATTTCCAGATCGTTATAAAGTGGGACATCAGATGGTGCAAGCGCAGTTGTTGAGTCGTTTGATTTACTATCGAACTCCTCCGTTTTCTTTGATTTAGTTTCCTTCTTTGAAGAGGTTGCCGCACCGGACTCTTTGGGTAGACAGTCTATTGCCTCGTCGAGCGTGTATACAGTGTAGCCGGCTCTGTCCAATGACTCGAACTCGGAGTCGCCGATCTTGTGAGAAGTCTCACTAGCGAGATATTCATTAATTGCTTCCGTAAGATTTTCCAAATGGCGGAGGCGAACGACGGGGTCCTTTTTTATGTACATAGGTTGCTCTGCTACCCGAGAGTCATCGAGAGTTGGTGCCCGTACTGCTCCTTCGTTAGTAGTAGTGTACAGGTATAGGGAGACAGGATTTACCCCCTCCACGCGGCCACTGGCGCAAACCCCCACCACCACCGTCTACCCCCACCCTCTCCCCCCACCCCACTGTCTGGCCCCCACTCCTTCCCCCACCACCTGTGGTCCCCTCCCCACCCCCTAGGGCCCCTTAAGCCACGCCCCTTGAGTTATAGGGAGCCAATGAGAGAGAGGCTGGGAAAATCTCTGGACCGTGATTGGTCGTCTCATTTTCCCCGAGCCGTGATTGGGCGACTGGAAATTCCCCGAGCTCTTATTGGTCGACTGATTTTACATGGCGCCCTCTATAAATTTTCATCGTGTTTTCTGTACTAATGTTCTTCTAGTAAACTTGCTGCGTTTTGATTGGTCGTCCAATTTCTCCTGGTGCCCTCTAGGAATTACCGACAGTTTTTTTAATACTAATAATATTCTGCAGTCGGTAAATTAGTTTTCGTCTTTTACTATTCTAATGGTAATACCGTACCGCCAAATAAAAAAAACATTTACAAAATTATTTTTGTTTATTAAATTTTCTTGCATTGACATTTTACAATATTTCATCGTTACAATTTTTTTTTAAAGATCAGTGGTCTTTGGTGGTGGGTCAAGGGTCATGGCAGAGTCGGTTGACGGCAGCGGTGTGTTTTGCTTGCGGTCAGACTCGGCCGTTGTCGTAAGCGGCAATACCTTCTCGGGTTGGTCCGGCGGTGCCGTTGACTCTTGTTCCGCGACCTCCTGTAGACAGTCCGTGCATTCTCTCTGGAGTGGTGGATATCCTTCGAGCTGCATCTTTAGATCCTTGGGTGCCCAATGTTTTTTACAGGCTCTGTATGATGCAACCTCGGGGTTGTAAGAATATAAATTTATTGTATGACAAGAGAGGGCGAGAATTATAAGAAGCGCCACCGGGAAAAATTCATAATACGATACTGCGACCGAAAGAGCGTGCCGAACCAATGGTAATTGCTCTCGGTTCCCCCGAAATCGCGACTTCTCATTCTCACGAGAGTCCGAAATAATAAAAGGAAATACAAACAAAGATCGGGCCTCTTTCGCTCTGGGGACGTCGTGTCATCAACATCGACCTATTAATACTACGAGGAACGATTGAAGGCTTCGGCTCAGGTGTCGACGGTGTGGCCAGCCGTTTTCACATCCAAGAAGTATCCTTCATCACGACAGAAGAACAGCGAGCCCCAGAGATTACGAAAGAGCCACCGATTAACAGATAAGTCGTCCGCTAATACATATATATATATTATGTTGAGAAGAAAAAATTTATACGTTTTTGGAGTAAAAGAAAAAGAATAATATTATTTTGTAGAGGTGAAGTGAGAGAACGTTTATGAAGTTAAGAGAAAGCAAAATACAAAGTTAATTTTATGTTGAGTAGAAGATGACGCGATAATGATAAAAAATTTTACAGAATTAAAAGATTAAAAAAAAAATAAATAAATAAATAAATAAATAATTATATAATTTCACAGGGTCCTGTCGAATATGTTGAGGTAGTTTTGCCCACAGGATATCGATGTATTCACTCCAGTGCCTCAGTAGCAAGGTTTGGGAATGTATTCGAGCTCCTCCGGGAGTAGTTGCCAGGGATCCTTGCCACAGTCAATGACGAGTATGCCGTTGATGATGTCCATTTTTGTGGTGGGTTGTTGACGTTGCCACGAATCGTTGACAAGTGTGCTTTCTCGTGTGGAGAGGCCGTCTTTTATATCAGCTGATGGTGGTGGTGGGGGACCGTGTGTTGACGATGAAGATGAGATGAAAACTTTTTTTTTCTTTTCTTTTGTTACATTCGTTTATTTACAGGTGACAACCGAAACGAGCTGTACATGTTTGTATACACCGTGATGTACAGCCATTACCGCTGCCCTTCAAAAGTCTTGTTCGTCGGGTGTTTGAGACGTTTCGTCGTCTTGTATGTTTCACATATCGTAGATTCTTGTAGTAACGTCGCACAATATTATCGTTTTTCACCTTATTAGCCGAGAATAGTTTGCAAAAAGCAGCAAGGTTGTAGCCCCGACACATATAGTCAAGAAACATAACACAATATTCTCCACACACTTGAGACTTGATACACTGTAGGGGCTTAGTGCTCCACTCGTAACTCGTTGTATTTCTTCGCAGTCGATTGCGATGTTGGTTGACAAGTGGAGGCAGTCTGTAACTGTCGAAGAAGATCCCTTGACCATTGTTGTCGACGTATATGGCTACCCAATGAGTTCCTGGCTTCGTATGATCGTCCGTGTTTGCGACGATGGCTGTGGGTCTAGACCAGCGACTCGGGATGCGATCGGCGGGGAAGACTCCTTTCGTCTGTGCCGAGACATGTCGTAGAGCCTCCAGCACTTCTAGGCTGTTCATTGCATATGCTTCCTGTGCCGGAGTGGGGGCGACGTCTTCGTGAATGCTGATGCTGATGATGATACTGATGAGCGCTACGGGGGATGGTAGGCGTAGGCTGGCGCTTCGGTGGTGGTGGCGGTGAGAGTTGTTTATTACGGTAAAGGGCAACTATTTCACCCTCCGCAGGTACCGTGGCGTCGCAGGTGTTCGTCGTAGCACTACTGTCACTGCTCGAAGGTGCCGGGACTATATAGTCTCCCATTGTCGAACCGTGATCTGTACCGCTCGGAATTTCGATATGTATCGCTTTTCTCAGCGTATCGTTTGGCCGATCTCTCCGTTGCACTGCGCCCACTGGTTCTGAGTAAACGGGATTCTCCTTATCCAAAATCTGAGTCCGAAGCCAACGTTTTATTTTTCCCACGTTGTTTAATGCGCACTTCGCTGCATCCTCCTTTGACACACCGTGATAGATGCACCAAGTGTCGTAGGTCGGCATGTTCTTGAAGCTAGGGCCCTCGTAACCTTCCAGGTTGACTATGTCGCGGCCCAGCACGTCACGTAGAATTTCCGCTTTTTGTACGCCTCTCGTATATATACGAAGTGCGTATCGGCACATGGCCTTTAGCGCAGTGTATAGTTTTGGCAATGGAGTATCACCGTCAACCCACTCGATACCGTGATGAAAGCACGTTAGACGATTATTACTCGCGCGCACTTCTTTAGGTAGTTCACCAAAATCGTATGGCGAATCGATAACCCAGTGGCCGATATGATCGCCCTGTAGTGTAGTAACGGCGATCTCCTTAGGAAGAAACTCGCCATGCTTGCCGTATAGCGCTTGAATATCAACTATTGCGTCCATGCTGAAGGCGTGAGACGAAATGATGTCGAATGCTCGCTCGTAGTCGGTCTTAAATACGTTTCGGCTGTACGTATAGCGCCCTCACCGGGGAATGTGTGATCGTGTGTTATACATCGGAAGAGGGGATTGGACGCTCAAGCACTAAAATCCGTGATTACTTGACGTGCCGAGTCAATTTCAATAACATTGTCATACTCGGCGTAGACAATACAATTTATTGTAGATGAGAGAGATTTTGCGAAACGTACTTCGATTCTCACGGTACCGTGTTTCACGAGATTCCAGTGGGTGAAACAGTTGGCGGATAGATCAGGCGTCAAGTCAAAAGCGAATAGACAATAACCTTTTCCGTAAGCGCTGCGTGAAATGTCTATACCGTCGTTTTGGAAGTGTATACCTGTGCCTGAAAAAAGGGTGTGGTAACATTCGATCCAAGTTCTGTTGGTGTCGAACTCTGGTTGCAGTGGTTTTCCAGGTATCTGTTGACCGTCAACGTAGAGTGATAGAAAATTTATCGAATAATTTTGAAAATTAAAGGGGTTTGACGTTCTATCGCCGTTGAAAGCTTTGTTGCTAACAAAACCGAGTATTATACGCTTTGGTAATTGACCGAGTATTACATTGTCCAGTGTATCGCCCGCGACACCGCTATGCATGGTAAACGACTTAACCTCCACACGCGTTATAGGATATTTCGCTGTTGTTTTAGACAGCGTCTTCGCATGGGCTATAAGTACTCCTGGGTTGATTTTCGCTCGTCTTATCAGCAGTGTCGTATCGTGAATTAATATCTTGTGTGTGCAATCTTTTGATGGTGTTTCCATAAGACAAAAATCGTCTTTTGAGCGTACGAGACGTAGTCGTACTTCCACGCCGTTCAGCAAAAATTTGTCTTGATTGCATACATCACAGTGTAGATGGCCAATCATATCCAAGGTCCGACTTCCTTTGACATAACGGGCTCTCGCGTCTTGGCCATCGTTGCTCGGACTCGCGCCCGGTAGCAACTCGAAACCACCTGGAGTATCGGCATACCACAAAGCCGTAGTGAGATGCGATGCTTTTGCCGCAGGGCCATAGTTCAACAACGTTTCAATGTACGCCCGGTAGGCGTAGGCATTATTAGGAGGCGCGACAAGTTTTTGATTAAAAAACACGTCTACCTGATTAAAGAGGCTGTGCAAAAAATTATTTACGGGCGCAACTTTGTACTCTGCGCCACCGCTGGATACCACTTTAAGGCTTACAGCGATCATAGTATGCGCGAGATCCAGGTATTCCTCCCCGTGGCCAGGTATCACAAATTCGACGGGCCCGTCGTCCGACAACGAAGAGACCGGCTTGTAGTGAACCCATTGCGATGATTCTATAGATGTTTGCGTTGGCGGTATTGTGAATAAGTCGAGTTCCGACTTCATACATTCGCACGAGTGTGAGTGTAGAAAGGACATATTTAAGCACTTCCGAAAATATCAACGCGTCGCCTCTTTTTATTTTTTCGAGTCTTCGTCACTTTCACCGTCTTCGTCCTTCTTTTCTTTCTCCGCGATGTTGCACTAGTGGCGCTTCTCTTTTTTCCCTTCTTCGTCTTCTTGTTCCTCGTGGTGGAAGATCTCTTTCTCGTGGAGGTGCGCCGAGTTGCGCGTCCAATCAGCGACTGCATCGTTCTCACGGCGATCGCACTATTATAGCCAGATCCCTTCATAAGTAGTGCAATTTTCTCGTCGGCTTTTCGTTTCAAATTTTCGCCGGATTCTCTGGCCCGACGCTTTAGCGACTCCTTGAATGGTACATTATTACCGCTTACATCTTCAATAACGTGCAAGCCGGTGCGCAAAGCCTCGCGTCCTATAGCTTTAGCGCCTCTCGTGAGGAGCGGTAGTACACTTCTGAAGAGTCCGCCGAGAAATCGGCCAATCCCATGGCCCCTTTGATAAGGTGCACCCACGAAAACATTGCTCATACGTCCACCGCCGCCGATTTGATTCTCGTAATATGACGCGTAGTGGCTTGCCATTTCGTCTAAGAGACTCGCTTAAAGTGAAGCGTCAGCGTTAACGTTCCGTACTCAAATGTGATTGGCCGTCCCAACTTGTCTCTTATATCTATTTCGATCGTACGAAAGCAATTATTAAGCAGCGGTAAATAATTTGCCGGCGAAAAATATTTCACCTGTGTCGAGCCATACTTGTACTTTGCTGTATTCAGATTTACTATCCGCAACAGAGCGGCCTGTGTGTTACCAACTGTGTAGGGTACGCACAAATCCGTATAGACAAAGATTTCTTTGGGTAGAGCGCGGGCAATGCAGGCGGGCATCTGACTTTCGCGTTGTATACCACGGGTAAAGCTGACGTACGAATTCCCGGCGCTTTCCCAATCTTTACCCGGCGTTAACTCGAAGCCAAACACGTGACGAAGCTTGTCGCTCATTTGCAAGAAATTCGGCGATTCCTCAATTTCTTTGCCGCACTTTTTACCCTCAATCGCCACGTAACCGCTCGCATTTTTTGCATTAACTAGTCGTATACCGGTCTCGCTTATACCGGGCAGACTAGATTTAGATTTTTTTTTTTTAGATTTTTGAGTTTTTCCAGCGTATCCCTTTCGGGTTTTACGGCCCTTCCCGATACCCCCTATCACTCCCTACCCGCACTTCGCTAAGCTACCTAACTTCCGGTCCGTCCGCAGCCGATTTAGCTACACTGTACCGCATTTGCCGTGGACACGGGGAAACTGCGGAAAACCCGTGCCGGTACAGTCGGCCATGTTCTCCTGATTCCGCGGTGTACACACGAAAGTATTTACTTAAGTGTGGACAACGAGGTCTCAGAAAAACTGACCTCCCGCTCAACGATTGATGCGCCAGCCAATGCGTGGCTAAGCGGTCACCCATCCAAGTACTGCCCGCAGACAGTATTGCTTGACTTGGGTGATCGCCGGAGCCACACACCGACCGCGCATCCATCGCTGTCGGTACCGGGCAGACTATTTATACTTTTCATTAAAGCCTCATGATTGTCGTATACGCCGTACGGTATATGGTTGATTTTTAGGTCTTTTCGGCCACACGGTGTCCACTGAATTTCAGTCTCATCACGCTGGATATGTATCATCGTGCAAGGTATGTGAACTTCCGTTAAACCCACGACCCAATGACCGTTGAGGGTTATTTCACGTGAAAGGTATGTGGTGAAATTTGTCGTAGTGTTGTTCGGAAAATACTTCATGCTGCTGTTGCTCGGCAGGACGAGAAAAAAATGTTCGTCATTGTACATGTTGGCTGAGCGTATTCACTACGCTAGCCTCCAAGGTCGCGAGCGTTAGACGCCGGAATCCACGAGTTGAATTTCGACGGGTAACCGACCCAGCTGACAAAAAGCTGTTTCTTCGCGCCGCGACCTTTTGTTCGTATTACACGGTCGATTTTGAATTCTTTATTTTCCGCAACACGTTTCTCGTGTACAGGCGTGATTTCTTCCGTATAAAAAAATCCGTCGATTAACTCTCCCTCAAGATCATTTAATTCGTAAACTCTGATACCCTGACGGACCGTAACTTTTGTGATTCGGAAAATTTCTTCACTCCAATTCCGCTCGTAACCCTTCTCGAAGGTGCCTTTTGTTCGACTAATCCTAACGTAATCGCCGCACTTGTATTTAACGTCGGTGAAACGCCTTTTTCTGCGTTGCCTCAACGATACTCTCGTCATATTCTCGTACGCTACATCAGCATTGTGCAAAGTCACAGCGGCCGGTTGCATCTTAATTGACGAGTGTTTCGCATGGTTGTACGCGTCGACGAGTTGTTGTAGAATGTCAATGTATCGATGAGTATTTCGGTGCGTGAAGTAACGCCACATTCGCTCTTTCAACGTACGATTGAAGCGCTCGACAACTGCTGCTTTTATATCAGGGTTACGCGTAACTCTAAACACAATATTGTTCTCCTTAAGAAAGACTTGCAACTCTTTTCCGACAAACTCCTTGCCTTTATCGGTCTGTAGACAGGTGGGTGACCGTCCGGTGCTTTGTTCAAAAATCCTTTTAAAGGCTTGCGTCACAGAGTGCACTGTTTTGTCTTGTAGCGGTTCGACCCATGCATACTTGCTCAATACATCAATGACTGTGAGCAGGTAGCAGGTATTATCGTTGTAACTCTTTAACGAGCGTAAATTGACGAGATCAGCCTCCCAAACGTCGTCTATGTTGTCAACACTGTAGCGAAGTCTTGGGAAAAGCCGCTTGACGGGCTCGTGAATGGTGTACGCGTCTTGTTGGGTCAACCATTCATAAACAGCGGCTACTTCAGTTTTTTTATCTGTCAGTCGTCTTGCACCGGCGTAACCAGCGGGGTGCGAAGGGTCGTAATACACTTTTCCGTACGGCATCTCTCTCTCTCTCTGACGGTTATGCTGCAGCAGACTTTGGACTATTCATAGTTTTAGCCAGTGTGCAAACCCTCGTGGTATTTGAACGGCCTCGTCTGAACGTGGTGTCGTCGTAATGTTCGACCGCTCGGCAGCCTCCGTATCCGCGGCCATACTATCCTTCTTGTTCTTCTTCTTTGACTCGTCCTTTTCACTCTGTTTCGGCGAATAGTCGGAATTTAGCCCACGACGATTGTTGAACGTCTCTTCACGACTAGTTCTAGTTCTAATACCAGCCGCACTTTTACCCTCAGACCGTTTTACTCTCGCAGCTATAGCATTGTCAACGGTTCCTTCTTCTTTTTCGTCCTCGCTGCTGTAATAGGGGCTTTCGTCGTTATCCACGCCCGGATTATTTTGTGTACGCTCAACATCGAATCGCTCCTCTCCCAGTGTCCATAATGCGGTGTTTCCGATAAATTCACGTGGTATAGAGATATCTCGTAGACTCTGAATAAAGTCACGCCGACCCACGGCTTTAAACTCCTTTCTCGATCGTACCGCGTCGTTAATAAGATCGACAATATTTGAATTTGGTACAAGCTTGCCGTCTATAGTCACGCGCCCCTCTTGGTCCCATCTGATGCGCTGTACTGCTCCCGGTGAATTGCGAAGATAAGACACGAGAGCTTTAGCTTTATGTCGAAACTTTTGCGGCACGCTGTCTATGATTATCGTATCATCGAACGTTCTATTTGGCGTCTGCTGTTCACGAGACATGGGAGAGGTCGCTCCAGGTAACGCCGGATCTATCGGGCCTTTTCGTACTTCGAGCAAAAATAAATACCTCTGCAACACCTGTAGATATTGTTTCCACTTTTCCGAGTCATCGCGATACTTTTTTGAGTGTAAAATTCCCGAAAGCTCCTCGTCGAGTCGCGATATAGGATCACCCGGCGTCTGTACACTTGGTGGACCGACAGACGGCGCACAAGTTCCTCCGCCGCCGCCACCTCCGATCATCGGGTCTTTCCATATCCCCGCCTCTTCAGCCGGTACTAAAATCATTTTCTTCGCGTGTTCCATTAGATCTCGCACGTTTAAATTAAGAGTCAGTACTTGCGCCACCGCTGCCGGTAAACAGTCTACTGACCAAACTCGTGATAATCGGTGCCAATAAAAGCGGCAAAAATGCTCCACAGCCTTTCTGCATGATGAGACGTTTTTTCGCTCTCCAGTTGAATTTTCGTCGTTTACGAGCGGTACCATTGGCTCTACTCCGGCCGCCACCGCCGCTCTGTCTTACTGCGGACCACGGCGCTAGTTGTCGCAACACCTTTTTATATCTTTTAAGACGATTTTTCACACCGTTTTTAAGCGTTACTACGCCGTGTAAGACGTTCAGTGCGCATTCGCATATACACTTGACCAACGATTCATCGGTCGTGCGTAGCAGCGCTCTTTGCTGCTCTTTACTAGCATGACAGAGGGCGTTCAGAAAAGCGGCGTGCCGTTTATCGATCGGTGATCGCACAGAACACGCTGTTCTCTTCCTCTTCTTCTTTACCGTCATCTTCCCCATTGTCGCCCTCCGCGCCGAGATGTTTGCGTAACCGACACTCGAGCGTTACTGATGTCTTTGCTGTTCCGCCATTTGACTAAATACGCGCCCATCCACCGGTCATTTCAATTGACGAAAGCCACATTTGTTTTTCGGTATATATACATGCATTTGTGGATCGTCGGGAAATATATTGGTGCGGCATCGACACATATCAGGCGTCGATTGCTTTAGATCTAACAGTAGATATCCATGCGGCTGCGCAGTCGCATCGTGATAGGCTTCCGTTAAAAAGCGTGGATCCTCGGGATAAACTTGTCTCGCAAGATGCTGAATTTGGGCCCGATCTCGAGGATTTTTAAAAATAACAATATAATTCGCATTCAGCGAAATATCGCGTTGCCCGTGTCCCTGATGAAAAATATTTTGCGTTATGAAAATAACGCTGATATTTTTATGATGACTGCCTTTCGTGAAGAGTTCTACTATCGTATTGTTTGACGATTCCCTCATCAAATCGTCGATAATAACCAATTTCTTACAGTCGTTATCTTGTGAATAATCCTCCGGCTGTGGTAGTCCTTCGTGAAATTCGATTTTAATATTAGCGCTCGTTGAATCCTCATGCGACGAATTCTTCAACAGAGCGGCAGTATCGGCATCGAGATTATCGCCGTAGTAAAATATAATACGGCCGAACGTTGCATCGCTCATAGCCGCTAGATGGCGCAAGAATCTTCGCACGAAAACTGTCTTACCACAGCCTGTTGGGCCACAAATTAGTGAAGTCCACGGATGTTTCCATCGTACGTCCATTTTACGTTTTTTTTTTCTTTTACTCGCGTTTCGCCGACGCAGCCAAAACTCACACTGAAAACACTTATAAATTGTGACGTGGATTTTTCGCTCCCGTCACAAAGCCCGAGAATTATACGGGCCTAAGTGACAGCACGGCACAACGGCCAGCGTTCTGGCTCTCGGTAGAGTCCCTCTCGGCAATTCAACAGGGCATTAGGTAGCTTTTCGAATTTTATTTTGATTATTTTGATTTTTCTTTCCGGTAAACGAGCGATAGCCTTATCGCGTATTCATCGAGAACATCGTCAACGCCGGAATCTTCGTTACCGACGCGCGAGAGAGCGTCATCGCCGCCTCGACATTGGCAAAGGCAACGGCAAGTCCACGCCAGCTACGCTCTCGCGGACAGCATTGGTCGTCGGCGAGATAGTCGAGAGCCGTATCAGCGCTACGGCTTCGCAGCAGCAACGAAGAGCGCGTCGCCGAGCTACCGCGCGCTCCAAAAGCAACTCGGAGGCTCGTTGCTCTGAACATCGATCTCGCGATAGCGGGCGGAGGATCGACTCGAAGCCTCACCCCTCGCTGTACTTCAACAGCATCGTTCCCGGAGAAGAATCGCACCGCTCAGCATCATTCTCCGGAGAAAGAATTATTGTCGGCCTCATCTGGACCCCAGCATCAACAGCATCGCTCTCGTCGTGTCTCGCCTATCAGCGAGTACGTCGAATTCATCGATATCGGACGCTCTCGATATTTAATTTGCGCGCGATGCGCTACCGGAGCGTCTCAAAATTCGGCTAGGGGGCCAGACGTTAGAGTAGGCAGGGGTGGGGGTCGTAGTCCGTTTCCGCGAAATCGCGAATCGTCTCGAGGACTCGAGCGTTGTTCACCGAAGAAGCAGGACGTTGTTACCGTTGCCGACCGTGCTGTCCAGCGAGAACCGACGCCTACCACCCGCGATCTCGAAGACTCGACGAGGAATTTCCCGAGGGGCTTCGTTTACGGCATAAATACACCGGTAAGGCCGTCGTTCGTTTCCGGACAGGCTTTTCTTTAAAGTTCCGTAACATCTTAGTTTTCGGCCAAAAAGATCCCGAGCGATATAGCCGGGTGGTGCGTTATCGTGCATGGCAGTCAGTGTTCTGTAGGAAATCCGCGAATCGAAAAGCTATCGCCGGTGTTCTCGTAGTTTTATTGTATTTTATTTATTGAATTGAAGAATCGCCGAGAGGGTTTCAATTAGCTGTTATTTATTCTGTTTTCCATAAAATTGCGCTACGCGCGAGAGTCCGTAGTTTAAGTTATTTAGTAATTCGGGAAAAATCGCCAACGCTCTCGAGAACCGTGGTACAACTTGTATCCGCCATTTGGGCGTAATCGCGAAGCACGCGCCTCTTATATTTTTCTTTTAACTCTTTTCTGACTTTTCCTCGTATTCTTGCGTGACTTTAGTTATCCGATTCTTTTTTTTTAATTCTGTGACTTGTATAATTTTATTCTTTTGGCTGACCATCTTTCTTTGTCATTCTGTGGACGCGAGGCGCGCGTCTTTCGCTCTCGATTTTCGCTCTCGAGAGCTCGCGGGTTGGAAAGGTCGAATCGACCTCTACTTATTTGCTGCGCGAACGCGCTCCGTGAAACGACAACCGCTACCGGGAACAAAGATTTATTTATTTTACCACGTCCAAGAATTATTGTATTGCTTGTTTTTTGGCTACCGAGAGTTGTGTTAAACAATAAAAATTGTTAAATTCGGTTCCCGAATTTTGAGTGTTGGTCATTCCGTCGCGTTTGCCACCTGAACCACCCCCTCTACCATTTCCCCATGGCTGCTTGCTAGCCGAGCGAATATCTCGCTCTCGGGTTTCCTCGATAAAAATTTGTATCGAGAGTTTAGCTCTCGAGACTGGCGCCCAGAGGAACCCTCTCGGTCTTGCGGGATACCGGTTTGTTCGCGGGAATTAGCGTGACAAAATATACTCGTTTTTACGCGACTATAAGCTTAACACGGCGGCGGTGGCGGCGGCGACGGCGCGGAGGACACACGTCGCGGACAAGCTAACTCGACGTGTGCGCGGCGGTGGTCCAGCTAGTACGGAGAGCCGTTCGCTCGCAACATCAGCTTATGAGCGGGCGAGCGCACGCGCGTGTCGATCAGCTCTTATACCGCGGCCACATGTGCTTCATAAGCTTATATCGCGCATGTGGCGCCTCCTAGCTTAAAATAAAAAAAATGCTCAACACAAGAAAGGAATATAGTTAATGTTGTTTTTTTATTTTCAATTAACGGAGATGACAAAATAAATGGTTGGGTATCATTAATATATTTTTATTGTATATATATATATATGTATAGAAATATATGTTTTGTCTATATTTTTACTTATGTTAAAATCACACATTTCTACAAAAATTATTTTCTTAACGATATACGCCGTTTTATATACATTTGTACCGTTATTGATAAATAAAAACTACGAAATATTTTCAAATTTACAAGCGCGTGTAAATAAAATTGACGAACGATTCAATTTTTTTTTTTATCTGCTCTCGCACAGTAGCCAATCGAAATACGTCCAGAACCTTTATTTACAGCTTAAAATTATTTCTATTATTATATTCAATTATGCTAGAATGACGATGACAACGATGATAATGTCAGTTAATCGGTTACCGAGGGCTCGTCTTTATACCCGAACGGCAATGACAGCGTGTGAGTCACATGACGTCGTTTATGACAAACGACACGGCAGGTTTTCGACATCTCGCGAGTCACAACTTCATGTAGAGCGGTTCGCTGAATTGACGAATAATTCAGCTGAATCGATTCTGCATCCTGTCGCGGCAAATCAGATTGAATCATGTCCCGTATCGATGCGAAGTTAACTTTTTTCGAATTGCTATAATTTAAACTCAGCCCCTTGACCTTACATTCTGTTTTCGTAATTATTTCGGGGTTTGAGCTATTGACGACTTGATAGCCGTAAAATTTGGGGCCTCCCGAGACAAACGACTTTATATAGTCTGTCGGTTCCTTCAGCTCACTGGTCATGTCGCCGAGGAAGTTACCGAGAGGCGGTACCCATTCACCCGGCTGACCTGTGCTCACATAAATTACCGAGTCGGTGTCATAATACAAAACTCGTCGTTATAAACGTTCCAAATAGCCATACAGTTTTAAACGCGCTTGAGCTGTTGTGTACGCCGCGATGACGACACTCGTTTGCGCTGAAGACGTTATCGCCTCGTCCACCGATACCCAGTTAGCGTACAAGACATCGTCGTTTACCGGTAGCAGCCGCTGTACCTCTTTGTCATTATCGCCCAGAAGTGACAGCAATTGTTCGCGATTACTTATTACCGTCGTTTGGGTTAAATTATCGCGTTGACCGAACTTACCCCAAAACGAATTTAAACACAGCTTCGCAACGGACCGCAAGCCCGAGTTTTTACAAATTTTTTCGGGTGTTAAACGAATGCCCTCGGCGTGCTCATAGTCATCGATGTATTTCGACTGCGACGCTTCATCTATACATTCCGCGGGCCAACCGCTGGCCTGTTGCTTAATTTTTAAAAACGTGTTTATGTAGCCGACAAAGAGGCCACCTTCGCGTGTTTCCGGATCGTACTGTGTCATCTCATAGGCCCAAATGACAAAGACTTTTACAACCCGATAGCCAATGTCAATGGCTTTGCGGACTTCATCGGCGACCCATGTACCGGTAAACGTCCGTTCGCTTGTATTTTCGTGTGGACACGATGTCTGCACTTTATTTTCGGCGCATGTGCGACACAACGCAAATAGCAGCTTCTGGTGCATGCGCACAGGTAGAAGCGGATGAAAAAGATCGCGAGGTGGTAAAACTGTGCAGCGAATCAAACCGTTAACCGTCGTACCTAGGGCATCGTACGAGCCGTTCAGCAGTGTATCGCATTCCGCTCCCACGTAAATCTTCGGATGACCCACCGGAAAACGGCCCGTTTTGGAAATATACGGGTAAAGTGAGCAAATGTCGATGTAATTTATTTTTTCGCCATCCGCAACATCGTACACGGTCACCGTGTTGCCTGTTCGACCGCCGAAGAACGCGTCACGAGGATTCAAACAGTCGTATTTGAGACGCGGGTGATCGCGCAAAAACGCACCGATTGCAGGGTTAGTATTTCGCTCGTCTGCGAATTCACACTCCCACACAGTTTGTAGCGTGTATCCTCGTTCGCAAATTAGAGCGTCGGCCGCCAGAGTGCGTTCATAACGCTGTTCGTATGTCTGGTCGTTGGCACGCAAGCGTACCGTACGGTTTTCCGGAAAGCACCGAGGACACCCGTGCCAATAACACCCGTGAATTTGATAGACAAACCGTTCGTCGTCTCTCTGGACATAGCCGTCAACGAGCATCCCTTCAGGTAGTCTAAACTCTCGCCCGCGTGTGGCGTGCGTTATTTCATACCCTACACAATGCTCAACCCATAAAAGCCATTCATTGGCCTGCCTCGAGTGGTTGTCTGCGAGCCTGTATCCGCCGCTAGGTATAAGACCGATGGTTTGCGGTACTAGGTAATTGCGCCTAAACACTTTTGAGCAAGCCGACGTGATTGTTCCAGCCTCCGTGAATGGGCAAACATTACCGACCTCGAAAAAAATCCGACGAAACTCTTTACACGCCCGCCTCAAAATGTTGACGTCCATCGCGCAATACTTTTCGATCTCGACTTGAAAATCAAAAATCTCATTCGCCGCTGTTGCCTCCGCGTACCACGCGTTGAAAACACTATGGTCAGCGGGACTCATAGTTTCCGGCGAATAAAACTCCGCGGCGCGCAGCTCGCCTCTGTAACGCTGATTTTCTAACGTATTAAATAAATGAGGAAAGTATCCCTTGCCCATTTTATCTTTGAACCCGAAAGCTTCCGGGAGAGCGCTGAGTCGCATATGAAAATAATTGAGACTATCAATGAAAACCGTTCGGCCCATGCGCATCGAGATGATGGAATTCCCCGTTAAAATAAGCTTCGATACACCGAGATCCTTGCAGTGTTCGGCCGCGTAACGCAATATAAATTGTGCGTCGAACGCCTTTACATTGTGCGCGATACAAACGATTTTGCTGAACGACGACGTACGGCGAACTGAGAGCTCGATTAATTCCGCGACAGGCGACCGACGGAAAATATGCTTCCGCACACCGCACCAACTACACGCGTTACCGCTACTTACATCATCGACATCCGATAAACATCTTTCGCACAGCTGCTGCGCGATGCAAAGCGTGACAACGTGTTCGCGAGTATTGTCACCAGGCGTTTTACTGTACAACGTGTCTTGACGAGTCTCAAAATCATAAAAAATAAAAAGTGTTCGCGTCTGTTTTGTCTCGTCCGATACAGTTCGCGGGGCTACAGGCTGCATGTAACAAAACTCGTTGTGCCCGTGCACACTTCGACAAAGCTGACAGAAAGTCTTACCACAATTGTGGGGCTTCTGTGTTGCGTCAAACAATTTGAAACACGTTTTGCAAAAGCGTACTGTTTGCCAAACCGATTTTCGTTCACCGGTTTCCGTTCTTATACGGTATTCGCGATGCTTAGGATGATTGTTAAAACACGCGGCGTTGTGAAAAAATCGATTGCAATCCACGCATGACCACTCGTTAGCGTTTCCTATAACTTCACCGTTGTTCTCATCGATAGGGCGCACCGGACACGGTGGTGATGAATAGCATCGCGGACATTTACTCGTACAGCGGTGTTGTTGCAAAAAACGGTAAGAAACGTTACACGGCACGCAGTAATTTCTGCTACCTGCAGCGGCCAAAAGATTCGTGATAGGCGAATAATGATCTTTGTCCGCGAAATGAGCAATATTTAATGTAGTGTGCGCCGGAACGTCTTGAAAACGCTCGCACCCATTGAAGATGGGTTGCGCGCCGCTACCTAGAGAGGCCCAGTCGTATACGACTATAGCAATACCTTTAGCGATGAAATATCTTTGGAAGACCCCAATTTCCACGTTACTACAACCCGACACCGGCACGACCACACCAGTCTCGTTTACAAGTCTCGTCGCCTCGTCCCGTTGAAGTTTCGAATTTTTATGCCGAATCTTATCGTAAAAGAGCTTCGAGTCTTCGCTTCGGTCTTGCTTGTTACGCGCATTAGCTAGAGCCACAACGAGCGAGCGAGGGAAGCATAAATTATCGGAATTCCCAATTAGCACGATCGAACGATTACTAATGATTTTAGAATCTAAACCACCCGAGCCGTTTACCATATCGACGTAAGTGACCGTAAACACGAGAGTGTCATATACCGAGAGAATTCTCGCGCTTTGATGCACGCTGCAAAGGAGATCCCACAATTGTTCGTAATCAAAGCGCCATACGGGTCTCATAGAAATACCGGCTGAACCGTTCGTCATACCGGCGGCCTCAAACGTTACACCGATTCTATCGTTTGGCGATCGAGCTTCTACAAAATGCGAATGGATATCGCGTATCGCATTTCGTATCCATGAAATTGGATTGATACCGGGTGGTGGGGTTACCAACGAAATTTCCGTTTGTCGACTGTTTATTTTAAATTTTTTCAGCATATGGTCCCTCGGTACACCGACTATTCTAAAACGGTGACCCACGGGCAAGACCTGTTCGTCGTCATCCACGACTCTTTCCTCGTGGGCCACGTTATCGACATTATCACCGTGGTCATTGTCGTTTATTATATTGCCGCGATTCTCTAAGCTTAAATCTAAACCGCGGTCGCCATTCGGTCGCGCAGGACCGCCGCCTATTTGCAGAACACTATTGCCGTCACTCACAAATTGCGCTACGGCCGCCGCTGTCTCAGCGATCCACGAAGCGACGACGACGCTTCCTCTAAGGGGAATCCCCTTAGAGGCCATCGAGCAAAAATATTCTAAGTCCCTCTAAGGGGAATCCCCTTAGAGGCCATCGAGCAAAAATATTCTAAGTCCCTCTAAGGGGAATCCCCTTAGAGGCCATCGAGCAAAAATATTCTAAGTCCCCCTTAGAGGGACTTAGAATATTTTTGCTCGATGGGCTGCCCAAGGGGGAATCCCCTTAGAGGGACTTAGAATATTTTCGGTCGACGGGGGGGGGGGGGGGAAAGAAAAATATTCTAAGTCCCCCTTAGAGGGACTTAGAATATTTTTCGGAGGGAGGGGGGGGGGGGGGGGTGCGGAGGAGCGTGGGAGAGGAAGGCCAAAATATTCTAAGTTCCTCTAAGGAGATTTCGAAGGAGGCAGAAGCGGTGGTCGGCGGCGGAGAAAGAAGCAAAAATATTCCCCAAATGGGTCTTCACTCAAAATAGTTTACAATTGACGAGCGAGCGCGCGTGGCGCGCGAGCCCGGGGAAACGCTAGTATATATATATAATGAATACATGTGTATCTGCATCGATATATATATATATGTACGTGTATATACGCATATATATATGCGCGTATACATTACTTTGCTTTTTTTTTTTTTTTTTTTAATAAACGTTGACTTACCCATTGTAACGGCTGGTTGATGGTCCATTAGCATTTGAATCTCCATGTCGAGGTTCCTCAACGCGGCAGATTCTTCGTCGTAAATATCCATTTCCTCATCGCAAGGATTCGTTGTATCCGGCGCCGTGATGACGAGGGTTTCGGCGGTTGACAACGTATCGTGACGGCCGCTGTCGTGGTCACTGTCGTCGGCAGATCCCTCACTATCGTCGTCGTCATCCTCGCTGACACCGTAGGCCTCGGCGTCCGTGTCGTCGCGCTCATCCGACGATGTGATGATCAACGTCTCCGCGGTAGAGTTCGTCTCATAGCGACCGTTCTCCGCTCCGCCGGTAGCTGCTCCCCCATTCGAAGCGTTGTCGGCGTCACCCGCAACGACCATGATGTCAGCGTCGGTGCCGTCGTCGTCTTTCTTCTTCTCCTCCGGGCTGTCCTCCCTGTCGTCTTCGCCGTCCTCATCGTCCTCGTCGGCCTCGCTATCGTCTTCGTCGTCCCCGTTGCGACCGCCGTCGCTATCGTCCTCGTCGTTGTCCTCGGCGCTCTCAGCGCTGGTCTCGTCGTCGTCGCCGTCGCCGTCGCTTTCCGTATCGGACGCCAGCATATCGAGACCACATTGCGCGTTCTCGCGGCTATTTACAAGTTCGCGGACAACGTGTAAATGTCCGCTGTTGCGTTCTTCAACGACGCTTACCGCAATCACAATAGCGTCGAGAGAACCGCTAAACGCATCGTAGCTGTGCAGCCGTCCAATGACCCTCACGGGCAATTGCCTCAGGATGCAACGAAACTCTCGTTGAACCTGTTGAAGGGTCATAGCGCTGAGCCGCTTAGCCCAAGGTGCCGTACAACGTCTCGCTATCACGGCACTCCTGAATCGCGCAAAACCAACGGCTTTCTGCACAGCCTTGATGAGAACGCGAGCACGATACGATTCCATTTTTTCTTTTTTTTTTTAATTCGTTGAAAAAATTAAGAACACAATGAATCACGAGATTCCACAGAAGAGGTTTTTCACACACCGCCACACACTGCCACACAGAATGTATATGTATGTGTATATAAAACCTTAACACCGTAAGAAACGTATGTAAAGGCACGTCACGTAACACGAAAAGTTTGAAGCTTCACGAATGACTTCTCGACAAAGAATTGTCAAAGATTTGTCTTTCCGAAGCTTTTATAGTTTTTCGCCTACACCCCACCACAATTTCCGGCCTATGAAAATGCGGAAAAACAGAAGACGAAACACTGTCTCTGGTAAACATTACCACGATTGTGGTGGACATTGTTCTCATTGCCTTAAGTCGGCTTATTTTTTTCACCTCTTTTCGTTGTCTCAAGACATTGCACACCGATGGTGAAAATATAGGCTACCCGCGGCGTAGCTTATTCTATTGACTTTGCGCGCATCCTTGCGCCGAAATACGACGCTCATCTTATACATAAAAACGTTACTACCTGTAACCTACCGCACCGCCGAAAATACGGCTAACATCGTATACATAAAAACAATACTAGCTGCAACTTGTCGCACCGCCGAAAAGCCATTGAATAGCCGCCTCGAGGACGCTTCGGATTGTTTTCGCCGACACTATGAGTAATAAAACAAAAAAAATTCTGTTCCTCGAAATTCCACTCGAAGGGTTATGCAAGAACCTAACAGTCATAAAAATACCGATCTACAGATAGCCGTTTACCACCGACACCCTTTTGAAATAGATCTGGATCTATAGACCATTACAATACACAGAGCTCGCGTCCATTGTATCTCACTGTCAAAACAATATCGAGGTAACAGTTGGACACGATCTTCGAAGCTAAACTCCTTTTCATCAAACTAAACAATACGGGAACCCGAGACAAATATCGGCTCATCTCAAAGACGCTGCACATTTTTTTTTTTCATTTTTTTTTTATTTTACGACCTAGAAATTTTAACGGCTGATCTAGATTAGTTTTACGACCATGACAGAACGCTACAAAAATCCATAAATTTCAAGTGTAAGGTCAACATGTATTCCGTGTTGCGACCGTCAACTCTTCTTATTTTTATGACTTTTCACGGGCCGCGGATCTCCAACTGTGAGGTCCAGCGATCGATATCGTCGATCTCCGGGATACCAGATTTATAGCTCCGGTGTTGCTTTGTACTCAAAGATCGATATCTTTTCTTTATGCTTATCGCCTTTTCTTTCCCATATGCAGGTGTTTTCTTCACGGTATATGTATCACGATCTTACAACCGGTTCTCCCCTCTCCTAGAGCATGTGAAATCTTCAGAGATACTAGCGCCGTGGCGCCCCAGGATCGCATATAACCGACGCAATTCACCAAACAGCGGCAGTCCGGCCCGTGAGGTCATTAAAGAGATTTGAGTTTAAGCTTTCGAGTTTCTTCTCGTCAATTTTTTGCTAGTCTCAGTGTATTCGTGGACCATTGTTTAAGATGAGTCAAGCTAGTAGTGTTGAAGATCCTCGGAACAGCGATTTACAACCTTCAGCCATGGAACTCGGATTCACGGAAGACGACAAAAAGCGTCTCGAATCGCCACTGATTCTCGGTACAACATATACTCTCAACCAGTCCGAGACAAAAAAAGTGAGCATTGGACTACAACTACGCTCCGACGGAAGTATACAGCCTATCGTAAAACTTCAGAACAATAGCACGGCCGGTGGTATTGTCTTTGAATCGGAAGCTTGGAACTTGCTGCAAACTCATCTACCGACCATTTCGAAGTACTTTGACGGTAGTCAAAAGATCGCCTGGGGATCGGGTTGGCGCACCCCATCATCCATACGTGTCGGCGACTGTGAAATCGTGTTTACAACAAGTTTCGGTTCAAAATCTGTCGCGTTTGATCGGCGCGTTCAAGAAAACCCCGCGGAGAAGGACGACGACGAGGGATTAGGATCACCGACAAAGAAGCGAAGAAAGTATTCGCCGGCCGTTGTGATGCAAAAAACATCGTTTGACGGACTTATCGGCTTAATGGTATGCACGGACGAACGTTTCAGACGTCTACAGCGAAACGTCACACATGTTCATAAGTGTCTCGACGTACTTTGTGCCGAATTACTGATGTATATCCCGCCGATGGAGACGCCGGAAAAGATAGACAGTTCACGTGTCAAAGATTTGATAAAGAATAATTTCAAGTTATTGAAAGAAGCTGTTAAACGGCGATTGCACCCGTCGTTTATGGAGCTCACGTTTGGCATCGTATTCCTTGAACTGACAGTACTGGGTATCCCTTTCATCGTGAACGAGATGAAAAAATACCTCATGAAGAATAAGAAAAGTGCGAATCAATAGTCGCGTAATCGTATACATATCCTTTTGCTGATATGGATATGCTATCAACAGACATCAGACCATGCGTATTTAGCAGTAACTCTACCGATTGGTAGTCAATTACGTCGATCCAGTATTATTAATTATATTGTTTCTCATTGTATTCATTATTATAAGTAGATTTAAGATTATTTCTCGTCGGTCTTCACTTTGCATCACTTGCCCTTACTTATATGATAATCATGTATGAATAAGTATTTTATGTTTCGTTAACCGTACATTGTAAACTTTCGTTAGTCTGGGAGGTTGAGACATGGGAGGGGATGGATTATACAGAACGTCTAAGCTACTGAATAATAATTCGATATACTTAAAACGCCGATTTATTTTTACCTGCTTCGAATTACCATCATAAGGGTCCGGCTGAACCCCATTTTACCGACTACAGAATATTTTAGTATTGAACAGAAGTCGGCAACTCTTAGAGGGCGCCTTGGAAAAATTCTTCGACCAACCAGAACATCGGAAAAATCGGACGTCCAATCATTATAAAGCGAATGATTGGATTAATACTAGTACATAAAAGACGATGGAAATTTATAGAGGGCGCCATGGAAAATCAGTCGACCAATAAGAGCTCGGGGAATTTCCAGTCGGCCAATCACGGCTCGGGGAAAATGAGACGACCAATCACGGTCCAGAGATTTTCCCAGCCTCTCTCTCATTGGCTCCCTATAACTCAAGGGGCGTGGCTTAAGGGGCCCTAGGGGGTGGGGAGGGGGCCACAGGTGGTGGGGGAAGGAGTGGGGGGCCAGACAGAGGTGGTGGGGGTAGACGGTGGTGGTGGGGGGTTGGCGCCAGTGGCCGCGTGGAGGGGGTAAATCCTGTCTCCCTATACCTGTACACTACTACTTTCGTTTACCCTTTTCAAAAAGTTCGCACCTTTTTGCGAGAGCAGGTACCTGCATTCCGTATATAGTCGTGCGTGTCGTTCCCATGGTACATCGATGAGCTGCCAATCCTTTACAGCACCCGTATAATGGTGGCAAACTACTAAGTCGCCGGGTCCTTTTCGGAAGAATCCCGCTCGAGCGAGACTTTCCTTCGTCTGTGGTGAATCACTCGGCCAACCCCTGAAAGTCTTGAGACGCGCGATATAATCGGTATACTCTGGATATCCTGGCTCCTTCCAGTTGCGAAGTGTCATTGATGATTTCTTTGTTTTCGGGGTTTCTTTATCCGTTTTTTCTATTTCGTCGTCGTTGTTGCAAAGAGTCAGTTGACTGCTTGCGCCGTGTTTACCCATCCCCGGCGGGGGCCACGTGCGATTAGCCGTCTCGTCGTCCGTGTGCGCGTACTGGGGTGGTGGTGCCAGCAAAGTGGTTTCAACGGTAGGTATCTTAGGTGCGTTTACTTGTTTTACGTACTCTTGCCCTTTCATCGAGAGCAAATATTCACACTTTGGGAACCATAGTGCATGTTGTTCCCACGGTACGTCCGTAGGCTCCCAATCCTTCAGCCCGCCTCCACAGTAATGGCAAATTACATAATCGCCACTTCCCTCGCGGAAGAATCCAGCGTTGGCGTGGTCCTCGGCCGTCTGTGGTGCCCATTTCGGCCAGTCTTTAAATGTTTTCATGCGTTCATCGAAATCAAGAAGGTGCGGATATTCAGCCTTTTTCCAACTCCGAAAGCTCGCGGAAGATTTCCGTGGTTTCGGAGTTACATTACCGCTTATTCTATCGCAATCGATGCAAGAGTGTCTTTTTCCCGTTGCGCTGGTTTGTCCCCTTTTCCGTTCCGGCCGAGGGGGTGGAATCGTCGCGGAGTCCGCTCCAATCGGCACGTTGCCGCACAGCAGATTCCTCACGAATCGGCACAACTCTTGGTATCTCATATGTTCTCGCATGGGATCGTCATCGTTTGCCCATAGATTTATGGAAATTTTACACTCGAAGCAACAGACGTGATCCCTTGGCCCACGGTAGTAAAATCCTGCGGCGGCAAATTTCGCCGCATCTAATGTAAACAGTGGCGGACCGGGATAACTTTGCAGTCGAACGCTCTCGAAACGATAATCGGTTTGCGGTGGCTGTCCAACGGTCGACATTTTCCGAGTTTGTGTCGATTAATTGTTCGTATAACTATCTGAGTATATTCCTTATATAATATATTTTTTTTTTGTTTTTTTTATAAACTTATTATTATGGATATGTTTAATACGTAATATTATTTCTACGGCGAATATATATTTTCCCCCTTTTTTTGTATATGGGGTTGTTTTTTTTTTTTTTTTTTATAGTGTTTATTGGATGCTGTTTAATGTTTTATCTTCGTGTACGTCTAAAGGCTTTTCCTTTCTTCTTCCGATTTTACGACGCCGGAATGCGGGATTTTCGTAGTCGGTTTGGATGCACAACTCGTGAACCCTTTTTTATTTTTATCCGCACGTTTCCTTTTTCCAGTAGTTCCAATACTTCGTATGGTCCGACGTAATGGTCTCCAAGTTTTCCGGGTTTCGGCCCTTTAAGCAGAAATACCGGTTCGCCCACCTTGAAATTTATTGTATTTATTTTCCGATCGTGGTATTCTTTAGCTTTTTCTTTCGCTAAAATTAAATTTTCACGACCGATCTGTTGAATCGAATGTATCTGCGTTACTAACTGAATTAAATAATCATCATAGGTCTTGCGATATATCGAGTCATAGCGAGTCTTTCACTTGCAGCTAACGGCATGCTCGAGGGAGTTCTAGCTATTTTTCCAAACACCATTTCGTAAGGTGTGTGCTTAGTCCCTTCGTGTACGTTCGTATTATAATTAAAAATTGCCAATTCAACCCATTCGTCCCAGTTTTTCTCTCGCGTTGTATATTGTTTTAAATATTCTCCAAGGACGTGGTGAGATCTCTCTAAGGAACCGTTTGACTGTGGGTGGAAAGCAGTCGTTCTAATTTTCCGAATTCTAAATAATTTAGCATCTTGTTGCATAAATTTGCTCAGAAAATTCGCACCTTGATCGGTTAATACCGCTCTTGGCGCACCAAATTGACAGATATAATGCTTCACGAATGCCTCCGCGATGGTTACGGCCCTAGCATTGAGAAGTGCTATACCCATGGAAAATTTTGTCAATTGATCTTGGATAGTGAGAATATATTCGTTATCTCTTTTGGTTTTTGCTATCCGTCCTACTATATCCATCGCGATTTTGTCGAATGCAGTGCTGGGCGTATCAGTAATCACGAGTGGTTGTTTTGTTTTAACTCTGACTAATTTTTTTAATTGGCACTGGAGACATCGCTGAATAAATTGTTGAATGTCTGCTTGTAGATTTTTCCAATAATATTCGTGACGGATTCTGTTATAAGTTTTGCTTACTCCGCGGTGTCCTCCGATCGGTGAACAGTGCATTTCTCGAATTATTTCGTCATGTTGATCTTCAGCGGGTTCTCTAACTATTCCATTACAAATAATAATTTTAAAATCGCTTTCTTCAAATATTCGCTGTATTTCAGAGTGTATTCTATCCCAAGGGACGTTGCAAATTGTTTCGGATTTAGCGATACTTATTGATTGGATCCCTAATCTTCCCGCCAGGTATTCACAGTTGTGTAAAGCTTCTGTAATGTTTTCGAGTATTTGCGTGGGACCCTCGGTTTGGTCGACGGAAATCGGAAGGGCAATATTAAATTTATTACCTCGTTTCACGAAGGATTGAGGCCGGTTCAGCCTCAAGTTTCTCATTTTTGGTAATTCGTTTTTCTCCTGTAATTTCTCTCTCCCATCGTCTAATGGTTCGCCGGCGATGGTTACGAAATATGCAAGGCTATCCTTCCGAGTGTGAAATAGATCTCGAGATTGTTTAACATTCCCTGCAGTACCGCGATCATTAATTACGTCGTGGTTATTTACTCGCGGATTATTATTGGATTCTATTACTTCGGCCGTACCGACGTTTCCTTCTTCATTACTCGCTACATTGGCATTTTCGTCTTCTTCGCTCGAATTTTCGGATTCACTTTCCTCAATAGGTACCGGCTTGTGGTTTTTCCGTTTATGGCGTACAGTTTCTTCTTCTTCAGTTTCTTCGCTAGCGGCGTCTTGTATAATGGGCGGTATATAGTCTCGTGATGTGCTAGGCCCATAGGGATCAGCGGCAGGCACGTGCCATGCCTCGTCATTGTCCTCCGAGTAGTATCGTTCGGCGGGGGATTTATGGTACGGCTCATTCATAGTTTCGTTGGTGTTTTCGTCTGGTGCTGCCGGTGGCCTTTCCTCTGGCACGGTTTCGTTCATCGGAACGTCAAACGTTAGTTCGAAATCGCGAGGATAATTACCATCCGTATTTTCTTCGGCTGCGGTGAATGTTTCATTGGGTAATTCGCGATCCCAATCGCATTCCTCGAATTCATCATATACCAATGCATAGTTATCTTCTTCTTCGCTCTCCACTAAATCAGCTTCTTCGTCGTCCGTATCGTGTTCGAGTAATTCGCTGATATCTTCTTCCGTCAATCGTCTTCTCTTTTTCGTTCTCGTTTCCGTATCCTTGTTGACGTGAATTATGAAGATGCCGTCGCTCCCGTCAGGTTCCTGTACTGGATTCCTTGACAATGCATCCGCGTTAACATTTGTCTTTCCAGCTTTATACACAACATCGTATTCGTATTCGGCGAGTTTTAAACGCCAACGTAGTATTTTAGCATTTCCATCGGTAGCGCGACGGAACCACAATAAAGGTTTATGATCCGTTACCACCGTAAACTGTCGTCCGTACAGGTAGGGCCGAAAATGAAGTATCGAATATACAATAGCCAATGCTTTTTTTTCGTACGTATCGGATCTTTCTTCGGTCTTAATTAATCCTCGAGAAGCGTATGCACAAGGATGATCGTGATTAATTAATCCTTGTGATAATATGGAGCCAATAGCAACTCCGGATGCATCTGTTGTCAAGATAAATGGTTTTGAAAAATCCGGATATCGCAAAACCGGTGCCGTGCATAACTTTTCTTTCAATATTTTGAAAGCTTCGTTTTGTTCTGGATGCCGTTCGAAGGGTATTTCTTTTCGAAGAAGTCCCGTGAGTGGTTTAGATATTTTTGCGTAACTTTCTATGAATCTCCGGTAGTAACCCGTTAATCCAAGAAATTGGCGAATATTTTTAACGTTCTTCGGTTGTGGGAATTCGCGTACGGCTTCGAGTTTCCTTGGATCGGGCCTCACTCCGTCCTTTCCTATCACGTGGCCTAAATACGCTACTTCCCTTTTTAAGAATTCGCATTTATCAGGTTGAAGTTTTAAATTAGCAATTTCCAATCGCTTCATTAATTCTCTGTAAGTGTTTTCGTGTTCCTCAAGGCTTCTTGCATATATAACGATGTCGTCGAGGTAAACAAATACCCCCTTTCCTAAGATACTTCCCAGCGTTAAATCCATCGTGCGTTGAAACGTCGGAGGGGCGTTTCGTAAACCGAAAGGCATGCGAACGAATTCGAAGTGGCCGTGCGGTGTTGTGAAGGCGGTTTTATGACGGTCTGCGGCGTATACCTCGATTTGATGAAAGCCAGAGGCCAAGTCGAAGACTGAGAAGTATTGCGCTCCTCCCAATTGATCAAGTATTTCAGTGATATTGGGTATATGATACGCATCGGCAATTATTTTTTCATTGAGCGCGCGATAATCAAATACTACTCGCCATTTCTTATTTCCTTTGGAGTCAAGTTTTTTCGGAACGACCCATACGGGACAATTATACGGAGAGGTAGAGGGTACTATAATCCTATTTTTTAACATATCCTCGACCTGTCTTTCGATTTCTTTTCGCGTACACTCTGGCCATCGATACCCTCTTGTATTGATAGGTAGATCATCCGTAGTGGGTATCCGATGCTGCAGAAGCGTTGTACAGCTCAAACTTTCGCCGGGTAAATGGTATAGAAAAGCGCTTTCTCTCAAAAGGTTTTCTATACTTTTTCTTTCATTGTCGTTTAAACCGTCGAACATTAATAATTCTTTTATTTTCTCGAACCGAGGGGTTGTACCTGCCTCGTTAATTACATGACAATGTTCTTTCCGAAATAAAGGATAAATTTCGCGAGAGATGGGAATAGCTCCGAGCATCCTTACTAACGCGATGTCTTTAATTTCATACGTTTGTTCATTCTTTTCATTATTCACGTGTTTTTCTATAATACTTATTTCCTTTCCTACCGAATTTCCTTGCAATGACTCTTGAATTTTTTGTTCTTTGGTAACGCTTGAATTTTCCTCAAATATTTCCGTAATACACAATTTTGTTTCCTCTATATCATTATAAATTTTTCCCGTATTTATTTCGACTAGGGACAAATTTCCCTCTGAATTTTTAACCTTTTCGACTGAAATTGTCAAACGAGATTCATCGAATGCGTTCGGCTTTTTACTAGGCGAATACTCGCTCACCGAACTCGAATTACATACTGAATTTACCGACACTGAATTGTGAAGAGCGTTCGCCCCTTTCGTGGGTATATGATCGTTACTGGAACATGAGTTATGAATAACTTTACCAAGATTTTCCGAAATGACTTTGTTTATAACGCCTGGCCTTTTACGGGGCACAGAGTCGCTTACCGAACAATAACTTGAAACTGAATCGTATAGAGCGCCGAGCCTCTCACAGGGCGCCGAGTCGCTCGTCATACCGTAACTCGAAACTGAATCGTCTAGAGCGCCTGGCCTCTCACAGGGCACAGCGTCGCTCGTCGTACGATAACTTGAAACCGAATCGTTGATAACGCTCGGCCCTTCAATGGGTTGCGAGTCGATTATCAAACACGAATCTTGCACAACTTTAACTGAATTTTCTGAATTATTATTGTCGATAACGTCTGGCCCTGCGGCGGGTCCAGCATCGCTATTCGTACGATCTTTATCAAAATTTCCGACCGGATTCTCTGAATTTTCATTTTCCCTTGTCTTGTTTTCAATCGTTATCCTTGAGTCATTGCATGGTATTAATTTTTCCTTTTGATACCTAGGGTTTCCTGGCGTTTGAGCGGGTCTAAGCGCCATTACTGGTACTTCTACCTCTACATTGTAGTTGTTACTGTTGGTAATAAAAATGTGAGCCTTTCCATTATTATTCTCCACGAACCCACTCTCGACCGTGAGTCTTTTGCCAGCGTCGAGAGGTGGTAAATATCCTTCTCTGATATCTAAATTTTTAATGCGTATGAAACATAGTTTCTTTGTATTGGCCGGAATAATCATTCTTTCCTGTGCCGAGAACGGTATTTTTGTGTCTTGCATTTTTAATTGACGTTTTTCGTAATCTATTTTGACGCGATTGCCGTCGAGATATTCCGAACCCAGTATTCCTTCCTCCGTAATAGGAAAATCGTCTCCCACCACGTGGAAAGTAGCGTACCGTCCGAATGCCAGAATTTTAACGTGACCCCGAGTATAGATCGATGATTCCGTAATACCGTTGAGTTGTAAAATTTCCTGCCGGTTCACAAGGGTCTCGGGGTACAAGCAACGTTCTTTTATGATATTAGGACCGGACCCACTGTCAACCATGAGGGTTATGGGAGATTTGATTCCTTCGCTATGTAGTAAGACAGAGGGAGCGGAACTCTCGTTATGCAATTTTATCGTAAAGATTTCTAAAATTCTGGGTTCGCGAATTCTACTGCTCTGATGACTCGAACGGGGTGCGAACTCGACGTGGCCTCTCTCATCGCACCCGAGCTCGAGAGACCACTCGCGTTTCCCGACGCATTCTGCGATTTAACCTCGTTTGCTAGTTTCTTGGGACACTCTCTAATGAAATGACCCGGTGCTTTACAATAATGACATACAAAATCGTTAGTCGTCTCTGCGTATGATTTTTGCGGTGCGGACTGGTTTTGATTCGGAGGCTGCGAATTATTACTTCGATATGGTCATATATAGGCCCCGTGGCCGTCTTTCTTACAGATCTGACAATTTATGGAGGGTTGCGGCCCGTATCTAAGGCCCTGGGGCACTTGTGCGTCTCGCCCGCCGGTTGGCGCTTGACCTGACCGCGGCAGTTGAGGACAGCTCGCAGCTATGTGTCCTGTCTTCTTACATAGTTGACATACTGCGGAGGATTGCCCTTGATTTTTCCTTTCCGGCGGAAAAATTTTATAGCATCGATCGGCCGTATGGCCGCGTTTATCGCACACTTGGCATAAAGTTATCATTGGCGCGGTGATTTGTTTTGCCTGATTGCTGTTATTTCTAGGGGGAAAAAGTTTGAAACACTTCTCCGCGGTGTGACCGATTTTACTGCATGCTTGACACACAGGGACGTTTTTCTTTTCAACTTCGTTTTCCTTTGATTCTTGCGACTGTCTGTTAGCAGTTTTATTTAAAGCACATGTCGCAGCAGTATGTCCCGTCTTTTTGCAAAGTTGACAATTTACTTGATCTCCGGTTACTACATGAACGTTACGCTTGTTGTCGGATTTATTTCCCTTTGTTTCGGGCGGGTTAACGCTTTCACCTCGGAGCGCTGCACGGCCGGCTAATTCTCTCTCTATTTTTACTGCCATTTTAACGGCTTCGTCGATCGTGTCGCATGGTTTCATCTTTGTTCGATTTCGGGTTTTAATCCGTTTATAAAACACGGCGGAAGGCTCTCGGTAGTATTTTTCTTAAAAATCTCGTCAGCAGCGCTGTTTTTCCCGAATTCATACGCGTCTAATATTTGGTAACCAATATCGCGCAGTCGATTTGAAAAAGTAATCACCGTTTCGTTTGGTTTCTGATAAATAGCTCCTAGTTCTCCTTGTAATTGATAAATATTGCGAGTGGGAGAGTAAATGCTTTTCAAAAAGTCTGTTAATTCTTCGACCGTTTCGAAGGTGTTTAGATGAATTGTTCGTCGAGGTTCGCCTTTAATTTTTACTCTGAGCGCTTTTACTAGATTTTTCTCGTTCTCGGGTTCTAACATTTCGGCTGCCTCCTCACATCCTTGTACAAACGCGCCGAGTGACGTGGTTTTCCCATCGTACTCTGGTATTACCGCGAGCGCGTCTCGAAGGGATACGACTTGACTGTGGTTGACCATGGTTGTAGAAATAGCCTTATTGTCGAGAGGCTTTTTACTATCTTTACCCGGTGTATTTTCTTCAACATTTTTTATCGGGGTTAAATTAACAATTTTGGTTGTAGCTGAATTTTCATCACTATCTCTCGCACCGTTGATTAGAACCTTTTTATCAAAATTTCCCTCCTTTGTCCTGAAGAGACTTAATATGCCTTTTTTCCTGTTTAATCCTGACGAAGTAATTTTTACAATTTTGCGTGTTATCGCTTTACTTCCTTCTACGTTAATGTTTTTAATGCGTTTTCCCCGTGTCGTTCTTAAAGTTCCAAATAATTTGCGTCTCAAAGAGCGATTGTTTTCCGCGGGCTGATCAAAAATCGTTCCCTGCGGTGTAGAATATATTTCAGACTCGATACTAGAAACGTCTAATTTGTTGGAACCGTGCGGAGATCCTATAGGTGTCTTGGTAATTTTTATTGTTTCTTTAATCTCTGCACACTCTTCGAGGGTTTCTTTAAATTCTTCCGTCGGGTCAGTGTCTTTCTCTACCTGATTGATTTGTTCGAGGATTGCCGAGGGGCTTTTCTTCGACGGCGTTACGGTTTCTGCGTTTAAAATTGATACCGGCGAATTTTTCGGACTTGCTTTCAGCGAAATAATAATAGTTCCTGTATTTGAGATCCCACCGGGGGAAGTTTTTGGCGTATATTTAGGTGAGAATATGATCTTTTTGCGAGGGGATATCGCTGGAAAATCGACAGGGGTTTTCAAAGGAACTTTTACAGGAGAGGTTACGGGAGATTTCCCTACAGGCGTCGGAATTTGTTCGGTTGTTGCAGCGATTTTGATTATGACAGGAAATTCACCTGTTTTTTCCTCCACCTCCGTTAGCTGAGCTACTTCGTCGGCAGCACGAAGGATATTCGCTTCTATTGTTTCGAGTTCGGTAAAAATATGTTCCGCTTTATCCTGTAATTCCTTGATTTCTTTGTTCGAAACCGCTTGTACTTTGGTGATCTTTACGTTAAATTTTTCCTCGAGTTCGCGGATCTTTGCCTCGATATTAGGGTCGGTATCGAATGTTATGGGAGAAGGTGATTTTGTTATCTCGGAACTTATCAACGCGGGGGAAGACCCGTAATGGACTTTTGCTTCCTTACTATACTCCCAGTTGGACTCTAACTTTACTACATCGAATTTTATTAACGCAGGACACGAGTGGTAATGTACGAGAGGATATCGTTTTTCGAAATTTAAACTTTCAATTGATTCAGTACGGGGTTCGCTAATTTCCTGTGGCTCACTCACTTTGTTAATTTCTGCTTTCGGCTTTGTCCTTTTCTTTCGATCGTCTGGGTATTCTCTGAGAACGTCGTCGCCTTTGATTTTTAATTGAGACCGAGTCGCCGGCATTTATTTCGCGACTATTTTCATTATTTTGAATTCGCCGCTTCTTAACCCGTTCCTTGTTTTTGTTACCGTAGTTATATATGCTTTTATTCCTCTATCTTCCTTTGTTTTTACGAAAATCTAATTTTCTGGGGATATTGAAAGTAACGGAATTTACGTTTTCCTTGTCGATTTTATATTTTTTTTTTATATTTGTTCCGTTATGACCCTATGGAATATTGATCTCAAAAGTAATTGCATTAACTGCCAGTACAGGACAAATTTAATGACGGTGTACGAGTGGTTTGCGACTCCTGGGATAAATGTGTTTGTCTTTCTTGGATTTATTACTGTTTTTCTTATATACGTATTTCTTAGTTCCTTTATTATTGTACCGGCTCAATAAGATTATGAAAATTAATTCGATCCAGTAATGTAACATTACAATTTTTATTCCCTCGTATTATGTATTCGTCTACTCTCCTTTTCCCCCTTTTTTTCTTATTAGTACATTCTTTGGTGTATTTGGATTTCAAGAATTTCAAGTTGATATTCGTCGTTGAGTTCGATGATTTGAATTAATTTCCCTGCCCTTTCGCCAGTTTCTCCTGAAGGTGTATATTTCCTTTTTACTTGGTGGTATAGTCCGCGTAGGGATTCAGAGTTTAAAATCTTTACCGTGGAAGGAACACAGGAGCTGTTGTGCGTCTCCGTATTATATTTTATGGCAGGGTCTTTGGCTCTCGAAAAATTCCTTGCGGCTAAAATGTTTTCCTCGTTTCCCTGGAGTCGTTGGTTTTTTATAATTCTCGTTTTAACTGGTGCTTTAATTTGTTCGCGCGAACTAACAGTTTTAGGCATCGAAATTGAGAAAAAATGTTTCTCTCTTTTTTTTTTATTCTTTTTTTTTTTGCAAAGAGTTTTTATGAAATGATGTTTGATGACCCCTTTCCCGTTAATATAATTTATGTAACTGGGTAATTATTATTTTCATTTTATTTCTGTTCTCCTTTTTTTTCTTTATATGTGCGTTATTTATTCGATTATCCTGTTATTATTTTTTGTGCTTAGAGAATTAACGTCATTGTTCTCTTTCTACTCTGAGATTATTCTGGTTTTCGTAAAATTCCCGTCGCGGATCGTACCAATTAATGTTTTCAGTGTCTACAGGCGTAGTAGTGTATTCGATTGGTTTCAATATGTAAATGATTTGGGGTGTAATATTTTCTTTATTGTTCTCTGAAGCCTGTTTGCTTCGTCGAGCTTCTCCTAGAGTTACGTGTTGTTCGTGTAGTCTTTGTGAATTATTATTTCTTGCTTGCAATCCTTGTGTATTCATAAGAAACGACTATCATAGGATTGTAACAAACAACATTTAAGCGACGCGAATTCGAATTTTTTTTTTGAAAAATACTGAATTCCAAACTATCGTTATACAAACTGGGGTTCAGGTAGGAGCGTGGCTTTGCAGTGAACTGCGCGGCGACGTAAGGAAAGGGTTTCTTGAGTGAGATTACGTGGCGAGCCGCGTAAATCCCAGTTTCCAGTAAAGGTTATTGAAGGTTACGGCTCACATTAACGCAATGGTACAATGATTTTAAAAAAAAAATGTAATTTGTTCATATTTATATAAATTATTAACAAATATCGAACCTTGAGCTTATTTGCTGCAAGGTAGAGTCAACGCTGCACGAACCGGGGTTTAGATAGGAAAATGTGGCGTTGCAGCGAACTGCGCGGCGACGTAAGGAAAGGGTTTTTTGAGTGAGATTACGTGGCGAGCCGCGTAAATCCCAGTTTCCAGTCAAGGTTATATGAGGTTACGGTTCGTACTAGCGCAGCAATTCGATAATACAAGAATATAATTGTATGAATTCTCTCTATAGAATTAATTCTCATTTGCAATAACAATCGTTTCTTATTTTCCACATTTTTTTTTTCGTGTATGCGAGTGTGCGTGTATGTGTGTTGTTGTTTCAGAAAAATTGCTTAATATTTTATCCGTAGATTGTTATAAAATTCAGTTTAACAAGCAAGCATTCCATTGATCCCGGACGAGCCCCCAAAAATTTGTCACGTAAAAAATGCGGGTGTTTCTCTTTCACCTGAATTTTAACGCGAGGTTGCGTCGAGTACGATTGAATACACGCTGGTCAAGAGAGATTTCTCACTCCTTTACCACTCCTGGCATCAATTATCGGCGCAACTGCCCATTTTTTAGTCTAACCGTGAGGAAATTTACTAAGGATAGGGCTTGGAATGCTATTCGTTGACTTGTCTTAGAGGTATTATAAAATTTCTTTATCTGTTGCGTAATTAAAATAATGATCGTTGATGATTTGATTTAAACGGATTTGTTTCACCCCGATATAGAAATTATTTGAATTAACTGAATTTATTTCACTGCGTTATAGAAATGATTTTATAATTGAATTATATTCGGTGAGTAGTGTTGGTGATGTCTGGCGACGGCTGGGCGAATTAATGAGGAGTTTGAATAATAGAGGATACTGCACACTTTTCACTTATACATTTATCAAGGAAATAGAATTAAATTGTGCTTACGTTATTTGTCGAGATGATGCTGCTTGCGATGTAGTGGATTGGTTGAACACAAATTTCACGCGATATGCCGTGATATTCGAGATTTATTCAAAGAAAAATAATTCAGGCAAATTCGAAAGTACAAGAATGTGATTTTCGGAGAGTACAAATGATTCGTTGGAATAAAAATTCGTACAAAATTGTCTTTTAACTATCGAGTAAAAGAAAATTCGATGGTGAAACGAAGGATGGTTTCGTTCCACGAGATGACTTGAGAATGGTAATTCGGTGAACTGAATTAACCCAAGAAAACTCTGGTTGCATGAAAAAATGAATACAATTTTTGGAGATGGAAAGGGTTATCGACAAAATCCTCCAATAGGAGAGTTCCTCTATCTCTTTGTGGTCGCACAACGGACTCGCGATCTTTTTCTAGTATGGTGAATAACGAACAACGCGGTCTCTGACTCTATCTCTCTCGTCGCCTAGCCGGAGTACCAGCCTACTTGTTGGATTTACCGATCCCGCGCTCGCTCTTACGCGCCTCCGTCTCTCTCTACTTGGTCTAGTTGCTTACGGGCCAGACTACTAAAAATCTACTTCTGGTCTGCTCTACACTGCTCACGCCCTTTTCCGCGGCTTCTTATATGCTAGGAAATGAATCCAGAGGGGGAAGGAAGCCCCTCCCTAATCTTTGCCTGGAGCGTACTCCCCTGATGAGTAATCTCGCTCCTCGTTACTCTCCTCTCGGCCTGTTCGAATTTCTTGGATTTTGCCGATTTCTCTTATTGTTAAATAATTGTGGCTTTATCCATTTTCCATTGAATTTCAGTTTTCCTTATACATAATTATTTGCCTGACTTATTTGTAAAACTTAATGTTAATGATTCATAACTAAATATTTAATATAATTGATATTCGATATTGTTAACGTATAGGAGAAGATATATTGTTACTGTTCGTAAACTTCTCTTATACGTATACGTATCCGTAAACTGATAATAAGAGTCGAGAAATGTGTATCATTTTATCGGCAATCACTTTATAATATTATAATAATTCAAGTATTGGGTGTCAAAATATTATATGCCTGAGAGTTGAAAATATATCTCGGCTCTTGTACAAATTATTTTATTATTTGGCAAAACGTTTCATAATATTTCGAGGTATTGGTAGCATAACCGGGCCGATTTCTTGGGGCTTTGCCCCCCCTTTGGGAGCCGTGCACCAGCTATTGCAAGTGCCTGGTAACAGTGCCGTCCGATCATCCTATTTCCTTATATGGATATTCCGGAACTAATGTTCCGTTTGCCCGGGTGAGCTGTAAAATTCCCCTCTTTCGGTGTACCTGATGATCTTCCCCTATCGTCGTGAACTAGCCTTGAGATTATGCGACTTGGCTTACGCAACTCGTTCCTTTGCACGGGCCCCTTTATCTTTACCGCCTGTCTTTTCTAGCTTAATTTCTGTCTTTCGCGGCGTGTCCTGATCATACGTTAAGTGATATCGGAAAAGTAATAATTCCATGTTAAAGGTGGATTATTCCCGAACATTTTGGTATAAACCGCGATTTGATATTTTGCATTATAAATCGAGGGGAAACCGAATTCCTTTACGCGGTGTACGTTTTTCGCTCCAAATATTTTGGTGCTACTTGTTTTATAAATTTCCCACAAACGGCATATAATTTCGGAAAAATAATAACAGCGTTAGATTAGTGGAATATTCCTGATTAATTTGATATAATTATCGGTTCGTAATTTTCCTACCATAAATCAAGAAACGCAATCCATGGAATAAATTTTTGTTCTTAATTTCCGCTTTAACGGTAAGCATAATCGGAAAAATAATAATTATATTTTATAGAGAAAATCTTCCTTAAAATGTTGATGTAATTAAAATGTTATTTTTTTATTCTCCCTATCGTAGGGAGCCATTTCTTTGCGCGCGGTGCATTAGTATTTTAAAGTGGACTGCATCTTCTCTTTCGGGGGGGTCTAACCGCTCGCCCCTCATGTGTCACCGTTGAGGCACACTTGTCATGTATTCTACGTCCTACCGCAATTCAGTTTCGGTGGGTCGTAAAATTTTTACGACCGTCTTTCCTTACATGTTTAGCCTGGCAACGTGATTTTTCGGTCTTACTAGTTTGTTATCTTTTGGATTTCGGGCAATTTTTTATTTTTCTTCAACAGTCGTATATTATATTAGCTGCAACTAGAGCGCACTTTACGAAGTTAGTGGCCCCTTTATTCGTATCAAATTCCATGGCTTCGCACAAATTTAGGATCTGGTCTCTGATTAGTTATAATTTATTTTTGGTGTATTGACTGTATTTTATGACTAAGCGATACCGAATATTGTTCCTATGATTTTGAATATTGTCGATTTCGAATTTATATATTAATCGCGTTTGTCGATAAATCGTATTGATTAATTTCCCTAATATCCTGGACAATTTTATTATCTTTGATTCAATTCATACTATAGTTTTTATATTAAGTAGCTGCCGAAATTTCATCGATCGTTTTTATCGTTTTTCGTTAAATGTTAGAAAGCGTGTGGGAGTATGAAACGTATTTTAGAATTGTTGATGGAGAAATTATTTCTTTATGATGATGAATGACTGAATGGTACGAGGGGTGTTCTGACTCTCAATCGTGTGACCCACATATTCAGGAATATTACGCGACGTTGTTCGGTGTTAAAATACCGAAACTATGTCGATGGGCAGGGTTAACTTCCATACATAAGGTAATGTAGATTCCCTTTTTTACGATGGAAGCCCGTTAGGGTATTCGGCTAGGAAGACTCCAACGGTCTAGCCGCAGGGTAAAAGCTTGGATGTATGCTCCTTGGGTCGATGCTGCGGTCGATCGTATCGACGTCGGTAGCGGAGTTCGCTGTTTCACCGAGGGTAGTGCGTGTGTCGAGGGGGATTCAAACCTCTGTCCGCATCTATCTCGTGTGGTAAATAATTCTATTTCCATCTTTTACCCATGTAAATTTTAATTCACACGACGAGTATTTGAGATCTCATTGGAAATATTTTCCAGAGGAGATCCATTCCTGGAATATCGTTCAGCGATCGATAAGAAATATCACTCCTTTTATGAGTTTAATGATAATGAATAATGTTTGAATTTTGTGAAATGTAGGAATTATTTTGGAAGGAACAGGTTTGCAAATAGTATGGAAGAATAAGCAGAAATATAAGTTGTGGAAATTATTATTAGTAAAAGAAATAGAGAGCGTTATGTCAGGACGTAATACGACCTCTTCAAAAAACGTCACAGCTGCTTCGTTTGTGCTAGCGATAAGCTCGAATCCATGAATGATGGAAAAATGTTCCAATTTCGGATGAATCGATGGATGTGGAGGATTCATCGTATTTGCGAGAATAATCCGAAAGAATTTTAGCGACCAGACTTTATAAACGTCTAAACAGGAATCGTTGAAGCGCTTAAATCGGCACAGGTAACCAACGAGGGCTAGCGTATCGTCCTGTCGTTTTGCTCGTGTCGCTCACGGTATCGCTTCCGTCGAAGACAGAAATATCCGGCGAGATGGTGAATATTTCGTCTCGATATTCATCGGAATGGACTTACGTGTACTTGCGTGCAGCGTAGCAATGTAGTGTAATAATCATCTACGAGCATTGAAACAAGAAAACAAAATTTTCCCGACTACGCCAAAAAGACTATTTTTCATACCCACAACACGGATTGAAAATCAGCGCTTCTTGACTAGCGAGAGGAGAAACAGCGGAACGGGTGGAAAAGTACAAGTAGCAATATTTTAGCGTACGTTTTAATCACTTGGCGAAATTCTGCTTAAAATTTGGTAAATTTTTGATACAATGCCTGAGTTTACAAAGAAATTTAGACCCTAGTTCAGATCATAAAAAAATATTATTTCACGGTTTCTGATTTCAACAAAATTTAAGCTAACCTTTTGACTTTTTTTCAAAAAAGTTGAATTTACAAAGAAATGTTTACTGAAATTTCTAGTTTGCGCCGAATTTAAAGTTCACTCCAGATTATTAATTATACTTCAAGTTCAAGCAGAGCACTTGAAGATGTATGTACAATACTTGGAGTACTTGTAACGTGCTTTCTTATTCAAGTACCGTCCGAATACCCGGTACTTGAAGTAGTAGTACCTAGATCTGTTCTGGATTATCAAGAGACGCGGTAGCGTCTCGATGCCAAGTAGTTTAAAGTTAAAAGTCCGTGCGGTGAAACCGCGCGCGTCGAGCGCTACCGTGTCCTTATACGCCAATATTGAGCCCCCTAAACTTTGACATCTTTTTTCTCGGAAACGAGACATCGGATCTAAATTCTAAAGACACTTTCATTATATAAATCGAATACAAGCTTTAAAATGCGTCTGGAATCAGACCGATCGGTGCCCGAAATGATGAGATATCGCGATATCGCCGAAAAATCCTCACTTTCATTATAAAAAAAATTCTTCAGTGATTTTTTCGACTGTCAGCTGTTTGTCCGATGTCCCATAACCTGCGTGTTGTGTCCGTGCGTCCATGCGTGTGCCGTGCATACACAACGGTATAAGCGGAACGAACGATCAGCTGTTATCAATTTCTAAGTGTCAGTTCGTGAATACAGCAACTAGTAATATCACACTGAGTGATCGAAAAGAAGGTTAAGTAGAGGTTATTTATAATTTCATTTTTTCGCGAAAATTAGTAAAAAAAAAAAGGACCCTCTCGTGGGGTTAACAAAATGCGTCGTTCATCTGATAAAATTGTTCAAATAATCGCGGACGAGAGGTCATTTCAATTGATAAATATTGTACGTGTGATACAAGAAAAATCGTGTCATGCGGATTCTTAACGTTATCAAGTAATAAAACATTTTTTTTTAATAAATAATAATAGAATAATAAATTTAAAAAAACGATTGAAATAAAAAATAAAAAAACATTTTTTTGCAAAAAATGTAAAAAATGTCGCCAAGTAGTTTAAATAGTTTTGTGAAAATAAAAAAACTCGTAATATAATCAAAAATCATCTGAGACAAGTGAAAATAAAAAAAAAAAAAACTTGGCGAGTCCTTAGAATACAAATAAATGTAGTTGCATCGAAAGTAAGGACGAGCAAAGTTTTCCATTTAAAAATCCATTCTCTCCTGTCAAAGGTCCGTACGGCGCTGCAATTTTGAAACCTACGAACGAATTTTTTTCTAATTTTCAGCAATATTTCATTGCATCGAAAACACTATGCACAGCAAATTTGAAGACATTCTAACATTTCTTAATATTTTTATTCTACAATTATTTCTAGTGAGGAATTATTTTAAAGGTTATGTTACTTTAATTTTCCAAAAAACAATTTTTCATCATGTCAGAAAAGAAAATTTGGTTGCGAAAAATAAAACACGAAATATCACACATTGATTTACAAATATTAGCCCTTTTTATTTCGAAAATAATATATTTTGCACGAAACCATTCACAATATTTTACAATACATCATTCACATTCGTAATAAAAATCATAAATTTCACGGGTGCACTGAAAAACTTGGTTATAATTTCACAAAGAAGAATCATCGAATATCCAAAATTATTGCAATTTGCCAAATAAAATTGAAAACAATCGCGACTATTTATTTTTTTTCCGTTCATTCTATCTGTCAAACTTTGGAAGCCGACGACAATTCCATAGTAGACGTGATAAAGTTCGCACACGCCGCGACGTTGATATTCTGTGGCGGGATGATTTGAAATGAAAAAAAAAAAAAATCTCAGCTTTTTTTTCATTTTTAATGTAAATTACTTTAAATATTGGGAAACTGCAATTTAATTTTTTCAAATCTCTTTAAAATTTTTTCGAAACAAAAAAAAAATTCAAATTTCATCTCGAATTTTTCCAACCACCCTTCTACTTTCTTTTCAATTGTTTCAATATTTCTATCTTAAAACACACAGGAGGTTCAGGTGAAACGCGCAGCGCGACGTATAAACATATTCGATACGTAGCGCATAACGCGAAGTGTAATCACACTTGGTACGGAGCGCGTAGCGCGACGTGTACCCCCGTGAGTGCCTTAAAAAATGTCCCCTCGGGACACTTTTCGGGGGGTTTGGGGGGGCGGAGCCCACCAACAAGGGCCTCTGCGCCCGCAGGGCGCTGCGGCGCTTGTTTCTGTTCGTGTAGACTGCCGCATCGTAGCTCAGTTGCTTCTCATGCCATTCTACGTGCCACCGAAAGGGCGAATACAAAACAAGCTTAATAAAGAACACTGGAAGCCGTCTATTGCGTAAAGCCCAGAAAGTTTTGTGATTCATGTGAAAGTAAGTTTTTTATAATTCCAAGTATCAGGATGTAAAAGTGCTTCTATTTTCGCACAGGATAATTTAAATTCTACATGAAAACTATAAACTTAATTTGAGATGCCTTTTCGGATTTCCCCATAATTGTAATGATGAATAGTACAAAATATTTATTGTCTTTCGTGTCGTAAAAATAGCATTCTTTCGCAGGTTCCGGCAGACATCGAAAAGGCGCGCGATGCGCGAGTCGAAAAAATGGCGAAGTACGGTTTCACCATTCAACCGTACGTTCTGGTTGTCGGACCCACGCTCCAAGATATCTCAGCATACTACGTGCTGATCGATCGTGTGATGTACAAAGTGGATCCGCCGCTGAGAGCGTTCGATGTGTGTTTTAAAAGTTTTCACGCATTGAACGCACGTTATCCACCAGAGAGTGAGCACATATACTTATTGATACAGCTGGCTCTATACCGATTCACCACGCAGTGGGATAAACGAATATCGTATATTATGGATATCGCCGACGAAGTAACCGTTGGTTAATTCTATTGTTATTAAAGGGCAACAATCTCGGCAAGCGGTCATAAAAATAGATTATCAAACAGTATGCGAGCTTGAAAAATATTATAAGGACGACGTGCTTTGATTTCAACGTAGTGAATCAAAACTTTCGTGTTCTACAAATATCGTTTTGATCCATTATTTCGTATTTGAACGCGAAATATATTATTCGGACTCGCGGTTTATCCCATCGATCGTCAAAAATGGATTTCGCTTGTCCTCTTGGCCAATTTTCGTCTAAAACTATATCGTTTCTTATCGGCCACCTAAAGTTAAACCACAAAGTTGCAACGGTCTCCCAGCTCTCACGCCGAGGCAACTGTCAAAAGCGCTATGAGGTTATGTTCATCGCCAAACGATGTATCCGTTTGATTTTTATTAAACGAGCTATGTGTACCTCGGCGCAGGATTGTTTCTTTTACCAAAACCCTTTCTTAAGGGACAACGAACAATATCGAAGAGTTTTAAGCGCCCCGCTCGGGTCCTTGTGTGCGAAAAATCGAATTTACCCCGAACACTCGACTCTTCACAATTTTCGTGCAACAACCCTGATGTCCATAAAAAAGTGCACGTTGCCCTTACTATAAAAAAGTTAACCATTACCATGAGCGAATCACTTAAACGAAACATACATTTTTCAACGAATAATTTGATAGAAAATGATGATTTAATTTTTTTTTTCGTATAGAATAAACGAAAAATACAAGATTATCGCAAAGCTCTTATATTTACCGATGTTACGAAATTATATGAAAAAAAATGTTTCTTTGTTTGCGAAAGAAGTCGAGTCAACAAACGCGATCGCTTCTTCACTCTACGTAATTAATAAATATATTATTTCTTACCTTCGAATATCTGAATGTACTGGCTGAGGCCCCATTCAGTTAGTTTGGTAGACACTGATATGCCGCACTCGGTAGGGCACGGCACTTTGCGGTGATCACTTCCGTTCATTTTCGGCGTTTTCACTTTTCACTCTGTCGTCTCGCAGTCGAAGGAATACTGCGTTCTAAGGGCTAAGACGATACGGATCACGACTCAACATCGAGCGTGTGGGGGAAGCACGCGCTACCTCCGCGTTCAACAAAGTATCGCGGCGAGTGAGCGCGAAAACCGAAGACCCCTTGAGTCAGGAAAAAATAGACGTTGAAAAAATGTCTTTCCTTTGTATATACACGATAAATATTAATTAAAAACTCACATTTCTACGAGCTTTTATTCTTGTAATGGAATTTTTTATTTTTCTTATTCTGCAAACGATACTTTCTAAGCCCGGAAGCCGCACCACTTCCGTTACACGGGGGACTATCGCAATGGATATTGAAGGTATGCCATAGAAAAACGCGTCTAATAATAATTATTATTATTAATTCTCTATTCGAGAATGTCTTAGCTATATTATTAATATATCGATAATGTCTTAGCTACAGTTTCGTCGCCAGTTCTAACTTCATTCAAGGAGTTGAGAATTCAATGCGAATGTGTGATATACACGATTAGATATACACCAACATTATCACGGTTCTGGTATACCACAAATGCCGCATCGGGTTACGTCAAACTTATTGTATTGTGTATCAAAGTTGACACTTTCAGTAAAAGTATGGTACGTAGAACTATATTTTACATTTCTATCAGAGGACATCTATATCCTATAGCGAACCGTTTAAAACTGATAGCGAGTCGCAACTACTACAATTGCTCTGCCTACTGTAAAAATATCTGTTCGTACCATATTTTTTATCTACCATATATTTTCTTGTCGTGTCCCGCCGTACACGATTGCAGTAATCTTAACTAAGAAGTAGTCAACTGTAACTATATAAATAGAAGAGCAACCGAATGTGATTGCGCAGGGTTACATGGAACAAAAATCATGGTGTAGACGACAAACTGCATATTTCATTGTTGGATGAATATATGTGTTAAATAAAACATTTTTTTTTTGTGATTTTAACGATAATTATAATAGTCTTACGTATGGCATACGTTTATGCACACCATCGAAATAACATATTTCAGTCAACCTTATGATTATAGTTTATTGAAGCATATTAATGTTTGTGTTGTGTTCGGTCGACGCTCGAGCGCTAGACCAATCGAAATGTCCGAAGTGTGCGAGGGTGAGCGGTATGTGTGTGGGAGAAGAAGCGTGATCGATTAGTCGTTCGATATCGTTGCTGTCGCGAGGCAGACGCCTATTCTATCGTCATCATAATAAAGATTATTACTAGCTGTTTTCCGAGACACGAGGTGCCTTATTTTTATTTCTTCTCCCGTTCCTATCCTCACAATCGTCTGATACAATAGGTTATGGGCCCAGTCACCCTAACTGTGACGAGATTGTGAGGATAACGTTGGACTTAAAAACACGAGGTCGGTGCGCGGGCAGTCGGTGTTCCCCGGGGAATCAGTACGCGATCGCGAGCGATAATGGATCGAAAATGTCCGGGGCAATCTCTACGCGTAACATCACGAAATTTAACGGGCAAGATTTCCAGTGCTGGAAATTTCAGATGTGGGCGTTATTTTTGGCGCATCGGATTTACGGAGTGGTTGACGGGTCGCGAGAGATGCCGGCTGGCGAAGACAATCGCGTGGCGCGAGAAACGTGGTTGGCGGATGATGCGCGCGCGACGTTCTTACTGTCGTCGGCGATGGAGCCGGAGCAATTACAACCGTTGTTGGTGTGTGGATCTGCAAAAGAGATGTGGGACAGCCTATCGCGTGTTCACGAGCAGAAATCGGCGTCGAACAAATCGATGCTCATGTCGAGGCTGTACGAATATCGAATGTCTCCGGGAGACTCGATAGTGCAACACGTGGCCAAGGTGCGAAACATGGCGGCGCAGCTGGGAGACGTGGGTGAGCAGGTGTCCGACATTACTGTGATGGCTAAGGTGCTCGGCAGTCTGTCAACGAAATACGCGGCGTTTCAGACCGCGTGGGACATGCCGACGGAGATGCAAACTCTCGAGAACCTCGAGGATCGGCTGATGAGGGAAGAGGCTCGGCTGTCGGTGGGCGATGAAGTTCCGGAAGTTTTCGCGGCGACCAAGAAAACGAGCGGTAAAAAAAAAACGAGGGGTCAAATTCGCGCGATGCGTGGAAGAAACGTGACGGGAAAAATCAGAATAAAAATAAAGAAAAGGGGAAGTGTTTTCGTTGTCACGAAAAAGGGCACTATGCGCGAGAGTGCAGAAATAAACGACGGGAAAAAGAGGATAGTGACACGAGCGAGTCGCGTGATTGCGCGTTTGTCGTCGAGAGTGAGAGCGCTAAACGGTCGGGAGGCGGCAACAAAGAGGGAAGCAGCGTGCTACCTGTCAGCGTGATAAATTCGGTGCTAAGTGCGGATAGACGCGAAGTTTGGCTCACCGACAGTGGCGCGTCGAGACATATCACGTATCGGCGTGAGTGGTTTAGCGAGTACTGTGCGTTAGCTGATGACGGTACAGTGACTCTCGGGGACGACAAAGAATGCAGAGTGGCTGGCGAGGGAACGATTAAGATCGAGAAGTTTGTTGACGGCGCGTGGTATACGTCTCGGATCGAAAAAGTTTTGCACATTCCGCAGATGAGAAAAAACTTGTTTTCGGTAGGTGTGTGTACGTCTCGCGGTCAAGAGGTGTTCTTCATCGGAGACGAAGTTCAAATAAAAGAGCGGGGGGAAAATCGTGGCGTATGGGGTGAAGCAGAAAAATCAGATATCCCGTATGATATTTCGCGTCAAGCACTCCGAAACGGTCGACGAAGTGAACGTTGCGAAGTTGAGTTTCCGTGTGTGGCATGAGAGGTTCGGGCACGTGAATGGCCGCGCGATGCGTGAGATGATCGATAAGGGGCTGGTGAAGGGGGTCGAGCTTCCGAAAACCGGCGACGATTTTTATGAAACGTGTCAGACCGGGAAATCGCACGCCGTTCACACCGATGTATGCGGGCCAATGAACGTCGAGTCACAAGGAGGTGCGCGGTTTCTCCTTACGTTCAAAGACGACGCGACGAGTTTTCGGCATATTTATTTCCTGCGACATAAGAGCGACGTATTCGAGTATTTTCGCGTGTACGACAAGTTACTCGAGAATAAATTCGGGAAACTGATGCGCGTGTTGAGGTCGGATAATGGTCGCGGGTTCCGGAATAAAATGATGGACGATTACCTCGAATCACGCGGCATCGAGCGCGAGTTCACGGCACCGTACACACCGGAACAGAACGGTAAGGCGGAGCGAGACAACAGAACGATCATCAAGAGCGCTCGAACCATGCTGGACGTGAGAGAGCTTCCGAAGGCTCTGTGGGCGGAGGCGTGCAACACAGCGGTATACCTCATGAACCGAGCGGGATCCTCAAGTGCGAGAGACGGGGCAACTCCGTACGAAAAGTGGGTCGGCGTAAAGCCCGACTTGAGGCACTTGCGTATTTTTGGGTCGGAGGCGTTTGTCAACGTCCCGAAGCAGCAATGTACGAAGCTCGACGCGCGAGCGCGAAGAATGATACTCGTGGAGTACGATAAGAATTCGTCGAATTATCGTGTCTACGATCCGCAGTCAAAAAAGGTGCACGTGTCGAGGGACGTAGTATTCCGAGAGACGATCGCTAAGGTGACGCTACCGATGAACGATGACTCACAGGAGGAGACGGTGCTTCCGAAGATCGAGAGGGGAGTCGCCCGAGTACGAGACGCGGACAGCGATCGAGAGGAAGACGATGACGGCGAGGTGTTTCTACAAGCGGAGGAGAACGGAGAGAACGAACGGCCGGAGCGCGTCGTACCGGTACCACGAGTCGATGAGGCGAGGAATCTGAGAGATCGTGGATCTCTGCGGAGACCGGTGCGTTACGATACGCACGTCGTCGAATACGACGTACCGACAACGTACGAGGAAGCGATGAGAAGCGAGGATTCGCCGAAATGGATTGACGCGGTACGGAAGGAGCTCGAGGCGCACGACGAGAACGGGACGTGGTCGTTGGAGGAGAGAGAACCCGAGATGAAGGTCATCGATACAAGGTGGGTCTTTCGGATTCTGAAGGACACGGAAGGCAACATTAGTCGACATAAAGCCCGGCTTTGCGCACGAGGGTTTATGCAGTGCAAAGGACTGGACTTCACCGAAACGTTTGCGCCCGTCGTTCGTTACGACTCATTGCGAGTGCTACTCGCTATTGTTGCTGAGAAGGACCTCGAGTTGTCGCAAATCGATGTTCAGACGGCATTCCTATACGGCAGGCTGGACGAAGACATTTTCATGGCGGTACCGGAGGGTGTCAGAATCGAAGGAAGTGCCGTGAAGAATGCCGTGTGTAAGCTTGAGAAGTCCTTATACGGGCTCAAGCAGTCGCCGCGTGCTGGAATCGCGAATTCAGCGCGTTTCTCCGAAAGTTCGAATTTCGCGAAACCGATGCCGATCGCTGCGTGTTCGTTGGAAATGTGGGGGGCTCGGTCGTGTTCCTGGCTCTGTTCGTAGGTGACGGGTTAATCGCCGCGGAGTCAAATATAATTCTCGAGCACGTGTTAGCGTATCTCCGTGAATCGTTTAAAATCACTGTCGGCGATGCGAGTCTATTTGTGGGGATTCAGATCGAACGCGATCGAAGTGAGAAAGTGGTGTTCATACACCAGAGCGCGTACGCGAAGCGAGTTGTGGAGAAATTCGGAATGAGTAGCGCGAAAACGTTGAGCGTACCGTCGGATCCGCACGTGACCTTGAATCCTGTGATTGAGGGGGAAGAAAAGTCCGAGGAAGTTCCGTATAGAGAAGCCGTTGGCTCTTTAATGTTTCTGGCGATAGTGTCACGTCCGGATCTAGCGTACGCGGTGAATTCGGTCAGCAAATACCTGAATAGGCATAACGATGACCACTGGCGAGCTGTGAAGCGTACCATCGCGTCTTTATCGGGGACACTTAGTCACGGCATTGAGTTTGGGGGCGGTGGAAGCGAGCTAAGTCTCATCGGCTATTCGGACCCCGACTACGCGGGGGACGTCGAGACGCGGAGGTCAACGACCGGGTACGTGTTCCAGGTCGCGGGTGGTCCTGTAACGTGGGCTAGTCAAAACCAAAAATTAGTAACGCTCAGCACTACCGAGTCTGAGTACGTTGCCGTTTCGGTGACGGCACGGGAAGCCGTATGACTGAGAAAATTGTTATCGGATATCGGATGTCCGTGTGCGGGTGCAACTGTGATTTACGTAGATAACCACCCTAGTATGTTGGGAGACCGGGTAGACGACCTAGAATAAGACTCGGTCGCGATGTGCGAAAACGCTACCGATAATATTTTAACAAAAGACCGGTAGTAAGACCTGCCGTAAAGTAGTAAAAATGGGCCGTGGGGAGGGGATGAGCTTCATTTCCCCTCCAAAAAGTTGGAAATCTCATACTCGGTCTTTTGCTAACCACAACTCAGCAAAAGATCGAGAAATGACCTGATGGGAATACAGGTGTTACGTCCCGCAACTGTCCGAATTTCTTTTTCACAAATTTACGTTGCTTTTCAATCAAATTGAGAGAAGAATACCGCTGCGCGTGAACACTCACGGAGTGGGGGAAAAACCAAGGAGAAAATTATCAAGCTACGCGAGAATCATTACCGGTCAGCCACGTAAGTCGAGATTTGTTTCATACTTCTCGAAATCAACGTTACCGGATCAAATGTATATGCGGTGCGAAACACATTGCACACCACACCAAGAAAAACTCGCCACCACCAAGAGAAGTCCGACTCACGTATACGGGCTAGCGGACTTCCAATGGATATTATGCTCTACGAAAGGCAACGAGACTCGAACACACGAGACTCCAACGCACGAGGCCCACTAACACCTCCAAGCACTGTGCTCACGCATAAAGACGCTCAGTGGCTTCGAGGCGAAGAACAACGACTCGAACAAAGGTACCGATAGCTTCACCAATACCATGACGCGTCGGGCCCTTCGATAGAAACGTTTTGGAACCTCCTCCGAAGAGTGCAGCACCTCACGAGCAGCCTTCGCGACGTAACCCCACGAATAAAAAGAAATTCCCGACGATCCGCGAGAAAGATAATGAGAATAGAGTCACGCATGAACATGAATATTGGGTCAGGTCATCCACGGTGTAGTTTATAATTTTATGTTTTATTTATGATAATCTTAAACATTTTTCTCTATAATAATCCATTAAAGGCAGGAGTAATATTTGCAAACAAAGCCGGTCACAGTTATCAACCCTTTTGGATATTGCCAGAAATAAATAATTAGAGTAATGTCTGAAATTGCAGTAACGAAAAATATCGATACGTGTTTCGAATCAAGGTCTCGCTAAACTTTGCACCTTCATATTAGTTTTATATATTTTTCCACGAAGAGTTGACCATTGGGCATTCATCTATAGTTTCGAGGAAGAAATCCGTTGCAAAAGCAAAACAGGAAGCCGTAATTCTACTGCGACATTAAAATTCTAAGAACCAACTACGGCACACGAAAAATATTAACGACCAGTTCTCAACTTTTATAAACATTCGGACTAGCAAGAAGCTAAAGTCATCTCGTTCGAAATCCAAGAAGTAATAATTATTATCGTGGTCGTTTTTTTTTCTTCTCCTTGCGATCCGAAGAGAACAACGAATATACGTTCACGTTAGTCTATTACGACGAAGGGAACACTGTGACGATATATTTTACCGTTTGAGTAAAATAGAGAGATGCATATGCTCCAGTTAGCATGAGTGAGACTCCGTTAAGAAGGGGAGACGTCAGGGGAGAAGCGTTCTTAGCGAGGTATCCCACTCTCACGTGCATACGTGATCGTACCAAGGGCATAAGGGGAAGAGAAAAAAATCATGAATCGATTCGAAGAACCAGGCCCGCTCTGTATTAATTGCCAAACTCTTTAACCAATACGAGGGGGCATAAAAATCTCGAAGCGAATGAAGCCACGATTCTGCAAAAGTAGGGATAAAAATAAAAAGAAATGAATAGTTAACAATATGGATTATTATACAAAAAAAGACCTGCTATTTACAAACATATTAACCTATATTTGCAACCAAGTTAGTTGAATAACAATTTGGCAAACCAATGAGCTAACGGATGTTTAATTAATCAACTGTAGTTTATGAGATCAACAAATTAATATTGCAAATTATGTTTGGTAACCGATTATTAAAAATAATAACATTTTATTGCAATCCAGGTATTGTTGATTAATTAATTTTATCAAAATGCACTATTAATTGACATAAACTTCACCTAGAGGGATCCATAAAATTCAGGGCAGATCAGCAATCAATAAAGGATATAATTAATTAATACACAGTACCAAATTTGCATCAGGAATAGTTAAGTAAAATAATTATGGAAAGGTTGAGAGCTCGTCTAGAGAACGAGGGAGGCGGGGAACCTCACGCCTCGACTGAGACGCGTGCCTCCCACCAGCGAAGCTTATGTCATCTGAGGGCAAAACTATAAAACAAGGGGCCCTTCAGCAGGAGCATTCATTAGTATTCATCGATTTTTTGGCACGACACCAGTTTTCTTCGATATCCGAACCACGACGTTACTCTGTTCATTTGCTTTGCGAATAACTTTTTGTCTACCAAATTATTGTCGGGAATATTATTTTGTGAACAATTTTTGCGTTACCAATTATCCGTGCTTCAGCTTGTGAGCCGATAATAATAAAGGCTTGGTGAATAGTGATTTTTGTGAATTTTAAAATTCATTTATCTGCGCGCCATCCTCATCCGCTCGGCAATTGAATCGACAAGCCGAGGGTAGCAACGATTCATCGATCCACCACTCATCAAGGCAACCTCATCGGCACCTTTTTGTTTCCATTCTCATCAAATTTATTTTGTGGTAAGTAAGTTATTTACTTTATATTTTTTTTCGTCTCGCGCATCTATCCTGCACGATATGATCTTGTCTCCTACCCTCTGATCCACTGGAGCCCTACAAGCCGCATGAGTTTCTCTTTATACAATGTATGTTGGGATCCTCAGCCAATTGTAGCGACGTTACCCTTCTGATACTCATAAAATAACGCCGAAGCAATCGGACTTCGCGCAATGTCCCTCTCTTTGTAATCGCTACCCCTCGCAACCATTTAACCGCGTATAAAAAATGTTCGCTTCCCCGGATTCCTCCAAGATCGTGTGGATCATCATTACTTCAAATCTTTCCTTGTTTTTGATTGGCCTAATTTTGTGGTTCCGTTACTGTCCTAAATTCTTGGCTAAACATTATCGTCCCGTTCCGGCAAGCGAATCACCGCGCATCATAATAAACCCACCATTAAGATATTCCCCGAATCTTTGTCTGAACTGTGGACGATACCATCGTAACGTATAAAATGATACATCCGTTGGATCAGCCAAAGGCAGTAGTAATTCTACTGAGTCTTAATCTGGCTGTACTCTTGATATTATTCATTCTTTCCTGTGTGTGTTGTCAACGCATTTTCGTTCGGGAATCACGAGTTAGTACCACTCTTCCACTAAGAGAAAATGACACCTATTGTTCCTATTGCCATCGGTTCCATCACATAGAAACTTGATAAACTTTCGCCTCTTCCCGAGCGATTTTCCGCGAGGTTAGGCTCAAAACGAGGCACCCGCGAATCGTAAGCCGCTTCGATAACGCGTAAATTGATTAAGTTCATTGACCGAGATGAGGCTTGGCTCCTTGCGTAAAAACACGATTCGCGACGTAACACAGGTAAGCGTCGTCCTGCTAAGCACGACCGACCAATCGACCAAAAAAAACTACCGGGTTGAAGTCGGTATTTTACCGAACACGTGACCGGGGTTAACACCCAAGCGAGCATTTACGAAACGGATTTTGTTGGAGTGTCGGGAAAACGATTGCTTCCAATGCTCGATCGAAATTGATACGAGCCAAAAGATAAATCGCAAAGAAAACAACGTGAAAGACAAGATGAAACGCGTCGCAACGTGTTTTGTTTGGACAAATTGTCCTTTGTCTTCTATCTTTTTCGATGACCTTTTTGATTATTAAAATTAAAATTGTTACAATTTACAGAAAAAAATGTTGATTAGTAAATGCTGTTTTTTTTTATTTTTCCAATGACTAAAACAGTAGCAGAAGAAATAAATAAATATGAATAATGAAAACAGGCAAGTCGGAAATTAAATGAATTGAACTGAGACTCGAATAGAAAAAATGTATAATGTATTTATCAGTCGGAATCGGTGTTATCGGAGCTCGTTGTCTCAGCACTGCCAATGAGATTCCGTTGTTCTCCAACCATCTCGCGACTTCCGGTGGTATCGACGGTGATTACCATCTGTGAACATAATCCCGATTTATAATTTGGGAAATACATAACGAATATAAAATGTTCGTGATGAAAAAGAAGTGAACTACCAATCCGTTTCCCACACATTGGCAAGTCTTGTAGTACGGCATTGACCCGGTGTCTCGATAATTAATGCCGGCAATGGTATTTCGTCGACATTGACAAACGCTTTGCGCGATGTAGCAACGGCATTTTCAATGTGACGTGCTTTAAACGCTATACCGTCACTTCCGATCCGCTCGACTAATACGCCACACACGATCTCGTCATTGTGATGAAAGGTCATGATCTCCAATATTTTTCCGTATCCATATCTCTTGCAATACAGAAAATTATCGCAGAAACGTGTTGTTCCCGTACTGTTATTTTCAACACATCTATACTCGGTACCATTGATGAAAGCGCGTTTGTAAAAGTGCACCGTTTCAGGCTTATATCCGTGACAACTTAAAGTTTCGTGTTCCCAATCGTGGAGTTCGCGGTTGGGATGTTTTCCAATGACGCGGAATTTTTTATTAATCGATGAGTTGTCAACGTAGAGACCTCGATTCTTCGACCCATCCGTAAGTATTGACGATACTTTTTCCCTCGTTTCGCTCGGAACAGTCTCATCGATCAAAAAACTTTCGATGAATCGAGTCATCAAATATCGCGTTACGATTTGAAGAGGTCTTCCTTTCGCACTGGTGACCTTCTCGATGATCTTCTTATTCCACGATTCATACGGGAATGCGCTATGGGCCCAGAAAGGTCCCCAATAGTGTACCGTATCTGCCAGATGAGTTAACAAATGGATATTGTATCTCATATTTCGCACGTCAAACGTTTTTTGAAATTGTCGATGATACTCTTCGAGTAATGAACGTGCTCGGAACGTCCTGCAGCTCGGTGATACCGATGGAATCCGCATTCATTATCCACGATGCGCGGGACAGCAATGCCAAGTGTTCCAAATCGCATTCTCGAACAATTCCTTCGAGACATGGCAGTGCGTAAAAATGAAGCCAATTCCTCCATTCCGATGCCTTCCATTGCTTCATGTCTTCGATGGGTCTCGGTCTTCTCGAAATTCTAATCGGTGGCCGAATATTCATGAGTCGAGAATTTATATTACTTGTATTTGTGGGACTGCCAACCTACCAAACATCATCGGATCTTCCTTGTAGCAGTAGCGTTGTATGTAGCTTCACTACGCCCAAGTAAACATTGTGCATGCTTTCAACAACGTTACCGCGCGCCAGATCAAATTCGTGAAGAAGCCCCATTACCGTATATCCCTTGACGCCAAAACATCTTTTACCTGTTTCGGATGCTGTCTTCATATTTTCTCGAATTTCACTATCAGTACGGCATGCAACACTGTTGTCAATTGGAATGATCGTGTCACTCCTTTTTTCGCGATTCGTTTGCCTTTGGCGTAACAAAATGTACACCCGTACGCACCGTTGAATAGCGTCATGTTCAAGATTGCCGGCCGGGCTACTGAATCAGCGATACACACGAGTGTCACGAATTTGTAATTGACTACATTACCATCGATCGGATTCGTCATCGTGATACCTTCGTGGTACAATGTTTTCAATTCTGTAATGGTCGGCAGCAGAAGCGTGTTCATGTCGGCATGAATTGTATCTACCCATACGCCGCCTAGTATAGTGTGTAGTTTTCGCGCATGCGGCGGAAATTCATTTATCTGAATAAGAATTGGCCACGCACTTGCTTTCGATGATTTTGAGACCTGACATCCGCCCGTGAATATTGAGAAAGAAAAATTATTTGAGTTATTTAAAAAACCTTCGGGAGCACATTTTTCCTTGTACAATGCACCGTCGTATATATCTTCCAGGGCATCTTCATCTCTTTCTTGACGAGTAAATCGGTACCGCAGAGATTCTACAATCGCTGGATCGGAGAACAGCTGCCGAAGTTGCGGCGCGATTTTTACCTCAATAAAGTACCCCAACGGACCGTTGGTTTTACCCCGCTTGCATTTTCCGCAGTGGCAATCTTTATCCGGTTTGGTACCCAAACCGATGTTGTCGACACACACCCGGCGATATAGCCTACGTACTGTGGCCGCATCGTCGTTTGTCGACAACATCGACCACAGACCCTGTACCGTACGCGGCAAAACGCAGCCTACCATAATTTCGCTCATATTCTTGAATATTGCAATTGTCGCTGAATATGTGAAACGATTACGGAGCGATAATGCAATCGTGCTTACAACCACGTACAAATTTGTAACCCAATGTTGCAATGTCGAAACTTGTGCTGATTCTCGGATATTACTGATTGAAAACATGTTTCCACGAACGTCAGTCACGCACGGCATCGAATTACATTCGTCTTGTGACCGAGTGGAATTCATATTTTCCTCGGTAAACTGATCTTGGCCAGTATTATTGAACATCGAGCTTCGAGTCGAATGTATCGAATGAATTGAATCGTCGATAACTTGCATTCGTGAAGTACCATCCTCGTTCGTCCAGGTTTCCAATCGATGGTCTGAATGATTGTCGTCTTCACTTGTACCGACATGAGGATCTATATCGAGTATATCGTCCGCAGTCTCATCAATCGCATTTACGCTTTCCACAGGCAGTAGCGATACGATAGAGTCGGCTGACGTGCTTCTTTCCGAGAATCGTCGCCTCTGAAAATTGTAAGACATTGCACACAGGTCTGAGCATCATCAAGCGCAAGTCCTTTCGTACAGCCAAACGTGAGGTTCAAAGAGAATTTTGAACACTTCTCATTTAAATGAAAATCTGGATAAAATGAGGCATATGGAAGCTGCCAAAAAGATTGATATTGCAAAATAATAAAGAAACAAGGTTATTACCGTATTAATGAAAAAAATTGTTCAACATATCACCCAGCAAACTAACTTTTATGTATGAAAATGATTTGTTACTTTCTCTGACTACGTATGAACTTTTTCGGAATTTAGTCTAATTTTTTACATTGTGTTTTTGTAGACGAAATAAACAAATGAAGATGGAGTTTTTAAAAATTAGAAAAATTCCGAAAAAATTCATACGTATTCGGCCAAATTAACGAATTATTTTCATTAAAAAAAGATAGGTTACTGGATGATTAGTTTAACCATTTTTTTGTCATTAATTTGTTAATTACATTTTTGTATTATTATTATGTAAACTCGATCATTTTAACACCTTCCGTATGCCCGATTTTTTTCACATTTTTATCGAATTGAGAAGCGTTTGAACTTCTCTTTGAATCCTACGTTGGACCGAATTGTACAGAAGGAGTACCTTAGCATTTTGTGTGACCATACTTACGACACGTTCGTACTCCGTCCGACTCGTGATTAGATCCGCATCACCCGCAGCCCATACCATCTTTGCATGACGCGTATAGCGTTTCACGTTTCTCTTGTAAACGGCTGTGCGCGATATCCCCGGCCGACGGACACAGTGTATGCTTCCTAATGAACGTGTCACGTCAAAAATGCGGGTGTTTCTCTTTCACCAGAATTTTAACGCGAGGTTGCGTCGAGTACGATTGAATACGCGCTGGTCAAGAGAGATTTCTCACTTCTTTACCACTCCTGGCATCAATTATCGGCGCAACTGCCCATTTTTTAGTCTAACCGTGAGGAAATTTACTAAGGATAGGGCTTGGAATGCTATTCGTTGACTTGTCTTAGAGGTATTATAAAATTTCTTTATCCGTTGCGTAATTAAAATAATGATCGTTGATAATTTGATTTAAACGGATTTGTTTCACCGCGATATAGAAATGATTTGAATTAACTGAATTTATTTCACTGCGTTATAGAAATGATTTTATAATTGAATTATATTCGGTGAGTAGTGTTTATGATGTCTGGCGACGGCTGGGCGAATTAACGAGGAGTTTGAATAATAGAGAATATTGCACACTTTTCACTTATAGATTTATTTCACTTAAGGGAATAGAATTAAATTGTACTTACGTTATTTGTTGAGATGATGCTGCTCGCGATGTAGTGGATTGGTTGAACACAAATTTCACGCGATATGCCGTGATATTCGAAATTTATTCAAAGAAAATAATTCAGGCAAATTCGAAAGTACAAAAATGTGATTTTCGGAGAGTACAGATGACTCGTTGGAATAAGAATTCGTACAAAATTGTCTTTTAACTATCGAGTAAAAGAAAATATGATGGTGAAACGAAAGATGGTTTCGTTCCACGAGATGACTTGAGAATGGTAATTCGGTGAACTGAATTAACCCAAGAAAACTCTGGTTGCATGAAAAAATGAATACAATTTTTGGAGATGGAAAGGGTTATCGACAAAATCCTCCAATAGGAGAGTTCCTCTATTTCTTTGTGGTCGCACAACGGACTGGCGATCTTTTTCTAGTATGGTGAATAACGAAAAACGCGGTCTCTGACTCTATCTCTCTCGTCGCCTAGCCGGAGTATCAGCCTACTTGTTGGATTTACCGATCCCGCGCTCGCTCTTACGCGCCTCCGTCTCTCTCTACTTGGTCTAGTTGCTTACGGGCCGGACTACTAAAAATCTACTTCTGGTCTGCTCTGCACTGCTCGCGCCCTTTTCCGCGGCTTCTTATATGCTAGGAAATGAATCCAGAGGGGGAAGGAAGTCCCTCCCTAATCCTTGCCTGGAGCGTACTCCCCTGATGAGTAATCTCGCTCCTCATTACTCTCCTCTCGGCCTGTTCGAAATTCTTGGATTTGCCGATTTCTCTTATTGTTAAATAATTGTGGATTTAGCCATTTTCCATTGAATTTCAGTTTCTTATGCCTAATTATTTGCCTGACTTATTTGTAAAACTTATTATTAATGATTCATAACTAAATACTTAATATAATTGATATTCGATATTGTTAACGTATAGGAGAAGATATATTGTTACTGTTCGTAAACTTCCCTTATACGTATACGTATCCGTAAACTGATAATAAGAGTCGAGAAATGTGTATCATTTTATCGGCAATCATTTTATAATATTATAATAATTCAAGTATTGAGTCTCAAAATATTATATGCCTGAAAGTTGAAAATATATCTCGGCTCTTGTACAAACTATTTTATTATTTGGCAAAACGTTTCATAATATTTCGAGGTATTGGTAGCATAACCGGGCCGATTTCTTGGAGCTTTGCCCCCCTCTTTGGGAGCCGTGCACCAGCTATTGCAAATGCCTGGTAACAGTGCCGTCCGATCATCCTATTTCCTTATATGGATATTCCGGAACTAATGTTCCGTTTGCCCGGGCGAGCTGTAAAATTCCCCTCTTTCGGTGTACCTGATGATCTTCCCCTATCGTCGTGAACTAGCCTTGAGATTATGCGACTTGGCTTACGCAACTCGTTCCTTTGCACGGGCCCCTTTATCTTTACCGCCTGCCTTTTCTAGCTTAATTTCTGTCTTTCGCGGCGTGTCCTGATCATACGTTAAGTGATACCGGAAAAGTAATAATTCCATGTTAAAGGTGGATTATTCCCGAACCTTTTGGTATAAACCGCGGTTTGATATTTTGCATTATAAATCGAGGGGAAACCGAATTCCTTTACGCGGTGTACGTTTTTCGCTCCAAATATTTTGTTGCTACTTGTTTTATAAATTTCCCACAAACGGCATATAATTTCGGAAAAATAATAACAGCGTTAGATTAGTGGAATATTCCTGATTAATTTGATATAATTATCGGTTCGTAATTTTCCTACCATAAATCGAGAAAACGCAATCCATGGAATAAATTTTTGTTCTTAATTTCCGCTTTAACGGTAAGCATAATCGGAAAAATAATAATTATATTTTATAGAGAAAATCTTCCTTAAAATGTTGATGTAATTAAAATGTTACTTTTTTATTCTCCCTATCGTAGGGAGCCATTTCTTTGCGCGCGGTGCATTAGTATTTTAAAGTGGACTGCATCTTCTCTTTCGGGGGAGGGGGGGTCGAACCGCTCGCCCCTCATGTATCACCGTTGAGGCACACTTGTCATGTATTCTACGTCCTACCGCAATTCAGTTTCGGTGGGTCGTAAAATTTTTACGACCGTCTTTCCTTAAATGTTTAGCCTGGCAACGTGATTTTTCGGTCTTACTAGTTTGTTATCTTTTGAATTTCGGGCAATTTTTTATTTTTCTTCAACAGTCGTATATTATATTAGCTGCAACTAGAGCGCACTTTACGAAGTTAGTGGCCCCTTTATTCGTATCAAATTCCATGGCTTCGCACAAATTTACGATCTGGTCTCTGTTTAGTTATAATTTATTTTTGGTGTATTGACTGTATTTTATGACTAAGCTATACCGAATATTATTCCTATGATTTTGAATATTGTCGATTTCGAATTTATTAATCGCGTTTGTCGACAAATCGTATTGATTAATTTCCCTAATGTCCTGGACAATTTTATTATCTTTGATTCAATTCATACTATAGTTTTTATATTAAGTACCTGCCGAAATTTCGTCGATCATTTTTATCGTTTTCGTTAAATGTTAAAAAGCGTGTGGGAGTATGAAACGTATTTTAGAATTGTTGATGGAGAAATTATTTCTTTATGATGATGAATGATTAAATGGTACGAGGGATGTTCTGACTCTCAATCGCGTGACCTACATATTCAGGAATATTACGCGACGTTGTTCGGTGTTAAAATACCGAAACTATGTCGATGGGCAGGGTTAACTTCCATACATAAGGTAATGTAGATTCCCTTTTTTACAATGGAAGCCCGTTAGGGTATTCGGCTAGGAAGACTCCAACGGTCTAGCCGCAGGGTAAAAGCTTGGATCTATGCTCCTTGGGTCGATGCTGCGGTCGATCGTATCGACGTCGGCAGCGGAGTTCGCTGTTTTACCGAGGGTAGTGCGTGTGTCGAGGGGGATTCAAACCTCTGTCCGCATCTATCTCGTGTGGTAAATAATTCTATTTCCATCTTTTACCCATATAATTTTAATTCACACGACGAGTATTTGAGATCTCATTGGAAATATTTTCCAGAGGAGATCCATTCCTGGAATATCGTTCAGCGATCGATAAGAAATATCACTCCTTTTATGAGTTTAATGATAATGAATAATGTTTGAATTTTGTGAAATGTAGGAATTATTTTGGAAGGAACAGGTTTACAAATAATATGAAAAAATAAGCAGAAATATAAGTTGCGAAAATTATTATTAATAAAAGAAATAGAGAGCGTTACGTCAGGACGTAACAAACGCGTTGAACATGATGGTGTTTCTTTTTCGTCAACCGTCAGTAGTGGCCGTTGCTCTGATGACGAGGCTGTTGCAGGTACACTTGACAAGTCGTTACGATGCATCTCACAGTGGTACGAATAGATTCATTCCGCAGTACATCTGTAACTTACAAATAAAGATTAATTTGGAGCGAAAATATGGATTTTCTTTATATTCCAATTTTTTACAACGCATCAAAGATTGACGTTTGTTGCGTCAGTACAAGAGGAAAGCCATTGCAACGTTGATTTTGTAACTTGCCATGCTGACAGAAAAATGCAACAAGCGAAAATACTGGCGTCCGATCCATACCAAATACTTTGCTCCGGACAAAAAGTTATCAATAAATATTTCAACTACTGTGATGAAAATAGTAAATTACGTTACAAGTGTGATGGAATTTTTTTTGACAAGTGAGAGTTTGCAGCACGAGCCGAAGGCGAGTGTTGCAATCACACGAGTTGAGACAAAGTTTCTCGCATGAGTATCGTACAAACTTTTATTTCACGACTGCGAGAAATGCGTTGTCTCAGACACGCAGCGAAGCAAAGCGTGCGAGAAAACGGCTTTCTCGCACGATATGAAATAAAAGACTTTGTTCCTCGAGAGATCGATTATTTTATTGACCGCGAGGGAAAAAATAATAATCAATGAAAAATTTTCCACGAATCGCACAAAATCGTTGTGTCTATAAAAGAAGGTAATTTCTGTACGAGGAGAAGCTTTGTTCGGCCGGCCTGGCGAGAAGAAAATAAATATATCAGTACAAACCGGGGTAAACAGACGCTCTCGCTGACAACGTGTGCTCGAATCGAAAAGCCCTTATGCACATGGCTCATTTTTCGATAAGCGACGATCCAAACAATTTGTCCTCGGCATTTTTTTATCAGTATAACAAATTTGTTATCGTAATATTAAAATAAGTTTTTCATTTGTTCATTTATTATTATTTATTATGAAAAAAAAAAAAAAGAAAAACCTATTGAGAAAAAATGCTAAGGAAACCGCGCGGTATACCGTTATCGAGAAACGGAATATTCTATGCAAGAAAACAATTTTTGCTACAATGGAAAAAGTATCGTAGGTATAGTCCTCCAACTCGACTTCGTTTGAAAGTGTTGGCTTGCGCTCTGCAAAACAGAATCAACAGGTCGCCTCGAAACGATATATGGACTTGAAGGATTAATAAATTTGATAGCTCGTAGATGAAAAAGCTCGAAAAAATTATTTCTCATCAAAAGAATAATTAAGGAAAACTGCATGAGATTCTTCATCGCGTGCATTGTGGTACCATACACAGGGTGTAAAAAATGTATACCTGAATAAAAAATTACTTACCGATGCATGCTTTCCGGATTTCCAATGAAGAATTCCCGACAGCTCCCTGTTGTATTCAAGTCGTTAAGATATGTTTTTCACACTTTTGTTGACAAAGTATCACAGTTGGAATAAAGTAAAGTATTCACATTTTGTATGTCTTCTTTACGCTACACTACTTCTTTTCCTACTTTCTCCTTTTTTAATGGTTTCATGCCGCCAGGCCAAGTACCAATACGCTACACTACACGTTACGCGTTTTCACTTCGACTTGCAAGACACTTCCTCGATATTGAAATGTATTACGCTAGGGTATATTCCGAAACTTACTCTCGTACGCTGGAGTATCACTCTATCTCTGTCTAACGCACGAGGACAAACAAGGATAGGATGATACTCTAGAGTACGAGAGTAAGTTTTGGAATATACCCCTGGCCGTACGACGCTGCTGGATCTATTTCTCCTCGCTGAGAACGTTCAACTAATGGGCGTCCGCCGCCTTTAGCCGCTTTCCATTCACTCATCAAAGTGATTGCTCATCACTTGTTCCGGTTTACGATTGGTCCATTCTGTTGAATTCCATCGTAATCTAACGGAACGAGCCAATCGAAAACCGAATGAAGTGGTGACCATCATTTTGATGAGCGAATGGAAAGCGCCTTTTGTTCGCGTAACTACCTCTCCTTTCTCATAACATGGAACGTCTTCGCGCGCGCGAGAGCCTCTCACGCGGCGCGCTTCGACTCAAGTGTTCCGTCGTCCGGCACCGTAGTCTTTGTTTAGCTGTACGCGCGTTCGATCTCGTTCTGCGTTACATAGATTTCTATCGATGTTCATCGTAAAAAGTTATCTTGGACTTATTATATTTTCGGGCGATATATAGTGTTGATGTGCTAATAATTTGATTCGATCAATTATTTTTTACATGTGAAAAAACGTGTTTCCAGTAAAACAAAAAAAGTGCAACGGTACCCTACTCATCGAACACTTCGCTCCACGCGGTGGGCGAATATTTCGCGTCGCGTGTCGTGTATACCGACCGGATCATAGCCATTCCGTTTAGCGTAAGAAGTACATGGTTAACGATTGACAATGTGATCCGGCATCGTCTTATGGAATTTTAACTATATACCGTCAACGAAATGACATCACGTAAGTACATCAATGGAAATATTTAACACTGGTACTATTCCGAGAACAAGTTGTAATAAAATGTTATTTCATGAAACATCAGAAAAAAAAGAACATCCAGCCGTGCGACCCGCGGCGGCCAATGAATACGACGGATGGTGCATTTTTCAATTCTGTGAGCCGGTCCATCAGCAACAACGCGATATTTGCGCTGTCAATACTGTACTACGACGAGATCCCGAAAGCTCGAGTACGATTTACGATGTACCGTGCACAACAGAATTCCTCCGAACGTATATCAAGACGGTGGGCTTCAAAAAGGAAACATTGAGGGTGAGACGAACGGTAAAATGCAAAAGCGTTCTAAAGAAGATAATCGTTCATCAAGTATACGGTGAGTTTTTAACATTTCTTTATTCCTCCACACACAGAAACATTTTTACTCCTCAGCATATGTGCCGATGGGCAAAAAAAAAAATTTGTTGCGGAGCAATGAAAAAAAAGTTTGATAAGTTTTCATTCCTTCGCAAAAAAAATTGAATGAAATAAAAAATTCAATTTTTTTTTAATTACTCCTCCGCACATAGAAATTTATAAACAATTAATTTTCACGCCTCGCACATAGACTTTTTTTACAGCAGTAAAAATAATTTCTATGTGCGGAGGAGCAAATAAAAATTTTTGTGTGCAGAGGAATGAAAAAAAAATCTAAAAAATTTTTAAAAGTTTTTATTTTTGAGCGATAAAAAAAAGATCGAAAAAAAGTATTTTGTTGTTAATTTTTGAAAGTCATAATTTAAAATGAATAAATGATGGAATTAGAATTTTCAATTTCCATCTTTTTTTTGCTATCGTTTTTCCATTTGGGATTTTTTTTTTTTTTCAAATTTCCATTATTTCTCATTTGTTGAATTCCTGACATTTTGTGCGGTACTTTCTCTCTACAATTGTGTTTGTATTTTTAATGATGCGGAAGATGCGGAAGCGGCCTGTCGTCAGGGTGAAAAACGGGTCGTGGCGCTCGGATGAAAAAACCTAAGAATTATGACGATACGCCTGACGAGAGGACCGACGAAATAATTGTGGCCAAGAAACGCAATGTTCTCATCGTCGAACGAAAAAAAGTTATCGCTAATAAAGTATGAACTAAAATAAACAAACATACGTACGTATATACTTCCTGTAAGCGTTGTCTAACATGTTTTTGTATTTCCATAGAAACAGGTGGTCAAGCAACGGAAAGCAGTTCGAGCGATGAACGAAAATGCCATTGCAAGTTCGATGTCACGAATGGAGGTATAAATGGGGACAAATATTTTTTACGCGTGTGCAAACTGAATTTTTTTTTCCTGCAAATCGTTCAACGATTTACTATCATATTTCAGGAGGACGCACTGCCAAGTGTTACATCCCCGTAACTCCACCAAAGCGCCTAGTATCTAGCAACCCTCAAAACAGCATTGTATTTCCTGAAGATAAGGCCCTACTCCGATGGTTAAGGGAAGGGGACGTCTAGGCCCTCACACATAGTCTACAGATAACAATTCCTTCCAATTCGTTCAAAACATAGGAAGTGGGAGACGGCGAGTTTGAGCCAATAAGCTACAAGAAACTTGCCCTTTCTTACCCTTATTCAAAAACAAAGATAGATATACCACTAGTATATAAGACCACATTTTGTACAGAAAATTGTCTGTCAGTCAGTCAGTCAGTCAGTCAGTTCTCGTCAGTTCTTGTAAATATTTCAACCTCTTCGGATCGAGCTGGAACTTGTACCGCTCGTCCATTTTTCAAGTAAAATAGTTTAAATGGAATCTTCGATTTATTTCCGAGCTGCGCGGACCACCGCGAGCTCATCATCATAACCTTCGAATCCAAATGAGTTGCGCGGACCACCGCGAACTCATAATAAAATCTTCAAGACGATTTCCAGTTGCGCGGTCCACCGCGAGCTATGGAATCGTTTTCCAAAATCCCCCGAGCTGCGCGGTCCACCGCGAGCAATACAATCATTTTCCTAAATCCACCGAGCTGCGCGGCCCACCGCGAGCTCACTGGATGTCCTATATTCAACCTATAGCAAAAGTTGCGCGGACCACCGCGAATTTCTATTTCCTTTAAACTCAACAACTCCTTATTATTCCAAATAATCACTAAAATATCCAAAATTATTATCCAACAAAATTCCATTACAACCAAATCACCAAGCCCATATCCCGGACTAATTAGCCTTTGCTAAGGTCTAAAACAGGGCGAATTCTTAATGTTACCCGGACGTAACACAAGAAGCGATGGAGAAATCACACAGATGGAAAGAACGCTCACAGCAAGCCATTCCCGCATTAACGAATTGCTATGCGACACGAGTGTGAGCGTCAAACTCTTGGATTCACCTTCGTTTCGGCGTACGAAACAACTAAAATCACTGAACGAAGAAGACGACGATACGGAGGATTTTTTGAGAGTATTGGATCGTGAAATTAGCGACAGAAGTCATAACGTAAGTAAATGGATCGACGAAACAATATCCAGATGTAGATTTTTTTTCGTAAGACATTTCGAAGGTGAATTGTATCCCTATATATTTTTTTCAGAAGATGTATCACGACGACGCTGGCGCACGTTTGGATTCGACATCGTTCGGGCGTACGAAATTGCTAGAATCGCGGAACAAAGAAAACAACGATGTGGAGGGTTTTTTGACAGTATTGAACCGTGAAATCGGCGAGCCAAGTAATCCCGTACGCAAATAAATCAATGAAACAATTTCCAGACTGAAATGTTTTTTCGTGAAAACGTTTCGATGGAGAATTGAATCATTTCAGCCAACGCATTCATCGATCATGTCGTGTGATCCCCTCCAGTCGCCATCAAATGTAAGGACGAGATGCGGAGGGTCGATTCATGTATCGCCGCAAGCGGACAAACGAGGATTGTCGTCTGGAGGTAGTTTTCCGGTCACAAAGGACCTCGATCAGCGCATCTGTCAAGTTAAATCAGCTTTGCCGGAAGTAGCGGTTCGTTAAATAATTTTGCTCTCTCTCTCTCGCTCGCTCTCTGTATGATTTCGTAATAACTTTACAGGATTCAACATTGTCTATATCGCCAATTGAAAAAGTCGAGTCTCCTAGCGCTACGATTCGAGAGGGCGTATCTCATAGTGCTATTACACCAGAAGCCGCATCTCATAGCGCTACGATTCGAGAGGGCGTATCTCATAGTGCTATTACACCAGAAGCCGCATCTCATAGCGCTATGATTCGAGAGGGCGTATCTCATAGTGCTATTACACTAGAAGCCGCATCTCATAGCGCTACCATGTTGACGCACGATTCCCTACAATACATGACGAATGAACGTGATAACATCGGATTGTCAACGAGCGAAGTCGGCGTGCCAATCATCGCAGAGGCTTCTCGGTCCAGCAAGACATCACCACCGCGAAGGCCACCGAGCTATAACACCACGGGAATCGGGTGTCCTTCTCTCATAACGAGTACACCAAAGAGGAAACGCTCGGGTGCCCCTAGTACAGAGCTGTTGAAAACTAGAATACCGCGTAGAATAAAGCCACGTGTCACGTCAAATTCAACGGAATCGGAAATGGTAGAAGAATGTATCGTGAGTTTCGATACAAGCGCGGAAACGTGTTCTTTTCAGCACCTATGCGTAGAAAAGTACCATAGGCGAATGATAACGATCTCTTTTCTAATTGCTCGAAGATTACCCAATGCAACGACAATTCGCGCGCGGCAACATTACGAGGAGACAATGGGATTCGCGATTCGCTTCACGAATCCGTAAAAGTATGTTGAATTCGTACTGAAAATGGTACTACCGTTGCATATACGGATTTTAAATTCACTTAGGGATCGTGCAATAGTACCGACGAATCGTCCGAATTGTCGCGGCTCAGAACAGAACTGGCTAATAAGGATAAAAAGCTTCTTCGTAATTTGCGTACTATGAAGAGGGACGTGTTGAAAGCGATCGCGACTATTCCACGGCGATCGTGTGATGATGATAACAATATCGAAAACGTCGATGAAAATCCACTCTCAACACACCCAAATACCGACGGCAAGTTGATAGTCAAGAATATTATTTGTCATAAGTATTATCATTGAATATTATCGGTTCGATGGCCGCCAATACCATTACCATTTTTTTTCAGATAACGATAATCGACGGCGTAAACATCGATTTCGATAATTATCTTCGCACAATTGACGCTTGCTCCATGGGGATACGAGTGGGAAGACTCATCGATGCGATGTGGCCGGATGAAAAAATTCGTTCGAGACTATGTTTTGACGTAAAACGAATAATTAATGGTGCACAAATAACGCCAGCAGACGTCGATACTATTAAAAGTAAGTTTTAACATATTCTTTAGCAAAAGAATATTATTTGAAACCGTATTAAAAAATCCGTTACCTAATCAACAATCAAACTTTCTTTTGTCGCAGAGTGTTGCGAGCGCCTTCAGACGAAAACGCGCTTGTTGTGGGATGCATCAAAAAAGCAAAAGCGCACCTGCGATAAGGGGAAACTTGTCCGCGAATGGATCTCGACACACTTGAAAAATGTACGGTACCGACATAAATCTCATGACACCGGTAACGGGGTGACAGCGGGTGGGAACAGCGGCAGGAAAGACACTGAGAACGGCGATTCGGATACTCGGATATCGTCTACTCAAACAAACGATGCTTATGAGGGCAAAGAAAAAATGAAGAAATTGTTTAAGCTTGCCGAATACAATCGCTCGTTCACGTTTGACGATATTCAAGAGAGAACGGGATTGTCCATTGAACTTCTGAAACTGATTCTAACTCCGGATTCGTGCGTGGAAGAAAATGGTGAGCAGAGTAGACGGTGAATGTTCATTCATAAAAATGTATTACACATCCAATGAGTAACATATATTCCGATTTTATACCCCTAATAATTTTGAAATAGACGTGGAAGCATTGCAAAAAGTGGCGAAAGATAAGATAACCGCGGCAGCCGTCAATTATCTTTGCCGCAAGTACACGGTAACGACGCGGTGCCGCCAACCGAACATCATGGGTGAACAACTCTGCAGGTACCGTATATAAAAAAAAAGATTTACGTCACTGCGGCACGGAAAACTCTCTTTCCTCGCCTTGTGACGGAAAATTGTATACGGCTTCTTCATAGAGGCAGCTTTGTAAGCGACGTTAAAAACAACATGACGAAGCGATGTGCAAATCTAAGTTGTATAATTTTTTTATGGCTCAATTTCATTCGAAATATTTTTTTAAAAACGCCAATAAAAATAAACTTACATCCGGGGCGGAATATCCATTTTTGCCTAAAATAAAAAAAAGTTCCGTCTTGTAAACTTTGAACATATCAATAATTTATTATAAAAATTTCTACCGGTCATTGGATAAGAATAATTAATTTTTGTAGATATTTATAGCGCAATATCTCACAAATTGCAAAAGTTATCGTGTTAACAGATATTTTTGACGAATTTAAAAAGCGCGTTAAACCTTAAAGACTGTAACCATTTCGAAAAAACTTGAAACTAACATTCAGAATTTACCGCTCTACATCCATGGAAGCAGAATTATCAATTACTTAATGACATGTAGTCAATAATGTAAATTGAACTTACAGTTGGAACCTGGAAAAAATAGCTACGTTGATAATGGACTATTATCTAAAAAAAGAACAACGAGAGGATGAAAGATACGATGTATTGAATGGGCAGTGTAAAGAAGCACTTCGATATTGCGGTAAGTTGTCATTGAACATACTACACTACGCAATAGAGCGTTCCTTGTCACTTCATTAACACATGGTATTATTTTATCTGTCATAGCCGATTTTCATTGGGAGAGTTTTCTTGAATCGCACGGTATCATCCGCGATAACGATGGCGTCGGCATCGCGTTGACATCGGGAAAACTGCCACGGGTCCCTGAATTCCATCCGATGAAGATAATTTGGATAAATTATAAAAGGATCATTGAAAAGCAGTGAACAGACGACGCGCTATAATATCACTCGTTGCCGTTATATTTTTCCTTTATTATCTGTTTTCTCAAGATTATTGTACCGAATAAAATTATTTAGCTTCCTGGCTCCATACTTTTTTGGAGAAACTTTCAATACTTGAAAAAATAATTGGTACAAAAAAACTTGACAATCAATCGCATTCCGACGCGTTTGACTATCGTGTCTTTCGTGTTTTTTATGCGAAATACCCTTGGACTTGTATCAATTTCGATCGAGCATTGGAAGCAGTCGTTTTTCCGACACTCCAACAAAATCCATTTTGTAAATGCTCACTTGGGTGTTAACCCCGGTCACGTGTTCGGTAAAATACCGACTTCAATCCGGTAATTTTCTGGTCGGTTGTGGTTACCAGGACGACCGAGATAACCAAAATTGTAGTCAGGTCGATTCTCAATCTTTAGTTCAGTCGTACTTAGCAGGACGACCGAAATTGCCGAAATAGGAGTCAGGCCGTTTCCCAGTCTTTTGTTCGGTCGTGGTTAGTCGGACGACCGAGATTACCGAAATTGCAGTCAGGTCGTTTCCTAATCTTTTTCTGAGTTGTGGTTAGTAAAAGACCGAGCATGAGATTTCCAACTTTTTGGAGGGGAAATGAAGCTCATCCCCTCCCACGGCCCATTTTTACTACTTTACGGCAGGTCTTACTACCGGTCTTTTGTTAAAATATTATCGGTAACGTTTTTGCACATTGCGACCGAGTCTTATTCTAGGTCGTTTGTTCAGTTTTCCCGGTTTTTCCATCGGTCTCGCAACATGCTAGGGCAAAGTGCAATTAGACTGGTTAGGAACCCAGAGTTCCATAAGCGCACAAAGCACATCGGTATCCAGTATCACTATATTCGGAAAAAGTCGAGTCAAAAATGTTGCATATCGAATACGTTCGAACGGAGCAACAAAAGGCCGATATTTTTACGAAGGCTTTACCGAAGGAGCGATTCCGTATCCTGAGAGAGAGTATTGGTCTGAGAGAGCACAGAACGCACATCAACGGTGGAAGTGTTGGAGCAGTTTGATGCGCGTTCGCCTACATGGTAGGGTAGCATATCCGCAAACACACTTATGCGCCAAAGTCCATATCCGCAAAAAATCGGAAAAACGATGGAGGGCGCTGTGAGCTCATTCTGCGTCGTCCTCCACGCGTAAAATGAGCCGAGCTGAGCGGACAAAATTTTTGAATCCGCCGAATGTCGAACGAAATGATGCATTCATTAAAAAATTCCGATATTCAAGAGGGTCAAAATCAAAGAGTGCATGTACGTAGGGAGACTGCTAAATACATCACCCATTAATTCGTTAGGGGTGCTCTAGTAACCGTACAACCTTTGAATCGATCGAACTTTGCCAGGCCCTTGGAACGTGTTATTTCATGAGTTTTAAAGGTTTCCAAAAGCGTCCAGGGGTTTCAGGGAATTCCATCGATTCAAAAATTGTACGGTTACTAGAGCACCGCTAACGAATTAATGATCAACCGATCATCAACCGATTTCCTCATGATTCTTTCGATTTTTATAACTTTAAAAAGGTCTCCGATCCATTCCAAACCTTCAAAGATCTCGCTACCAGTCAGCGAAGACTCGAAATACGCCTTCCACCCTTCCGAAAGGGCTTTGATAGTCGATTGATTTATTCGCGGCTTGAAAAGAATCTACAGTTACTTCAACCAGATTACGACCCTTCCTTTTGACTTCCACGATCTCTTTACACACTGCGCCCAGCTTCTTTCCAATAATCATCGGATGAAGACTCCCAATGGCGCTAACATCCTTCCCCACCACAGAATTCTCCGAACCCACTCCCGACGACTAAGAAATCAATATTTTAAACGGACCCAAACTCTTTTTGTTATAACGGTTTCTTTTTTTCGGTAAACCAACATAATAGACGTTATTCACAGCGCCTATATCTGTCGAGCCCCCCAAGCGAACCTTTGCAGAAGGAGAGACAACGGTCTTCTCCGAAACGCCTGATTTTAAACCACTCTCCGCTCCGGACTCCGAAGGGGTTGGCGACTGCGATTTCCTTTTCCTCGAATTTACCTCCGTCGAAGGAGGCTGCGAGCCAATTATCTCATTAATTTCATTCTCATTCATCTTACCAAGAATTTGATACCCATTTGTGTTAGGGTTCGTCACTCTTTTCGCGCCCTGCGCACAGTCAGTCGGCTTATTCGCCATGTCAAAAAATAATTAGGTTAAGCATGCGCTAATAAATTACAAATGTAAGCGCGTGCGCGAGCTCGGAAAGAAAAGGGGGGTCGATGCGACGCCGTAGAGGGGACAGGCCCCCGCATCATTCCATCGCCAACGACTCAAGGAGACACGCGCTGCCGAGTGGATTATTTATTACAATAAATAATTTTGTTTCTTTCTTTTCATCATAAACGGTCGTGTTCCTTTTTTATTTCACCCCTCCCGTTCTCACGATAATCCACGCTAAAAAATCAGAAGTGGGAACAGAACGAAAATCGAGCTGAACGAAAAAGTCAAAACGCTGTGCGCGAAGATCGAGTGCTTCGACACAATGAAAAACGAAACGTATTAACGCGTGGTGCCCAGCGGTGAAAGAAAAATAAAACTGGCCAATGTCAAGCGGTACGGGACAAAACGGAAGAGTTAAAAAACTCGAACAAACGGTCGAGAAATATTATAAGGTGCAGAAGAAACGAACAAAAGCCATAGGAGACGATAAAAAAGACGCGGTAAGAAAAACGGTACGGGACAAAGCGGAAGAGTTAAAAAAACTCGAACAAACAGTCGAGAAATATTATAAGGTGCAGAAGAAATGAACAACATCCATAGGAGACCATAAAAAAGACGCGCATCGAGATTTAGCGGCGGCCATGTCAGATGCGTCGAGCCGCGAAGATGCCGAGAACATAACAATTGTCGCGACAAGTCAGAGCGCTGGCTTACCGACGAACACGACGCTTGCGAGTACGCCACCGCGATCTCCGCAGTTGGCAGCGCAAACGGAGGTTCCTCCGTTGACGTGCATAACCTCGCCATTCGTAACAACAACGACGTATACACCCGGTCTATTCGGAAACAACAACGAACAACAAACTACGACGTCGTCACCGATTACATTTACGCCGAACGACGCGTCTACGCCGTTCTGTCCGAGACAACAGCATCCGAGCTCACATCACAGCAACCGATAACGTTCAGACCGTATCGACTGTCGCCTTACGAACGGAAGCTGGTCAGCGCGATGACGACGGAACTTAAAGATTGCGGAATCATCGTTGATTCAAATTCGCCTTATTCGTTTCCGGTTTTGTTGGTAAAGAAGAAAACGGGCGAATCGCGCATGTATGTGGACTACCGCGCACTAAACAAAATAACGAAGAAGGATAAATATCCTCTGCCAGTAATCGACGATCAGTTGGAACGATTAGCCGGATGCAGGTATTATACGAGCCTCAATGTGGCCATGGGCTATTATCAAATACCTCTCGCCGAAGAGTCGCAAGAATTAACGACATTCGCTACGACGGACGGCAGTATCATTTCACGCGAGTCCCATTTGGTTTGGCAAACGCGCCAGCGATATTTCAGAGAATGATTAACAAGACGTTGGGCACTCTGGCCTACAGTATCGCTCTCGCTTATATGGACGACATTTTGATACTGACGAGAACGTTCAAAGACGGCCTGCAACATTTGGAACAGATTCTCATTGTTTCATGCCGAGCAAGACTCAAGTTGTTATGCGCAGCACCGTTAACGAAATTACTTCGGAAGAAGACGAAATTCGTGTGGGATCAAGAGCAAGAAGATGCGTTCCAGTATTTGCGGAAGAAGTTAGCTGAAAAACCGATACTTGCAGCGTACACACCGGAAATGCCAATAGAATTGCATACGGATGCCAGTAAGGAAGGACTTGGAGCAATTCTAATGCAGCAACAGCACGACGAGACGCTACGACCTGTTTGCTACGCTAGTCGACAGACCACCGAAAATGAATGAAAATATCATTCGTACGAACTGGAAACTCTCACAGTAGTGTCGGCTTCCGAAAAGTTCCGATCGTATCTACTGGGCGACGAGTTTACCGTAATTACTGATTGTAACTCTGTTACTGTCTGTACTCGTTACTGTCAATACTCGTCAACCGAAACTACGAGAAATTACAAATGATACAGACTTCGCTTTAGAAGACGGACGACTCTTCCAACGCGGGAAGAATGAAAACGGCGAAACACTCAAGTGGGTGGTACCAGACAAAGCGAGATGGCAGATCGTGAAGAAATATCACGACGATATCGGACACTTCGCATTGGATAAGACTTTGGCGAAGGTAAATGAATTGTACTGGTTTTCGAGGATGTGTCACTACGTGAAGGGCTTTATCGGAGCATGTTTACCGTGTTTGCGACACAAGCGTCCTGCCGGTAAACGGCGGGAAACTTATACTCTATCGATAAGGTTGGACAACCTTTCCACACAGTTCACATCGACCACCTTGGACCGTTCATCAAGAGTAAGAAAGCGAACAACTATCTCATTGTTGTCGTCGACGCTTTCACGAAATATGTGTTATTACGAGCTATCAAGAATACAAAATCAGCGCCTGCGATTCGATTTTTAAAGGATATTATTCTCCTATTTCGAGCACCAATGCGCTTAATATCCGGTCAAGGAACTGCATTCACGAGTCGAATGTTTGAGACGTTCTGCAAAGAAGTAAATATTATTCACGTTCGAAACTCGACCGCGACGCCACGAGCAAATGGGCAAGTTGAGCCATATAATCGATGATCACTCCCGCGCTTGCTAGTATGAGCCGAGATAGCGAAAGTAGAGATTGGGACGTTCACGTGCGAAACTTGCAATGGAGAATCAACAATACGATTCACAAGGTGACGAAGCAAACTCCATTCTTTTTGCTGTTCAATTATACACCGAGAAGTATTACTGGCGATGGACTCGAAGACGAAGTTTAAAGCAAACGAGACATGGACAAGAAGAGACAGCGTGCGATCGGTCTGATCAGAGACGATCAGTTTCGTCAGAGGACATAGAAGTACATAGAAGCGCACCAGTGATGCCAGAATAAAATGTCCGTTCGTACTAGAGGGCACCACTGAAACGTAACAGAATGTAATAAACCGCGAAAAAATCGTTTGAACATAAAACGCCATAGCACATGGTCAAACGTTTTGAAAAAGGTCGGACATGCTGCTTATTAATTGTAGTTGCACAGGTTATAGACATGGATAAATAAAACAAAATTGTGTGACATATAAATTCTTTATTTTGTAACATTTTTTCTATATAAATTATATATTTCATAAATTATCATTTCATGAAGCGAAAATAATGTGAGCCCATGTGTCTGTATGCTAGAGAACATTGAGGATTTTAGTGTTTGTCGTGATCGCAACTCGCGTATAATGGTTTTCTGTTCAACAAAGAAGAGTTGGGTTCGAAAGTATAGCAAGCATTACCACTAAGTAATTCTTTTGCATGCATAATGCCCCGATAGCGCTGTTTGAGGATCGAAATGACTGACGAATGTTAAAACTGGGTCCTCGAAATTGAAGCGTTTCCTAATTTGTTCAGCGAGAACTATGTAGAAACTCAAAGCTTGTGTTCTAAAATTGTGTAGTTCGTGCGGATTTATGTTCTCGTTAACAAGCAAAATCTCAGCTTTGGCCCCAAGGTATACTTTGTCGAGCGCGATGAAGTTTCTCGGGTTGTCTGGCACGACTGATTTTATCGGCACACTGTCCAGATGTTCTTTCTTTACGAAATTTCTAAGTATATTTCTATACAAATCCTTGACGCGACTAAGAAGAAGATGTAGTTTAGGCTTCTCAGCTTGAAATTCGAAATTCAATCGGTTAACCGTGTCCAGGATGTAAGCCAGGAACGTGAAATATATTTTATAAATCGGGTTTTTCAGATGAGCGAGAATCGTCTGCGTCGACAGCAAATTATCTTCAAAGCATTCATGCGTAAAGAAGAGAACCAGCGCGTCCCAATTTTCTAATACGCGATCTACGGCAGCCTATAGCAAACGAAATTTTATAAATTTTAATTTACAATACAGCTATACTAAAAAGGGAAGTTTTGGAAGGATCTTACTTGGAGAGACAGCCATCTCGTCTGACTTCGGTGCAACAATCTGTGTGGCTTCAGCTCTACGAAACACTGGAACTCTTGAAGTCTTGCTTGCCTATTACTGCTGTGCGAAACGTACTTATAGATTCCGCGAATCAAATCTTCGAGACTTCTAGGCAACTTTTTTGCCGCTGAAGACGAGCACAGGTGGAAGGAATGACAGACGCATCCGAGGACGAAGAGGGTCGGAATGACTTCTTTGAACCGGGCCTGCACCCCACTGATATTACCGATCATCACCGACGCGTTGTCAGCGGCTAAGCCAATCATATTATCTATGGGCACATCATGAAGTTTAAAATAGCTACAAATTGTTGTAAACAAATCTTCTGCTGTACAGGACTTGACTTTGATTAACCCAAGAAACCTATCCCTGCATTGCTCATTGTCGTAGAATCTTGCGACAATTGCTAACGATTTTTCTGTGCTTATGTCCGTAGTCTCGTCAATTATGATTGAAAATACATTTTGTTTCAACTTTTCCGAGATTTGTTGCATCTGCTCGGGCGCAATGCATTCCCTTGTGAAGCTCGTAGCTTTCGTTCGACCACACTTAGTGGATTTTGCGATTTTCGAATCTGGACCGACAGACGCAATTAGCTTCGGGAGGTGGTCCATCAACGAAAACGGTAGATTATGCTCGTGAAGGAACATGATCATCTTCATCTCTCCAGCTTTAACTAAGTCCTGGGTTTTTATTTTATCGTCATTGAAATACTTTTTGATCTCGAGAGTATTTTCAGCTTTTTTTACGTTGTCTTGATGAACGTTTGTAGCGTCGTGTCTTCTCAGATGCGTGATTCCACCATTGATGACCTTGCGGCACACGGTGCAATACGGTTTGCCTAAATTTGAATCTAACCACGTGAAGTTAGTTTTCCAATCGCCCTTGAATTTTTGCTTGTAGCTTTTTTTCGTTTTTCCTGTTCGTTTATCTTCGTCAATCGAATCGACACTATCGCCTTCGAAATCAGTCTCACCATGACTGTCTGTCGAGTATCTACACGGGTAAAAATTAACATTTAAGAAACATAGAAATAAAGACATCCGTACAGGAATGAAGGAAATATTTGGCTTATAATGATTCTCACACATACCTTTCTTCTGTGATTACTGCCAATCTTCTGCATTTATTAGGCCGATGGTGTTCGTGGGGATTGGCAGAATTTGAATCAGATAGTTGATCGGATGACGATTCGTCGCATGTCGTCGTTTTCACGTGTGATATAAACGTTAGACTTGGCGCGTTAATGTTATCAATATCAATCGGCGAAGGCTTTTCACTAGGTGTCAATTTATCTCGAGAAGTCCTAAACACACGAAATGCATTGAATGAATTCATTTTTACATAAATCGAAGAAGAGTATAACGTAGAACAAAAGATTCTCGCGTATACCTTTCATCTGCGGTAATTGTTGATCTTCGGCGTTTCTTCGCGCGATCACGTTCGTAACGATTTCCGGCTGTTGAGTCAGATAACTCACACGACGACGGTTCGTAGCACGACACTTTCGTGTTCAATACAGACGATTGACCTGACGCGTTGATGTTATCGACATCAATCAACAATGTCTTTTCACTGATCATCGATTTATCTCGAAAGAACCTGCAAACACGAAATGCACGAAATTAATTCTTTCAATGTTTCAATGCCTGGCGGAGAAAGTTATAGTAAACAATATTAAGAATATGATGATATAAAGGTCACAAAAGGTACAGAAAAGTTTTTTCGATGAGTATAATTTTTACATACGTTGGGTTCTTGTCACTTGAATATTTTTCTCGTACATCTGACGGGTCACGTTCCGTTTCCTCAGCTGAATCTATGCTTGACTCAGACGATTCGTAGTTTGCGACTTCTAACTTATTATGTTTTGCGTACTTAATGGTGCGTTCAGTGAACGATGGACCAGAATCGTCAATGACATTTTCTGTTGACCCCGAATGTAACTGAACAGTTTTTTTTGGAACAGTTCTTAGGAACCTGCAAGAATAAGATTCAGTTGATACATATTTAATCTGCCATAACCCACCTGTTCATAATAGTTGGTATTGTATCTTGAAATTTGTATTTATTATGCATCGAACTTACTGATATTTATAACGCACAACAATTTTAAGTCAGAATTATAAGCTAGATTGGCACTGAAATATTTCTCGTTTATTTGTTCGAAGAAGGTTAAAAATAAGTTAAGGTTATGTCTCTACGATAACGAAATGTTTACGCATAATGTATAAAGTGACATTATTATATACTGTGACGGGACATTTTCACCTCCGAGTTAAGAGCGAATGTCCGTTGACCCATTCGAGCGCGACGAGGTAAACAGCTACCGATATAGCATATCGAGCTCGGGCGACGCTCGAATTAAAGTTGAATTGGGCACGCCTTCGCGTCAACGGGGCCAAGCAATCGCGCGCGGAGATAAGCCGTTACGACTGTTAGGAGAAACAGAAACGCCCCGCGCGCCCCTAAAACTCATGCACTAACGAATACAGCAGAGAGATAAGACACCGCCGCCGTTAGCAATTTCAATCGAAATTCGAAAATTGCGACAAAAAAGACCGGTCAAGTGACGTAAACGTCCCTCTCCTAACGCTTATCACGTGACTCGAGATCTGAGAGTATAAAAATCCGACACTCAAGATCTCGAGACTCATTCGAATACTATAATATCGCTTAATAAGCCACTTACGTGCTCAGCACCCCTCACCACTTTATCGTGCTTAGCACGCGTAGTTTAATTTCACCCGATCGGCGTGGTCAGCATACGGCATAGCGCCGTCCTGATCATTCGATCCGCTAGGCAACCCCCGGCCTCCTCGATAAAACTCGTCAATCCTGCTCGCGAGCATCCCAACTCCCGACAGTTACGACGTGCGGAGTCGTTGAATAGTTTTTTTTTATATATAAATTTCCCCATAATTCCATACTTCCCATTATTATTAATTAATTGTCGATCCGCGTTCGACGCGAGCGAATAGCAGTAACTCGGCGGTTTTATTACGCGGCGCGCATTATCAACAAACGCTTGCCTTTGAGATTCGCACCGTTGCGTAACGCAGGATCGAATTCCCCGATAAACGTAAACACCAAAATTAAAGAGCCGGATCCCTTAGTATTTCCTACACTCGAGGCTCGTAGGCATTTAAACTTCGCCGAAATTCGTTACCGTCGCCTCTATCCCGTGCTATCGCAGCAGCCGACATAGAAGGCGACCCCGCGCGGAGCCCGGATATCGGACGAGCAGTCGGAACGCCAGCGCATGCTACTGCCGACCGCACACTCGCCGTTATTACGGAGGAAATAAAGTCGTTGCTCAACATCCAGCCGAAATACGACTCGAGAGTAGGAAGCAAGGAATAAGACAATCAAATCAACAGAATAAATTTTCATTATTTCATCAGGGAGGCTTGTGATGAATGTGCTTCTCGGTCAATAGACCACGTGAGAAACAATACTCTGAAGCCTCCTCTGATTACCACGTACGGAACACGAGTAGGGCCCTGTGGCCGAACCCCGGTCGGCAAATAAAAAAAAAAAAAGAGAATTTTGAAGTCGAAATCGCGAATTCCACAGGACAGTAATTTCGATAAAATTACAATACATACCTTCTCATTAAGACGCTATTTTATTGTAAAGCCGAGCATTGTACACACTAAATGAACGGGTAACAATTTAGACCCACTAACTTCAATGCAGAGAACTCCGGGATTCCCGAATCAGGCTATTTGGCGATGTTGCGAGACGTCAGAAAATTTACTTTACTATGGATAGCAGTGAATCCTCGTCTGTTGAGGATATTCGTCAAACGATGAAACGATATGTATCGAAGATCGTCCCCAAAACCCGAGAGTTCGATTGATACAAGTAATTTTACGGTTAAACAATATACATGAAAGTCTTCTGCTCTCGAATGATAATGAAATTGTTTTCCCAAACTCGGTGCCGCTGGCGCCACGCTGTAAGTAGTGAAAGTTTTTGCAAACTCTACGAGTTGTGAAAGAAGAAGCAACGTGCACTCTAATAATTCTTGACGGGCAGGGCCATCTATGTTTACTGAATTTTCATACAATTATCTCAAAATATTTTGATTCTATAAAAACGTAATAGATAAATGAAAGGCGTAATAGCGTACTAAATTTTATCAAAATGTAATAGACTGGCAACACTGAAGCGCACGCCTTATAGGACGGCTTGGCACGGTTTTGCTGGGGTGATCCGTTAGTGATCACAGCAGCCACGGCTGGCGCTGACAGTATCGGTGTGAACGCACACAGCGATACTATCTCTCGTCTCACTCACTCTCACGCGCCTTGTCAAGCTGCCGCCATGATGCAAACGATGAATTGCTGTCAGACCAGCTAGATATTAAAAACAATAAAACTATAGATAACAACCATATAATGTGTGACGGGCTTTTTGCAGTCTCGGACTCTCTGCAATCGGCTCCCCGTTTCAATCTATAACGACGCCGTTATTTTTCAATGCCCGATTTCTCACCTTTTTTCTCGCTATACTGTTGCTGAGCGCCAGAGTATCTTTCTCCCGATACTCAGGGAATTTCAATTTTCTCTTATTTCCAAAATCTCAATATCTTACACGACTAGCGGGATAGGGTGTGCAGTTCGGAAGACAATCAAATAAATCCTTTATCCAATGAATATCGACACCAAATTTCCATAAAAATAAAACAATAGTTATCGTCCTTTATTGACCTCCTTTTCTCAACTCAAATAACAATCAATTGTACGATCGACGATATTCGATCGTCGATTTTCCACACAAACAAATTTACTTGCAAGACTCTACATGAAATCTATTGTTCGTGACGCACGATAATCGCTCGACGCTTCGAGACTTACAAAGAACTTTTAACCGAATATTTTGCCGAGTACGGGCGAGAAAGTCCTCTGCGATCGGCACTCTAGGCAAAAGAATAACCAAAAATGGTTTGCACTGCGTGCACCTACCTGATTAGTTTTCCTTTGCGATACGATCGACCCACGGGGCTTCCTCCTAGCTATCCTCGGTTCGGAAATTCCTCGGCCGTCGACACGGCGTTTCGTCTCCAGCGGATCGGATTTTCGTCGTCGAATAATCGTATTTCTCCCTCACGGAGCTTATAACCCGAGGTTCACGGGATACTCCTAACTGTGACTATTAGTCTGACTCTAATCCTGAACTATTATTTTCGAAATTCTATGAGATAGACGCTCTCCTTTGTTAGCTCTAAATAATTCGACAATACGTCCTGCGTAAGCGACGCGGTGCACGACAGTGATGCTCGCTCGCCCGTACTTCGGTACGCGTGCCGGTGATTAGTAGAAGGGGGTCGCGATAGTCCCTTCGCCGATTTTCGCTCATCGACTATACAGCGCTTCGTGAATCTGAAAAATATAGCATATTCCTCCGGCATATTCCTCTCGTTCTATAGTTTTTCGATTTCTCGTGTACCGCGGGATTGACTCTGTACGCGCGCGCCTGACAAAGACTCCGCGCGTGTCCTAACCTAACGTGATTGAGAGATAGCGTACTATTACGCCTCGTCACAAATGAATACGTAAGAGCATAAAATAGTCATTTAAAGAAATTGAACCGTTTGCCGAGCATAAATACAATTTGGGCAGCAAGTGAGTTCACAACTTTTCAACAAGGTTTATCTATATGACTTTACGAATGAAGCGGTGGCGGTGCGCTTTATCTGTTACATGGCAATATTCACTTGCAATTGCAGTTGGATAAAGCAAGAAAAGCACTGCAAGCGGATAATGCTATATTTTATAATAAGCATCTCTCTAGTAGAACGAAAATAATTTTGTATATGTTGCTAATAAGGCCAATTTCATCGTACGCGGCACCCATTTGGTGGAACGCGAGCCATTCGGCAATGGAAAAAGTTAGAATCTTCGAACGAAAGTGCCTTACAACGTGCCTAAAGCTATACCGATCGCAGCACAGCGAATTTAAAATTTTTATAAGTAACGAGATAACCTATAATCGGGCCAATATTCCGCGATTCGACAACTTTGTAATAAAACTCGTTAGGAATTATTATAGTAACTTACCGAAAGTAGGCAATACAATACTACAAGCCGTTAAGGAACAAGATGACGCCTTCTCCCAACGCCAAATAACGATAGGTTATCCTTCGCCACAAACTTTCGTTTACTGTGATAAGCAAGGGCTTCTCCAAAACGCAAACAATGTTCCTATATTGTACCACTAGAGACGTAATAAGGCGAACAAGCGAATCTCCTTAAAATATAACCAGCTGACCACAAATCAGGATAATTTCACGGGGTTCATGTCCATACCGGACTATGATCTACATGACTTCCATCGATTAAACTTCGAAAAATATAGGTGGCCCAGTATTAACTGCCCTCACATCGAAGAGTTGAGACGGCGTAAAATCCAATTCGACCAAAGACGAAGAAGAATATTAGCATTAAGATAAGCATAATAACAATAATAGTTTTAAGCGACGTAAGACATCAGGTCTGTCTCTGTACATATGTATATAGCCTATTACAGTTACCGATTGGCACCTTTGTGCCCCTGAAAACGCGCGAAGTTCCCACTGGATTAATCATAAAACATATTTACTATGATCAAGTCCTGAATCCCTGCAGGCATGATCGTAATCACCTCTAAAAAAGATTGGTTTGTTTTGAATGTTTGTTTATAACCATGTAATACCTCTAAATGTATCTCTTCATACAATAAACGTTTCTAAAAAAAAAAAAAAAGTGGCGGTGCACTTTGAGGCGTAGTCTTTTGCACCTCGAAGTTCGCATTTCGAGCCGAGCGCGAATTTTTTTTTTTCCGATGCTATAAACGACGTAATTATTTTTCGATAAGTGCTATGATAATTACGTAGTTTATAACATCGGTCATGGCATTTAACAGATTTATATATCCTATAGGATAGATTTTATTTACTTTTCGGCGGTAAGTATCATGATAGAAATACAAATAACTTACTAATATGAACTAAATAACCGCAGTATAAATAATAGTTTATTATTGAAAAATATTAAGTTTAGACCGATTGAAATTCTGTTCGTGGCCTTTAAATCGGTGGGTGGGTTTTAAATCAAAATGTTTTTGTTTCGTTTCGCGCACACGGATTAACACGCGCATTCTCGCTCTCGCCCATACCGGCTTTTTTATCGATCTATTTTCGTTTCGTCTCGCTCACGCCTGTTCACTCTGACGCCACGAACGATCGTGGAGTCACTTTGCTTACGCCTTCGCGAGAAGGTACAGCACGTGCTATTTCGATACGTATCTTTCGTCCAAGTCATTATTATTTGCAAATCGTTTCGTACATTCCGAATAACTAGTAATATCGCTTTTCCGACAAGGTATCTGCCAATATTAATTTTTCGCGCGACGCGTGTTTAAAAGCCATGCCGGCGAATAATAAGTGCGCCTCCAACGGGTGTGATAATACATCGAGAAAAAATGCCGAGTTGAGCTTTCATCATTTCCCCAGCAGCATCGAAACGTAAGTACATATGCCAAATAAAAATAAGTGCGGGTATTAATCCCTCACGTACGGAGGACGTAAATATACGTCCGAATGTTTTGACCAGTCGTTACCTTTGTTACCCCATTAATTGCCCCGAATATCTATTTAAAAAATCATAAAAAAATCACGACAAAAGAATGGATCATTGTCGGCGTCGTCTATCGTTTTTTCGATGGTTTAAAGAGATTTGTTTTACGCTCTTGCGTATTGTTGTTACGAGCAAATGAAATGAGCGTTTCCTTAGCGTCCGTAGCCTTGGTCGAAAAAAAATGTCCCGTACGTGAGGGGTAAAAAAAAATCATTTTATTGAGAAGTTGATGTCGAGACGTTACCGCGTCTCTTTATTAGTTGCAAACAGATGCTTCGCAACAACAGTTAAATCTCTCGTAAACTGTTTATGGCAATCAGTCTCCGTCCGACACAATCAAATGAAGAAATGTGTATGCACCTACGGTAAGATACTGCTGGCAAACTGAATCGTGAAAAATATTCACGATGGTCCAGAAAGCATTTATATCGCTCAGTAATAATAACATTTATTTCACTCGGTGTGTAGAGTGCAGTTTTACACAAGCTTTGCGTGCTTAAAACTCCAATTTAACACCTTGTGAAGTAAAATTTGGTACGATACTCATGCGAAAAAAGTTTTATCGCACTAGCATGTACTATTCTATTATCTATCGATCACTATCGCCTGCATTAATAACTTGCAACAAAAGTAACACTTTATCGTGTTTTCTCGCATTCTGTCTCTCCCACAAGAACTCAGTGTTATTACGTTACATTGTTTATTCCCTTTTTTCGTATTATGCGCCTAGATCATAATTCTCCAATGAATTATCTCTATGACATGTTTCTATATATCTATACGCACGCTGCATTACAGTACTGCATATTAATGCAGCACTAATAATTAGGTTAATAACTGCGTTCTGTTGTATTTTTTTTTCGCATGAGTTCTGCATGTAGATTGTTCTCCCCTTTTTAGTCGAAAAGAGTGGATTGTCAGAGCGGGGAAGAGTGAATGGTTACAACTCGAGGTAGAGAAACTTGAGAATCATCGCATCTGTTCGACGCACTTCCAGCAGACTGATTTTATTAATTACGATCGCGTTCGCGGTAAGCGCACTTTAAACGTAAAGGCCGTACTAGCGTCGCATGAGTCTAGCATCGATCCGGAACAAACAAATGAACCTATACAAACGAGTCAGTCTGTATCGGAAGCTTCGGTCTCTAACGCTCCCGGTACGTCTGTACCGCGTGAAACGGAGAACAATCCGTCAAAGACGCCCCCGCGTATAACTCGTCGGGAAAAATTGATGACGAAAAAAGTGTCTACTCTTACAGCCAAATTAAAAGAAGCGCGTAAAACGATCCGAAACTTAAAACGAAAGAAGATAAAAAAATGTTCTATTCCAGACGTTATCGAGGGCGCCGCGCATTATTTGGACGGTAATCGTTTGTTACTTTTCAAGTTGCAGCTGAAGCACACCAAAGTAACAAAATAGAACGAAGAGGAGAAGCAATTTACTTTAAGTTTGTTTTACAAGTCGCCCAAAGTTTACGCTTTCTTGAGAAAAAATAAGAACATCGCTCACCCTTGCGTCTCTTTGATCAGAAAGTGGATTAATCAAATGCATTTTACGACCGGGATCAGTGCCGGACTATTCAAGTTACTTAAAATCAAAGCTCAGACGATGACAGAACACGAACGACAGTGTGTTTTAATGTGGGATGAAATTTCAATTAAGAAGCTGCTTGAGTATAATCCAAAAGACGATCGCGTCGAGGGATTCGAAGATCTCGGCCATCTCGGTCGATTGAATAAAGTCGCGAACTATGTACTCGTATTTATGCTCCGCGGTTTAACTTTCACATGGAAGCAGTCCATTGCCTTTTACGTCTCACATGGAAGCATCGACGGTAACGCGTTAACAAAACTTATTAAGACCATTTTATCCGCTACTTTTGAAGCTGGCTTCATCGTACGCTCGATGGTGTGCGACCAAGGCTCAACCAACTGAAAAGCCACTAGTCTCCTCGGAATAACGGAGAAACAGCCGTGCGCAGACATATCGGGGCATAAAGTATTCTTCAATTTTGATGTCCCCCATTTGATCAAAAACGTCCGTAATAACTTATACAGTAAAGATTTCATTCTCGGTGATTCGCGTATCTCGTGGAGTGCAATCCGCAAATTGCGTAACGTCGAACGTAACAAGCCATGCAGAGCTGCACCGAAACTAACTGACCGTCACATAGATCCGAATAATTTCCAGCGAATGAATGTTCGACTGGCCACACAAATTTTCAGCGTATCAGTCTCCTCGGCAATGATTACCGGACGTATCATGGGTGATTTGCAAAATCCTTCTAATAGTGCTACCGCTAACTTTGTCAAAGGGATCAATGATCTTTTCGACTGTCTCAATAGTCGATACGCGAACGATCCGAATCCGTTGAAACGCGCTTTATCCGATCGAGCCCCTCAGTTAAAGGAATATTTAGAAAAAACGCTTCCGTGGTTGGACCAATGGAGCATAGCCGGTGGACCATCTCCGCCGTGTTTTGCAGGCCTTAAGATGGCCATTCAATCAATTTTGATGTTGTGGGATGATCTTCGCGCAGAAGGCACTCATTATTTTTTAACGACGTGTTTAAATGAAGATGCGCTAGACAATCATTTTCCGTGTTGCGCAGTCGTATAAAACAATTAAACAAGAAGAACTCGGGCATTTGAAGGCACCTATCTATTGACGAAACTCTGACGACGACCGACAGCCAGTTTTGGCTCGTGAACGACGACTGTCAAGCTCACCGCGATTTTATAGTAGATTTATTCGTGCGCACCCATATTTCTTACTACCTTAAGTGAATATCCCGTGATATCAGAGACGCAACGAATAGGAAACGAAGAAGCGCGGCTACCGCGGAAAAACCGAATCGCAAAGTGCAAAAACTCATGCATAGCTGAAGCGGCTTCAATACAGCAATTTCTTTTAGTTTTTTATCCGTGCTTAAACATTTCATTATTCCAATACGTCTCGTCTGCACGTAATTTTTTTTCATTTCTAATTTTTCATATGGCTTTTCACGGAGGCACTTCATTTTTTTTTTACTATAGTCAGCATTTTTTTTTCATTCCTATCGTCCTCTCATCCTTTTACCTTTGCCTATTCCTTTTTCATTTCTTCTTGTTACCCATCGTTTCCCGATGGAATATACCCGCCACCTTCCCGTGGTTTCCATCGAGTAATGTTAATCAACATGATCATGATCAATGAAGCTTTTTTTTACATTTCGAATACCATGATGATTAACATTAGCTAAGAGCGAGTAAAATAAACATTTCAATATAATTTTATCTGTGTTCTCATTTTAATATCCTCAATTACAGCCGCCGCCGAACTGGAGATATAAATCTGTTAAATGCCATGACCGATGTTATAAACTACGTAATTATCAAGGCACTTATCGAAAAATAATTACGTCGTCTACAGCATCGGAAAAAAATAAATAAATATATAAAAATTTAGAACTCGGCTCGAACTGCGAACTTCGAGGTGCAAAAGACTACGCCTTAAAGCGCACCGCCACCGCTTCATTCGTAAACTCATATAGATAAAACTTGTTGAAAAGTTGTGAACTCGCTTGCTGACCAAATTGTATTTACGCTCGGCAAACAGTTCAATTTCGTTAAATGACTCAATTTTATGGAAAAATACGTAGGGGTATTCATTATATGGTTGTTATCTATAGTTTTATTGTTTTCAATATCGAGCTGGCCTAATTCATCGTTTGGGCATCATGGCGGCAGCGCAACAAGTCGCGTGAGAGCGGGTGAGACGAGAGATAGTATCGCTGTGTGCGTTCACACCGATACATCGCCGCGCAAGCTACAGGCAGCGGCGGGAACTATTTTTTCTCTGCCAAAAGTTAACGCGGGACCTATGCTTCCATGTACTTCTATGTTCTCTGGTTTCGTAAAAGCGTTCGTTACAACGCGAAAAGGGCGAAAGCTCCCGATTATTTACCGGGGGACCTGGTAATAGTCGAACGAGCACCAGCGGCTACGGGACAATCATTGAAACTATACGAGAAATTCAAGGGACCATACGTTATCACCGAAGTCCTGCCGTACGATCGCTATCGTGTAGAAGATCTTCTCGGATTGAAAAATACTCAGCGATTCTATATTAATACCGTGCCGATCGATAAAATTAAACGATGCGACGTGTTCGATGGAGATGCCGCCGCAGAATCCGAAACTGCTTCCGATGACGAAGGCACCGAGGAACCAATCGAACAGAACGAAAATTCGGTCGAACAAGACAAACTTCCGATCGAACCAAACAAGATTTCGGGCGTAACGAATAATTCTGATCCCAAGGGAAACGATGTCGAAGAAAATTCGGACGTCGTCGAACAAGATCAAGAAACAAGTGGGCCAGACGTACCGCAGCCAGTACGCAAGCAACCCAGTCGAGATCGAAGAAAACCAGCGCGTTATCGAAATTTAAAAAAAAGAGGAATCAATCATAAATGATAACGTTACCATGTTTATTTTTCGAGTTTACCGACGTTAAATTACAATTATATAGTTTTTCATACGAGCGTTGATTATTTTTGTATTTGCTTTAAATTTGTATTTTGATTTAAACAAAAGTACGGCTGAATGTAAGCGCGTGCGCGTGCTCGGAGAGAAAAGGGCGGTCGATGCGACACGGTAGAGTGAACGGGCCCCCGCATCATTCCGTCATCAACGACTCAAGAAGACGCGCGCCGCCGAGTGGACTATTTATTACAATAAATAATTTTATCTCTTTCTTTTCATCATAAACGGTCGTGTTCCTTTTTTGTTTCACCCCTCCCGTTCTCACGACGCTAATACAAAAATAAACGCCGATATATGAGATAAATACCTTTAAAAAGCAATTACAAAGAAGAAAACAAACACTATTCAGCTGCCAACTCTCCTTGAAAGACAGTGTTTAACGATAATTGCCGAGGAAGCCAAGCCAGGCACGCCCCACCGGCATACGATTCTTCAGTCTTGATTTCCCTCACTGTCCGGGGAATACGTCGAAAAATGTTTTATATATATTGTGACGAGGCGTTACCACCGAGGCTATAGTGTATGCCGTTGGATCGTCTCTCCCGCTGAGCGCCGATAGACACTTGTAAAGCATAGAGCGCGTCGCTGGCGTTTACTCGAATTGATTACAGGTAAATTCGGCAACCATGCAAGGAGAGACAGCGTGAGAAGCGTTAGTCGAAGGATCGACGCGAAGCGACGCTCGATAACCGAGAACGTTGCCCCCCTCTCCTGACCGGCACGCGACACATCGAGGGTCGATGAGCGAATTTGCGAAGAGAACAGAAGAAACGATCTTCGGCAATCGTAGCGAATAGTTAGAGTTAGAGTCCGAGCGTAGACACAGAGATTTCGAAAGAACAATAGAGAGTAGGGACCGCGTGAACGTCGGGAGCTACTCGAGAGAATTTGTATCGGAGCTTTGAGTCGATAGTAGAGATAATTCGTGTTGTGAATATTGGTGGCCGCGCCGTATTCACGAGGAAAGAATTAATCGCTGAGCGTGACGAAGTCGTAGAAGCCTTGAAGGCCAATCGAGGATAGCGAGAGCCGAGCTCACTCGGGGTTACGATTGACGCGAGGTCTAGCGACGAAGTATTGTAAAAGGTAGGCAGAGCCGAATTGTTTCTGTTGCATAATATTTCCGTGGACGAGAAGTGTCTCTCCCGGAGTAGTAAAAGTCGTGCTATCATTTCCTCGGCCGTGCCGGCTTCTCCGGCGTATAATTCGAGTACCGCGAAGATATCACGGTTATTGTTTTCCGAGAGAGAAAACCATTAGACTTTGTATTTCATTATTTTCCTTTATTTTATTGTATGATCAATTGAGAAATATATTGTGTGAATTTCGTTATTTTATAAATTGTGTGCGCACGTTATTTCTTCGCTCGCATATTCGACAATATTAAGTAGCTCTTCGAACTGCACCCGTGTCACGTGGGACATTGGAAAGAATCAACGAAAGAAAAAGGTAACTCCTTGGTAGTTGGGAGTAGGAACAACTACCTGGCGCTCCACGGTAAAGAGAAAAGAATTGATAAACCCAAGGGCGTCGTCATTATTGGGCGGCGGTGGTTTTATCTCACCCGAAGGGTTAAAACGGCTCGTCACAATATATAGAGTCGTATTTTTCCTTTTTCAGATACGGAAGAAAAGAAAATAATTTGACTGATGATTGACGAAAATATAGACGATTTTCTCTGGATAACAATTTTATAAGACCCGAGTGTCCGCCATCTTCCAGGCTTTTTTCGACTCTGCAATGTTGGCCGAATGCCGAGCGTTGTGCATCTCCCTACTAATCTCTGGTAGCCATGTCGGGGCTTTCCTTGTCCAGAATGTTTTTTTTTTACTGAATTTTAAACTTTTACGAATCGCCATCCAAGACATTCCTTGTCTGGACGGATTAGGTGGACTCTAGAATGATGATGAATGATGAATGATGATAATAAAGAGGGACCTGTCAAGGCAAATCAAAGCGGTGAATGTCGTAAGAACGCAAAAGTCATTTCCTCATGTTTTTTCAGTTTTTTTCATTTTCTTTTTTTGTTTTTAAATACCAATGGTAAACAGTTGATGCGATATGGTACATGGGTATAAATATCTCCTAACCTTTTATGCGATTGTAATAAAATTAACATTTTATTTGAAAAATTGAGACATACACATATGCGAAAACAATGGTAGCACACGATAGCACCGGTAGATATAAGATTAGATCGATACTGGAGTGACTACACCGCGCGCGAAATAACCCGTGGTTATTTTTTTTGTTTATTCGATATAATCGACGACCGTTTTATTTCTTGTTTTTTTTTTCCGCCACATTTCCGTTGAACTCGAAGAAGTTTTGATGAAAACGTGCGCGACCGGCGCATAAATATAACATGTGTAACGTGAAAAGGATTTTTTTCTTGCTTTACGTAACATTTCTTTACGATATCGTTTCCGTTACGCAGTAGTTACTATCAATGGAATGAATCAATGCGATTTTCTATTATCGGTGTCGAATTCATCTCTCGGACGTTTCGGGTAGATAATCATTCTCGTTATTACATTAATTAAACATTGGTTTTCTCTCGCGAATGTAGTTTGACCACAACGGAGTACACAACCGGCTAAACCGAATAACAAATACTCTTATGACTTTGTTTTTTTTTATCGTCTTCACCTTTCATTTAATAATCTCGACCTCTGGCCCCGTGCCAAGACGCGACGAACAACACGAATAATTTATTTGAGATATACAATAAGACGCTATAATATTTCGTAAATAGATAATCAATCGTTAAATACGTCCAACGTGATTTTTTTTCTTCGTAGTTTTACTTCACGTAACTCGATTTTTATTTTTTTTGTTGTTTTTTTTTTGTTTCATAGAGACAGATAAAGGAATTATGAAGAATTTAACAGCATTTCGTTTTTTTTTCTTTTCATTACTAATCGGAAATGGCTTGATATCTCAATCACGGAATATCGAATAATTTGATGAGAGTCGTGCGAAAAGAGAATTAATTTGAACGCCAATTATTTTGAATTGAGTTTCTTACACGTCTTGTATTTCTATATAATACGAAAAAATGCAACTGTATATATTTTTTTTCTTCATATTACGCTTAATTACGCGTTCGCACGAAACGCTTCACTCTCACACTCTCTAACCGCGCTTCATCATTGATTCGTATTTACAACTAAAGAATCGCTCGTCGTACTCCGCAGTGTGAGTACGTCGAGTCGGGCGTAAGGTAGGTAACCCGCGAGATTATATCGCTTGCTATAAAATTAAAAAGTTTTGTCTGGTCATTCGCGCAAATCTTTCGCAGTGAACGATGTTTGCGTGTTTTGAAATTCAAGCGATTAGATCGAATCTAGTCGCGGTCTGTTTTTTTTTTTTTTCTTTTTTTTTATTATGCCACTACAAAAATTGTCGTAACGAGGTCCATTTATCCGGGCGGGAGATACTATATGATACATATAAGAATAACTGTCGATTCTCTATGCGTTATTCGCTTTGGCTTTGATAAAAATTTTCACCTCGCCGATTTGATCCGCGACGGTGTTTTCATGATTCTCTTGGGGGACTTGGCACACGGTTTATTTACCTTTTATCTTTCATTTCATTTTATTTTTTCTTCATTTTTTTTATATACCCTCTACACCGTTTCTCAACGAAGCACCGGCAACTAATTTCAATAATAAACAACGTTTAAACGAGTTTCAAGAACAGATCAGAATTTTTCTAGAACTATATCTTGGTCCTGCTAAGATAGAGATCTACGAGAGACGCGCGTCGATAAATAAAAAATAGCGATGGTGCCGCTGGCCGAATAAAAAAAAAAGAATCCCACAATATTAATAATTCTCATCGAAACGTGATTTTCTCTTTTGGCATAGATATCCACGAAAAATCATAATTTTCTCATCTTTGGCACACACCATCCATCGCGCTTATTTATTTTTCAATTTTTTTTCATGATTTCTTTTTTGTTCATTTTGGAAAAGCTATTACCGTGCTCCAGCAATGATCCAATTGCAGGGCCTCTAAACATATCTACTATTTATATATAGTATCATCATATATAATACGTACTTGTATACTTTTTTTTTCGACTTTCTCGCGCACATCATTTTGCAAATCACTCAAACTCTGAGGGATAAAGCGTTTTTTTTCTCTTACTATTATATCGAGGTCTCTATAGAGCATTAATCTGTTTTTTTTTTCTTCATTCTTCATTTTTCATTTAACGCATTAATTAATATAATATCAACGAAAGCTCGAAGGCTCTGCTACACTGTTGTTTAGGTATGGGAGGCGGCGCGCGCCGTCTCTTATCGCAGGTTTTTTTTTTTTTTTTTTTAAGCGCCATTCTCGAAAGAGGAGCACCTCTACAAGATAGTTTTTTCTTTTAGTAGTCAATAGTCATTATTTATACTATATAGTACAGAAAATCCGGAACCGTGGTGTTTTTTTTGTATCCTACTTCGCGAACGATGAGAAATTTTTATAGAAAAGAATTATTTTTTTCATGGTGAGCGTCGTAATTGCACCTTTTCTCGGGACCTTTATTCTTGTTGTTTGTTATTACCAATGAAACCATAAGCTCCACATAATATGTGGAGTTTCGTTGACAATGATGCGAACACATGACCCGCGATCTTTATTTCTCATTTCGTTTATTTTCCTTCGAAAAACTCGCGTATCGCTTTTGCGAGCCAATCGTTATCGCGAGTTTTGTCCGAACCTTACGTACGACAATAGTTACCTAGAAGAGTTTAGCAGAGCTTTTTTTTTTTTGATACGTGCACCAGTCGATTTTTGATCGTTTTGATCACTTTTTTCCCTTAATTTCCTATCGATATACTTTATTTATCTTCGAATCTCTTTAGGGACGTTTTTTTTACTCGCCAGTCTTCATTCTTGTTCAACGCTGATATCGACGGTTCTCACCCTCGACGAGTCGGTCGGCAATAATTGGAGTCTCTCCGGCTCGGCGTCGAGCATTATGATGCACATGAAACTCTTGCCGGACGCTTGATCCCGCGGATATATCGTTACAGGAGCAAATTTGTCAACTGTACCATCAACGTAAGAGCAAAGCTTCGTGTAAACCTGAGGAAAGTGTCTTCTCAGCGATACACCGCGAAGTCTCAATTGCCTCTGGATATTCGTGAAACCGATTTCTCTTGCGCTTCTCGGAGTATTTTGTCCATCGCTACCGGGCATCGAGGTGAGTACCAGAGTCTCCGGGGAGTCCATTTCTCTCGTAATATTACACGGCGAAGCGGTCTGTTGTCTTCCTTGAGGCGAAGCCGTAACCGAAGCTGGAATCGCCGGTTGTCGACACGATGAATCCAAACGTATTTTTCCGCATCTTGAGACCAATTGACGTTCCCAACGCACAGCACCGCTGGACGGTACTTCGCTGACAACGCAAACCGCCACGTAAAGTACAAGCCGCGTTTCCGGATTATAAGATTTGCACAGACGCATCACCTCGGCGTACAATTCCGCTCCCATTTCGCTCGGTAGCAATTCCGACCATTTAACGTATGTCGGCTCACCGAGATCGACGAAACCGTTGCTGACGAATTGCTCAGCTATCTCGGGACTCGTGAAGAAACATTTAACAGCCCCCCGTCCGTGAGAGGCGTATCCGCGCTGCGCCAATGCCGAGATGTGCTTTAATGTCGCTGGATCTTCCTTCGCTGAGGATAAAACTTGTCGACACAGCGTACCGGCGCGCGAATGAAGACACGTTCTTCGGTGACGCTGCCAGTGTGCCCGACGGCACTCTCTCGAACAATAGAGACACGTGCAGTTGTGACAGCTCTTGTAAACTCTTCTGGCTTCGGCTACCGTCGTCGCGTTGCTGCACTTGTTGTTGCGACAACGTACGAGTTTTTCCGCGAGAGTGACAACCGTTGGATTATCGTTGTTCTGCTGCGAATTGTCGAACGATACACGACGATTTCTCACGTTCGATGATCTCGACGATGAACGATGTGGCGGTACTATGTCGCTACCCTCGCTTTTCCTTCGAACCAATTCGCCGACGTAGTACGACGATGGACGCGGCGCATCCGTGGCTCCCGGCGAATCGGGGGTTCCTCCCCTAACGGACTCTGCGACAGAAGTAGTACTCACGTGGTAAAATACTGAAGATTCACACACCTGTGAAATTGATAATCATTGTAATTACAAAACATAACAAACTCATGTTGTGAAAAAAAAATATTGTTTTTGTGAACATGAGAGAGCGTGTGATGTTCATTTTTTTAAAATTATTCTCGATGATGAATTTCTCGAGCGAAGCTTTTTTTTCGGATGGATCGTAGGACAGGGAATTTTTTTTTTTTTTTTTTCATTTGATAAAATGAGAGTAAGAAAATGAAATTTAAACGCGCTGTTGCCTTGTGGGCTTTGCGAGGTTTAAGGTCGTAACGATGAAAACAATTCGACGATCGTCGCTTTTTTTTTCAAAGACTTCTTCTGCTTCTACTAATGTACAATTATACGATATATCGAAATACCGACTATGAGAGTAGAGATTAAAACGTGCGATGCAGAGACAATAATAGTTATGATTGGATTATCGTATATCGTCATATATATATCGATAACGGTGCCGATTCGAAATGAAATTCTAGATACACACAGATACACGAGGGAATGAATGAGCGGACGAATTTTTTATTTTTTTTCTTTTTAATGGACGAAAGTGAGGATCGTCAGAGCCGAAACTTACATAGTCCTCCTACCTTGGAGGTCTTGGCGCAGGTCGCTGCAGCTCTTCCCGGCATTGGCACTCGACTGACCTACAGCCGCACCGGTTGCCGCTCGATGATGTCGGATGGACGTGGAACCGGATAGGGGCCCAGGCCCGGGGCTTGGGGTCCGCGAAGCGGAGGGCAGTCCTAGGAGGGAGTCAAGGACGTCCTCCAGGGTCGTGGAGCCGGGGCTGGGTTTGTTCCGAAGAAGAGCTGCCGTCGCCATTGCCTCCTCTTCTTCGCTCTGTCCCGATCCTAACGATTTCCAAAGGTCAACGCCCCTCCTTCCACGACTATTTCGTTTTTTTTCTTTTCATTTTTTTTTAATAATTATTCTTGTTTATCTAATTTAACTCCATAAGCAACAACTTAAGGGCGAATTGGCGCATTAATTTTACAATTATCTTTCTCTCGTCACACGTTACTTTCTTTCATCACACATCGCACTGTTTTTTCGATCGTCGAAGCATCGTGTGACCTTTGCACTCGTGTGTTATACAGTGGTATACTGTGTTAGGCGGGGGGAAGTTTAGGAATTTAGAGAGACACTGGGAGGTACAGAACTCGCGAACAAAAAAAATGTTGGAATAATGAATACTTTTTTTTTCACGAGTAAATAAATAAGCGTGCAGTAAACAACGAGCGACAAAACTAAAAACATTTTTTACTTACCGTGAATAAAGCAAATAATCGATCGAACATACTGTGACGATAAGTATATAAACGGTAAATATATATATATGTATATTAAATTTTGTGAATTATAAGAGCCGGTGAAAGAAACTAAGCGAAACGCAAAGGTACAAACAATAATTTATTCTGACGAGGATACATACTACATGTGGTGGTAATTATTGCTGTCCGAACGATAAGTACGGAATACTTCTTTTGTTTCTTTTCTTTTTTTATTTTTTGTTTTTTTTTTTTAATCTTTAAAAAGGAGATTCGAGCGAATAAACTCGAGAAATCGTTCGAATCGTGAAATTTACTCGTCTATAGTGACGACGATATGCAAACGACTTTTTTTTTCACGAGACCTGAACGATATCGCGAGTTTCGGCTCTCGCGATTAAAATAATTAAAATTCATAATAATATCATTCAAAAACGCGCAAATCCGCAACACCGAAACAATGGACAGCTCTCCAGACGTTACTAAAATAAATGTATAAATATATTTTTCGTATTTATATAGGTGTGTTCTGGTGTTTATGGTGTGTGTTGTGTGTGTATTTTTTTGTATTTATGCGTTTGTAGATAATAATTGGACTTAAAAGTCGGGAGAGAAAAAAAAATGAAATTTTACATTTAAACATATAAAGAGAATTGATTAAACGCGATAACGAAGCAAAAAAAGCGCCGACAGGGATGGAACGGGCGGAGGAGAAGGATCGTTGGATATGAATCTTTGATATAATAATATTGGTAATATTTTTCGCGCGACGCGATAGGATTAAATTCAATATGGGAAAGAAGAAGATTTAGGTTCGGAGACCACGCTGACTATCCAAGAGAAGACCACGGGTTTTGTTTGTTTGTTCGTTTATAATTAAATAGAAACGTTGAAAAAAAATTCACGTGTAGAAAAAAAATTCGAGAACGGAACACGATTGTGGTTCTCGTAACCGAAGAAACCGAGAAACGAGATTATTTTTTTTTCGTTGTTACACATGGAATGAGCTGAAACGATATTTCGAAGTAAAAATCGATAAATTCTGCATTGCAAAAAGAGACGATGAAGAAATAAGAAGAACGAATAGAGTTCCAGTCTGACTTGGTAAATTAGCGATATAGTAATGAAAAAAAAAGAAAAAGGAGAAAAATACGTCCCGGTAAATCCACCGTAAGTTTCCCGGCGGAGCACCCACGTTATTTAACATATCAAACATAACATCATTACAAGAATAATATAATATCTCTATAATCGTATATTTTTGTTTCTTCTTTATATCTTCGTATTCAATCTTAATAGACGACCTTATCACGAGATAATTAATTATTTACAAAACGTTGATTCAATTTTTTTTTTTCGTAATTTTTCGCGGAGAGTATCGAAAGAAAGGGGGAGCAGCGACGATAGTTAACGAGACAACCGACACGAAAACGTTAATTAACAATATATAGTTGAGAGCACCTCTGATTCTACGCAGTAATTTACAGCCGATTCGATAACAACGTCACGATTATTAAACGTTTTAACTAATTCTCTACGCAATTCACCACCCGATAAAATTCTATATAACTATTTATATATATAAAATTTGCTACTCTAGCACGCGTGTGTCTAGCAGTAGAATTTTCGTGGCCGTCGTAGCTGTGTCGCGATTTTAAAACAATAATTGGAAGTTCGCCCGGTGCATCTCACTTCGTCTGCCAATCATTTAACTTGCCAATTCGAATTCACGGCGACGCGTAACTTGGCAACTCCGAGGATTCGTAACGTCTCCGTCTCGCGATTAGAATAAATCGTTAACGCCACGAATTATGATTATCTCCCCCCCCCCCGGAACGATTGATAAATCTCGTCTCGAAGGAATGAAGGAAGCGCGAGGATCGGGATACAGATATATATATATGCGTCGAAGAGTTTCCGCTAGGCGAGCAGCAACTCACCACGGTGATGTCGTTGATGCTGTTGCTGCTGCTGATGTTGTTGCACGAGATGGTAATGATGATGTTGAATTTGTTGATGATAATTCGAGGACGACGAGGGCGACGGGCAGAGACTTCGTGTCCCGTGCTGTTGATGATGTCCATCACCAACAGCACTTCCTCGTTGATGATGCTGAGGCTGCGGCTCGTCTCTGGTCGGCGTGAGGTCGAGATAGAGGCCGGAGGTTGCCGAATCCACGCAACTGCACGACTCAGTTCCGGTCGCGTTGCATCCGGCACAGCATTCCGTGTCGGTCGCTAAACTCATTGGCGTTTCCGGCGAATCCACGGGTCTCGAACCCACGAATGAACTTTCCATCCAACACAGCTTCACGCTCCCTGTTGCAATCAAAGAAAATTTTAATAAAAATTCTTACCTTTTGGGTTTATCAACATTTTATTGAGATTTATAATGAGATATTTCAATACGACGAGAAAACCTTATGTTCTATTAGACAGTAAATTAACTCGATATTTTTAACTCGATAACTAAATAGTTTTTTTTTTATTCAGGATACATCATGCGTACTGTCCATGAGCAGATTCGATATTTATTCCAAATCAGTCGATATGTACATATTTTCTAAGATACTGCATAGTAAAAGCTATTGTTTTCTCATCGCATCGAATAATTAGGAGTCTCTCGCATGGATGACCCAACCCAGAAGTTCCGAAGCGCGTTAAAGAGGGCAGAATTTCTTTTTTTTTTACACAGATGAAGAATAGGAGAAAAAAGGATGAAGAAAGGTCGGTACACAAAAGAAGAAATTAAACGTTGTCGACAGTAACGTCGATATTTCGTTGAGAGAGGCGAGTCGCGGATTCGAGGCCGTCCCGGAATTTCAGGGTAAGCTATTTCCGTTTCGTCGTGATGCTATGCTTCACCAGATTGAAATAGAAGCGAGCAGCGGGGCGCGCTCTCTCTCTCTCTCTCTCTCTCTCTCGCGCTCTCCGCGGCCTTCTCACTTGTACTTTTGTGTGACTTCGCGTATACGTACGACGAAACGGCGAGAGCATTCGGAACGAGAATATACAATGGGTATAGGAAGAGACCGAGAAGAAAGACAAAAGGCCCCGAGCTGACGGTAACAACGGTTTGTTCTCCCTATCATCGCCGGGGAGGAAAATCGTTCGCAAGCCAGAAAACCCGCGCGCGAGAGGTGAGTCTCATTCCATTCTCTTCTCATCAACTACTCCGGCCCCGTGTTCTACGAATTTTCCCCCCCTAATCTACGGAAATAAAATGTAGTCGCAAGGTCGGGACTTCCGAAAGCTACGAAAAATAAAAAATAAAGAAATTGTACTGCGAAAGGAATTTCGGGTCATCGAGTCCTCTCGGTCCTTTGCCATTCTTTCATGTCGTTTTTTTCCCCAACGACTATTCGGCAACTGAGTTGGATCGACCACCCCCGTCGTGACGAAACAGCGCTCGATAGCGGGAGCGAGAGAATGGAAAAGGGTAGTACGGGTCAAGGTCTTCGTAGTTATCACGTGCGGCGATACGTGCGTATGCATATATGCAAACATTACCACGATGAAAATGTTTTTTTTTTTTTTAATATATATATATACCTCTGTTACTTATACCTCATGATTTATCAGTGTTTTATTTTAATTTTTCGTATTTGTGTGCAGTTTCTTTATCGACAGCTTGAAACATATTTCTGGTTAGTGTGCCGAAGCCCAGTTAGCAAAAAAAGAAATAAAAATTCAGTAGCCGACGAACAAAAAAAAAAGAACGTTAGAGAACGAAAAACTGTACAAAATAATGGAAAAACTACCCGGCGTAGTGCGCAGTATTTGATTCTTTTTTTTTTCCTCGAAGCTTCGTTTCCAAATGCGCAATTTCGAAAGAAGAAAAGAAAAAGAATCAGAACCGACACAATGCCCGGAAGTAAATGATAACGATCGAATGTACATAGAAACAAAGAAACTCAAGAGAACAGGCGAGCGAGCATAATTCATTAAATTATATAACGAATAACGAAAAAAAAAAACGGAAAAAAATAAAATAAAAAATTTGTTGCAAAAAACGAAAAAAAATTACCTTCGTCGCGAAGTATAATAGTGGCGATTGGTGATGATGTGGTAGTTGCTTCGTGTGGTGGTGGGATGGTTTTTTTTTTTACATCGCTCTCTTTCTTTCTTACTCTCTCAGTGTATTTTTTTTGTTTTTTTTTTTATTTTGTGGAAAATTGATTGCTTTTTTTTTGTTCGTTGGCAGAGGGTTTAGTGCTCACCTCTGGGGCTCGTGGATCTCGCTCCGCCCCTGTCATCCCAATCGTCGGGTCGAGGCCGAGGCGAGAGCCTTCCACCACCAGCGACCTCCTGGCCGCTTTGCACGTAATGTACAATAGCGGAGGTCACCTCCTTTATCGAGTTCCTCACCTCCAGCTGCTGATTCGTCTGTTGCTGTTGTTGCTGCTGCTGCTGCGAAAAAAAAACAAAAGAAAACTAAAAGGTACCAACGATAAAACAACACAGTTATATATTTATGAGAATCTTACGCGAAGCTTTGTCTAGGCGCGAGGGCTTTAACGACGCGACAAATCCTTTCGAGGGGCTTTTTCGCGGCGCGAGCAACAGACGCGACTCCGTTTGTTGGCAGTGCAGCCCCTTTCGTCTCTCTAATTTTAACCAGACGAAGGCATTTTTTCGCTTCTGCTGTCTGGCGGATATTAAAAATAAATTGGACAAAGAAGGCGGAAAGGGGTTGCAAGGCAAGCGGCAGCGGCATTTGCGTTAGCATCACGTGGCCATCGCGATATCAAGGGTTACGCACGGTCGAGCGAACCAGTAAACGAGCGGTGAGAAAAAGTGAGACGCGTCTTTTGTGTGCCAAAAATATCGATACAACCGCGAGACGCTTCGTGGCACGGGAAATTATTCACAACCCTCTCTCCTTCCATCTGCCGAAACGTTCGGAGCTTCTACCTGATATAAAAAATAAAGGAGTCATCGATATCAATCGAAACGATTAATAATGCGCTATTGTTTTTCGATCTAATTTACCGCGAAACACTCCCCCGATGACACGAGGACTTTTAATCTATTGAAGTTAACGGGAAACACGTGGTATTTCAAATTTACGGAGCCTTCGACGAGTCATCTATAATTTATCAGTCTATTCGCGAATTCCGGTTTGTGACGTCTGGCCTTCCGAGTCTTTCCTTTTCTTTTTTTGTTTCTTCGTCTCGTAGCTAACGGCAATTTGCGGTGAAATAATCGATATTCGCTCGATCGACGCCGTGACGAGTCGGGCAATTGGACTTTATTGGGGGGAAAACTTTTATTTTTTTACTTTCATGCTAAAATCGCGTATCTAAATTCTTCGGCGAACCTTCTTCGTAGATTGCAACTGGGGTAGAATTCCTTGAGCGAGACGTTCCGCTGGGGTACGCGGATTGGCCAGACGTTCTTGTGAACGCCAGCCGAGGTACGGTTGCCGATGATTGAATGACGATCGGGCCGAACTCGCCGGCGAACTTCCGGCGCTGTTCAGTAAACTTGTACTCCATCTCGAAAATACCGGTGGCGTTGGACTCGGACTAAGAAGTACACCTGCTCCGAAAAAAAATAAAATAAAATTACAGGCGAATAATCGATCGATCAAAATCGACATTAATCTTTTTTTTTTTGCTTTTTTATCAACGAAACTTTGTTTTGATTAAAATAAAAATTTGTTTTCTTACAGCAGAAACTTTGTGAGTAAACGAAGTTAATAAAGCAGCAATGTGAAAATTTGCAATTTTCGGAGTCTTTTTTTGTTCTTCAAATCTACGCAATTGAATAATTTTGATGGTGAAATTGTTATTTTTGCGACGTTAGTGTTTATTTTTTGCTGCTTTATAAAGGAAACTTTGTTTTGATGAAAACATCTTTGTTTTCGGTGAATTTCGATGAATGATTTACAAATTACAAAACCAACGCTTGACGAGAATTTCCGTTAATCTCCTAATCCTATAGATATCCTTAGATATCCTCCTCCTCCTCCTAGATATCCTTAGTCTCTATAATTACGCAGCAAAAAAAACCTTAAAAATTGGAGATATTTGCATCGCTTTCTCATTAATTTCTTTTACTCGAAAAGCTTTCTCTGTAAGAAAGCCAACAAATTGCAAAAGTTAATTTCTTACAGTAAACATTTTGTGAGTAAACGAAGTTAATGAAGAAGCAATGTGAACATTTGCAGTTTTTGGGTTTTTTTTTTTTAATCTACGCAATTGAATAATGTTCGTTGTGAAATTACCGGTGGTGGGTTGCCGATTGGAAGACGACGAAAGGGAGGACAGTGAGGTTGTTTTTGATCCAAGCGATCGCCATCCACCGTGTTGCGACGCGTCGGAGTGTCTCTTCAGGCGGAAACCATCTCGAGCTGCAGGGGAATTTTTGTACCAATCCGGTACATTGAGACGTTGCAGGGATCTCTGTACCCTGAGTTCGTGTTCACTGGGCACTCGTTCGCCAACCTTCTGCAGCTCGTTTTCCGGTGGCTGCGAAGCAAAGAAATAAAAAAAAAGATAACATAAATAAAATTATTCATAATAATTGAATCGTCAATATCAACTACCAAAATATCGCAACCATATCGACTTGCATCGAGTGCAGGTGCACTAATGTTTTTTTGTATGGTAACAAATCACGTTTTGCGTCAACGGAAGTTGCCTCTTCCGCGTTCGCGCGCGCATGCAAATACATAATACAAAGCGTTACAGTCGCATCAATATATAATTTAAAAAGTGTCCTTTTTTTCTACACTGAATCGCGAAAATTGTTTAAAAAAAAATTGTATTTCAAGAAACCGCAATTTGTTTCACCGGATGTTATCTTTGTCGCGCTTTCGCGGAAATGCAAATTTATTAGCAACTTTATGGTCGATTACTAAAATCACTAACGTCTAAGTCGTTCACGAAAATTCGGGGAATCCCCGTGACTGTAAAAAGTCGTTTTATTTTTTACGGGTGAACCACGGGGGGGTCGTAACGGTCTTATGCGCCGAGAGATCATAAGATGTTATTTTTGGAATTAAGAGAAAGAGTTTTTGGATGACGAGAGGAAATGCGCGGGTCACACATAAATTTAGCTGTCGGGTAGCGCGGGCGCGCGAGAGAGTTGCTCAACCGCGGCAAGCGGTACGGGGCAAAGGAGAAGAGAAATAGAGAAGTAGGCCGGCATCCGGAGCCGCGCTGGTGGTGTATATGGAGTTGAAGCTCTCCTCCCTCGAGAAAGATTGAATCCGATGCCGACCGTTGCCGACTTGGAGGACCAACGGGTGTACGAATTTAGCGGTATATGTTTACAAGGTGCCACGGAAACGCCGGCTTGCGAACAGCCGCTTTTACTTATCGTCATCTCTCTCGAATTTCATTGAGATGCTTTGCAAAATTATTCAAGAAGAAAAAGAAATATAAAGAAATCTGCTCTCGAAGTGAATCTCTTTACGAAAATCGAATATATGGTTTGTGCAAAATATCGTCTTTATATTAATTTAATTAACTCATAAGTGTTATAAATATTTTTTAGTGTCGAAATAATCTTAACGATTTTTTTTTTCGATTTTCAAAATGTGTCGGAGTTTTGATACAGACAAAAAAAACAGAAGAAATCGAGTGCATTTGAGAGACATTCACCTTGTTCTCCGTCCTCGAAGAACTTGTTCCTGCGGTACCGCGTGAAGAATTAACCTCGAAGACGAAGGATACCTCATCTTCGATAATCGTCGATACAGAGGGTAATCTACCAGACGTTATAACTTCACCGAGGATCGTCTTCCCGCAGTTATCGTCTTCCCTCCTCATCGTAATATACATTTAACACTCGAAATTTTCTCGTTCGTTTCAACGTCCCGGTAATGTCGCGTCTACGCCTTTTGGAAAATTAACATCAGTGAAAATCAGATAATCAAATGATTTTTCCCCGATAAAATTTTCCCCACCGGAGCGAAGCAGTCGAGGTGAGAGTAGGAAAAAAAAAATTACCAGACAGATATGGTCGTCAGGGTAACCGGCATGTGTGTGTTATGTGTGGGTGCGAGAGATTTCGCAATCTGAAAGTCGCAGACGATCGTATAACGACCGAGCGATGCGTTTCTTCGCATCAAACTCCGCGCGGTCTATTCCAGCGTCAATATTTGTGCAGTTGGGAGAATAATCAACGATCGTATGTTAACATTTTGTATATTTAAATCCGATATATACGTTCAGAAGATGGTTTTTCTTCTTGAAAACAGAAACTTGTGCAACGCGCTTGAGATTCATCTTCCGACTCGTCTTCGTCGCGAGATTCAACGAATTCCATTAGAAATTCCAATTTGTCATTTTTTTTTTTTTTTTTTTCGCCTTCCGCAACGTTCGGCGTGCTCCTCCGGCAATATCCTACGAATACATATACGGCATAAAGAAGTCGATGTCAAAGATAACGGAAAAAGGTATTTAGCAATAAAAGATTTTCTTTTTCTTCCATTCGTAAGAAATGCACATAGCGTCAGAAAGCCATAACATTTCTTCCCATCACTTCTTCTATTCGTTCTCTCTTCCCTACTACTTGCTTACTACTCGCTTAAGGAGGGTATATCGTTACATTCCCAACCAAAATTGAGATTCGGAGAGAATTTTTAAAAATTCCCAATGGGATAAAAATCTGAAACAAATCAACGATAGAGAAGGCGCTAAGAAAATTAACTTTGCATTATAATAACTTCAAAAAATCATCAATAATTAGCCAAAATAAAAATTGTTTGACGAATCAAAAATTGATGTGTTAATTTTTCTGAATACATACAAATAAAAGAAAAAACTTATATTTGTTTTTTTTTTTTTTAATGAAGTTACGAATTTTGTATACGAGTTCCCAAAATGACAACGCATCGCACTCAAAAAATGTCGGAGCGATTGCACATATTCGCAAATACCAATTCAACATTTTTCGAAAAACGGTATTTTCGTATTCGATGTATTCAGAAAAATAAACGCATCAACTTCTAATAAAAAAAAAGATCGGTTGCCGAACGATAAGTTTAACGATTTTTTTAAAACTAATTTGTTACTAAAGCTTTGAAATTTTTAAGCAAAATAAATGTTCTTAGCACCTTCTGTATAGTTGATAATTTAAAGATTTTTATCCCATTGCATATTTTTCAAAATTCTCTCCGAATCTCGCTTTTGGTTGGGAATGTAACGATACACCCTCCTTAATTTCCATGCGGAGTATCCATTTGCGGAGTGGCCAGCCACTTATGTTCTCAACCGAACAAAGTTCTAACGGTATAAATACGACATTGCACGGCTTCCCCTCCTCTTCGCCCGCGTCGAGTGCAAAAACAATGAGAGTACACAGTGAGTACAGTACCCCGAAGAATAAGGTGCTGTTGCGAGAGAGATAGCTGAAAGTCTATCTCCGTACAACGTTTGGCCTCTCGGTTTCTCGTTAGGGATTCCAAGAGGAATCGTTTATGCGGACCGTCTAAAAGTCTCTCGTGTGTCTGAAGATAGGAAGACTTGCATAGTGCATACGTTACATTACGGTGCGTGCGACCGAATGAACACTGGTCAGTTAGCACAACTCATTCCTGTTGGTTGTCGAAGGATAGAGGAGAAGGATAAAGAAGAAAGAGTCAATGTACAGTAGAAATCGCTGGGGAGAGAGACTATAAAAGGTGCCCTCGGGTACAGTGTGTTGTAGACACGTGTGAGTTGCGTGAGTGACCGTCGTACCGACTGGTGAACGTTGCATAATAATGCGTTCTTGCGGACAACCCGAGTTGTCAGAATTCTCCTGTACAGTATACATCTATACACTGAATATACATATATATATCCTTTACGCACTCGTATAGTTCACGTGGAAAAGCTAATTTTAATTAGCTCTTTTATTTCCTATCTCTCTAATTGAATCTCCCTAATTGAAGAGAAGCATATAACTTCCCTTCAATTTAACCCTCGTCTCTTCTTCATCTCGTCTCGCTGACGTTATAATAGGGGGGGGGGGGGGGTCGATCCTCCGCGTCGATTGACGTAAATTGGGGGAAAGCGCGTAGACGAAGGAGAGAAACGCGTCGAGGAGATAGGAGGCTGTGCAACATAATCAGAAGAAATACGCATCACCCACCAGCATCGTCATCATCATCATCATCATCATCATCTGCCAGAGGCCAAAGACCCTGAAGCTCCTCGATGTCTCGAGAGACTCGAGTGTAAAAACGGCCAGTGGCTGACACGGATTATATAGACGTTATGATCACTGAGTAATCTGCGCGTCGCGAGCAATACGTGAAATTGACTGATACAGTTTTTACTTCATGTAAGAGATCACGAAGAAACTGAATATAAGATGTAACCATTGGTTTGCGGAGTGAATTTAGAAATCTCTGAGATGATTTGAAGTAATAAGCATTTCTGAGAATTCCAATGAATCCGGGAAGTCGATGGAGAACGTAAAAACATCACTATTCTTGTAGGCTTCAGGGCTTAGGGCATTTTTTTTCATTCGTTTACTTCACGATTCATAAAATCACTGATATAGTTTCACATTCCATGTGGGAAATCATGAAGAGATGTAACTATTACTTCGAGAAGTGGGTTTAGAAATCTGTGGGTTTATAAGAGTAAATAGTCATTTCTAAGAATCAGATGAACCCAAAGTACATAGGGGGTGTTATGATTGATTTTTTCCATTCGAATAGAATAAAAATTCTCCGGATTCTCACTGTAGCTGGGAATGTAAGACATATTTTTTTTTTTTTTCATTCCAAATTATCGATTATTTTCAATCGATTCGAAACTGATTTACGAGATTTGCGAGAAACGTGTTACCATTAAATCGCGTAGTGGGTTTATAAATCCGTACGTTGACATGAAGTTATATAACTACTTCTGAGAATTCCATCAACTCGTCAAACACAGAATCTACAACGAAAATCGTCATTTTGGTACCATTTCATGTTTCAGACGTTTTCCTTAATCTGTTTTCATATTTCACAACCAGAGACTCGGGGGGGTCGCGCTATCATGCATATGCGCCTCGATGGATTCTGATTGGATATCAAGGGCTCGGCGAGTTGCTGAATTAGCATTCCCGCGGGTCACGGTCTCAACCTTCGAAGCCCTCCATTGTCATGAGCCCATCTCCGTTCCCGCGGAGTTTTGCTGAATATTTGTCAATCGTTTTAAAGGGAACCTATAGCTGTGTGCACTATGCCTATCAGTTTTGTCACCGTCTATATACGGCCGCTTCGCTGATTCCTCGACACACAGGGCGTGTTCCTCGTGGCTACATGCGCGCGTGAGTTCACAAGCGTACGGTAATTCTAACCCATTTAATGCATATGCGTATGTGCCGCAGCGGAGGCGTTCAGTCGAACGGAAACGCGATACGTGCGTTCCCCCGGCCTCCAATAACGAACGAATGAAACAGACCCGCCGAGTTCTCAAATATGCGCATACGTAACGTTCATTTTTCTTGTTCTGATTAGGGACACGAGGCAAACGTTTTTTCATCGCTCTCCCAACTATAGTTTCATTCGTTTCGTTATGTCTTATGCACGTAATTTCAACTCCGAAAAAAAAAAATCGATATTAACTTCATACCAGCTAAACGTGTGTGCTGAATAAAGTGTGACGAAACGGTACGGAAATAGACGGGGCGGGAAAAGCGAGGGGAATGCTGGGAGGGCGCGAATTTGTCAAGATAATCGAGGCACAGGCTGTGCCGTACGGAAACATAACAATACACTATATCGATTTATCGTTGGAAATAAATCGCGGTGGTCCCCCGTGCTATATCGCTTTGCACGTTTTCCCGACGAGAAGAACGTTGCTACATATAGCCGATAGGTCGTAGGCTGCTTAACCGGGCGCACACTGGAGAGACAGTCACACAACGTTCTTTGTTTTGCAACTTTCTAGTCGCTTCATCGAATCAGTATTCGGTATAAATATATATATATATATATATATATATAAATATCCATACATATGAATATATAGATAAATACACATACATATAAATGGTATATGTGAGTGAGAATCGCCGAGAGAACGGCGAGGAAACAACACGTGAGTCTACGGGAGCCCATGCATGAGCAATCCGCATGCGAGAATCTGCGAACGTGTAGGCGCACTTCGTCGTTCTCGCTTTGGCTATCTTTGCCCTGAGGTTTAACCCACATGGACGAGCGGCCTTCGGAGTCTCTTGTGTACATAATTCCCCTCCCCACTTGAATATATAGGTGTTTGCAGCGTTAGGTACTCTCAGTGTGGAACTGCCGTGTGTGATGCAGCACAGGCCTCTCACTGGTGTACACCTCTCACTCACCAGCTTCCTCATCGATGCAATAGTTTAGAGCCCCGCGCAACGCTATCGCAAATACCGGTCAAGCCCCGCGTGCCTTCCAACTGCTGCTGGACCATTCGCTTTGATGCTCAACGAACACACATACACTTTCATTAACACTTTTCGCTAAGTAACTCACTTGGAACGTAATCTTCTGCTTATTTTAATTCGAACGCTAAAGGCAATCTATTCGTTTATCCGGTTTCTTTTTTTCTGTTTTTAATTAACAGTAATAGTGTGCATATTAGATCGGGTGGAGAAAAATAATCGGGAAAAACAATATTTTTTTTTAGCACTTAGAGAATTAAGTTAAAAAAAAGTTGAAATAATAATAATAGTTATTGTTATTTTGTTGGATATAATTTTATTATTCAAATATTGAAATATTAAAGTTATTCTATAGTTTTGAAATGATTTATAAAAAGATCTTGTCTCGTTAATTTTGTATTAAAAAATCATTTTTATTATTTTTAAGCTCTATCTGTTGTTTCCGATGAAATATCAGTGGTGCTGCGGTGCTTTTATCATAATTTACTGGGAAAAAATACAGTCGGTAGGATACTTATCGAAAAATGGAATCAGTTTTTTCTTCGAATTGTTACAGAACGATAAACAAAATATGAGAAACATGAAAAAACAATGTGAAAAGTGCGTAATTTTTTTTTTTTTTTCCCAAAACGGAGTGATTTAAAAAAACTGTTCCGAACAACATGTCTCTGTGTATTTTTTTCCTCCGAACCCGAGTCCGATGGTAATTTTGGCTTAAAATCAAACCGAATGTTTTTAATTAAAAAAAATTGTTTTAAAAATCCCAACGCCATTAAAATTCCTCGTCAACTTGTAGTATAACACTCGTTAAACAGCCAACCAAACGAATAAAACAATATCAACACCTTTCCGATATTTTAACAAAAATGATACCAAGAATTTTTTTAGCAAAAAATCGAAATATTGCAAAAGTTGCAATACCTCCTTTCATATAATCGCAAAAATCTCGAAGAATAAGCGTCGAGGATAAATATTCCATGACTATGAAAAATGTACGATGCTTAATGCCCGGTATCTGGCCACCGACCACCGAGTCTCCGTAATCGCAGGTAGTGAAATTTTTTTTATGCAATATCATACCGGGTCTCAACTATCGTATTAGTAGCATATATGTCTTTCGTAATATGTTTATATCGTCGATGCAATATGCTGTATATCCGTATGGGAAGAAGAGCGCGTGTTCGGGCACCCGGAGCGGACTTTAATGAAAGTGGGGGCGGCGGGCGAGAGGGAGTTAATGAGCGGTGAATCGCTTTAACCCAACGCGATCGATCAATCCGACGGCTACGTGTGGAACGGGTTAACTCTGTCCCTCTTTAGCTTCTGGAGTTTTCACTCTTTCTATCATCTCCTCTATAGCGCTGCTCTCGCTCGCTGTACCTACAGCGAGATTTCTGTACCCGGTAACCCGGCTATACAGAGCCGAAGCAGAAGCTGCTTCAGCGGAGAGAACGCCCATAATATATATATACAAATATATATACTTTGTATATCTGTATAGTCGCGGTATAGCGGCACAGAGAACCCGATCACATATTACTCGATGGAGAGAAGCCAACGCGAGGGCGTTCACGTAGCTATATAGTTATTCAGTACATAATATACGTACTACTTGTCGTTCCACATAACAGAACCCCGCGGAGGAAAGGGGAAAGTATAGAATATGCGGGTTGTGCGCATACCTTACGATGAATCGATCGTAAGGTGAAACGGTGAACGACACCATTGTATTTCATCGCTTATTTTTCAATGTTTCATTAATTATTTTCCTGGCTTTTCGAAACAAAGTTTTTGGAGTCGATCAATTGATTTCTACAGATATTAGATAGTATATATCCTCACTGAATGATTGGAAATAGAATAGCGAAAAAGATTACAGAACGATTCTCGTCGGCAATTAATTTTTCACGGAATAATTGCAAATTTGACGCGGGAATTTCAGTATTTTATTAATTAGTTCTCCAGCATTGAAAAATTAAGATTTTCGAGTCTTTCAACTGATTTTAAAAAATGTCATATAGTATAATAACACCGATGAATGATTGGAGATAGAATAGAAGACGAGACGGCAAAAAAATCCTCGTAGCCAATTACTTTTTTTGCGAATAACTGCAAATTAGACACGACAATGCTTCGTCCAATCGCACGGGTCATCGAGCAATCGATGAGAAGTCGAATAAATGATTAATGAAATGCAGCGACAATAAAACACATTTTATATTCGTGTCAAGGCTTCGGCGTGCGTATAATACATATCGAAACAAGTTGAAGAAAGTTACGTTCCGACTATATAATTATTTTTCATCTATGCATTTCTATAAGTGAAACAGCGTGTCTACGTGCAAAACCCGTTGGTTGTGTTGAAAGGCAAACGACGTGTTTATCGATAACGCATCCACCTATCACAATTCCTTTTAGTCAATCGTTCTAAATTCATGAATACAACATATGGTCTCTCGGTATCTCTCGTCAGAGTACATAGTCGTTAAACTATTTTATAATCAGTCACGAGACGCGAGTGCGCTACTTTACACAACGTAAAATCGAGCTGAACTCGGATGATCAACGCCATTCGTAATGCGGATATACGCGACGGCTACCAGTTGCGTCATCGACGCTTCTCTCGACTAATAATAAAACGGAAACGCGGCCTTTTCGCGTTTTGTCTCCTCCTCGCTGCTTTAATTCTCTATTTTTTTTGCCATCCGTTTTTGTCTTCCATCCCTTGATTTTTATTCGTCGATTTTTTTTTTTCGCGATGTTTCGTTTGTCGAAGTTCTTGTTGCAAAAACGGCCCAGAAGTCTGTTTGGTAGGTTTTTGGGACGGAGAGACTCGTCCCGTAAGGATCGTCCGAGAGGAATGCGAAACACACTTCTTTTTCACTGGTTGAGACAGAGAAAGAGAGAAATTTAAGAGGTTTGCACATAGCCGCAGGCAGCAAGTATAACTCTCTCGGAGTCAGAGGAGTCTTGGGAGCTCTCGTATAGTTGTGCTATACGTCGATCAATACGGCACGTGGAGGAGAGAGAGGAGAACGAAGCATTGTCGAACTCGTTCCTCTCCCGGACTATACCTTTACCGTGTATATCAGTATATCGCAGTGCGCACAGTGTTTACTTCTGTCTGCTCCCTCACGCGATCTTCTTTATACGAGGAGAGAGAAAATACTCCTCTCGCGATCTAGAAACGCGATACACGAGATTGAGTCTCCGAGCGCATGATTACATCCTCTCGCGTTACGAACGACCTTGCCGAAGAGACCCTACCGCCCGCTGCTATAAGGAAGAATATAACAGATGTACAACGCGTATCCTACAAGTACATCTGGTTAGTATTTATAACTTCATTAAATTCATCTACCGAACTAAACTTCGAGCTCCGAGAGTCGTGGACTCCAAACGACAAGAATGTGACTTCAAAATTATAAAACCTGAATATTCAATTTTTTTTTTATCGAACTTAAGTTTTCAATCACCAAATTAAATTCGATTCAGAAAAATTTCACGTAGAAAATATAGAAATACCGCCATCAAAAAACGCAAAATATTTAAGAATAATTTTAGACCATAAATTCAATTTTAAGGACCATAATACCGATTAGCAATAATCATTAGTTGGGAGAACTAAAAGTTAGTTAGGACAACAAATTTTTCGGGAAAAAAATTATTTTATCTGCTAACTATTAGTTTTCTAAACTAATAATTTTTCACAATTTTTTCTGTAAGACAAAAAAAACGATAAATATATAACAAAATTGGCAAAAAATGCATTTGCTACTACTATATCGCAGTACCGAATGGAATGAGAAGTTGTAATGATGAATTTTATCCGGGGCAGTCAATGGCGATATTAAAGAAAAAAAAATGAAAATATCGAATCAAACAGCAGACGATTATTGAAGAACCGTCGCGACAGAGCGCACACTCCCCTCGTCGATTCCGCGCAGCGACAGACGCTCTTTTGTTTCAGAGAGAATTTTTTTAGTCCCGTACCAAATTGTTCGCAACTGGTCCGGCGTAAAATGCGAATCGCAAGTGGAAATTGCGGGTAAGCGCCGTTCGTTTCATTCACCGTGTGAAGGGGAAGAGTGAACGAGAGAACGAGGAGAATCCGAACAGTGTGCGTTTGTGTAAAGTCGCTCGACGCCGGTGTTAATGTTGCGGTGCTCGTGTACGGGGGTCTCTCACACTTCTGTATTCCTCCTCTCGACCCATCGAGCGCGACGCCTCGTACAAGATGAATGAAATAATTAGTCTCGCAAAAATCCCCTCATCTCTGACTCGCTGGTAGAAGCCTCTCATCCGAGTCTCTCTCGCGTTTTCCTATATTACTCTATAAACTCGAGTCGTCGTTGGCGTATAGTTGCCATCGACGGTGTTATCGTTGCTCGTTGATTCGAGAAATTTGCGAATTCATTGTTCATTCGCGACACGTGGAAAGAAATTCTATCGGAGGAGATTATTCGTTTTTTTTTTTTTTTTTAATTCTCATTGAGACGAAGAGTTCGTCTATTTTCTCGAAAAGGATTTTACACCCACTCGATATTTTTCCTACGCTATGTTTCGCGATTTTTGGGGAAATCGATTTTGATACTTTGAAATACTTCGATTTTGTGTGCGACAAATCTACCGTTAGTAGAAGTCAAAGACACAATCTTCGTGTCTTGAATTATGTATACATTTTTTCACCTTTTGAGAACCAACGAGACTCGAGAGCTATGATTTAATTGTTCGGGTACTAAAAAAAAAAAAAAAGAGAGAAGTAGCCGTTGAAGCTTTTTAAATATTCTCTCTCATTGCTGGTTGCACAATTTTCTGTACCGTTAATCCTTTGGGAGGTCGGACCGTTGGGTTTCTCTTCAAAGGTAAACGCAGACAGAAAGAGAGCACAGCCCGCGCGGCAACTGGCATCGCGCCAACTTCACAATCGTTTCCGGTGGGATAACGCGAGACGGAAAGAGAAGAAAAAAAAAACAAAATAAACATTACCGGACCTACGGCCATTTTCTCGAGAGCGTTTTACCGATCGTTCCCTAAACGCCGTCAGGGATTTCGTGAAAAATCGTTATCGTAGTGAAAGAAAAAAAATATTTCGAAAAGTACGCTTCAAAGAGTTAAGGAAGGTGTATCGCTACATTTCCAACCAAAAGTGAAATTCACAGAGAATTTCGAATTCCTCCCAATGTAATAAAAACGTAAAAAATTTCAACCATGTAGAAAGTGCTAAGAACATTGATTTAAAATTGTAATAATTCCAAAAAAATTAGCAAATTAGTTGAAAAAAAAAATTGATTCGTTAATTTTTCTGAATGCATATAAATGTTTTTTCGATTTTTTTCTAATGTTCGGAAAAACAGATTTTTCGAAAAATGTTTATTCCGTATTTGCAAATATGTTCGATCAATCCTCGAGAAACTTCTTCGTGTACTTATCACCTTCTATCTGATAGATTTTTCCCAGAGATTTACCCCATTGGAAAGTATTCAAAATTTTCTCTGAATCTCACATTCCGTTGAAAATGCAACAATACAATCCCCATAAGCGTAAGAACACCTAAAGCAGCGATGCATCAGAGACCTGGACATGCAACTTGATAGGATATCTTCGCAATTGACACGAGTCGGGGATACGCGCTGAGAATATTAATAGTGCAATGACGAGACGGATGAATGACGAGAGTGGTAAAGTAAAGCAGCGTGAACCTTGACATTTAACGAGTCTGTAAACGAACCCTTCTTTCTCGTCATTTTCTTCTGCATATAAACAACTCGTAATATCTCGTGCGCTTCTGCTTCCAACGCGTACTATACGACAAGTCTCTCAAGTCGCCCAAGTCGATGAAGAATATTCGAAGAATGCGAGTGAGTTGCGAGTTCCATTGAGAGATATTTGCATCTCCGATGCCGCTTTGATGTGTCGTACATTCACGACGATACGAAGACGAAGGACGTGCGACGATAGGAGTGAACGGTAGAGGCGAAGAAAATTAATTGAAGCCCAGTAAAAGAGAAGAGATTCCCGAAGAAAGGACCCCGAGATCGAGAGCACAGTCGGTGACTATCTGACGAGTACAATGGGATTCACTGTCCGGGATGCAACGTGTACTGACTGAATGTATACACAAAGTCCGTCTGGAGTCCGAACTTACTTTGCATGTCGTCCCCCAAAGCGAAGAAATACGGAGAGATAAAAGCACAAAGTCTCAGCATACACTGATACCAGTTCGACTGTCCGATAAACACGTGAATACAATTTAGTTAAACGAGAACAGCACGAGACGAGAATTAATCGTGAAAAAATATAAGAGATTATGCAGAAAATAAGAAATAAGTGTGCAAAGACTTTTCAGGTGTTTCAATTCATTCGAGAAGAATATTCGTAAGGATTATCGACGAGAAAGAAGTTCGACAAATGTCGACAAATACACAGATAGAGAAGGAAACGTTGCGAAGAGAGAATGGATAGAGGAAGAGAATCGTACCGATTGCATCTGGAAGACGAGTCAGAAGCGAAGAAGAATCGAGTGTCAGCGATCTCACGAGTCTCTTTATAATAGAGCCACTGTCCCTCCAACGGGGGAGTACGATGAGGTTTAATGGAGGAGGAAGAAGAAGAAGATAAAGATTAAGCAGCAGCAGCGGTGCCTGCTTTGCTCTGTAAACTATACTCGAGAATCTACGAGAAGCGACTCGGGTCGTCGTAGGAGTAAACGATTTTCTCCGCGAGAGATCTCGACGCGGTAGCGCGACGCTATCGGTATTATGGTAGCGGCATTCACCGAGGCGTGCGAAAGGCTCTACTCTTAAATTTATACTACTCTATGAAAACGCGAAAGTTTTCCAATACGTGTATAAGCGAACAGCGGGGGGGTTATAAGGCGTCGTATAGCCAGTAGTAGAGACACGCCGGTTGCCCCTGACTACGACACGGCAAAATAAAGCAATTCTTGGTTGTGCTTTGTGGAAACGCGAAGGTCGGACAAAATGCCCCTCGCGAAACTCCTCTCCTTCCACCATTCGTCGAACACGCTAGTTGACTCGCCCTTCCGACTATGCAAACTACTCTATACTATCCGACTCTACGATTTTGTGTTTCAACCCCCGTTCCCCCCTTTTCAGCTTTAGTTTGTAATGCAACTGGGTTATGCAGTGAGCCGAAAAGTTTGGCAATTTCGAGGAATTTCTCTCTATCTCGGTATGTAGTCCACAGAAAACGGTGGGAGCAATAAAGATACCGCAGTCGCGGAATTACGAGAGAGTAGAATTTTCGTGTTTAGCCTCCTATCTTTTCGTCTCTACTCTCGTACCGCGGCAATAAGGAAGAATTCCAACGCAAAGGAAGAGAGACACGGAAAGACGAGGCCTCTTGAGAAACTTCCGTTGGCTTTCCACCGAGAGACTTCCTCTCACTTCCTCTTTCTCTCCTCTTCGGGCTATTGATCTCTCACGACGACGACGAGAATACCCGAGTCGCCCGATGCGCGCCCTTAATCGCGAGAACCTAATCGAATTTCGCAAGTCGTGAGCTCCTGCCAGAGGAGAGCTTTGGAGTTCTACGCGCCACGGTGCTTTTTCGACCGTTGGGGCTATTGGGATAAAAGGAAGAAACAGGTGAAGAGAAAAGTCGGTGAAGGAAGAAAAAAGAACGAAAAGAAAAAAAACATAGGGAGAGAAGAGAGGGGAATTCCCTCAGTAAGGCGGGAACCGCGCGAGAGACGAATTTCTGCTATGCACCACTCTCCGCTTGTATCGATTTCGTGCGATTGCCCCGCAGGGGTTCTCATACTCTCTGCCATCTCTGCACTGAGAAATATCCCTTGGAATGTTATCAACGAAAAAAAAAAAAAAAAAAAAAAAAAAAAAAAAAAAAAAAATTGAAAAATTCTCGAACAATAGTAGATATTTGTTAAAGCCAATTACTCCAATTGATAAGACTTATCGATAACAAAGGTTAAAGTATCGAATTTTGTAACAGTCTTCCGTTGTGGCAAAGAAGCGTCGAAATTTTCGAGGTCAACATGTCACTGACCAATGACGGAAGTAACATCCGCCAGAAGTCGTGATCGAACTTCCACAACGATTACTGTCCCATCGGCTCGAATCGTAAAATTCTCATCGACGGCGATGAAAAAATATGAAATGTTCGAATTAAAAATTGCTTTGGCAAAGTCGGCTTAACGAATGTCGAGGCTAATTAAATAGCAGTCGCGACACCTCGAGGCTCTCGATCATTAATGCAGATGTGTTGCATCAAATATAGAGTGATACTGGGGAGCGACCTTGTCACGTTTTCACGCGGCTTCGCAAAGTGGCTGATCGATTAGCCGCGACTAATTGACGTTCGTGAATTCGCGTCTCGTATTAATTTCGCGATCTCCGCCGGTGTGTTTCTCGACGGACACTTATATATATATATATGTATATATATATATATATATTTCATTTTCGTGCGGATAATCCACATCGTGTACGTAATCGTCACGGATTCATTATAGTATTTTAACTCGTCACGATTGGCAGGATTTCCCGTTTCATTTTGAATTCCAGCAGCGTTTCGACGCGGAAGCCGTCTCCCCGAGTTTACTCCGTTACTCTACGCTGTAGAATAAAACTCGAGTTCTCTCACTTTGAGGTCTTTGACGATACGCACTTTTATCTCAGGGATTCTTTTTCATTTTTTTATTTTTATTTTTTTATTTATTTATGTTACCAACGGCACATTATGCATTAGAGTGACGGAGGATTGTAACCCGAGGCGTATGTGGGACAACGGAGAAGAAAGCTTCTCTTCTCCCCGACCGTCTATTTTAACATGGTGATGACACCGATGACACTCGTCATCCACCCTCAGCTTCTCAGTCACCCCTATAATCCAATTGTGTGTCGCTTCCTCCCGGTCTGTGTTTTCTCTCCTACGGCGTATAAACGGTGTCTCCCCGTCAACCCCGTTTCTCCCTTCCGTATCGAAGAATTCTTCGTCCGGACGAGTTTCGCCGTGAAAGTCGGACAAACTGTTCAACTGTGTCAATTAGCTCTGCAGCACTCGTTACAAAGTTATCTCTCTTTCTTTTTCGTTGCCTTTCGTTTTTAAATACTCTTTATTTTAAATACTTTATCATAGCCGATATCGCGCACTATGTTCCTCCAGTTTTTCGCCTCTCAACGAGATTATCTCTCGCGTATTATATCGATAAGAAATTTAAAAAAATGTCTACGCTTCGCCCACACGAACGTCGAGTCGTATCGATAACACTGTACTCTCTTTCCTCGTTTGTCATTAACACGAACGATCAATTATCCCCTCGAACTCCGCATATCGCACCTCTTTCGCATAATCGTTTCCATGGTACGAAAAAACAAGAGAAACAACCAACGAACCCTTCGCTCGCGTCAACGTCCCTTCCTCTACTCTTCTTGCGGATACCACGAAAAAACAATCAAAAAAATCTATCGTATACGCGTTAAAAAAAAGGGCCGGGCGAGAGAACTCCACCTTCACCTTGAACTCAAAGGAGGAGAGAGACGGATGAGAGAGGAGACACTGTGGCGGAACCACCATGACACCTGGATGGGGATTTTAAGCCACGAGCACTGATAGGAAGAATCGAAACGACTTGATTATCTCCGCGATATTCTCCCGACCTTCGCTCAAAATAAACCGAAATAAACTCTTATAAATTTCGCTAAACACTTATGTTATTTTTAATTATTATTTTTTGGAAATTTTCATTAATCTATCGATAAAAATGAATATCATTTATCTACAAAAAATTTCTGAATACCGAAATCCGTTTTTTTTTTTTTAAAGACTCACCTTTACGAAGTGAAGGTTCTCCTTGTCGAGGAGGAACTCCATGGATTTATGGGGCCTCTGGTTGATACAGGTACCAACGGAATTGTGATGAAGATCCTGATGATCCGACGAGTTTCTACCACCGGAGCCAGGCGACTGCGGTACGCGCAGTGCGTTATCGTTGACGAGATGATGATTGCCGTCACGTCCCTGTCGGCTACTCGTGTGATTTAGATTAAGAAGACTACGGGTCTTCTTTCCGGATTGATTGTTGCAACTCGTCGACGAAACGGAGTGACCGATCGACGACGCCCCGTTAACGCTAAGGTCGACGTGGACGACCGCCGGCTCGGCGGCGTCGAGGTCGGTCTCGAGGAGGCCAACCGGACGCGGCTCCTGGGCGGCCTGCATCGCACGGGCCTTCGCCATCTCGATCGCGGCCGGGCTACCCAGATCCGTTGCCGCGCGCCGGCGCGTCGTACCGCAAACCCCCGACGACGACCTCGACGTTGGCGTCGTCGCGCCGCTAATGCGCGCACATCCTACACCCTGATGATGCGACGGCGGTAGCGGCGGCTTGCTGGACACTGGCGGCCTCCCGTTTGGACTGTGATAACATACCAAGAGATTACACTTTTTTTCCTTTTCTTTTATAAGACTCCTCCATCCAACAACATTGCTCGTCGGTTGATAAAGTTGGCAACTTGCAATGTTTCTTCGCGAGATTCGAGTCATATTGTCGCTTTCAACATTGAACTACAAGAATTCGTGTTATCGTGAGAGCAAAGATGCTATTAAAATACGAACTGCGTGAATTCGATTTATCTTTGGAGCGAAGAAGCTATGAATTCGCTTCGACGAATGAAAATGACTCGATTTCTTTATTTTTGCTCTTATAATGATAGTGTTAATTGTTAATATTCGTGCAAAAAGCGATAGTGATAAAACATTCGAGATGCATGCATTCGAGTTCATGCGGTATTTTGTATATAAAAACAGATAATTGCCCTGAGTAGTAACTCGAGGGATCACTCGAGAGTCTTTCATCGGCTAATTAATATTACGATTACAATCGCTCGAACTAAGAGAGGTCATTAATGTTCATTGATATAAGAATCTAAATAAGACTGAAATTTATGATAGGGCACTTTATCGTGTTTCGCTCTTGAGAATCCGTCGAGTGTTAAGATAAAAAAATGTAAAAAAAGGAAAAGGAAAAGCGTGGCGATTGCCTCTCTCTTCTCGGAGCTCATAGCATTCGAAGGCTTCTGGTGAATCCCCACTTGATACTGTGTTGGCCCCGTGAGCGATTGTACGGAGATATCCACTCGGTGAAAGAGCGACTTTCGCTCGCGTTTTTCTTTCTTTTTTTTTTTTTTCTTTTATCTCGTATCGCTCGCAATTGCGTGAGAGAGGGACCTCCCACGTTTAAACAATTTTACACGAGTTTAACACAGCCGCGAAGCACCGGAGACCTCTGTGTCCCGGCGGCAGTAAACTCCGTGAACTTCGAGAATTCCGTCGGTGTGGAGAAGTCGTAAAGAGCGGAATTACGATGAAGGGAAGACGGCGCGTCTTTGCTCGTACAGAGCGATGACGCATGTATGGACTCTCTTGTAGGATAACTAGACGCGCACTCACGCTTCGTAATCGTCTGATTAAAATCTCGTGCGATGCAGATTAATCGTTTAACTATAGACTACGAGTCTTCTCTCGTTAACCTTGGATTATCGTGTAGCTTCGTAGTCCGCGTGGTTTAGTCATTTAACGTTGAACAACATGGAGACAATCCCCCGCTCGACGATATTAAAAAATCGCGTATTGTATTCTAATTGCATGCGATGATTCAAAGAGCGATTAAAAATTATTCAGCGACTTCTTGTTGCACGTATAGCGGAAAAGAAAAATGTTCGCGATTTATTGCTATAGTTTTATTTGAAGGAAAAAAAAAACGGTTCGCAATTGAAAATAACGCGAGAATAAGAGCAGAATAAAAACGAATTCTAATACTGGTATTGAAAGCTTGTGTAATCGTGTAATAAATTTCAAATAAATGTGTGTTGAAGTTTGAAAACAAATTTGGCAATACATCGAAAAATGTTATGAATTATTATTTATTTATTTTTTTCATTTTAAAAATGTCTTGTAAATTTCCGATTAATGTACGATGGTTTTGAATATGTAATTTCCGAGTACATTACATTTTTTTTCACAGTGGAGATTTCATAGCCACGAGGAATTATAGAGTCATTCCCACGCGACGCGTATAAAAGTACGCGAGATAGTAATTTTCGTTGGATCCCACGATCGTGTATAGCGGCAAACGATCGATAACTACGCCGCGTCTTTCTCGCTCGGCACATCGTCATATCGAGCGACAACAATCGAGCGATCCTCTCGTTGTTTCGGACTCGGATCGGTGGACAACAAAACACAACGCGTTCTATCTTCGTCGACCTCTCGTCGTGAACGCCTGAGGTTCAGTCTCGCGCACGTGTTTCTCGCGCGATTCGACATACAACAGAGAGATATATAGAACTGTATATACAGAGAGACAGAGAGACCGAAGGCCCACGAGTCATCGAGAACGAGCTATCCTCGTGGCAAAGGTCGTGACTCTCCGGGCGCAAGTAACTTCGCCTCTCTCCGTTTCTTCATCGTCTCTTTTGCTCTTTGACTCTTCTCGTAGAGGTACTCGTCTCACATTTCGCAGTTGGACCGATGATTCACGGACACTCATTCGACACTCATATTCATGGTATTCTCTATGAAAGCTGCATCCATAGGCATAGCCAGCAACGGTAGTTTAAGATACGACACTCTATAGTCCTCCGAGCCGTGGGATCTCGTGTTTACGTTTGTGACTCCAGACAAGACGCGAATGATAAATAAACATTGAGTCATTGACTACTTAAGCTCTCTGGATATACTATTGATAGAGTAAAATTTCGAAGAATTTTGTTTTACTAAGATGATGTAAATAGAAACATATTTTGTCTGTGTTGCGGCAATTTTTGTGTGATGATCTTAATTAGTCGTTTAATGATATTATCCGGAGATGGATGAGTGTTATATGATCTCGTCGAGACCTCAATAAATTTGGAGCAGAATTTATGAAGTTATACGTGTTATTTAGAGTACAGTATTTCGCTTTTATGAAAGGTGTATCGTTACGACATTCCGACTTAACAGTGAGATTCAGAGAGAACTTTAAATATTTCCCAATGGGAAAATCTGAAAAAAAAAAAAACAACCATATGGAAGGTACTAAGAACACTCATTTCGCATAATAATAATGTCGAAAAGTTGTTAATAAAATCGAAAAAAAAAATTTTTTGTCTCTTTCTTTTTTCTAATTTCCGTCATTTTTTTTTATGGATGAAAATTCACGAATTTTCTATACTTTTTCGCAAATCCCAAGTTTCTTGGTAACTAATCAAACATATTCACAAATACCGAGTAACATTTTTTCGAAAAATGAGATTTTCAAAAATTAGAATGAATTGTAAAAAAATTCATATGTAATTCAAAAAATTAATGAATCAAGGAAAACCAATCAGCTAAAAAAAAGTCGGTTGCCGAATGATTTTTCGAACAATTTTTTTCCGATTTTTTAATCACTTCCTGAACTTATTATTATGGAAAATCAGTATTTTAAACACTTTCTATATTGTTCATTTTTTTCAGACTTTAATCTCATAGGCAATTATTCAAAAACGCGGTATGCCGTTCACGTTAATGCGTTGAAAAATACTTTAAAAAATTCGAATTTTTCTTTTCGACAACCTGAGCTTTACGCTTAAGAGGTTAATGCATGAACAGCCAAATTGAAAATTTATATATTCTCAGCCACAGACCTTTCCGAGTGCGTATCACTTCAGAAAACCGTAGCATCAGCGACCCACGCGAGATAAGCGAAACGCCTCCGTTCGCATAACATACAAAATGTAATTCAGTGCGCAAGTTCGTCCCCGATAACCAGAATGAAATGAACATCAAACAATTGAGTCATAGAAGAAGAAAAAAATTACGCAAACTACGCGCGTAAGTATGAAAAAGAAAAAAATTCCATTGATCTTCGCGAGATGTTTGAGAAGAATAAATAACATAGTTGCCGCGACAACGAAGAGTGCACTATAAGGAAGAATTTAAGGTGGAGTAATGAAGCGAGTAACGAGCAAACGAGAAAGAGATTAAAGTGAAATGAACGATTGACTAACGAGCATCAGCAGCGGCGAGGAACAGCATCGGCAAACATAGCATTCGAGAGCAAACGAGTGCAACAGAGAAAATAACAGGGTGGGTGTGTAGGCGGCGTAAACCCGCCGGTCTGTATGTATCCACATGTACTCCAGCGTTGACTCTGCTGTTTGCGTTGCCGCTGCTGGGAGCAACGAAGCAGCAGAGTCCGGGACACGGTTTGCTGGTATCCGCGAGAGAGGCCCCCGCCGATCCGCCATTACGAAAGCGTCGATTACATTGACCTCCTTGTCGTACTCCTCGGGGCTAAGAGAAGAAACGATGGAGAAGCTAACAGCAAACACATGTAGTATACGCGATCCAAGAGCTTCGTTGCATCTGTAAGTACTTCGGGGGGTTCGCAAGAACACGTTGTGCTCCTCTCGAAAATCTCCTCGTCACAACTCGAGCGACTCGTGAAAACGCGAAGTTAAATTTTCACCGGTACACGAAACTGTCTTCAATAACTAAACATAGTTTCGTCTGGCAATACTCCAAGAAATCTTCCGCCTACAGAGACCATACGATAGTCAAAAAGATTCTTCGTTGTAGTCGCGTGCGATGCCGCATTGTAAACAAAAAGTAAATGAAACGAATACAGAGTTAATACCCTGCGAAAAAAAGCACCAAACGCCAATTACAAGCTGTGAGGGATCGACTTCCGCATTAGATAATTCAGAATTTGTCATCATGCGATTTAGTGAATACAGAAAAAAAAAAGTGCCTTAATATATTTCTTTACCTGGCGCACGATGCGCTGCGCTCCAAATCCGACAATCTTCTCGGTTTTCTCGGTTCGCCATCTGAATCGTCGCGCCCGCCGTCATTTGTTTTTCTTCTTTCTTCGTCCGGTGCGTGAAGCGGTATTATGATGTAATCCGGTTCCTTCTTCCTTCTCGTGGTACCGGGTTGTTCGTCGATCAATTTGCCACCGATCGTGCGATTGCCCCCATCGGCGGAGGTAACGTTAACGCCATCGTTTCTCTTCGTAACTTCGGAACGCGGCACTTTCGATCGACCACTGAATCGTAGACGGGAGAATCTTTGCAAAAAACCACCGAGACCTCCTTTCTTTCTCTCGTTAACCGGACTCGAAATAGTCGCATTGCTGTTTTTCTGTGGCGATAGATCGTTTTTCATCGTTATCGGCGAATGATCGTTGTTGTTTCTCGGTGGTCCGGTTGGCGAGGCCATCGCCAGCCTCTTTGCCGCCGTTGCCGACATTTCCGGACTCTTTTTTAACTTCGACGTCGTCGTTGTCGTTGCGTTTGTTTTGAATTCACGCACGTTTTCTTCTTCTTCTTCGTCTTCTTCCTCCTCGTCGTCACCGTCGTGATCGTCCTTATCCTCACGTCGCGCTACGACTGACTCCGAATGATTCGCGTTTGCTTCTCGATTCACGTCGTCGCTGCTGCGGTTGTTCCGTTCGAGCGAACTACCAACACCAATGCGTCCCGACATTATTACACGCGGTGGGGACGTTGATGTTACAGCACAAGCATCGACACAAGCAACGTCCCTGTCGGGCCCCGCATTCACGGTCTCGACATACGCACACACTTTACTCCTTCTCTTCGCTTCCTCCACCTCCTCCGCAACGCTGGACGCCTCCACTACGTTCGCTCGAGCGGATACAGTCGAAGCTTCGAAAAACGTGTCAACGGTATCGTTCCTTCCCCTCTCCTTTGCGTCGAGACCCTCCGACGTGGATGAAGCCGACGAGGATGACTGTTGCTTCTCGACTACGACGCGCCACAATCTATCTGCCGCTGGTTCGCGTTCCGTTCCATCATTATCTTCGTTCCTATCGCTCAGCGTCATTTTCTTATTATTATTCATAATCGAATCTTTCAATTCTCTCTCGAGATCCGACGGATATGTCGACGAATTTTCTAATCTCGCCGAATTTTTATTTTTCTTCGTTTCGGGATAAAATTCACCAAGAAATGATAATCCTCTATTCGCAGTTTCATCGATATCGTTCAGTCTCTGTGTATCGTTCGTTTCGTCGAGCTCGTTGCTACTCGTGTGTCCCACGGGACTTTTGTCGTTGTTATTGCTAATGTAGGGTATTCGGGTTCTCGTGATTTCTTCGTCGAGGTTCGCGGCTCGACTAACGTCAACATCATGAAATAAGTTATTGTTTAGAATGGGTTTTGTCTCCAGTGGATAATCTACTTCGTCGTCGTTATTAGCGTCTAATCTCCCTACCGTATCAATCCCCCTACCATTTTCTCCATAGAGTGAAAATAGATCCGAGTTTTTTTTTATCTGGCCGATCATCGACTCCTGTTGTTGTTCCGACCTCTCGACGTTTTTATTACGCGGTGTAACATGATTTTCGTTACGTTCCTCGTAACGTCCCGCATCGGACAATGTTTGCCTATCGTTGCTCCACATCGAGACATCGTCGACGATGCGATTTTCCGTCATTTTAATTTCATCGTCGGAAATTCCGCTCGTTGAGGTCGGATCGCGACTCATTTCGCGGACGAGATCAGCGACTTTGACGCCACAAGCGATAGTGGGCCTCGGAACTTCGTGACGCTCGTCGCACGCATCCATTCGCTGAAATGGTCGGGTTTTCGATTGCAACATTTTAATGTAATCCGATTGTTGTGCCAATTCGTAACTCGCGTTATTTAAAACTCGTCGTCTCGTTGAGTTGCCACCGGGTGAGTTCGGCGGCGATTCCACGTCGTCCTCGGCGCACGAAGTCATCCTTCCGACGGAACCAAAGTTTCTCTCGTCAACTTCGAACTGCTGTGCCAATTCGTAACTCGCGTTGTTCTTTACACGGCGATTGCCTCGTTGTTGTTGCTGTTGTTTTCCACTTGCGAGCCTTTGCATCGCTTCCATCGCTAGTAAAGCGGTGTTACCGCCGGCGCCGGTGGCTTCTTCGACTTCGCGCTTAAATTGCCTTATAGCCTCGTCGACAACGGCATCTATGTCGTTTTCCATTGCCATAGCCATCTCGAGAACGTTGTTCCCGCGATCCTGAGTCTTAACCGTGGATTTCGGCGGCTCGAGGTCGCGGGACGGACTCGTCGCCACGCCTGACTCACTCTCCTCTTCCATCGTATCTTCGTCTTCTTCTTCTTCCTCCTCTTCTTCTTCCTCTTCCTCTGTCGAGCTAACGATGACTTTTTCACGATCCAAATGCATTTTGGCAACTTGTTTAGCGTCGGGATCGATAGTCGATAATAGACTGCTACACGGTGCGTCCTCGTCGTTGACCTCGGTGACCTCCGGACGCGACTGGGTGCGCACCGACGAGGTCAACGCTTTACCGACGACATTGTCCTCGACGGCGCGTCGGCGTCTCGATGACGTTGACGACATCGTGGAATCCGTTCGTTCGGAACTCTTTGAACTTTCGATGGAACTCTGAGCGCTAACACCCGAGTCGTCCGCCATTTCGTGAACAATGACTTTCAGAATTGACGAATCGTCGACATTATCCAAATTCGTTATCGTCGCGTCAACGTTAACTTCTTCTTCGCTTTCGTTTTCGACGCTTTCGGTAACGTTTTTGCCGCAAAGATTAAGATCCACCGGTACACTCGCTACTCTCGTGTAATTATCGAAAAGACTTGAGGACGATACGGTGCCGATACTCGCGCAGGGATGATAATCCGTGTTACGCGACGTACGACGGGACGGATCAGTACAACTCGACTCGTCGAAGCCACTGGCCAGACTGGGCGCACTACGGGACTTATCCGTGAATCTAAAATTAAATTCCGACGAGTTGCTCCACCCTCGTTGATGCTGCTGCTGGTGCTGCTGCTGCTGCTGCTGATGATGATGATGATGATGATGATAATGTTGGTGAAGCAAACCGCTGCCACCGTTGTGTAGACCGTTACTCGCCATTTTGCTACCACTACCACAATCGGAACCACCGCCGACACCGCAACCGTCGGCTATATTTAACCTCGTCGTCTGATGTAGTCGCGAGGACGCCGACGTCGCAAGCGAAAACGCTGCTACCGTTGCCTGGCCGGATTTTAGGTCCAACACCGCGTCCCTCTTCGTCTCGATTCCGATCTCTCGCAGATCTATCGTATTGCGAAAATCCAAGGACGTCGAATAACTCGGTAAATTGCAATCGGTGAAACTTAAGAGACCTACGCGATCCTCGTAAGGATCGTAAAGTCTCAACTCGCGTCCCCGAAGGGTCACATCCTCGTCGAGTTCCTCCTCGTCGTCTTCTTCGTAATCATAGTCCTCCTCGTAAGGCTCGTCGTGCCAAAAATCTCTGAAAAATAAAAGTTTTTTTTTTCTTTTTTTTTCGTGCGGGGAACGATATTAGTCGTTTCGAGAGTAGATCACGCGGAGATCGCAATTGGCGGGCCAAGATAATTAGAAACCAGAAATATATTTCGCAGTCACGAGTCTCGAGAAGCGAAACATTACGCGGATGTCTAGCGAGAGTGGGAGAGAGAGAGAGATTTTCGATATATATCGATCAGACTCACCGTTGACCCCGATCGTTAATTCCTTCGCTGAGATCGTTGCTGGTCTTCGAATAGAACGAAGCTGAGAATCCGTTGCTTAGATCGTTGCACGAGGTAACGTCGTTTTTGTGACACGTATCGAGACTCTCGAAACTTCTGTAAGGGCGAAGCTTCGCAAAACCGTTTCTCGTGTTCGACGGAAAATCTTTTATCGTCTCACTCCTACTTTCGGCGACTTCTTCCTCGTCGCAATCCTCTTCGAGACTATCCGGCGAAGTGTTGTTATCGAAATGCGAATTCGAACGATTCGAGTACTCGAGAGAATCGTAACTGTAACCCGATGGCGAGACCGTCGCGCAGGTACGTTCGAGAGACTCGAATTGCAACAGCGAACTCGATCTCGATGACGACTCCGAGGATCTCGATGAACGCGGCGACGTCCAATGCTCGTCCGCCAATGTCATCGATGCGTCACGATCCTGACTCGCATTTCTTCGTCTTCGCTTCTTTGGCACCACGGAATTGCACTCACTTCCACTACCGTCCGGTCTTTCGTCTACGAAATCGATTGTTTTGAAACAAATAAAATTATAAAAGTGATTAGAATACATATGGAATAGATTATTCATTTTATCGATCTTAAATACGATTATTTTGCGAGTACAGAAGAATTACAAATTCGCAAAGCAGCGAAATCTTGTAAATCAATCGGCAATACAGTTTTTTTTATCGACTCGGGGCTTTGCATCAAATATCGCGATATTAAAAAAGTAAATACGAAATTCGTGAACAGTGGGAAAAACATCGTTTACGCAGCTATCAAACGACAGAAAAATGTCTAAAAACTAATTTTTTTATAATTTTTTGAGGAACAATTGAACGATTCAAAAAAAATTCGCGGACGAAAATAACTGAATTTTTTCGAGATAAAAACGAATCCAAGTAGAAAGGAAGCCAAATATTGATAATTGAGAAAATCAAAATCTTGTTTTTTTTTCTTTTTTTTTTTCATTTTACGCGCCTCTCGATATATGACAATGTTAAGAAAGGCTATGAAAATTAACGAGAAACGCCGGAAGCATAAATTGCTTACCTAAGCGAGTCTCGGTTGTGATAGAAAGTTACAACAGAAGATAGAGTTTCATCGTGAATCAAGAATGCTGCAATGTGGGTCCCGATCTAAGTTTAGTATTGTACTAACCGGGAGGGAATAGAGATAGATTACGCGATCGTAAAGTTTCGCAGAGCGGGTCGAGTGAATGGGAATCCAGTGCGGTTGATGCTGCACCATCGAGAACAACTACGCAGATCGGGAGTATAATTTTAGAGCACGAAAAGCATTAATTCACCGCAGCCTTCTATCGTTCGTACTATCCATGCAAATTTTCTCGGGATATTTTCCAATCGAGACGTAGTTTATTGCGCGTTTCAAACAAATTCCGAAAAAAGAAACAAACGGTGAAATATAGCGAAAAAATTATTGAAAATTTGATGAAAGATTGAAACGTCAGATGCAGCGAGACGCCGCGCGAGAGTTGCATGACATTGGCGCCTGAAATTATGCAACTGAGCTTACAGCCGAGTAGAAAGTGAAACTACGCTTCCAGCGCACAAGGAGTCGGCGCGTTTTCTAAATTTCTATGTTATGAAGAACACTATAATAATTTAACAAATACCCGAGTCATCGATAACTTTTTCACTTATTGTTATTATTATTATTATTGTTATTATTATTAGTTTTATTATCGTTATTATTGTTATTATTATTGATAGATGTAAATTGTATATATTTTACCTGTTGCCCTGTGACTGGATTTAATATGAATAACGCTCTCAGTTTCCGAGTCGGAGCCGAGCCAATAAGTGGTGCCGCTTCGATCCGAGTCGCTCTGCAAATCGTCCGAAGTCTCCTCTAGTATCGTTTCCAGAAAGTCCACTTGCTGCACAAGTGCCGTATCTGCGAATCCAAATAACAACAACGACATTGTAAAATTAGCAGCGATGTCTCAGCCTGAATTTTATTGCTCCGTAGGGAGATAATTTTTTTAATTTCTTTTCTTTTCATTCTTTCGTTATCGTACACGGGAAATCTTGTTGTCGAAAAAAAAAGAAAAAACGTATAGAGGAGAAAGGAAAGATTGAGGTCTCGTTGAGATGCGAGCGGCAGAGGGGACGGGGTCAGTGAAGATCAAACGAACGCGCCGGTACACACGAGAGTACTCGCGGACGTAATCAACGAGAGTCCTTAACGAGGTCTAATCGAGATAAGGGGACGACGAGCGGAGTTGACTGTACAACACGGGTGTATGTACGATGCTGCGGGACAAGCCGCATCGGCTTCCGTTTCACTTTCGCCGGTCGACTGGGCGCTCTCCGGGAAACAACGTTGACGAGCCTCTAACGGCTTCGTCTACAACTCGATCTTGCAAGTAATTTTTATTTTTATTATTTATTTTTTATTAATAATCATAATTTTTCATAGTCAATTAAAATGATCAATTCAATGATTCTTTCTTCGATCTATAACTTCGAATAATTCGAAACATCATTTTTAGCCAATTTCGGTCAAATAAATAAATAAATAAAAAATGTTTAGCTGAAAGATTTGAAAAGTTTACAAATTGTTGCTGAATTTCGCGATTCATCGCTTTGAATACCTGAAAACAAGAATATCTAACATAGCCAACAATTGTACGAACATTATTGATAATATTATATCATAATAATATTGCAATAGTATTATATTATTATTAATATTACTCGTGGTAAATGAATTCAACAAATATAAAATATACGATTTTTTTTTAACAAATACACGACAAATTCTTCATTCATTGTTCTTATTATTATCTCGTATTTATTTGGCTCGCCGTAGTTTGGATTTCTCATACAAATAAATACAAACGCAATCTCTAACGCGAGACTGGAGGGAATTTTTTTCGTGTCTACTTAAACGAGGCGCATTTATCTAGGTATAGCGTATCGTATGCGCAACGATAGGTAGATAGGTAGGCGTGTCGTGAAAACTGTGATTGAGACTATTTAACGAGAAAACCGGCGCTCGATGACTCATTCGTTCGCAGCTGACGCTTGTACGATTATGCAGTGGATATAACGCAGCACGACGCACGATACGTAATGCTTGCGAATGTTCCCGGATTGACGAGTTTCAAGGAAATCAATAGAAACGCTCTTAGTCCGGTGGAAGTGAATTCCGAAAGATTCCACGCGCGAGTCTCTCGATCTTCCGACATATCGCGGCGTTTGTTTCCCGAGTTTCTCCCCCCCCCCCCCCCCCCCCCCGGCGAATATTCACGTGATCTCGATCTTCGATGTATTATTCAACGGTCGGAAAGCACAGCGACTCCCGTAACGATTATCGTGCGGATCGAGAGATCTCGAAAGCAATCAACGAAAGCCTGGGAAAAAGTTCGTGAAAAATGTACGATTGATACGAACCACGAGAGAGAATACACATCGCGTGGCCATTGACTCTGTGGCAACCGTAGTCGTATTACGCAGAATCGATTAAGCCCCGCGTTCGCGAACACAAGTCGAGGCGCGGTATAATCATTCAATGAAGATCTCCGTTCGCCTTGTGAGAAGAAACTCGATCGAGACTCGATCGTTAATTATCGAAGCTCTCGTTTCCTCGTTTTTTTTTTCCATTTATTTTTTTTTCTCAACAAAGTATTCCGCAATAAAACTCAAACGATTGTGTTTCGATTCTGCAGTGTTACTTATTTTCTTTTTTTCTCATACGAATACGGAATACAAAAATAAAGAGTTTTGCTAGTTGCGCGAAGTTCACGGCACAATGGTCGAGCGCTGTGCTCGGGATATAACAGTTGGTTGTTGTTACGAATCGAGATAGGCGAGCATCGCTCGACGAATCGAGCGAACAGCATTGCCCACGAGACGCGAAGTGAAACATAAAAGAATAACGAGAGCTTAACAGCTGCAGTGATGGGTTTGATGCGCGGTTAGGCCCCCTCGACTATACGAGTACCGAGTCACACTTGACTTTGTGATTCGTGGTTAATAAAGACAGTCTGTAGTTTCTTTGTCGATCGTAAAAAAAAAAAATGATCGAAAACTATCCGAGGGCGCGTTCCGTCGTCGAGAACAAAACATCGAGGAATTTTTATTCTTCCTTTCGAAACAATGCGGAAGTGAAGAAAAACATTTCGAATGCCTTTTGTCGTGTTACCAGTTACGTTTTCATTTCGCTATTTGCGGCAACACAAGCGCCCTCCCACCTCCGCTCCCTTCCCGCGTTTGTGTACAAGTCACAAGGTCAAAAATTCCGGGAAAACTCGTGCGAGGGCCTTACGTAAAACAAGGCATTAATATAGGTGTTTTAGTACACGACGAAGAAGCTCTCCGTATGTTACCCGCGCGTATTGTAAACTATTTATTCAACGGCCGGCATGTTCCATTATGTCTTAACGAGTTTAATGCGCGTCGAATAATTTTCTGATGTGTCTATATCAGCGGCGTGTGTCTACCCGCGTGGTTATTTGCGAAACGAGATATATATATATATATATAGGCGAGACAAACGGAGATGGCGAAGTCTGCGCGTTATCGCTTTCTGTCTCGACACACATTTTTTTTTCGTCATCTGTCCTCAGCTGGGGCTCACGCGTAAAACTAGTCCCTTCCCGCTGCGCAGCTTCGAGGCGCGAGTCATACCATAACAGAAGGCGAAGGAAAGCCGGGTTGGTCGGCTAGGAAAGTGCCAGATTCTTCACGCTCCAGAGCCTCACAGAATTCCTACGAGTTTTCTGTGTTTCTCCTTTAACGCATATAGATAAGGTGCATGTTGTACGTAATCTATCGGTCGAAGCTTCGGAAACGAGAAAAACGAGATCGATGACGCGTGTACACGAGAATAAAGCGAAAGGAGGGGGGGGGGGGGAAGGGGAGGGAGAAAGAATTTTTCGTGGTTCTCTGTGAGTGAACGAGCAACAGGTAATCCCGGGCTCCGCTGGTCAGCAACAGGTGGTCTCGACTCGCACTGTTTTCTCTACTGTATTGCGTTGACTCGATATCCAACGGCAATACATGCTTAACACTTGCGAATTGTGTTACATATACATAACCTATATTTTTATGTGTTCTGTGTTTATATATATGTATGTATATGTATATATGTATATGTATGAGAAAAACTATGATCAACGCGCAATTCTCGGATCCAGCCGTTCATGCGAAACAAATTGCGTTGCGGAAGAGCTCCGCGTCAATTTCTGCAGCAACAAAGTGCGCGCGCGCACGTTCTGTGTCTCGCACGTTGTTCGAGCGTTACAGGCTTCGGACGCTGCTTCGTTGGCCTCGCGATCTCGTCGAAGGAGAAACCAATCGGTACGGAGAGCTCGAGGTCAACAATGTTACACGTATTGAAGATATAGGGAACTTGAGCGAATATGATGAATAATCACGCACCGTTTATCATAGCGTATGCGTGCGCATTGTACCATACACGTACATATGGCTGTTACCACCTATGACTCGTGTTATAGTAATATCGATAACGAGACTAACACTTCGATGTCGAAAACAAAGAAAAAAAAATTAAATTAAAAAAAAATCAATCGTAACGAATAAATTCGTCGGACCTTGAAACTCTGATTGTCGAACGCGAAGCACACGGATGTACGATGAATTGAACGCGATACCACGCCAAGGAACGCTAAGCCAACAACTAAAGAGCAACGGATTTCGCGTTCCACCTGCGGAGCATATGCTCGCTTCTTTTTCTTTTTTTTTTTCTCACTTCCCTCTTTTACTGTAAAACTACTGCTCTGTACTATATATGCATGTGTATTATGTGTGTATATATATATATATATACACATTGTACGAGAGAATTCGTGCGTCCCACGATGCATCGCGGCTGCTATATAACGCCATATAGTAATCATGTAAGTACAGAATGACCGTAGCGTATACATCGAGGAAGCGGGGGCCATTATGCCCGAGAGTATTCCGTTATACGAGCACAAGATCTCTCGACGTTGTGCCCGATGCCGGTAAGGATTCTTACTTAGGGGACCCCCTCCCCCCCCCCCTTCCCACCCGACCAGCGTAGAACGAGACTTGACGTGAAAAAAAAAATGGCGTGCCTAGTCGCTTCGTCGTTCCGGGCCATGCGCATGAAAAAAAATTCGCTCATTCGCTACGAATTACAATGATCATTTTTTTCCGATGTTCTTCAACGAGTGCGAGACTCGAGCCGCGACTAATCCAATAAACATATCGTGTTTTTTTTCTACGTCGAGAGATATTTCGTAGTTTTTTTTTTCGAGTGTTCGTGATCAGCGAAAGAGCGTTTGCACACACATTCGGTCATTTAGTACTTCCTCGGTATCTAAGAAAGGCGAATTACGGGAGATTCGCGTTCGCGTGTCTGTTTTTCACGAGGAGCGTTTGTATGTTTTACAGATACATGTGGGTGGGTAGAAAGTAACCCAGATCCTTGCGACGAAACTCGTCTATTTCCCGTCTATACAACCCCCCCCCCCCCTTCGTCATTGCGTTACTAACATAGTATATGCAAACTGCTACATGAAGGAACGAGGTAATTCATTCTCCTTACGGATGTATCGCGTGAAGAGGCACTACGTAGGATGAAAACTATTTTGGCGAGGTAAGCATTATATGTTCTCACATATCTATGTACATTGAGAAAGAGGTTATCTGGAGCGTGTACGACAATCACGCGCGAAAAAAAAAAAGTTATATCGGCTTATGAAATACAGATGGGCGTATCTTACGATATTTAACATGTTAGACGACATGTCGGCACACGTCTTTATGAATCTCGGGGAACGATATTATTTAAAGACATTAACTTACTTGCGTGTTAAAGAGTTTTCCGGACACAAATTAACGATAAAATGTTGAATGTGTTTACACGACGAGCAATTCGATGTTTGAGAGAAATTTCTTGGGACGATAATTTTGCGAACGCGGGTGGAAAAAGTTTATAGACGACAAAACATGAGATTCGGAGAGAATTTTGAATAAATGCGAATGGATTAAAAATATGAATCTCAACCGATAAAATGATAATGGATTACGCGCTTTTTGGTTTCTCGGCAAAAGGATATCGTAAGGGTTTTCCGAAAATAAGTTAACCCTTCGAGGCGTAGATTTATGTTTACTTTACATAACCATAGAAACTTTTCCCGATGTCAAGAAATTCATTTGAATAATTCAATCCGAGTGAAAAAATGGTGGAACATCTCTTGTTTCACCATGCAAAAGAAGTTGAGGGTAAATATATAATGCATATGTTATTTATAAGAAATTGAATATTTCGAGAAATTTCTCGCGACGACAATATCAATATCTGAGTTCGAAGAAAATTTTATTCGCACTACTCTTCGCTGGCTTATCGATGGAAAACATCGAAAATAAACAGAGAACTTTGATTTCTTGATCGAAAGAAGAGAATCTTCGGATCGTCGACGCAGATATCTCTGAACTATATATATATATAATATATAGCATCTGTGTGGAGAAACATATCCGGTCGTTAAAGGTGTGAATACACGCCATACGCATCAAAGCTTATCAAGCGCTCACAAACGAATACGATCTCGTGAGAACTTTTGCCTCTCTCATCTCACCAAAGATATTCACGCACTTTGTTTCGCTCTGGTATTCGCACACAAGATGCCCCCTTCCCATCGCCCGGCTTCATTTCATTCTAATTAAGCGTTTAAAAAAAGAAAAATATACTGTTTGATAACTATCGTACTATAATAGTAATTTGCAACTCGGCTACTAACGAGTACTCGCATCTTCGATGTATACGCCATTAAAAAAAAAATCGTATTACCAAAGCTGAGAACACGTTCTGTCGATAATAATTTAATTAAAATGTAAAACATATCTTTCCAGCTTTCTTATAACAGCTAAAACAAATAAATTCCTTGATCTATGGTAAAAATAATACAGTACTGAAATCAGTGCCTTTCACTCCATCTTGTAAGAACAGTTAATTCGCCACGCGATAAACGTTATTTATTATTATCGTTCATTTATTTGATCAATTATTACCGTTGTTTTTATTTTATTTTTTATTATTTACAGTACTCGTGAATCAAAAAGAGTCATAGAAATAGATAAATAAAGAAACACAATAATAATAAAATACGTATTATTTTGGATACACGTAAATAATCTTTAAAGTTCATGCGCACGTTGATATGCATGTATATATCGTGGATCTTAGCCGAGGAAAAAGATAATACTCCAAAGCGAAGAGGATATAGGTACGCGGCTCGAGGCAACGACCGTAACGTTAGAACCCGGTTGCGACAATATTACTACAAAAAAAAAAAACGAAAAAAGAAAAAAAAACCTCCGGGGAAAGGGTGAAGGACAGGATGAAAGAATGAAAATGCCTGGCGTACGATGCCTGGTGTACGATGACGATGACAATTGTAAACGTGAAATACGAACCATTAGCCCGTAAATCCTCGTGCGTAGGCTGAAAGTGTTGGTTGTGTTGCTGATGCTGTAGCTGAAAGCCGTAGGCAGGAAGCCACGGATTCGGACCGTTCACCAGATCCATGTCGCCGGCAGCCATATTCGTTCCCCGTTCTTCTTCGTTTATCGTATCAACGAGCGATACATCGAAGGATGATTCTTCGATATTATCTTGCCGTTCATTTTCCTGTTTCTCCTGCTGTTGTTGATTATCAGCGATATTATCACCGGTACGAGGCATCGACGACGTCGACGTTCCGACGCACGTCGACGACGCCGTCCCGCTGCTCATCTTCGTCGTCGATTTTTCACCGTCTCTTCGCCGCTCTCCTGGACAATACACGATTCTCTCGTGCGCGAAGCGCTCGCAATAGTTTTCGTCGTACTCGACGTTGTATCCCGGTCGTTAGACGCTCCGTCGAACTGTGAACCCCTCTTCCGCCTTTCCACGAGGGGCTTCATCATCCTCTTTCGTGAATTCCTGCTCCCGAACTTTCCTCTCCGCCCTCTTTCACTTGTTCACTCAACTCTTCGTCGATTGATATCTTAAAAAAAAAATTATAATAAATAAATAACAACGATAAATATTTAATGGTATTTGCTTCGTTCGTTAGAAAAAATATATCGAATTATTACGCACGCGAATGAATTCGTCTACGCGGTTTACGATGAGATAGCAAAAAAAAAAAAAATGACGAGACTTTTGAAAGTGGAAACGTGTATCAGGACTAACGCAGGTATAATTAGGGCAGAAGGAAAGTTGGATTTTCGAATGAAATTTCACGCAACGGGAGAGAAAAAAATGAAAAAAAGAATGAGTCGGATAGAGATAAAAGAGAGCACCTCGTGCAGCTGACAGGACGTAAACATTTCACGCTACGCGCCTGAATCCCGAGAGCGCGCAACCACATTAATTCCGTTCAATTCATTGTACCCTCCTTTTTTTATTTGTTCTTTCATTTATTTCAACTCGCTTACTCTTAGTTTTTTTTTTTTTTTTTTTTTTTTTCCTGGCTTCTTCGCGCGGGTCTCGCGTATTCGTCACTCCCGTTATTTTCGACACGGGGCATTGACACGCGGTCCCCAGCCACAAGGAGCCCGAAGTACTTTAACGCACACGCACACGAATCTCTCTCGTCACGAATGGAGATTCGAGATATACGCGGAGTTTCAGTTGTACGAGTCTTTCGGTGTTTTTTTTATTTATTTTTTACCGTAAGCCTCGCAATAAAAGTGTACCTTGAGGCAAAGAACTGACGGAAGCACCGAATTCAAGTGCATCACGCTTGCCGAAACGGCCAAATAACTATCTTCTTCGCCTCTTCGCAATCTTTATTTCTCATTTCGGGAAAAGAAAATACTGTGTTTCAGGAAGCGACGCGCGTGCAAATTCACGAAGGACCGAGAAATCTTATTCTTATCGGAAGAAACCGCGACGAAGTCTCGAATGGTTATTTTTATTTCGTATAAATTTTCGGAGAATTTGATAAGCGACTGGGGGTTATCCAGCAGCCGGATGCGATACTTCGCGGGATCGAAAAAAGAAAAAAAAAAAAAAAGAAAAAAAAATTGAATGGCGATTCTATAGGCTACGATACGAAGAGATCTTCCCCGGCTTCGCTGTTATATTATTATTCGCCACGAGCTCGAAGTCTTATCGTGCATTACGTTTCTTATCGAGTCGCGATTATTCCATTGCCGCGTTGTTGCGTCTGCCGAACGTATATTGCTCCTCTCTTAAAACTAAAACTCATTATACAAACATTCTATGAATCTAATCTGAACGAAAAAAAAAAAGAAAAAAAATTCAGAAAAGAAAAAAACACTCGAGAATAATTATGCAAAGTAGCGAGGAATATCTAACGGTGCAATCTTAGAGAAAGAATAGAAAGAAAAAAAAAGAACCGCACGTCGACGCGGTCACGTCTCGCTCGTCTGCTTCATGCACCGCGACAAATGCGTATCCAAGTACCCATATACGCGATAGTTAAAGTATGCATACAGTGTTACAAACAGAAAAAAAAATCCAGACTTACTCGATCCCGTCGCACGTGACGACAGAGGCTATAGCTCTCGAGTTTCTGAAATATTTACGAACCTCCCAAGAATCCACGCTGCAAACTCCATTATATAGCTTACACGTACACATATACCATTCATTTAATCCAGATTCGCAAAAATCCCGAATGACGCGCGAATACCTCACAATCAATTTGCCCTGACAAAAATTTATTATTCCCGCGATGTTTCTTTTCAAACGTGATGAACAAATATTTTCGTAAAAATAGCGATAACGTTTAAAAAAAATAAAATTCTTTAGCAAATTTTCACGAGTCTTTCGAATACAGATGTTGTATCATCGCTCGTGCAGCAATGACAGCCGCTGTCAAAAAGTCACGCGCGCTGCGCGTCTGCCCGTCGTCACACGCAAACATACACACACACCTTCGATGCGATTGCCAGCGAAGCGAAAAGTCGCCGAGACTGTCGTAAGAAAAGAATGAATTCCCATAGAGTCCGGAGGAGTTAAAGAAAGATGAAGATACGAAAAGTCATGGTAAGTGAACGAGCGAACGTGGGGGCGGACGTTCGGAGGTGAAGGAGTAAATACTACGGTACAAGTTAGATGATGAAGACGAAAAAAAATATATATAGTCGAGTCGCGATCTATTATGCATATTATATTGTAGTAGCAGTAGTTTTATACTGGCAAGTAGTATCGTACAGTGATGTATGAAAAAAAAAAACCGCATAGACAATTCCGTGTGCGACCGCGCTACGGCGAGCCGGATACCTGTCAGCGCGCATTCCACGATCCCACGGCGTGCCGAAGCAGCAGCAGCAGCAGAGAGTTGCTTGGGCCCTGTACCCCGCGCACTCTGTGGCTTTTATACAGCTCGTTCGTTCAACAGTGACTATATGACTTTCCAACTCTCCGCCACCTTGCAACGCGGGTTGCACCTTGCACCGACGCACCGCAAGAACATTTAACTTCGACTCGTCATATATAAAAAATTGCACTTCATATTACGAGGCACCCACTTTGAAGAACACAAACAATTTTTCTTCGGCGTACCGCAGTTTTGCGTTAAGAAGTTGAGCACCAGAGACAAAAAAAAATAATCGCAGCGAAGCGAGGAAAAAGTAATCACACAAGTCGTTCAAACTTTCTTTATATTCCCATCCATCTCTCGCGTGCACTTTCGCATCTTCGTCTGATAAGAGAAGACGAAGATTGAAGACACAGACGGCAACATGGCGTTCGCGGTTGCACGCGGGCTTCGATCTCGCGAAGCACACAGAAAAGTTTTTGACTCGCGTCGAAGTTAAAACGTCAACCGGTCGATGTCGATCTCTCGCGAGAGTGTGCGCGCGCGCGTGTTTTCTACGTGTGTATGTGTATATAATATTAGCGTAGCGAAGAGATCGCGAAATCGGTGAGTCTCGCGATACCAGTAGCCGCTTAACCGCGATATATAATCGGTTAAACTTGTGTACGAACAAAACGATCTTACGATCGAAAAAACAAAAACAAATGAGTAAAAAAAACACGAAACTTTCGAACGTAGTATTGTGTATTATATCCGCGTATCGTTTATCGTAGCACTTACGCGTGAGACTCGCGACGTGAGAGTAAACGCTACTTTACCGCCAGGGTAAAATACTAGAACGTAACTCTCCGGGCACTCGGGCTTTCGCCTCTCGGTTACGGGGGAGCCGAAGCCATCCCCCACCTACGTATTATTGCCACGTGATCCTGTCGGGAGGCCAATCCGTGTGGAGGCCCGTGCACCAGGGCCGCGATCGCGACTGAACCAACGGCAACGAGCAACAACGGAGCTCACTCTACTCTACGCTCTCCTCTGTACCTACGGTACCTACTATACAACGCCTGCCTACACTATCCGATTCGTTCTTCTCTTTCTTCTCGCTCTTGGATTCTTCTTCTCGCGTGCCCCCCTCGACTACTACGCGAGGATCATCGATACAAAGGAGCGCATCGCCGCGACCGAATCTCTTTAACTTTTATCTCGTTGCGTACGTTGTCTCTCGAGTACTATCTTTACACTCGCTCGTGTCGTTTCGAACTTCAATCGCGGTTTTTCATGCAAAAATATTTTTGACTCTTTTTAATCAATTTAAAAGAAAAATCGTTAAATATTGCTGTTAACCATTAAGTATACGGAATAACCTATCAATAACAATTTAATTGTAATTTGTATTTGACATAATTAAAGGATTTTTTTTTTATTGTAAAATACGAGTTTTTCAATGATTGACGAAGCCGCCTTGACGAACGGAATGCTTTCGTTTTTTAACGAAGAGGGGGGTCACTGACTCTCGTGCGAGTGAAGGCTGACCGACCATCGAGGTCGATATAAACACGAAGGACTCCCGGATGAGAAAGGGATTTGGCTCGTCGTTGATCGATGTCAAAATCGGATACGCGAATTTAATACGCGTGACCTTAGAGCAGTTGGGACGCTTGACGCTACGTAATCTATCGGAGGTTTTGCCGCGCGAAGCCGTACAATCGATTTCACACACGTCTGTTTCGCAGCACCCAGACCGAGGCGTCATAGCGATAAAACGCCCCAAATCTTCGCTCGAAATCTCCCAATGAATAAAGATACGCGATGACGTAATTACTGTATAGAAAAACAATCCGGCGTAAAAAAAAAAAAAAAAAAACAAATCGCGTGCTGTGCTCGTATCAAAAATTTCGTTAAAGATATACGCAATTCGAATATATTCTCTTTAATATATGAAGTATTATAGTATATGAGATACAGATTGATACAGAGCTGATCGCGTCATCGTGTCGCCGAGAATGACGAACGCTCGTACTCTATTGATATTCGAAAGAGGCGTTGCTCGTCGATCTGCGGAATGAATCGCCACAGTTGTGTCTCTCCCACATCGATCTATTATTATTGATTCTCGTTGCGCGGATCTGCGACGAATCAACCGACGAGATACAGAAAACACGCGGCAACGATTATCTTTGTGCGATCGGAAACTCCCCGGTAATATTGAGAAATGGCTGACGACATGTCGTACTCGTCTTCGCCCGCTTGTCTCGGCTCCGAGGGATCTGCAAAACAAAAAATTTGCTATAATAAAATAAAGTTAAAAAAAATTCCGATAATAAGTATTTTAAGAAAAATTTTAATGGCAGAACATTTTTTATTTGATTCATTGATATTTTAGAAGATAAAAATGAAATGGAAAACAAATTAAATTTCTTGAGAATTTTTATATCCCCGCGATTTCGATCGCCTCCCCGTGACCTCGGGAGAGACACTAAGTTTTTTCTCACCGTAATCAAAGTACTGCAGCGTCTCCGTGGCCCCGTCGTCGCAATCCTCGTCGTCGGATCTTACGATGTCCTCTCTCTTGAATTTGTCACGATTGCGCTTCGCCGCGTACGGACTCTCGTAGTCGAAATGTTCGTTTCTCGAGAAACGTTTGTCGGTCGATCTTCCAAATCGAAGCTGAAAAAAATTACGGATACGGCGCGGTGTAAGGATTACTAACCGTAATCGTAGTACTCGGCGGGTGGCTCCGTATAATCGTAATCGTCATCGTCGTAGTCATTCACCTCCGGATCGTCATCGTTCGAGTTGTATTCGGTTTCATCTTCGGTTTCGTATTCTTCCTCTTCCTCGGGTTCTTCGTCGGCTTCATCGCTATCGTCGTTCACCGGAGCCGGCAATTCGGCGCGTTTCTCGATACCGAACAATCTATCGAAATACGCGTCGTTCCACATGGCGTTATCATCGTCACGATTGAATTCTTCCCTGAAGAGTTTTCGCCGATGAAACGGAATCGTACAGTACCGTTCCCCTGTGACGACGAGCATCAAGAGGAGTCGCAATACGAACATAGCCCGCGCGTGAACATCATCGTAGGATTAATTAAAAATCAATGAAAAACAAATAAAAGACATTGACAGTTGTTTCGAAATTGCAAAAAAAAAAAAATAATGAGACCCGAAGGTTGCCGATTCGATTATCGATTATTTCTTGTCCGCGTTTTTTAATTTTTTCTTCTCAGGGAATCGCGGGGGCTGAAAAAACGGTTTCACTGAATTCAGCAGAAAGAGTTTCGATAAACCGTAGAAAATTTAGTTTATTTTTTGATTATTTTAAAGGAAATCACAGCAGTTTAATAATACATTGTGCCGTAGTTACTACAGAGAATAGACACGATGTGCGTCACGTTGTGACGTCTCTCGCTTTGCCTCGGTTCTTCGCGTGTTTTTGTTTTTTTTTTTTTTGCCTTGAGATTTTCTTTGGCCCGTTGCCAGAATCGATGCCAATAGTCTCGATGACGAAGTCTACGATCGACGCGAGGTCGGAATATTTCGCGCGTAAGGTGGTCCGGTGACGCGCATGCAGTGATGAACTTTGAACCGTATTTTACGAAAGGGCAAACGGAGCGTTTCGATTTGTCGGAGAGACCCGAATCACTCGATGAGCAACTCGTCCAATTCTTTCTCTTCGATCCCCCGATGAAATGGTAGGAATGCGTTTATGCGGGATTCCTATCCAAGAAAGTCTTAGTGACTATGTCGGATATCATACTAGCCATAGACAAGTATTCCTTGTTTCTGCAGCCGGGAACTGGACAACTGAAAAAAAAAAAAGACATAACGGGTAAAAAAATAACGCGATGAAATTATTTCAATGAAAAATTCAAAAACATTGTTATAGAAATGTTATAAAAAATAAAAACGAGCGAAATTTTAATAAAATCATCACGAAAACGATGAATAAAAAACGAAAAAACAAAATAAAAAAATTGAAGTTGTTTATTTGCCTACCGAGTTTTAGGATTTTGGCTCAGCAAACCAACGACGCTCTCGCGATCGTATATGTGACCGCAAACCGTATTTTTAATAGGGTCTGTCATTCTTCTCTTTGTAATCGGATCAATTACATTGACTGTGTCATGAGTGAGTTGTAACTCCCCATCGTCGGCATCATTGGCTTCGCCATTTTTATTTTGTGCTCCTGAAGATACAACATTTTTTAGGCAATACTGAAAAATGAATTTATGTTTAATAAGATTTCATTACCTTGAAGAACCTTAACTATTCGATCGAATTCTATCAGATTCTCATTTTTTGAAACATCCGGCGTGATCTCCGATACACGGGCCGTGAACTCCTGCAAAATACAATGGTTCGTCGAAACAATAAATAGTCGATAAATTATGGAAAAAAAATTATTAAAAATAAAAAATAATAAAATAATTTGTAAAGTAAAATGAAAAAAAATGTATTCGAAATAAATAAATAAAAAGTATTCGTTACCACTAAGTGATTTTTCTGATTGTCGACGTGATCCATCTCTTCCTCCGTGCAGCACGTAGCTAAGATATCATCAAAGATCCTGCACTGGGCTTTGACTCGTTCTCCCATCTCGCAACATTTTTTCACTTCGTCGCGCAACTGTTCGAGCAAAGATTGACGCGAATCGTCCTCTGAAAAAATCGTTGATACTTCGAGAGACGAAAAACGACATTTTTCCGGACCAACAATCGACTTTACTTACCAAAGTACATAATGATATTTGCCGCGGTCTTGCCGCAGCTTTCGAAAATCTCCTCGTTGGATTTTGTTATCTCCATTTTGTTTTTTACTACGAAAAAACGCAGCTTCTTCGAAGTAAATCAAGAAACGACTGACGATAAAACTTTATCGCTTGTAGCAGGTTATGTTGTTGTTGTTTTCAGTGACACGACGAGACCCGCCAGATTCTCAATCTTCGCGATCCGTAGTTCTCGAAATCTCCGTCTGGTGTCGCTACTCGGTTTAAAAAAAATTGTTACGATGTTTTTTTTCTATCGATACAATTAAATGATACAAAAAATTGTAATATTTCATTTTTATTTAAAAAAATTCCTTTTTTACAATATATATAATACTTCGTTGGAGTGAACATCATCGAAATATTCTCGAACTCTGAGTTTATTAGTTACAGAAATAATCGCACTAAAACGTTCGACTCTCTTTTGGCATGAAAAATCGTTGGACTGTACATTGTCGTCGTTTTGTTCGACGCAAAAACCTCGTGTTTTCAATCGTTTACTGTCAATCAATGTTCAGCTGAAGATACTGCGCCCCGGAGGTCATCTGACTCTTAGTCAGTTCCATCTTTTGTTCCTTCAATTTAAGAATCTTTCTCTGCACCTCTAATTCGCTTTGTCGCATAGCCATTTCTTCCTTATGCCTTCTCTCCTTATTTGTCTCTGCGAGAGCAAAATTTCTATTCATTTCGGCGAGAAAAGTTTCGAAAATGGCAAAAGGAATTTTGGTCGGTGCGCTTTCCTTGGATCTCTGAGGAACTGTCGAGGGACTGACGCAAGTTTCCTCCGTTCTTGGAATGGGTTGTTCGCTGGGAACATTTTCTCTACTAGCTTTCTGTGCTATTTTGGCGGAACCGCTGGGCGGTGGAAAATCGCTTTCATTCAAATACATGTGTTTATTTTTTTCATTGAAAATCTCATCCAACGCTCGTTTGTGTTCCCAGTGTCCGTAGTGCCTTATTCTTCCTGGTTTTTTCAGTTTTTCTCTGAATACGAGATTCTTGTATTTTCGTTCCAAAACTCGCCACTTGTTTTCGCATTTCTGGGGACTGAAGTAAAAACCAAATTTTTGCATCTCCAGCGATATTGTCTCGAACATTTCGCGGAGGCTTCTTAACCTCGTCGTCTGACCGACTAGCGAATGATACTTTTTGTACTGTGTTATGAGACACGACGTGGCGTGACTCGTCCATAGATTCAACGCCCCAACGTCGGCGGTTGAGGGAATTGTACTCGTGTTTTCAAAACCCGCGAAACCGTTTTCCGCGTCGTCGTCGAATTCGTGACCGTCCGGTTCGATTTTAACTTCGACTGTCGGTTCCATGTTTCCTGCAAGGAATACAATCCGATAAAATAGCAATGAAACCAAAGTTTGTCGGAACAAAAGGTCCGCTGTGCGCGAAAATTTTACAACTGCGATATTTATATCGAAGTCAGCGCGATAAAAAAAGAAATCCGTTTCTCACCGTTCGTATGCCGCGTATTGGCCATTAAGATTGATCGAAACTCTGCCGGGTCTAAACAAACGTTCGACGATTACTATCTCAATGGTGGAAATATCGGTCGCGCGCGGCAAGCAGCGAAAAACCAAAGGATAACAAGTTCCAAACCGGTACCTCGTGGAACTGGTTCCGTACGCGTCAAGAAGTGATAATCGTCAGCCATGTTGTGAAAAACCGGCGTACAAAGTCTCTCTCGTATCGTATCAAAACCCCACCTCGCGGTTAAAGCGTGGCCCGGCAACTACGACTTCCTTAGCACGAGTTTTGAACTTATTTGGAACTCTACGACGCTGGATGAAGATAATTCTCATCTCGCAGCCATAATACTCAGCCGTAAGTATCTACAGATTACGACGCTATAACCTCAGTATCTTAAATTGTTGGCGAGAAAATTGCGACATTTAGATCCCAATCGATCATTTAGATGTTTTAAAGATTATTCGAAACAGCGATCAACCTTTCACCGTTGCGAACGGTAGAAAAATGTCTCGACCAGTTTTAAAGCAATCGCGATCGAGTTAATTTCTCTAAAAAAAATAAAAAATAAAAAAAAATCCCCGTTCGATTAAATATCAATGATTCTGCAAATGCCATTCCGATCGATAAACTCGTGCCTGATGAAGCAGCAATTTCCCGAGACTACGAAAACATTCACTGCTTTCCCTTCGCGGCAGAATCTTCGGTTGGTCGATGGCCCGAATCTTTTATAATCTATTTATTATGTCTCTTCGCCATTCCGAACAAAAGGATTCGGAACAATCCTTCTGTCTCGTGTACTTTCGAATTCTCACCAAACAAAACGATAATTCGATAATTGATCGTCGCGAATTCGTTCGCTCGGTGATTGCTCTATAAATAGCAACGACCCAATCAAACATCGAACGAGTTAGCGAGAAGTCAGGTAAATGCTATCAGGCGCACTGTGTACCTGGAATCCTGTATATACAATCTCTCTCGTCAATCCCCCCCTCCCGTTCCTCCTATATGTCTCTCTCGCTATAACTCACGAACGCGAATAAACTGGTAGAGAATATTTCATGAATTTTCATCTGTAGGCCACAGAGGATGAAAGTGAAAGGGTCGCGAAGGACGAGGACGAGGCCTTCGGGGGGATTGGAGTGACGAAGAAACAGCGAGAGTGAGGACGGAATCACGCGGGCGTGGCTAAATATTTTCGCGTACACATATACGTTTTTCGAGGCGCAGTCGCGTGCACCGCGCGTAAGTTCAAAGACTTTGACACGCTATCGTCACAAATCGATGTTTGGACAACGAGAGGAATACGATCTTTTTTTCTTTTTTTCTTTCATTATGCTCTTTTTTCTCATCGATGTTATCCACGAAGGCGTCAAGTGATCGCATCCTCGAGCATCGCACTACGGGGACGATTCAGGGTCGTTCGTGTAGCCCCGAGGCTCTGACATAAAGCGTCTCGCACGCTCTAATTCTCCCTGTCAGAGTGGCAGGAAGCAAACTATTTCGTAAACTCCGAACAAACGTTATCTCCGCTCGGCTCGTGCGTTCGAGCTATGCGTGACCCTACGCATTTCGATGCTTCCCGTCAAACTGACCAACTTTTCTAATGTTTGTACAATTAATTGCCCGCAGATGTTGAATAAAAAAAAATGGAATAACCTTTTATCCATCTCATGCGAATTGTCTGAATCAGAATTTTTATTTTCAATCAATCTACGTGGGAGAGGGTCGTCGTGCTCCCCACGTTGCTTCGAGCGGATATATAATATCTCCGGTTCCTGAACGGGTGCGCTTACGGGTCGGACTGTACCGCCTGGTTTCGTAGTTTCGATTTCCTCTGTCTGTCGACTCTCTCGCAGGCGAAATGCACCATGCGAGAGATTCGCGTGTATACGTAAGTGTATGTATGTGCGCGTGCGCTGACTGTGTGTACGATAGAGAACTTTTGCCGAGCAGTAAACGTGATTCGTACGTACAGAGCAGAGAGATTCTGACGTCAGGGCTGGTGCGCCGGTCGAGTGGTGGATAGTCGCGAAAGGGTCGCTCAGCGACGACGAACAGCAGCAGTAGCGAGCGAGCGAGCGAGCTAAAGCGCGCGGGGGGGAGAGGAGAGAGCGCGTTTAAGAGCAAAAGGGGGAGAGAAATGAACGCGATGGCCGTAGCATAACTCGAGGCGAGATAGAAAGAGAGAAAGATCTCCGGACAAGCGCCTATGCGCCGTCGTGCCTTTGGCCACCAGAGAGGCGAACCTCGGAGTCGCGCGTTTCTCGCGTTTACGTTCGGGGTTTCACGGTGCCGCGGCCGCGCCGGAGAGACCGGCCTCGAAGAGAGTGGTGTGTTTGTCTCCCCGTGTGTGTGTTTTCGCCTCATTCAATTTTCTTACTCGTTCTTCACCGAAATCCCCCACCTCCCTTCCCCCCTTTCTTCGTATCTCTTCACGCGAGACAGGTGTGTCGTGTTGCTTTCGATTTCCACTGGTGCGATATCGCGCCCCGGTGGACCTCGCGTCATCGGTTTTTAACCTAACCGACACACGAACAAAATTTCATCGACCGGCTGCGAACGCAGACGAAGTTACGAAAAAACGTCGAACGAAAAAAAAATAAAAATTGTCGAATACTTATCGCGTTGGAAAAACTGTTGGAGGGGATATTGGTGATAAAAGAAAACGTTGCAAAAAAAAAAGAGCAAGTGCAGACACGGTAGCTTTGGTGCGTGAGTGTATGTGTGTGGAAAGATACGAGTAATCGAACGAGATGATGCAGCGGTGTAACGAAGCGAGATATTAAAAATCCTCGCCTACACGGAGTATTCCTATACTCCTTATATCCCCCCATATACTCCTACACTCTCTAAGTTAGGAAAGGATCGCGAAAAAATAAATAATAAATTAATAAGTCAGATTAAGAAGAAGCGTCAGCATTAGTGCACGCGTGCGACGGAGCAGACGGTCGTCGTTGAAAACATGGCCTCCGCTAACGCCAGTACAGATTGCAGCGGGAACGTGAGTTCGAGTAGCAACGACAGTGTCGCTGTTCCACAGTGGAAGAGAGATTTGATACAGAGGCGAAGACAGCAAAACAAAGTGTTGACGAGCAACGGTGCGAGCGTTAAACTTTGTTCAGCGGTTACTGGCACGTTCGCGAATAACAATGTTGGTGCCGTCGATGCGGGAACAACGTTCTCGGAGCCGGTCGAACGTTCGCACGGTGCGTGCATCAGTCAGGAACAAAATCAGCAGCAGTCCGTCGGCGTTGGCGGCGTTGCATCGTGCGTCGTCGCGAAAACTCGCACGACCGACAGTATTAGCAGTTCCTCGGAGTATTCTTCGAGCAGCTGCCAACAGATTCAGAGCCAGCAGCAGCAACTCGCGGCATTAACGTCGTCGGTTTCGTTGCGAGGCCAGACGACGAGTAGCGCCACTGTTAATCGCGGCACCGACGAGAATCACGGTTACGCAGTCGCAGACGGAGAAGGGACCGTCGGAACTTTGGATAGCAGCGACAGCAGCGGCGTTTCGTCAGTCGTGTGCAACATGCGCCTCGAAACGGACGCTTCGTCCCTCTGTCCGAGTTCGGACGACGCGCCGAACTTTAACGCGCGAAACAATCAGCATCAAATCGGCGTTATGGTAAGCGGCATGGAACGCTCGAGTTTGGAATACGAAAATTACGAGAACGAGGACGCTATGAGAAATTACGGTAACAACGGTGTCAACAACAAGCAAAGATCGAGCAACAGGGAGCACGAAAACGATCAAGAGGCACGCGGACGTGCTTCGAGAATTATCAAAAGAATGGACAAGGAATCGAGTGCCGGTGGTGTGTGTATCTTCGCCGCTGAACAAGCGCGAAAAAGTCGCGTTGACAAAAGTGCGGAAACGATGATAAACAAGGATAATGGAAAAACTGTGGGTGACGAGTGCGAGAGCGACAGCTCGGAAGAATTGCAGTACGGTCCCGGTATCGTAAATCGATTGAAAAGCAAATATCTCAATCTCGCGCTTCGAGAAATGAACAAAACTCGCGTCTCGGTGCAGAGATTCAGACGTGCCGCGAGTCTCGAAGATTTATTGGACTGCGATGACGAACCCGGCGAAAAATCGACGAGAAAATACGCCAAAAGAAATTCACCCGGCGTTGTACCCAAAGCGGATCGTTACAGAAACGCCTCGCGTGGTAATGATTCGATGAAAAGAGCGCGCAGCGTCGAGACTCTCATGAGGTACAATGCACCAGCAGTCCCCGAGGAAGCGGTTCAACCCAATCGTTTTCTCGCGGTGCGAATTGGACAGGAACCGCCGAACGATCATATCGTACTGATAGACAGAAGTTCCGTCAAAATTGAGAGTCGTCTCGGTGATCCTGAGAGACCGCCTGCGATCAATAAACCGAAACGAATAAAGCCACTCCTAGCGGAGACCGAAAGGCCTCCGGCAGATCTAGTCAAGACGACGATGAGAATATTTGAAGGCTCCGTCAAGAAATTCAAACCGAAAGGTGAAGTTGCCGTCAAAGTTGCGACGTTCAAAACAATAAACGATACTTACAAAGCGCAAACACTGAAGAAAGTTGTGCCGAAACCGCCGATTCAACCAAAACCATTTGTCAATGGAAATTCCAAGGCTCCCGGTTCCCCGAAGAAAATAGCTCTTCCGTCGATACCAACGGCGGAACTCATAGAAAAACCAGAAACTCTCGACGAGTACAGAAACGACGGCGTTGTTACGGATCCTATAGCTCAATCGGTTTCCAGCGTTGTTAGCAAATTTCGACAAATCGAAAAATCGCATTCCCCATCGCCGTCGCCGGAACCGGCGTATAAACTAAAATTTTCGCCGGTTCCGAGTCCCGAACCGCCGTTATCGAAGCTGAAAACGAGTAACGAAAGTCTCGCGAAATCGCCACCCGTTACGCCGACACCATCGCCGAGAATAACGTCGCCTGGGGCACCGTCGCCGGCTTCGCCGAAACGCGATATAACGCGACAAAATTCGAGTCCCGTTCATCCGTCTTCGAGTCCGAACAGAGAATTGTTTCGCCAACCTTCCGCGCCGGAAGTACCGTCGAAGAATTCGACGCGAAATGAGGAATGCGAAAGGGACGCGAAGGAAATCGCCATGACGATCGTTGACGAGGATTCCAGGCGAGAAATTAGCGAGAGCAACGAGAGTTCGGTGGTACCGATCGCCAAGGAGGAAACTAAAACCGTCGTCGAGGATGAGCAGTCGATTTCGAATGCGGGAGAAACCGGTAGCGACGAAACCGAAGCCGTAGACGGCTCGAGAACGATAACGAAATTGGCTCTCGAGAATATAAGCAAAGCCGGCAGCACGGTGCAGTTTAATTTCGGCGATAAATCGTCGATCGGTAAGAGTTACCTGCCCGGTGGTGCTGCTGTCGCGATAACTCACAATGGTCAAAAGTCCGAAGCGACAAATGGTATGTCGGAGACGAAAATCGCGTCACCGACGTCGGACAATTGCACGAGTTCGATGCCGAAGGAAACTATTAACGACGATTTGTCGAGAGTAAACGAAAGATTGGAACCGGAAAAGGCACTCGAGGGAAAAGTTACGGATAGATCGCCGAGTCCGGGTGCGTTAAATCCAACCGAATACACTAAACCGATAGGTGCAATCTCGAGCCTCGGGCTGATAAAAACATCACCGACGACGACGACGACAACGACGACAACGATGACAACGACGACAACGACGACAACGTCTTATCCGCAGAGCAACGAGAATAAAACGATAAGAAGCCAAAAGACGGATATATCACCGCCGCAAAAGCAGATAGGAATAATTCGTCCGTTAGTATCGACGAAGACGCAGATAGCTCAACAAAATTTAAGCAATCGGGAACTCGAGAAGAATCTCATAAATCGTGTTAAAAGCATCGAACAACCGACAAAAGTCGTTGTTAGTCTAAAAAGCGCCGACGAGATACAGCCGGTTAAGAAAACGAGCGGAAGTCCCGGAAGCGGCGGCGGCGGCGGACTGTGGGACACTAAACCCTGGAATCAAGCCAACAACACTATGGTATTCAACTTCAGCAACAGAAAAGACGTTCCCGATTACATCGAGAACGACGGTCTTATTATACGAAGAAAGCGAGAGAAGCCGAAGGTGAGTTTTCAACTCTACACTTTGAAATGTACGACGGATTTCTTTCACTTTCCTTTGGGCGTATTATCGCTCGAACAAAGAAACCGTGCGACGTATATACAGATATATATACGGGATGCTTCATAACAAATCTCGAAACTGTTTTTTTTTTTCTTCAATTCCCAAAAAAAAAATATAGTATTAAAACTAAGATTGGAAAATAAAAATTGGAATAATAATAATTTATTATTATTATCAGTTAATAATTTCTACTTAGGAAAGTAATAATAATAATAACAGCTTAAGAAAATCAAATTTATTAATATCGATGTCGATAAATATTGAATTCGCTGTTCGACAGTAATTACGACGTATTCTGAGTAAAAAAAAATTAACTTGAATTTCGTTAAAATTATGAAGTATGAAGTAATTCTTGTGAATTTTGAACAAAACAACGAAATTGTTTTTTTTTTTATCAGGATATATCAAGATTACTGTCGACAAGCGAATTCGATATTTATTCTGAATCAGTCTGTATACATATAAATAAATGTAACGCAAACTCGCGAGCGACGAGCCCCCGTCGGTGTGATGGATGATGAATGTTGTATTGGTGCGAACGGCCGCGAAGACCGGAATTTCAAAGCAACGCTCAGTATTCAAAACACGCGAGAAGCAAGACGCGCCAACTTAACAAAAGTCGCGCTGCAACGTTTGCGACGAGTGTCGTGTGTCCGGTTCTTCGAACGGTTCGAGTTCTCGCGCCCTGCCGTTGCAACTCTACGCGAGTAAAATCAACGTGTGCAATTCTCGATTAGATGTAAACAACGCGTGTTGAAATAACGCACGTGCGAACGTGTGACACACATTATTATTAGGGTAACTCGTTCGTCGAAGGTATTTGTATGTAAAAGAAAGCAAACAAAAAAAAAAGGAAAATTGCTTTCGATGTTTCAAAGACGAAACATCGATGTATAGTATTCCGAAGGAGTTGGAGACATCGATAGATCGACGATGATGCGACCGAGATAATGCGGTCGTTGACTTTTTTAATAATTACTATGCGCTAACGATTAGAATAATATTACGGAAAGGAAAATAAAAAGTAAGGTCGTTGCTTCGATCTTACGAGACGCGTAACTTTGAACCTGAGACCTTGAAAAAAAAAATATATATATATATATATTCGAAGGAAGTCTTCCAGGCAATCTGCTAGCTGCACAGTGTTGCGTTATGTGTGCTTCGAGCATTAGAGTTATTACGCAGCCACGTAAGCAGTTATGAAGCTTCTGCCAGCTCGCGCGATAATTGAATCGAGATTAGCGCTCTCGATTAGATCGCGACGCGATAACGTGATTTTCCATACACACGCCCCGCGAACTTCAATCGCGATTTACGAATAATCTCACAAGCGAAACTCTTCGCCGGTGTCTCTTTAACTTAGCGAGCGGGTTTCGCGTCGTCAACTTTCGAAACATCCGGTAAGCTCCGCCGCTCGACGTCCTGTTGGAAACACAAACCTCCGGAGTTATAATGCGAGATATCGCGGGTACCGCATGTATCCTTGCGGAGAGATACAACGCAGCGTTCTCTCGTTGTCGCATCGTTCGTCGAGCTCTCATTCCCCGGCCCTTTATCACACCGACTTCGTCATTATCGAGAGCGACTTCCGTTCGGCGTATCCGCTCGCACCATCGGGGAACGCAAACCGCAAGGACGTCAAATGATAATCCTTTTCCCCGTACGGAAAATCCCCGGACACCAAAAGTCTTGAATTCGAAACGTAAACAATAATTCCCAAACTATTCGTAGTTTTAACGAGTGGCAAAACACAAAGTTCCAGTTATAAAAATAAATAATCCAATGCAATTTAAAAAAATGTTATTCTCCACGAGTGGCAAGAAAAACTATAGCTATAAATAATTTACGAAATAAACGATACAAATAAATTTTTATTTGATTCCTAATTCTAACTAATGACTGAACTATACTTAAAAAAATTCCTAAACAATTAAAAAATAATTGTTAATTATTAATTAAAATTCGATTCGCGAGATTATACATTTTTTTTTGCGATTTACCGAATACGATAAAGAAGATGCAGTTTCTCCTTAACAGATCTAAATATCCGTCTCTTTTCCCTCCGTATATCTTTTTTTTTTTTTTTTTTTCGCTTATTACATTTTTTTTTCCTTCACTGTCGCGTCTTAATAGGTTTTTAAAAGCAGACTTTAAAAAGAAAGTTTCCATCGCTGAAAAGAGCGGCGGTCAAGTCGGCGGAGGTAAGGATCGGTCGGGGGGCTTTCGAAATCGTTCTTTCGTCTCGGAGTTTTAACGCTATGCGTTCGTCGTTAATTATTATCATCATTCGGCTACCGCTATCTTGTTATACGAGGTGCGCGCTTGTTGTTGCCTCTTGTAACTGCGTTTGTTGCTCTCGTAGAGTGCACTGCGGTTACGCGTTCGTTCTCTTCGCTAGGCTCACTCGCTGGCGTAACAGTTTTGCCGTTCATGCAGCATATGTACATTAATCGTTGCATACTTCGTGCGCGATAACTTCTCGACACTTTGCCGTTTGCTTCCCCATTGACGCCGCTGCGAATCCATGCAAACATACGTGCGACGAGCCTCTTGGGCAATAGGTTGACGAGCCAAAAGGTTAATCTTTCCTGCTATCGTCGGGGGCCCCTTGTGTACAATATCAACGCTCAACTTTGCTTTTTCACTGAGACTTACGATGAACTAATAGAACGAAATTTTTTCAATAAGTAAACCCTTATCGATGGTGAGTCATCGCCTAAAGGGGGACTTTATCGATTGGTAATCGAAAACTTGGCCGACACTCGATAGCACGATGAGTCATCGCCGTTACGCGTAGACGCGCGGATTCCCTCGAATTTCGTTTCGCGAAAAAAAACTCTTACGTATATTTTCAACGCTGAATTGCGAAATTTAAATTCGTCATATTTCCAATAAGTCGAATATTAAAATTCCGTCGGCACACTGGGAATTTAAAGGTGAAGTCGATTATGAAATTTTTAAAAATTTGTCTGCATATCGATATTTGCATTTATTAACGGATTTGTTTTTTTACAATAATACAAACATTTTTTTTCATAAACCTTTAAAAAAATTACATCAAATTAAACCAATTATATTATAATTTCAAAACCCTACCGAGACTTCAAATCCCCCAATGTACTCATGTGGGCTTAAAAACTGCACGTGTACATTGTAAATTCGTGGAAACGCGCGAGTCATTCCCGGTGCGAGGATCTCGTTAATTATATTCGTTCTCATAGCCGAAATAACGAAAATTGCTTTGACCCGGAGCTCTTTTCTTCGTCGTGGGGGTTAAAGAGATCGTACGATATTAATACGAAACGTCTCTTTGCATTTAAAGTGCCCGAGCGTTCCTTCCGGTTCCACTTACTTTTGGTTTCATCGCGCTTTCACGAAGAAAGTTTTAGCCGTGTAATTCTTCGATTAATCGACGAAAAGCGCCACCGGCATTTGCGTTCTTTTTTTTCCTCGTTGATCCAACGATAAACGAAAAAAAAAAAATCACCGCCACAAATAGCTTACGCTTCGAGATTACGCGCGGGATTATAGCCGCTCGTATATGGGTGTCAAGAGTTTGAGCGCAGAGGAGGAACGTCGGGTTCTCGCAACATCCGTTATCACCTTTACAAGCTGCGACTCCGGTCGCTTTAACCATCTATAGCTATAAAGAGACTTTTTGCACGGAGACAGAGATGGATCACCTTTTTGAAACGGATCCTCCGATAGGTAGACAAGTTGTTTATATGTATATATATATATATATACCCGTTAAGACATAAGGTGAAATCGTGGTCCTCCGTGCAAACGCTCGCATACACGCTGTACCATTATATTCTATCCATTGCGAATAGCATACAATGTGAAAGGAAAGGGTTTTTAACGAATGGTGAAATTTAAGATTGTTGACCTCCACCGACCTTGAATTAGCAGCGGAACACCCCGCGTCCGGAATGCCGTATCGCGCGACAGGACATTCCGATTCCTTTCGTCTCGATCGTCAAACGGAAATTTAACTGCCCAATAAAATTAACAAACGCGTTGCAAACTCGTGGAGACATTAAAAAAAAAAAAAAAAAAAAAAAAAAAACCGTGACATTTCGAGTCACCGAAATTATAAACGAGTCGTTGTACTTCAAAATATAACACGGGAAAACGGGTGGAGGACGTGTTCACGCCAAGGGATTCGGAACAATCGAATCAAGCAGCCGTGTCGAGTTAATTGTACGAACCCTCTTCCCCTCTCCGAAAATAATGCGTAAACATGTGTGGGAATGCAAATTTTCGATGGTAACCTCGATGACGAATATACGGGCCGAGAATCACCGACTTTTCACTTTCAAAATTTATAAACTAAACAATAACAATAATTTTCAATTAAATTACTGAGAATTCACGCTAAATATCGCACGAGAGCGCGAATGAGAGACAAATTTATATGACGCATTCTCGAGTATATTGAATCATCGGGATGACTATCGAATCAGCTTTACGCTTTGCCATTATGATAGGCAGAAAAAAAAAAGAATGCGTGGGTTTTGCATCTTCCAATTCACTACGATGACGAAAACTGTCGTCTCCATTTAAAACGAGAGTAGCGCGTGGTATCGCGAAAAAAAAAACTTGCATAATGATGATAAACGATAAGTAACGATGAATTATAGAGACGATTGCGTAGAGACGTCCAGAAATTATTCTCAAGTTCAGAATCCGTCGGGCTTCTCGCGTCACGCAAAGTTCTCGTAGATGACATAGTAAAGTCTTCACACGATGATTCATGAAAATTGTCACATTTGGTTTTTTTTTTCTGCAGTTCTCATGAAAGAAAAGAATTCACTATGACAACTAAGATTGGAAAATAAAAAGAATTTGAATAATAATAATATAATAATTATTTCATAATTATTTTAAAATGTATCTTTAAAAAAAAAAGCGATTTAGTTTTATTCCTTTTAAATTCACAAGAAATAATTCTCTAAAACAAAAGTCAAGGCAATTAATGATGTATATAAAAAATGATCGTCATTATTATTAGTTTTTTAAAAAGTAAATTATTAATTGCCGACTTTCGTTTTGAAGCATTAATTCCCTTGAATTTTAAAGAAATACAACTAAATCTTTTTTTTTCTCATGAGAAGCGATTTCCGAATAAACAAGAAAAGTCGATTTATGATATTTCATTATTGAGTCGGTAGACCGACAGGTCACTGCAATCATAAAGAGAACATTAAGATCGCGGCCGATCGCGGTCACTGTAATCATAAAGAGAACTCCAAGATTGCGATCGATTATCAGATTTCTAAGTAAAAAAAAATATATCGAGTATATCGATCGAAGATCGGAGAGGTGTGTCGGATGTTTTTTTTTTTGTGCCATGCGATATATCCGGGTTATCAACGCCATTAAATCTCGAATAGACCTTACAAAGTACGAGGCTTTGGTGATTCGGTTCAGAAATAACTGGAGGGGCAGGGGAGAGGGGGGCATCCGGTCGCGCGCTCCGCCGGTGGATGTTGTCCCCGCAAAAGCACGTTGTTCGCTCACCAGTCAGCCGCTGTTTTTTATGCACGAAATACAACGTGTATCCAGATGTCTACACGGAATAATACATTGCGCACTAAACGCGCGAAGTGTACAGGTGCGCGACGAGTATACGACACTTGAACGAGTTTTAGCACTATTCACAATAAAAGAATCTCCGAATTTGCGTAAACGCTATTGTCGCAAGTTTTCGGGAACAAACACGAGAACGCGAAGTTTTCCTTTCGTTTGATGCCGGAGACATCGATCTGTAAATACGAGACGATAAGAAACTCAACGGCTTCGGTCGAGTAAATATTTTTTTTTTTTTATTTATGTAGAAAGATTCCCGACCATAGCTCGGGTAGAGAAATAAAGTTCAAGGTCCCCCCGTAGAGGATATGCCGACACGCAGAGTGTACACAACGTTGTATTCGTGTCTCTCTCACTCGATGGAATAATAGAAAAGCGTCCTGGGAATTTCTCATGAAGTCTCACGCATCTCTTCTCCTGTGTAGCATATAGTCCTCGGGGTTCATTGCCGCCTGTCTTCTCAACTTACACAGTAAACCCGCAAGTTCTCTATATAGCATCGCTGCTCGTGCGTTTACTTCAATTTCGCCATTTCCTGCTGCAACTTTTTTTTGTTGCGTTTTTTTATTTCGCAAATTGCGATCAAATAATTCGATAAAATTGCTTCGGGGTTTCTTGGATCTCGTAGGATGAAACGACAATTAGAGTTTTTTTTTTATTGAAATGCATGTCGTTTTCGTAAAATAATGAAAATAATCGAAGTACATGTTATTTCTTACATTGCGTTTGAATAATTTCACAAAATTGCTTCTCGGTCTTTTGGATCTCGAATGATAAAACGACAATTATAGATTTTTTTTTTGCGATACATCGAAATACATCGCGTTTGCGTTTACGCGGCATTCTGCAGCTGTGCATCGTTGTTGCAACTCTATGTGTAGAGAGCTTTCGAGAGACTCCTTTGTCCCGCGAATACATGTATAGTATATACTGCAGCAGTTGTATATATACATATATAAACACATACACCACGATGAATACGTATATATGCAGTATATACAAGTGAAACAACCGGCTCTTCAAGTTTAGTCTCAGAACGACCGGATATCTCGTTCCTCAACCGGGCGCTCGGACCCCAGAGAGCCGGAATCGATTGCCTTTCGTCCTCTCCTTCGTCCTCGTCGTATAGACCCCGTGCTACTCACCTTTATCTCGGCTACGAAAGAACGCGCGTTCTCGGATCCGTGTTGTGCTGCAAGCGGGGAGTGTGTAAAACTCCGGTGCGATGCCGAGAGGAGGACACGGCCACTCGATCAAACGAATCCTATCTACGACTGTGCGCTATGTTGTACCATCGAAAGAAAAAAAGAGAAAAAACAAAAAAAAATTCTTCGCAAAGGCGAAACGCACGGGAAGTATTAGCTGCCGTTTGCGGAGAGAGAGTTTCTACCGCGACAAAATTTTTTCACATTTTATCTATCTTACTGCGCTGTCTGGCGGGCCCAGTGTAACACTTGGCAAAAGACGCGTCATTAATTATACGGACGCATGGAAATTAATTATTCAGACACGCGTGCAAATTATATTCCGGTAAGTTCGGTGTACCTACACACACACACGTTAGAGCGCTTATCCCATGTTCTTTATTCACAAACTTTCTTATTCAACATCAAATTCCGTGTCGTATGAAAATTATCGTTGTGTCTCTCGATCCTCTCGTGTGTGTTTCGTATACGCAATGTAAATAATGAACATATATCTATAGAGATCGCGCAATTATTTCGAGGTCATTCGAAAACGGCATGACGCCTTATCGATGTATCATTAATTTTTCTTCTGTATCGCCCGTTTTGCCGCGAAATATAATCCGCGTTTGCGCGACTATATCATCAAGAAAATTACCCGCGGTGCGCATACCGGATAAAAAAAACATCGGAAAAATAGAAATAAAGACGTAATAAAAGATTCAGGGGAAAAAAAAATAATACTAAAAATAATGGCGGAGACCAGAAAAGAGTCGAGATGCCGAGAGAGGTCTGCACACTTTGGCCTGGTGGCCGAGGGTGAGGCCGTAGAGTCGCGAGGAATCTTTATGCGAGGTGGACTGGTCTTCGAATGCGAGGAGGAAAAAATTCAGTCTCGCGTGCGCTCACCACTTCTGAGGGATATTATACAGACTGATTCAGAATAAATATCGCATCCGCTCCCCCCGTAAGTTTTTTATGTATCCCGAGTAAAAAAACGATTTACATAGTTGTATTTCTTCGAATTTCGCACGAATTGATTCCTTAGACTAAAAATCGGAAAAAAAAAAAAATAAATAAAAAAAGAATTCATTTAAATGAAAATATAATAATAATAGTATACAATATATTATATTATATTTTTAATCTAAATAGAAAAATAATTATTCTTCATATTATTATTATTATTAATGAAAAAGGTTCCAATTTTGTTTTTATAGTAAAATATTATTTTTTGTGAAATGGAATTCGATATTTTTAGTGAATCAACCTGTATATACACGCGAATGCATTTAGTATACAGTGTATATCGTATAATACACGAATGGCCTTCGTCGTAAGTCCCCCGAGGGCTCTCCTTCATTGTCCCTTAGCCATACGGCCGTTTCGCGCGGTCTCCTCGATCGACGTTCCTTTCATTCACACAACGAAAAGCAACTCCTCGAAAAGACGTTATTTTTGCAGCTGCCACATGTTACACGCGAGTCTTGCAATGTTATTTCGTTACCACCGTTCCATCACGTAAAAAAAAGAAAAACGATATTGTAAACACATTGGTAAAAGTTACAGCTTTCCAAGTGTGTTTGCCTCGTCGTCTCGTAGTTTGAACGCTAACTAAGAGATCCGACAAGTGTGCCACTCGTATATCTCTTTCAGACGATGTGAAATAACGATAGACTTGTATAAGTGGACATTCTCTCTCTCTCTCTCCCTTCCCTTTGCACTTGACTCTCTCGTGGATAAGTCGACCTTGAGCCATGGAACACGTCTGTGTGTCCCCTTCCAGAATCAAAACCGATTATCGAAGAGAATATCTTCGTGAGGAATTTTCTCCGTTAAATCCCTTCGCCATGTGTTTACGCGTGTGCGTTGCGAGTAGCAGTATCGGAGTCGTGTAACACACCGTAGCATAGCACACGTGTGCACTTTGACAAAACCAGTTTCCGGATATACTGTTTGGGGTCCCTGAGTTTGTCAACCTCTGGTCTCAAACGGCGTTCAACGATCGGATCATTGAACCAACCTGAATGTTTCTTGTTTCTCATACCCGATATACAGAGATATCATAATTAAGTTACTTCTGGATATTTAAAAAAAATGCTAATTAAATCGATTTTTTTTTTTTTTCGATCCGGTTATACTATATTTATAATCACTGACATGCTTAATAACAACATATTATATAAATTACGTGATATATATATTTTTTTTCAGGCTGGCGATGGAGGTGTAATAGTATTGGACGCGACTCTCGACGCCTCGACGACCGACGACTCCGATTGGGAAATATCCGGTGGTCCACCGTCCCCGTGCGACGTTTCATTCACGAACGACAATATCGTCATAAATGGTCATAGTAATCTCTCGAGACAACCGAGAAATCACAAGGTACGATGCATTGTTTTAATTTCATTTTTCTTTTTCTTTTTTTTTTTTTTTTCAACTTTTATCTTTCCTTTGTTTTTGTTATTTCTCATTACGCGAATATATGTGGACACGTTGCGCGAAGAGGGCGCGGGTGGTGAAAGAGAACGCCTGCGAAGATCTCGCGAGAGAACCGCAGCGCGTTCCTCTATTCGCTTGAACTATTTATTATCATAATTAGATAGTGGATATAAGGCGCCGTTGCGTAAGTTTGACTACAACCGGTGTGCCGGCGGGAGTCGTTCCAAGTTGTGGCAATATAACTAAAGGCGCCTGGGAAAAGCTGAGAGCGAGCAAATGCGCGCACCCATTACAAGATTTTTCTTCACAATGGAAAAAAAATAAGACGAGAAAAATAAAATCATAGTAGCCGCGCGAAGGGAAGATAAACCTCCGATCTTACAGCGCATACGAACGCTTTTTATAAGTATAAAAAAAAAGAAACGGCTGCACAGTATATTATTGACAGCGGGAGCGTCGAGCCGAGGTGCTTCGGCGGGCGGTAAGGCTTTCTAATGCCGCTCGACAATCTAATCTAATCTAATCGATTGTGGCGCTCTCGATCGAGACAACGAGAGAATCTCTTGTCGAGTCTCCATACTTGAAATACTATATACAACACTCGCGATGTTGTATATATGATTAAAATAACAATAATAATAATAATAATAATAACAATTCCGAATGTTTCACCAGGATGTTTCGTGGGAAAAGACTTCACCAAGCTGAACGCGCGGTTAGATTTACTCACGCGGCTTCGCCACCGAGAGAAACACGAAAGGGTCGACCCCCACGTGGCTGTGGAATTTCCCTTACAGCTTTTTTTCGTTGTTCCTTTGCTCCTCTGGGCACCCGGGGCTAACGTCTTTTCTGGCGGCTGAACATTTTTTTATTTTGGTTTCTCTGCGCTGAAGAAAGTATTTTTTTTTTTTTCTTTACAAAGAGATGCTTACGGTATGAAAAATGCGTGTGACTTGGAAATTAAGATGAGCGATCGATTAACAGCATTAGGGGAGACTGATCATCATAATTATAGATGACTTAGCAACACTCGCTGCTATCGTGTTTTTTAGTTTTTTATCCAACGCGCGAGTGAATATGAACGCTTTAAGACTGATTGCGGCTATTTTCCTAACGAAACAGACGATTAATATTCACTATAAAAACAATCACTTTTTTTTTTGGAGTCGGGAGAACGCCTTTTGAATTCTTCACGGAGATAAAAATATGGGAATAATCTCTATACTTGTGCGAGAATTTAAGTATATTAATTTTGATATTATTACGATGTTTTTCACAATTTTTGGCGATTTTTTCCACCCCTCTCCATATGCGATTAAAAATCTATCGTATATAATCCGAAATGTCGGAAAAATCGAAAAAATTTCGGAATATAATACAATTTTTACACAAGTATAGAAATTATTTCCATATTATTTTTTTTCCACTCACAAAGTAATTTTACAATTTTTCATGGATTAAGGAAAATCTAATTTTGCTTTCTTTTTAAGAGGGAAATTGTTTAATACACAGAGTCCTCGTCGCGGCTGTAGCAGTTTCTTAACAGACGCAAGCGAACCTCGACGAGACACGGTGTATTAAAATTGAGTTCTCTTTTCACAAATCGTTCACCGGTAGAAAATGGATTCAGCGAAAATGTTTTCGAAGGGGTGGGTTAGTGGCTATCTAATTCGATAGCTACTTCTCGTCTATTTGCCTTCGGGAGCGGAACAAACGATCGCTCGCACGACAACAGTCTCGATATTCGCGACGCTCCATATACCGCCGTTTCGTATACCCCACGACTCGTTTGTCCCATTATTCCGTCCCTCCCACGCTGCGAGAGACAGACTCTCCCTCTGACGTTGTTTGCGGAAACGGTAATAACGTAATGTAGTCCAAGCAGATTAGAGAGAACTCTTGAGTCATTTTTCTTCGTCTTCTTCTTTTTTTTTTTTGTTCCCTTCTTTCTATTCTTTCACAAACGCACTCTTGCAAATTGATTCGTATCAAGCATTGCGCGCAGCGCAACATCGCGCGCGCGAGTCCTTTGCATCGGATCTTTTTTTTTTTTTATTCTCACGACGTATGAAAATTCGTTCATTGTCTCAAGCGTTTCCCTTCGCGACGCGAGTTTAAAGAATCTCTCGCGAAATATTTTCTACTCGTTCATCCGTAACGACGAAACTTGGATTTCTGTTATGTCCCGAGAATAGAGTCTTCGTATCACGTGTCCGAGTTCTTCTGTACTCCGTTGATTCAAGAGATCCTCTTATTCTCTTCTACGCGGATTTGCAAGTAAAAATCCGTACGGTTCATCGGCTAAGAATCTTTCGAACGGTTTTCCCATAGCCGATGGTCTCTTCGGCTCTTTGGCGAAAGGGTTAAGACTCTACGACCGGCTTCGATGCTTAATCTACCGTTTCTTCTCTCGGATTCCTCAACCAATATCTCTACGATCCCTCGTGATTTTTCACATATATTCCGATTTATTATTATTCTTTTTTTTTTTCTTACGCAAAACCGTAATATTTTCAAGCCGTTTCGGCGTTGAAACGCGCTGCATAATATTTTGATCTCCGTCCGAAGGCTTAAAATTTATGGTGTACGCGGTACGAAGTTGGCGGCAGCACAACGCGGACAAATCGGCCGAAGTGAACGGACTCCATGGCCCGTGGAATTCCTACGATAATTTATTATTCAACATCGACGCCACGGTATTATTATTCAACGTTCCGGGAGCCACACGGTGCGGAGTGGAACGGCTTCGCGATGCCGCAACGATGGAATCTCAAAGTTTTTTTATTTTTTGTAATTCTTTACCGCGCCCTTTCGTGGGGATAGATATTCCAAATTCTTCAGTGGAAGCTAACAAATTAATAGGAATCTGATTAATAATCGTTCATCGGCTAATAACTGCTCGTTGCACGTTTACCGATATCATTGCATATAGCTTCGCGAGATGATCGTAAATCTTGTCGCAGATCCCTTCACGACGAGATGAAACGGCTATCGGATGTAATGGACGGAATAATCGATCGTTTCAGCATCAATTTTAAAAGATCGAGTCATAGTTCGCCGCACGACTTTCGCGAGAGTTCTGCTAACTCTCGCCGATGGAGATGCCCCCCGGTAACTATGGGTACCAAAGAAAGAGAGAGAGAATACCCCGGTGAGTTAGAAAACTCTTACCGCCGCGAGGCTCTCTTCCGGAGAGGCTGCAAGAGAGAATATAACTCCGTCGTTTTGCACACGACGTCGAAACAATTTGTTACTTTACGATGTCCAATTCGTTGCCGTTGCATTATTATCGTTCGGCGTTTTCACTCGCTTCAGCGATTTAGTTTATCGCTTCTCTCCTTCCCTTCGGTACTTTACGCTCGTATTATTTCCGCTGCTTATATTTTCACGAATCATCGAAGTTCAAGTATCGTAACTTTGCGGGAATAAAGTCTCGTGATTCTTCGTAATATTTGGTTAAATTCGTATATAAATACGATTGACCGTCATTCGCGTTGGGAGACGAAAGACGGAAATATATTAAATGAAAGTAAACGAAAGTGTTCCGTTGTCGTGCATTGGAAACTCTTCGGAGTTCACGAGTCAAGCAAACGAGGCGCGAGACGATTCGATTTATCGAACGTGTTGTTAAATAGTTAAAAATGAAGTTGTCGCGAACAAGCGACTCTGTTGAGGGTTTTGATGAGGCCACCTGCATCGGCAAAACTCGCTAAACACCATCGCGCGACCTGTACTATAGTTCTAAATTCTTCGCGGCTTCGTTAACGGAGACACGACCGACTGACATCGTTCGCTCACGTAAGACTCCCGATGTATAGAAGTTTCGATGTTATATACGTATGAGAATAAACATAGCAGCCACGCGTTCTCGCGGCATCGTCGTCTCGGTACGTCCTCTTCGCGTAGATTGCACGGTTCATGTTAATATAACTAGCCGCGCGACTTATCGTGTACGCATCGTCGGTTCTCCAAAGAAGATATACAACAGCGCATACCTAACAGGTATAAGTTTCAATCAGTTTCGTGACACGTGGGAATCTTCCGCGACGATAATAAGCCCCCGATGCGAGTGGAGAAACGAGTCGAATCTCTCTTTCTATGTTTCTCCACTTTTAACTCATTCGAGTGCCACTTTTATCGATTTTACAATAGATGAAAAAATAAATAAAGAAAAATTGAAGCGTTGGCAAGGAGATCGAGAAAAAAATTGTAACTATCTTATCGGCGGAAATTTTCCATGTTATACACGCAAAGGCTCTCGAAAGCAGGTTTAATAATAGATATTTATCTATTACAGAACGTATTTAACTCGTTGCACTTTTACTCTGCTCTCATTTCGCATCAACAACGGAAGATTAGAAAATTCATTTATTACCGGAACGATTTCACGGATCGCGTTCGTTCGCCGTGGAAAAACGTTGCGGATTTTCCGGTGAGGAATTCTCTACATCGCCGGAAATGTTTAGGCTTCGGTTAGAATTAAAATTGAATGAAAGTCAATGAGTATTAAAGAGGAAAAGAAAAATTGAAAAAATAATTTAAAAAAATGAAATTGAAATGGTAGAAATTCCTGAAGCATTTGTGCAACTATTGCGCTATTACGAAAGCCAAATAATCCGCTTAACTCTCGCGTAAGGCTGGAACCCTTCTCCCCCCATTCGTCTTGCCGCGATAATTCCGTGATTGTTTAATTTCAGGAAGCAAATTGCTTACCGGTGATAATTATACCGCGTTCTACGATCGCATTCATTTCTCTCGCGGCGAGCGTACCGCGTCGAACCTCCACAGTGCATTGCGCACTGGAGGGGGATAAGTGTAAAACTCGAACAGAAATACGTATAAAAGAAAGTCGAACGAATCTTAGCCACAATTTATGATTAAAAATTAAAAATTAAAAATTAAAAATTAAAAATTAAAAATTAAAAATTAAAAATTAAAAATTAAAAATTAAAAATTAAAAATTAAATCTGTCGTATCTATCGACGCTTGAGAATTTGACGAATAATGCAAAATAACTGCAAACCTCTATGAAGCGCGACGCGTGAGGATATTTCACCAGTTTTTTAGCGCATCCGTGTAGTTTCCAGGTAGTAACGGTTGCCGATAGTATAACTCATACGAGACCGAAAATTCGCCTACGAGCTTTGTGCGTCACGCTGGAATTTCCGGTGCTTAGAAAAAAATAATAATAAATAAATAATAAAACAACCGCATTCTGTCGTTCACAGTTCGAACATATTTTTCTGACAATTCATTACAGCCGCGAGATTGTTGAAAAATAAAAAAAAATTGTCTATAAATACTCCGCTACTCTGCAATTAATTTATTTTCCGTTCGAAGTTGATGGCACGTGAAAACAAGTAAATTGCTACTCGTGTTACGACGAGATCATAGAGTCACGTATAATTGTGACGGAGAAGAGCCGATGAAAAAAGAAAAAAAAAGAAGCACCGCGTCATATAGCCGCTAAAACGGATGTCGACGAGATACTACGTCGGTTCTTCGCCTCTTTTATTATTATCATTATTATGTGTTTCGTTTTTTCGCAAGGTAATCCGTGACCTTTATACAGGCTATTTAACTTGTCAGTGGTGCAGCGCAAAGCCGCACTCGATGTTTCTCGTCTTCGGCGAGAATGCACGCAGCTTGTGCTTCGGAACGTTAATTTCCCGGTATTATCCAACACACGACTATCTTTCAGCTTACAGTTTTCCGTGACTATGTGTTAGACTATTTACAAAAAAGTTTAAGGCACCGCGCGCGTTGTGTAGGTATAGGAGCAGACCGAGCGAACCGTCGCGCGCGTCCCTCGCAGTCTCCTCGTAATCGCGTCTAGGCGAACGCTATACACTCATCGGAAAGGAGCCTCGAAGAACGGGACTTTGGTGGTCGAGGCGCCGTTGCCACCAAGAAATCTACTCCCATAGCTCTCGCATGTGTGATATTTCTACCGAACCCGAGCGACATTTCTGTCTCCCTACCCTTTTAGGGACTCGATAATTTATTATTTGCACGAAGGAATGCAGCCGACGATTCTGACCTCGTCTCGATTTTAATAAGCCTTGAAAAAAAATTTTAAAAAATAAATAAATCGTTACGGGTAAAGGCGATAGAAGAGAAAGATATACTCGTCGGCGCTGATACAAGGTTCACTCGAGTTAGTAAGGAACGAAGGATCGTGACCAATTCCAAGGTCGTGAGGCACGAATAGAGTTCCATCGACGTTTCGCGAAAATCAGAACAAAGTGAACGGCTTTCGAGACTTCACCTTCTTATAGCTATACATGGAAGCGAGAAATTGGAGCTGATAGAGATAGGCAAAGTTTAATTTGTAGATATTAATAGCGGGTATTACATATGTATTGGAAAAAAAAACACGAGAATCGAAAGGACGCGAGCCAAAGAGATGGGAAAGACGAAGGATAAAATAATCAAAATTTGATACGATCTTCCAGATCTTGAGGCGGATGTATCGATACATTTCCAACGAAAAGTTTTCGGAGAGAATTTCGAATACTTCGTAATGGTATCAAAATCTGAAAAATTTCAACTATATAGAAGGCGCTAAAAACATTGATTTCTATAATAATAATTGCAAGAAGTTATTAAGAAATTAGTCTGAAAAAAAAAAAAGAATTGTTTAACAAATTATCCAACCATCGACAACCTTTTTTTAGCAGAAGTTGATCCCTTAATTTTTTTGAATACATATAAATTTTTTCTTTCGAATTTCCGATTTTTTTTTTTAAATATTTAATTGGTATTATCTATCAACTTCTTCAGTACAATAAGTAGTCTTTTTGCGGAAACGTATCTAAAATTAAAGATTCTTCATCCATAAACAAAAAAAAAAGAAATACTTCGAAACAAATGTATGTCTTTGGAAAAATGTATGAATCAAATTTTATTAAAAAAAAATTAGATTGCCGGATAATTCGTTAAACAATTTCTCACATTTGGTGAGAAAAGTAACGATACACTCTCCTCAGCTACAACGTATCAGCTTATTGTCTTCCGTATATCCACAGCTATCGTTCAGGCGATTGCCAGAAGCAGAAGACTCGTGATACACACTCCACAGCTCGTTTAGAAAGAAAGAAGAACTGTATATCGAACATGGAAACAGCATCACTCGAGGTTAATCCCCGGTATAGTCGAGACGACGACGTCGGACATCTCGATTCCACGAAAGATCAGAGAGGCATATAAGAGACTCGCGGTTGCTGGACCGCTAGAGAGAGAATGTCGCGCGCGGCTTCTATCCCCATGTCAGCGTAGCCGCGGAAAGTAAAAAAAAATCCCCAACTTGGAATACAGTGAGATGAAAATAAAATAATAAAAATAAGAAACAAACCTCTGCCCAGCCATGGAAAAGGCATTACACGAACCGGTAGTCGTCGAGTTACTACTCGTTTCTCTCGGCATCAAAGCCAAGTTACTTATACAACGAAGATTCCTTCGATACGCAGGGATTACCGTATCTCTCGTAGACAGCGCGGAATTCTCGCGATCTTTCGTTACCGTAAATACTAACTTAAAAAATCCGCGTATGAGCATAAAATTCGCGATCCGTCAGAGTTTCGTCGAGATACAGTTCGCTTTTCTTCATTTTTTTTTTCATTATGACGGGGTGTTAGCCTCGTAGATCTCTTGGCCGGTAGTGAACGGTATACACATAATTAGACGGCCGCAAGCCCGTCGTCCCGTACTTGAAATAATCGTCGGTACTGTTACACAGAAGTCGGAGGGTCAGTAACTATCTCCCTTGCGCCTCGCCGCGAAAAAAAAGGATTAAAAAACATTTCTCGCAAAATTTACGTTTTCCTGTTACGCGGCTGGTCGGTGATACGAAAGAAATCGGTTATCGATATCCCTGACTCATCGTCAAATACGTCGATGCAAAGCGGCGATAGCGTTTCTCAGCGATGATCGATCGGAGCGATCGGAGAGCTCAGCACTGAAAATAGAACGTTGACGTTCGAGAACCGCCGCTGTCGCAGGTTTCGCGAACGGGAATTAACGATCTCCGACGCTTCGACAGGGACGACTGATCGGCAAAAGTGCGCTGTAGTTTGTCTTTTATCGCGGCGTTGCCGAAGGTTGTCAAATGAATGGTTGTCGTCGGTGATCACAAGTGAATCGTTCCGGACACACCGAACGATGGAAAACTCTATCAATCGCTCGAAGATATTCAGAATCGATCACGTATACGTACTCATTTCTGCATAACTCAAGCGGAACGTACGTTCTATCGAGAAATAGCAGTCAACGTCGAGGATCCTCCTCCGTATCTTTGCAGTCATTATAATTAATATTGATCGATCGTTCGCGATCCCTTATCGCGATCGTAAAATTTTAATATTTTTTCGTTGTTATTAATAGAACTGTACGAGAAACGCATAGAATTGATACCTACAGTCTTTCTTTTCGCATTCATCGTCATCGCGGAGAAGAAACGAGAGATGACGCAGTAACGCAGCCGAAAAGTCAACCAGTGTGACCGGTTACTGTTATTCCGGGCTTACAAACCGTAGCATTGTTTCCTTTCTCGCTTCTTCATAGAACACATTTATAAATTAGCCACGTCGAGAATCGCAGTGGCTTTTCCGGAATCTCGCAACAGTCCCGCGATCTTTTCATTGATTCGTTATTAATGATATATATATTTTTTTTCTACTTTTGTTACAGTTCCGCATACAATTCGACGACGGAGCAACGAGAACCTTCGAATATCCGAGCGAAGCTTCGTTACTCGAGGACGAAGGTACCAGTGTCGACGGTGATACTTCTTCCTCTGTGGGGCAACAATCGTCTCAAGGAGCCAATAAATCGTCTTCCGCTAATTCAGCGGCCACTATGTCGTCCGCTCTACTCGGTAAGATATAATCAGGTATCGACAACCGACTTTATCTCTTATCGTATATATATATAGCTTTTTTTTTACTATCAAAAAGTTCGTTTTTTGTCTTCGAGTAATCGAGTCCTTTATCAGTATCTCTGTTCCTTCTTTCTTTTTTTTTCGATATTTTCCAGAGTCGTCAAGCGCTCTGAATAATTCGAGACGACGTCTACTGTTTCTCGGCTACGATCCGACTGAAGAATCATTAGTCTAATTTTCTTTATTCTTCTTTCTCTTCCTATTTCTATTACTATTACAATATCTATCTTCGTACGGTTCTTATCTGAAAAGCCTTATAGATTTATTATCGCTATTCTTTTTTTTTTCTAGTGAACACCGTTCGCTTTCGCTCAAAGTTTAGAAATACGTGCATTCGATAGTGAAAGAAAAATCTTCCTTTTGAGATAACGATCCGATTAGAGTGCCGCTTTAGCTCCGTAGTATCCGTAGTGTGCTTAACGCTAGTGCTTTTTTTTTTTGTTATTTTTCTCTACACAGGCGGCGGCGGATTGGCGAGTTTCACGCCGAGTAAAGTGGATCTCGCATCGGAAGGTTTCGAACTCGGAGTCACGAGAACCACGACACCAGCGTCCACACCGACTCCGACGAGCGAACAACCGGAAGGCGAGGAATACGCGAATACTGAACAAGACGCCACGGCATGGGGCTCCGAAGCAACGGCCGATCTTCTCTATTGAGGAAATCAGCGCGACGCAACTCCGGAGGTTCGGTTATTTCCGAATAAACCTGCAGCGAGAGATCGAAGAGAGGAAAATAAAAAAAAAAAAGTTCTTCGGCGATGAACGGCGGAAGATTTGAGAAATCGACTCTCGTACCGTCTCCGGGATTCTCTGAAAAAAGGGGATATATATAACACTATCAATCGCGCGCAGGGTGATCCTTGGAACTCGTACGAAGTTCCACCGGCCATTAACACCCTGCGGGTCCCCGTCGATTATATCCGAACGTTGAACTGAACTCGTAAAAAAGGAAATAAGAAAGACAAAAAAAAAACAAATCCAGTATCATTCCAAGTAAATTGCATTTACTTCGCGTTACTCTACTCGCCACGCGAGAAAAATACGGGAGGGTAAAACATAAATCAATATTACACACGTGAGACAGACATCTCGAACGAACGCTACAGAGACTTTACTGCGTACAATGAAATATTTATCATCGAAAATAAAACTAAATAACTGCCGAGAGAGCCGTGAGACTTTACGTTCGAGTAAAAGATTGCAAACGATCGTTAAAACCGCCAAATGGTCGCGGCGTAAAGAAAGAAAAAAAAAAAAAACAAAAAAAACAAAGCAAAACGAGAAACAAACAAATAGCATATCAAACGCCGCTGCTGCCCTTCCCAACTTTTTTCAACATCTTTTATACAATGCGTAAAAATAATAAGTAGTAGATAACGCGATGAAAAAAAAACCACACGACTGAGAAAGGACTGAGAAGTAATAAGTGTATCGAAAGCCTTTCCATGTGAGAGTTGTTTCTGTGAGAAAAAAAAGCGTCTTTATAAGAATTAATAGAAACGAGAAAATAGAGCGTTTTGCAAAAAAGAAAGACACGATTATTAAGTAAATGAGACAAGAAAAAATGTTTGAGAAAATTGTTCGTAATTCGCGCGAGTAATAGATTTGTAGAATTCTTGTATTTTTTTTTCTTCTTTTTTTGCCAAAGTACGGCGTAAGTCTACTAAGATTAATTTTTAGTGTGGAATGTATCATAAGGTCGTCTCGTTTCGTTTCAGTTGTAAAAGAGATAAAAAAAAGACAAGAGTAAGAATTGTAAATCCCCAATAAAATTATAATCATTCCAACAATTTCGTACTTCCGCACCGTGAGGATCGATGTCCGTCGTTGGTCGCGAAAGGTCAAATCGTAATTTGTTTAAAAAATGGGGAAAGAAAGGGAAAAAAAAGCCTGTAACGTATATGTTGTTTTCGATCGTCAATGGACGCTACGGTTTTCTTATATCTGGACGAGGACCAAAAAGTTAATTTCAAAGTCAGGATAAAATGCCCGCGAGAGAGGGTAAAAAAAAAGAAAAAAAGAAATCGCGAGATGTAACAAGTGAAAAGCTTGGAAAGCCTGATTTGTCTGTAACTGTTTAATTTTAAGTATGTGAGAGAGAGATTGCGAGAGAGAAACAGAAAGGTGAACTCGAATTGTGTAAATACTAAATTATTGCGTAGCGTTAGAATATCGAGATGCGAAGTTTTCTTCGCTTTAGTCTCGAAGAATCGTACGGAAGAAACTTTCACGTTGTTTTTTTTTCTTTTTTTCAGTATAAAAAAAAATGTCTTTTGTGTATTTTTTCTGTTACATTATTGCTACTGTGTAATCGAGTTTCCTTCTGAAATTATTGTTATTTGTCGTGGTTTCTTGTAAAGAAGATCGCGAGTACAGGATATGTGAATTGAAATAATTTATTGACGTTTAAAATCGTCGCGATATTCTAATGTTCATCGTTGGTTCGTCGTGCCGTTTTTTTTTCGTTCAAAACGTTCGTCTCTTTTCTCGGCGTCGAGTGTGTCCCTTCCCCCCCATGTGATATTTTTTTTTGTTAACATTCGAAGTGTTTCGTACTGTCGGTTTTTTTCCCCACGATTCTTGCGTTCGTGTGAATCCGTTAAAGTAGATCGTTAAAGTACGTCGCGATAGATTGCAAGCAAAGCTCATAAAACCCGCGTGTACGACGAACTACTCATTCCAAAATTCCGCGGTGACTCATATTCCCGACCGCTCATTAAACACGATTGTTATTTTTTCGTGTTTCACTGTAAATTATTATTATTAATATTATTATCGTAATTGTATTATTTACCCGCGAGAGAGAGACGATCGTATAAATTGTAATGATCGAAGTTGTTTTCTTTTTTCGAGACGGATAAACAATTGAGAGGTGAAGCAACAAAAAAAAAAACGCAGATATACTAGTATTACCCGTAAGATTACGTTTAATATTCCAAGAAACTTATGAATTCATTATTAAAATAAATACGAATAAACAACAATTAAAAAAACACTACCCTTACTATATACATACTTATTACCAGCTAGAAGTATCGTGTGATGTATAATCTGTGTGTTAAGAAAAATATTCAAAGTAATAAAAGAACAAAAGTGAACGTGATCAATAAAGCTTTCCTTGAATACATCGCTCCATTTTACCGATTTTCCGAGGAAATAATGAAAAAAAAAAAAAAAAAAAAAACGATATCGTAGATAACGAGTTATAAAAAGTATTGCCATTTTATTTTTATAATAAATATACAGTTTGAAGGGGGGAAATCACAATTGACCGCGAATGGTCCGGTTTTTCGATGAATTGCAGCCACTTTGTTTCGTTGACGTCAAAACTCAAAACTTTAAAATCACTTGTAAATCGACGTATAGTACTCCTCCTCGAGGTCGTATAGATCTGCGGCCATGTCGTCCCTCAGAGACGCGAGTTTTTGATCGCATTCGGCTTGTTTTGTTCTGAACAGTTTGCTGTTCGTCGTTATGGCTTCGTTCACCGACGGAAAATCATTCAGGATCAGGTACTGCTTTATATCGGAGACGAGTTTCATCAGCGATTCGCCAGCTCGCACGATGTTCGCGGCGCGAACGTGCATCTCGTACGTGTCCTGTTCGCATTGCGTCATTCGTGACAATTGAGAGTCATTTTCGCCTTTGGCCAATTTAACGATTTCTTCGGAAAAATAAACAAAAAAAGTATTTTTAGTGTCGAAAATACACAAGAATCGTTGTTTTTTTTTTACAAGAACACGAAATTTGAGGTTAGGGAACGTACCTTCGAAGTTTTCCAGCATCGATTTAACATCGTCTTTCAATCTTGTCGTATAAGATTTCAAAAGAGCCTCCTTACTCTGTGGCAATGCACGCTGAACCGCCATTCTTTGATATTCGCGCCAACTTTTCGATAAAAAACGAAGTTTTTTGATTACAGAGCGTCGAACGATCTCAGGAGGCCGCCATAGCGTCAACAACGCGCGGGCAACAGCTGATCGAGCAAAAAGATCTCCCGCTGTTCTCTCTGTTAAATCAATGATTTTACTCCGTCGGCAATGTTTTTACCATCACTCAATTTCATAATTGTACAATGTTTTGATACGATATTTTTATTTAATTTTACATTGACATGCATTTATTATTTTTTTTATTAATATTCCATTTTTATTTGAAAACTTTTCTATATTGATATTAGATATACGTTTGAATAGCATTCGGCGGTAAGATATTTAAACACCCTTAAGTTTCATCCCCTCATTCTCCGATAATTATTTTATTACAATTTAAAAAATATGTAAATAAAAAATAGAAAATTTATTTCGTCCGTAATTTAGGTTTATGTAAGAATTTTATTGCGGGAATAAAAATTACATATCCAAAAGGATTGTTTATTGATTCCGAGAAGAGCAAACCGTAGGGGCCGAGGACCACCCTCATCCCCACTACGAGCGGCTCTCGGGTCACGGGGATGGGATCAATATGATTCGCACGCGACGTACGTATCGTGCTCCAAAAAACACATTTTTACTCGAAAAACAGTGATAATTTTTGCGATTTTTTTTCCAAAATTAATCATTATAATCGTAAAGAAAAATCATTTCCATCAAAATTAAGAAAAGTTTGATCGTGAAGCTTCGTTGTTAAAAAAAATGGGGTCTACTCAGTGAAATTTGTCGGACGGTGGGCGAGTTCCGAACAGCTCTCGACCTCGGCACGATTGCTTAACCCTTTAAAGTTATACATGGATCAAGGATTCGCGAGTGTTCCATCGACGTCCCAACGAACGTGCAACAACAGTGCGACGATGAATTTACGAAAAATCGTTTAAGAAAAAAACAAATTTACGGGCCTCGCCTGTATTTTGCTCTGATAAATAATCATTTATCAGAGAATTATCGAATAACGACGATAAGATGCTGTGGCTGTTGGTGATCGTGACGATCGCACTGCCGATCTACGGATCGTTGCCTGAATCTGACGATAATGTGCTCCATATCGGCGGAATATTTCCGATCGCTGGCGAAGGTGGATGGCAAGGCGGGCAGGTGAGATATTACATCGATTTTTTCTTCATCTTTGATAATACAAAGTAAAAAAATCGATATAATTGACGATTATTTATCTCTTCGATAGGCCTGCATGCCAGCCGCGAATCTCGCTCTGGAGGATGTCAATCGGGAGAAAAACTTGCTGCCGGGTTTCACCCTCAATTTGCACTCAAACGACAGTGAGGTGTGTGTGGAATTTTTTTTTTATTATATTTTTTTTTACAAAAAAAAAATTCTATCGATAAATTAATGCATTTTTTTTTAAAGTGCGAACAAGGATTGGGTGCTTCCGTAATGTACGATCTGTTGTACAACACTCCACAAAAATTAATGTTACTGGCCGGTTGCAGTACCGTCTGCACGACGGTCGCCGAAGCCTCCAAAATGTGGAATTTAGTTGTCGTAAGTCACAGATATCTAAACGTATTTTTTTATTTTATTTTTTTTAAGCTCCTGCTAATAATTAATGAACGAATTAATTAGCTATGTTACGGAGCCTCTTCACCGGCGCTTTCGGACAGAAATCGTTTTCCCACCCTCTTCAGGACTCATCCATCGGCTACGGTGCACAATCCAACGAGAATAAAATTGCTCCAAAAATTCGGCTGGTCCCGAGTTGCGATTCTGCAGCAAGCCGAAGAAGTTTTTATGTCGGTAAGGAAATAAACACGATAAACCGAGAGCTTCGATTAAGAAAGGTGTATCTTGGAATTTTCAACCAAAAGTAAGATACAGAGACAATTTTGAAAAAAATTTCGACAAATTTTTAAAAAATATATGCTATTAAAAAAATGAACGAATTCATTTCTGCTAAAAAAAAAAGTTCAGATGCCGAAAAATTTGTGATACTATTTTTTTTTCGATTTCATTAAAAAAATTTTGTATTATTATTATACAAAATTACTTTCTATATAGTTCAAATTTTCAGATTTTTATCCCCTTGTGGACTTTTCGAAATTCTCTCCTAATCTCACATTTGGCTGCGAATCTCACGATGTAATTTCCTTAAACTTGAAGTTTCAATTCCTAAAAAATGTATTATTCTTATAGACTGTCGAGGATCTCGAGGCCCGTTGCAAAGAGGCCGGAATCGAGATAGTGACTCGCCAGAGTTTTCTCTCCGATCCATCGGACGCGGTGAGAAATCTTCGACGTCAGGATGCGAGAATAATCGTCGGATTGTTTTACGTCGTTGCGGCGCGTCGCGTGCTGTGTGAGGTTTTCCAACAGAAACTCTACGGGAAGAGCTATGTGTGGTTTTTCATTGGATGGTACGAAGACAATTGGTTTGAGGTGAATCTCGACAAGGAAGGTATAAGCTGTACGAAGGAAGAGATGAGACAAGCGGCCGAAGGACATCTAACAACGGAGGCGTTGATGTGGAATCAGAACAACGACACAACTATCAGCGGAATGACTTCGGAAGATTTCAGGCAGCGATTGAACAAAATGCTCAAAGCAGACGGTTATGATATCGATAACAACAGATATCCCGAGGGATATCAAGAAGCTCCACTGGCATACGACGCCGTTTGGTCCGTTGCTTTGGGTAAATTTCAAACAATATTTAAACCACAAATAAATAAATGAAAGGAAAATAAAATAACAATATCGAAAAATTTAAGCTTTCAACAAAACAATGGAAAAACTCGCAAAAACTGGAAAAAGTTTGAAAAACTTCACATACACAGAGAAAGAGATCGCTGACGAGATATACTCGGCGATAAATTCGACTCAGTTCCTCGGCATATCGGTAAGTTACTCGGATCGAAATTGCAGTGAATTTTTTTTTTTTTTTTTTTTATCGAAGCTAATTTTTATATGTATTTTTTTCAGGGTTACGTGGCTTTCAGTTCTCAAGGCGACAGGATAGCATTGACCCAAATAGAACAGGTAATCGATGGAAAATATGTAAAGTTGGGATACTACGATACGCAGAGCGATAATCTCACGTGGAAGAATATGGAGAGATGGATCGCCGGAAAAGTGCCGCAGGATAGAACGATCGTTCGAACTGTTTTGAGGACTGTATCGTTGCCGTTATTTATTTGCATGGGCACTATATCTTCCACGGGAATAGTACTTGCTATTCTACTGATCATTTTCAATATTTGGAATAGACACAGAAGGTAAAGAAATTTATTTTCAAAAATTTCGAAATATTAATTTTCAAAAAATGTTTATGAATTACTATTATTATTGCAAAAATATTGTTGATAATTTCTTGTTTTACGTATAGAGTTATACAGTCCTCGCATCCGGTTTGCAACACGATTATGTTGGTCGGTGTGATAGCGTGTTTCGTATCAGTATTTTTGCTCGGTATCGACGGAAGATTCGTCGAGCCCTGGGAATACGCTGGAATTTGTCAGGCGCGCGCATGGATGCTCTCGATCGGTTTTACTCTCGCTTTCGGCGCGATGTTCAGCAAAGTATGGCGAGTGCATCGTTTGACGACGAAAACGAAAGCCGATCAGGCAAAGGTAAGGGCCACGCGAAATCCACGATTTCGCAACGATCCCATCCCCATAAATAATGTTTTGCGCAGTTATTCATGGCAAAACAGAAAGTGTCCTCTGTACAGAAGAACATTCAGCCGTGGAAGTTATACACGATGGTTAGCGCGCTTTTGGCGATCGATATCGTGCTACTAGGATGTTGGCAAGGTCTCGATCCGCTGCAGAGAAATATCGAAGTTTTTCCACTGGAGTTGCCGCCTTACGGCGACGACGATGCCAGGATTCGTCCCGAACTCGAGCACTGCGAGAGTTATCACAACAGCATATGGCTCGGTAATCATTTATTTGACACATAAAAAAAATACAGATTTTAAATCAAATAAAATAGTTAATAAATTGATTTATTTATTTATTATTATTAATAAAATACAATAAAATAAAATAAAATAATTAATTCATTAAAATATTTTTTTAATAGAAAATGTTAAATATATATATTAATCACAATTAATCTTTCGTTGCATGTTTTTCAGGATTAATCTACGGATACAAGGGAGTCGTCTTGGTATTCGGATTGTTTCTCGCTTACGAGACACGCAGTATAAAAGTGAAGCAGATAAATGATTCGCGATACGTTGGAATGTCGATCTACAACGTTGTCGTACTTTGCCTGATAACGGCACCGGTAACGATGGTCATCGCGAGTCAGCAAGACGCAAGCTTCACATTTGTGGCGCTCGCTATTATATTCTGCTGCTTTCTCAGTATGGCATTGATATTCGTGCCGAAAGTTATCGAAGTTATAAGACACCCGAAGGACAAAGTCGAATCCAAGTACAATCCTGATGTTGGAATGTCGAAGGAGGACGAGGAGCGATATCAAAAACTCGTTAGCGAGAACGACGAGCTGCAGAAATTAATCGCTACGGTCGGTTAATTTTTATACTTGGAATACACTGTTTTTATTTATTTATTTATTTATAAAAATGAGTGTCTAATAGTTTTCGTTGTTTTTTTTTTTGCAGAAAGAAGAAAAGATAAAAGCACTGAAGCAAAAATTGGCCGAACGTGACGCACTTAAGGGAGGCGGTGGTCCGAAGGACTCGTTGATAGTAGCCGATTTCGTGACCGGCGAGGGAACCTCGGACAGCGCAATTGGTGGGGGTATATCCGTTTACACGAGATCCTCCCGAGCCTCGGCTTCCGACTTTGAGTTCTCCGAATCCTATCTCTAATCTGCTATCCTCTACGATAATAGCAACACTCTGTCCGAAAAAAACTCTGTCTTTGTTTGTCCCACTGACGGATCTATCGGAGTCGAGCACCAATCCAAAAAAAAAAATGCAAAAAAACTATGTCTTTCAAAACCCACCTGCCTTCGAGATAACAAAAAAATTTGGGACCCCACGGATTCTCGAACTTTTTCAAGCTCGAGATCTCTCATTATAAACGCGTAAAGTAAATATATTTTTTTTGTCATTTTTTTTTTTTCATCTCATATAAATAACGAGTATCGAGGCCGACAATGCTTTGATAAAATAATCGAGGAAGTATCAAAAGTAGACGAAAGAATTTGTTATAACACTTGGGACTGCAGGAATTATGTACTTTCGTATTAATGATAATGAAGATATAGAGAGAAAGATATTCGTTTTGAAGAATGATTTCGACGTACCGGATACGTCGATTGTTCTGAATAAAACTCGATAAGATTATAACGTTGTAATTGACGTGTAAATGTGTAAATGTCCACGAAAAAAAAAAAAAAAAACGTGTTGTCGTTTCAATCGGTCGAGATACGAGCGAATAGTTCGAAACTGGCCTAATGTATTTTTGCTCATTTTCTACAACGATCCAGACGAAAAAAAAACTTATTGTTTCAATCACATAATCCACGCAGTACCTATAACGTACATCGGCGATACGCGCGATTCGGGTCCAAAAAATAGGGCGAAACTCTCCAACGAATTTATTACAAAATAATCTTTCAGTCATTCCCGTCTTCCGTTTTTATCATTAGTAGAAACTTTAAGATTGTTGCAGTTAAATCTCGTTAGACAAACAAAAAAAAACCTCGATGTGAAACCTCATTAAGTCTGCTCCCAAATTGTTTTTGCTATAAACCGACATTTTTGACGTGAATAAATATAATTAAAAAAAAAACAACTAACATCCATCAGACGTTGATAACTAAACATGCTAACGAGATTTAAACGCCTATTAAACTAATAACCATTCATAAATAATTTGGGAGTCTTGATGAGGTGATTGCCTTGTTACGAAAATTTGTACTTTCTTCGTATAGTTTTAATTAGCGAAGAACAATGTCACACGCAACACGACCTAACGGGTTTTTTGATGGCCGAGTCAATTTTTTCATATCAACGATTATTTATGAATGGGTCAATGGATCGTCAATTCAAGTTCGTGATTTTCAATTACGTCGTATTTGACTTTTTGATTCTAGAGACGGACCACGTTGGCTGAACGTACGGGGCAACGCGTCGAAATCTTTAGAACGTAAAGCAATATATCGATAAATACAAACGAGGCTATAAATTATTTATTATAAATAGTAGAGAGATATAGATTATCAATTAATCGTTAACGCTCGTTCACCGTTTTTTTTTTTTTCGTTTTACATTGTTAAGAAATGTGTTATATACGATCGAATGCATATGATGCGTCAAATACGTTATTCATATTCGTTTGAAATTTCCTGGATAGTACGAATCGTCTGGCTGTGGTGTTTTATTATTTACAATATTTAACGTACGAATTTTAACGCGATTTGACTGCAATGAAGGAAAAATCTAATTGGTGTTATATAGTTGAATGTGATAAGTTATTGTAACTTACCGTTTGTTTGTGAAATGAGAATGCCGTTGACTCCGCTATGCTCACCGCACAAAGTGTGGGTAAAACGCAGTCCAGCCAACAAGTGAGAATTATCGTTGATCAGTAACAGCCCGCTGTTAATCGAAAGATATCGACGCAGAGTTTAATCGAAAAAAAAAACAAAAAACAAACAAAATATGACGATAAAGCAAACTCTGCGCTCCGCGTTCATAGCAATCACTGCTGGCGTTGTACAACATTGCCCAAAAAAACATTTAAATGTAATAACACAAATGCCATAGAGAAACTTATTGAAAAAAATGAAAACGTTAAAGAAAGTATCGTATCTATATACGTTAGTTAGTGAATGGAAGATGTTTATTCAAGTTTTTGAATTAAAAAAATTTATCGAAAAAAAAAGAATAACCGAAACGAAAAACTGTATCCGTTGCCACTGCGGCCCGCGTCGAAACGCGAATAAAGTATTCGGTTTAAAAACATGACGATTATTCTCTATAAACCCCAACCTTCGGCGATGTATATAATATACTTTTCACGTTTATTTTCAATTTCACGTTTAAGCCGCGAACGATGCTCTGGCGGCGCGCTCAATAACTTTGCTTCAGTCATGCGCAGAAACGCAAAACGACCGTCGTGTCGTCAGCGCGCGTAATCGAGGTCCGGTGTCGTGCGTGTTTTTGTCATTGTCAATAGCCGCTAATAAATAGTGTTAATATGTCATTCAGTACGGGATTTGGTGGGTCCGCACCAGCCACGCAGTCAACGTTTAGTTTCGGGTCGGCAACCTCGACAGCGGCGACGCCGGTCAAACCAGGTAAGTCGTCAAAACAATACTTTTTTTTTGGGGTTATATCATGCCGTGTTTGTTTGTCACAAAATTGTCGTTATCTATTCATGTAATCCTTTACAAATACGTCGCAATAATCTTGCCTGGCGTATTCTTCCAATATTTCCGTCGGTCCGATTTTATCGATCACCGAGTTAAAAAATTGCGATACGTCGTAACCTTTGTTAAATAACAAAAGTCAATTGTCGCCACGCTTTGCCCCTTCCTTACGACGTACCGACGTATGCCGAAATCGCAATTTTTTTTTTCTTTCTCAATTCCTCGTAGAAGTACCGCTGCTTTTGCTTGTGGTCTCCGAAATTCTGTCAGAGTTAATCAGAGGCCGCTTTGCACCGTCACACTCGGCGTCACATTCCGCGTCACTTGAATCCAAAAATCTTTTTCTAGCGTTTGCTATGACGCATGCTGCGATGCAGCAAATAGTCAACAGTAGCAGAAGCGCTATAGTCAAAACAATGAAGAGAGTAGAATGTGCCGCAAATCCTGATCCGCTATCGGCAGTCTTCTCATGAGAGACAGTTTCGGTCTCATGATGCGCTTCCGCCATCGCCATGATTCCAATAGTCGTTTCCTCGAGTTCATACATTTCGTTTGGTATTTTTCCTATAGTCGTCAGCATTACCTCCGCAGTAACATCCTAATAAAACAATATCATTAATCCGAAAAGAAAAAAAAAAAGAAAAAAACCATTATTATTTATTTACTCCGATAGCAATGTCTGTAGTTCCAAATTCATTCAGCATCTCTGTAGCATATTCCGGATCCTCTCTGCGTCTAATCAATGTCCCCATGACATAGGAACGCGGAAGATAGCGTTTGTAATTCGAATAAATCTTCATTGCGCCAATAAATTTTTTGCTAAAATTCCACAATTCTTTGTTTGCTAGAATAATCCGATTTTGCGACCTTGAAAAGCACCGCGAAATATTTCGCGACCTGTTGCATTTCAAGTTTAAGAAAATTCTTTATTCCCCATCCAAATATTTGTTCTCCCTTCGAAAAAACTTCGTTTTTATTGCAAAAAAAGCAAACGTCAACGTGACAGTGTAAAAAAAAAGAGTTTTTCCGACGTTTTTCGGTTGTTTCGATGTTAGCGCCAAAAAAACGTTTTTTCAATCAGAACAATATTGTACCGTTTCAGCGGGTTTTGCGACACCGTCGTTTGGATTCAGCACCCCAGCGACGTCGGCATCGACTCTCGGTGTCTTCGGTACCCCGGCAACGCAAACAACGGGTTTCGGAACGAATCCCGGATTCGGGGCACCGGCGGGAACAGGATTTGGCTCAACGTCAACGAGCACCAGTACCTTCAGCACTCCGGGAACGACTTTTGGTTTCGGAACGAACACAACAGCGTTCGGAGGCGCACCGACGTCATCGACGGGTTTCGGGACACTCGGAGCACCGGCAACGACGAGTTCCATCGGTTTCGGAGGTTTCGGCGGTGGTTTCGCGTCAACCGCGACGACAACAGCTCCGAGTCTCTTTGGTAATTTCGGTACAACGAGTACCGCTCCCACTTTTGGTACTTCCGGTGGATTCGGCGGTTTCGGAGCGAAACCAGCGACGACCAACACGGCTTTCGGGGGTTTCGGAACCGGCGGAAGTTTCGGAGGATTCGGTACCGGACTGACCGCCCAGCAGCAACAAGCGCAGCAACAACAACAGCAACAACAACAGCAGCAACAAACAGCCAATGCGATATCCGAGGCGCTCTACAACGCCGTATTCAATTGTCAATTGTTCAACGACGAACGTGACAACACGATCGCTCGTTGGAATCTAATCCAAGCTTTGTGGGGCACTGGAAAAGCTTATTACTCAGCTACTTTGCAGCCAATCGAGTTGACCCAAGAAAATCCACTTTGTCGATTCAAAGCGATCGGCTACAGTTGTATGCCGATCGCCGACAACAACGATGGCCTCGTAGTTCTTTGCTTCAACAAGAAGGAACAAGAAATCAAAGACGGCAGGCAACAGTTGATAGGATCTTTGAACGGTATACTTGGAAACAAACCGAATCTCACAGTGACCGTCGATAGCGTTAAATCGAACGGCGAAACGAAAAGTCAAGCGACGATATTCGTCGCGGAAAAAGGAGTAACCGGAACATCGAGAAAAATACCGGCAAACGAATTAGTCGCTTATCTATCTCAATCCGTTCAGAAACAACAACTCACGCAAATCGGTGTCGATAATATATTTCCTCAAGTAAAACTTGAACCCTCGCAGCTAAAGGAGTATCTGGACAATCCTCCGTGTTCGATCGATCCGCGATTGTGGAAACAGGCGCAGTTGGATAATCCGAATCCGGAGATGTATATTCCTGTGCCGATGATCGGTTTTCAACAAGTAAAGAATCGTCTCAAATGCCAGGAGGAAGAAACCGCGAGACATCGAGCTTTTCTCGATATGGCTGCGGAGAGGATACAAGGATTGCAGCGACAACACACCGCCACGCAGGCGAGACTCAAGGAACATCGACGATCACTTCTCGAACTTCAACATCGGGTATTGCAGGTTCTCGTTAGGCAGGAAGTCACTCGAAAAGTTGGACTCTCGTTGCAACCGGAAGAGGAAATATTGACCAACAGATTCGAGGCAATGCACGCGCAGATAAGCGCACCGACGCAATTCAAAGGAAGAATAAGCGAAATGTTGTCGCAATTAAGAATGAGGAGACACGTGGATATGCAGATACAGGAGAGATACACGATGGATCCTATAGCTCAAGACGATATCAAAGTAGTGAGTTTATCAAAGTGACCCAAATTTAGAATCTACGGACAATCTATCGATCTATCGTATCGCATAATTCGTAATATTTCTAATCATTGTTTTTTGCTCCAATTTTTTTTTCAGTACCTCAGTATGGAACAGCAAGGAATGGCTCAGCTAATCGACACGATAAATGCCGATCTCGAAAGTTTGAAAATCATCAAAGACGGTATGGCGGACCTTCTCACGGGTCACAGTATATCCTGAGAACGTCGATTCTCTCGCGAACTCGATGATATATATTTTTGTAAGGAAAAATAAACAAAGTAAGTCGGCGAGATTACACGAGTAGCGGAAAACAGAAGACGAAAGTGCCTCCGAAGTTTCTCCGTGAGACGAACGAATTAGAGATGAAGAAATTACGTGAGAGAAAAATGTTTCGAAAACTCTCGAGATGATTAATCTCTCATTAATCTTGGAAAAGTTTTATCTTCGGCTCGTTTCGCGTCGTCAAGATCTTCCATAATTTTTCTACTGTGGCTGCGCTACATACGAACGATTTTAGCATTTTACTTCCACGTTGCGACAGATGATATATTTCTTCGGCTTATCGTCGGAGAAATGTGAACCGAATCGTTACAATATCGCGAGGGAGAGGAAGATGCGTGCAGACGGATTAACGAGGAAATGTGCTGCACGTGAGTGTGGATACCCTCTTTCGTTGAGATTAAATAAATAAAATGGTTTTCTTTTTTCGTATAAATAATGTATTTCGTTCTTTTTATTGAATAAGCTTCACATCGTTTAACAATTTCGCTGTATTTCCTCTTTCATTCCTTATCATCGCTTTTTTTTTTTTTTTTTTCATTTCACTCCACGCTGTGGTAAGGCACTTTTGGTACGCGATTGATCGGACTTTTTTTTTAATTATTATTTTCGATCGATATATGTACATATACGCAATGGCACACGGCGATCGGGCGCCTCGAAGCTCGGTATCGAGACATTCCATTTATGGACTCTCATTATTTATCAAGACGACCGTCCGTTTCGACGACGAACGACGTTCTTTCGTTTTTTTTTTGTTTTTTTTTTTTTTTCGATTCCGAGCTTCGACGGGGAATCGCCCGGAACGCTAACGACGAAATTCGATCTCATTGGACTCGAATACACGTTTCAAAACACGATGTTTTTGATTTTTCGTTTCTTCTCATTTTTCATCTTTAAATATATGTACATACGCAGAAAACGCGATTGGTCCGCTCGAACGAGGCATATCCAACGAGAACATCTCAAGGATTTCAAAGTCAACATATCGGTGTCGATTAAACTTAACGGCTTAAAGAATTGAGCAAATCTTAATTTGATTCGACGCTTGAATGCGGAGTTTTTTTTTTTAATATTTTTCTCGATCGTAAATTAACTCAACGCTATTCATTCATTCTTTCATTGGTTTCCCACACTCGCGACGTACTAGAATAACATATTTGGCTTGCGATCCGATCAGAACGGAGCTATCCCTCTTTCTTCCTATTTTTTAGTTTTTTTTTTCTCCCATTTTCTTATTATCGATCCATCGAGAATTACAACAAAAAAAACGATCCCGAGGCTTTACCAGGTAATCGTTGCCCGGGTCATTCGTTTGAGCCGAACCCGAGCAACGAAGACGTAGACCAGCTAAACGAATCTCCCGGATTAAAGCTCACGCGTTGACTGAAGAAAAAAGACCCTGCGCGCGATATTTATATATTTGGCAATTATCGAGTGTGTGTGTGTGTGTGTGTATCTGTGTATGTATACAAGTGTTTCTTTATTTGTGTCAATAGGACCGCGAAGTATTCCCTTCACTTGTTGATCGTTAAGTCGAGCGGCAAATCTTGTTCCATCTCCGTTACTCCGTCGTTGTTATTTACTTTGACCCTCAAATCTTCGCCGACAGCTTCGCTCGTTGCATCTTCACCGATATTCGTCCACATGTTTTGCAACTCGTATCGCAGATCAACCGAACCGAGAAGATGTCTGAACAATGGATTCTGCGTTTTCATTATCAAATCCGAAAGTATTTTTGTTTTTTCCAATATATTGTCGTTATTGTGAACGCAACACTTGTGACGACAGCAACAAGCCTCCGCGGAAGCTTTCGTGTCTTCCTTCGGACTCTCGACCACTTCCATCTTTAAATTTTCGGCTCTCTTTATCACCGAATGCCTCACGGGATTGCAACTGCTGATTTCTTTTTTGCAAGGTGTACTGTTTACAATGGATTCGATGTTTCGGTAATCGACGGTCGTGATTTTTCCGGTAACTTCGTTGTAGTCCTGTTCGGATTTAATCGGTGTCGATTGCATTCCGATTCGCGGATGGAGGCTCTCGGTCACGTGACCCGGACTCGTGTGTGGTGAGCTCGTTGCGCTCGTTGCCGAGGCGTCATTTGTCAGTGTATTGCCCACCGCGAACGATGGTGTTGTTTGCATTTTTTCCGGTGTCACGAAACTCTCGTCGAATATTCGGGGATAGCAAGTTTTAGTGTCGGTCTCGTAACTCTTTATCGGTGTCAATTGCTCGTGTTCTTTTTTTCTTTGCTCGTGAAGATTGTAGATGTTGTTCCATTCGACGAATTTTCGTTGTTCTTCGAAACTGTTGCTCGTGCGCGGACTCGACGATGTTGTGCTCTCGATGCTCGAATCTTTTTTCGAATCGGATTCCGTGCTACTGCGCTTCTCCGGTGTAATGTCGTACCTTACCTTCTCCTGACTACTGTTGTTCTCGTCGAAACTCTTCTCCTGCATCTTGTCGTTGTTGTTGACGTAGTGACGGTAAGTTTTAACGTGTTTTCTGAGTGACGAGGGATCCGTGTAACGCTTGGGGCAGCCGGGAACTTTGCAACAGTAAGGTTTGTCGACCGCGTGTGTTCTCGTGTGTTTGAAACGATCCGACGAATTCGAATATGCTTTGTTGCAACCCTCGACCGGGCAAACGTACGGACGTTCGCCGGTATGCGATCGCGCGTGAATCTTCAGATTCTCGGCGCGACTGAAACTCTTGTCGCACTGAAAACAGTGGTGAGGCTTTTCGTTCGTGTGCGTCCTCACGTGTACCAACATCTTGTATCTGGAAACAAAGGAAGATAATTAATGTTTTATTCGAATAATGTTGACAAAGGGTTGTGAATATGTATTTGTTGAGATATTGAGATAATTGTGGCGATCGTTACCTGGCATTAAATCCACGTCCATCACCGCGCGCGCATCCTTCCCATCCGCAGTAAAACAATCCTCCGGGACCGGGACCAGCGTGGAGTCTCGTTATGTGTCCTGACAGTTGTTTCAACGATGTAAACCATCTTCCGCAATTTAGCCATCTATAACAATGGAAATGATGGAAGTTGGGTTAGAAAATTGTTTAAAAAATGTTTCCTTATTGTTTTACTAATTTTTCGAGTTTTTCACGATGATATTCGGTTAAAAAACGTGAGCGTTTGTTTATTCGATTTGCGTGGCGATTACAGCTCGTGATTTGCCGGCTTCCTTTGGTTTATTTTTAGAAGAAAAATCTTTAAAAAATGGATGTAACTAATATACTAATTTATTGAGTTTTTCCCGCTGATATTCGGTTATAATCCGAGAATTTCTATTTTTATTCTATTTGCACGGCGACGACTACACCAGATTTAACCGGTTTTCAAAGTACATATAATTAAAAACGGAACAGTCTCTTATCAGTTATCTTAATTTATTGAGTTTTTTAACGCTGATATTCGTTTATAATTCGAGAGCTCCTGTCTAGTCTATTTGTTTTGGGATTAAAAATCGAGATTAAACCAGGTTTTTACTGATAAGCTGCCGCAAGGTGCGTACGAGAAAACCGCGGAACTTCGCGTAACGCGCGAAATTCTCCCATCCAATCAGATATCGAGGTTTTTATTTCGCGTGACCTTGAACTTGATTCGCGGAGCTCTCATTGGTTGGGGAAGATACGTTGCGTCGAGAAATCGGAATTGGGAGGGCTGCCTGACGAGGCGCTGGGCTGGTCGTGCACCGCGGCCATTACTTCGAGGATTTTACGCGCCAGAACACATCCAGAGCGCCGTAACCTCTTAATATCTAACGAAACCGTTTTTTTTTAATACCGAAAACGAAATTCACTACTTTAAAGTATAATTATGGAACCAATAGATATAGAAAGAAGACGTGCACTCAATCGCGAAAGAGTGAGAAGACATCGTGCGGCACGCGCACTAATGAAAGAAGCTTCGTCTTCGTCAGAATCTAATAGAGGTGAAACATTTTCACTCTATTTTTTGTCCTTTTTTTTTATCCATGAGTACGCATTCATATGTATTTTATATTCATTACATTGAATCACGAACGTAGTGGTAAATATAGAAAGAAGACGCGCGCTGAATCGCGAAAGAGTAAGAAGACATCGTGCAGCACTCGCGTTATCGAGAAAAACTTTATCTTTGCCGCGTTTTAATAATGGTGAGAATTTTTTTTTGTTTTTTTCGATAATTCTATTGTTATTTTTTTATTGTTACACAGGAACCGATAATCCAATCGCAGAGTCTACTGCATGCAGTTGGGAAACTCAGAGAAATGACACTTTGGGCGAAGAGTTCAGGTTGGATGCGCAGAGTTGGGAAACTCAGAGAAACAAATCTTTGTACGAAGAGTGCAAGTTAACGGCATCTATGTCTGAAAGCACCGAACAACCTGAGGCTATATGCATTTCTAACGATGTTACAATAAAGAAAGAAGAAGCGGAACAAGAAGCAGAAAGCGGATTTAACTTTGAAGAATTTGTCTATAAAGTCAAAGCTTCTCCAATGTATTCCGTTGCCTCTAATGCTTTGTGTAATGAGGAGGCTTTTCAAAGTAATAACAGGTTGAATCGAGAGATTTAAGCTGTGGATAGTAAAAGATTTATTCTTTGTTTTTATTATTGCAGGACAAGCAACAGGTGCTTCCAGTAACACAGCCGGAGGCATTACTTCGCAGAGTCTTCCCATTCCAGTAGATGCAAATGGTACTAAACGAGTTAACGTAAAAATATATTTTTAGTTAATATTAAAAAAATTAATTTTTATATTTAATCGACAACCGATTTTTTTTTTTCAGTTTTACACTTATTATTCGATGCTATCAACAAGTTATCCTCGGAACAAAGTCTACTGACTGCCGCCGTGAATCGTATGAACGACACTCTCACGCGTCTATCGTCCGAAGTGCTTCAAAGAAAAAGCGAGCCGTTCGACAAAAAGTACAATCTTCAGATACCGTTCGCGACGCGCGAAGACTTCGTGAAATTCGACGAAAAGTTAGCGAGTGACGAAGCCTTTAGGGGGACACTGGTACAATGTCTCATCGTTAAATTTCTATTACGACTTTTATGCGGATATTGAGAAATTCTTTTTTATTCGCAGAAAAACTCATTGGTTCAGAAATACGACGCGAAAAAATCGGTAACGAAGAACATTACCGCTATTCTGCGAAAATACATGACTCGCGAAGTTGCGTCGCTCTATACAGCGCAAAAGGCCATTGTCGGCAAAAGTCTATTCAAGGATACGACTTTCTCGGCGTGTCTGTTGGGTGAGACACTCGTAATGATCAATAATTTAATATAATTTCGTAAAATGATCGACTGGCGTAATTATTATTGATAAATTGTTTTATTTTGTTACCGGCAGATACGATCGATACTTTAGCGGAGGATAAAATAATAGCTCCGGTCCCCGATAACGAGTATCTCGGTAATCTGGGCGCCGTACTCTCGAATGCAAAGGATTGGGGAGTTCCCCGTCATGAACGACCTACCAAACGGCAGCGAATGAATCCCTGAAATTTCCATACAGTCCAAGCTCCGCATTCTTAACTCGACGGGACCGGTTCCGTTCCCTTTTCTGTATTTCCCCTATCGTCCCTACTCCCGGTCAGTTGCTGCGAATAGGGGCAACGGGAGGTATACGCGTCCGTAGGTACGAAGCCACCTTGTACCTGCTGCGCGTGCGCTGTTTACATTTTACGAAATAGGCTTCCCCTTGGAGTGGGGTAAACGGACTCAGGGGAAATACAGATAAGCAAACTCGTTGTCATGGTAACGAGTTAAAGTAAAGGATCGGTTAAGTTAAGGGGAGTTAAGAATACGGAGCTTGGACTGTGGTTCGATTCATTCGATGCGGATACATATGCGCCAATCAGTATTACTCGACTATTTGTTTTTTTTTACCGTTTTTAACAATAAATCGACGTTAAACCAACGATGTCGAATTTACGATTAGTTTTCAATAAGCGTCTATTGAAATAACGGCAAAATTTATATTGTTTCGATACACAACTGATCGTCGATTTGCGTCAGTGGCAGCAATAAAATGCGCCCGTCGCCTTTCACGTTTGAACCTCAAATTGATGTTAATTGTTCGGCCAATTGACGATTCTCGTCTATTGACTCGTGTTTGCCGTTGAATTATAGAACGTTAATGGATCGCGGTACTGTTCCACGCAGCGATTCATCGTTCGGTCGTCTCCCCTATCGTTTAATCTCCACGCGAGCGAAAGAAAAAATAAAAAATTTGCTGGGGGTCGAGCGAAGATCAAGGATAACGTTTCGCTTGCGAGTACCTGATGATGCGCCTCCGTTGCAAATAGAATTGGATATTTTCTGCCTATTGCCGCGACCCCCGGGAGCGGGTCATCGCGTAACTCGGCAATTTTCTTCGCGATTTATATAGGCATAGCGAATCGTACGGAATGCTTCGATACAGTTATTCCGGTCTGCAGTAACGCGGTGTAGCCTCGCGGATGCTGATAGCCACGCGAAAAAAAAAGATAAACACGACCTCGCAGTAGACGTCTCTTTGGTCGATTGAAATTTTTCCTTTTTTTTTTTCTTCTTTTCTCAATTAAGTCGCAAACTCTTCGGCGAATGCGTGTACGCGATAGATGCGAAGAAAATTCTCGAAAAAAAGAATAAGGAGAATAAATGTATCTTTGTAACTGCGCAATTGCATTCGATTTACGCAAGTGACGAGAATACATCGTATCACATACGAGAAAGAATTCTTAATCTACGTCACGCTCTGTTATTATATTACTATCTTCTCTGCGGTATATAGGAAGCAAAAAGCGCTGTGTATTACAGAACATTAATTGCATTTCCCCGTTTGCAGCTCACATTTCCTCTTCGCACCTATGCGAAATGATTTTATTATGAAAATTGTTGAAAACTCCGAGAAAGATAACCGCACGGAGATAACAGATAAGGAAACTCTTGTCTCGTGTGTGCGTTTTGTGTTTAAATCGGCTGCGCCACGCGGAGACAACGTGGACAGAGAACGCAATTCTTCGCGTGGAGTTTTTTTTTTCTTTTTTTTTTCCATGCTATCGTTGCACACCGAACGTCATTCGCGTGCGCTGTCGCGATAAGCCTGCGACGACACCCGTAAAGTTACAAAGTGTTGCGATGAACAAAGAAAAGTAATTTATATGTTGAATTAACGTAATACATTGCAGCGTGTAGGCAAATTATCGGTCTAAGATTTTTTCTTCTTGTGGTAATATCGGCCAAAGAACCCGGCGACGAAGTCTATTTTTTTCGATATCGCTACGAGATAGGAAGACCCCATACTTCGGTTTTAACCGGATAACAGAGTCCCAAGTACACGAGGGTGAAACGCGATAAATTATCGTCACCGCATTATTTTTATTATTATTTCTTTTTTTCCGAGACGAAAGACCGCGTTATCGAGATATTTCATTATTATGTATTACAAATATGTATATACAAAGTGTATTACACAAAATTGAAGATAGGATTAATGTATATGTAATTATACACGATACATCGTGATATGCGTGGCTCTGCATTGCGGGAGAAAAAGGCGCAGTTATGCACCACGGATACTTTATCGGAGGATAACAATACCGAAAGCTTGAACAGCTTAACTGTTTATGTCTCGCGATAAATCTCCACGACGCTATTGTATTCGTCTCGCGTATTGTTATGAAAAAGAGTCTTTGAATTCTTTGGCTTCGCAGATGAAAATAAAAGGGGAGACTTTTTGATGCGCCGATTCGCGTGTCGCATTTAGCAGATGCGAATTAAGTAACGTTGATTTTACACATTGTAGGAGACTCGTTAAACCCGCCACGATTTTTTTCTTTCGTTTAAACACGCGAACGCGCGCTGTGGAACACGTGCGCCACCAGATATATCAAAGACTATCGACGATGCGCCTATGTTATCTCGACGAAATGTACAGCGTTTTTTTTTTCACCCGCACAACGATAAATTCAGTGTGTTATCTCTCAGCGGTTATAAATTGATCTACGATTGAGATTATCAATTGTAACAATTTTTTCAGTTATCTCATCGATCTAATGTTTGACGAAGCTGCTTTTAATTGACGTACGTCAATCGTACTTTAATTTAGGCAAACGTTGCTAAAGGATTTGCGATCATCGTGGAAAAATCCATGATAATTCGCGATCGAAATGATTCTTTTCGAAATCGTTGCGAAACAAATCGCGAGGGTATTTTGTCAATATTTTTTTACGTCTTTCATCGCCATTTAATGACATAAACAAAAACACTATTAAAAAAAATGCAAAAAAAAAAATTAAAACATCGAAAATAAACAAATATATCAGCGAGATATCGATTTACCACCTTTCGCTTCGATTTAACGTTGAAATTAATAGATTCCATGGTTTCGGCTGAAATGAAATAAAAAATAGGGATCTTTCGGGAGGACTCACCCGCATTTTAATTGTGCATTTTCTCCCCTCCTTATCGATCCGAGTTCGAGACTGGAGTTGGAAGCATCGGAATCGCTGTGTGCAGGACTCGGCGGCCCACCGCTCGCGAGACCACCCGGCGATACGCCGAGACTTCCCAGTCCGGCTGTTGGCGATGTACCGAGATCGTCTTCGGCCGGCATCCTTCGCGGCCAAACCGGAAGGTCCAGCGGTTGTTGATTAAGATTCAGATTAGCGGTGTAGTAGCTAACCGGCGTCGAAGGATTGTTGTTGTTGTTGTTGTTGTTGCTCGTCGCGTAACCCGTTGACGAGCTGTAGTAACCCGGTACCGCGGCGCCCAGGAGAGTGCCCGGGTAACGAGCGGCTCCGTACGGACCAACGTGGCTTGGCATTCTGCCCGGAACGTAAACGATCATTTTCACGATTTTTTTTTAACACAAAAACTTCCCAAAGATAGAAATAGGAGAAAGTAGACGATCTTTTTAATGGTCAGAGACGATTCGATGTATATATATATGTTATTATTATACTTTCGACAAGATTATTATTTATTATTCGTTGTTTAATAAAGGCGGCAAAATAATTTCAGAAGCAATCGGTAGTGTATACAATTTTCGATTTTTGGAAAGGAATCAGACGGTGTTTTTTTTTTTTCCCCCTTTGTGTTTACAACAGCAGCTCTAACGGCTGACGGGGATATCAATTGAGTCTCATGATGACTGTGGAAATAATCTTTCGTTCTAATTTTTATTTTCTTATTCGTCCGAACGACAATTTTCGATGTTTTTTTTTTTTTTCTCTCTATATTGCGATGTTTACTCTATTGTTTTTCTATTTCGTTTTCATGCTTATATTTTTCTTTCCCCGTGGACTTTTTGAGGTCATTCAACGATAGCAAGACTTTCCAGGTCTTGCCGAATAATCCCAGTGGATCTCGAGTTCGAGGGATGATTCCCTCTCTCGATCTCTTTATTCCTGAGCTTTCCGCAGCTCTCGCAAAGCCGCTTCTCTGTGCACAGCACACGAACGCACTTTTTTTCTCCCCACTGCACGCAATTTAAAAATTGCCACAACTTATACGGAAAAACTTTTTCAACAGCACTTAGTCCGAGTTCGTATCGTCAGATATATTTGAAACGGTTGGACTTTAGTATGCGGTAACTCAGGAATTGCTTGCTGTATTCGATTGAGAACATAACTGGGCCTTTTGTCACTGATTGGTTCATAAAACAGTTTGAACGCCGATCCAAACAACGTTGAAACCGAAGCCGTTGCCTCGGTAAAGTGAATTTCAATAACAATTCGATTTATCGGGAATATCACGAATCTCGTCGCTTTAAAACAATTTTTTTTTTTTTTTATACGCTCGACGATTTATCAATCGCGAGCACAAATTAGTGTGTTTATAATTTTTTTTCGATTATTAGTTGCTGCTAGGAAAATGAGCTTTCCATGGTCGTTGATCCTTCGGTTGGTAGTCGTTATTCTTTCGTTATGACAATCTTTCTCGCGGTCGCTTCCACGACCGATTTAGAACGAACTTTGAACCGCTAGCAGCACTGCGACGTGATTTTTTTGATTTTTTTTTTTTTTTTCAAGTTTTGTTATCTCGTCTATAACGATTGTCGTTGGGCAGTTGGGATACGAATTCCCACGCTTCTCCAACGAGAACGATAACAAGAACCTTTTTTCGCCGCAAGCGAAATCCGATCTTTAATTGCACGCGACTCGTCGCCTCTGCACCACGCGCCGTGACGGTTCGCCTTCGCTCGTCGAGATTCTCGAATCCGAAGAAACGAAAGCCTTTCGATCTCAATGTTGTGACGACGCGGTTTATCGATGTGCAAATAATAGACGCGGATAAGAGTGGAATGAAAATAAAATAAAATGAATGGCCAGACGAAGCGGGAGAAACAACAAAAACAACGAGAATTGCGGAGAGAGATGCTCGTCGCAGAGAACGAATATCGTCAAACTAAAGTTCGTGCGGTTCGTAGCCTCTTATTTATACAGCGACAGTCTTAATCGCGTTCTCGCACGTTCCCCTCTCTTCCTCATTCCTCTCTTATCCTACCGACGCCCCCACTTTCACCGTTTTTTTTTCTTTTTTTTCTATATCTCTCGTCCCAAAGCGTTGCCGGCAGCTAAGCTGATAAGGCTGAGCGCGAGTCCCGCGCGCCGCTTTTAGCGGGAGGAGGCAGAAGAGTTCGCAGCCTGCGCGCGCGTTGACTACCGCGCGACGATTATTATTTCTTATTGGACGCGTTTTTTTTTTTTTTTTTTTTTACGATGCATTTGTCAATATTGCAGTGCTGACGCGAAACTTAAGAGAACAGAATATCGCTTACGGACCCCCGAATAACGTCATCACTCGTTGGAGACCCGCGGGATTCACGGGTCGATCAGAGAACGCCAAACACGCAACAGTTGGATAATCCCGAGAATAACGTTTTACTTTCACTCTTCTCGTTAACACGCTTTTCTCTGTCCGTTTGTTTGTTGCTTCTCGATTGAAAACCAATCGAAACCGGATTCAACCGGCTTTATCAACGACCAATCCAATCTTCTCACGGAGATTTTTTTGGTATATCGCGCTTAATAGCAGAATTCTCACAATTATGCCGTTTGATTAGACATTTGATTTACTGTGTCGCGCGTACTTTGCTCCGCGCCGCGGCGTGCACCGGAAAGAATTTCGGAATTCTTTCGGACCGCTTCTATTTTTGACTCTCAGTCGTTTGGCCTGAATTGATAAAAAAAAAAAAAAAAGAATTACATCAAAGAGAAGAAAATAATATAATATTACTGTAACGACGTAGTATGTGAACTAAATGAACTCCCGGGTGACTTTTCGAATGACCCAGAAAAACCAGAGATCCAGTTATAACCGCATAGCGACGAGTGTGATTTTTAGAGAATATATGATTATCATTCCGCTTGAATCTTTTTTCGATACTTTCGATTTTTTTTTTTTTTTTTTCGACCGTAATATCGACGTTTTAACAACGTTCTTCGTTGTGGCGTTACGAATGCATCGCGAAAATTTTCGATATCTCGAGGTCCCGGAGACAATACACGCCTCGACCACCAGCAGAAACGACACGAGGGTTCAAAGTCTCAAGTATATTCCAGACGTTTGTTATCGCTTCGTTTGCGCCGGACAAGTCGATCGTTTCTCGAGGGCGTTGGTGTGCGTGTGTCAACGACTCGACTCGAATCTTCTCGCGACACGCATCGATTGGGTTTTGCCATCGGCAAACACCGATCGAACGCAGTTTTCTTTTTTTTTTTCAGCGAGAGTGACGGAGAGTCTCCTCGTGTCTCTTATCGTTCATTATCTCCGATCGTCGAGCACAGTGAGTGCGCCATTCCCGAGATTTCGAATCGAGACGCCAGAGACATAGATATATGACAAACGGTTTTTATTCCCACTGTATACCTTTCCGATTTCATTCAAAAACAAGAGGTGTGAATTCATGGGACGCGATTCTTCTTTAGGTTTTTATTCCTGAATGGAAACACATCGCGCCACGTTTTTAATTTAATTTTTCACAAAAAAAAATCTTTTTTCCAGATTTTTTTTTTTAGGACCATACAATTAGTTTAAGTGATCTCATCCAATGCCCTCGAATCGTCATAAATCCAACACAAGAAATACAGAAAGTCATCGTTATTGAAAATCTCAGCGACCCCCAACATAGTTCACTTGTCGAATCAACAACTTTTTTTTTCTCAAGAGTACGGGGGTCCGCTTCGAGATCGTGACGTAAATGTGGAACGAGCGAATTCGTCATTGTGTCTGTAACAGTTGCGTTGCACAATTTAACTCTCTCGCATGTGTGCACTAATATATTTTATTTTTATCGAAGACCTATTGGTTAATCGTTATTTAACCCTTTGTGGAGTTTGGACCAAAATTTCACATGATTATTCGTGGAATCAGTGTCATTTTATTTACCCAACGTGAGCGACAATTTTTTTTTGTCGAATACAAATTTGTAACGGTTACCGTTGATCTTTGACTATTTTCGTCTATCAGTTAAATGGGAGAGTTTTACACTCCATGGCGTATCGTCTCCTTCACGATACGTACCACGTAAGTCAACACGGCACGAGGTATTCACGTGTTTATCACCGCCGTTTTTGCATAAGTCTGTTGATAGATCTGGTTATATGGATTATTGAAAGAGTCACATTCAATATTTGCATTAAAATTCCGTAAACTTGACGAATCAATGGCGAAATGATTCGTTAATATTCAACAAGATTTGGAAGCACGTGCGATGTACGATATATGCATAAATAAAAAAAACAACGATAAACTCTTTTGTTTTTTTGCACGATACCTGCTACAATCACGAAAAATAAATTCCGAGGTATTTTTGTTGTTTAAGGACTAAAAGATTCGAAGCGTTATAGGCTCATTGACTCTTATCGATTCTCGATCGCTAATTGGTAAGCCGCGAAGGGAGAAATAACAAGAAAATAAGATCGCTTTATCTATCGGCTTCTTATAAAGGGCTACGAAAAAAAAAAAATCGATACGGTAAACGAGAATAGATATTATCCGTGTCGATCGCGGGTCGGTTGATCTCAAAGTCTAAGAGATCTTCTCGGTCAACCGGTTTTCGAATTCGCTATACAAGAGAAGAGAAAACGAGTGGCAAAAGCAACGAAAACGAAGAGAGGCGAAACTAAGAAAAGGGAAGAGAAGCAATAAAACGCTTCTTTTGCGGTATGCGAAGGTGTCCACGTGGACGATACTGGTCGCGGGCGTCACGTGGCGACGCGAATTCGTTACACTCTCGCTGGGCGACTCTTTCTCTCTCTATCTCTGTGTGTGCGATCCCCGACGAAGTTGTGAGGAGCTATATATCGGGGCACGTATTTCCCGAAGCATGGAGAAGAGAACGATGCGCCTCCGGCAAGGTCGACCGTTTATTTTTTTATTTTTTATCTTTTTCGGATGGGGACACGTGCCGTTTCATTTCTTTGTCAAAGGAAATCGTTATAGAACGAAGAAAAATAAAAAAAATATAATAGAGTATCGATTACCAATCAAATTCGATTTATCGTTCGGATTATTTAGACACCGATGATTTATACGATCGGTCCAACTTTTTGTCAACAGTAATAGTTGTGGGATGTGAAAAAAAAAATAAAAATTTCATAGATTTTCGATTATCGAATCCAGAGTACAATTATTTATTCGATGGGTGATTTTTTTTTTTCAACAATAATCATTGTGGAATGAGGAAAAAAAAATAACGCAGGCCCTCGATTATCGATCTGATTCAATTTGTCGATCAAACGATCCAAGACTCCGATGATTTATTCAAGATCGTTCGCACCGATAAACTTAACGGTATCGTACGTGTTTTTGCGCACGTGAATAGACGCAAGAAAGTGTATAAATCGTGCAACAAGTTATCACCGACAATGTGTAAGCAAAAAGATCGCGCGAGTCCCGCGACTCCCTCTTATCTCTACATGGACGCGTCCCCGAGATAACACGTACGCGGGGGGCCCCCTAAAGAAGTGTACGCGAGGCGCGTCGTCGTCGATAAGTGATCAGTAAACACAGCGAAATTCGTTTCGGATATAATGTTCTATAGTCTAATCTCTCTGTAAGTGCCACCGTTCGTTTCTCAAGAAGCTCCATTACCATTGAAATAACTGTTTCACCAATTGTGAATTCTATGACAAAAGTCGTTGGTTAAAAAAATTCGACTATATTCGTACGATTACGTTGAGAATTTCGATGTCTATGCCGCAAGGAAGAAAAAGATAAGGTCTTTTAACGTATCGATTGTCCCCCCAAAAAGATCGAAACCGATCGGAAAAGTACTGAGACGAGTGTCTCGGCGCGCGAGTTAAAGCTTCAAGTATATCTGTACCAACAGCTTCGCATTTTTGCATAAAACGATAATGCGAACTCCACGACGATATAAAATATACTCGTGGCACGATGGGGGGGATATAAATTCGATCGCGAACCCGGGAGCACTTGTTGCAAGGCGATCTCGAACAACGCAGTAGTCTTTTTTTATAACGAACTCTACGAGACGAAGATACAGGGATAAGACGCGAGCGAGCTACAGGCCTGTTGATGCGGCTCTCGATGCCAGACGGCAGATAGGCGCTTTTCTTGCCTTCTGTCCCGAGGGGCGAAAAAAAAACCCAAGCAAAAAAAAACGTCGTCTCTCACCCACAGCGAAAGACGAGGGGTGCTTGTCCATTGCTCGCGCGTCGATGGAACATAACCTTAACTCACGAGTGATCTCCACTCGTCTTCCGTCCCCAAACGTAGTTTCGACCTTCGACTCTCTTAATCCCGTAAACTGAGAAACAGAACGACGGATCCTTTGTTTTCCTACACATAAAATTGTGTCGTATAAGTCTCTCTGCTTCTCAAGAGACAATGTGTCGCTCGGGATCGTTCCAAGCGATCTTATCGGCGAAGATCTCGACGACTTTTCGACAAGTATCTCGGGAAACAACGGTGAGCTCCTCGGGGACTCGAGATCGGTATGAATTTCACGAATCGAAGTTGCGATCTTAGAGGGGATTTGAATGTTGTTGAAAAGTAAAAGATTCGAGTCGACTATAGATATACGGAGATTTTGGAGTTTACAAGGCACACGCAAGGCATCGGACGAAAAATCGTTCCCCGTCGATGCAGGAGATGAAGAAGCCGTGGAAAGAGAAGAACGGTTAACAAAAAATAAAAAAAAAAATAAAGGATAAATGAGAGAAGAGATGAAACGAGGCTCAGGGTTCGTCCATCTATTAGAGGAGGAGTAGTGCAGTGTATATATAGCACATTCTACTCTATAATACCCCCAGCGTCCTTCGCCTCGCGCACCGGACGTATTAATGAATATGGGTACCACCCTCTCTTTCCTCCTCCAGGCATCGCTCTCCCGCGGCTCACATTCTCCTTCATTCTTCCTATACGTTTCTCTCGGACAACGACGATCTCCTATGCGTGGTCCAGGCGCTCCTTCTTCTTTTTTTTCTTTTTCCTTCGTGAAAGCAACGCGCGCAACCCTCCATTCTACATGACACCCCACGGACTGTGCGGGCGCGCGCGAGCCGCTCTGTCGGCATTCTTTGATCTCTGTCTCGATGCTCCTCGCTGCTGGAACGCGGAGCTCAGGTATAGAGGAACGTAACCGAGAGAGGAGAGAAAACAACCGGACGAGCGAAGGAGTAAAGGAGAAAGGATGATGGAATGAAATACCACCAGCAACCAATGCTTGGGAGTCGGCAAAGTTTCTCCTCTCTTTCTCTCCGAGACTCTAAACTCCAGAAAATATGTTCCTCGCTTCGTTTCTCTGTCGTCTGTTAGTTGCCAGTTTTTCTTTTTTTTTTTTTTTTTTCGTTTTCAGTTCTCTCTATAGATTGAGATCCCGAGAAGATAGGGAATGGAAACGAAAGGAAAGGGATATATGGGAAGAAATGCCAAAAATTTTTGACTCGCCGAGGTACAATAATTCTTTTTTTTCACGGCGGCAGTGTGAGAAATTGAGAAAATAAATGTATATATGTATACAATAATAAACGAATAAATGATAATAATAACAATGAAAATACATAATATAATAAATAAAATATATATTTACTATATATAGTTTTTAAATTATTTTTATTTTTATTTATATATACTTATCAATAGGTACTTCGCGTGAGGTTTGCTTGTTATTTAAAAATATATATCACGAGTATATAACGCAGCGGGAGAATCCTTCGGTGGTTTAATTTTACTCGCGCTGTTGGGGGCTCTCTGTCTCTTCACTTCGCTCCGACGAGTTTCGTTTTTCGAGAGAGAGAAAAGCTTTAAAGTGTGTGCGCGATAGCGAGAAGGACGAAGACGAGAGGGTTTGAGAGCCGAACGAGAGCAAAGTATCGCCCGGCCGGCGAAGGAAGTGGTCGCGGGAGAGAGAGCCCCCCGAAGAGCCGTGGGAGAGAAGCCAGAAACTCGACGATATACTCTCGAAAACTTAGCGTGTTGTGTGTGTTATGCAGCGCAAAGAGGAATCCACGCGGTGACTCTCCTCGGGGAAACCAAGCGCTCTCGAGATCTCTCTCCGCGATCCCGTGAGGTTGCGTGCGAGAATCGGTTAGACGGGAGAGAGAGAATATCGGGGAACAGCCGGGTCTCTCGACGGTAAAGGAAACTAAAGTGGGGAATTTCTTTCAACACCACCGTGAACCCCCCATCGAGAATCATCGCCCTCTGAAAATTCTATCCCACATAGCATATAGTTAAAAGAAGAAAAAAAAAAGAAAAATAAATCAATGGAACGAATTAAACGAATTTTTTTTTCGCGGCTTCTCGAAATGTTTTTATTTGTCTGAGAATTTTATTTTTATTCAAATGTACTTTTGGACACTGTTATCGTAAACGATTAATTGCAATTTTTATCGCTCGTGTAGTCTAATTAAACGGCTTTGATTTTTTTTAATACAAATTGCTGATGAAAAAGAACTGCGTATGAGTATAGCGGCGAAGGACTAAGAGTCGAGAGGATCTCGAGTTCCCGGACGTCCTTCGGGCTATCCTCCGGGCCGATTAATCACGTCGGGGACGACCGGGAATATTAATATTGTAATGGCGCGCGCCTTGGGAGTGAGAGAGAGAAACGTTTCGACGCTGCTGGGTTTCGTGGCGGCCTCGTCGTGTACGCGTATAATACGTATTACAAACGGGACAGAGGATGGCTACCGGTCGCAGCGGGAGAGCACGGCGGGGGTCCGGCTATACCTCTCTTGGCTCCCTCGCGTCGCCGCCACTTCTCATCCTATCCACTCGCTACCGAGAAAGAAACACATCCAACGCAACTCTTTTATTATTTTTACCGTAATCGCTCCATGCACTGTCGGTTCTCCCCCTCGCCCCTCTCCCGTCGTTAAGGTTTCAGCAATTTAACGCACTTAATAATATTTTAACAGCGATCGAACGAAGCTGCCAAAAAAAAAAAAATATTTATTCAATTGCAAATAAAGGTCGACACGAAAATTTTTGAATATCGAAAACAAAAAGATGCGAAAACAGCCAAATATGTTTCATTAACACATAACTCGATTTGCCAATAATAATTGAGTTTATTGTTTTTTTTTTACGAGAAAATAACGATCGCTCGTGATAATAGGTTAGGGCCATACATCGAGTTTTCGTGGTGTAGTGGTTATCACATCCGCCTAACACGCGGAAGGTCCCCGGTTCGATCCCGGGCGAAAACATATTTTTTTTCCTCGAAACTTCGCGACGGAACGCGATTCAAATTTATCGATTCGTCGCGATCATATAACGGTGACCTCGGCGAAAGGGTTGAGTGTAAATATCGAGTTTCCGTGGTGTAGTGGTTATCACATCCGCCTAACACGCGGAAGGTCCCCGGTTCGATCCCGGGCGGAAACATAATTTTTTCTCTCCAAATTCAATTTTTCAACATAATTAACTAATTAATGATTTCTTCGACAATAATTTTGGCGTTCGATAATTTATTTGCAAATGAAAAACGGCATGGATAGTAAAAAAAATACAGTGATTGGCCACGTATTTCTCTTGTAGGTTCTCTGTATCCCAGAGATTGCCAATCACTGTCTTGAGAGACCAATACTATAATACATTAGTTTTTCTTTTTCCGTCAAGTCGAAATTTCGAGGCAATTATAATGTATTCGCGGTTTTTTAAAAGTGTATTCCCAACAAAAATGGATCACAGAAAGGGAATTATCGAAACATAAATAATTAATCAATTAAGTCTTCGACCCTAATTTTGGGTTTCGATAATTTATTTACAATTGAAAAATAGTATGGGTAGTAAAAGGTATGATAATTGGTCACGTATTTCTCTTCAAAGCTTTTTATACCCTGGAGATTAACAATCACTGTCTTAAGTGGCCAATAACTGTATTATCTCCTTAATTTTTCGTCAACTCGAGATCTCGCGGCAGTTATCACGTATTCGCAGTTCTTTTTAATGTATTCCCAACAGAAAGGGATCCCAGAGCTCGTGCTAAAGCCCTTTTCGGTAGAGGCCATCATCCGGCACGAGTGGGAGTCAACCTGTAATTTCGTCAAGACGAGCGAACGAAAGATTTCGCTCTAATATGGGAAGACGATGAAGAAGCCCCCACGAGTCTCGGCGGAGCTGCACCGCCGTAGCCTCCGGGGTCTGCTGATGTTGTATATATATATATATATATATATATATATATGTATTATATACTACACGTGTATATACATAAACACACCACACACTAAAGTATACGCGACGATAGCCGCTCGCTGACCGCCGCTCATTTCCATAATTCGTTCTTTAAAGGATGATTTTTAATAGGCCCCTGGCGCCGGTTGCCTCGCTTCGTATTTTTCTTTTCTCCTTCCACTCCTCAATAATACACCGTAGCGCTACTCTTTTGTATTACTACCTTATAAATTCCCGCATTGTTTCAAACTCCTTTCGAAGACGGCACAAAATTTCAAGACCATTGGGGGTATATATGTGGCAACTATACGAGACCAGCGGTCAAAAATAAACACGCGGCTTTGCATTTTTGGGGGCTCCGTTCGTCGTGAGAAGGGAAAAGTATATATTTGCGGGTTCCCTTTACGCGTGAGAGCGAGAAAAGGGACTGTGGGAAAGATTCGTGTTCCGAAAAAAAAAATAAAAAATTGCTTGCCGAAACTTTGTTTTCATCGTGAAGAAATAATTTTGGACCTAAAGATTCTATCTTATATCATCGGCGATACGCCCACGTGAATGCGGATAATTAATCACGTATCTCACACTTTGGCGTCTCTATTTTTATCCTTTTTTTCGTACAAGTTAAAAAAAAAATTATAGACCCAGCAGGTCGGAAGAATCGCGTCGGGATCCACCGGTGTAACATTTTTATCCCCCACGAAGAAATTTTCTCAATGCGCCGCTCTCTGTATAGAGCAATCCTCTCTTGCAAGACTTCGGCTTAGATGAATGGGATGGAGCACTAGCGGGTAACGGTGAGACGAATCGCTAAACTGGACTCGAATTGACAAATGATTCTCTCGAACGCAACTTCTCTTTCTCCTCGTATCGGACTCCGAAACAGTCGGTGTCGGACCTCCCACATCGAGTATAAAGGGCTTCGCCATTCGTTGGAATTCATTCTTAGTTAACGAAACAAAATTCCTCTCCCTGTCGTATCTGTTTCTCCCGCGAAAGAGGGTTCCTTCCAATAAGCATTTTTATTTCTTTTCGATCGAAAGAAAAGTCATTATTTACGATTAAATTTGCATGAAGCTACTCGGCAGCGATATTCCAACGAGAATGAGAGAAAAAAAAAAAAAAATCTGCGACACCTCTAGGGGGTCGTCTTCCATCGTTGACGAGGTTCGAAAACTCCGCGATACTCTCGTGATCGCTTCTTTTTCTCTGCCTTCGCCGTCTCGCCTCTTTCTTCTCCTCTACACACACCACACGCAGCACACATCGTCTAAAGTCCTGAAAGCTTCGCAGGACTATATATAGGCAGTTGTGTATGCAGCGAGTCCGGCGAAGTATCGGACACTCTGGCATACCACACACCATGCGACACCTTTCCGAGTTACCGAGGCTGCTGCTGTTCTGCTTGTGCTTTGCTGCTGCTACGGGCACACTGGACCACACACGAAGGATTCCCCACTCGCCGACTTTGCTTACTGTCCCTTTCTTTTCAAAGCCCTCTCTCGCTTCCTCACCGAAGGAGTATCCTTTTTCTCTCGTTCGTTCGAGATAAGAAAGAGAAGAAGTGCGAGAAGATTATTTTTTAACAGTATTCCTAATTATTTAACCTCAGAAAACCTCATAATTATCAATGATATTCGATAAATAAAAAAAAATGATATATAGAGTATCTTCTTAATATTCGAAAGCTGAGACTGTAAGACGCTGGAAGGAGTTTGAAAGAAAAAAAAACGGACTCGAGACAAAATGTATATGCGGGTTGTGAAAAAGAAGAAGAACATTGTCGACGAGCGTCTGGCATCCTAGCAGGGGGTTTCCCCCCGCATTGTTGCTAATTGCTGCACATCGCTTCGATGTTTGAAAACTCCAGTCGTGGTGGTCCATTGTCGTCGAGGTTTGGCCTCTTACTTGTGGAGGTCTACACCCGCACTCCGGGACTTTGTGGTCTTCGTATAGTGTACACAAAACTTTCAGTCTTGACGACAAAAAAAAATAGAGGAAGTATCCCCGCTGGCGGCGGGGAGGAGTGAAGAGAGAACGAAAGTCTCCAAGAGCGTCTCTGAATTTTCTCGCAAGAATAATCGTAGCTGGAGCTACGAAGCAACCAAAACAACTATTGTTCGAGTTTATGGTATGTTGTGGGTCCCCCGCGAGGTTTATCCTCATATTCAACAAAAGAAAAACCCTGAAGGCCGTTTCTCCAACCGTTCTTCTCGTACGAATGTCTCCCTCTCTTCCACCCCTCTCTGTCCAGTTAAAATTCAAACTGGCGCTTCGGAGCGCGTGCGTCCATCGATATATATTTCTATACGCGCTTCGAAAACCCGGCGCGGGATTCCCGCTGTCGTTTCCGACGAAGAACGACGTTTTCTCTGCCGTTATCTAACCGTTGAAGAATGAGAATCCAAAGAAATAAACGAGTAGAAGAAATTTCGAGACAGAGAAACGACCGTTTTCACAATAGGATCCACGGTACGTGCAACTGTGGTGATATTCTTGTAACGCCGAAAGATGCGGGCCGAAAATATGCAAATATATAGACGAACGATTCCGCAACGGGGCTTTATCCCCACGTAGGAACGTTTTCACTCTCTCTCGCGTTTCTTCCTCCCCTGGGCAATAGAAAATAAAGAAAAAAACGAGAAATAATAGGGAATAGAAACCCCTCTTCTATCTCTCGAACTGCACTGGCCTGAAAATTCTCACTTCATTAGCATACGTGCCCATAAATGAAAACCTGTCTCCTCAGCCGGGCCCTACAATGAACAATCACCGAACACCGTGCCGCAAGCGACTCCCTATTCTATCCTCTTTTTCTTCCCCTCTTACAAACGCTCCTGACGCGTTTCTACGAGAGCCTATGTGTGCACAGGGTTCGTGACATCGCACAAGAACCCCCGAGCGATTACACGAGTCGAGCTTCGGAGCTTTATATATATTTTCTCGGTTTATCCGGTCCCCCAGGAGGAATAACGTGCCTCGGGACCCTGGCGCTTCTGCTCGGTGTCTTCTCTGTCGTAGAGTTGTCCTGGCCAACGGTCCTGCCACGGGATACCGGTTATCCCGTTTCTTACACGGGACGTTCCGTCCCGGCAGTGGATGAGACACCGATGGAATAGCAAGCAACCATAGCGTTCGACTGTCTCATCCTCTCGTTCCTTCGCCTCACTCTCACGTTCCCCATTGTCTACTCGACGAGATTAGAACCGTTCCAAATGACTCACGGGAGCAACGGTGAGAGATGGAGACGATAGAAACGTTGGAGCGTAACGGTTACCGAAGGTTCATAGGTGATCAACTCTTCCGAGTCCTGACACACCGAACGAGAGGGAGGTATAGCATATGGATCTTTGAGAAACGGACCAACGGACTATACGAATCCGGATTATTTCTTTAACGATTCTTGGGACCAGATATACGGGGATCCTGAACTTGACACGATTTTTTTGTTTTTTTATTGTTCGGGTGATATTATTTTCGATTTTTTATTTTTATTTTTTGGCTAAAATTTGAAATTTGCTGACGAAAACATTTTTTTGTGATTTTCGGATTTGACGCAAAATAAATTGTAAGGACACCTTTGCCATGCTTTCCCCACTTTTTTTATCAAGTAAAAACTCGCGTGGGAAGCAAAAAAATTAACCATTAACAGTCTCAAAATAATAGTTGATCACTGATTTCCTTAATCCAGTAAAAAAAAAGAAAATTTTTATTTTTATGATATATTTGTACCAAAACCAGACGCGCTGCATTGACATTGAAAATACCCGAACCATCGATACACCGTTTCACCCCACGACGGTTGACAAACACCGAATGGAAAAAAAAAATACGTTATAGGTGTTTGGACGACTCGGGTCCCAGAAAAGGATCTCCCTTTCACTCTCTCTACCCATCTATCGTAATCTTTTGCTCTCCTTTTCGACGAGAGTTCGCTATGTACTTTTCTCCCTTTTACCAGCTTTTCACGAGAACCCGCTTATACAATTATACTACAGTCCGGTACATAGTAAAGGACCAAGTGTGACGCAAGTGAGGGAATCTCGCTTCCCTCCATGTTAAATCCCTTGCGATGTCCGAGGACTCCCACACTGCGAACACAATGCGAACTATCGGCTCCCCGTCGAATGCACAAGATTTTTGCGCAATCCCATTGAATTCGTTGGCTCCCTGAGCGACATTGTCATAAAATCACCCCCGGGGGAGGGAGGGGGGAGGGGGGGTGCAGTGAGGATCTCCATTGGGGCTCACAAGACCCCGACGATTCGATTCGATTCAGAAGCGTTAGGATACCTGCGCGTCCCGAGATAATCCCATCCTCCAGGGGAGGACCCCATCGTTCTCTTCCAACTCCTGCTACTCTGCGTTGGAAAATTCACTTTTTTTTTTCTCGCTCTCGCTTACCTTTCGGTATTATATTTTCGTATAACTGTCCTATCCTCGCTCCCCCACGGACTGGTGCACACTACTGTGTAAGTAACACAACACAAGGGGTGGAAAAGCCACCACTGTACGGGCGATTCACCCCTCGTTCAGAATTGTCGCACGGGTTTGTCCGTTTCCTATGTGATTTTTCCTTCTGTGTTGCTACAGTGTAGCGAATCTCTGTCCTATACTTGTCGCGGTGCTTCTACGGAACGATTTTTTTTTTTTTTAAGTTTTTCACAAATTTTCCGTAAAAATGTATGGTTATAGGTGAAAAAATTGACGATTTCGGAATCACGGAAACGTGACGGATGAATGAATACGAGGGTATGCAGAATTTTCGTGTCTGTGGGAACCTTTTTTTTTTTTATAGGATCATCGTAGACCCTACTCTCGATTCTCTGTCGAATTAGTGGTGATTCTGATTTCTAGTTTAATGTTTTTTTTTTGTTTTTTATTGGGGGACTTGGAGGTTTGTTTTAGTCGGGATATCCCCCGCTGTTCATTCTCAATTCTTATCTGTCGCTCGCTGAACCATCGCGACGTCGTTGCCTGTCGATCATCGTTAATTAAAGCAACGACAACGGGTTGCCGACTCGAGACACTATGGGCTCTGATCGACTGAATTTAAAAGTCAAAAGAGGGTTTTTTTTTTTAAGTTTAACATTTTTTTTTGTTCATGAATATTGGTGAATTGTTGAGGGTGAAATATTAATTATATCGCGTCTCTGACCATTATTTGGGGACCTCTTCTCTCCGAGTCAAAATATCCGACGACAAGTGCATTCGTCAAAGCAAAATAAAGCCGATAATGATCTCTCGCAACACCGACGCTGACAGCTCGTCACTCGAATGATCGAATGAATTGTTTTTCATCGATAATGCACCTATCGCGGACATAATCCTCGACGAAGAGAAGTGACCCCACAGGAAGTGCTTTGTGTGTAGAAAGTGAAAGGAAAACATTTTTTTTTATTAATGAACGTAATTCAAGGAAACTTACCAACGGCAGATCAGCCGGTTAAATCGATCCTCGGCTGTCACGATAGACGACAGAATTTTTCCGGAATCCAAAGTTTCGTTTTTTGTTTTTTTTTAGTGTCACTTTATTAATCGCGTATCGCACAGGTATATCCCCGGCAACAGGTAGCGACGAGTCGATGATCAATCTCGATATAGCGAACCCACGTGTCCACTTTCGCTGCAAAGTTTTTTCTCACAGGCAAATCCAAAAAAACGAAAAAATGTTTTTCACACTTCGATCAATAATAATTCATTATCGATGAATCCTCGTTCGAAATCACACTTTATCGCGTGTTAAAAAAAAAACAATAAAGTTGTACAAAGTTTTTTTCGAATATTCCGATCACTTGTAACTTTGTTAATGTCACGCGAGATAAATAACGAAGTATTTATAGTTAAGCCGTCTTTGGCCTATCGACAAAAAACTTTGTAAAAAAAAAAAAAAAAATATCGTAGAATAATAAAAAAACTGTTTTATATTTCTTTTTATGAACAAAAGACGCGTGTGTTCTCGTGTCCCCGGTTAGTCAAAGCCGAAGACGAAATAACACGCGTTTTACACGGAACAGTGTTGGGCGGCTGCGAACCGCGAGTTTCCAAGGATGGGTACGAACTGAGACTACTACGAGGAGAAGTCCCGCGGCTGGGCTCGGCTGTGGGTTTTCGGTTCGTTTTTCCCTTTTTTTTTCTCTCTTTCCACTTGCTCTCTCGTTCTATCCCTCGTCAGGGACGATGGTGTGGCGTCTGCAGCCATGGGCATCTCTACGGGCCCCCGGGAGGCGATCGGGCCCCTGAAGTGGAGAAGGGGACTACTACCTTAGCTAAAGTCTCCCCCCGCCACTACGCCGACTACCACTCACCCTTAGCCCCCACCAACGATATTCTGCCCTGTCGGCTCCCAGCGAAGGAATATAAAAATAGTACTACCCATATATGCGTGTATTCATTACTTCACGAATGACGGAAAATAGATAGGAAACTTCCTTAATAGTTATTAACTATTCATTTTTTTTCGTAATTCTTTTTTACACTTACGATAAAAAATTATTATAAATTTTGCACGATAATCAAATAATGGCAATAAATGGTAAAATTATCGAAAAATAAAATACTCTGTAAGTTTACGAAATGTTCTCTAAATTAATACAAAATTTAATTAAATAAATTTAAAAATATAGGACATTTTTTTTTTATTTATGGTAAAAAATAATTTGCCCAATAATCATTTGCACAATAAACATTTTGCACAATAATCAAATAATGGCAATAAATGGTACAATTATCGGAAATTAAAATACCCTGTAAATTTACAAAACATTCTCTAAATAAATAAAAAATCGACAAATTTTTCGGCATATTGCAAAAAGTTGTAACAAATTTCAACACACGTTTGATTGAAATTTATTACACGATTTACGCATGAAAGCTTCCAATCGAGGTATTAGAAGTAATTTCAGTGTTTATCACTTTAAAAAACATAGTAATTATCATGTACAAAAGTGATGAAAATAAATGTACTTTTACACTGAAATGAAAGTTAATTATCTTTACGATTCTTAATATACCGTAAATGAATGTTTCATCATAATTGTGTATTGAATTTATTGTATCATTTAAACACGTTTATGCAGTTCATGCCTAAAAACTCCGGTTGCCACTAAATAAAATTTTCAGCAAATTTTTTTTTACACTGTAAAAATAAATTTCACATTTCCGGATAATTTTCTATCATAACAAAAACTTCAATCATTGAATTTCTTTCATCGTAATTATTCAATAAATCAATAAAAAGTATTTCGTTTTAAAATCGAATTTTCATTATGAATAAAATCCATAAAAATAATACATTTAAAATTTTTTTTTATTTCGTTGAAGTTCGTGGCAACGATATGGTTTTTCGTTGATTGCCGGTAGCAAGTAGCCGAGAGATTCATGGCCCACGTGGGTATATACGATACATGATGTACGGCGAGTGAAAGATAAGAGCGAAAGAGGAGGAAGAAAAAAAAAAGGACAGAAAGCGAGCGGCAACAGCCGCGGCAGCAGCCCGTAGGTAATAGAGGCCTTGCCCCCTGCTTCGTGAAGCTCTTGTACACGCTTTTCATCTCCGTGTATTGGTTTTCCTCTCCGTTCGTGTGTGCGGTAGTTTTATACGCATGTAAACTACCAGCAGCCTTTCTTAACACGTATACGAGAAGCCCGCGCGGATCCTCGGTGTGAGGCACTCTCGCGTATACTCAGCTCATCGTAAGATCGAGTTCCATTGAAGGTCGGGTTCTTCCACACGCGTGGTACCCATCTTTATATATCTATTGACGTGAACGATCGTACACACGACGCGGGGCATTACGACCAAAGTGAGATGGACGGACAGACAGACATACAGAAGGATAGATTAATCCGAAAGGGTCCTCTCCTTTGCCCAACTTCTCGATCCTCTCTTCATTCCGCAGGGATAAACCCTGAAGATGTTGAATCGCGATGAAAAAACCGTGAGGGAGCGAGAAAGACAGTAGAGCAGGTGTTGGCCTAAAGATTCTCGAAAGCCAAAAGACGACGATGGTTATATACGCGCAAGGACGATGAACATAAGAAAAAAAATGAAGAAAGAAGGTATCAACGAGGCACGTTGCACACGCACGGGATGTGGCATTGCGCGTGGCTCGGTACCCGTCGTCTTCTCGACTCGGTGGGGAGAATGCTCTCACAGCCTCCCGCTTAGAACACGCCTTTTCGGTTCGCGATCTTACACCGGACTCGCGTAAAATAGAGAAATAAATTAATAATAATAATTTTTTTTTTCGTATTAATACCGTTGCCAAAGTATCGATGCAACGAGGATCAATCAGAGAACTCATGACCGGACCTGCGGGGGCGGGGACACGTAATCGGTTCGGTTGTAAATCAGTCCAATTAGAAGAGCAAGAGAAGTTTCCCGGTCTGTGAGTATTGCGGTACGGAGTACAGAGAACTCTCGGACTACGAGCTATAGCTGTTTAGCTCAGTGGTTTGGTTCGGTTTGTCTTACAGAGGACGGGGGGAGGGGGTGGGTAGAAGCAACTCCGACGACCCCGGTGGTCCCAATTAGGTCACTCGGAATGCCGAAAAAGGGCTCGAATTACCACACGGGTAACCCGGGACTTTTTTCAAACGGGATGGGATAATGATTACATCGTTGCCGATTGGCTGTCTCAATGTCACTCGAGCCACGAAGCAACATTGTTGCAACAGATTTTTTTTTTTTTTTAGTTCGATTGTTTGCACATAATGTATCGTGTTTCCATACCGATATGGTATCTAATCACCGTCGACCCCCACGAAGATCGTAGCTTCGGTGCAGAAGTTGCGTTAGGCGCGAGCCAAATGATTTTCTTGGTTTTTTTCCTTCGATAAAAATCCGGTTTTACGAAACCTTGGCCTCGCCGAGAGGCTCTGATCGACTATACTTGGTATATACGAAACATAGGGAAAGAATTTGAAAAAAAAAAAAAACGCTCATCATTTCGCCTTCTACGTATTTCCGCGATGTTCGTGGGAGACAAACACGCGACTCGCTTCTTCCTCAAACTATTGATAATTATCCAATCATTCTGAATCGCTGTGTATTTGTTTCGTTCGTAGATAAATTATTACATTACCTCAGGCATAATGAAGCTAAAATTGGAACTTAATAAAACAGAAAAAAAAATGAAAAACTAAAAACCGAAAAAAAAAAATCGCGATTACAATTTTTTTTAAGTCCATTCGCAAGCGAAAAAAAATGCATGCAAATATTTTTCAATCTCGCCTGTGCCGCGACATTACAACGATACTCCGAATGATAAAAAATGGCAGCTACGCGAATAATCTTCGTGAACGCATAAACAACCGAGTATCGAGAATTATCGATACCCGATCGTTCGAAGTCTGTTCTCTGTTCTGCCAAAAAAAAATTGACCTTTCGGTAACGTTCGATACAATAAAGTTGCGATAATATCGTGCATATTTACACGATTCTCAATTCCGTTTGCCTGAGTGTCAGAAAGTAACATTTTATATAAATTTAACACATAACAACAATGGACGATGCGTCGTATTGATTCTACGTTACCAAAAACCGATATTTGTACGAAATACGAGGGATGGGCAACGAAAGGGAGAGGGTGAGGGAGGAGGAGGCAAAAAGTGTACAAATATCTTCGTGGGGTATCGAGACTCGAAGCGTCACAGGGGTCTGCGGACCTTGACCACCGCGACAAGACGTTTCGGATTTCCATCGATCAGACTATACGCCACGCAAAAACACGTCCCCAATATACATAACCAAAAGATTATTCATACAAGTCAAGCGTAAAAGTAAAAAAAATAACAGAAAAAAAAACTAATAAATTTTCCATTCAGAATTTGCGAACGATAATAAATTTCGATTATCGTCAATAAATTGCAGCAACGAATCTTCCCTGCGTTGTGTACGATTTCGTTGGAGAACGAAAAGGAACTCGTGAAGAGTCGAGTATAGCCTCGGGCGTGGGATAGGACGAGAGAACTACGGAGGCTGCGTGCTCTGCTGGGGGCGGCTTACTTATCTTTTTTTCTACGTCCTTCTTCGTCTTCTTCTACTTCTTCTTCTTCAGGGCCCCTCGTTCATTTTTTTCTCGTGTTCTCAATCTTTATTCCCCCTCGTTCGTCATTCTTTTCTTCTCCTGTATGGATATTCACGCATACATCTCGAATAACTTTCGCTCTTTCTCGCCTGTTGCATGCCTTCTTCGGTCTCAAATATACTATATACTATATACTATATACTATATACTATATACTATATACTATATACTATATACTATATACTATATACTATATACTATATACTATATACCATATACCATATACTATATACTATATACTATATACTATATACTATATACTATATACTATATACTATATACTATATACTATATACTATATACTATATACTATATACTATATACTATATACTATATACTATATACTATATACTATATACTATATACTATACGAAACAGAAGGGCTTATCCCACACCATTTTATATTATAATAAACCTAACATTCGCCCTTTTGTATCTTAGCCGTTGATATATCTCTTATGCTCGTCTCGGTCCCATACGAGCGAGAAAGAACTTCGGAAGCCGAAGAACCTGCAGGACTCATCGGAGATATTCTCCTCGGAGGATATGCTGGCGGGAGTAAGAGACGCGTGCAAACTGCGATCCCTCCCCCTTCACCGACACCCCCTCCTTTAGTTTTCTCGATACTTTATCCCACTCTCACGAGAGCGGGCGGTGTTTTCCTTGCAAGAGCCTCGTACGGTGCCCCATGCGTACGTAGTACGTAGGCCCTCGTCCTGTAGTGGGGGCAACAGGTGGATACGAGCGCATCTACTGATATACGTGGACCGTGTAATATTTACGCATACGTGTGTATTCTACATGTGAACTAAATTTCGTGGGAGCAAAAAGATTGGTAGACAGATAGATACCAGATAAAGGCCTCCCAGGGACTACCTATGTGTGCCTTTTGATATCTGTTTTACAATATGTGTTTTTTATATCGGAAGACCGCTAGCCGACGTAAGGTATACAGAAAAAAAAGGAATGTACTTTTATAGAGTACACAAAACGATGACGAACGGAAAAATACCTTATAATCGTATCGCAGCTGTTGTCACCAGACGTGACAACACAGATCTCGCTTTTCGATCTAAAATAAAATCGTGTTACGAAAAAAATAAAAAACCGTTACGAAATATCAAAGCTCCTTGGTGTCGATTTACATTGGTTTACCGATTACAAAATACACGTGCGCCTGACACGGTAATTCTAGTAATTCTAAAAAAACATTGCCGCTGGAATGAGAAACATAACAAAAAATAATTTATCCGAATAATAATAATAATTTTTATTGATTTTCTTTTCCCCGAAATATCTTTGAACCTATTTACACAAATTAATAATTTATAAAAATCCAAGCAAAATTTAATTGTGCAAAAAGCACAATTTTTTAAACGTATGTTTATTCGTGTTATAGTCGATATGAATTCGAATAATTTCGACGAGTGAGCGGATGGAAAAATTCCTTTTGCCACCTCCTGGTTGCCCTGGTTTTCTTCGTAGAATATTATCCTTTCCAAGATCCTATTCAACGTCGATTTCTATCCTGAATAGAGAAGGGGGATTCCCCAAGGGCGCCTACGTAATCCCTCCGGTCATGCATTGTGAATACGGCAACCAGTTCTTCCTTCGGGCTTTTTTCACGCTCTTTCTATCGTCTGTGTTCCCTTTCCCTTTCGCTTTTCACATCTATTACCATTCGCGATGGACCGAACCGTATGCGTTATGTACATAGGTGCGCGGGTGCTCGCGTAACCCATTGTTACCCCCCATACAACTCTCTGTCTAACGTCTATTTTTTTTTCTTTCCACCAATAATTCAACCTTCTCGCTCCACATGCGCCCAACGCACTATACAAAGAATATAATAATAATAATAAGCAGGTAGCGAAGGAAAAAAAAATAATAAGATGAAGACCTTGAGTACGATGATGGGATAATGATATTCAAGATATATTGTCGTCCCGAATGCATGGCAAGAGTTTTTATTATTCACAGAAACAGCAGCAACAACAAATGAAGAAAAATCCTTTTTCAATTTTCTTCTAATTTTTTTTCCAATCAAATTTAAACGATTTCCAAGCAACAGATGCAGAAGTTGAAGCAACCCCTCTGAAGGGTGAGTACTACAATCGTTAAGTCTTCAAGATTCTCATATTATTACATTTTTTAAATTAAAATCATTGCAGTAACGATCAGCAAATAACTAAATAAATGAGAGCGCAAATTGATTTAAAAAACTCGACTATAGGCTCCTTCTGCACGCTCGTCGTTCCAAATTTACTGTGGGCTTAGCATCGAAGCAAAAAGCCAGGTATCGCCAAAAAAAAATGAAAAAAAAAGTAAGAATTATAACGAGATGAGAATGAAAAAAAGGGTAATTGAACGTCAAAACAATATTCTTCTCGATGTGCCGGTTTGTCTGTGGGTGCGTGCCGAGTGGCTTAACACCGGCGCGTAACTGCGTGCTCTCGTCTGTGTCTTCGTATACAAGTACACGAGAGTCGGCAATTATCAAAGAGCCTCCGGGACTCTCTCTGTATGCGTCTCTTTCTTTCTCTCATTGGTTTTACAGCCATAGCGCGAGAGCGAGAAAGAGTCTTACCAGTCACGCTGAAGACAGGAGCCATTCGAGATCCTATCTCTCCTTCAGCTATATATCTCGTTCATTTTATCTCTATGGTCTCCTCTTCCTTCACTGATTTCCTCTCGTTCTCTTCCCTCCGTGTCTGCGAACAAGCATCGAGTATATAGCGGTGGAGTTAGAGTAGACGGGATGGTCCCCACCCCTCTCCCCTTTATTTCATTCCAAAGATTCATCTCTCGCTACTGGACCGCAACAGGGTGCAGCATCCATCGTCGTTGGTACTCTTCACCAGAACGGCGCGACCATTGGATCAGCTTGAGATTTACTCATGTCTGAGATCTTTGGCGCCGGGAAAAAAATCTACCTGTTGCTTCAGCTCCGCGTAAAGGTATCCTAATGAATGCGAATCGAATTGCTATAGTTTCTCTTTCGTTTCCCTTCTTTGGTCAAAGTACCGTGTGACCCTTGAAAACTTCAGTGAAAGAAAAGACGAAAAAAAAAAAACCGGAAGTAACGGAAAGATTATAACGAACGCAAAAGTGGGGAGAGACAAGTGTTCAAGACTAATGTGGGGGATGAGGTTACTTACTAAGAGGGCGCGTTGGGGGAATATAGTATTGAGAATAACGAATGCAAGACACAGGGTAAAGAGTCGAGGAGACGAAGGTCCGTGTAACGTTTTGGCCCTCACCGTCGTCGTCGTCTTCGAATTAATAGGCCATCTGCCGCCTGGACGACGACTGCGAGGACTCTTGCGAGGAAGTCAATGTTTAGGAAGTCCATGGGAAGCAACGACAACGGAAAGACTCAGCATATAAGCGGGCAGTATACGGCCGATCCGCTTATTCACTTCAGGGTAGAGACGAGAACGAAACCAACGAGCAAAGACATGGGAACCAGGAGTCCTCAGAAACGGCGTTGGCGCGCGATCGAGGAAGTTGTGTGTTTCTATCTTTCTTTCGCCTTCCTACGCCTTCTCGCCGCGCCCCTATACACGGAACGGTAGAGTACTCTTGCTGTTAGTGCGGCATTTTACGTGCTCACTTCTCTTTCCCCCTCTTACCCCCCTTCCCTTCCCCCTTCCTCTTCACCGCTATCCACTACACGAAAGTAAGCGAGAAACAAGAGAAAAAAAAGAGGGAAACATGAGAAAACAACGCGCTGGACACTCGTAGGTGTGCAGGAGAGCGCGACTATGTAGCTGGCAAAATCCCAAACCACAAAGTTCCATCGAGAGATTCTCTTTCTTGCGCGGTGAGCATGAGGCGCGAGAACTCCTCGTGACTTCCCGAAGACCCTGAAGAGAGGAATCTCATACTATGTTGCAGATAGATTGACGATGGATTATTCTCGACCAAGAAACCACAGATTTTTTATTAAATCAGATTGGCGTTGTATTGACTTAGTTCGATCCACTGATCGAAAAAAAAAAAATTTGTAAATTTAATGCACTGGTATTGGAAGTTTTTATAGATGAAAAAGTACAATAAATTTAATCCAACAATAGTGATGAAAATGAATGTAATTTTATAATTAATGCAAAGTAAATTATTAAAAGTTATTTATATATAAACTATAAGCGATATAATACTTTTTGTACTGATAGGGTTCTATATTATCGACGGGTTTATTTCGCATGATTTTACCATGTAAAACGAAATGCCATAGACTTTTACGTTTCTCAGTATTCGAAATCAATAAATAAAATACTATAGCAGAAGAGTATAATTGAATTTTTGTGCATCGAGGTGTAATTCGAATTCCATAATTCGAAGCAGGTGTGAAAACTTCTCTCGGTAATGGCCTTAGAGCTTTAACTGTGGATAAAAATGCTCGTATCTTACGAATCTTATGAATCTCGCGATCAAAAAAAAAAAAATCGTTCTCCGAGATCGAAGAAATGACTTGATGCGCGGGAAGGAAAGGGGGATGCAAGGTTGTAGGATGCGAAGTGCCCCTGGTAACAATAACGAAACACCTTTTATGCACGCGCGCGCGCGCGCGCGGCCCGTTGATTTCAAGCAACAAATGTGCGCCAACCGAAAGCCTCTCACTCTTTTTCGTTGTATATAATACACGATATAGTCTCTTTTAGTGTACCTGTACATGTATTAAGTATATATAAGAGAGCTCTCTCGCGCGTTCCCCGCATTCACCTGCTGCTATTCGAAGATCAGCTGCCTCAACGGCCACCTTGGCATCAGCAGCAGCAGCAAGTAACAGCAGCACCTTGCTACCCACCTCCTCCGTTCTTCTCATCCTTCTTCTTATTCGTCCTCGTCTTCGTCTTCTCGTCTTCCACCTCCGCAACTCCTCCGCCGAGTCGCGGGCGCGAACGCGTTTCTTCGCCCTCATGAGGGGATCAAACGCGAGTCCGCGCGTGTGCCACCTCCTTCGATTCTCCCACTTTCGTTCCTTTCTGTCGTTCTTATCTGTTTTTTTTTTCCTCCATCTATGTCCGTATATGCGTGTGGAGACATAAAGTTGTCCTCGAGAAAACAGGAGTGAGATGGATAATGAATATAACGTCCTAAGTATAGGAGCAAACAGGGAAACGTTTCAGTCGGAAGGAGCACGTGTACTTGTTCTCCGCGTTTGTGGATGACTAAATAACTTTTATATGCCTCTCTGACGAATTCGAGTCTTGGAGCTGTTCAGAGATTAGACTAAGAGTACTTGAAGACTTCGCGATGGTATTAAATTCGATTTGGAAGAGCAAATAAAAACGGGAAGAGGCGTCTATAATTGAAAATAGAATTAAAAAAAATAGTATAAATACACAAAGAAACGATTTTAATTATAGTTAACGGATGGTTAATTGGATATGCCGAAAAAAATGTTTAGTCGTTATTAACGAATATGAATTGAATCAAGTAATATTTTATTGGGCCAAATGAAGGTCGATAAATTTTTTTATTATTTAAGAAATTATATTTGCGTAACTGAAACATGGCAACAATAAATAAAAATTTATTTTGCGGTATTCAATTTTCCTTTTTGTTAACTACAAATTATAATGCAAATAGTTTCTTTTTTTACTATAAATAAAAAAGAAGAAAGAAAAACAATATAGACGTCACAAATACGAAAAACAATAAAATTAAATTCGACCACGAAAAAAAAAAAACATAAAGGGCGGAGGAATTTATAATTAGAATTGGAATAAGAAAAAATAAAATGAGATGAGGGCGTATCAATTACGAATTCAAGAGGAGAGAGAGCGAGCAGCCCCCCTGTTGTCTCGACTGGGCACCGATGCTGGTCGTCGAAGCAATAGCGGCTTTACGCAAAGGGTTGTTTGACCAGAGTCTTCCCACACGTTTGGCCGCTGTCGTGGTCTCGACCTGCAAACCAGAGGAGAGAGAACCCGCGCACCCCTGGGAACTCGTACCGAGCGGCGATTTTGCCGGACGGCTTTTTTAAAAAAACCCTCCGACGGGATCCACGAACCCGTAAATTTATGGGAACAGTCGGACGAGAGTCAGGGAGATGAGAGGGGACTTCGCGGTTTGGACCAGAAGGAGATCGAGAGGCAGGAAGAACCGCTGCAATGACCCGAGGGGTTCTGCCTGCGGGACTTTTGACCCTCGGTGCTCCCCAATGGACTGATCTCAACACTCCGCCCTCTGCGTGCTTCATTTTCGTCTCTTTCTTCGCTCTCAATAATAACACCGAGGACTCCCGCTGTACTATTACGTAACTTCGAGCTCCTCGAACGACAAAAGTGAAATTAAATGCTACGAAGAACATATTTAAAGGGCAATATCGAGACAGAAATTTGGATAGTATTAAATTGGCTCGAAAGATAAGAATAGAAAAGAAAAATAAAAAATAATACTAAATTTGTTAAAGTGACTTTAATTTTTTATCGAAAGTTGGATTAAAAAAAAAGTTTTATTCCGTCTGAAAAACTTTCGTTCTCCAGATATGAGTGCCCTGACAAGCGAAGAAATCCGTCAGAATTTAAAAGCAGCGAATATATTTAAATGCCAAAATCGCGCAAGAGAATTCGGATCGCAACGAATTCGCTCGAAAATATACGAATGCCTGAAAACATCGAAGATTAGTTAAAGAAACTTTTAGAAGAAACTCTCTCGCTGAAGTCACGGAAATACGCGAGAATTTAAAGGCAGTAGAGAAAAAATTTAAAGGGCCAAAAAATTGGACACGGGGAATTCGGATGGTAAAGTACCGGCTGCAAGATTATGAATCGATAAGAAAAATCCAAAAATCCTTAAGTTTAAGGTGACTAAGTTGAAGTTCTCGATCTCGAGAGCCACGATTGCGACTTGACAAGCGAAGAAGCATATAAGCGAGAAAAACGTTTGAAGAGGAGCCGAGTAGAGCTCAGGACAGTGGTGAACACACCGAGCAGCAAAGAGAGAATCACCTGCAGTGCACCTGCTGCGCAGGGGGCTCTCCTCGTAGTGGCTGCGGCTCGCACGACGGTGCCGCTCGCGGTCCCGTATTAAAAGTGTATCAGCAGAAGGCATCCCTCCTCTCGCATCCTTCGTTTCTTCAACTTCGTATACCTTCTTCTTATCCCTCTTACTTCTCTGCCTTTCGTCTTTGGTCTCACGTTCTCCTTCGCATTCACCACCCTCGACCACCGCCAAGAAATACCTGCCGGCGGAAGGAGTCTCTTCGAATGAAAACGAACGTATGAAAAAAAAAACAAAATTCTGGATACCTTTTTTAGTTTTCTTCTTCTTCGTCATCATCTTCCTTTCTGATACAGAGCAGCGACAGCTTGGTGATAGGAGTGAACTTGAAGTAGTTACCTTATATACTTCTTACCATTGAAGAAGGCTGTGCTTGTTTGTTTCTTTTCCTTTTTTATTCGTACAGAAGAAGAAGAAGCAGAAGAAGCAGAAGAAAGAACGAAATAAGAAGTTCCAGACGGTTGCCGGGTAGAGGACGAACCGCGCACGCCCGCTGCCAAAAGTCGTTCTTTCTCAAAGATCGTAGCCGTTACCATACATGTATGCCAGAGGTGTAGGTTTCTCTCATACTTCAGAAAAAAAAAAGAAAATACACACATATACGACGGATTATACAGTGTGTACACGATGAGCCCCACGATGTTTCGTGAGGCGCTCGCAACGGCCAACAGGTGTATAGCAGGTGCACCCCGCCAGCGCGCCTTGAGTCTCTGCGAGAGTTAAAAAGTTTCATGTCCACGCGAAGGTCCCACGCGAGAGAGGAGGCGAAGGAGGACGAAGAAGAAGAAGACGAACCGTGCGCAAGGGGGGGTTGGGGGAAGAGGGCAGGAAAAGATTGTGCGGTGCCTCTCTTCGGGCTCTTCGACTTTGGTGTAACCGTCGTTTTCTTGAACGAACGAAGAGAGCGCGGGAGCTCCACGCTCGTCGTCTCTTTTACCCCGCGGTCGTCGCGTTTGCTGCCCCTGGTTCCCAAGCACCGCCGGCAACAACCCTGCGTGCCACCGCGCGACGTCCTCCTCCTCTCTCTCGTCGGGACGGCTGTCCGCCAACCTGCCAACGGAAGATCCATTTTACCCGGAAAATTCCATCGACCGTACGGGAGTCTCTGCCTTATAATTTTCATCGGGGTGGCTTTTCCCAGGGGAGGAATTCGGACCTCTGCTCGTCAAAGTCATCGGGAGTGACTAAACCTCGATAGTCGAATGTTTAGAAAAAAAAAAACTCCGTTTCTGTTTTTTTTTAATAAATTAAAGTATTGCATGTAAATTGACATATTATAAATGCTATATAAAATAATTAATAAGTTAAACAAATTTTATATCAAAATATGATAAATTTTAATATATGTTTTATTATGAATTCAACTATAAATTCGTCGCACCTGAATTGTAAAACGTTTCAGTGAACAGGCGTTTGCGGGTTTTTTTTTTTTTTTATATTCGACCGTTGGTCGATAAACGAGTAGGAAGAGCGAGTATAGCGTGTGCACCCTCGCCCTCGCGAGCGAGTCGACCGCTCCCGAAGATCGTCGGTTCTCAAACGGTCGTCGGGCGCGCGCGTCAGGTGCTTCCTCCTGGACGGCAAGTGCAGCCGCGTCGTGAGAGAGGGAGAGAACCCGGGGTACAAGTGCTTTTTCGATTTAATGACACGTTGTAGTTATACCTGCTAATACCCGTAGCCACTACACGTATATATATCGAACGGGAGGGAAAAACAGGGAAGAAGAACAGGGGCGCCTGACTCGTCTTCCACCTTCGACCACTATCCACGTCGGAAAGTTCGTTTGAGCTTCAAACGACTCCGATCGACCGCGAATGCACGCCTTTCATTATGAAATGCCGTTGAAACTTTTTTTTCCTGGGTATGAAGGGTAACGAGAGTCGGCAAACAATGCGGGTTATTATTAAAAAAAAATTAGATGAATCTGAAAGTAAGTCGATTGTATCATTTGTATACTGAATGAAATATATCGATAATTTCAGTTCGAGTTAATAACATTTTCGGTATTTATCAAACAATAGTTTGCCATTAAAACAAAAATCTTTTCTTACTAAATAGAAGTCGTTATTTAGACGAAACCCGCACTACCCTCGTATTGGTTCTAATTCCTTGTCTTCGTTGCCATTTTTACGCCGAATTAATAATATCGAAAATTTCAGCCGAAGACAAAACGAAATATATCGAACACTATAATATCGATTAATTAAATTTTTTTTTAATGAAGCGTACGAGTTGCGCATTACATGGCCCGCATTATCTCAACTTCACTTCTCATTCATCTTCTTGTTCTTCTCCTCGAAGAAGGGAAGACGAACGGTGGTCGAGGATGCACCTTGCCCCCGGGCTACCGGTGCACCTATGCAACTCCGCGCGATGCACCTTCCTCGGGAGCAGGGGGCCCCAACGAGCGTTCGAGAGGCGGAGAAGAGGTTCCTTTCTCCTCGTCGCGTTTACCAGGATGCGACCGCACCGCGCGTTTCAGTGAGTCCCCCCGGCTGGCAGCTGTAACCGTTTCACCAGCTATCCGCAAAAGGCTATCTTTCCCCTTGCGCCCAACTTGCCACACGCGTACACGCGTTGTATATTCTGCCCAACGGGCAGACACGCGCGTTTCGCTGCCGCCGCGGCGTCCTTCGTCTTATTCCCATTCGTCGTCAAACAGCGCGGCTACAGGTGCTCCGGGGAACTCGCCATCGCCATCTCCGGGCGATCTCTTTGTCTCCCGCATGGATATTATAGAAGTAGAGAAAATTGAAACGAACAACGCCGGGACAGGCGATGGATTCCATGGAAGGCTTGATTGATTGCCCGGCACACTCCTGTGGCGAGATTGAATTTTTTTTTTCTTATTTTTTTTTTTTTAATATTCATTCCTCCTTTTTTTCAACTCGTGCAAAAGGATTCTGAGAATAAACAAAGAATGAATTTTCTCGGGTTCCAGCTTGCTGTACGATGTAACCCGAAGAGTTGACCTAAAATTCAAGATCCATCTGGTTCTCATTTTTCTCGAATAAAAAGTTGTTTTTCTCCCCCATAGCCCTTTTCCACTTGGTACACCGGAAATTCGATCATTCAAGGGAAAATAGAGTTGACTCTTTTATGATAGTTCTTTTTTTTTCGTTTCGAGACAGGGAGTTAATATTGTAGTCAAAGGTCCATGCGAGTTCCTAACGATTGCGCTAATGATCGGGAAATTTTTTGTATTTTTTTTTATTGCTATGCAGTATAAACCCATTGAGATTATCCCGTACCGCTGTCGGCCCTTTAAAAAAGACCTTTCGATCGTCGGATCATCTCTGCTGCATGTAACTGCTGCTGCTGCTGCTAGTATTTTCTCTCCTGGCGAGTTAAAACCTCGCAGCAGCAGCAGCAACAACACTTTTCGCCCATCTGCCGGTTCCTCTCGCGTACGTCGGGCATATGCCACACGTCGCGGGCGCAACCAACGCAACCGAAAGATTCGAGAAAGACGGAGCAATACGAACGAGAAAGCAACATTTATCCCCGCGTGCGTTCGCGATCTCGGGACAAGCTGAAGAACAGACGTACATATATATATATATATGTATCGCGTCGTAGTTATAATCCTCGGAGTTGAGCATTGCTCGGTCTCTCTGACGAGGGAACCAAAATTCTCGCCCGGCCACAATAATAAGTACGCTACCCGTCTGTCGGATTCACCTGTTGACGATACAGTGTCATATAGCTATGGAAAAAAAAAATCAGTATATCACGAGGAATCTTAAAAAAAATATCCCATTGAGAAATTAGGTATTTTACACAATAATTTATCTTTATTTATTATTTTTATATTCATTGTACATAAATATATATTAAACCAAAATAACATTTTAAAAATGAATAAGAAAATGTAGCAATAATAATAAAATAAATTATAGAATAATAATATTAACTTATTGTTGTTATTTATTTTGTTTATTTTTATGATAGAATAACGATTTTTTCATCGCCCCCTATTACCAGTAAATCGATTGCCAACTTCCGAATAGTAAAGGGAAATAAAGTCGTCATAAATACAGGCAATAAATAATTCATGCCCTCTGCACTTCCGTCATGTCGATTCCGGGTGATTATATATTGTCCATTCAATTTTCGAGTAAAAAAATCCCTGAATGAAACAACAAGTGCAATGCCTCGATTTTTAATCGATCAATTTCCCTACGACCGGAATATATTAAATCGCATAACTCGGTTAACAACCCCTCGTGTTTGGTTCGTATATTTTAAATGGTATCTCGAGTTTTTTTTTTTTGTATGTGGCATTATACACGATCGTATAGAGGGGGTCGCCTGATTTACGAAGTAAATCTCGAGAGGAGAAAAGAGTAAACGGCCGTTTCCGCGCTCCGCGAGGCGTGAAATGACTCGACCAGAGGAGAGAGTGCCGTTTCACGCTGGGGGCACTGACGAGGTGAGCTGACGATTTTGCCGTCCTATCCCCTTCGGTATCTCTCCCTGTATTAGCGACGGACACACACAAAGTCATAACGCGTTTATACGCCCTCCGAGGGGAGTTCCGGTCCCGAGAACCCGCCGGAAGTGCGGACTCTCTACTCTTATATTCGGGTGATTTAACCCCCTCTCCCCACCCCCGCTCCCCCTTTACATATTCATAACTCCGTAGCTCCGTGGGCGCGCCAGGTAATTTCGCGGTATCGAGAGACACTCGCGTCGTCATTGAAATGTAATAATACATATATAGAATGCAAGTTCTAAAATTAGATAATAATTGTATAACATGGGAAATTAAAACTTTCCCACTGACTCGTGAAATCGTGTCCATTATTTTGACGAGCATTTAAATTTTTTTTTTTCCATCGTTTTTCGGGCTCAATGCTTAGTTGGAAAAAAAATATATTCTACAGCTTTCAAATCAGCACTGTGACGTAAAGGCTGCGAGAGAAATCAAGGAGTGCAAATAGCATACTCCGCGAAAGATAAGTCTGCATAATTTTAATGCGAGGTCTCGTCACGGGTTCAAAGTTTGCTGCGTACAGTGAAGCTATAAGTTTATGTTATAAATTACAAAGATCTGAGAGTCTTCGCTCGGCCGACCCGATATGGGAAATCGTTGATTCTCATAAATGCACAATAATTAACTCCGCTCGCTTGCGGTCTCGTTGATACGACAGCGATTTTTCACTAATTAGAACGCGTCTCTCTACGTCGTTTACTATCCCCGAGTCTCGAGCAATTCTCGAAAAATTCTGATTATTGAGCCTCTTAACGTTCGAGATAAGCAGTACAGGCGGATGCAATGCTCTAAAATTGTATTTTTCAATTTATCACAATTTTGGTACATCGATGAAAAAAAAAAAAAAATTAAATAAGATGCCGTGGATGACATTTTTTTTATTATTGCGCGTCTTCACGAACGAGATACGCGTACAGGCGAATGCAATGCTCCAAAATTGTATTTTTCCATTTATCGCGATTTTTGTATATCGACGAAGAAAAAAAATGATATGCCATAATGATTATAATTCGTAAATATGGAAATAAATAAATGTAATAATAAACAGAGATAATAATTGCAAAAAGGATGCCTTGATTTTGATGCTGTCTGTATTATTATCGCGAAGAGACCACTCCTCTCTAATCACTCTGCTCACTTATGTGTACTATAACAGATAGCTTTCTTTGATTTTTTTTAGTAATTTTTTTTTTTTTTTCGTACTCCATTATCATTATCTCTGTGAGCGAGCGGTTCCCGAGTCACCGCAAACAGGCACCTTCGACCAGGCGCTCGTTACGGTTCGTTTACACGCGATTAAACTATCGAGGAACGGCCAACCAAGACAACGACAATGACGACAGGGTTGCGCGCGCGTGATATTTGCAATGCGCGAGAGGCAAAACAGGTCACTTCTTCTTCGATCATTATAGTTACCATACGTTAGTTCGAACTGTATACGTGTGATTTTTTATCCACACAAACGTTGAACTCTGCAATCAGACGTTCGTTCACAATCCTGTATAGTCTGGATTAGTGCAGCGCTGCATGCGCCGCGTGGTTTGCAGCCAGAAGAAATGAGAGAAAGATAACAACTGGGGATAAACATATTAGCACGATATTTTATCGTCTTCACGGTGCCGGATACAACAATGCTTCGTTGTTCAAACTATTGATAGAAATTTTTCAAATTTTTCAAAGTTTTTTTTTCAAATGTAACCCAGTTATAGCGATAGATGGGTAAAGAAACGTTATAAGATGATAATACAGCGATTTAGCGGTAAGCTACCACTCGTAGCTCGTTTCGCTTCTACGCAGCAGAAATTTCTCATCGATAAGCGTTAATAAAATTTTCGTCCGATTGTCACGTTGCAAAGTACAAAGTTTCGATCGATAATGATCGATAAGAATAATGTGATTCGTCGTACTCGCGCGTTCGCCTGTGCAAAGAATCTGTTCTTCGCGATACTGTTTGCCTCAATCTTTCCCTTTTCTATTCTCGTTTTATCGATTGATTGACTCGATTGCATTTTGTTTTTATTTTAAGCATTATAAGGATTTTATCGATCTACGGAAAAGAGAGAGAGATTAATCTGTCAGCGAGTACGGGAAACGCCGACTTTTGCTGTTATCAATAGCGAGCGGGCGGCTCGGTGAAGAGGGGAATTCAAACGTAAAAGAGAAATTGTGGGCGTGATTAGACGACGTTAATAGGTCACGAGGGGATAACATTACATTCCGTCGTCCGAATCGAAAAAGAAGAGCTTTTACTATCGATAATATTAAAAGAGACTATAAGTCCAGTTTAATTACAGTTCATAAAGTAAAAAAAATATTTGCGAGTTTATTTCCTTCAACAAAAGACTTATCGAAAGAGGAAAAGTATAAATATCTTATTTTGTAAAACCCGTTTTTTTTTTTGTAAAAAAAAAAGGAGGTTAAATATAACTTCAGTTCGATCGAATAACAGCAATCAAAAATATAAAATAATACGTTGGGTTAAAAAAAAATAACAAGGTCATCAAATTCCGAAAAAAAAAAACTACGTGATATTTTATTTCCGTTATAAATATCTCTACTGTGACTCATGTACAATCAGGCTAGATATTGACGACACATTAAGTGGAACGTATCACAGAGTTTTGCAATATTTGATAGTGAATGGATCGTCAATGATTCATTCAAGCGTTACAATTTAGGATTTCAATATTAAAATGTACGCTGCAGAGGCATCTAAGTTCCACTAGAAAGCTACGTGATGTGGGTATTTACAAATTCAAGTCGGGCAATGCACGGTTTTTCGTGCTACCGGCGCGCCGCCATTTTCAGAAAATGGAACTCTCAAGTACCACACGCCGCGCCCCACGCGCGTAGTGTTCGAATGAACGTTTCACGTGGCCGTATGGTGTGCCCCCTAGTGGCATCCAGAGCCAGCCCCAATCAAACCTACTACTACTACTACTTCGAATGAACGTCAGCGGAGTTTGACATGCCGGTGTCCATATCTCTATCCCGTTTCCCGAATGTTCTTGCGATTTACAGTGTTCGATATTGACATGTAGTGAATGATATTACAAGTTAAATACTTCCCGAAGGCAGGGAACGATAATTCATCGATGCGTCTCAATGTACGTGATGTCACTGAGCGATCGAACCTACCGAACCATTAAATTCCCATTAAAATTCGGCAGCGCGCGGATAATTCTTGTCAAACCCGACAATATTCATTCAAGAATGAATGGTTTCTATTCTATCCCTCGTATTGTCGACGATTTAACAATGAAGAAGGTAACTGTTCATTTGCAAAACTCGAATCCAGGATGAATGAAATACTCAACGAGGGAACTTCTGTTTTTTCGAAATTCGATGTATCAACCGACGCTACCGGGAGTTTCGGAGACTCGTGAGTTAAAAATACTTTTCTCCAGCATTTCAAACACTTTGTCAGAGTGCTTATTGTAATTAATCAATTATCTTTATGCTTCATGCATAAATACATTCGATCAATTCGTTAGAGTCCGTTACCGGCTCGCGTAGGTTAAATCCCCACGCACTCGCGGTTCTTCGTAACGATTAGCGGTCTCGTCGCCTTTTCCCCCATCGAGTAATGACAAATATAGTACATTGAACGATTGAACGATAAATATAACCTGATCGGTGTTTTCTTCGTCGCATTGACATTGAAAAAAAAAAGTTTAAAAGAACAACGAATAAACGAAGGGTCGCGATAAAATAGTTATTCGCTGAATTCTCTCTATCCGCGAAACGATAGAGGGATGGCGAACGATCGTGAAGTTTTGAGAGAAATATGGGAGGGTAAAATACCCGTTTGCTTTCAATTGGATTCCGAGGAAGTTTGCGAGCTTCAAGCGCCGGATCCGTTTTATCTGATGGTGCCGCGATTGAGTTATTTTCCTCTTTGCACCGACAAGGTAACGTCAATTTTATCGTAGATACTAATTTTTTTTTCGATTTCGCGATCTTTTTTTTTAATCCACGACACGTTCGGCAGGTGAGAAAACATTTCATGCGGCACATACAGCAAGACAAACAGGAGAATGAGATGTGGTTGGAGTTCAACGGCACACCATTGAAATGGCATTTCCCGATAGGCGTTTTACTAGATTTCTACGCCAACGACGTTCAATTGCCGTGGAACATCGTTGTGCACTTCGACAAATTTCCGGAAAATGTACTCATGCACTGCGGCAGCAAGTAAAAAAAATTTTATTCGCAAGTTTCATCCCCACGACGCCTGAGATACGATGATTTATGACGAATATTTTCACCTTCAGAGAAATCGTCGAAGCGCACTTTTTATCGTGTATAAAAGAGGCGGACGTTCTGAAACACAGAGGTCAAGTCGTTTCCAGTATGCAAAAGAAAGATCACAATCAACTTTGGCTTGGATTGCTGAACGATAAATTTGATCAATTTTGGGCTGTGAATCGGAGGCTCATGGAGACTAATAACACTGACGAGGGCTTTAAATACATTCCCTTTAGGTGTTACACTAGCGAGGATAAGTATTTGCAGAAATTAGTGAAACCCGTTAATGAAGAAGGACAGAGAAAAACTCTGAAACATCTGCTTGACGAAGTTTTTGGCGAGGATAACAAAGGTTATTTATTTATTCATTTATTTTGTACAATAAGTGATTTTTTTTTTTGAGATTTTTTTATCAAGAAAAACGAAATATATAATATTTTTTGCCTGTGGAAAAGAATTTTCGTCGATAAAACTAATTTTCAAATTTATTTCAGTGGAAGTGAGAACCCACGGAATAACGCCGCCCCTCGAGACGCCGCTGCAGTGGCTCTCGGAGCACTTGAGTTATCCGGACAATTTTATTCATCTTTGTATGACGACGTCATAACGCATTAGACGTAATCGGTGCTACGCGCTTAGGGAAACGCGTTTTCTCGACCTACGTATATTCATAAAACTTCGATTTGATTATTCGCAACGTTTTTTAAACGACAAAAACCGCGGCGAATATTCTTCGAGAGAGAGAGCCAACAGATTTTTACTTTTCTACAATCCAACTCGTCCCTCGTAACCGTTCGGCATCTGAATGCCTTCCCATCCCTCCCTCATCGTGTATTATATTTATTTGATACTCAAAGTTCGCGCTTCGATCTCTATTGCCACGTTCGTCAGGATCGAACGGAGATAAGAAAGGTATATTTTAAACGAAAAAAAAAAACAAAAACTATTGCAGTATATATATAATTATTCGTAAATGTTAAGAATAGATATTAAAATTTAAAAAATACGTGTAAATAAGGAATATCGAGGCTGCCTGAGATTCATTTATGCAAAACAAAACAAAAAACACCTTTCTTCGTTTCATTCTCTTTCTTATTTGTTGCTTTTGAAACAAAAATAAACGATCGTGTAAGATTACGATTTTGGACTTTTTATATTCGTTATAAACTATTGTGCGTCGGGAGGAAAGTTTACATTGACCAAAGTATGGAAAAACTCATTTTTATTATTATTTATATGTATCAACTTATCGTACAGCTCTCTTGAGGTTTTCTATATATCCTAAAAACTTGCGAAGGCAAATCGTTTTGCATTGCTGCCGTCGGTCTTCGTATAATTACCGGTTGGTTACCGTAATTGCTGTACTCGATAGTGCGTCGGCTGTTTCCAAAGCTCAAATAATTTGAATCTTCAGTCTTTTTCTGATGCTCCTGAAAAAACCAAACAGATTTTTTTTTTATGTATCTGACGATCAATGACACGAAAAATCTACATAAAAATGCGTTTTTCAGACATTAATTTGAGAAAATTAACTTTCTATATCGGTAAATTAAAGAAAAAAAACTTTTTTAAATCATTGAACTAAAATGATTGCACAATCGATTATTGAATTATTATTATCATTATTATAGAATAATTTTTATTCTTCGGACGTCGTAATTATTTAGAGAATGACATCGAAATATTCACCTTGAATATAACCATCGCTGTGTCCTGATATCTTCGGTGAATATCCACCTTCGTCAGTTCGATATTAACGTCGGGAGATTCATATCTCGCAGTCATTTACCGTTGTGGAAAAAAAAAATGATCTGTATCTTGTTTCCTCTTCGTCGCTGAAACTTTCTGAAACAAAACATCGAATCATCGTTAGAATCTTTCATTCGCGAGAGAGGTCTCCGGCGCCCGAAAAAACAAAAAAAAATCCGTGTTATAATTGTTGAGACGATAAGATTAAACGCGTTCCAAATCGAGAAACTCGTCGTTCGTGAGTTACGGAAGACACAAGAGGGGCGTGGATCGTAGAGACGAGTCGTTTAGACGCCAAGATAAAAATACGTTGGATTGGCCTTTCGTAAATGACGAACGTGATTTTTTCCTTCTTGCGAAACAATGTGTGACTCCTTCTCGCGATATAGTATAGTCTCGTCTTCTTTTCTTCCCCGAAGCTTCTACGTCAGCGCTCTTTAGGTGGGTTTTTGCTCTTCTCGTCTCTCATTACCTCAGTGTCGTTTGTCTTGAAACAGTCAGCGCGCGCGCGCGCGCGCGCGTTCCTCGACGTCGGCAAACACTTTTGTACACAGCATTAAGCGCCAAAATAATAATAATAATAATAAATTCGTGAATAACGAAACGACCAAAGTTTTCGAATAAACTTTCTTCAAAAAAACGTTCAACGTTTAGTCTCTCGACTAAGTTCTATCGATGTACTTATAAACGAGGATAGATCGCGAGCAACGAATATCGATCGAATGAAGGCCTTTGTCCGCGTCGTTCTCGCGCGGTCTCCAAACCGTCGATCGAGCGAGTCACGTTGCTTAAATTCTGGCGCCGATCCAATAGACTTTAGGAATCCCTTTTTAATTTCCGGTTCGAACGCTGCATCGAAATGAAAAACGGTATCTCGTAAGATCAATCCGATTCTTACTACACGACGAAAAAAAAAAATTTGTAAATTTCGTGTACTCGTACTGGAAGTGTTTATTTGCAAATTGGTACACTAGATTTTACGTACAACACACATTTTAATGCATTTAATACATTAATACATTTTCAACAACTTTTTGTAATATGAGAACAAATTTGGTGATTTCGATACAATTTCTTTATTGTTTACATTTTTTTTATGTTTTGTAAATTTACATGCCATCGTATTTTAATTGCCGATTACTGTACAATGATTTTTAACTTTTATTTTCCGAGTACGTTGAATGTTCCATTGTTTTTACAATGACAATTTTTGTAATATGATGACAAATTTGGTGATTTCGATACAATTTTTAAAAAATTCAATAATTTTTTTTTATGTTTCGGAAATTTACATGCCATCGTATTTTAATTACCGATTAATGTATAATGATTTTTAACTTTTAATTTCAAGTACGTTGAATCTTCCATTCGTTTTTTACAGTGATGTCTTCGAAACTTCAATTTTTTTCTTTCGTGCAATCTATCGCAATCTCTTTTGCTCATTAAATACTTCTTTCCGTAATGATCGTCGATTCGCCGAAGCAGTTTAACGGTCAGCAAAATTGTGGCTCGTGACGTTCAACATTTATAATAATGATAATAATGTGAAGAAAAAAACCCCCCGTGCAATGACTAATGTATATTACGTTCCCTTTCATTACGTATTATTCCATCGGCGCGTTGCGCTAGGAATTCCGTATGCAGGAATTTTTCGAAGGCTCTCTCGCGGTACTCACGAGATTTCTCGCGCATCCCTCCTAATTGCATTGCATCAGGCGATAGAATTTATTGGCTCTGATTGGCGCGTACGCGGGCCTTGCATCGGGCAACGCAAAGCGGCATCGATTCAAGGTCCGCCGGTTCGCGGCTAAAGCGAACTCTTCGAACATTTTATAGATACATACGCTGCAATGGCCTCGATAACAACGGCTCGTCATTATATTACCGATCATAGCCGGGGGGGCGCGCGCCCGACGTGCGTAATGTATCGTCGTGTTGTGGGCTCTCGCACCAGTAGTCGGAGTTGGTTATCCAGCGCATTAACGTCGCTGTCAGTAACCCCCTCGTTTCCGGTTACTCAATGAAGCCGCATTGAGTCACGATACTCGGATCGACTATTTTTCACTCTCATCCGGAATCGCGGTTTTCATTCTAATCATTAATTTTCGGCGAGAGAAGCCAAAACGTTATTTCAACGTCCCAAATTTCAAACAAATGCAAAAGCTTCTTTATAATATGTTTAAAAAATTTGGATTTTCAATATGGCGTCGGGGTACAGGAAAAAAATTGCTCGCTATATACCGGTATTTGAAACTGTTATGAATAAATCGTGTAGTAAATTTCAAACAAATGTGTATTGAAATTTTAAGTCATTTTTTACAATATCCGACAAATTTCGTAATTTAAATATAATTTATTTATTTTTTTCAAAAATATTTCGTTAACTTACAGGCGGAGGATTTTAATTTTCAACGAATGTACGACGATTGTCAATTTTTTATTGCCGGATAAATTATGTGTACACATACGTTTTACAGTGTAGAATTCTACTAAACCAACTTCCGGGCTTTAAAGCCGACAAACCGGTTTTCTACTTCATTGACCAGCGCTGGTCGGCCTGCGTTGATAATTCGAACACTCCGCTGCTCGCACGTTCGTTTTTTTTCATTTGCCACGTGCACTAGCGATAAAGGAGAGAGGGGAATTGATAAAAAAAAAGTAACGAAATAACTAGCTATAGGCACAGGTGTCGATCGAAATATGAGAATTTAATTTCAATCGTTTAATTATGGCTTCGACGATAACGGAATCGGTGTATACCAGGTGTTTCGAGACAGCATGATAAAGTACCGAGTAATGTATAACGCGAGACTGCAGTGCGCGACTTTGCTCACGAGTCCGCGAATGAATTTCACGCACACACATCGAGAGAGAGTAGTTGCGTGCTTAGAAAGTTTGAGAAGGTCTGCCGAGCGCACAGTCGTGTGTGTTCGCGCGCGTACCCACCGCCAATTGGCAATCGGTTGCCGCTCCGATAACGGAAACAATGCCCCGATGCTACTGGATGCATTCGCCTCGACTGCAGAGTCTAACCGAAGAGTTGTCTCGAGTAGCTATTACAACGTTAACGAGTGTTTGTAAAACTCTCGGGTATTTCTCGTGCCGCTGTTTTTTTTTTCTTTTTTTTTATTACTATCCCATTGTTCGAAGCTTATCGCTTTTATTCCCAATAGAATGAGTAATATTCGTCATAGCCGGATTGTCCGCAGTCGATGTTTTTATCGATGTGTGAAGGATTCGGGATAAGGAGAGAATGGATATGCAATTAACGATAATCGATTCATTTAAAATAATCTCTTATATTTTCTCTCAAATTCGGTAAAAGTCTACGAGATATATAATCTATGTTTGTATATAGTACAATTTTTTTTTTTTTTCGTTTTTTGTTTGTTTTTTTTTTAATACAATAACTCTTGAGTCCTCTGAGCACATTATATATATAAAAGTGATGACGATGTTCCTCAAGCACTCAATTTCGCTCAATCGCACAAAATACCTAACGCTCTATTATAATTCTCTGTCTGTCTTTATTTAGTCGAATGAATCACAAATGTCGGATATGGTCGTTTAGCGCGGATTACCTCTTCGTCGCAGTTATAGGAACAAAGTTTTTCCCTAACGACGATACGAAGAAGACGCGCGATCAACACAATTTTTTTTTTTTACTTATAAATTTTTCTGTAGTCACTCGCTCGCTCGCGCTTTCGCGTTCGTCTCATTTATCACACATTGAGCAGCCGATTACAGTGGAAAAGCACCAGACTCGCGCTTTTCGAACTCTTTTTCGTGGTCCTTTGCTTATTTAATCGTTTTTTTTTTCGTTGTTTTTCTTTGTTGTAAGCAACTTTTTAATATTACAATATTTCGATATTACTTGAGATATTAAGGCACGCGATGATAGAGAGTTTTATTCCGCGGTTACGGAAGAAGGCCCTCTTCTCTATTGTTATAATAATTATGAATTCGTTTTTCGCTTTATCGCTTCGAACTCTGTATAAATACGTTTAATATCTTTCTATACGTGCGTGATGCACTTGTACATTTAACATTATGAACGTTGTTGTCTTCATTTGTGTATACATAACTCTCGTTTTTTTGCCATGTTGTTTGTTTTTTTACTTAAAAATTTGTTTTTTTCGTATGAATAATAAATCTGTATTTGTAGGTATTTCGTATTATAATAATATAATAAGCCTGCAGTTTGAAGAGAGAATCGTGGGTTCGCCCACGAGTACCTCGCCTCTTATGCAGTTTAAAAATATTGCTTATTCTCCGCCGTATACTAACTCTCTCTAGTATACTACACGTTAATAGACTCTTGTGGGCCGGCGAGCACGCGAGTTCAGAGCGCCGTGACGTCGAGAATTAACTACTCGACTTTGCAGGATTCGCTCTCTCTCTCTCTCTCTCTCTCTCTCTTTTTCTTCCTTTTATCATCATAATCATCTTTCTCTCTTTTTCTCGTCGAGTTACATGCTATTATGTAAAATTGTTTTATGGCATTATGTAATTCATTATGGCTTAAAACGATTAGCGATAATCTTTCAATATTTTCTTTATTGTACATTGCCACCTTGACACGTGTTTCGTTCAGCGCAAAGGCTCTAATATTCGTTTTTAACGCAATAATATATAATCCAAAAAACAATTTTTCAAAGCGTTAAAATCGACGAGCCTCGACGCGACGAAACAAGCGTTAACTTTTAATTTTTCTTTTATATTTATTATGGACGTAAATTTATTGGTGTGAACAATACTTTTGTTAACTTTGGAGGACCATTTGTATAAACTACGAAGCTTTCGAGGCTCTTGGATTTCATAAATTTGTCTTGTCACCTTTTTCATCGGTGCGTTGCATCGTTGCAATATATATATATATAGAGTCATGTAGTTTCAAATCCGAACTATCCCGAGCCCGTCTCATAATTTATCCAACAATTACAATTATGTCCCTGTATGTTTTATCTCGCGACTGCGTAACGAGGAACCGACGATACGGTTCGAGTAAAGGCGATATCGGTGAACATGAAGGCACACCAGTTTCTCACAATTTCGACTTTTTTAGGTTTAAACAAAAAATAATAATAAAATAAAACGTCGCGACACCCGAATTATTTTCATTCATCGGCGTTGACCGCGTCAAGAGATACGTGCCTGTTAAAACATTCATATACGTTCTCCATATAATCTCTTAAACGGCACGGGCGCGATATGTATCATAAATATAGAAACTTTTTATAATTCATTCAATGTCCTGAGCGATAAAACGAGAAGGCACACGAGGAGAGACACGCGGAATCCGGAACACGATCCGGTTCCCTCAATATATCAAGATTCGTTCCCATTCGGGGAACCCTCATTTTCTTTTTTTAATCTCGTCGCTAAAACTCTTCAATCAATGAACGCGATGATTACATCTTATTTACATATTTACAACCGACTAAATAACTAATGAAACGAATATATATAATTAAAAAAGAAGAAGAAGAAGAAAGTGTAAAAATTGAACGAACGAGTGCTTTCGTCTCGCTAATACTCCGAAGTGTTGTTAGGATAATCTTACGAAAGTTACGATTTGTTTTTTACTTAAACATTATCTATATCTCGATTAATGGAAGCAATTCTTTGAGCAATTCAACGATCCTCCGATCCTTTTGTCCTCCCCGTCGTATACATTTCGTATATAAATATAGTTTCGCGATTCAAATAACAAAGATTCTTCCCGCGAGAAACCCTTTAGCCACGTCATTCTCGCATACAGATAGACCATCCGTGCAATTTTGTAATCGTAGCGAATGCCGACTACAGGCAAGTGAGACGACCTCTAAACGGCCTAGAGGCGATAAGACTCCGGCCGCCCGTTAATCTCGCCTCGATAAGCCGTCGGGAGAGCGTTTGAGAGAAAAAGTTTAAAGAAAAAAGAGTGAAAAAAAAAATGAAGTTATATTCGCAAGTGTAGAAGAGAAGCAAGATGTTCCGAAGCTACAATGATTACGCGAGGCCGTTCGCGTATATATTGGGACGATCAATGTCCGTGTGCCGATTACAGCCAGTGACTTTATTGTAAATGTATCGCTAATCGATAACACTTTTTTTTAAATACTTTTTTAATACGATAAAATTCACGCCGCAGACGTGTCGGCTATCACGTATCAATCGAATGACGAAATTTATCCAAGAATAAATTTAAACCTTTGAACTCTTTTCTCAAACACTCTTCAAAGCGTCTCCGGATGATAGCATTTTTTTAATTTAACGAATTTTTCGTACGAGTCACGTGTAATGCGGACTCGTAGGATACCTGACGAAAGCGCTCTTCAAACTCTCGGGAAATTCGCTGTAGCCTCCGTGATGAGTTCTCCAAGACACTGGAACCCTCAAGCTCAGCTCGAGGGCGTAATCGTGTTGTGTACTGGGAACGCTCGATCTTTCCTCGTTCAAATTGCAAATACCGTGACAATTATTGTTGTTATTTACGATTACGCTTTGAGCGCTAAGCGGCGACAGACCCCGATGATTTGGATGAGGACTTAGCCGGGTATCCTCGGTGGGTTTGCTTACTGGATTATCCAAGTAAGGCTTGAAGAGAATGGCGTCCTTCTTGGAGACGGGTGTCGCGGCTGGTGGCACCACAAGCTGAACCGGCGGTGTAGGTACCGTGCTGGTAACAGGTTCGATTTGCATCGATGATTCGTCCAAGTTTCTTTTCGGCTTAACCAGGCAGAGCGGAACGTCCTGAGGTGGTACAGGACTTGCACGTTGCTGGTCTTCGACACTCTCGAGACAAATACGTTTCGGCGATGGCATAGTGTCGTAGCAATAGGTGAGCGTGCAAGCGTATCTCTTCAAAGGCGACGACGAGGAGTTGACGTCGGCACCGTCGACGGTTGAACCGTTTTCCAAGGGATCTCTGGGCGAATAACAGTAAAGACTACCCTGAGACTCCGGATAACCGATAGACGATCTTCTCCGTGTTGTCGATTCCTGATAGCAAATCATCGAAGCGGTGTTAACATTGTCCACGCAGCAGGAAAGCGTGCAAGGTTTCGGTGGCATCTCCGAAGACTCCGCTATACTTCCTTGATGATAATAACCGATTCTCTGAGAAGATGAGCCAACGTCGCAACAGTATAGCGGCGGCGATGAATGATCGAGTTCCCCGTCGCTTCTCAATACGGAAATGGGAAAATTCGTCGTCGACGAAGTTCTCAAATCAACCGCTAACGGAGATTCATTGCTGTTAGCTTCTGATATGGGGCCCAAACGTTGTCGTAGATCTCCACCGCGAAGAGCAATCTCGCCGCGAAGCTCGCTCTCTTGGCCGAGCCATTTTTGTACTTGCCGTCTATTGATACCAAACTTCCTCGCGGTAGCTCTCTGATTACCGGCAACACCGACGTCTCCGTGAAAAGCATCGAGTACATCGAGCTTGAATCTCAACGAAAATGAGCGCCTTCTCGATAAATCGTTTATCGCATTCCTCGCTGACGATGAAGAGTAATCCAACGGATCGATCTCGCTGTCGGAACAACTGCTGCTCGTCGATATACCGGAACTCGATGCAGCTCGTGGACTCGAAAGACCCGAGTAAGATCCACTGGTGTCTCTTATGACTGGACTCACGGGACCAGAGCCAGTCGATGCTGCTTGTGCTGTAACTTCTTGATAGTCAGTGCACGGTACGGCGACGTTCGTCGTCGTACGCTCCCGGTGGTACCTGGAACCTTCGCCAATAGTTTCTTCCTCAGATATCTCTCTCTTGGTTTCTCTCGACATCATCGTTATCATCGACATCGTCGGTGTTGCATTACAACTCGTACTCGTAGTAGTCTCGAACTCCTCCCTCTCTATAACTTCCTCCTTGACTCTCCTTCTCATTCTATCCTCATACGCCACCTTGGTGCTATCCCGATGTAGCTGTTGCCGCTGTTGCTGTTCTCTCTCCCGTTGCTGTTTCTCGGAATCTCGTGTGTTGAACGCGTGTGAGTCGACACTCACGTGCACGTGCGCCAACGGTCTCGCTGTCTCGTTCAAGTGAACGGCAACAGAATCAGTGGCTATGGCCGTCGCCGTTGTGGCTACCACAGTCGTTCCGTTCACCAAGTTTTTATTCGTATTAGTGTTACACACATCATACCGATTTGCGTTACATGTATCGGAACTCGCGTCGTTGAGTCTCCTAACAAGCGATTGCTGTTGCTGTGGCGGATTGTACTGCTGTTGATGGTGAACGCGAGACCGTGGAAACGATGCAGCGGACTCGGGTGAGCCAGGAGTCTCGCACGGCCCTGGCGTCGCCAACGAGTCTGGGCTCGCGCGTTCCGACTTTATCGACGTTGCGTGGAGCAACAGCAACGGCGACGAGGAGGACGCGAAGGAGGTCGATTGTGGTTGTAGTTGCGGAGGCTCGCACGCATTTCCGGCCGATTCCACGTTGTTTCTCTTGTCCTGGTATGACGGCGATATGGCGCTTCCCAATCCAATCTCTTTCACATTCGCATTATTATTATTATTGTTGTTATTATTATTATTTCTCAATCCCGCAAACGAGGCGCTGTTGTGATAAGATTCGAGACTCTGATAATACGTATCGGAATTCGATGATCGCATTGATCCGGTGCTACGCAGAATTTCGTGATTATCGTAATTCGTGCTGCGACTATTCATAACGTAAGAATACTTTCGTTCTGGCGAATTCGAAGGATCTTGAATCATTCCGTCGCGTTGATGATGAAGCGAGTCTTGTTGGGTCGCATACTCTGTGTAACCGACGAGCATACCCCGCACGGTGTTTGGCGATGTCGATGAAGGCACTTGGGGATGCTGATTATTATTGTGCTGAAGATATTGAGGGGACGTGGGCGATGATCCACGACGTCCCGAATGGTGAACAGGCGTTGCCGGTACTCCAGGGGTCCCGGATGGAAGATGCGGTGGGAGACCTTGCCGGGCGGTGACTTGCTGGTGCTGCTCGTCGCCGTGCAGTCTGGCGAGGCTGAGGTTCAAGGCCGGCGCTGCTGTTGCTGTTACTGGAGTCGCGATAGGCGTTCCAGCACACACACTAACGCCGATCGTTGCTATTGGACTATTGCTATTGCTGTTTATTGACGAAGCTGACGGGGAAGACGCTGATGACGATGTTGTATTCGTCACGTCCGACTTTGAAATTGTTTCTCCCTGAGCAACAACACTCAAGACAGGGGACGTAGCAACGTTGCTCCTGGTGTTGCTACTACCCACCGGTACTGTACAGCATCCACTGCTCGTCACAGTCGTTGTAGCGTTGCTTTCGGCACAGCTACTTCGCAAATTGTCCTCACATTGCAACCACTTTTGTATCTGACGCCTGTGAATACCATATTTTCGCGCTGTTGCGCGCTGATTACCACGGCAATCTATGTCGCTTCTGTAAGAGTCGAGAACCTTGAGTTTGAAGGCCGCAGCGAAAATTCTTCTGCTTCCCATTACGCCGACGTTCTTGCGCGAATTTTGCGAACTCGTTTGCTGCTGCTGTTGCTGTTGCTGCAAGCAGTGATGATTGTTCTGGCTCATTTTCATCGTGTTACTACCGACGCTGACTGCTTCACCGACGCCGTGTGCCATAGCGAAATTATTACAAAACTTTTCAACGTTATCGTTCAAAATGTATATATTTAACTCCCGTACACGAGCACAAACACAGATACACGCGTTACAGACGAAGCGTGAATGGATAAAACGCGTAAACTGTTTCAGCGAATTTACGCGAACAAGATAAACGAAATAATAATAATATGTAGTGTTAAAAACTGCACGCGCGCACATATACACTTCATAAGGCACTGTGCAATGTGCTTACAATGTCGTCTAGTTCTTTCAATCTTTATCAATATTTCACGATTGGTTTCTCGCGTTAAAACAGCATGTCTTTTAATGATAGACACATATAATTAAGAAATACACACTCAAAAGGCACAGACTCGTCGCGTTTACTGCACTACGCGACACGTTTGTTTCCACTGCGGTCTCTTGTTTCTAGAAGACCGGCGAGCACTGCGATCGACGCACCGGGGGTACCTTAACGCGTAACATTGCACGGAGTGTGGCCTGGCCGAGCGCGGCTGACGGAGTTCCTTTTAGGTCTCTTGGGTAGATGCCGTAACTAATTTTCATCCCCACTACCTTCTCCGGGCGCGCTCTACACTCGGAGAGTCAGTTCGTCGAGCTCTCGGGGAACTACGTCGACTACGACTACCACAACGACAAGTAAGCAACTCGACAACGAGTCGAACGTTTGTAGAGGTGGGTTGGATAGTATAGCCGAGGGAACCGAGAGAGCCACCAGCAATTCACGCACACAGAGATGTACACAATCACGTATACAATACAGCAATGTTCCCCGGCTTCCCGCTGCTACGAACTTTTTCCCCTTCCCCGCAATGAAATACGCCGACGCCCCTCTCGCCATGTCTCTCTCTCGTGGCGTCCCGACGCTCTCCGCAGCAGCAACACACGAACAATCCCCTCTTTCCCTTTTCACTCGTCGACAGTTCCCTCCACCAAGCGCCGCTGGTCTTCGTCGCAGCGGGAATTCCCCCTTACCTCACCCGGCTCACAGATACGCGTCGAGACCCACTGTCCTCGAGTTCTCTGCGTGTATGTATGGGTGTATGTGTTCATGTGTATTTCTCTCGGGCACTACGACTGCGGGCTCGACCATCAGCGAGCAACAGCGGCGGCCACCAGTCATTCTTCTTTCTTTGCGCCAGCCAACCTTACCCTCTACATACGAAGATAACTTCCACGTGTATGTATAAGAACTACTACCTTGGAACTTGGCCCCCGGGTATAAATCCACTGGAGTAAGAAGAAGAACTACTACCAACGTTCTACAACGCTCTCTTTCTCTTTTCGTTTATTCCTCTCGCACATTCGAGTTTGGGGGGAATCTCTCTCGAATGCCACCCGCAGGTTCTTCTCGCGTTTTCTACCCCCTGGATCCGTAAATCTTTTTGTTCCCTGTCTTTGTTCTTCTTCCACGTATTGTGAAGGATTCTAGCACGGTATAGACGAGGAAGTGGGATGGATAGAGAGGGGCGCGTAGGCGCCCCCCTCTCACGCTTTCACACCTCGGACGCAGAGACGCAGCAGCCAGTCAGTTTGCTACCAAAAGATCCGCCATCTTGTGGCCTCACTTCCGTTAATGACGCGGGCGCGAGCTCTGAGCCTCGCACCACACAAGCATAATTGCGTTTATATATACCAAACGCCCGTATACGTACTTGGGATGTATAAGCATGGCGCAGCAGCCCGCGCGGGAAACGTCACGCTGATGTGACGACGACGCGAGCTGCGCACGGCCTCAACAGAGCATTCGAGTCGAGCCGCCGCCGCAAACTCGGCGCCATGTTGTCTGCCACGATCGTCTGACTGCCTCGACAGCACAGCCAGAGCGGCGGCGGGCCTGCTAGCCAGCGCGGAGCCTCGATTTTTGCTCGCTTCTTCGACTTCTCTCACTCTCTCGCTCCTCTATACACATATAACCCCTTGATGCTTCTCCTTTTTCATTCTACAATTTCTCCGTACACCGCTTCTTCAGAGACGACGAGGGGCTTTCGAGCCCTTTGCACGTGTAGGATTCTTCTTACAATGCACTTTCAACTCTTTCGGCAATGCCATTTAAACTTGCGAAAACTAACCGCAGTGCAGATAAGCGTTATAGGATACGCAGTTGTCATATCCAGAGTAAAATGTAACTTTATGTCGAATCATTTTAATGGTATTACAAAAATGATATTAAAGTTAGGAAAAACCAAACAATTGACGCACAATGTACGTGCAACGTTATTTAACGGGATACGAAGGTTAACACTGTTTTTATCTTGTGTGCCTCACAAAATCAGTGACGCGCCTGTTCGGCCTGACAATCTGTGTTATATTCCTATGTATATAGTATTTATACTGTACGATACCTAGAACTCCACGAGTTCCAAGAAGTCTCTTACTGTGGCCTACGTGAGGCCGCGAGAGTTATAAGTTGTTTCGCTGCTGCGCTAGCTTTACCCAACGGGTCAAGAGTCACCCACTGGGTTAAAGGTTCTTTTCGTTTCTGCTTATAGTTTATTTCCGAGTCTCGTGTCCTTCCACAGCTCGTTATACTTACATGCCATTAACTACGTAAGAGGTTTGCACTCTTCGTAAATCATTACCGCCCCCTCCTTTCCACTCCCTTTTGGCTCGTTATCGCCAATTTTTCAAATCATTCTTTCAGCGGAACTTTATTGTTTCTGCTTTACACAGTTTTTCGGGGTTCTTGTGCATTATATCACGTACAAAGTTTTCAATGAGATTTCATACGAGCTCCCGTTTCATACAGACGCGCCGGGGCCCCGGCTGTGCTGAGTTCCTCGCATATGCGCCACGGAATGAGATCATGTTGTTTTTGTGGCGTGAGCCGACAGTTAATATGTTTAGCTTCCCGCGCGGTTGCCAAGTCTCTGTCTGTCTCCCTCTGACTCGCTCTTTTACCTTCTCCCTCGTCAGCTAAGACTTTCGTTGTGTAGGTAGTCAAGCCGCGCCACCAGCAGGCATGACGCAAGCCTCTGCCAGCTTCGTTATATACGCACACGAAGCCTCCTTTGCGCACACTTGTTTCACGTACATGTGAAAGAGCGAGATACACGCTCGCGGAAAGTTCTTCGAGTTTTTCCATCATTCCTATTATATTATTATGGAGAACAATCTATAACTACATGAATATTTGAATTAAAAGAAAACCCCAAAGGATAGAACTCCTGTTGGCCGCTGAGAATTATAATGGCCAGCGAGGGGTCATGTTCTTTCTTTGGAGGAAAAAGAAAAAAAAAGAAGGTAAAGGGGATTCTCTCTTCTTTCATGAACCTTCATGAACCTGCTGGTACCGAAGTTGAGTATAACAATGCCCCGAACGGGCAAAGGAGAACCCCTCGGATCCTCCATCATTCGCCTTCTCGCCGACTCCGTCCTCGTCACTCTTATTCTCGGGATGGCCAACACACCAACGTTGGCAATCATCCCGAAGGCACCTGCTCTCCTCCATAAACCAAGTATAGAATGACAGCGGGGCAAAGAGACGTTGAGGTGCCAGAGTGCCTCTCCACGTCGACTCATCGCAGTGGAATCCTCCATTATCTGCGTCATACATCTGAGCTTGAGGCTTCGCACTATGCTTACATATAAATGTATATATATATATATATATATACATCCACGTATATACATTGGCTTATTGGTATATACGTATAGTAGGGTGGCGCTTTCGATCACGCCACCCGCTGTCCGAGTACGAACAAGCCTGTGGGTAACGCTATCTCTTGTTCCCGGTAATACCAATGGCCTATGACTTTCCTCTACCTATGTACGCTTTATTATAGTGCGCAAGGCGACTATAGAGACCGACATCACGAAAGAGAGAAGGGTGAATCCGAGGAATGGAATTCCAAGAGTCGAGCCTCTAACTCGCTACCACGAATTCGCCTGTATTATTAGAACTTCGCTGTAAGCATACAAAAATCATACACATTACAACAGCGCGTAGAATGCAAGATAAGCGCGGTACGTAGGATGCTATAGGCACAAATTTATTAGTAAAATTCGTTTTTTTTTTTTTTTTTAATTCTCGATTACCGTGTGTGTGGTTTTCGAGAGATTGTGATCGATGCTGCGTATCGACTCTGATGTGTGGTAGATCGTCGATTGAAAAGATCTGTGAAACGAGTCCACGAAGAGAACAGCAGCACCACACATCGAGAGAGGGCAGAGCCGTTCGCTCCACGACCTACGTGCGAGCGCACGAGCGCGCGCGCGGGCACTCTCCGTCGTCGCCACGATGGCTGGCACCGTCGGATTTGTCCTTGGGGCCGAAGGTAGGCGCGCAACCACAGCTACATCGGGCGAGCGCGCGCGGCACGAGTAGTATGTATGTATCGCTGTTGTACACATACGCGCGAGCGCGCGAACGGGTGCGCGCTATCGCTTCGAGAATGAGAAACATGGCAACGTCGCGGACTGTTCCCCTCCTTTGTCCGACGGCCGGTTTTGCCAGACAGGGTGTCGCCAGCTCGGCTCGGCCAGGCCGCTCGAGTTGCGAGGATGCCGAGGGGTCTGGCGGGACCGAGGGAAGTCCACGAACGCCCGGAGAGAACCCCGTCCATGTGAGAAACTCGCTGCCTCATAAGTTAGAGAGAAAGAGAGATCAAGAGAGACGAAGAGAGAGAGAGAGAAGAAAGCCGAGAGAACTCGTTGTGGTGCATGGAGAGAGACTTCTTGGTAGACTACAAACACACACGGGGAGAAAACGACACAACGCGACAACGAACTTCGAGCGTCGAAGAGAGAGGAAATGATAACGTTCAACAGAAAAATAAAAAAACCTGATAGCGACAAAGGGAGATGGAAAAAGAGAGACGAGAATGAATAACGACGAAACGCGAAGTCGACGGGAGCATCTCGATGGCTCTCGATGGCAAGTATACGAGAGAAAAGAGATTCCATACGTGGAATACGGGGCTCTCCGAAGGACGAAGAAGCGAAAGATAGTAACGATAGAATGAAATGAAAGATGCTGAGAGAATATCAAGTCGATGTTGTGAGGCAAGACGGCAGCGCATTTACCGCGTGCCCGTAGGGATCGGTCGAGGACCTACATTCACGAAGTCCCCGCGGCTCCGCCATCTTTGAAAAACCTCCTCCGATCCCGCTGGAATGTGCCTGGTTCGTTCGCGAGGGCCAGTTCGATGCCGCGCATCCTGTATCCCGACGATGCCCCTCGGAACGAGGAGCCCTAGTCTTCATCTATGGCAACTTACGAGAATGTGTAGATATGTGGTCCGGTGAGAGAACATCATCCCTGCTTTCTCAATCTCTCGAGAAGTTCTTTTAGTTTGCTGCCCCCTCTCCCCCGCGCTTTAAGTATATTCTTCACAATATTTCTCTCTCGGGGCCCCGAAATCTCCCTGGCGTACTTTCCCCTCGGACCCCCGGCTCGCTTGGCGCCCCAAATGGTCGCGTAACAAGAGACGCGCCTCTGTGGCTGGCCTCGGCTCGCCTTCGCCTTTTCCTCTACATCCCTCTTTCCTCTCGCTTCGTCTCGACCGTCCCGACGTGGTCGTACCAGACTTCTCGGCGCCCAAATGATCTACTGCGCTGCTGCTGTTGCTGCCGCTGCTACGGGTACGGCTGCGTTCCTCCGGCCTAACGCTGTGTCTCAGTCACTCTTGCCTTGTTTTCCATCACATTACTCTTTTCTTTAACCTCTCTTTCCTGTCCTGAGCCACCAGTCGTTTCTCGGGGTATTCTTCGGCATTCTCACTGACGTTATATATATTTTTTTCTCTATACTGTTATACCGCTCGACTTTGAGTCCTCCAGACTCTTTCTTATTATCTCTTGCTTGTTTCTTCTTTCGCGGCTTTACCCCCGGTAGATCGGCTCTCCTTTGAGGATCGCGGAGAGACACGCGAGAAGAGGCGAGATCGAGGGAGCCAGGATTTTATTTCTGTTCTGGATTAAGGCCAATACTCGATAACTTTTGAGCGCTAACACTTCGTTGTGGTGCTTCTGTCTATCGGTTTCTTTGTTTTATTCCTTCGGAGCATAATTATTTAATAGGGGTTGAGATTTCGCAAATTTGAAACGCAACACGACAAAAATTTCTTCCACGATCTATTTTTCAAAAAACTATTTTTTTTTGTAAAATTAACTAAGCGACAGAAATAACCTCCGACATTTTGAGATTTGTTTTCGAGCGATTTTTTTTTTCTTTTTTCCGATAGAATTGTCATTTAATACAGTTGCGCGATTGGGCGTTGTCGCGTGTATGAATATTTTCATAGTTGGGATCAACAGCGCGTGTTAAACGTACGCGGACGGTATGCGAGTTATTCCCGTCCATGAAGGATATATGCTTCTAACAACCACGTATTCCTATACGTGGTTGAAGTAGGCAGAAGTTTTACTACAAGAAACGCAAGGAGTGATTACTCGCCACTATTGAACCTACGCGCCTCTCGTCACGAGTTATCCCAACTGGAAAGGTGAACACACGTTACAAATCCACGGGTTGCAAGCTATGTACGCGCAAAGTGCGAGGCACGTAACTTCGATCGTTGATTGGATCGACTTATCTCGAAGCGACAGGAACGAGGAGAATAAAAAGAAGAGAGAACTCTGTGGAAATAGCTGAGGGAACGAAGCGAGCAGCGAGGGTGGTCGGGATACGCGCTCACACGTTCATCAGATTCAGGTAGAATTCCATCCGCGGACTCGTCCGAAACGGACGTGAAGCTCGGACGATGGAACGAACCAACTTCGAGGCCGAATCCCCACAAGCTTTTATAATCACTTTTTAATCACCGCAATGCCCCCCTCCCCTCTCTCTACCATGAATGTCCGAATTGGAACGAATATTATTATGGCTATATCGACTTTCGACGTCACGCAGCAATTTGGAGCAAAGTCTGATTCGTCGGTTCTCTAATTCCTTCGTCTCATACGAATTACGCATTAAGCCTCTCGGTTAACTCTCGGCTGTGCGCACCAGCACGAGGCAAACCCACTCGTTGGTTGCCCACGTATATTTCGTACAGAAATATCCCGTGAGTCCGTGGGCGTTCGCACGGCGGCGCCTACTCTGTATACTTCATCGCTACATACCTGCAACTAACCGGCATCATCTATACAGTATAAAACACTCCGGAAATTCTCGAAAGTCGAGAATTATTGCGTGTAAGCAATTCTAAAAAAAAAAAAAAAAAAAAAAAAAAAAATTGCTGATGACGCAAAATGAAAAGATATATATATATATTATTCAAAAATAAATGTCTAATAATAATGATATAATAAATATGTAAATTCAAATATTATTAATATGAATAATTATAATAATTAATTAATGTAAAGACTAAATGTTTCTTTTTTTTATAATTTTTAATTACGAGACCATTTTTCTGTTGCGATTTCTCGACCGAATTTTTCATCGTGATGGCGATTGAGACACCTGAAGATTTTTTATTGAAAACAGAAAATAGATAAGACCGCGAGGTACAGAGTCATTGTAGTTAGGATCTGCATCGAGAGTTCGCGAGTTCTTATCGTGGAAACGAGAGCGCAATCGCTCTTGGAGCTCAGTTCACTCGTACTAACATACTCGGATCACTTGGTCCATTGCCTATACACACAATCAACGAGTAGAATATATATGCGGTGCGTTGTACGCATAGGCGGGCCGGCGCACGCCTACGTTTGCCTCGACTTTACACGAGCGAGAAAGCAGCCAATTGTGGGGAAAGGGTTGAAGGGAAGAAGGGAGGAGAAGGATAGGAGGAGATCGTGGACAACAAATGCGAGTACGGAGGTTTACCAATACCCGCGACAAGTGGAATATAACGTTGAGGCGAGAACTGCTTCTGTATGCACAGTATAGCACAACTAATATTATGCAGACCTCTACAATACAGTGAAACAGACGCGGAGTAACACAGACGTGTATTATATTCAAAGACTGACGAACTCTCGTACCTTTATCTTATCATTGGCGAAGGCGTATCGGGGCCTCCAGGCTCTGCCATGTGTTTGCACTCGGCTTACACGCGACGCTGTTTTGTCGAACGCTTCGACGTCGTTGTGTCGAACGAAGTGCCACTACGTTGATGAGACGAAAATTCTTCGTTACGCATCCCATATCCACTATACGTAGAATTTTTTTTATCACCAAGAGAAAAAAAAAAATGAAATAAAAAACAATGAAAGCCGACTGAAACGCGTTGCCCCCGACAACGACGATGATGCGAAGGCGAACTCCCGATCGGTGCTTTTCAGCCACCCCCCGCTTGCCGAACGGGTGAACTCAAACATTATCGATGTAACTCGGCGGTCGCGAGGTGGCGCGATAAAGCTACTTGTTTTTCGGTGCATAGTTCCCACGTGAAGTTTAACTGTAGGTCGGCAAGTTCTGTCTTACCTTGCGAACGCTAGAGTTCCGTTGACAAGATATCGATTCGAAGGAATTGAGACGGTAGTTGGAGTGATCGCGACCGTGGTAGCTGTTTATTTGACGATGACGATAAAATAACGTATGAAGTAATGGAATAAATATAGATCGGTGAGTTCCGTTTGTATTATTCCAATCGTCTCACAGACATTCGAAAGTTTTTCGGCGTGTGGCGAATTGAAATATTCCATTCGTTCTAATCGGAGAGGGAATCGATTAATTTTTGCTTCGGGATTTTTTTCTCACTTGAATCAATAGATCGCACGGGTTCACATGCCCGATATCGAAATCGTCTTTAATCGCTTGCTGAGTCGATTCCAGGATTTTCGCCTTATCGCCAATGGTACATAACACATTTTCATATGTGTTTTAATTTTTATTTGTTTTTGGAATTCGAACATATCGGTAACACGTGGTGAAATCGTAATTGAAAGTGCGCTTTCCGCGTTATCACGGAGAAGAATTCGGTGAAGGAAGCGTTTGTTCGAGGGGACGATTGGATAGTTTCTCGATGGCATGCCAAGTTTTATCGAGTCTCAGAGTGCCGCGATGCAAACGAGGCAATACACATTCAGTATACAAGCCGTAATCGATTAGTCACGCGCGTTCGAGCAACCGCTGCGTTGCGCTTGTCAATCACGAGTTTTCATTTCTGGCACGCGGGAGATAGGAAACGCAAGAGAAGGGAGAGTATACAGAGCCTCGAGAGGGAAAAAAAACGATAGAGAGCGGCGAGAAGAAGGGGGGCGCGGGGGGTAACGTACAGTGAGAGTGATTGTACACTATGCAAATGTGTACACAGTATATCTACACATGCAAATGTGTACTTCTCGGTAGCATGGAATAATATTCTATCGATATAAATCTCTGTTCGCGTTCTCACTGCGGCAGCTTCTATTTAACTGGACTAACAGCATCAACGCTACAGAAAGTTTTGTGAACGAAAGTCAATCAGAATTTCGGTAACTGCCGATTTTTTTTTTCACGATTTCGATTTTTTTCTAATAGCTCCCCGTTTGATCTCGTAAGACGGCCGATCAGCGAACGATTAAATCTTCAAAAAACACTTTCGATTATTTCGATACATTTTCGATGTTTATTTTTTTTATACATTTTTTTGTCAGCATTAGAGATCATTGCGTAAATACCCGTTTAAAAAAAAACAAATTTGAACGATTATTTGATTCCAAAATCGGCGTATGATAGTCTGGCAATTCTGCGAAACTGTTGCGATGCTCTATAAGTCTCGTCTCGGAAATATAACAATGGTATATAAATAGTATATATCGGGTGCGTCAGACGAGTGTGAAGTATCGCGGCTCCGTCTCTCATTCATCGTAATAATCACGTCACAGTCGCGATACGATGATGATGATGATGATGATGATGATGATGATGATTGTACGGGGGTAACCGGCAATTTTGCATGGAATCGACGAACGTGCGAGACTAAAACGCAGGAAGCTCTTTTGTCACGAAACTATCGAGTTTGCGTAACTGGTCACGTGCGGTCGACACTCTTCTCTTCGGGTACGTCGCCTCGGTCTTTCCGCCTGTCCGTCGGTTCGTGTACCGCGGCGCGCGGGTCTATCCACTTTATCGCCAACGTCCGGGTGGGGTCAAGCGGTGTCGACGACGACGATGGGGCCAGAGAGCGCGCACGAGCTCCGGCAACCGAGATCTCCTCGACTCTACATTGCCGCATAAGTAATATAACGCAAATAGAGCGATCGAGTGAAAGGGAAGCTGAGGAATGGATCAGATCAAATAATTCACGTGACCTCAGTGAGAAAACAACTGGTCACGAGATATAGACCTGTGACGACAATGATTTCTCATGTGACAATCGTACCTCCGGATCGTTTATAATTAATTTAATACACAGTACGAATTTCAATGACGCGATATTTAAAAAATCGCGATTTCTCTGTTACACAAAAAAACTTGGCGTTGATTCAAAATCGATGTCGTTTAATTAATAAAACATTCACTTGTAGTATACATTATACATATAAATAGAGTACAAAATAAGATGTGATATTGGGATGAGATTTTATATGCGCGTCGAATGATCGTGTTGGATTTTTTTTTTTTTTTTCGTAATTTTTTTTCTTTCGTGCTTTTATATATATACATTCGTTCTTTATTTCATTCTCGGATCTATCGCATTTTTCTGTGTTCTCTGACGAGTTGTAATGGTTTTTTTTTTTTTTTTCGCTATGAATTTTAATTGATACTTTTTTCACTTCAATCATGACATTTTTTTTTTTTTTTTTCGAATTCCTCGTACCGTCATGCGGTACCCGACCATTCACAAGCTTCTCTTATTTCGCAATATCGTTTTCTCTACTCTATAATAATAATGTTATACCTATGAATATGCATGTATACCAGGCGAAAATATGTGTATGTACGGGGCTTTGCCGTGGGGCACAGCACACAACAGCTGTACAAATATTTCCACCCGAGACATAATCATAATGATCACAATCCTGATTCTCTTTTTTTTTCTTTTTTTTTATTTTCATTTCTTTTTTTTTCGTATATTTTAGACGTTTAGAAAAAAAATATTTTTCGGTCGGGCAGAGAGAGTTCGCGCGACCTTATCGCGAATTTTTGAGCTCAATAAACGCGTAATCGGTTTTATTTTTATTTTTTGTTTTTTTTTTCCGAACGTGTGTAGTAATGATATATGTTTTATGACGCCCCCCCATTATGATATGATTATCTTAAATGCCGTCGTTGCAGTAGCTTTATTTGTCGCTTACGTTTATTTCGCTATCCTACTTTATATCTTATTACCTACGATAGGGAGAGAGGGAACGATAAGGAATTGGTATAAAGGACGGAGAAGGAAGTACGAGGTCGGGGATGGGAGGGGCTAAGGGGGGGGGGGAGGGGAGATAGGGCTCTGTACCATTAGAGACGTTAGTCAAGCGTGAACCTTTAAATACCGCCAGTCTTGATGCGGGTTACAAGTCGTCACGTACCGCCATCGAGTCACGTTTCGCTTTCGATTTTCACAAAAATTCCAAAATTCGATCGCCCTATGATTGTCGTTACTTTTCCGGCGTTCTTTTTGTCTCGTAAAAGAAAAAAAAACACTGGGAATGTATAGACGATTCGCTCGAAGAGTCTATTAAAAAAAATAAATAAACTCCCTCGGAATTTATCATCGGCGATTTGTATAAAATTATTGTATAAAAAAAAAAAGAATCAATAATTAAATTGACCAATCGACAGCGGCACAGTGCTTTGGTCGATCGCAATTCTGTGATCGTGAAGGACCCGCTTCTTGCAACCCAATCAAAAGTAGCCAGACTCGCAGAAACGAAAGGCATTATATAAAAAAAAAGAGAGAGATAAGAATCTCGAGATGGATTAATATCGCTCGTCTTACGCTAGTTATAAAAAAAATTCTAGCGTTCGTCGATTCAGTCCTTCGTCCGTTTCTACTACTTCTGTTTTTTTTTTGTTTTTTTTTATCATTAATTTTTTTTTTCCTCGTGATTTCCTTGTAGTCGCGCGCGCAAAAGTTTGAGCAGCTATCTGGGCTTTCAGAGGGCACTCCTCCTCGCGGTACGAACTTTTGATCGGTCCTATCGTCCGGACGCATCTTTTAACATCGAAATCACGGCGACGCTTAAGGCATCATTTTGCGCGGTGTCAGCCACTTTTTCATGTAGTAACTGAATAAAGTCGATACATAGATGAGAATCAGAAGGGCGCATGTGACTCCCAATGTCAGAACCGTAGTTTTCGTGGGACACGGCTCGATGATGGTTACTGTTTTGTCTGCAATAAGAAACAAAAAAAAATCGTCATCACATCGATTTATCGGCTAATTCGATCGTTTTGATTGGATTTTTGAATGATTTTACTTACCGGCCTCGTTGAAATCTATGCTCGCGTCGCTCTTCAAGAACTCGGATTGTTTTTCATCACCGAAATCGAGAACGAGAATTTCTTGCGAGAGTGTCATATCCTCGGACTTTGCTTCGGTAGAATTTGCGACGTTTCTTCGACGCCTCTTGCCCCACGATTCGACGGATTCACGACCCCATTCGCAAACAGCCTGAAAAAATTGTCGTTACGTCAATAATTTGTTTCTTAGATAATTTATTAATACTAATATTAATAATAATAATATAAAAAATATTATTACTATTATTATTATTATTGCAAATGTTAATAGTATTAATATCCCCGTCTGCAAACTGGGTGCAGATTTCAAGATTGGGTTTTTAAAATATTCCGAATAAAAAAAAATGAACGGGAACACTTTTCAAGGTCTCTAAAACATAACTCAATAATTGATTAAATAAAATTTTGAAATTATTTTTTATAAAAAATGTCAACTTGTAGAATTTTTTGTTAATTCTAATGTTACCTTGAAATCCCCAAGTAGCGGGTGAAGGAATAATAATATAAAAAGGAAATAATAAATATATGCAAATAACTAAATAAAATTCCTACCGGTTCGCAAGGTCCGAGACAATACTTGACATTGCACTGGAAGATGACACCGTAAGATTCGGTGAACCTGAAAGCCTCGTAGACGGACTGTAGTGCATTGCCATCGGGTGTAAAACTCGGGAAGATCGAAGGATCAACGGGACACCTGTAAAACAATAAAACAACAATGAAGTTTTCCCACTGAGAGGATTCGACGGCGATTTAGCAAAAAAAAAAAAAATTCTTTACTAACCCCTCGTCGTCTATTATCTGGAAAGTGCTTTTAGAGTCTTTGGCCATTGCTACGCAGCTGCGAGCGAAAATTCCGTAAGGAGCTGCGAATAAATTACACGGTTAATTAAACGTTCGGATCAATAATCGACACGATTAGATATAATAATTGCCATGTGGGTGGTAAAAAAAAAAAAAAAACCGGATAACTCGAGAATTGAAAGATTTTAACACTCACTGTCTTCGGGAATTTCGATTCTGAAAGTAAGTTTATCACCGATTCGCACGGTTTCGACTTCTCTTGCGCGACTGTCGAGGATACGAATTCTTGGTGGCGGAGCCTCCGGCGCACTTGTTATACTTATCATCTCCGGATCTCTGATTGGCATCATCCCGAACGTAATATTCTTCGAAGACATGTCGTAGGTACATTTTACTTTGTAAATCTTGTCGGCTTTCGTCATAACGACCGAGTGATGCTGCAGCACAACTGTGTTGGAGTAGACGCCAGTCTGAAAACCGTCACGCTGCAGTTTGAATAAATACTCTTTGATGGAACGACGAGGAAAAGGAAAAAACATACGACTGCAAAGAATTCGAAAAAAAGAAGATTATAGAATGTTAAAAACTGTACTCACAACACTCTGAGTATTGCAATCCTGACCACTCATCGTGAGATCGAGTCGGAAGAGATCGCTGTTAATAACGTCGATGTTACAAGTCTCGGATCTTCCGAGAGCGTAGATACGACCGTTGAACGGCAGATTGGTTCTCACTTGAACGGCGATTCGGGTGTCCTTGCAGTCTACGGTGACTGTGAAAATTGGAAAAAAATGGTGAAATTTAATAAGCAAATCAGTAATGAGTATTGAATTGAAGTAAAATATTAGGTTTGCTGACATTATCATTAATAATAAACTGTGTTACATTTTCGGGCAAAAGTGGGACTTAAAATTTTAAACACTTCGTAATGGGATAAACATCCGATAAATTGCAACTTTATAGAAGCTGTTAAAAACATTGATTTTTCATAATAATAATTGCAAAAAGTTTTTTTTACAAATAAGCAATTTTTATGAATACATACGAATCTTGTAAAATTTTCGAAAAGTTAGTTTTTCGAAAAATATTCAATCGTTGTTTGCAAATATGTTTAATCAATTAATTAGCTGAGTTCAATGCGCAGACTTTTGTCGAAAAGGTATAAAAAAATTCGAAAAAAATTATGTATTCAGAAAAATTACTGGCAAAAAAAAGATAGGTTGCCTAATGATTCGTTAAACGAGTTTTTTTCAACTTTGTTAATAACATTTTCATATCATTATTATGAAAAATTAATGTTCTTAGTGCCTTCCATATGGTTGATTCTTTCAGTTTTTTATCCTATTGGGATTTATTCGTAATTGTCTTTAATTTTCGTGTTTGGCTGGTAATGTAATAAAACACCTTTCTTAAAGGACAATATTCAGGCCGAAATCAAATTTCTATTTATCGAAAATAGATTTAATATATCGATTAATAGTTTACCATCGTAGCACGTTCCGGTATTATCGCAATTGGCAGTATTGCGCGTAGTGTTATTAAAATTGGGATCGTGAATGATTGGGTCGACTTCCACAGGCGGCTGATCAGACTCTGTAATAAATAAGAAAAACATCGTTACAAAATAGGAGTTTTACTAACCGCACGAATTCGTTTAAGATTCGCCAAAGTCCGGTGGCGAATAAAAATTAAGTTTTATCAATTGAATGATTAAAAGGGAATGAGAAATATTCGATTCTTACTCTCGCAGAAATTCTCGTAATACGTTCCGACTCGTTCGCCATTGTCGATGAGGGGTCTCTCGGCATTGAGATAAGTAGACGGTCCATCGGGAAGCGTCCAATGATCGAGATGGAAAAGATGACAATTGTACGACGTTCCAATCGGCGGTCCGCGATATAAGAACGATCGGCACAAAAATTCATTTTCCAATTCGCACGCGAGTTTGCATGCGGCTTCGCTCTGTACTTGAAGCTCTTTGTCGGCGTAATAGTGAAGTCCCGCGTACTGTGCGACTTTGTCGTCGGCAACGCCGATCCTCGGAGGCAGGAAATTTCTCTGTGATTTGCAGGCGTCTTTGCCTGCAAGAAAATAAAAAAAATCAGTAAATTGTTGGGAAATATTTCGATATAATTAATCAAAAAAATTCTTCGTGGATTTTTATTTATTTTCGTTATTTACCTTTCAAACAAAGATTTTCGAAGTAGTCGACCCCCTGCGCGTCAACGAACTGTACGTATTGACCGGTCGTTCTTCTGTCGGAATCGCATAAATTACACTGCAGCGTTACGTAATTATACTCGACGGAACGACAGGTGAAGCGATGCTCGTTAAGACAAGCGGCGAGACATGCCTCCTTCGTCGATGTGTAGATAAGCGCGTTGTCCAAACCGCGAATCATTTTGTTTGGTATTCTCTCGAACGACCACGGGCGCAGGCAAACGTTTTCTGCAGAAAAGAAAAAAATATATATATACACGATTGATTAACCGATGCAAAAGATGTTATTGTTAATGCGTGAAAAACAACTAATCGCAATTAATCGACGAAATTTACGAATTTCGCAGCTTTAATGCCTAAAAAAATTTCAAACTGAATGCATTCAGGGTATCCGCGATCGTAAATATTTGCTGCAGCGAAGCGAGTATCGGTGTTATAAAAAACAGTAACAGTTACGATAAATTTTAAACTGTTTTTCTTAAGAAGGGATTTCATGACTAACTTTATACTCGTATCTAAAATTAATAATGTAGAAAATTGTCGCGTGACATTTGAGAGAAACAATGATCTATAAATTCATCGTCAACGACTCATCGAGATCACGTTCGCGTTAGCACACCCACGTGACAAATTCTCGGTAGCAGTATGAAAGATCGAACGACTCGTCGAGTGGTCCGAGTCCTGTTGGCAATGTTCTCTCAGAATCGTATGTATGTGTCTGCGCGGGTTTATTTTTATTTTTTTTAACCTTTTGGCACAAGTCCACGACGAATTAGCTGTGGCGTTGTCCACCTGCGCGTTCTATTTCTTTTCGAAGTTCTCTCGAGAGGGATGATGGGGGAGGGGGAGGGGGCGGGTCCGGTAGCAGCTTACTGCGACGAAGATTAAGGAGGTTACAAAGAGCGAGAGAAAGAGATTTTAAGCCCCGGCGCTTCTACGGAGTGCCGTGCCAACGAACCGTTCGGTGGGATGTTGCGTGATTCTATCGGCCTCCTCGGTTAAACGGGTCGCGGGGGCTCATGACTCACGATCGTATCATTTCTACATGTACCATAAAACTCGTTGGTTTATTTTATTTATTTTTTCCTCCACGTTTCTATCCCATCCATTCTTTATTTGTCTGAATGACTCGAGTCTATGCTTCTTGGTATTACGGTAAAAGATCATGAAACCCACGAAGTCTTAGTCATTACCGTGGCGCTCGAGAAAAATTGTTGTATTCCTACGAAATTTTAACGATCGATAGATCGATCCCGTTACGAAATTTTCTCGTATTATTCATAGCTTTAAAACTTTAAGTATTACTCCTGTTGGCTGTCCTAACGAGTTTTACTGTACTCTCGAGTAGTACAGATGGGATATAGAAAAGGGTAAGGCGCGGGCTTCGCTAACACAGTGCGAAAGAGACGATGGAGAGAAGGAGAGTCTGTATTCGCAGTCAGGACCTCCGCGAGGGTCTCGACACTCTCAAAGGTTTTACACACCTCGGTACTATACAACCCCCCTCCCCCCTCTCCCCGTCTAGTCAGGCAGTATACATAGGACCCAATAGGGAATAAGGGTGTCGTGTACACAAAAGCGCGCGAGGCCCGCTTTCGGGTTCCCGAGAAATATAAAGAACAAGAGGATCGCACCAGCAAGTCCTGTCAAAACCAATATTAGGACTTTCCTTTGAACCAACTCGACCTTTTCGACACCTAAGGCTAACGTTCTTTTTGCCACCACCCTCGTTTCACGAATTTTTTGTTTCTCCCTCACACCGTTCGAACGTTTGTCCTTTTTCCTCTTTGGCGGATGGCGGAAATTCTGCCCGATGCCTGAGCTGATGTTCTCGGGGGTGTCTTGGCAGTACCTGTTTACCCGCCCCGGGAGTACCGTACTTAACGCCTTTATATTATTTTCCTCGAGATCCTCGGGACTCACAGCTTTCCCTTTCCTCCCCTCGCCTCACCGAAACATTATTCTACGAGTTCGAGGTACGAAGCGGAGCTGACGGGGTACAAATTTCTTGTACTACCAGTCAAGAGCCTCGAAGCCTCTTCATTGTTCTTGGGCGTTAGTACCGCAACGCACAAATTTTTCACGCAGCCAAGTTTTATAAGGCGGGTCTGCGGAGCTTTAGACTACATAGATACATATATACATGTATACTGCGCGCACCAGCAGCGGTTCATCCGCTTAAATTTCCTCAATTTTGTATCTTCGGATTTTTAAATAGCTGTGTTTCCGTCTCGCCTACGATATGCCTCCGAAAGTGTTCGGAACAATTTCGAACGCTTTGAGATTTCTCACTTTATACCTGCAATTCCGCTTGAGGGGCTACGATTTTTGTGGCCGACGTTCGCGCGAGTATAATCGGTTATTGCAAATGTTTCAGCCCTTTCTCGCTTTCTCGCACACCCATCGTTTATCCGCTTCTCGCCATGGATACGCGAACCTCTCTCCGGTTTTTCAGGTATAATACCATTATTATATTCCGCTATATCTCTCACCTCTCGTAGGACAACGACGACTTTTCGAAATTGTAAAATTGGTGTTAGACGCGCGCGGCAGGTGTCGAATTTCAAGCTATTCTGTTAAATGGATCCGAGGATTCGAAACAATTGATTGAAATATTGGATTGACACGAGGGACTCTGCGTGTCATTTTGAAACAAAAATGTATATGTATACATCATATATTATAGAAATATCGTATTCTATATGTTGACAGACTTTGACATTATTTTCTTATCTACACCGTTACCTAATTGATACATATTGTACATCTCATATTTTTAAATTGTTAAAATTTTATTTTCTCCCGTAATAAAAAAAGTAAAAAATAAAAATCCTAATTTTGTTGGAATGTAAAAATATGTTCGATTGGTCGATTTTTCGAAAAAATCTTTAATCGTGTTTAATATTTTTGAGGATCAAATGATTTTTCTTTGAATATGAAAAAATATCATTTTTTTTAAAGCGCACGAAAGGTCACGAAGGTCACAATAGATCGATATTTTTATTATTTTCAATTGTTGAGAATAGAGAAATCGACGTTATTGATTCACGATTGACGAAAGTTTGCGATCTCGATCGAGATATAGATTTCTTATTTACCGGATCGTATCTGTAGTTTGGTCATGTAATACATGTTTGCTGCCCTCTGGGGTTGAGCCGAGGGATTAGTCGACGATGTTTCGTTCTGCAGTTGGCATAGGGTATCCTGCATCGGTGCGAGAGGATTAACGACGAACGAGAACGCCGCCGCCTGACATTGGGCCTCTTCTCTGCACCATCCTTGGCATTCGTACAACGAGAGATTTCTCACGCTGTAGTAAGTCGTGCCTCTGTAGTCAAAGTCCGTGAGCTTCTCGAAAGCCGTGCGCGCTGAAGAAGCAATTAATAAAAAAAAAGGATTATTAAAATTTCTTTTTCGCAATCATTACGAACTAATTTATTCCGAACGAACTGAGAACTCGAGAAACTGATTATTTTTTTTTTTTTTCACTTACCCAATCCCGCCTGACTTCCGGTCGCAAGAGCCAGAACCAGCAAAAGACCTATAGCAACGTAGCCATTCGCATACGAGGCCATCTAAAAAAACACAAAAAAAAAACCCACCATGTTAATTCAATTATTACCAAAGCGGAAGAAATAATAACATCGTATATATAATTTAACGCTTTGCTCTCCGTATATCGCGAGTTGAGGTGAAACGACTCTAACAATAACAACGTAACGAGCCTATGGGGCGTCCTACTTGTTATACATTTCTCATTTTCGCATTCTCGCCGTGAACGAGGATAAAAAAATCCTCGTTACCTCGTCGTTCGGTGAGACCTCCCGCTATTTCTCGTGGCTCTCGAAACAACAATCGAGCGAAACTGCACATCGTTCAATCCCTCGCACCGGGATTGCTCGCGGTCGGATATTTTCTCACGAAACTGAAATACCGACCAAGTATACTATCTCGTCGAAGAAGACTCGCGTGCGTGCGGAGTCCCGATTTCTTTAGCCTCGTGTATTTATTATTATATATAGTAAATAGTGAGTCAATACCGTTACGAAAAAATTCTTTATGATTCCTTCATTCGACGTTACAAAATTACACGACTCAATAACATAGCTGTAAAGCGATAATTGCACGGTGGCCGGTTTTCCCTCTTGTTAATCGTTTTCCCGGCACCTTTACCTCGATATTTCAATCTCTTTTCATCTACGCTTCTTTCGTTCATCGAAATGATTATATATATACACAGTAAACGATGTAACAATAATTATCTATCTAGTCGTTCGACTCGAAGTAACGGCACGATCGCGCAGGTGTGGTTCCTTTCCACACTTCCGGTCTTCGTGCTCCGACGGCAAAGAAGAACGACTCGCGAGTCTCTCGTTGCTCGCTTGATCGACCGCGGAAAGAGCTCGACGACCGAGAGATACACGATTGACCGCGAAGAATATATATATATATATATAGTTACACGAAGACTATAAAAGTTTATATATCCAGTAGAGCTCAACGAACCAGAGCAGCAACTCTTTTCTCGAACGAAGAAATAGCGCTTCGTACGTAAAAGTGCAGAAGCCAACCGATTCTTGGGATACCAAGACTTGCTTCTGGCGGTCGAGGTCGTTCAGCCACGTTCCCCATCGTCTATATATATCAAGTATAGTACTCGCCTCCAGCTCTTGGCTCGAGTACATCTCGTTCGTCAGAAATATTGAGGAAGTTCCACCGAGAAAACACGAGAAAAGCAATTCACGAACGAAATGTTTCAACGCCCAAGAGTGTTTCTCGCACACGCACCACGGATAATTTCGCCGGGCGAATGAACCGTTCCTTCCTCTTCTTCTTCTCGATTACGAGAGTAGTTTTATAATAATACCGCATTCCAATTTTACCCGCAAGACCCGAGATGTGTATACATTTGTATATATATATATATATATATATGTATAAACACGGTTAGTATTTGCGGCTTGAAGAAGAACGTGCTTCCTGCTTCACCCTTTATTATTTCATTTCATTTCATTTAATCCTATTTCATTCATCCGTTCGCCCCGTAAACCCCTGGAAATTCTCGACTTTCCTGTTTATCTTTTTCTCGTAAGTACGTTTTTTTTCAATTTCTTTTTTCTTGGTTTGGCGGAGTTTCTTCCCTTTTTCCGCAGGCCTTCTGGCGTAAGAGTTACCGTCATCCGGCAAACAATTTCCTGGTTTACTGTACGTGTGCACTTCTCGCCACATACATTAGGTACCAACGACGTTGAAGAGAACGTGTGCACATACGAGACGCAGAGTTGACTTCCTTTTGCATAATTGGTTTAGGGAAGCCGAGGGCTTCTCTGCGTATTATCGTGGAGAACGATGTAGCATACGGTAGATTGCGCTAACAGCAAAGGACATGTGCGAGTAGAGAGGGCATAGCGTTAGCGAAGGAACGCGGGAGAACGCGATCCCAGGTTGAAAGAAGCGTCTGCACCGCGCGGCCCCCGCCGGGGCATTCCGCGATTCCGGAAAGGCGAAAGGACACGATAAGCGATCGCTGCCGCAAACGGAGGTCTTTCCACACTTTTGTTTTAGCTTCCTTGGTGCATGCGGAATTCAAGCGTTCTATCTCCACACATGGATTCACCTACTACGACTTCTTCTGTTTCTTTTGCGGCTTGATGCACGTAACCGAGAAGAAGCAGAAGAAGGCGAGCGTTCTGTCGTCGGGCCTTTTGCTGTGGGCTGCTTAGTCTCAGCAGGAAAGGGTCGTTAGGGTCATCATCTCCTTCCAACTAACAGCCGCGACCCCTCGTGTCAAGAACTGCACCCTCCCTAACAATGAGGATTCTAACCTCGGAGATTCCTGGCTACCGATTTATCGCGATTTTATATCATCATACATTCCACTTCCTCATTATAGTAGAACCTTTGCGAGTTAAAGAAGTCAGTAAAGAAGCACGGGAAATGTACAATTTTCAGGGTTTTAAACCCTTCATTGCGCATAGTAAGTGTTTGATCCTCTTTACCGGAAGAAACTCTACAGTCCATAGGCGGTGATGATAAAGATCGTTGAAATATAATTTATCGTAGTCAACTTTGCAGATAATATATTCCATGATGATACGCAAGGGATCGAAAGAGCGAGAGACTAAAGTATAGGAAGTCTTTTGATTCAATGGTCAATTTACATTCATTCCCAACGCTATGAAGATTCTCAAATATTATAATAGGGAATGTGTATACCAGGAGCAACGTTGCATACAAGGCGCGCAAGGATGATCTTGTGTACTCGAATATATTTGTATATCGTTGGAGAGGCTATTAAACTATACATTTATACAGCTTAGCGCCTCGACCTTTACGTCACGACCGGTTTTCATGATTCCGCGCCTCAAGCCGCTGTATGCTCTGAGTTTTACTTATAAAACGTAAAAGGATGAAGAACCGGGTTGACGGGTTTTCCAGAGGTGCAAAAGCTCCGCTCAGTAGGATTTCTCTTCCCTTCTGCAATATACTGGAGATTATTATATAGGGGACGTTTTATCGAAATGACGGGGCTTCCGGTCTTCGGGTAATCCTCCTCACACGCTCCCGAAGACAATTTATTAATGGAAGAAATTTTCATTTATTTACTTCACGAGAAATTATCTCGTTTGATTTTCTTAAACACGTTTATCTTCCAATCATTGGTTTCGATCGCATTAAAATCGTAATGAAAATGAAAAAAAAAAAAAAAAACAGTGATAGTGGGGATGTTCGTCGTGACTATAAGGAGTTATGCGTGCACGACTGTGGTCTCGGAGATCGAGATAGCGTTCGCGTAGTCTTAAATAACTACCAGTGTGTTACACGTTTTCATTCTCCGCGGTAGCGCTATCTCAGGTGGCGAGTGCGTGTCGGGAGACACTGAACTCCTCCATCGGCGTTAAACGAGTCCGTCGAGATGTTACGTCTCGTCGCGGAAGAAAGCCCTCTACACGAGAGGGATTAGCGTATATTGCTGGCGTGTTGCGAGTGTGAATAACTTGCTGAGAGTAGTAGTTCCTCTCTGCTCGTTTTCAGAATTTTTACTCTCGTTCGCAAAAACCAGTTTCTTCGACGTTTATCTCGGCGGGTCTATCGAGCGAAAGATTCAAGCTTTGCGTGTGTTATACATACGCAATGTCGCGCTGGGGACTCATTACACGTTCGCACTTATCGTAGCGATTAAATGATCAAACTTTAATTATTATGGGGAGCGAATCTCGCGCGATATATGTGGATCGCAAACATGCAAAATATCGCGCTAAAAAAATGATATGTATATTATATATAATGTTTAATATTGCATATTATACTTCACATAAAACTATTATACTGATGGAACAGCAATTAAAAACACATTTGACAAATTCAATCGACGTATCGTCTTTCTAAAAACTTCATAAAATTTCGTAAAGATTCATTTGAAGGCCCAAAGGACATACTGTACTGCAACGAGGCAGCGGAATCTTTTTATGTTTCAAAGATAACCAGAAGAATGCTCTTGAGCGTTACGAAGCAAAAGGACGTAATCGACATCGTTTTGCGTGTTAAACTTTATGGGATACCCCCGTCGATTTCCTAGCAATCGATACATATAGTGAGTTGAACAGTAAGGTGAATTCGTGACGTTGAATATAAATCTCAACAGCATAACGAATTCCTCGATTATCTGGACCACACGTAACACAAAAATCATCGAGGAGCAAAGTGGCTATTGTCTTCGGGTGTAGAATCTCTCGAGTTCCATTGAATATAAACTATTCTTGGTAAATAAAAGAAATAAAAAGTAAATAAAAATAAGCGAAGAGAGACTTCGGTTATCGTAATGCTGACTTCGTGACCGAACTAATGGAGGTATAAGATCGTGGCGCGGCAAAAAAAAGAGGTGGGGATCGAGTATCAATAATTCTCCCAGAGAATCGATAACGTTGTGGCCGTTTTGCATTACGAAGTTCCCAGGGATCCGATCATTCCGATGTTACTGTACATAACCCTCGATCTGGTACATCCCAAGACAATCGTGACACTGTTAACTCTGTGGATCCGATCAGTCCTCTCGCAGTTAGATCTATGGCTCTGGTTCATGGATCTCTCGAATTCATACAACTATCCAACAAACACAGAGAGAATCGCGACGACATCGCGGGGTTACATTAAACTCGGGAATTTATAAAACGGTGTTCCGGGCTTCTCGGGACCGTCCGACGACAATCGGTTTGCTGGAGAAACGAACATTTATCCGTTGTACCAACCATCCGTACATTCGAGATTGAAGTACCATGGAGGGTTCTTCGACTACCGGGCTTTTCCTGGTTCTCAACGCTGTATTAGTCTATACGAAAATATATATATATATGTATTGGTGGATCGGTAAGCTTACGCCGCCACGCAGTGAGTTACAGTAAAGGGGGCGGTAGTAACAACGAGAGAAGAGCCATTACGCGAGTGACTCCGTGACTCGTCGAGTCTCCGGTTACGCAGGAATTCGTTCGCGGAAGCCACAGCAGGCAGTAACATCAGCAGGAGGCGAATAAACGACCGTTCGAACTCGTCTTTGCCTGATGCTTCGCTCTCGCCACGACATTGACCGTCTGTATCTCTCGAAGCTGGAGCAATAGAGACGAAGATACCACAGAGAAGTCGCGGGTACATGAAATCACCAGTTGCTACTAAGCGTGGACTGCGTTTCTTCCGTTGAAAAGAGCTAACGGAACTTTTGCCAAACGAATGTCGCACTGACTCTTTTGTTATTTGCTTTTTTACGAATTCACCAAAGTTCAACGGGATACGATCGGTGACTCTTACACTTCACACATCTTGCGGTTCAATAACATCGAAAGAAAAAGAAAAAAAATTCGATGAATAATATTTAAATGTATGAAGTGTATTATACGGAATACGTTCACGGAGGGTGAACGAAGGAAAATCGTAAACGAGCGAAGCGTTGAAATAATATTCATAAATGCATGAAGTAATATAAGTACACCTTGGTAAGCAGGCCGCACCCGTCGAAAATTGCGTGAAACTATTGCGTGAAACTGAAATATTGAATTCTCACCCCCTTTGCACCCTTTGGTAATACGATTCAGATTCTGGTCATGCAAATTCCTCTGGTCGAGTGGAAACGGATCGGAACGGATCGGAGTTCGTAGAACTCTCCGTGTTACGTATGCGATACGCGTTGTGAACAAAAATTAAATGCTGGGAATATTCGCGCCTTATAGATTGAACACTTGAAAAAAATTTAAAAAATAGATAGGGGGGAAAAGGAAAAAAATGGAAATTGACATCGATATTAATGGATGCCATGGGGATCGATAAATCGCAGCGATTATACTCCGTCTCGTGTTCGCAACGCGTGACTCCGCGTTCGATTCGATAAACCTGAAGTCCACTCGATGAAGAAGAAGAATAAGAAAAAGAGGAAGATCCGCGCTTCTGGGACGATCGATCGATCCGCGGGAATACGAGAGGATCGAACGCGATCTCCATAAATCTTGAAAGTAATTAGCGGTGTGGTTGCTTAGGAGTAAAGGCGGCTGCGAGAACGAGCGGCGAAACATGGTAAGGGCAAAGGGGGGACGTTAAGGTTGAAGAGAGGGCGTTTGCGTTAGTTGCCAGAGGTGAAAATGAAGGACGCGATGAAGAAGGAGGAAGAAATATGATAATGGCTCTTGTAGGTAAAGGTCTATCTTTCTCATTCTTCATCGTGTTGCGGGCTACAAACACGTAGCCGAGTCCTAGTGCAACGACCTCACTCGGGGCCAGGAGCCCTTGACTTCCCTTGGATATACTATGAAGACGGCGATGTTCGCGCGCTCCAACTATATGAAGAACACACACACACACACACACACACATAGCCACCTTAACATCGCGCCAACCATCAAAAGATACGCGTATAATAATGAAAATAATAGAACCTTAGCTTCGTGGAAAACTGTGAAAGATTTGATCAATCCTTGTACCCGCGTAGCAGAAGATTCATAAAGAAGAAGAAGCGGAAGAAGAAAAAGGTACCTCTTGAATAGCTTTGGTCGGCATGCAGCTTCATGAAGAAGCCGGAGAGCATGCTAAGGCTATTTGAAATGTGATAAAAAGGAATCGAATATAAATAACGTATAGACCGAAAGGGTAGGTCGAGGCATTTTGTCTTTTGGTGTTGCTTCTTGCGCTTGGAAGGCTACACATGTATACAGATGAGAAGAGAGTCACGCGCATCCACGAGCCGTTGTTGGACGAGAGCCTACAGCTCTCGTGTTCTCGATTTTTCATCTTTGCCGGTTAAGCGGATCCACCTTTCTGCTTCTTGTATAGCAGACTCTCCTCGTCTGTATCGAGTTCTCTTTGCAACCTGGCGAAGGAAGCCCGGTGGTATCTTCGTCTTGTTTGTTGGCCGGATGAACGTGGCCAGCGGGGGCGAGTGTACGCGCTTGCGATGCAAATGGAGTGGTCGAGACTGGAGAACGAGGAGAATCAGGCATCAAAGGCTTATGGAGAGTAACCCACACGTTTGTATACTACGGAGTATACGGCGCCGTAGGAAGGGTTGCGGTAGTCGGAGGAGGCAAAACAGCAGCGAAGAACATACGGAGAGAAGTCTTCGGGAGTAGATAGAAAGTAAAAGAAGAGGAGTTACACGGTGGTACCAGGTCCAAGGACACGATCTACCTTAACGACAAGATTCGTGACAAGGACGGGGCCCTAGGAAGATGGAGGCAGGAAGATGAAGCAGATGATAAAGGGACACAAGCGTAGGTAGTCGAGTAGTTTTACTGTACGAAAGGCTCTTGCACTTGGTGCAGACTCTGCAACGAGAAACTCTCCTCTATATAGGCGCTCTTGCTGGGGTAACTCTTCTCGGTATTGCTGGCCAACTAAATTACATGTTTCGCTACGGGAGCCACTTTTCTTCTTATTCCTCTTCTTCGCGTACTCTCGCTTGCTGATCTTCTTTCTAATTCTTTTTTTTTTTTTCGAAGGACAACACGATTCAATGACAAGATCCAAAGAGCAATGGACTTCAGTTAAAAGATCGAAATAAAAATAAAAAAGGACTAAAAAAAAGAAAGAAAAAGACAAATTGTTAAAAGTGGAGAACGAAATGCCATTCCCACGTTTTAACATTCAATGGCAGCATTACGGGTAGCAATTTCGTCATTAGACTCATTCCATAAAACTGCTATTGTATAAAGTTTTATCGCGATACCCGTTGTGCTGGTACGCAATTCATGGAACATCTGTTGTTGTTCCACCAACATTTTTGCGCATAGATCGTTCTCCAACTGTCTTTAAGAAGTGCTTAATGCATCCCTATAGATTCTTACAGTGTCTATATCCCGACGAAAGTATCTTCTAAAACTTATCGACTCGAGTTTTCCAGAAACTCCATGGAATCTTATACCCAATAATTTGTTCGAAACGGCAAAAAACGTAATATTCGCGAACAGATGATACTATTTTATGGTGTATATTCAACAGATTCACGAGAAAAATTCTAAGTTATCTAGCAAGTTAAGTTCCCTATCCCCTCTTACGAAGTAGGAGTTACGATGCGATGTAATGGGATACAAGTCTCCGGTCGCAGAAAACAGCAATTTTAGAAAACCCAGAGGGATGCCTTTCCCTCTCGCACTTGGGTTGCGCGGAATCTAAAGGCATCCGGACGTTAGCTCGGACGTGAGCAGTGACGTGGTGCGATTTCAAGGCCGCTTCCATCTCTCGCACACCCATATATATATGTATATACATAAATAGATACACAGTAGATAGATACACGTGAATAATAGTAATAGGCGAGTTGAGGTAAGTGGCCGAGAAGAACACTTTCGCACAGCGTATTTCCTCTGCTCGGATAGGCCATACTTGATTCGTGACCGGCACGCATGCACGCGTGTATAGAGTGCATATATATTGCATATATTTGCCTGTTTCCATCCTTCCAACTAGTGGAACTGCAGTAGAGTGAACATACAGGGATAGTTGAGTAACAACAGCAGGAGGGCTCGAGAATCCTCTCGAGTATAGTGGAGGGAATCCAAGAGTATCTCTACCATATACAATCCCTCTCGGTAAACTATCGCGATGCCCGTGTAACTGGTAAAACTCATTCGCCATGCGCAACTCTTGGGTTCTCTAACATCTGTACATACATCGGAGTTACGTTACATATGCAATTTACAAGAGTGGAAACAAGAATAACATAGGTGGTAAGCACAGGAAGGGCATCTCGTTGATGCTTGAGCCCAGCGTAGGACTCCCAGTGAGATAGCATATGTATATACTATAATAATATGTGGCACGTCGAAAGACCAGCGAGCGCGGAACGTCTCGCGTGCAATCTTAGGGGCTTCGCCTACTCTTCAACTACTGTTCCCTCGTTCGTCAACCGAAACTCATTAACGCGAAACGATTTCTCGCACAGTAGTTGCCACGCTATATACAAAGATTTTATAATATATAGTATTTACGAGTATATATGTACAATATATGTATTAAATATTTAAAAAATATATATATATACTCAGGCGAAAAGTTATGTTGACTATATATAACTTATGTGAAGAAATCGGCATATATAATTAATATATAAAGAACTATAGTTTATATGGAAAATGCATACATATATGTATATATAAGAAAACGAGAATAACAAAAGATGGATCGAGAGGGAGGCGACTGCGATAAGGAGGAGTCTAGGATTCTGTTCTCAAGACTATTTATTTTATACATTTTTCTTTCTTCTCCCCATTTTATTTATTTCCACGAAGTCGCGAGTATTGTTTCTCGGTAAATGATGTACCGTGTGCGTTGAATTGCAGCGAATGTTCCGGTGAACGAACGTGTCTTCCGTCCTCTCGGTTTATAGCCCGCAGCTATTTCTCTAACTTTTGTAGACAATTCCCGAGAGAGGGAGAGAGAATTCTAGGCGTTCTTGGTGCACCGCCTCGTGGCGGTACACCAAGGGTTATAGAAGAGAGTAAGAGCCTGTAATCAGGCGCGAGGCGCGTCCGAAGTGACCCACACCCCTTCGACCGGACGACGAAGCCTGAGCGGCACAACTCGGCTGTATCTACTTCGTCGTTGGTCTGCCTTTTCCTATGGCGCGAGCTCGCGCGTCCTGCGAATTAACGACCGAGGAGAAAAACGAGATAGAGAGAGAGAGAGAAAGAGGGGGTAAGAATGGAAACAACTGGACATGAAGAACCGTGACCAAGGATAATAATCCACCGAGGGGGAGCATCGGACTCGTATTGCGCGCTAGGGGACTCGGAAGGGTAAAAGATGAAATATAGCTTCGAAAAAGGATTGGCTCGCGGCGAGGTACAAAATGGAGTATTTTTAACTCACCGGAAATTGAAAGAAATCGAGTTGCGAGTTACGACCCAATATAGTTATAGTTCGAATACGAGAAACGGTCGAAGGGAAAAAAACTTCGCGGTTAATGCAATTATTTTTGTAAAGAATTGAAAAGAAAAGAAAAAATAATTGACAAGCGTACGAGAGTTTAATACCGACGCTGTTAACACGTCGGCGCACCATGGGACGATTTCTACGTTCTCAATTAACGGAACATTTTACCCCGATGCTTCGAAAAATTAACAAGATATTAAATCGTGATTAACGGTATAATGAAGATTCGTGCCGCTGATGAGAAGGTACAGTGTTGCCTATCGCGGTAGCGGCTCTGTTAATTAATTAATTATTACGTGCGACTATGAGCGCAAGGTGGTTGCTGCTGCTGCTGGGTATTAGAGATAACTGGCTCTGGGAATTACGTCACGCCGATATAGACTCCTCACTTCGTATTTCTTCGCTTCTTCTACTCTCCTTGAGACTCTCTCGTGATTTTGCGCTTCCTTCGATCTCTTCTTGCTAACCTCATATATATATGTATTACTCGGTCTCTTGCCGTTGAAATGCTACGGAGAGTCGAGAGGCGAACAGAACTCGATAACGGTAACACGCTCGAGAACATTGTTTTTCCACGAACTTCGTGACTCATCGCTTTTAACTATAAAACTTGCCTTCGTAATTGAGACATTTTAATTCGCGTTATTTTATATATTTTTAATTCGGGGAGTAATATGTATATTTATAAAAATATTTATAAATATTTTTTATATTATTATCATTATTTTGAATTCCTTTAACCAAAAATTTTACTCGCGTTTATTTCGCCCAATAATATATATAATTATATAATAATTGTTGCATCATTTTACGAAATAAACATTTGTTAACAAAATTTTGAAGTGTTATATCGAAATATATAGTTTACGAAGGAAGTTGTGTTTTAAAATAAATCGTCTTTGCGCTTCAATGCCTCAACAGTCTTCCATCGATATCTCGGGAATTCCTCACGACCGAGCATTCGAGAGTACAGTGTCACGATCGACTTGTTTCTCGGCAGCCCCGAGGCGCGAGGAATCTCGTTGGTACCAGGTTCGCTCGCTTCTCCGTTGCCCTGATAGGCGCGACTTCCAACGTCTCGCGCACACTATACTGTGTACTCTCTCGCGCGACACCTCTCTCGGATGCTATTCGCGAGCGAAGAAAACTCTCTGCGGTACGGAGTTTCGCGGTCTCCGCACCGGTGTTCTTCGCTCAACGTGTACACCGACTTGTCCGCAGTTCTCGAATGATTACCGTACCCCTTTCCGAGGTTTCTTCCGTTTTACGTTGCAACGTTTTCGTTTTTTCGCCTCGATCGCTTCAAGCTCTTCGCAGCTTCGTTACGCAAAAAATAGCAATTGCACATAGAAAAAAGAAAAACGAGCGGAATATACCCCGCGGTCGGAGGTAGAGAGCCCTTCAATAAAATTCTACTCGAAGAAGAATCGCATCGAGTTTGAAAAAAAAAAAAAAAATTGAGGGAAAACAAAAAATAATGAAGACGAGGCGCAGCGCCGTGAGCAATGAAGATGAAGACTCCGACCTCTCGGTCCCGCGTGTACCCGCTCAACGCCGATGGATATACGAAGAAAACGAGAATGTTTCTCGAAACCCTTTGAAAACTCGCGCTAGTGCGAGGAACAGCAACATAAGCTCGATATAGTACTCGTTACCCAAGTAGTGTGTACGGGGCCCGTGTACACGAGATTTTAAAGTCCCCCGCGCCGACCCCCTCTTAACATGCCGTTGCGCGTTCTCCTTCCCTCGGTTCATTCCCTTCGCTTATACGCTATATCTGACTATAAGTAGCACGTACATTTACGCGGCTATTAGCATCCTAGGTAAGTTCCACGGGGTATTTAATTGCGTCGAGGGTACGGGTGGTCGTACATCCTCGGGCTAACGTTCATCTCTACCACGTTGATGGACGTTCCAACTGTGCTCGCCGCTCCATCCTTCGGGAGGAGAGTGAAATTAACGGCAGATTTTTTTTTCTACTTAAAATTCAGTTAGTCCCTTAATTGAGTCGGAACACCTACGAAGCATATAATTAAATTACGCTTCGATCGAAAAATATTTACGAAACCGCGTATTCAGTGAACCGTACAATTTATACTTTTTTTTTATTTATTAAAAATTCTGTCAGTCCCTTGTACTCGAGATAGAACACCTACGAAGTCAATTAGGTGAGCTCCGATTTGATTAAAATTCGTTTAGAAAACATTTTTTTTTAAACTAATAATAATTATTATTATTACTGTTAATATTTATAATAATTGCTATTATGATTATTATTTTTCTAGCGTTGCCCTAAATAAAGATTTTTTTTCATATTCTGTAATATACTATATTTTTATGACGGTACACTGATCTTTACGGTTCGATCTTTTTTTTAAAATCCTTTTATAATCTAATCAACCGAAACAACGTTTCTAGAGTCGTGAACCGTTAGGTAATCAAAAGTTACGAAATATTGAGAGTTCGGGCGTTTGATCCGTATTAGAATTCTAATAGAGGTCGAGGCGATCGGTTCAATTTAATTAACCGAACAAGATAAGGATCACTAGTAGTTCAATATTTTACAAGTCACAGTAATATGCCCACTCATGGTCTATAAAAAAAGAAACTTTATCCTAACGCTGTTCCCCGCTATCCCACTGCCACACAATTTCTGGCGGTATGACTTACAAAGGGCTAATATTTATTCTCCACGTTCACGACGACACATCAGCGAATATATAATTCTCGCCAAGCGATACTCCGTTATCGCCACGATAAATAATATCGCGTTATAGTGAATAATAACTCTAACGATATTTTTTTTTTTTTGGACATCGATGGAAGAGCGCGCGTGCGAACTCGCGAAACAAAATTCTTTAACGAAAGGATGCACACGCGATAGCCGTTGGGCATTTTTAGTAGATGTGTATAATAAAATGCCCATAGAGAGTTCCCAAGCTACACGCCGCTCAAGAATGATGCGATGAACAAAAAAAATAACCTAAAAAAAATCAATCGACCGTAAATTACATGGCCCATGCGAGAGAAGAGGAAAGTGTGTGTGCGTCGGCGTGTATGTACGATGCCAGGGCTATAGCGTTGTTTATTTGCCTCTCGCCCTTAGGCCCAAAGGAAATAATAAATTGAGACGCGAGGAGGCGGCGCGGTCTGGACACGAGACAAAACAAGAGCAAAAGGATTGATAAAGGAATGTACACGTATATAAAGTGCATATCCTTCCGCGAGCCCCCGAACGATAAAACGATGTAAAAAAAAAAAAAAACTGCAGAACGAAGTACCATAATCTCGACGACGAGAATCTCGATCGGCAAGAATAACGAGGACATGAAATCCCGTCTGCTAAAAACGAACTCGCAAAATGGTTCGCATCATTTCCCTTCGAGATTAATCCAATCCCCCGTTAATCCTAATTGATAATTACGACCTTGCAAACCGAAAAAAAAAATGTAAAAAACGATGTGACGTTATAAATTGAGCGATACGGATCGCCGCAGGTAGATCTATAAATATCTTCTATTACATCGGCCCGAGTGTATCCTAGTCATTGCCGAGCGGCGTAAAAAAAAAATCTTATTACCCAGTCTCGTTTCTTCCTCGTCGCCATGCAATGAAAACTTGTGCGCTTAGACGCGGTGCGTTAATCAGACAATTAACGGTATCAAAACTGCCATACATTTCTCTCGAGATTTCCTCCTGTCTCGATAAAGATATCCAAACATTCACGTTTTAATAAACAACTACCGACGAAAAAAAAATTCTTCTATAAACATCGCGACAGGAAGCTGGTATGCAAAATAATAATAAACAAAAAAATCTTCGATGTGTATAAAGCAAAATCGAACGGGAATGAGGCAAGTAAGTGGAGTAATAACGTGTGTATGATTCGATGTAATCTCGTTTCACGCACGAGTTTATCGATCGGAATCGCGATACCATTGCTGTAACGTAAGTTAATATGCGCTCCGAGAGATAGAGGCCCCCGAGTGGGCGATACGCGGGGGCCGTTTCACCGTACCAGTGTTATTGCATTAGTGGCTGTCTCTCGGCGAAAGATAGAAAATAATATACCGTAACACCCGGAGAATCCGGATCGCGAAGGCCTTCCTCCTTCGAGAACCGTCCGAGATTATCGCGATGATTTTTTTCACCCAGTTTCCGCGAGATGTGTTTTAACTGGCGCGGCGAAGCTGCGCGCGTTGGGACTATCGTGGGCCCAAGTAACGTGCATACGAGTTGTGCCATAAGTACGCGTAACGGTGTCCTCCAAGGAGAATTTTTCTTTTGGTTCACCATGGTGCAGCACTAAACCGCTAAGACCCGTTGCGTGTCTCGTGAACAGAGTCGTAGCCTGTTTATGCAGTCGCGTAGGAATATCCGGAGGAACCAAGTGGGCCAAGGTAACGATATGCGTATACCGGTGAATGGGGTGAGGGAAGGAGGGGGCAAAAAGTCTTGTCGATCGATTTATCAACTATCATCTATCGGCAAGCGAGTTAGATCTGCCCGCTAGCTGTTCTTAGCAATAAGATAGAAAACAGGAATTGAAATGTTCCTCGTTTGCTTCCAGCCTCCGGGAAAGCGTACGACGCTCGCCGGCAAATCGAATTACGTAACAGTAAATTGAAATGAATTCTATCTCTTGCTCATGGCACACCGTTACATGCGGTTTTTGCTGTCCGTGTGCGAATCGGTAGGAGAGAGAAGGATATCGAAATTGTGGTAGCGAGATGCATGTATACGTGTATATATAGTGCTGAGAGCCTCGGATAGCAGGGAGCGTCGAAGCATGTGCAGGAGAGGAAATGCACAAGATGCGATCCTTCTTGCATCCCGGATCTTTGAATTCTGAATGATGGTGTAGAGCTTTGATATTACATCGCGGAGAGTTGTTTCTGCACAACTTTGTATCGATAATCCATGTATCCAGTTAATTGTTTGATTTTATTTTATTCATTTATTTTGGTTTCCTTAAGAGGAAGTGAAACACGTTACCGAGTGCCTCTCTCTCTCGCTCCGTCATAAGCGCCGATCGCGCTATGTCTCTCGCACTCGATAGGGTTTCACCTCCTCTTAACGAGATTTAGAGAGAATTTTAAGTATCTCGCAATGGAATAAAAATCTGAAAAAAATCTATCATATGGCGCTATGGACATTCATTTTAACGACATCCAACAACCTAAGGTTTTTTTTTTAACAAAAATCGATTTGTTAATCATTTTGAACAGGGAAATTTTCGGAAATTAGAATTTTTTTTTGTTTTTATTTATATGTATACGGAAAAGTGTACGAATCAACTTTTGCAAAAAAAAGTTGCCGGATTTTTTAATCAATTTTTTAAATCTAATTTGTTAATATAAAGAATCAATCTTCGATTTTCCCCTTTATTATGCTTTAATTAAGTGGGACAATGTTTCGAAAGTCAAGAACCGTTAGATGATTAAAAGTTACGAAAGATCGATAGTTCAGGCCTTCGGGCTTAAAATGAATCTTACAAGATACCGATAATTTCCGATTGAATACTTTATAAGTTACAGTAATATCGAACTTTATCATAAAATATTACGACCTTCAATTTGAGAAAATGCTCGAGATGAGATCGCCTTCTATCACGGATATTCGCTGAATTCCAAATCCAATAGAACTTCGACATTGCATCCTATAGTGCAATTTTCCACACACAGTTGTGTATCGACGATGCACACGAGGATCGAGGAGCGTCCGCCTCCGCGCCTAGCGTAACGTTGCATTATAATAGGTATTACCTATTACAGTGGTAGTGGGATACAGACAAACGACACGGTCTTCTGTATATATCGGAAGAAGAGATTTCCAGGGGTCATCCTCCGACTCTCTAGCGTGCAAACGACGTAGAACGAGATCGCATAATATGATAAGCACACAGGGACAAGAGTGCACTGCAAGACGAAGTAGAACCGGGCATCCTGCGGGAGTTACCGATGCGTTATCCAACCCTTTTTTTTTAATTTTTTTTATTTTTCTTCTTTTCTCCTTTTATCCAACAAGAGAAACGCGAGGGAGACGACGAAGAGATAATCGTTCCTTTCCTTCTGGTTGGTCAGCTTCCTCGACTACGTGTCTTCTTAGCTCTCCTCTCGCGGGAGAACCATCGCAATCGAGATATCGAGATCGTAACGGTGTCCGGTCATACGTCGTTGGAGCTCTGCCTATGGTGCTTGAGAGCACATACTATGGTATACTTCGTTGGACGCACTCGTAAAATGACTCTGGTTTATTTAATATTCATTTTTTTTTTTTCCTTTCGTCTCTACGATCTCTCGTGAGCCACATATTCTCGACGACTTCCGACTTTCCTGCAAGGATACCAAACGATCCGTATACACTGTACGAGCCCCGGAGGATCTTATCCCGCGTGTATAAGTCGTTTCCAGCCCACCTACGTTTATCGGGTGCATGGTACTTTGGTAATATGTAGTAGATACTTGCTCTCCTCTCCGGAGAATACTAAATTCTCTAAACTTCTCCCGTAAGGGGTATATATTGCTTATTATACATGCACATGAAAATTACCGTCCCGAAGCTAACGGTTCGAACTCCTATCCTGGACGGCAAAACGTTTCGTTCGGTAAATATGTTAATTTTCCATTCTAGCGGTTTAACGATAAGTGCATTACGATCCCTACAGTACATCTCTCGTATGCACACGCTGTGTGTCTTGTCTTCCTACAACGTTCGACATTGAAATGGCTTTCGGAGTCCTTTGAACTTCCGGGAAGGTAATCGACATTTAAATATGATTGATTGACTCCATACGTGCATTTTGTTTTCCAACTCATACAGACGTTCGATTCGGAAAAAAAAAAATTGTTTCTCAGATTTTCATGTTAGAGAGTCAAATTCGTTAAAAACATCGATAAAAGTGGTTTAAAAACAAATGTATGTGTGTATGTAGATGGATTTTCATCGCACTTTAGCGACCGCAATTTTTTAAATATCAGAGTTATTTCACGAGTAATGAAAATGTAATGTGGGGAGAACCACTTTTTCGTTGATTACCGATTCTTCGTCATTTTTGCTGATTATCGAAAATCGTGAAAATTTTATTTTGTTGCGAAAATATAACTTTGTGATAACTTAGTTAACGGTTGGTTATTGGAACGAGTCTTTCAAGTCCCCGGTAGCCTCTTTGGTACATAAACCACCGTAGTTTTAACTCCTGTGTCATTATCCTCATTATTTCTCTAATCTCTGACATCTTCAACGTTCCTTAATGGGCTGATCCTTCGGTCTTTCATCGTGAGCGTTGAAATCTTTCGTGGAAAATTATACACGTGAATAGGATATATTCTCTCGTTACGGGAGGGAGTAAACGCGAATACTCGGTTGACTATAGATATGTTATTCATGACACAGAGAATCATCTCTCGGATTATAGTCGAGAGAGAGTCAGTCGCCACGGTAACGAGAAACGTTCAGCATACGTTTTCTGATCCGAGACGCTTTGCGATCGTTCTCTCGCGACGTAAACTTTACGAGTCGCATATATCGGACGACAGGGAGAGAGGAGTGAAGAGGAGAGGAGAATGAGCGCTTAAAACACAGAAGAGCCGGCAACAGTATTCAATCGCTAATAGACCCTTCGACCAGATGCATGAGCGACGTTATGCCATAAAAGCTTTACCCTCCTCGGTGTAACATAACTACTCTCATAGCCCGTGACTATGACAGAGAATATACTAACGGTCTATCCGCTAGTTCTCTCCTTCTCGATGGAGAGAACGAACGGCTACCAAGTGCTCGAAGCTTGAATGCTCGTCGTTAAACAACCATCAACCTTATAGCGTGTCTTGTGACTTTCGTGGTTCGTTACACGCACACCGGAAGATGTTCTCGGAGTATATAGCGAAAAACGAAAAAAAAAAACCATATTATGTGTTAAAAAGTATATATATACGTTAACGAGCGACCGTCCACCGTTTTTTCGGATCATTTTTCTACAATTTCTTTCTAATCATAATAATAGGAATTTGCAATTTTTACAAAAATGAAAAGTACGAAGACAATCGACATGTTTATTAGAAAGTCACTGTTTGTAATATTTTATAATAAAAAATGATTATATAAATATAAAATTTTATAAAACTCCAGAAGTTTTATATCTCACATAATCTGCCAAATTTGTACGATATATATGTCGGAGATATATAATATACATGTCAAAAAAAAATTATAAATAAATTATATACCTTGCGGCAAAAACTTCGATATCTTCTATATATCTCTATACATACTTCATTTTTATGGGGGGATAATTTGAAAAGGCAGTGAAAAAGTAAAAATAGAGTCAAGAAGATTTCGTATACGTTGGGTCTCGTCTCGTGTAACGTTTATATACGTGAAAGATTTTGAAGAACGCCCCGAAGGAAGTCGGTCGACTACGGTGTTTATCGTGCTTATGGTACCCTGGAATCCGGTCCAGGTGGACCATTAAGTTTCGAAGTGAGGCAGAGTGAGGTACGGGGTCGCGCGGATGAGGAACAAAGATTTGGGAGATGCCTCGCGCTATGGGCCACGAGGGCTATCGTCGATTCACAAACGAACTCGTTCGCCGCTCGCCGGATCGTCGGGCGAGCCGGCCGGCGGTGGGGGACCCGATTTTTTTTTTTTTTATGAACGCGCCACTGGAGACGTCGGCGCGTCGGACCCATAAGTGTAACGGTGTTCGAACGCAATGCCGTAGAGGCCGAAGGATGCCCGACTGAGCTCTCGGAGCGCCCGGTATACCGTTGCCCGGTCCACAAACTCTCTCAGGAGTCTGAGAAGCCAGTGAGGCGATCCCGCAGCCGAGAGATTTTACTGTGTAGCGTCACGTAGATTGACCCCGTGTGGGTATATATGTATTTATATAAATTTATATATCAGTATATATACATATATGTATTTTCTGTATGTGTATATATAGATATATATAACTTGTATACTTATTTCGTCTCTCTCACGCCTCTCCGACTTGAATCCTTTATTTTTCCAATCTATCTATCTCTCGATCTCGTGTTACCTCATTGGCTCCTATGTGAGATTATCCCGGAATACCTGCGTCGTGAAATTCCGGAATGAAATTCCCAAGCTGTAAGAGAGCCGAGGATCACAGGAGGAGATTCACGACAGGGGTCCAGTCTGACTGACCTTATTATCGGTTCGAGTTGCAGCACTACCTACTTCAGTGTATACTATATACATAGATATATATACACAGCTACAAGGTTTATAGGTTTATCTGTGTCTCGATACGAAGAGCGCGGGAGTAGGCTACTGACCCTGGACCTTTCTCCGCGTGATCCTCGCGTAGAATTCTCTATGCCTCTTTCACGTGACTCCGCGCAGCTGTGCTGAGGTTAAATAATAAAAGCGAAAAAAAAAAGACAAGACTAGAAGAAAGAAAGAAAAGATTGTGTTGAGCGCATTCCCATCCGCTCGTAGTAACGGTCGCATTTGAGACAATGGGGCACAGTAGAGGCAAAAGCAGAAGCATCGCGAGAAGTTACATCGCGAGGCAGTTACGACGGTGTGGCTCAGTTCTCGCCCACGCCGCCACCACCTCCCAATTTTTTTTTTCTTTCTTTCAGTCAACCCGTTCACCGTTATAATTCGCTCGTACATTCTTACATACACACGTAAGCGTAACACATGCGTGAAACGTGCCAAGCGCGAGGAATCCGCGGTCGGCTCGTACGTTATACTATGCCCAACGCATAAAGTTCAGGGCGGAATATGCGGGCACAGGTATAATAACGAATCTACTGTCGAGGTATGCGCGTGAGTGGAACGCTCACTAATCCATGTACGGGCGTTCGCGAGCTCGTGAGAGTGAATTTCGAACTAAGTCGCGTTTAACTGTGCGGCTCTTTACGTTCAAGTCCCGGGGAGTCCCCGGTTAATATACAGCGCATCACGCGCGTTGTTATTGTTTCGAGATCGTACGTGTAAGAGATAATGAAACTACGATAGGGAATGTGGAGTAATGGGCTCGAGCATCGGCTACCGTGTAACCCAAATATTATTTTTGTTTTAGTGGAACGGAGCGAACGGGAAATTGAAAAAAATAAAAATAAATATAAAAAACGACGTGGAATGTTTTATATCGAGGCTATGAAAATATGTCTCGGTTTACTTATGAGCAGTTTTGCTCCATTCGTGTGGAATTGAATTTAAATTTTTTTTTTTTTTTTTTTACCGACGGATTGCATGCTATGGTTTGTTTTATTCTATTAGGGATACCATACGATCGTCGGATAGTAATGGTAATACGAACATCTCGTGCTGGATGTATAATCAAGTTCAAGCCGCGACGCGAGAGAGGATCGCGAACGCTCGTTATCGCTAGAGACCGGAGATCTCCCCCCTCCCTTCATCCTTCCCTCCCACCTCTCGGAAGCCCGGAAGTAGCGTTCGCGATCTTTGCTCCGTGCAAATCCCAACGTCGCGCGGGACACGATGGTGACGCGACGACACGAGTGTGACTGACCGAGAGACGAGCGAGCGAGTCTCGCGGGTACATACCTACTCGCGTGTAATTTTAAACGCGGCTTATGTGTTCGTGCGTTTGGCTCTAATTCGAAACTTTCGCACGCAGAAGCGGGTGCTTTGACCTCGTTAACAAATCTTTTTTTTTTTTTGAGACACGTGTGGGCGCGTGGAAAATTGTACTTCGCACACGGATTTAATCTTCTTCGGTTTCAGACCTTCAATATTTGTCCGGCGATCGCGAACATTCCGAGAATTTGTGAGATATTAGTAAAAAAGAATGTTGAAATTCTTTCGCGCCCGGAATTACGGTACTTATAATGTACCGTGATCCGTCTCGACGCAAGGTCGACCTGACGGCATCGATATAAATAATCATGACGATATTTTTTTGTCCCGTTTTGTTTTCAATCGATTTTATAATACAAAAAAGTTAATTAAAATCAAATGATTTTTTTTGCCGTGTTAATAAACGAAAATTTAGCTTCGTAATAAAAAATGAAAATATTAACAGTCCAGTGACGAAAAAAAAAAAATAACAAAGTAAAAAAAAATGATTTATGGAATTCCAAGCTTTCCCTTTCCCACAATTTCGACTATTCACCTGTTGTGTGTCTAAGCATTAACGCGCGCACCTGTGTCCCACTCGATAGCGCCCGAGAACCTTGACCCGATATGCCGTCTCCGCTAGTTTCGGGCTCTCTGACTCCGAGACGCGAGAAAGAACGGTCGAGAAGCATAAAAAAATAAGGGTAAACCAAAGAGAAGAAAAAAAAAAGACAGGTGGGTCCGCTGGATTCTCCCGGTGCACGCACCGTTGCTCGAGAGTCGGACAACCGGAGGGGGACCCTTCCTTATTCCTTTGCTCTATGCATTCGTTTCATTCCCATCCGGCAGATAAGCTCGCAAGGTTTACTTTCAGGAAGTGCCTTGACTCGAGGACATCCGACACTCCGTACGATCGGACACTTCTACATATTAAGCCTTCGCGATTTATTCTCGTAGCTCATTAACCGAGGCGTTGCACGCAACTTTAAAAATAAATATGTAAGCCTCGTCGACTCCTGTTGACGACTCGCGATGTGCGTGTTCGCAGTTCGCACGCGTTTCGCGTTGTACGTTTTCCTTCCTCTTCGGTAATAACATCGTAGCGCGTTAAATAACGCGGACTCGTGGCGAGAGAAAGAGACCCTTTAGGCGTATATATACACGAGGATCGTAATACTCGGAGTATATATGGTATTCGTCGTTAAATCGAGTTCTCGGTCAGGGCTATGCGCGCACTTGTATTTCGTAGCGTCTAAGGTGGTGCCTCGGGAGAAACAGCGCGCCGAGGGTCAATGCCCAGGCGGCGCCTAAGATCCTGACCGGGAGCCGAGGAGAGTCTCTGACTCTCTTTACGCTGACGCTAGTATGCCTCTCGCAGCTCACGCAGCGTTAGAACCCATAGCCGAGCAAACCTCGAAGGCGAAGAACAGATAGATAGATATAAGAAGGCGCATAACAGTCGCGGCCGCCGGATGAATAGTGGGGCAGGTCGTGGCATAACTCGACGAGAAATTTATTAAGTATTATAACAGGCGCATTATTACGAAACGAGATAATTAACTTCTATCAGATTCAATTTGATAAATTTATCTTGACAATGATTAATTTATTAAATTTTAAATCTTCGGCACTCATTTTTTAAAACTTTCATCTCCGGACTGAGATTTTCAAGTCTTAGTTAAAGTTTCAAGGTGTTCGGAATTTTCACATTTTTTTTTGATCCGTTATACTTTTCAAGGTGTTTAGTAGATAATTCAATCATTAGTTTACGCAAATATGAAAAATATTTATTAATAAAAATTAATGAAAATTAATAATAATAATAAAAATGTATTAATAAAAATTGAAACTTGTAGACGATTTTTTTAAATTTCAATTTTGATTGTGTCTTTATATCTCGCATGTCCTCATCCTGACTTAATTTCTTTTTTGTCTTTTTATCTGTTTCGCTCGACATTAATTTTCTCCTCGTAAAATTAGCCCGTTCTGTTCGCGTCACGAAAATACGCCTGGTATGAAAAGATTCACGCGATGATAAGAAATAAGAAGAGTGAACTTTATAGCATCCATATATATCTATATATAAATGAGTTTACAGTGAATGAGGTCCGACTATAATGCGGCAATGTGGAAGGATCGTGATGATAAAGGTAGCAAAGTGTCGGTGATTAAGGTGATTAAAAAAATTACCGTGAACAAGGAGTAATCGGTCTGCGTGAGGCGCCGCGCGCTCATCGTATTTTTATTTATTTTTTTCTTTATTCCCTTGTCTCAAGTATATCGAGATCGCGCTTCCAGGCATCGAACTCACGCGGCTCATCGTTCGCCACGATTATCTAGTTTGCTCGAGCATCGAACTCTCCGGTCTTCCAACCCTTCCACGATTCTCTCTAAATTATTTTCGGAGCGCGAAGCATTTTTTTTTGTTTAATTCATTTGAATAATTTAATAAGTACTCAATATCAGTGAAGATCGATATAGAACGAATCGTGACTCGGGGTTTTTCGTTCTAAAAGATCGCGAGGTCGAGGTCGTCACGCCGCGGATCTGTGCCGATTCGCGATATCTCGTTTGAGACAGAAAACTCATTTTAAACTTTGACGTCTCTGCCTCCTCGGGACAGAGAGCATTATATATATATATGTATGCCTTTCTCGAGGCTCTTTCTCGCCGCGGACGCGAGAGTTGAGCAACTCCGAGGCTCGAGGAAACGCGGCAACACTCACGGTTAAACGTTGAGGGACCCTGACATTGAACCGCTCGCGCTCTCACCGTGGGAATAATGATTCTAAACGTGGTGTATAAACTGTCGCGCGATAATTTCCATCGTTGCTTACATAAATAATTATTTACATAATAATATTATGCGTAACAATAACAACGTCATTGTTAATGACAATGACACCGTAAACATTGCGTAACCCACACGTACCTTGAAAAATATCACTTCGACGAAAAACAACAAATTAAATTCGTTGACTATCGTGAAAATGTTCCAACGAGATGAATTTTTGTCTCTTCTTATCACACGTAACACTTGTGTCTCTCTCGATGCTTCGCACTCGGCGGAATCGCGATTTATTTTATTATTCAATAAAATCAAAACTCAATTTATTATTGAACAAAAAAAAATCGATGTTTTTTTATCTCGGAATTTTTCGATGTTATGAGAATCGTAAAAAGTGATGAAAAAAAAAACGACTCAAAACTAGCACCTCGGGGACCCGACCACACACACGCCGCCTTGAAAAACGTCCTGATGGCTCGGCTGTCGGTACGGCTCTGTCTTCAGGCCCGCTACGATGCTTGACTTTATAAACCAAGGTGGCCGTCTATCGCGGGGCCTTAGCGGGTCCAAAGCTTCGCTAGGATTGGACGTTTCTCTTGTGGTATCGGTTGCCATTGGCTCGCCGAGTAGCGGTACACCGTTGGCAGAGGAGCCTCTCAGCGCGGCTCGAGCGGACGCGGACGGTGGGTCCGCCGATCCACCACCGTCCTATGCTCCTATCTCGTTCCCTCCAAACCAATGCTCGTGTATGTGTGAGTGTTTGTAAGCGCTGCTATGGATCCTCTTCGTCTCTCGCTTTCTCCACGCCTCGTCGTTTCCTCGGCGTGCATCCACTGCCTCGTACCTTCCCGTACAACAAGAGCTGCTCATCGTCCTTCTTCGTTGGTTCTCTTCGACTCGTAGACCACGAAGATCTAGGAGGGGACCGTAGGCGAGGAACGCACGTACAGCGCGCCCGCCTAGTTACTCCATGTAATTAGGAAAGAGTGACATTTTACCGTTTTTTCTCCTCTTCCTTCTCTATCGTTTCAATGACGTCGATCTTTCCTTTCCTCTCGCGCTCTTCAGAGTCCTTTTACTGGACAACGATCGCCAACGGCATCGTGCGCGCACCTGTTTTCATCCATTTTTTCGATGAATATGACTTTATCTCTTATGCGCTTCCCTCTCGTCTAAGGCTCTCGAAAATAAAGTTCTGGAATCGATGTTTATTTTTCTTCGATTATCACTTGTGCCCTCGGGGCATCATGGATAATTGCTTTTAATCAAAGAATCATACGTAGGCAAAGAAAGGTACCATAGGCTTGAATCCAAATGGTGAATTGGCACGTACAGAGTTCAGGTACCATTTACTGGCCCTTGGCTCACCCGATCATCGCGGTCTCGCTCGCTTGCTTCTATATATATACGAAATGATCGAGTGAAGCCGTTAGCGAGGATATTTCTCATGGCTATATACCATGAGCTTCTCGCCGGCTGGCGCGTTCGCTCATTCTCGTTTCTCATCTCATTCTCATCCAACAGGCTTGCAGAACGGCAGTGGCAATACGAGAGTTTATACGCGCAACGACTCTGTACTCGATGTTGCGGCGGTACAAAATGAAAAAAAAAAAAAAAAACAAAAAAAAAAAAAATAGAGGAAAATGGAGAATACGCGAAGAAGTCGACGAAGCGATGAGAAAAAGGAGAGAAAATGTATCCTTCTCTACGTTGAAACTCGCTCGCTCGCTCGCCTACGCGAGAGGAGATCTCTCGGTGTAGTTTAACTTCGCGGGCGCGGTGTGCGAATCCCCCCCCCCCTCCCCCACCCTTTCTTGTACACAACAACCAACTACCGATATACCAAGGCAACGTTATACTCGCTGTAATGGCGTTTGGTAAATCGCTGAACCGTGAAACTGTTACACGAAGCACGATAGGATCGTTAGAGCGGAATGCGATAGCCCTCGCTCGCGCGAGCGAGAGCAACAGTGAGAGCTTGCAACCGCAGCGGCAAACACCGGCAAACAGCCCCCGAATGACCAACTCGCCGATACACACTTCGAAGTCTCTTTGGTTTGGTATCTCGCCTGTTGCGAGTTTCCAGTTGCAGTTGCTGCCGGTCTGTACGGAGTCTCGAGTCTCCTTCCGCGGAAGACGATTGGCTGGGATGGATACCGATACTGTTGTGTAAACCTGGCAATGCCTTCTAGCAGGGAGGCTCCCCGCTACAGCGAAAAGATTGAGGTAGATACCATTATAATAGGCCAGTACGCGAAATGGAACCACTTTGGTCGAACCACCTGTTCGTCTCCCGCAATATTCTCCCCTCTACTCTTTTGTACCGCTCCTCAAATAACTCGACGACTACCGAGATCCGTTAAACCGGCTGATAGCGATGAGAGCTTAATCGGTTAATCGAACTATATTGATATGACTTCGCGATACTTATCGCTTGGTATCATTATTATTAATACGCGATTGAAGATATGATCGGTAACTTTATTTTTTTAATTTTCAGACTATAAACGCCAGACATTGACTTCGAAGTAAACTTTCTATATTTCAGATACTAAAAGAAGTCTCAATTTGATCGGTATGATATCGTCAGTAGTAATGTCTAGTGGCAAAATCGCCGTTCCCGGAAACGCGCGAAATAGACCCGCGTTGTCTCTATGATCTCAGTAAGAAACCATCTTCGGATAATTCTCCTCCTTCGACTCTACCCAGTCATTCCGCTTTACATTTATCCCTCCGGCCCGCGTTATTGTATTAAGTTCCTGGATTGAGAGTCGTGAGGAGCGTAAATTGGAAGAGAAGCAGAAGAGGAAGAGGATCGAGAATAAGAAGAAGGACGGTGAGCGAGGAGTATTCGCGTTTAGGGTCGCGGCGGTCAGGCACTTCTTAGTCGACCCTGAGGGAAGTATCGTGGCGTCGGCGTCGGCGCCATTATATTGCACAGGCCCAGGCGCGTTGATGATTATTCAACTTGCGCGGCACGGCGTTCTTCTGCGTCCTTTCTTCTTTACCCTCCCCCGATCTTTTCCTCTATTCTCTCATTCCGTTGCTAAGCGACGTCATTAGCGGTACCGATTTTTCCTCCCCCACTCTCAACGGTGTATATTTCTGTCCTCTTCAAAACGATTATTCCTCCTGCTTCTCTTCTTTTATCTATAATGCTCTTCATCTTTCTAACACTCTCCACTTCGCTGACTAGCGGAAGCTCACGTTTTGCCTCCGGGCGGTATAATGAATCCTTTTGCTTGGACGGTTTGTGGATCGGTAATACTCGCTGAGGCATCAACGAAACGGGTCTACGTGCCCGAAAACTTTATACTGACAGCGTGGAACCCTTCCGCTCTATTATATGGTACAACCGAACGAAGGCCTTCGTTTATGAACCGTTCGTCGTATATATGGATCCCACTCGTCAAGTTATATACCCAACAGCCAAGTAACTTTTCCTCACTCCCATTTCATAACGCAAACTCTCCTACGTAGCTGATAAAAAATCTAGTGCACTCGTGAAACACGCTAGAATTTTTCTTCAACGCTTTCTGACCGGCAAGGATCATGAACTTTACGAGATCGTTGAGAGGCGTTAAAGCGTGCCGTTTCTACTCTGTTCTCATTCTACTGTTGTGTATATATGTACCTCTGGTTATACATCGTGTATTATCTTTGCCTCGGAGTTCTGTGCGCTTTTACAGTTGCGCACAACGATCGGTTCGATACATATAAAATGTATGAGTGTTGAAGAAAATCGGGTCTCACTGGTATATGGTCTTTACTCTTTGTACGCGTCTTGGTTACTTCTACTTCTTCGTACGCTTGGATTGAGCTTATCCTGCAAATGGCCAAAGCTGATCGATAACTGAGTTGGAGGACGAAGACGAGCTGAGACCCGCAGCGGCGCATCGCTGTGCCCTCGGGGGTCGTAATAGGATATACATAGCGTGGAGCGATAAAGTGAATGAAGAGAGAAGAAACGAATAGGAGGAGGTTGAAGATAAGGGGACGAAGGATCGGGCGCGAGAACGAGTCGAGCCTCTCGTTCGCCAATCAGCGGGAGTTATAGTGATTAGTGGCCAGTGTCTGGTGGCACGTAACAAGGAGAGTTCGCCGTGTTCGTACGAAGGTTGGAGAAAGATCGAACGGACTTATAAAGAAAGCCAGAAGGCCTCGTCGAGCCTGTTGCGCTACCTCGATACGATTTATCGATGAAAATGGCGCCGCAGCGCCAAGTCTAGGAAACTTCATTGGGAATAAGCGTCTCTCGCTCTCACCGAGGGGGCTGTTGGCTACTTTTACGATAACAGCTCTCGCCTCATTCTGGATCGGTCACTCGACTCGTTTGCGAAGCTGTTGGCAAACGTAAACGTCGAGGCAAAGAACCTTAAGCGTCGTTCACACTGTAGATCTTCTTCACTGTATTATATAGTATGAGCGGCAATAATGAACTGCAATTGATTACAATGGACGCGAGATAATGACTGTCGATATATCGGACAGCTGAATCCGATCGGCAAAGATTAATTACGGGAGAGTGGGGATGAAAACCGGCAGATCAGTGATACCGATCTGATTTTTTTTTTTTAATTATCTTGAAACCGATACCTGCCTATATTATGTCTTGCATAAAAAACTTCAATTGATTGCGATATACACCGCAATTCGCGTTTTTGGATCGGAATGATACATTATACTTTACTTTTTTACACATAAAAAAAAGTCATCAATTTCAACTCAGTGTCGTATTTGCCGAGCGTTTCTTCTTCCTGTCGCGCGTTCAACGGCCGTATGTTCTGTATCTCTGACAAATAGAATAAAATTCCCACGTCGGGTTACAGTAGTGGACTAGAGCCCCATAGAGCATCCGGAGCAAAGATCCCAGGCGAGAGGACGTGAGCGACCGCGAACCCTTTTGAACGTCAATCAACTCGCGGTGGTTATACCTAGTCGTATGCGAGCGCGAGGGCGTCGATCGGAGGCGTGGATGATTGAAAAGCAATCCACGCGGTCGTGTAACTCTCGTCAGTTTCTTATTAAGGAAGTGATTTCCACGTGGATATATCTTTTCACCAATAGCTCGACAATACTCTATCTATAACTACAACATCTATACATATATATATAAAAAGATACTCTTATATTACCAGTAGAGTATAGAAGGAAAGACGAAGAAGATCATGAGGAGGGGACGAGTCACGCAGAGGGCATAGGAAAGAGAGACTGTAACGATTCGTTCCAGATCGCGCCGAGAGCCGTGACGCAATTTTCTTTAATCTTTTACTACGCCGTATACTTCATTCCCCATAGCACAGATAATATACAAGAGAAGATACATTTTTTTCTTCTCTTTACAACGTTGTTCCGCCGACTTCACAAAAAGCGATCTCAGCTTCGCCGGCACGAGCGCATCGAGTCCTCGAGGATTCGCTAGTAGTTTCGTCCTGATCTCGTGCGTCCTCAATCCTTTTCGAAACGCCCCGTATTCATGACTATCCCGAGATAAAAGACTAAAAAGAAAAATCAATCACGCATCGCATTTGCTGCATTCCAGTTCGTCGATAAAAAAAAAAAATATTACGTAAAGCTCGCGGGTCCCGAGATAAGCGGATATCCTTATTACTGAAACGACTCGATCCTGCGTCTGTGTACATATCCCTACGACTATCATACAGCATATGTAGAATCAGGCAAAGGTTCTTCATCTCTAACTCCAACAGCCACGTAACCAAGAATCATTGACTCTTTCTCTATCCGCCCTCGTATAACTTTATCCCCACTCTTCGCGTTATTTTTCTCGTCCTTCCTCGACGTAATCACTGTATTTTGCTTCGGTTCGTGTCTCTAGCCCCATACAAGCAGGGAGACGGACGGGGGGTTCCTTCACCGTAGAAATCCACGAATCAGTGTATCTCTGCGCATAATCGTGTGCAACGAGAGACCATGCACTCTACGCACATACGCACAACGTGTGTACGACCAATAGCGTCTATGTAAGGCACTACTTATAGTAGTTACTTATATACACATATAGTATATATAGGTATACATATAGCGTCCATGTAAAGAGTACATATAGTTAGTTATATACACATATAGTATATATATTTTCTTTTCTCTCTATACATATATGTATATACTACTAGTTATACCTTTCTCGACGGGGGTCGCCGCTCTTCGGGGTTCAGGGTCGGTCAAGGACTCGCCTTGCGTGGCTCGCCGAGAGAGCGCCTCCGTCGGTTCGTTCGCCTTCACTCCGCTCGCCTATACTCTTCGGCTTTGAACCGGGAGAATCGCAACGCGCCGGGGAAAACGAAAGACCGGTGACGAGGGACGAACGACGACAGCGTTCTCTGTACGTGAGACGCGAAAAGGAAGCAACGACAGGGAAAGATATACTTGAGATAACAAGAGTAACAGGATGAGGTATATATAGAAGGAGTATAGGGAAGAGAAGCACAGCGGGAGATGTTCGAGTGTACGCAGGGAGGAAAGATAGAGAAAGAGTTACGCTTGCACGATAGCAAGGATCGTTGCACCGCGTAATTATTGTTATTAACTTCATTGGGCGAAGTGAGTCGTGGAACGTGCCCGCGCCCCGAGTATATAACCCACCATAATATATAATACGCTTTGGCTCCGTGAAGCTCTCCCCTCCAAGACTCGTCAGCCTTTACTTCGACGACGAACATGCATGCAACTTGCCTTCAAGATATATTACACGTATTCTGTAATGCGCTTTTGATCCTCTGGGGGGAGCCTTTGGAACAATTCATCGGTACGCGTACAGGCGTGAAATTAACCATCGCGTTTCGAACGTTATATCAACGTCGCAGAAATCCAACAGTCGGTTTGCAGCTATTTTTATTACTTTATCCTTCACTGATGTTCTGTCAAAGATTCTCCACTTATTTGTCATTATTATTCAAAATATATGTATCAGAAGGTTGAAAATCGTCTTTTTATGGGTTATGAATATTAATCTGCTGTCAGAATAATTATAAGCTTAATCGGATTTAAATTGATGATTTGTCGTCTGCGATGTATAAGAATATAGGAGAAAGTTGTCGAATGTCGATTACCGAAGGGAAAACTTTATTATTTTCGTTACGAAGTGATGTTTAGATAAAATTGATGAATCGATAGAAACTGTGGGATGTTGGATAGTAAATAATAAAATTCTACGCAATAAAATTATCCGCATCTAATTATTATTGTTAATTGAAAGAAATGTTGATTTGGGATGATTTCTTGAATCATCTCGTTTCGAACGTTATATCGATTTCGTAGAAAAGCAAACGTTGGTTAGGAGCTTTTTTCGTGAGTTTATCCTTCGTGGATGTTGTCAAAGATTTTCAACTTGATTGTCACTATTATTCAAAGTATATATGTGAGAAGGTTGAAGGTCTATTTATGGATTTATGAATATTATTCTGCAGTCAGGATAATTATAGGCTTAACCCTCCCCTCGATAACTGCTTGTCTTTGAAACTACCTACTGATCTTCGAGACGTGCGCATCCCTCTTCAGCTACGTAATTTTTTTCTTTTTTTTTACGAGTTCATTTACCACCCTGGATGAACTGGAGCAACTTAGGCGTTTTCGCTTCAAGGTCGTCGCGGTGTTCGCTCGCCCCGTGAGCGGCGGAACGAGTAGTATCTATTTATAGGATGGCGAGGAGTTGCCACTCCAGCTTCTGGTGCCTTCGTGGCATCTTCATGACGGGGATGTGGGGGCCCCGCGCAGCACCGTCGTCACGACGTGCGGAATCATTTTCTCCGTTCTCTCTGGGGATTCTTCGCCTTTCAGGATTACTGCCGCTGATACAACCGTTGATATATCCTCATTGCATCAACGAGAGAGCTTCTCTTCTGCGGCTATTCACGAAATAATTGGTTCTGCTTTTGAGATCTCCCTCGGCCAGTCCAATAGCGAAGAGTCGTTAAGCTCTTGGGCTCCATTCGAAAGATGTCGAAGAGTTCGAGAAGAGTTGTTTCTTTCCAGAGTTCCTCGAGACGCCTCCGTCTTGTGTCTTTTTTAATTTTTTTTATTTTATGGGAAGACAACCCAACGCGAGAGCCGCCGGAGCTTCTCTCGCGCTTCTTTGCCCTCCCCGGGACTACCTCAAGGCTTTCGAGGGGGGAACAACAACGCGATGGGATTAAAAAAAGTAATTGGCTATCCGGAAGAGTCGATTCAAATGGTTAAAGAGGATCCAGAGAGGCGAGGGATTCATTCGCACACAACGCCGAGACACAGAGAGTAGCAAACGGCTCATCCTATCCTCTCGAGCCGCCTGCTTGATTCCAGTGATTTCTTCGGGATAGTCATTTTCTTTTGCTGTGGCGAAAGAACGCCCTAAGATTGCTAGAAGTTTGATGACCGCGCGCGGCGCTCTCTCACAGCTTACAGTTCGATGAGAAACGGGAAAAAAATTGTGAGAAAATTCCAGTCGCGAAATAGAAAAAAAAAATGTTGCTATCGTCAATAACACTTGGGAGCGGTGAAAAAACAATAAAATTATTGGGAACGATGAAGAAAATGAAAAGGAAATCGTGGAATCGACAGCACCCCAACATGTAGACGGCGACGAAGCGAAGCAGCGGGATGAGAGTAGAAGGAAGAGAAGCAAAGAAAGCGAAGCGTCACACGCGATCTCTATCGTGATGGGCACACGTCGATGCACTTGAAACGCAAGCGAGACGAGAAGACGAAGAGTGGAAGTTGCTGAACGCGACGATGATAAGGATAGAAATATTATGACGGAGTTGAGAGCGACGAAGAAGAGAAGCAAATAAAATTATAAACGCACGGCTGCTGGTCTCATACGACTGTCGTACTCCTCCATCTCTCGGGACTATGTACTTTACGGTGGATTTCGCGTCAGGCTCTACTTTGGTACTTCCTGACGTGACAAATTGACGGAGCGCAAGAGCCTCGAGTTCTCTTGTTTCGCGGACGGCGAAAGAAAAAAAGGAGCGTAAAGAGGAGAACGCTGAGTTGAGAAAGAGAGTTGGGAATGAAAGTAAATGTTCCACTTTGACGGATTCTATGTCTTGTATGAACGAGACGAGAACTCGAGAATTATTTAAGGCTGGTAATGGTCAGAAATAGTTTTTCCTCTTTTACTTTTTCGGTTTGCATAAAATTCCAAGACATTTCTAGAATATTTTCGCAATAGATATTTAAGAAAAGTAAAAATTAATGGAACAAAATGAATATTACATATTTCTCGTTTTAGATATTAATACGAAGTCCGAAATACCGCCAAGAAAAAAAAAGACAAATGTAATTGGCAAAATGTGAGGAAAAAGAAAGAAAACGAACATTCATGAATATTTCCAGGTCCACTGGCCACCATTTTTCTTACGAATCACCATAGAAATAAAGTATATCTCAAAATATGTAAATGATATATCTTGATAAAATAATTTTATTATTACCATTTTTTTTTCATTTCCTGGGGAATAAATGAGATCCGACTAAAATTTCACAACGCATGCGCGTTACATCTTTTGAAAGGACAGTTGCACGGCAAATTACTCGAAAATATCAATCAATCACCGTTATCTGTTTCATTACTAAAGTGAATGATCGATGACGACTAAATCATTCTTATCTGCATACCTAGTCTACTAAAAAAACTTATACTTCATAATTTCGATATCTCGAGATAGAATACGCGATGTATTAAAACATCTCTCAAGAAGAACGATAAGGCGAATACAAACTTCTGCTTGTCCCCCGAGTCTTGCTCTTTGGAGTTCCTGAAGAGCGTCAGTTTAAACGCCCATCTCATGCCGGACACTATATAATGGATAACTTAATGGCCAAGAGTCCCGTAGTACCTACGGGCATCGAGGTCGTATCGACGTGTGTGTTATAGTCGGTATCCTCAGGTCGTTTTACATCATGCCGTAAGCCCGAGCTATATAGTTATAAAGTACAGGAGAGCCAATAACGGATGCCTGACAAATGACCGCGAGTCTGTCGTACGTTCGCATAGTATAATCCGCGGAGTCTCCTCTCTCGAGTAACACGGACGAGGGGAAAACGAAGGGAGGGAAGAAGAGACCTCCGGAGTGTGGACCGTGTGTGTGCATCAACGTTTCAACTTCTCAACCGCATGCTCCTTGGTAGCCGCAAGTTCTTCAGGGCGAGAACTCGCCCCGATGATGCGGTGACGCGTTTCTCTATGCGGCATCGTGTGTATACACATGACGATCGACACACACACACAAACAAACGATGCACGCGGGAAAAACACGGATAAAACCATCGGTGTATCCTCCTCGCTAAGGAATGAGGAAACCGTCCAGTCCCCGGTGAAGGAGGAAGCCGGGAGTCTCGGATGTCGGCGACCGACCGGTCCACGTTGTCCGCGCACCGTACTTACGTACCATAACACAAGGTGGACTTCGCCAGGCGGATCGACAACGGGACGACGCCACGCTCCGTGAACGTCACGTTGGGTCAGGTCTGGTCATTTCTACTTCCCACATACAAACGGACCTGTCCTCCAACACTATCGCGAACAGAGGGGTGCATGGCGGCTTATCTTTCCACTCTTATAGTTTATACTTCACTATTGTCACTTTATTTTTTGATACTTCTTTTCAAGTTCTTTTTCTCCCAGAACGCGAGACTTTTGTTTTTATTCAGGATACTTCGATCTTAGTGTCGAGAAGCGGTTTCGATATTTATTCTAAATGGGTCTGTATATAGATTATATATATACATATATATCTGGAATGTGTCTTCGAAGATATATATATGTTAGATAACAATACGGCTTTTATATATTTTAACATATACTTTATTTTTGCGGGGGGTAAGTGAATACGACTAATTTTCTTTAACTCTTCCTATCTCATGATGATTTCATCTTGATTGTCGCAATGATTAGATCGTCAAAGCAGTAAATCACGCAATGATTTATGCCGTTTATTCGCTCGTACTATATCCTCTTCTGCGTGGGCGCGCATAGCAATGGGAAGGATAACGTTATACGGGTCCATGTACGGGAATAATGATTGCCGTGACCTCGACCCGGTGGAGGGACACAACGGTGAGGCTCGTTATTTCTCGATCCCTCTCGGTCAGCGTAGTAACGAGTGAAGCTTCGCAGTCAAAGAGACACAGAAAGATTTTTTTTTTTTTTTATAACGAGGATCTTTACCAGTGCGCTAGAGAAGTAGGAACACAGCACGTGCGACACGAAATCGCATTGGAGAGAGAATAACTCTCTGTGGAGTAACCGTGAAAAAAAGCGATTATGTAACTGTTGCGGGGAGGGTATTATTACCGAGACCCCGTGAGGTCATCGCGTCGAATGGATCGCTCCTCAACGACACAATGACGACGACGATAGGCCTCTGTATGGCTATAATACTGTGGGAACATTTTGATTGACTCCCTCTCCATCACGAACGGCTTAATACCCAAGAGCAAGCGCCTCGTTTCTTCTCTTCTTTGCTTGCACAGTCCCGGAGTCCGTATCGTCGTTGGGTTAATGCATAATAATGGTAGCCACGCGATTACAGAGGATCCTCTCCAATGGATCGCGCGGCTGACGAGCTTCTTTGCGTGTAAAGTATGTATATACAGCTGGGTGAATATCGTTTCTTCGTAGTATCTAATCCGAGCTTCTAACGGGGAGAGCCGACGGCAACGTAGAAAACCTCAAGTAGGGTAAAGTGGGGCAAAATGGGCCATCGGGACAAAATGAGACAGTCGCGCCACTCGAATTTTATAGCAAAATGGATCGATCGTAAAATTCATGAAATTTTGAAAAAGTTCGATTTACAAGTTTCATGACCATTATTTAAGTTGCCGATAACTGCTTACCTGAAAAAAAAAGAGATCGCGAACGACGTTTAATGAAATTCTGTGGATTATTTTTAAATGGGAAATTATGTGATTTTAATATTATTTCATTTTAGTATTTGAATTATTTTTAATAGGGGAAAATTTATATTTTCGGACGAGAATAGTTTACATATCGCTTATAGATTTCGAATTATTTAAAATTCGAATTTTCCTTTTTTTTTTAATACAATTTAATGACGTTCTATTTTGGTCAATTTTCTTGTCCTAATACCCCAAGGGTGTATAACAAATCAATATTAATTCAAAGGTAGTGAAAAAGTGTTGTGTATATCGATAAAACTGCTTCAATTGCTAAAGCAGTTCATTTTGCCCCACCTTCCCCTGTACACATCGATGCCATGCAAGAGGCTTGAAGATGTTCCAACAAGTTCACTTCTCCTCGGGGTAAATCGGGTTTGCCGCTATTTCTGACGATTAAAGAAACAAAATAACAAAATGCAAAGAAAAAAAAATGTACACAAGTACTTGAAGATCAGAGATCCACGCGAACGCCGACAAGTCTCACATGATCCTCGTCGTGTTGCGCGCCCCATAAGCCTTGATGTTACGCGGTACCCGCGGTCCATCGTCTATTTCTCTTTAACCACGATTATTATGTATAACCCGGTGTGTTCAGTGTATTATGTACGTAAAGCGATGAGGAGAGCCTTGCGTTTGCTCGGCTTACCAGTTCGTTGCTTCGGTCGCTCGGTTTGCATGCAAAATTCCACCGAGAGAGACTGCCTAAACACCCGTAACGGATTCTTGATCCTGGGCTTTAGGAGTAGTCGAGCAACCGGAAATCGCACGAGTCTGGCCGTTTGCCAGGTCTCTCTTCTCCTCCTCTTGGGCTGTTTTTTCTTCTCTGCTCTGTGCTTGCAGACTCTCCCTCGCAAGGGGTAATAGCCTGGCAGCTCTAAACACCATGAGCCAACGGCGTGTTCACGCTGGAGTGAAACTCTGAAGGGCTTCGCCGTCTTTTTTCCCTCATCTTCTTCTTCTTCCTGTTCTTTGCAGACCTTTTTCTCCATGTGTTCACGTAACAACGATTATACTCTCTGCTCACGTGTGCCACGAAATTCTTCTCCCTCGCACTTGCGAGGTCCCCCCGCGGAAGAGCGGCTCGGGGAAGAAACGAGTATTTTCCCTCTAACGGAATCTTGATCTCAGCGCGCGACTATGAGCATTCAGAAATCTCACGAGACCACTGAATATTAGCGTGTTTGAGAGAACAACTCGATCCTCTCTCAATTTCGCAGAGTGTTACTGCCCGTTTTTTTTAGCGCGAAATACCTGTTTCGATGTGTTACGGAATAGTGGATGGCGTGAGTCGAATCAGCTTTTACGATTTGTCCCGATTTCTCGCCTTTGTCGTAGAACCTCAACGGTTAATTGTTAGTTATGCGAGAAGTCGTTCATCTTTTTTTCTAGTTTTTTTTTTTTTTTTTACGACCACAGGTAATGAAGACTGAAGATGAAACGTGAGTAGTTTCTCGTCGGTGGATCTGGTTCGTCTTCATAATATTCTTGTGAATAGCGTTAACCTTAATTAATTCGCATGGATTCAAGAAAATTTACTGAAGTTTCAGCGAGACTGTCGGGCGCGTTCTCTTCCTGCTCACTTCCTTCGCGTGCAATAAAATATAATTAATACTCGGATAAACCTGCTGGTGTTGATAGTTTACAAGTCGGGTAGAGGCGCTCCTCCGCGCCTTCGGGGAATTAAATTCTTTATCCTATTCCACTCTATAGCGGAACTTCGAAGGCGATCTATCCATCCAGTTGTCTTTCTTGCTACCTTACGCCTACCCTCTTCCTTGCATCTAATATATCTGGGCGCGATACTAGCCTTCCATTTGCCTCTCGTACTCGGGCATCAACGAGATCGGGTCTCACACAAGCATCGCCAATAGCCGCGGGGTCCCTTCGATGCAAATACGTAATCGACGCAATTAAGATCCTCTCTGTTGCCTGCGGTAACTACGTGGATACTATGATCCTCAGCCATGTTCTTCCCGCGGCACTCTCATCGAACTTTAACGAGTTCTTCATCGCCATTGCGCTCCGTCGTGGCTTCCGATGCCCGTATGTTCACCGAGAGCTTTCTAAACCGCACTTTGAATGTTGAGGACATTGGAATATGTAACTAGTCGGACAGGTGCCTAAGAAAATGGTAAATCGCCCCGATATGAAGCGGATGAGGCTTGTCATCAGATAGACTTTCATCCAAGAACTAGTTTTCTATACCAAAGGGCTATGTACGCTCAACAACTAGTTCCACTCATCATTGCGGCAAAGTCCATCGTACTTATGGTCCATTTAGCCAATTTAACAAATGTTGGAACAACACGAAGAAAAATGAATTGTTGTTTTAAGCAACTGCATGGTTAGATGTGCTGAAAGTAATGAGTTGGTTGGACCAACTATCGGTTGGGTAGGATAACCAATTATCTGATTGGTTTGCTTAATCTATTTCTGCCCAATCCAATTAATTAGTTATTTTTTCCTTCGCGAAGGCGTAGGTAAATCGAGTTGCGTGTATAACGTCACTGGATCCATTTGCTGAATGCCCCACTTGTGATACTCCGAAGATCGAGAAACAAGACGGCCCCATCTCGTAGGACCATCGAATGACTCATCTTCTTATTCCTCATCTGTAACCGAACTGCAAAACGCGTTTGCCCGTCTGTTTCTCTCGTCGTAGCGATGAGGCAGTTCTCTTTCAAGGTCGTTCAAGGTCGGGACACGCGGTGCAACGACCTTGCCGCTGATGCTGCCGCTGCTGTTGGCTCTCAGTGGCCGCCGGTAATAAACTGGTCCCGCGTGCGCAGCGTCCGGGGCGAGTTGTGTTCTCTGCGAGTCTTGGGGGAGAGAGCGACGGCAAACGGATGTTGCTGCACGCTGTGTGTGGCTATTTGCTGTGTGTTTCATGCGAGAATTACTACGGAGAGAGGTGGAAGGGATTGTGGAGATATACGTTCAAGTAACGTCTTGTCGTTTTTTCGTCTTTACCGCTTCTTCTTCTTGTTCTTCTTCTTATTCATTGGAGTGTTCCACGATCTGCGCATTTGCTTTTTCGTATTCGTGAAGACGGCTAATAATAAAACGCCGATCGTCTTGCATTACGGGCTCAGAACGCACCAGGCCTCTCACACCGTTCACGCACGAACGAACGTCCTGAACAGCAGTGAGATGGCGAGAAACAGATCGGAATCCAGCCGTACCTACGTATCGCGAGATTCTTTATTTGGAACCACTTCTGGCGTTCCATTCGCGATGTGATCTTTGCATCTCTTTTATAGTCATTTTTTTTTAATCCATCGTTTTCTTGGTATTGCATTCTTTTTAAATGGGTCTCGGGTAACCACAGCCACATTGTGGGATTCGAGAAATCTCCATTGCTTTACAGATTCTGCACAAATGACTGCTCCACTGATATTGCAATGAAAAAAATGATATTGTGTTTAAAAACAAATAGATCGAAATTTTCATTGTGAATACTAATAATCGAAAAATCGTCGAATGCGTCGTACAATTTTCTTCGTCCTCTAAGTGACCACACTTCGGATAAAAAATTATGATTTTCCTGCCGAGAGTGACGATGCATTTCAATTTTTTTTTATGGCAAATAATAAAAAAATTATGCGCGAAAAAAATTCATCAAAATATTTACAACTTGAAAAAGCAAATCTGAAATTCCGAAAATTTCGCTTGACACAAAAATAATTTGTGAAAATTTGTTGTACAAACTGTTCCGAGTTTATAGTTCATTATAATATTTTTAAAAAATTGTATAATAATGTATAAAATATATCAATGATATATCAAATATATTTTCAACGTATAATGGTATATTACGGATGTATTCTCAAATATATTACACCAAATATATAACAAATTATATGATTAATATATTGACAATATAAAAATCCCGGTACCCCCCCCCGGAACCCCCGGTATTGAGCGGTATTGAGCGGTATTGACCGGTATTGAAAATGTTACAGAAAATCCGCTATGAACCCTCCCGCCGTTGACGTCATTCTTTTCTTGTTCCTCTTTGTAATTCCGTTTTGTTTTTTCAGTAAAGCGTCTCTTTGCGTACTTGAAGTGCCTGAAACTCGCTCCAGCGTGCCGCCTTTTGCTACATCCGGTTGACTCTGCTCAGAGATCGGTTTATTCTTTTTCCTCGTCCTTATTCCTTCTTCGACTAAAGTAACTCTTTGCCTTCGTCTTATTTCTTCTTAGAGGTCTCTTTATTCCTCTATTCCTCTATAGCTGTTTTATAAACGCATACATACGTAGGTATATACAACAAGATTTATGTTTGAATAAGACGCGTCTGGCTTGATGAAAAATTAGCGTTAACCTCGTCGGCTGCGTGGAACAATCGTTTGCGCGCAATTTCTATTCTTCGTCAATTTTTATTACGCATTTACTTGGGTAGAGGAGTCAACGGTGGTTGACAAAGGCCGCTTGGTTCTCGGCAACCGCGTAGAGAATTTCCTTGACAGAGGATGCCGTCAATGCGACATCGTCGTCGCCGCACAGCCATATAGAATGTCTTTCGGTACTATGTTACCGTAGTCACCTCTCTCTGCGCAGCAGCAGTACATTTGAAGGCGGTAACAGCGAGAGAAAGAGGCAATGGATTCTTTCCCGAGTGCGCAAAGCTCTTAACCAAGGTTGACCGCGCGTGCTGCCCGCTCCGAGTTAAATTGGCATGAAGCGTGACCGTTGTCCACCCGCCGGTCGCTTCCGTATCGCGCTTTAATTACGCAATCTCGTCCCCCGCGCGCGTGTTCACCTTCTATACCGTTTTTCTTTTCGTTCTTCTGTCTGCCATACGCTTCTACCATTCTCATTCCGTTTCGTATTAATTACCGGCTTTAATTTTCACACCGCTGAAAGATTTAGTGTCTTCGGAACGCATAACCTAAACACGTGTGCCGCAGAGTCGCAGACACGGTTTCGCTTCGAAAACATTTCGTATAAACAGAGCCGAGTGCGCGTGAGGTCCCGAAAGAAATTCTTCTTTCAGCGAAACATAATCGGCAGAGATATGCTCGGAATCTCGTTCGCTCGTTTCTTGCGGGACTACCCGCTATTATATCGTGGAATAAAAAGAAGAAAAATATTAAAGTACTTGATGTGCGAAACTGCGTCGACGCAATATAACTGTTCTGAAGATTAATTGGCGAGGATATAAATTAGCTAATTGGTGCGACAAACTGTGAGGCGTGACTGATTCATGTGCTCGTGTCTCGACAGCTTTTTTCACAGCCTTCGATCTCTATTCATTATAAGAAAAAAAAAAATGAAGAATGAAAATAAAAATAAAAATTCCCAAGACGTCAACCGCTCGACGTTTTACACCCACGTAAATCACGTAATCGCGTTACCATTATAACATTCATTAGATGATATAATTGAGTTCCGTTACGCAATAAGAATAATATGCAAAGAGGATAGACCAAGCGAACGTGATTGTTACGCAGGTATTCAAGGGGGGAGAAGCGGAAGTTTAAGATTCTCTTGGCGTGCGAGAGTTGCAAATTTTCTTTTCGTTCCCGAGAGAGCTCTCTCGTTCTTGTTCGTTCGCTTATTTCGCTCTCGTTATCGCGGCCGTTTCTCGACCTTCGTTAAACTTTCGTAGATCTGCATTATAACTATAGATAAAATTCATCGCTCGCGGCGCATCGCTGCATCAGGTGGTTGGTACACATATACGGTATTTTTTTTTTTTTTTTTACGGAAAAGAACACACAGAATCCAGTGAAGATTCTCAGGTGAGTTACCCAATTACCATCTAATAAAGTCGATGTTCATTAACGCTGACGTTTTATGTTCACGAGTACCTAACATTTCTCGTATAGTTATGATTCCTTAACTCTTCGAAGCATATATTTTTTCAAAAAACATAATATAAAATATATTTGAATTAATTTTTTTTATTTATTTTTTGTACTTATTGTTATATTTATATAAATAATTTTTTTAATTAAAAATAAATGTTTTAATTATTTGTAAACTCGTTTAAAGTCCCATAAAATGTAGTCCTCAGCCAAAAAACGTCTTATGCTTCAAAGGCTTAAACCTCATTCTTCGAAACATCGTCTTATCAATTTCCTCTCAACGAAACGTCCACGAGACGTCCGGGATCCGGCGTTCAACCGGACGCTATAAACATTTTTTTACCGCTACGTGAAAGATTGAGGCGGAGTCTCCGGTGGTGTTCATACCAACGCGAGCCACTCTTGTGGCTCCAGAACAAATCGTAAAATATTATTTAGATAGGACCGTCGACCGGCGTTGTCATCACGAAAATTGCCCGACCTTTCATTCGTAAACCTTTCATTCTCTCGTATTTCACAGCACTCGCTCGCTCGACATTCTCAAGATTTTCGTATTCCCCTTCCCACATTCTCTTGTCTTGTACTTCACACGTAACGAAAAGTTCCTAAAGCGAAGCTTGAGAGGAAGAAATAGCCGTTAGATCTTGTCGAGGCGTTAATTGAGTTTCCCGCCTAACGGGAGAAGGTTGTACAATTAAATAAATTTGACAGAACAAACGTGGCGTTACGATAGTCGCGGGAGCAGCTCTCTCTCTCTCTCTGTGTAGTGTAAGATCCGTAAGCGTCGTTTCTTTCCTTGGCAAGAGGTTTAATCGTTTAATCGTGATTAAACCTCAGCGTTTCCCCCCTCATTCGTAGTTAATTCCATGCAGGTTCCTCGCTACCGCTGTGTGTTACGTGGTCGATGCTACGAGGAAGGGAAATATATATTTGTCTGTGTTTATATATAGATATATGTATATCCGCGGCTCATCGTCCCTCGTCCCTCGGTAGGACGGCGAATTAATCGCAGGCAATTTGCTATAAGGCCGCGTGTCCGACGCGACCCTTCCGTTCCGCGAGCTTCAAGAGTTCCCGCGGTATTCGCGATTTTGCTAGTCTTGCGCGTTGGCTATCAACCCCGAAGCGAGCGAGAAACCATTGCGAAGTAACTGGTCAAGAAGTCGATCCGAGACAGAAAACTCGAATGATGAACGGATAGCAAGCGTGACGAATTGGTAAAAAGGGTTACGGGTATTAGATGAAAAATAAAGAAAACGTTAAACGTAGCCGTAGGTTAGAGAGGCGATGGAAAGAAAAACGTGAAAATAAAAAATTAAAATAAAAAAAAACCGACTGGCGAAAAAGGAAAAGAAAGATAGCGGAGACGTGGAGAGTCGGAACGATGGAATAGAGGGATATAGAGGAGCGAATAAAAGCGAGCGGATAGAGGAAATAGAATAAAAATACTGGGAAGAAGATGCGAGTCTGTAATGAGAAGGCGGAAACCACTTGTACTCCACGGTCTCGTGGTGTCCCCATAGACAGGTTGTTTCGTCATCTTTTTTCTTCCTCTGTACCTCACTCTTTATCTATATATATATTTTTTTTGCATTTTATTCTCACTGACAAGAGTCCGGCGTAGTGCAAGTCTCGTACTATATAATAAACAGTTCTCTATTTTTCTTCCTCCTTTCATCGCGACGCGATTCCATCGTCGAATTCTTCTTGCGCTTTGCTCGAGTCTCGTACATCGATATATGTCGTTCGTCGGAGTACCGGAAGCGCTATCAGTTTTTTTATCCGTACTTCCAGGGCGCTTGGGAAATTACGTAACGTGTCTTAAGAAGACAGTATCCTTACATTCCCAAGCACAGTTGAGATTCATAAAGAGAATTTTGAATACTTGCCGGTGAAATAAAATTTAAAAAATGTCTACCATGCAGAAGATGCTAAGAACATTGATTTGTAATAACAATAATTTCAATAAGTTATTAAAAAAATTATATGAAAAAAGAAATTGAATAGATCATTCGGTAACTGAATATTTTTTAGCAGAAATTAAGTCGTAAATTTTGCAAAATAATGTAAATTGCAAAATTAATGTTCATAGCATCTTCCATATGATACATGTCTTTCGGGTTATTATTTCATTGAGAATTATTAAAAATTCTCTTCGGTTCTTACTTTTATCTCGGAATGTAACGATATACCCGCCGTAATCGTCGATGGAGTGGAGACTCGGTGAGTGACACTCACGGAGATGAGGCGTCACGATGCGAAAACGTCTTCGTCTTCTCCTTCCCCGTTTCGTTTCGACTACTTCATCGTCCTTCGTGTTCCGTGCCATGTGCGTGTTTAAAGGAATTGGTAGGGAAGGGGAGGGAGAGGGGGGGGGGGAACATTCTTTGCCGAGAGACGTCAACTCCTTTTCCTCCAGTTAGACATACGATTTGCTTTATTCCAGTAGTAGTTTCGACTAGTTAGCAGTTACTGCTGTATCTACGGTCAGACAGAAACATCAGGCGGGAGAAATGAAAAATCGAGGAGACTATCCATCGCTTGTTTCATTCGTATAAACTATATACATATAGTATATATAGTATATGCGAAGCTTGAGACGATTCTCAAAGCGGAACGAAATAGGTGGACGACGTTTCTCTCGTGGGCCGAGAATCCCGTTCGTGTCGCTCTGCACGGACGAATCTCTGATCTGCGTGCACCCGTTCCTTCGTCGTTTTCCTTATTGCTATATCCTTCTTCTTCCCATTCCGCTTCATCCAACAATCGCGATCTCCGTCGAAAAATGTATTGAACACAATCGCAAGACGCCGATAGAAGAACAAACGAATTACGAAGACCCGCGGAACGTCTACCGATTCGTGGTATATAAAACCGAAGTTTCGATTCCTTTACCCCGGTTATTCGCGATCATTACAGCACAGAGACTCGCGGTCTCGTAGTTGCGGAAGAATAAAATGGGCGGTTACCTTTAGGCTTTGTACATTGTATCGCGGTATCGCATACCAGAGACGAGCCAACCATGACCTTCTTTCACGGTTGATTTTTAACTTAGTTCGCGTAACCAATCCTCTCGTGCATTTATCGAACGTGATATTCGACTGCGACGAGTTGACGAATCGGTTTTATTGCGATCACGAATATACCGTTTTTATAATATATCGATAATAAATAATTATAATAATATTAATATAAACGTTTTTTTAATATATGATATAATAATTTATGAAGATAATAGAAATAAAAAAAAATTATAATAGTCTAAAGTATATTGGTCGATTGTCTTTGATTCTGATGATGCGCGTTAATTATTGTAATAAATTTCCCGTTTTGCGCGGTAAAGTCTAAACCTCCGGGGTATGAAACTCGCGTGTGAACGTCGCAGATCTTTGGACGGCGATTTCGTGGTATATACGTCGATAGAGATAATTCAAGAGGAGAGATTACGGTGGCTGTACCCGGCGCCCTCGATGACTGGATAGAGGAGATTCTCTCGCGAGCGCGTGCCTCGTTACAATCTCGTTTTCCCAAGCTTCATATCGTAGTCCCGCGATCATACTCGCGTCCTCGTTAAACCGTTTACGACTGTGGGGCTTCGATAACGGTCCTGCAGTCGGGGCAACTCACCAACGGCAGCCAGCGAGCGGCAACCAACAGGCTGATGTAAGTATGCAGTATACGTACACACGGGCTGTTGCAGAAAAGTATAAGCAACGACGCGATTTGCTGCTGCTGCCGCTGCAACGCGTCGTTGGAGTACGTGACACCTAAATCGAGAAATTATCATAGGGGTCGCATAGCGAGAAATCGATGACTAGCGAATTTTTCGATCGTGAAAATCGGATTCAAGAAAAATTGACGGTTATGTTGATTTTTTTTTTTCTGCAACATAAAAAAAAATTAAATAAACAATATAATAATTAATATAATAAAAAGTTATAATACAATAATATATTATGAAATATTATTACAATAATCATTATTATATTATTATTATTATTAATTGTACTATATATTTTATTAAAATATATTTTTGCACATCACAGATTTTGATAATTTTTTTTCCTATCGTTTATTTCGAAATTTTGATACTCGAGATTTTTTCATTTCATTTAACTACCATTTAGCCAATGACAGACAGAACCACATTTTCTCTTACCCGGAGGTCCCTTGTTCGCGTTTAATTTTATTACAAAGTTGCTTCGCGACTATTAGAGCAAAAAAAAATCACATCAGCGCCGGAGATCTTCAATCAGCTACGGATTAAGATCGAGTTTGCTTGACGCGGTTGCGGTGAATCTTCCTCACCCCGAGATTTATTCCGCGAAACACTCGTGAGCCATTGCAACCTTGAAAATTCTCGCACTTTCATTTATCATCCCCGCGGCCGGGAACTCTCGTCGTACACCTCTATTTATTTTCTCTCTGAGGCTCGCGAAGAATCCGCGACGATAAGAGAAGAAGAGAAGCGTCGAAGGTTGTATGTGTAATGCAGCTTCGCCTCGAAAATTGTGTAACTTGAGGAGCGTGTAATACACCTATATAACATTCTCCCGGAGCTATACCGGCGTCAGAGAAGTAGAAACAGCGAGAGCATTGAACGTCCGAGTAGTAAATTCGAAAATTATGACGCGGCCGATAGGCAATACAACAAGCATATCGTCGTGCCACGTGTACTATGCAGCAACCATTATAATTCATTAATTTTTTTTTTCTAATTAATCCTTTTCTATCGAAGTCAAACAGAATTTTCTAGTTTTAAAACACGAAACTCGGTTTATCTTCTATCATAAAATTTCAACGACCAAATCGCGAAGTAATTATCGATAATGTGTGACACGGAAAATTTTCACGAACCTATATACATGTATCACATCCATAATAAACAAGTAACGCAGTACTTATCATAATACGCGAAGGCCGCGCGTATACTATAGTTACCGGAGACATTAGTAAGCCCGAGCGTTATTAGTAACAATCTATTCGTACAGTACCCATGTCGTATACGCGAACGTGGAAGTTACCACTACTCTATATAACGTTATAGTATAATACCCGAGTACCTTCTTAGGCCTATCGGACTCGACTATCTTTCGCCAAACTCTTGTTTCTCTCATTTTCTTCGCATGAACTGTCAATTATTTAGATTTACGATTTTCCAGTCTTCGATCCTTCTACTTCCACTCGTTCGCTGTTTCGTTCCTTCCTCTCTTCGGGCCGCAAAGCTACGGAGTCACGGGTATAGGGAGCGATTCTCCTTGCCATCGGCAGTAGTGATAGTTATGTGCGCGATGCGTACGAATAACACACTGTTATAGTATATATAAATGTTATACGATATGGGTAGGATACACCTACATTCATAACTGTCTAATATATATATATATATACAGGTTGATTCAGAATGAATATCGAATTCACTTCTCGCCCTTTATGAATCCAAAAAAAAAAATTACTCCATTACTTTAAAATTCACAAAAATTTATTTTTTTAAATTGAAAGTCAAGTTAATTAATAATTTAAATGAAAAAAAAAATTGCTGTCACTATTATTACCATTGTTATTACTATTTTTAAATTTTTTTATGGTAATGAAATTTTTTTTTTATATTAAATTGAAAAAAAAAACAGATTCGATGTTTGTTGTAAATCATCCTGTATATATATATATATGCGAAAACTATGCGCGAAGCGCACTCACTGGTTGCCGCGCTTCTCTCCTACGTGAGAATATATAATTTACTCTCGCGTACAGGTAAAATGCATGTGCGTATAGTTATATGCAGTACTGTTTCTCTGTGCGCCGTGGATCAACTCTGTTCTGTCGACTATCTCATCTCTGGATCGACAGGGAACGATGATTAATCAGCCAGATGGTTAATTGAACGATATAAAATGATTGCTATGAGAGGTAAAGGAGTTTACCGTTCGTGGCTCATCGCGTCGCGGACCCTTCGTCTTATGCATACGTGAAACTCATATATTAATGTTTATAATAGAGCGTAGATAATAGTACTTTGCATACGTGAACAATGCTAATTATTATGGAAGCGAAAAAAGGAAAAAAAAAATGTAGAAGAAGAGCTATAATCCGCATCTCCCGATGCTATTAGATCTAACTGCCTCTGCCTCAACTCATCCGCGTATACCTTCGCTTACTGTTATAATAGTACTTATGTACATGAAAAAAAAAAAAATATTGTGTTGGAGGTAAAGTAACACGATGAACGAGCGATTTATCTCTCGTGTCTCGCGAATTTCATGTTAAAGCTTATTCGCGAATGAGCTTCAAGCAGATGTGGGAGAGAGGGGTAAAGCTGATGGGCGAAAGAGCAAACTCGTGCTCGAGTGAGTCCTTTGATGTTACCGACGAGAGGAACATCCTTCGACGATGCCGCTCCGATATCGACGAAGTTCGAAACTTTAAACGCAGATGAAATTTATGACGTTCGGTAAAATGAGTTTTTTTTTTCTTTTTTTTTTAAGTGCCTTTTGTTCGCAACAGGTGAACAGACTTCTGAATGGAACGATTTACATGTGTGTACGTTTTTACCTTTTATATTGTTCCTTTTTTTATTAGCGAAACAAGATAGACAAAAGGCTACCATTTGTCACGTTACGAATTGGAGTCACGTGATTTTTTTTTTATTTGCTCGTCCGTCTACTTCGACTCTTTATGTCTCGACCGCCCGGTTTCGCGGGAGCCGGCGAGGAATGATGGATCTCTACGTAAAACGGCTACCGCGAGAGATAATCGCGTCCTGGCGATGCGATTCGATTCAGAACTTCTTGCACGACTTCCACAGAGCGCAACGACGCGCGCGCGGTCTTGTATTTCATTCCAGTCTATTTTATTGTCAAACGTTGAAACCCGTAGAATATTTCTTCAAACCACTGGCCGAGATCTACTAAATCTTCCTAGTCACCGCGGCGGTACACGCGCGCGCGCGCTGAACACGTCGGAAACGTCTTTCAGAGAAGTCTCGACGTCGATTCTATTATTAGAATTCGATTACGAATCGGAGCAGATTCGTTCAACATTAAAAAAAAAAATACGATAACAATAAAAAAAAAACCTAAAATCCACATCTCTATATCTTCATTCTTCTTGGAAGAACGTTTCTGCGTTTCGCCTTTCTCAACGTTTTCTTCCGTAGCTTTTAACTCGTTTAATTTTTTTTTTTTCAAATGTATACCAACCGACCTGCTTCCTCTTCGTCAGTTCCGTCTCTTCCTCGGAGAGCAACCATGTCGACCGTCTGTCAATCTGTCACGAATCCTTCTATTTTCAAGCCGGCCGTCAAGTTCTTCGCGAGGTCCCTCGAGCACAAACGAAGTCGAATAGAATGAAGAAGAAGAAGAAGAAGCTAAAGAAGATAAGCAAAAATCTCGAGGAGGGCAAGAACTCCTCAAAAGGAATACGCGCACACGTTGGCACAGACACTACGTATGTTTTTTTCATTTTTATTTTTTTTTCCTGGTTTACTCGGAGTTTATAGCGAACTCATAGTTATACTATAGTCGTGGCCGAGAAAGAGAGACGCCTTGTAAGGCGGACGATCCGTTTTGCGGCGAGAGATGAGAACTACCGGAGGGTCCCACTCGGTATCTCTCGAGTACCTTACACGATGATCCATGAGCGAAGTCAGTTAACCGAGCTAACGCATCACTGACGAAGGTTCTAGAAGCAGAACGAAAAAAAAAAAAAAAAAAAACTTCGCAACATACTCATTGGAGTATCATCTCTTTGTACAGTTTCTCTCCCGAGACAGAGATTGTGTTGACGATGATGATCGCTAAGCCGCGAGGGATCGGTACACATCCTTATAAAATCCGTTCTACTCTCAATGCACACACGGTATGGAGAATTTATTATACGGAAATCCCGATAACCCTGTAACCTAATAATATCGACCGCAAATCAGCCTACAAGTTCCTCGAGAGAATGAGACTATAATCTCGCAATGTAAAGTAGATCAGTGCAAGTTGCTTACCTTCCGATATCGAGAAAAATTAATAACATTGGTCAACTGTCTTAGATATTTGATATTTAAGTCTGTGGCTTTCCCTTTTATTTTATTTTTTTTCTCTCTCTTCAACGGCAACGCCCGTAACAGAATTATTTCCTAATGGATGTGGAAATGAAGACCTTGAAAAAGGGAGATCGTCGAGGCGAAACGATCGTCAGTCCTCTCTGCGACTAAACCTCAACACTCGTGCAGTCCATGTGTATATATATAGCGGGGACATATATGTATACCTTGAAATGGATGCACCTTACTCTCGGTAATCAGTTCAGTATCACGAATTTCTGTTTTTTTTTTTTCTATGTTATTTAACGTCGCGGATTGCACGTAATTCTCAGTGGCAATTAGCTCTATGAGCGCAGTGCCCGAGTGTATGAGAGACTTGCTATAATTATTCGGGCAGCAACAAGCGCGAATCAGTCTATCGTTCTCTCTCCTCGGCCGTGTAAATCCGACTCTGCTGTGTGCGTAGATACGCGCCTTAATGACGTTCCGAGAGAGAAACCTCTCGGAGTAGAACACACCCAGCAGAAAGGGCTCTTCTACTCCTCCTGTACTCACTACTTGGCAGTATGATTCCCTCTGAATACTTCTGTTAGACTCCCGCGAGAGATTCAACGAGAAAGATAGGTTCACGAGGACGAGGCGGACGACTTACACACTCTCGTTATTGCAGCTTTAATTAGTTCGTATACTCTCTGGCAACACAGTAATAGTATGTAGAATATATACCAGCGCGCGATAGATTGTTAAAGGGGTTCGAAGCGTTTTGCACGCACGATGCAAATAATTCTTAGGATGTTGAAATTTTTATAATTGCTACAATTCGTGATAGACTCAGCTCACTTTTTATGCAGCAAGGGCAGTGGGTATAAAAAAAAATATCTCTTGACTCTCGTATCTCACTGACAAGTTTTCAACATTTATATTGTAAAGTTAATATTATATTATATTAACAATTTATTCAATTTTTATTTGAAATGAATAAAAATGTAAAAAAAAAAAGAAAAATTTCTAATTTTTTTATTTTTATTTTCATTATGACGCTTCGTGTTTTTAGAATTCACAAATACCTATAGTTATTCTTAAAAATAGGATCTTATTTTATTATTATTGTAAATTTCATATTGAAGATACGGAGTTTTTTTTTATATATACACTTCCCTTCTCATTGTTAATTATATTTCCGTACATCGAGAGAGAGAGAGCAACCGTGTGGAATTTACCGAAAAGCCGAAGCAATTAAACGTGCGAGACTTGTAACATCGCTGGACCGTTACAGTGTGAAATAACTTAGCGCCTGCGAAAACGGCCTACATACACGCGTTGAGGACGCGGAGACGCATTTATTTATTTTATTTTTTTCTACACTCATTTTTCGCGCAATCCGTATAAGTAATAGTCGCGTAACGGCTTAACTACTTTTAGGGTACGCCTCGCTGACCAACGACAATATGTATAACAGCAACTTGGTATATACTTACCGACATGTCTTTTATTCTCGTCGGCAAAAAGACATACTCTCTGTTACTTTACCGCTTTTCTATTCTTCGATTCTTCTCTCTCGTTTTTTTTTCGCAACGCTCGTGACTTTGCCGGACAGTTAAATAAAGATAAAGAAGGCGAAAAAAAGGAAAAAATAAACTCGGCTTCTCCACTTGGTCAGCGACTCTGTTCTCAAAGAGGAATCGCGAAAAATTCATTTCAATCGTAAAAGGAACGTATCACAAAGACTACAAAAAAGAAATTGTATGGGAGCTTTTTCTCATAAAAAAAAAGAACGGAACGCATCGGTGTACGAGCGAATCGCAAAGAACTATTCTCGAGGAGAATTGCCTTTACGCACAGGTATTATATCGCTCCCTAACCTTCGACGTACACCAGATCCGCGAATCCATTTACATACGCAGATAAACCTCTCGTGAGCGAAGCGCGGAGCTTCACCGCGTGGTCGGACCTGTTGCAATTGTCCAGCGCAGAGGAGAGTGCAGTTAAGCCTTCGAACTTGAGATGCGCGCAGAGGCACCTTAACTGGAGCTGATTGCGCTCACTTCGGTCTCTCCGCGCTATGAAAACTGGCAATTGCGATCTGTAGAGAGCTCTATATACTCCGTTTCACAACTGGAAGGCTAACCAAAGAGGCGAGTCTGTGGAAACTCTGCAGACTTCTCCTCCCCTTTCCTTCACGTTTCTTCTTCGAAACTTCGTGGCGATGGACGATGCTCTCGGCATCAAGAATTCGCCGCTTCGTTTCACCTTTCGGTTTTCAACGGATAAGAAACCGAGGAAATTCGAAACGCGCGAAAGAGAAGAGGAGGAGGTCGAGATATTTACGGTTATTTCGTACGTGCGACAGAGCGTAATGCTCATTTTGCATTGGCATTCAATCGTAGACTGTCTCGTATCTGTTGAAACTACTGTTCTTTCGTTCTCTTGTATACATACATAAGTATAATATATCGTTTACTAAGAAACAGAAGGTATATAATCCATAAAGTATTACACGTCGAATACTCCGAAATAAGTCCCTCTGTTTCTCAGTCGTCAATACGTTGCATCGAAGAACTAACAATCAAAAGGGCCTAAGTTTCGTCCTAATGTAAAGGAGTTACGGCTTTTAAATTCTCAGGCCTCGATATATCGCGATACGCTCTCACGGGCACGCGGTTGACGTTCGCACGAGTTCTCTCAGGTACGGCGATGCCAAGTGCGTTAACCGCGGCGTCGGCGAGGGACACTCGCCTCTGCACCGACGACCAATGAATAATTGTTCGAGCAAAGCAACAGTTTTTTTTTTTTTTTCTCGACACAACCCGACCTTCGTCAGTTTTCACAGATTCAACATTGAAACGCAGACGGCAAAGTTAAAGATTAATGAATATGTCGCGAAAACGGTAAAACTTTGCATGCAGGCAGTTAAACGCCTTCTTAGATATCTTCGCTTCGAGATATGTTGGGATGTGTTCTGGGAGATGAGATTCTAGTGTACCTTACATATTAAACTACGGACAGCTTTGTCTGGCTTCTGAAAGCTCGTATCCTTGATGCTTCAGACAAATTGCTTTCGTATCTATATACATGTATATGTGTACAAGTAGTAGCGAATCGCTCGAAGGTGATCGTAACGCAGTCGCGGCTCTCGTGCTCTCGGCATGATATTATGACTCGGAAATTAAGCAGACGAGGCTGGTCGTTTAAGCGAGAGCCATAAAATTGGCCGATCGACTATTCGCGCCTGTTTCTTGCGCTCCTCCTTTTCCTTCTTCATTATTTTAACATTCTTTTTTTTAGTCTATTTTTTTTATTTTTTTTTATCTACGTTATAGTCTTCTCGTTGGGAAGCCCGCGAGTACACGGGGCGGTCTATTAATAAAGTTGCGGTAAAGCGAGCACAGAGCGTCGCGGATGTAATAACGGGCTCTCGGGGCTCCTGCTTGATTATTCGGCTGCTTCGCTTGCACACACTTGCATTAACGGTCGTGCGCGCGCGCTGAGAGATCATTAATTCGTCGACTATAAGGGAAAACGTTGAGAGTTGAGATAGATTACGAAAAAAAAAAAAATAGATAAAAAATTATCAAAGAGAATATAACGCAGTAGCTACGATAATTCAAAGTGTCAGATCGCGTAACTGTAAACGCCGCTAGTCGGATTCCCCCGTGCGGCCATTCGCGTAACAGCGGAAGGTCTTTCCCTCCCACTTTGGTCCGGAGAAAACGAATTTATAATTCGACGCGATATTTCACACGACGGTTGATCTGTGCGCAACGCCACACACCGAGAGAGATTTTTCTATACAATATTTCATAACAATAAAAATAGTTCGAATGCGCGTCGAGCACAAGCCAAGAAAAGCAATCGGGGAGAGGAATCTCTGCATCGAGCCAACGGTAAAATTAGTGGTCACGGTCAATATGTACTCAGACATCGTTCTCAGCCAGATTCTCCCGCGGCTTTGGCTGCGAGGCAGCTAACCTCAATTTTCATATATTGTTTTTTTTTTCACACTCGGAATGCAAAACGTTCTGAAATATTGACCAATGCACATTCATGCAGATTCTGCGGAGAGCGCGTATACGTACCGGTCGAGTAAAGCGCTCGTAATATCGACAACAATGGGCGCGAGAAACGAACATAAAGTATGCAAATTTTCCAACTGTCTATTCGTCTTTATCTTTGTTTTCTATCTTCGAAAACTCGAGAGTACAGTTGGCCGATTTTTTTTTTTCCTTCTTTTTACGAGATGTTCCAAACTCTCGGCTATCTTTCTACCTATCCGTGTGCGTAGGCGTGAATACAGCACATTACGGAGTCTTTTACTGTTATGTCAGAAGTATGTGTACGCGTATAACGATGACGCATTTTTTTTCTTTTTTTTCGCGCCTCACGGGGCTTGAGAGTCGTGCGAGAGTTTGTAGACTCGTCGGTAGCTGGCATTGAATACTTACGGTCAAACAGTGTTTCTCGTATTCCCCAAGTATCATTTTCCTCGGGTTTATAGTGGAGCGCGGTGAATTCGTATATACAAACGCTTTGCTTATGTACATATTATTCGCGTATACATAGTTTCGAGGACTCGCGAAGAGAATTCTCATTAGTATGTGCGGCATTCGCCGAGTCTTCTGCGGTCTAAGTAGACACGCGATGGACGTGTCGATGAAGGAATGCCGGCCACTCGAGCTTTGCCTTTTAGTGTGTATACTTTTGTACCGGTGACTATATTGCGTGGCTACGTGTTAGGGGCCGACAATTAGGAATACCCGTTCATGCCAAGAGTTTCTCGAAAGACACGGGTCTCGAATGAGAAAATTTTTTTTATATAATTCTAGTCGTTAGTCAAAGAGAAGAACTAACTATACACTTGACTGTTTTCGGTTAACAGCTCAGTGCCTAACACCTGACTCGTCTCGACGGCTCCTAATTTTTTTTTTTTTTTACTATAGTTCGTCCTCCTTCCGATCTTAGCACAGACGTTGATGCGATGTTATTACAGAACTGACGCAATGCCAAAGAACCTATCCTAATTATTACGGGATTTTTTCAGCACTGTGGGCGTATTTGGGGAACGGTCCCGGGCCAACGAGAACCCGGAAACTATAGTACCCACAAACATTATCTGCCTTTAGTGAGCGTAGAATAAATCCGTATACACCAAAGCGTCGTTACCTCGCTTCGGTAAAGACTCGCTGACCCGTATTTTTCTTGGGAAGATAGAGAAGATAGAGAAGAGAACGCGGGCGAAGTCGAAAAATTTTGTGGGTGAACCGTTAACATCCTGCCGACGATTTATTCTCGTGAAGCAAGTAGATACGGCAGTAGGTGATCGGACCTTTCGCTGACGCCAACAAATTCACATATCACGCAGAGTGTATTAATCTTGGCATTAATAAATGTCAAGTTCAAGGTTAATTAACCGACTTGATGCGAATCACAAGATTTCTAAAGAACTGTTGAGGTGAGCGTATCGTTACATTTGGAGCCAAGAGAGAGAGAGAGAGAGAGAATTGAGCATTCAGAGAATTTTCTAAAAAAAAAAAATCGTATGAAAGGCGCTATATCAATTTTGCATGATAAAAATGCCAAAAGGTTATTAACAAATTTGAAAAAAAAATTGTTTAAGGAATCATCCGTCAACCTAACATTTTTTCAACAGAAATTGATTTGTTAATTTCTCCAAATACATTTTTTTCAGAATTTATCTTAATTTTCAAATCTTTTTGTTTATAGATAAAAATTTCCGAATTTTGCATACGTTTTCGTAAAAAGACTACGCGTAACACTTACAAAGTTTACCAACAATTATTGTTTTCACTTACTTCTTAACAACTTTCTGAAATTATTATTATGCAAAATTCTTCTTAACACATTTGATTTTTTTCATATTTCTATCTCACGCGAAAATATTTTAAAAAATGTCAACATCTCACATTCCGCTGGGAATCTAACGATACACCGTCCGTATTAAAACAAATGCGTTTTCAATGCACGCGTCCGAGTCATGAAATAATAATGAGAATGACATTGGAGTCACGAAATAAATGAGGACGATGACGACACAATAAGTTGACCGACCGAAACCGGAAGTGACTGGCCCATGGAATACAGGTCAGTGGCGCCGACTGTTATAATTGCGTTCGCGGCTCGAATGATGATTTCATTAAGAACTCACCAGTGGTCCGTTCGGTCAGCAGCATTCTCTTTAACCCGATGACGATGTCGATGATGATAATGATGATGATGATGATGATGATGGAATGACGTCTTTGCTTCGTTTCTTCTCGGCTCTATAGTCATTCGGTTCAGTGGAACCGTCTCTGCTTGTCGCCAACAGCGAGTCCGATTCTACCTTCCAACTTTGCTTACTCGCCGCTCCTAATTCGTTCTTATAATCCTATTTTACTCTCAAGATTATAACAAGCAGAGACACGCGAATGATCGATAGATCTCGTAGAATAGCAGTGATCATTTATGCCCCCAATTCTTTTTTATTATTCTCATTGTTCTGGTTCTTCTCCATTCTCCAGTTCACCGTCTTTATCGACATTTTCTCAACACTAAACATTCGGCTCAACGATGTGCAATAAATATTTCTCACAAACAATCGAATTCTTCGATCGACGCGTTGGCACAACTTCCGACACGGAGATCCAAGAGAATTTTCTATCTTGCGAGGCTTCTCGGCATGTTTACAAACGATTTCAAGTCGAGTCATCGTCGTATTGAAGACAAGACGATGGGTTGCACTCGTCTTTTCTCTCTTGAATCTTGCGTCAGAGTCTTGTGGCGCACGCTAGGCGAAGAGACTCTCGAAGAGTATAACGGTACAATTCGTCTTCTCGCTCCGTCGCATTGGCTCTGCCGCGTTCGCGGCGGCTGCTGCTGTTGCTTGCTGCTGTGGCAGATAGATGCGCCGCGCGCTGATACGAACGAGAGAACTCGAAGAATACCAGACAAGTACAAGATCACGGTCTCTCGTACACTACTGTGTACTCGACCTGAGAGAGAATTGCTCTATACTCCCCATCTGCTGGAGGACACAATGCATCTTCATATATGATGAACATAACTCGACGGGTATAGACTACTATTCAATAAAGGATCCATTGAAAATATCTCTTTGGAGGCCTCGTTAAACGAATCATTATAAAAACCGTTTCGTCTTTAAAGAAAAAAAAAAAAAGAAAAATTGTGAGAAAAAAAGCGTAGCAGACATCATTAGTTTGGATGTAACTAGCATACCGATCGGATAACCGGTAAATGACATTCCTTAGTCTCACCAGTGAGACTCGTTACGCAATGTTTCATTTTTTCGAAGGGGCAAAGAGATTCATGATTTGCATCACAAGTCTTCGAAGTCTCGGCAATGAACTCTTGGGTACCCCCGTTGCTTTGGCAGAAAAAAAAAAATTACCGAAGAATGAAGGGACCTTCTCGAACAGAATGCACAAAACATATAACCAAAGAGGCGTCCCTCTCGCGAACGGTACTCGATGTCCCATAGACACCGAACTCGTGACGGCACGTAGATGCGGAGTCGATGACGCGGGGAGAGGCAATGGAACGCGTGAATACCTCTCGATGTCATGAATGCCCGAGCGCAGTCATTGGGGCTCAATAAGTATATGTGTACAATGTTTTAGTAGACGGAAATTCGAAGCTCGACGTCGGTGTTCCCAGGATAGATGGTCGTTTGCCCTAGAAGAATATCGCGGAGAGCATAAAACGCCTGTGGAACATCTCGAAAATTGCCGCCCGCACTATCCGCTAGTACTATATAGTAGTAGATATATATATATATCGTTGTAAGAGGTTCAGTATGAAACACTGCCGATGATCGGTAAATCGGGGAGAACGCTGGTTAGAGATTTAACCCCGTTTCTACGAGAAGAGAAATAGGCACCAACATAAAGTGCACCTTTGGCTTATTCCGAGTAACATAGTACGATCGCCACACAGGCCGCGAGAGAGTTGGCTTCTGGAGAATGGAGCAACGGTATTGCGCGCGTCTCTAGTGTGTCCCATTGAAATTGAATTTTGCCGATGGTCCACTCTACGATGCTCCGAGAAGATGGGAGGATAAATGTAAGCGAGTTTTACTACGATGAAGCGAGATGAGAGGAGTGCCGCAGAGAGAATGTAATCGCGTAATTGCGGGTAAATAGGCAAATGCATGGAGAAGAAGTTCCCAGGGAACGCGGCACCCTTTCGGAAAGCGAACGGTGACATTATGTGGATATGTGGGCATAGATGTTCGCTTTGAGTCTTTGTAAAAAAAAAAGAAAAAAAATTCTATGGTACCTGCTTCGGCCTCTTGCCATACAGCCATTCCCGATGAGCCAAGTCGAGTTCATGTAGAGAACTTGGTGTACTTTGCTCGGGGTCTCCCATCAACTGCTGCTGTTGCCTTGTGAACCTGTAATTCGCGTATCTCCTTCTACCGGTTTTATCGAGTTGACGAGTTCCGTCATTACGCATCGCCGGTGAGAGAGACAAACACGAATGTTTTGCAGTGAAGCAAAGTGAAGATGTACTTGGGAAAAACGGTATTGCCGTTGCGCCTCGGCAGAAGGATTAGATTATAAGCGGTAACGTCTCAATTGCCATGTGGAAAATACGTCGCACCCGGAAAGCATTAAGAATTAAATGCCCAACGATCAAGACAGCGGGTCGCGTAAAGTTTTATAATGCACGATCACACGAACGTCAATCGAATCGTTTCCGTAGTTCGGAACTTTAATGCTCTGGAAGAGCTCTGCATTTTTTCCCTGTGACATCATTAAGGGGGTCGAGTCAGTTAAATTATGGCGATGTTCGCCATAGTATGGTTTTTTCTTCAGCCGATATAAAAAGCTAACAAAAAATCTATCATGTCAGAAAAAGTTTAAAGAATTTTTTTGCCATTTGAAAAAAAAAATCTTGTCAACCGGAAATGTCATTCAGAAATAAAAACACCTAAACCCCCTTTCCAAGTAAACCGGTTGATATCATTTTTTTCCCAACTGGCAGAAAACGTCTGCAAACATTTTCTCGCATAATAGAAATTTTTTAGATTTTTGTATCGACTGAAGAAAGAACCCATTATTTGGCGAAAATCGCAATAATTTATCTGACTCGACGCCCTTAATTCTTTTCGCGTTTCCGCACAAGACTTTGATTTTACGATAGAAGTGTCGTAAAAACGATTTCCGGTGCAATTTATTACTTTCAAGAGGTTACCATTGACCCGGCAATATTGTCTCTAATGGCTTTTTTCTAGGGAGGGGACACCCCGTTTCATTGCATTTCATAGAAATCCTCTGAATGTAATCGATTTCTAGTTCCCCCAAAGCCAAAGCGAATGGTGGCTCGATGGTCAGAGGTCACTTTGGGGCAATCGTTCAACTGTGGAAAATCGCTTCAAGCGATTTCCTGCCTGCCTGGTTGGCTGTCGCCATTATGCCATAGGGACAATTCGCAATCCCAACTATTAGCGGTAATCCAAGAGAATTAACGTCGTTCTGATTATCTCCGTATCTGCCGGAGGTCTGTTGGGGTCACCATGTTTCGATCAATGTTCGCCGACTTGTCTATGGATTATTACTAGGATCAAGCTAATGCCCTGCCATTACAATCAGACATGCTTGTTGTCGTTGTGGCGATTGTAACATAGACCCACACGACGTTGGCGGGAAAAACGGCGAAGTAACCGAATGTAGGTCTCTCGGAAATGGAATCGTGCGTGCAATCGCAGCGAAGAAGGTTCTTCTACTCGATCGAGAGAGGCGTAGAGAGTGTGTCTCTCACATCAGCAGTAAGCAGCATCAACACGCGAACGAACCGCTATGTACCGTATGGCATATGGTGCCTTAATCGTACTCATGTAGCCCAAGAGAATTGTAAACAATCTTACGAGCCACAGGGTGGCACACCGTAACCATAGAGACACCTCTTCACTCCTATGCCTCCTATGTTCATCTCTCCAGATGTTATGTTGTTGCCATTATTATTATCATTTTTGTTATTATCATGAGAATTAATTCGCGAATTAAACGTTCGCTTAACGACACTATGAAGGAATTATAATAGACCGAGATGAGATCCTCTTTAGAATTTTACGGTACTTTACGAGGGAGTCATTATCTTTTCTATTGTAAGTACGAGAAATAACTTCTGAAATACCTTGCGTAAATTACAACTGCCGCGTGACATGAAATACTCTATCGTCGAGAGATGATTAGAAACTTGTGTGATGAGAAAGGAAAGAAAACAAAAAAGTATTTGTCAGAAGTGGGATTCGAACCCACGCCCACAGAAGTGGACTGCGACCTGAACGCAGCGCCTTAGACCGCTCGGCCATCCTGACGATTTTGAGTTTCATCTAAAGTAAAACAGTTTTTACTCGAAAAAAAAAATTAAAAATACTATATCTCAAAATGTTGTGAGAATTGCTAACTTATTGTAAACAAAGGTTGATACTGGTTTCGTGAAAAAAAAATTAAAAAACAATTTCTGTCCGTTGTCTTGCAGGACGCGAATTTATCGATAGAGTCAAAAGAAAGCATTTGTAAGAGCCGACGAAAGCTGGCGCTGTTCATGCTTACTGTCGAGCAAAACAATTTATCGTTGGAGGTCAATAAGGATGAGATCTATTTTATCGATTTATTAAAGGGGGAAACACGCTTACCAAGAATATTCCGATAATTGTAAAAATTATGTTTCTTTTGATATGTAAAAAACTCATATTTGATATTCGCTTTTTAATTATTTTTTGCTTTGTACCAGTCGATAGAGAAGATTCCTTTTTTGTACTGCAAAGTTGGCAAAAGGGATGCACCGAGTCACAGACCACGAGACGAGTGAAATATTGACCAAATTACGTTAAAGTCGCTTTAAAGTGGCCAGTGCAACGACCTCTTTTCCTTTAACACTCTTCGATCTTTATTTTTATTTTCATTTTTTATGACTTTTAATCGCGTTTCCACCGCAGAGGATTTTTCTTGCGTCCGAGAATCGTCGCGTATCGGTGAACGAGGGTGGAATGGGGTAGGAGTACCCCGAAGGCTAATGGCGCGTGAAATTAAATCGTCTGTAACGTAATAGGAGATTCTGTCATAGAAAAGTTAAAACTCAAACGATTTTTCTCAACCGTGTTCACTGCCCGATAGTATATATATCCGCTACAAAGGAAATTAAGAACAAATCCGTTATAATAAAAAATATTGAGTAAAAAAATAAAAAAACATAAAAATTCGGAATCGAAGCAGAATAAAAGTTTCGAAAGAAGTGCATTTAAAAAAAAGTTCTATTGTCTTAATTTTTAATTCACTTCATTGATTTTATTTAATTTTCAACTTGAGGGCCATTGTCCAAAAGTATGGAACAAAGATACGAAAAAAAAAGAAATCGACGCAGAATGAAATTTCCGAAGGAAGTGAATTAAAAAAGAAGGTCCATTGGCACCAGCTGAGTATTGCACGGAGGCATAAACATGTATTGTACAAACTCGGTGGGGTTTGTCGGGGAACGCGGTTGGCTTTCGCGAATTAATTTAAGCAACTCTCAAGCGAGTAAAACGTCCGGTTTGCCTGGCGAGCAGCAACAGCAGCCCAAGCCACACATGCATCAACAGGACCGGTTGTTCAGCGGTAGAGAACTCTCCCAACTGCAATGCATGCAAACACACACGTGCGATTGCTCACTCTCTGTAGCCGCCTCTCCGCCTATAGAAAACTCTCGCCGATAGGGTTGCATAACAGCAAAATACTGCAACATACGCGAACGCTGCGGAGCCGGCATTTTCAAGTAAAAAAAAAATAAAAAGATATATTATCGCCGTTCGCGGTACGTAAAACGATTGCCGGAGCAGCCCAGAAAGTCCTCGTGATATATAAGCCGAGAAAAAAAGACATAACAATATTCGTACATGTATTATACTCCCGAGACGCTGTTTTACCCGAAAAGCTGAATTTTTTACGACAGTCTTACAGCACCTTGTACAGTATACTTACCTCGTGCGTAACTCGATTCGTGCGTGTTTCTTCTGTTTGACCGGCGAAACATGAAAAATAAAAAAACAGAAAGGAGAACTTGGAACTTTTTCATTTCCAACAGCTCTTACGGGAGTCTCGACGGGGTAAAAATGAAAGAGGGATTGAAACGGCAGCGGAGGCTCCCCAAAGTACTGTCCCTCACTTTGTCGGAGTCTGCGGACGAGTACAGAGAAGACGGCGAGACTCACCGGATCCCTTTGGCTCCAAAACAGCCAAAGTATCAATCACCGGGTTTTCTCACGAGCCGAAGTCTCGTTCCGTTTTTTTTTATTCTGTTTTTTTTTTTTTTTTTTTCACTTCACATCCCTCTCCGACGGCCTTTTTCGTAGACTCGAATAAAGGTCACCCTTCCCTGACGACCCTCGGCAGGTTCGTAAATCCTCATATTTTTCACGTTTACGGAAAGAAAGCAAAAAAAAAAGTACGTTACGAAAAACGAAGCTGCTACGGAGTTCACTGACGAGCAGTGGATATCTGTCTTTGGCATCCCAACAAGATATTCCGCCTGCTTGCATATTCCTACTTTCACTCGTAGTCCGCCGTAGCTGCCAGGACCTCTCCGCCGAGAGAGATCCTCGAAGTTCCATAGTAATATTTTTCCTTGCAGGTTACGAGTACTCGAGAACGATATATATACAAAATGATATAAACTGCATTTTCTTTGGATACGTCGAATCGATCATTTTCCAAACGTTACCGGGGAGAAAGAGTCTGGCGGGGGTTTTATTATTTTTTGGCAACTGACGGCGAAAAGTCGATCAATCGAGGACTTTTGGCAGGTCGTTTTCGGCGTGTATATCCGACGTTAGGGGATTAGTTCGTACGTTCTGCACCCAGAGTTATAGCTTCGAGGCTCTCCGCTCTCGATCTCTCTTCGCTTATCACGCGTCATCACCCGAAATCATAATAAATCGTGAGGGAACAGTGCGAGAGGGAGATACGTCAAAAAATTGAACGAACGTCGAAGAATGTCAAACTCCAACGTGGAGCATTATTTTTCATCATTTTTTAAAAATTTTTTCTTAATATTTCTACTTAAATTAACTTTTGCATAGTATTTTTTTTTGTACTCTCCGTAATTCATCTCTGTATTTTTCGTTCATTATTTTAATATATCGGAAGAAAGCTCATTTTTAAAAACGGCTCGAAATTTAATAAACCCGAAAATTCTTAACTTTTTACACTTGTAAATTAATTGAAATTTTGAAGACTGCAAATAAATTTTTGATTTTTTTTTGAAAATTCATGAAATAAATTTTGTACAACGCACAAGGAAGATTGAAAATTCTACGAAAGCGGACAAGGATTGATCACGAAATTATTTATTCTGTCCCAACTTTATCTGCGGCTTGCCTGTTGCTGCCCGTTGGGGGATGAAAAAAAAGGATGTGGGTATTATTGAAATCTGAGGGTGTATGCCAAACGTCTGTTGTGACTGATCCATTTCGGTTTCTTGCCCTTATCGCGGCGAACCCTCGTTGGTCTCCGATTCCCGCGTTGCTCCGTGTTTCTCGTTTTCTATACGTAACAATCGGACCCTCTCTTACAACAGTAGCTTTGCCATTTGGGATTCGGATTATAGTCCGTGTACCCCGGGAGTGGGCTTTTCCCCCAACCGAAGAAGTTCCGGTATCCAGTGACGACGAGCAACGGCCTTAATCACTCACGATCCTGAGGTCGTGAGCAAGAGATATATCCCGTCTAATGACCCGAACATAGAGACTCCCTCTCGTTCTCAGTCACGTTCAGTACCCTTAATTCACCGAACAAATAACTATAATCTCGTAATAATCGTCATTGAGATTGAATGAAGATTATTATGTCTCTGACGTCGCTCATCAACTACCGTGATACTCAATTAACAATATATGGAGATAATTATTTATTTGTACATCAATTTTTTTGCGGCTCGTGCGAAATTTCGAGAAATTAGTCTTCTGAGTGTAATTGTTATTTATTAATAATAATTAATTTCGAGAAATTAACTACTACCTGAAATTCGACCAAAAGTGAATAAAGCAAAATCAGGGGATATTGATCCCCGAAGTGCGATAATTATTGGTAAATAATAATGAATTGAACATTCGAGATATTACTCCCCTGAGTGTTACTGTCGTTTATTAAAAATGATTTATTTCAAGGAAAGACTTTCTACTGAAATTAATTATTCATAAACAACAATTAATTTTAAGGGACTTAAATCTCCTTAAATTAATTAAGTCCACTCAAATCCCCTGTTGCAGATGCCCTAAAATTATTTATTATTAATAAGTGACAATACATTACAAGGGATATGAAGTCCAAACTTTCTCGGCAGACTGATTATGCAGTCGATGTGAATTTAATTTTCTGTATCTCGCTCCCGATCTTCATTAGTTTTTTTCGGTTTCAATTAATCACATCGTAAATAACCCGACTATTTTTTCGTGAATACATTTTTTACTTTTTTTTATTTCCTGAATATCGAATATCTGGAATGGCGACATTTTTTCGCAACCCGTGAAAGAAATTCGCGTCGATGACGGGCCTCGCGAAGCCCGACACGGGAGAAAGGGGATATCGCGAGGTACGAATGTAGCGAAGGCATACACGGGGAACAGCGTGGGGCACGTCGATTCGCTTCATTCAGTGCGTGATACCTCTGAGGCCGCATGTGTGTACCGACGACCAACCGGAACGTTTCACTGTCTCTTCTCGACTCGACGAAAAACCGCGAAATCGAACGTATTCGTTGCCCCAAAATTCTCATTAAAAAAATCAATACCTATAATTTATTAAATTATTCCCGGTTTCACTTTCATACCTTAAAAAAAAATAAAAATATTTCGGCGGCAACAAAAAAAAATCGTTATAAATCGTTAAAAAATGTAATTTTACTTTTTTTTGTCACAACTTCCTGCGTACGAACTACCGTGCAAAAACGTAAAAAAATATATTTAAAAACTCCGTTACCCAAGTTTACGGAGAATTACGCATGTGTAAATGAATGGACAAACAAGAGCCAGTGAGACGAAGTGAGGAAAAGATCGTCGACGAAAAAATTACAAGGAGTTCGGGTCGTATCGAGTGAGATCGTAAAAAAGAAAGCGAAATCTTGATTGCCTGGTTAAGTGATCCGTGCTGCTGTTGGACCACTGCTACTATTGGTTGTGTGTGTGTATATATATATATGTGTGTGGCCCCTTCAATACGAGAGGGAGAGTGAACTGGTATCTCTGTACCTTTGAACACAGCAGTACGGATGATAAAAGTCAAAGACAATTGAGTCGTTCGGTTCAGCTGCTTCGTCGAAACTCGAGTGAAACGATTTTACGTTCGGTAAAAAATTTATCGACGAAATATTAACGTGTGTGCGTTTCTGTGTGCGTGAGGTGTGTGGGTGCGATACAAAAATGCTGAGAGATCGCGAAGAATTGAAGGAAGTGAAGAAGAATCGATGAGAAATCTTTTCACTTTGACTACCAACTATAAATCGAAGAATTTTAATAAAAAAATAAGAATCCATTGTATCGCTTCCTGGGAACTCGAAGACGGAGCGAAGTTGACTATAAGCCCGTAAAATGTTGATCGCGATGAAATTGGCACTGTTAGCTGTGATTTTTTGTTGTTCGATCGATCGATCGTACACCGAAAACGTATCGAATATACTGCGATTAAGCAAACCGCAAAAGACGCCCTCGATAAGAGTGAAAAATCCGGATTTCAACATATCCGATGTTTTTCCTGATAAGGACGATCCGTTGAAGGGACGATCGGGACCTCTGATAGCGTTCAGCAAGAATAATCCCGAACTCGATTGGAAGAATCATCTAAAGAATGTCGCAAAAATCGAGAGTAACAGTCCGAGAGATCTCGATCTCGACTTTATGAAGGATAAATTAGAAAAAACGGCGAACAGCGTACAGTGGCTTACGGATCTTTACGATCCTCTTAGATGGACGAAAGTGCCGGGAAATATCGACGACGAGTGTCGCCGCGATATGGATTGGTTTCTTAAAGCTCTAAAAGACGGAAAGCTCTGGGCAGCCAAGAGTAAGTTTTTCTAATTGGAATTTTTCATTATTGGAAATTTTTATAAATTGATAGAAATAAAAAAAAAATAAGTATAAAATTTTAAAAATGGTTAACATTGTTGCATCAAACGTTGAGCAATTTTCGATATGTAGCAAGAAATGAGCGTCGAATAAGCCCGACACAGTGCTGTAATGATCCCTCGTCCAGGGAGGCACATTAGACGGTTATTTTGTTTTGTCGTAGCAAAACTCCACCGTCACTGTTGCGAAACTTGTGCGGTCTCAACATCGTCAGGGGTTTAGCAACGAAAGTGTAAAGTAACCAGACAGGAAGGAGGTGAAATTTTTGCTCGATAAATAGTGTATTGCGACTGGCGGCAGTAATACAGAAAACTGGGGAATATATCATCACTCAAAGGTGCAATAAATATATCGTTATACTCGGGATTTCACAAATTGCGGTCGCGTGACGCAATCAGCACTTTTTTTTTTGCGGCATCGATGTACGCGCACGCGCGAGACTTGAATAGGAGAGTAACCGAAGATAATCGAGAGAATTTTCAGTATGCATGAGATTTCGTTAGACACGGCAATATCGCGAAGTCGTAAATCATAACGAGTGAAAAAAAGAAAAAAATTATTATTGACGACGATAAAGAAGCGGCGCGGACTCGTTTGTTTTTGTCGGGTACACTGTCCATTATATCATAATAGTTGTTCTGTTATACGCCGACTTTGCAATAAAGTAAACGAGAGATCCGAAAACGCTGTGTAAATCGTACGAACTCTACAGGTTTACACAGCTTGGATTATAATTGCGAAACTTTGTCTGTACGAGTCTCTTTCACGGGAGAGCAAAGAATTTCTTGCTCGCAGCCAGAGGGGAATGAACGGCCTTCTGGCTGCAGTTGCAACTGGTGTAACTACTGTTGCGCCCGCAATAGCATTGTTACACAGATGACCAGACCGATAAAACGAAACGAAGTCCGGCGAGTGGAAACGGCTGTAACCCGTCAGCCAAACGCTCGAGAGTTCATTTTGTTAGTAATCATTACATATTTTTATTAAAATATTACCGAATAACATTTTTTTTCACAGTGTAGCTTGCCGAGCGTCGTATATTTACATGTGAAAAAAATAAATAAATACATTTTTTTTAATATAAAATTGAATAAGTTAATAATTATTATAATAACAACATGTATACTATCGTATCGTTTTTATTTACTTTTGTACAATAACAAATATATATTTTCCGTTTAATAAGTTCGAGCGACTAATCACGTAACCCTTTTCCTTTTCGTGATAAACAACTATTTTATAATAATAATAAAAATAAAAAAATATATGCGGACTTTCTTAAAGCAATCTACGTAACTTTTGCGGCTAATCACGGCGATTAAATGCTTTCACACTTTTTGTTTTTCTCCGCAGCGATCGGGTTTAGTTACGAAACGCATTGACAGATACGAAAAAAGGACTGTTTTGTTATTAAACGATTAGCAATGAATAGGGAGTATTGATTAGCCCCGCCGAGTCACTGCCGGTTACGCGATAAATGCCATTCTACTCTCTAAACATCCCTTATAACGTTAATGACGATAGTGCAGAAAATTGGTTGGCTTCGTAACCGATTCTCCTGTCATAAGGAGAAAATGCCGTTTGGCTCGTGGTCGATGTTTTGTCTCTATGTGTCGCCGTCGATGGAGCATTTTTAACGCGCGGGCTCCGTCAACGACAACCGATGTAACCCGACCATGCATCGTTCGCGGACTGCATGCTGCGGTGCACTCGGTGCGAAGCGACGCGCGCCGTTGCACTTTCTACTCGATGTGACTCCGGGACTTTACGTAACTGGCAATGAACCCTCGCGGAAAGCGAAACTCCTAAATGCAATTGAAACGAGCAAAGGAGATCCAATCTTCTCGTCACGTTCGCTCTTTATTGTGAGATTTCACTCTCGGTGCGTTACCGGACGTAACCTTCACTGTTTTTACTATACGTGCTATAATAATGCACATTTATAATTATCAGGTCAAACGCAGAATGAAAATAAATTACGCTCTACCAATATAACATTTCTATATCGTTACGAATAGTATCGTTTTTATAAAATTATGCAATCTTTTCCAGTATAAAAATTCCTTCACGTTTTTTGCTATGCGTGCCACGATGGAGATTTATAATTATTAGGTCAAAACGTGAATAAAAATAAACAACTTCTAGAAATGTAACATTTCCATTGCGTCTCATTTGTATAGCGATATATAATCTTTTTACCGCAAATGGCTAAATTATTGGGTAATGTTTTACGATGATGTTTCTTGTGGATTGTTTTTACATTGATAATTGCGTAAATTTGCGTACATTCGAAACAGCAAGTTTAACACGACATATAATAATAGTATAACAATAAATAATAATAAAACATTTATTTATAATTTGTTTATTATGTTTTTATTTTATTTTATCATTACAATATTATTATCTCCCGCGATAAACTCAATCTTATAAATACACACTAATGTACTTAAGAGGAGGTGAAACCCTATCGAGTGCGAGAGAAATAGCGTGATCGGCGCTTACGGCGGTGCGAGAGAGAGGTCCTCGGAAACGTATTTCACCTCCTCTTAATTGTAAATGTAAAAACCAGCCACAAAAAAAAATCATCGTAAAACATTACCCAATAATCCAATCTCTTTTTTATAGCTTGTTTTTTACATTCACAATCACGTACATGTATAGCAGCGAGTTTAAGATGGGAAATGATAATATTACGATAATAAATTAAAAAAAAAAAATTAACAATATTAAAATAATAAAAATAATAATGGACTCATTATATTCTAGAAATGTAATATTTGCAATTGTATATGATTTGTATAATGCAATCTAATTTCTGTAGTGCAAAACAGTATTGCGTAATTTTTAATAATGCATTTTTTTTTTTTTTTAGTGTCAGACGCTAGTGGTCGTTACGGTTCGCAATTTCATTTCGGCAATGGTTTTTGGTTGGGTTCGAGTACTCTGTGCACCGAGCTTAACGGAACGAAGGAAGAGACGGGAAGAGAAAGAATCGCGGGTGTCGGAGGCGCGGCGGTCAACGGGGGCGATGTACCACCTTACACGGTCAAGTTTCATGTCGCTAGGATGTACCTCACGTTGCCGAGTGACATAGAGCCTTTGGTGAGTTACGACGCGACAGTGCGATACATTTTCTTTGGGGGGAAAAAAAAAAGGGCGATATAAGCTCCGCCGGCGAACGAGGCGGAATAAAATGATATAAATGGAAATTTTTACGGGGATGAAAGAAGAAAAAGGTGTTTCGGTGAGCCGACGGATATCCGTTGAATAATGTACCGGTCAGTGGCAAAGTTTTATCATACACGCCTGAATGGCTATTTCGCAATGTCTTTTCCCTTTTTTCTTTCTCTATTCTCACGAACTGCATCGACGATATTGTCGATACATATTTGAAGGTTATTGTTCCGTTCGCCCGTTGAAAAGCTCAATGGTTTTCCATTACGCGCTTAGGGAAGGAGTATACGCTACCCGACGAGTTTTGCACACAAAAGTAGAGTACGGAAAGTATGCTGTACGTATATACAACAGTTGGTTGCATCGGATTCATTTGACTACTCTTGGCATGATATAGGATATACAGTATGCATTCTATCAGCCCGCACAATGCAACCCCCTTGATGCACATCGAGAAATACAATATCTACTACCGTATATATTATCCATGATGGGAAAATCTGTGTACTCATTTTTATGCCACTCAGAAGTTCATTATAAAAGCAAATCTAAAGGGAGACGCCTGATGGAATAAAAAAATACTAAAAATAATAGTGAGATGAAAAAATGCGATGACAATGATTTCTTCTCGGTTTCCACATCCGCCTTATTGAGGCATGAATAAAGATTCTATATTGACGAACACAGCGAACCCGATCGACCGGTGAAATTCGAAAGGGGCTACGAACGAAATACCTTTCGAAACTTCGAACCGTCGTCGTCGATACCGGACGATGGCTCTCGCATCATTCGTTCCTAACGGGACTCCCGATGACCCAAATTTTTCGAGACTGTTTATTCATGGATTGAGGTCAAACTTTGAGTCTACGACCCGGCATCGTCGATATAATGCGTATGGTCAAGAACATTATTTTTTTTAACACGTTTTGTGACATTTATATGGCGAATTAGAAAGAGGAAAACACGTTTTTTATTACGGTAAAAATGATTTTTTTTTAAATTTCTTGTGTAAATCGTTGATTCGAAATTGTCGATTGTCGATATAAAAACCGGAGAAATTGGACAAGAAATTGCCATTCCTTTGCGAAACTCGAATTCATTTAACCGAATGAGATGGGAAAAAACGTGGAAAACGTAACGATCGCAGTTACCTGTCTTTCACGAATTATAACGAGTGGACTCGTTATACTTTCTGCACGTGGTGGGAGGATGCCGGAGGGGCAGGGGGAGAGACTCTCGAACACACAAACCCACCTGCGAATTATTTTTCCTTCGCGAAGCCGGGCGATCCCACCGAGTTACGTGTTTTATTGCATGTGCAATTATCGCGGCTGACCAAGTCGGAGAGTGCATTCAGCTCGTGTAATAATGAAGCTTGGCGAGTTGAGCGCGTTGTTTTATCCACCGCAGTGGAAATACTCAATTCATATATAAAAGAAAAAAAAATTCAAATTTGTCAGAAAAATTAAATTTCCCGTAAATAATTTAAAAAATCGTAATTAGTAAAATTTAGTGAAATTAGTTAAAATTAGTAAAATTAGTAAAATAGTAAAAAAAAAGCAAAATGAGAATTTTTTATTTTTGCGAAAGATCATTGCTAAAAAAAAAAACTGCGAAGTAGAAAGTCCATTATATTTTTATGAATTTCTTATTTTTCCTTCGATTTCAGACACGACAGGTATTTCTCGGCCTGTGTTTGCCGGGAACGTGCGACAGCGTGTCGTTGATGTCGATGCTGCGAGCGAGTGCCGATCGCGTCGAACGCGAGGGAAACTCCACCCACGGCCGTTCGAGCGGTCCGAAGATTCACATAGTGAAATTGAAGCTCGTACCGTCGAGCGATTACTCTGCATGGCTCGATCCAAAATTCTACGTTCTCGGGTGAGTATTTCTCAATAAAGTATCGCGAATCGGATTATATCGAAGACCGAATGAGGTAGAAGACGAGAAGATGTAATAAAAAAAAAAGCTTCCTAATCGCGAAAATCCCTGTCTGCTCCGAGGTTTCTTCCCCTTTTGCGACTACTATCCGTTTTTCTCATATAAAATAGTCCCGAAGAATCCTTTCTAGCGCGACTTCCGGCGTTGTGTGACGACATAGCAAAGCCCCCGAATGACGAGAACGACGATCACTTCCTCTTCTCCGACTCGGGGAATCCCCTCCCCAATATCACAGCGAATACCTCGAGACGGCTTACGAAACTTGCTTTTGCGCTGTTGGATGCTGCCGGTATGGCGTGAGCAGCAAAAGCCACCGGCAGAACCACCAATATATATATATATATATACATGTAAACCCGATATCCTCCCGTAATCGACTTTTTCGCATCTCGTGTATATAAACACGCTACCGATAGCTGCTGCACCGGCAGCTGCTGAAGCCGGACCAGTTTCAACTTTACCACTCGAAAGCATTCGGCACGAATTCGTATAAATATCGAACAATTTTCCTCATCCCCTGTACATCGATGTTCTCAGCGTTTCTCTCGGTTACCTCGGGAACCTTCGATAAATTCAGTTTCATTCATCTCTTTCCTCAATTGATTTTAGCGTCAAACGTTTGTCGCGTGACGCGATTCCGTATGGTACTGAATAAAAATCGTTAAACACGCAACCAGAGTCCGTCGCCTGTCCGGTACGACGACGGCTCACTCGCGTAACACTTTCCGCTTGGACTTTCTTTCCGATCGCCTTATACCTTGTGCAACAGGCGTTGAGCGGGACACGTCACAAGTTAATAAATGGCGATCGGTGATGCCTAGCGAACTCATAGAGGTACCAATAATACTACTTTAGTAGTAATGTATAGCTTTCAATTCTTTTTTTCTCTCATTCTTATTCAGCTGCTTTGTATTTCAAGCGTATTTCGTATTATGGGTATCAATGGAGGTTTAAAAAGAAAGTAAAAGGAACTGCGATTATATGGTTGAGCCGACAATCGTCACGGTTTCCTTGAGAGGTTACGGACATTGAGGCAGAGACTCGCGTCAGGTGCACTGGCATCATCAGTCAGGTTCAACGGTCTGCCAACTCTGCGATTTCAGCTTTAAGACTGTAGATACTGCTATTCTTGTCTATCGCACGACAAGAGAAATAGAGTAGAGTTGGGGGTCGTGAGCACAAGGATAAGTTCTACTGAGAGAGAACCGCAGGGTCTTTGGGCAAAGCGTGTGCGAAGGATAAATGGAAGAAGACGAAACTCGTACAGAACAGCATTTGAGTGAACATGCGAAGGAGATAGGTTGGTTGTGTGTACAGGCAAACGTTGCAAAATCGCAGTTGCGATAGTTGCACAATGAACGACGACTGTTGGTATTCGTCGGAGTCGGGTATACTACCGATAGAGAAGTCAGTCGCGCGGAAAATAGACGGGTGTTACCCCCCCCCCCCCGGAGTTGATGTAAAGACCAACGGCACGAGTCTGATATATTTCTAAGCTATGCGAGTCAAGCTTTGTCAACGATGATTTCCCGTAATATACCCGTGTATGCCCTTCCGGTGGCTTTTTTTTAGGAGTGAGGGCTTGTGGTTATTTTTTATTATTCGATCTTTGAAGGATCTGTTTCGTGAAAACAGTGATTTGTTCATTTAGACGAATCCGTTTTTAAATCATATCTTTCGAGAATTTCGTTATAATGGTCCATTGTGCCGAGCGTTCTATCCTATGAGTGTATACGGGTATCAATCCTCGTAAATGACTTTTCCGAACAAAATTGTGATTTTATTTCCAACTCATGGACAAAGCCGTGTCTCGCGTAGGCGGTAATCCCTGTAATCGCATTTTCGCTCTCGATCACCGTTCGCCTATGAAGCGAAGAACTGCCGAAGCTTCAAACAACGGCTGGGAAATGAATAAAAAAAAAAACCATTTCCAGATAAATCGCGCGAAATTCTCGAATGTGACCTTTTTGGATTCGTATCATCGGGATTCCCGCGCGAATTTCATATAAGCCCTCTTCATTGTTTCATACATCGACGGTTTCGTCAAAGCGTCCAGAACCAAGTTAGCCTTTCGACTGCGATTAGAAATATGAAAGGCGAATAACGTCACATAAAAAAAGGAAAAAACGTTGAAGGTTGATTAATTGCGAGGCTCAAGTATACGCGCGATGCGCGGCACGTTCTAAAATTCACAATCTCTAAAAGTACTCGGGGTGTTGGTAAAACCCGTTCAAGCGCCGGTGGGACGACGGTATACACCGGCCGAGTGGTATCCCTCTCTAAGGACCTTTGCACCAGACACAGAGTCCTTGCTCTCGTAATGACACTCGTCGGCTCGTGGGCCCGTGCGAGTGAACCGTCGCAATTAATGCACGCGGCAGAGAGCCGAGAAATTGCAGAGTGACTCCGCTATATAGCGCAAACGAGCTTCAAGGCGAGTTACTATCTAACGTCGCCCTGATTTCCGAGGGGGTAAACTTGTGTCTGTGCGCACACTATACTCTATTTCATTGCTATACTATAACTGTATCTGGGTTGTACTTTGCCGCTACGAGTTCAAAAGCCTCGGCATGTCTTGGCCGTCATGCGGATCGCACAGGGTGGCTTTCATATCGCTGATGCGATACTCATTCAGACACACGCATGCGGACCCACACACGCACTCTTTTCCTCACGTTTCTCAGAAATCTTTCACGCTTCAAAAAAAAAAAAAAAATGAGAAACTTGCAATAGTTTTTCTCGGTAATTCCAAACTACGATTAATTGCTTTCTGAGTCGCGTTGACGGAGCAGCAAGATTATTATAAATCACGATTCGTTATTGCGCGGTGGTTATTATACTCGCGAGTTCAAACGACGATGATGAATCCTAAACGATTTCTCAAATTGCGTTTTCTCGTGTGTCGCAAGGAATTACGAAGCGGAGGAACCGCGGAGGACACGCGCGTGTCCAATAACGCTTGACTTCTTAGCTTATGTTCTGTGCCGCTTCTGGAGAGCTCCGCGAATAGCCATCTATTTACGCAGTTCTAAAACTCAAGATGTTTGCAAATAACTCAACAAAGTTTTATTTTATGTATATATACGTAACGCAGTGCGTGGTTTTCCTATCGCGCCCTATACACCCGAGACGTGTTTCCACTATTTATTTTATTTTTTTTTCTACCGAAGATTGATCAGTGTGATAAATAATCCTCTTTATTACATCGCTTCCGTCCCGCGGAAGATTTACTCCCTCGTGCGCGGGTAAGGCGTTCGCTCGCGAAAGAGGGCCGCCCGCGCGATTGCAAATACAGGCGCAAGCGTTGTCGTGAGGGAAGCAAACAAAAGTGAAGGAACGCGAGGGGCGAACCGGAAGATCGAGTAGCCTACATCGAGCCACGAATTTAAATGAAATCTTACCGTGTCATGCGGTTCGAAACTTCGTATTATCCTTTTCGTTTGGTATTAGAGTGAGCAGCTTTTATATATATAGGGAGCACGAGGAAGGAGAAGCTTTCGAGAGGAATTTATACCGCCGAAGCTCGAAAGTCGGTGACGCTCATCGCTGATCTCCTCGCTGACAGCTGATACCAGATTTAGGGGGCTTATGTTTGCCCCACGAAATAAAACTCGCAAAAGTTCAGCTACGTGACAAATAGGACATAAAAGGAACATCGTAATATTGCACTGCGTTAGACAAAAGTGCAACGCTGTTTGTATCGTCAACTAAAAATAAAACAAAAATCTTAAGAAAAGTATAGAAATATAGCATTCAAGTTACAAGTGCTATCGGATTCGTGTTTAGCGGATAAAAATATGGTGTTATAGGGTGAGAACATTTTTATAAATCGTTCAATTTAGGTGAGAAAAAAAAATAGCACTTTTCGTGTCTACAAGGGGATGTGATAAATTGTCCTTACCACACCTTTTTTACGTTCTTTACTGCCTTCTAACGGCTCGAAAAAATAGTTTTGTTACCCCGCCGAGAGTCCTGCCGTGTGTATTTTTTCCCGTAAAACACAATAGACAGTTCGATTTTTCCGATATTTTATCATCAAGCAAAGATATTGCTGTTTGAAAATATCGACAATCGTTATTTTTCGCGAAATAGGTCGAACGAGAAAAAAAAACTTGTCATGCATCGTTTTTGATATCCAGTGTTTTCCAATGTAATTTATGTTACTCTCAAATCAATTTTTAATAATAAAAATATTAATATTAATATGAATATTAGTTAAAAAAAATGAAATGTTATATGGAAATAATATTTGTAAAATTGCCAATTAGAAAATTATAATTTTTGTCGATCGTCATTTTCAAAAATGTTTGAAATTCGCTCGCTAATGTTAACCGAAAAAAATTGCGTTACATCGTTCAGTCCGGTAGATAACTAATTTGTCGAGTCACGATCATACGAACGAGTTGATCAGTCACTCCGTAAAAATATAAAGAGTTCCAAAGGCTGTGCATACGTTCGGCGAGGTGTTGCGTATGTGTGTGGCGTATCTATACTCGTTGCGTATTACGCAAGGTATCTCGTAGAAAGCTCGACCAGCGCGGAGGGGAAAGAAGGGAGGAGGAGGGGAGAGCCGCGTGAAAGTGGCGTCGTGCTATCGAGTGCATTCCGCGGGTATGCACCGCGCGGTTCATCACCGGCCAAAGAGGCAACGAAAACCGGGCCATGGGTGTTCGTGTGTTTGAGTTTTTTTTCTACATAAGTAGCACACGGTTCTACACACCGACACACGCGCATGTACGCTGGCGAGCAGATCATAATTTCGAAGTCTGCTGGTCCACAGCGAAGTCTGACCAATCGCAGGATTTCTCTTGTCCCCACAAAGTTTACGCGAAACCAAAAATTCCTCGTACGCGAACACGGATACGCTTCAGTCGCTTCCCTCGTTCGATCTTTTTTACCGGCGACAAAGGGAATTCGCATACTTCGAGGGTGAATAAAATGAGAAAAAAATAAAAATAAAATGAGAATTGACCGTCGGCGGCATAAGGTTTGGCGATACATTGGACGTACATTCCAATAAGCCGGAGGGGTCTCGGAGCTCCCAGGTGGAATCTATATAGTATACGTCGATACCATAGAAGCCTGTGATCGGGGGAATTACGTTGACCGACATCGTAAAAGTGTGTCCCTCAGGCGCGTTATCGAAAATGACGCGATAAACTGGAGCGCAAACCCTCGCGAAATCCACTAGAACAATAAAAGGATAAAAGGGAGAACTGGACCGGCTTATTTTCCGAGGGAAATAGAGCTCGAGAATAATGTTTTCAGAATGAAGAACGAAGCGAGGGAAGATTGGAAAAAAATCGATAAATCGAAAGTCATCATAATACACGCGTATACCGTCTTTGGTAGACATTTTAGAATGTTACGTTGCGCACTGATAAAGAGCTTTGAGCCTTCAGAATGGTCAGACAGTCCGTTTCCACTAGAAATAGTGGGTTTCAAGAGAATTTTTTTATTCTCGTCGGCGACTTTGATTTTAACAACATAAATGCCAGGAGACTCGAGCTTTACACTCGTCAAAAGTGAACAATTAAATTCGTTCTCCGGTGTCACAATTATCGGTTGTCCGACAAACGAAAAACAAAACGCGAGGGAAGAGCCGAAGTCCAGCATTGAAGGGACGCAGATGTTCCACAGAGCCTGAATCCTGTAATTGGGCCAATTATCCTCGCAAAATTGCTGACCCGTTTCTGTCGACTGTGACTCTCGTCTCTCTCGCTTTCGTTATCTCCCGGCCGCGGTCTGTCTGGAGAAATACGCTAAACTGATGTTGGCTTGGAGCCAAAATCTCGTTTTCATAGCTGTACTATATTATTATTTTTTTCTCTTCCCGCATTGTCGTTATCTATAGCTCAGCCCTCACATCGCGTGAAATATCACCGTGTAATTAATATTTAATATCAACAACAAAAAACTGCGGCATTCAGTATATTTAGCGATAAATTTGGTAAAAAAAAATGGGCGTACATCTGCGTGAATTGGGAACGCGATTTCATTGTGATTTATAAACACACAATTAGAGTTTACGAGGCGTTGATTATGTTAGGGCCGTTGCGCTTTTTCAGGACCCTGCATTTTTTCACTCGATTTCCAAAAGAGCCGCAACGCTTTATGACGAAGCTTTGTATTTTTTAAACTTAATTTCCATAAGGGCCGTAACGCTTTTTAAGGGCACTTTGCATTTTTTTTTACTCAATTTCCAGAAGAGCCGTCACGCTTTTTGAAGCCACTTTGCATTTTGTTACTCAATTTCCATGAGTGCCGCAGCGCTTTTTAAGGATACATTACAAAGATGTCTTCGCATAAAAAACTGTTGTTTTTTATTCCAGATCTGTCGGTGGTGTTATACTCTTTCTGATGCTGTGCGCGACGATATGCGAATACAAGAGTTACGAGCCGGAGAACGATATTGAGTCAACGTCGAACGGTGCGAACAACAACGAGAGGATCAGCACGTACGCGGACAGAAATCTTCCGGAGGAACGTAGGATATCTATGATCCAAGACAACGGAAAGGAGCTCATCGAAAAGATGGCGAAGGTTGAGCGAACGGAGACGGGCAAAGAGGATTCCGCAATAAAGCTTAAAAAAGGCGAAAAAGGTCGGAAAGAGATTCTCTATTTCTCTTCCCGTGTGTGTCACGAGAAAAAATATTATCACAAAAAACAGAGATTCGAAGAGAAACATTTCTTCCCTTCTCCGAAACAAAATATATCCTCTTCACTTAAAAAAAAAAACTGATAGTTTTTTTTCATTGTCGCTTACAGGTTTTCTATTCAAATGCCTGAGGTGTTTTAATCCAATAGTCAACGGTAGGAAGATAATAAGTACGGAACCCGCGGCGAGAGATAGTCTAACATGTCTTCACGGTCTCAGGGTACTGTCCCTTGGATGGGTCGTCATGGTTCACACTTATCTTCAAGTATTCAGCATAGCAGGTGACTTTAGTGCATAGAATTACTTCGGGGAAAATTGAACAGCGAAGATCGGTATGAGATTCGCGACGGAAATGTATAGTTGTTAGGAAGCAGGGAGGGCACCCGAGAGTATTCTACGCTCGGTAACCGCATCCGGTCTCAAGTTGGAGTAATTAGCGAGAGAATATAATCACAGCGGTGTCTCTTACTCGATGTATACGATGCGCAAGAACATTCGCTCCCCCCTGTCGCCCTGCCGTATCGTCTCGTATTCGCGAAATTGCTCGTCGTCGGAAGACGAAGCGGTCGAGTCTTTGGCGAGTCAATCGACCGAGCGAAAACTTTCACCGATATATGTATACTGTAACGAACAACTGCATGCGCCCGTTTGTTACCCAAGTAAATCCTCATTGAAAATGCTCACCGCCTTTCTCTTTCTATCGCAGAAAATAAGACTCTACGGACTGTCACCGAAAGGAACTTCATGTTTCAAACGATTAGCAACGCGACATTTTCAGTCGATACCTTCTTTTTCATCAGGTAAACAAAAAATATTTTCTCGATTTTTTTTTTTTTTTTTTTACGAAAACAAAGTTTCCTTTATGAAAAAGCAAAAAAAAAAAACAATGTTAAATTTGCAGTGGTCTGCTCGTGACAATTCTCTTCTATCGATCTATGGGAGGTGGACAGTCCGACAAGAAAAATTTCATTCGATCGAGTTGCGCCAAATTCTTCATAATGATACTCTACAGATTCGTGAGGTAAGTTGTTTGCGATGTTTTTTTTTTTTTCACTTCTTCCACTGTTGAGTGCATGGAGAGGAACTTCCTTTATCCGTTCCGGAAAATCCTTGTCTCCTCGAGAGTTTCAAATATTTACAAAGAATCGGTTGTTTGTATGTTTTTCTTCTTTTTCCTCTCGATCTTCGTTGATGCTATTGCTACACCGAAAAGGCTGACTCCCGCTTATCTCTACGTGCTCGGCGTGAATGAGGTCGCGATAAAACATGCGAGAGTAAGGACTGTGTTCTCACCCGCCACCATCGATGATCTAACATGCGAAAAATTCTGGTGGCGAAACGCACTTTACATCAATTCGCTGTATCCGCGCACCGAAATGGTAAGACATCAATTGCGTAATTTGTTGCGATTTTTTAAATTATTTTTAATGAAATCTTACAACTATATATATTCCGATCCGTTCATGAAATCTCGTCGCGTATATACTATGACAAGTTACCGTTATACGAAGTATGTCTTCAGTCGAAAACGAGAATCGATTTATTTTCATACGCGTGTTCCTGACTTGGAAACTTATCGACGTGGCGCGAGGTTACTACGTGCCGCGTGAAAGCTCTCGCGACAGCGCGAAAGAAACTATAATAGAATCTGTACTCCGCATCGGTAAAGCAATTTTCGTATCGTGAGAGTGTTGTCGGACGACAAAATCGATCGACAGTCCTTCGGATAAATCTTGAGAGCTCATCGAAGCCAAATTGTCAGCAAATCCTCTCGGAACATCGCTAAGGGTTGAATTCTATAATCTTTGACGACCCGATTCGGAGACTCGATGCATTACGTGCTTTGCTTACATCTTCTTTTTACGCCTTTTTCTCGTTCTTTTCCCGAAAAAAAAAGAAAGGATAAATGTTCTCCCGTACGAAAAAAAGCTTGTTAAACGTGTCGGCAGCCTTCGAGCTCGAGAAGAGCTCTTGAGAAGCTTTTTCGAAAGCTTTGGACACGCTAACACTTCTGTAGTTTCCGATTTTACGAGACCGCGCCCCCCTAGCGAGTGCTCCATCCTAAACTATCGCCGCGGTGGTGAAGCTTTCGAGTGCTTCCCCGGCTTTGCGAGGACAAGAATGACGTCCGACCCCCGAATTACTCGATATCGAGGGAATACCTACCGCCCAATCGTATTGAGAAAGTGAAGAGTTTTTCCGGACGACGAGTAGAGGAGAAACCCCGTTGGGAGAAACGCTTATTTCGTATTATCTTCGAGACTTCTCGTCCTCTTACCCTCCCTACTTTTATCTCTATCTGTATATCTCTGTCCGCCCACGTCGTGTTAACCCGGAAGTAGACCCGCGGACACGATAAGAATTACTCAACGTTCGCAAAAAAAAAGGAAGTAGCTGACCTTTCGTATTCCGTCGCGTTACATGAGCCAATTGAATGAAACAGAATCGGAAGCAAGGGTACGATAAAAAGACCGTATGACCAACGGGAACTCACCGAATTACTCTTTCCGAACTGCACTTCCGCTTTTACGCGGATGAGACGAAAGATGGATTCTTTTATTCCGGTAAAAAAAAGGGTAAAGAACGAATTGGACACAGGAGTACGATAAAAAGACCGCGTTTCCACCGGAAACACCTTGAATTACTCTTCCAAACGACACTTCCGTTTTATCGAAAAAACGGGAAAGTGCACTTTTTTATTTAGGCTGATAAAAAAAATAAAAAATAACAACGAAAGGAAATATATGACTTCCGTCTCATATGACTGGGGGGTCGGAAGTGCTCGAGCGCGACATGGATACAAGTCAGTAGACGGTTTCATGTTTCTCGGAAGATGCAGAAACACATTGAGAGTAAGAAAAACGTTTTTATTTTTTATCAAGATGCACTCACCCTCTGGTCTGCCTTATCGACGCGGACGTGACGCGAATAAAACGTTAAAATGTGAAAAGTACTATATATGACGCGAAGTCTGAACTGTTGAAAAGTTTGCGGAGACTCGATTCTTGTGCGGTTTGACGACAGGCATCACGAAACGAGGGGTGGGGATGCATTGGACTCTGGACGAGTGTTTAAAAGCTGCGGACGAAAAAAAACGAGAGATAACGCCCCAAGGGAAACGTCAATCGGAGTTCAATGCACCCGTTGGGATTGACATATCGGGTTGACGCCCGTTGGGACCCTTCAATTTCTATTCGGACGAAAAGCCGCGTAACGCTCCGAGGGAAATTGATTTTCGTTTTCACGAACGCTTCGAATTATGTAACCGGTCGTCAATTCGCGTGAATACTTATATGTGATACTAAAATTTAATGGACCGCGTGAAAAGAAAAAAAATATATATATATGCAAGAAATATCATCGAAATATCTCAAAAATATTTACAATTCTGCTTTTTAATATAATTAATAGATTAATCATATATTTTGTAAAAAAAAAAAATATTTCAAAAAATATCCGTTATGTACAATTTTTCGTTGGAAATATATTGAATATATCGATATATTTTCCGATATATTTTTTTTTCACGTCGAACCGCAACTACACCGATATTTATTATTATCATAATTATCGTAATTATTATCATTGATTATTAATTAACGGCGGGTTGACGTTTCTATCGATAAAGATATTGAATGTCGAGCAGTTTAATCGGAATAATGTAAACCCGATTAACAACTTTCCCAACAGTGTATGCTGTGGAGTTGGTACGTGGCGAACGACACACAGTTCTACGTACTCGGTGTACTTCTTCTACTTCTGTCAGTCAAGTATTTCAAGGCCGTTGTCGCAAGCGTATTTATCATAATCGTCTCGTCTTGGTTCACCACGTTCTCGGTCGCTTACAGCAACGACTACATTGCAAGGTGAGTTAGAAAAAAAAAGACTGCTTTCGACACACGACGACGGGTTGGGAACCTTATAATTTTATTATTTCGATGTATTCATTAGAATTCAAGAACCGTTTGCTCTATTCGATGAACTATACGACAAACCTTGGCTGAGGGCGGGTCCTTATTTCGTCGGTGCAATAACCGGTTGGGTACTCTACAAGACTAATTGCAAGCTGAGAACACCAACGGTAAGTATCTTTGACCCTTCGTCAGCACTCTCGGAATTTGAAAGACCGGCGACGTTAATATTTACAAAATTCGCACACAAATTTCAATTTTTTCAATATTTTTATCAATGTTATTAAGTCAATATATTTTATATTTTCATATTAAAAAACAATACAACAAAAGTTATTATTATTATTTTCTTTTATTCTTTTTTTTATGTTTTATTAAATTGTATTTTTTTTATATTTATATTGATTAAAAAAAAATGTTCCAAGTTTTAAATACTTCGAAATTTTGACTAAAAATGTAATAAGCCGACGATTAAGAGAGCGATAGACGGATGGTGCATTATTTAACACGTAAAACTGTAATATACGTCTTTTTTTGCTTTTCAACGACTTCGACTTCGACTTATATTGAAAAGCTTTCCTGTCGATTTTTTTTAGGTCAATCCAATTGGTTTTTTTTTCTTTTGTCGTTTTCAGTGGCTAAAAATCGTTGGATGGTTCGTCTCGGCTGGTATAATGGGTTCGGTAGTTTACGGTCTTTATCCAGGCGATCTTACGGTAATCGTGAGCTCCGTTTACGCGGCGCTTGGTCACACAGCGTGGGCAATTGCCGTGTCGTTCATCGTTATTCAGTGTTGCACTGGATCAGCGGCGATAATCAATAGTCTGCTGTCATTGAGACTCATGTATCCATTATCGAGGCTCACTTACTGCGCGTATCTCGTTCACCCAGTCATCATGATGATAACGAGCACTCAGATGGACGGTCCGTTACATCTTCACAACGGCGTTGTGGTAAATTGTTGAAAATCTTTTATGATTTTTTATTTTTTTTTCACAACGATTGATAAAACAGCAACTGCAATTATTATTTTTCTTTGCAGCTCATAGTTTACTTCGGCAATCTCGTAGCCTCGTACCTCGTGTCTTTCTGCGTCTCCGTAGCGCTCGAGGCACCCGTCGTGAGTCTCTTGAAAATTGCATTTTCGACACGCAAGAGATCGAGATAAAAAAATTATAGTTATAGAAAAAAAAATTAGTTATAGTCACCCGAGCGATGGGAGAAAAACGAGTTATCGTCTCAACTCTAACGCTATATATATCTCTATGATATATAATATGAAAAAATGTAATATATGTTGTATGTATATTTGAGAAAAAGAGTAAAGAATAAAGTTTACGAGTTGTGTAGTAATTCAATGATGAAGAAAAGAGGGAGAAAAAAAAGAAATCCTCAATGTGGAAAATAAGCGATCAACATTACAATTTTTTTTCTTTTTTTCTCGAAACTGAAACGAACGGTGAAAAAGGTTGTATGAAAATTACGACGTCCCTCGTGTGTAAACAAAAAAAGAAAATGAAACGTCAGTGGCACGTGTAGCGCACGAGCCCCCCGTCTGAAACTCCTGTCTGGCTGGTTGCCATCGGCAATTGGCGAGTGATGGACGCAAAAAAAAAAAATGAAAAAAATATATAATGTTTTTGTATCGACTCGTGAGCGTCGAACATCAAAAGCTTAATAGAAAATAAAAAAAAAGAAGAAGAAAAAATCAAAGCCTCTTTCGCTACAACGCTGGAAAAAAACTCCAACGGGCGATTGCCGTAAAAGCGTTATTGCATCGGGGGTGAGGACGGAGCGGGAGGGAGGGGAAGAGGTATATTTCTCACGCTCTTGCGTTGAGCAGTGGGCGCTGACGCGAACGTGAGCCACGAGTGAACGAAGGGATAAAGTCGCACGGCAAATGTTTGCAGGTAGTTTCAGAGAACTCGATTGAATATAGTAACCGAGGCACGGGCGACGCTCGTTCTATAACGTTTGTGGATTTACGCGCAACCTGCGACCTGATGGAGCGCAAAAAAAAGAAAAGAGGAGCAAACGACGTTGACCTAAAAAAAAATGAAAGGAAATCGCATTCGAAAAAAGGGGTAATAAAAGAGAAAGTTAATATACAGTATCGTTTTATCGAATTGCAGAACGAAAATCCAATTCGCGAACGATCGCTTTCACTGTTTTTAATTCACTCAACGATTTAAATTACCCTCGGTGAGTATCAACGACGCGATAGTCGTATTTTCGTCGCATTTAAAAATGAAAATATATGTATATTGCTCGGTGTAAACCGAGCGGGTTGGCCGGTAGGTAAATCGAGATCATGCGGGAAAATTGGAGAGTACCAACGCCAATGCTCTCTCGAGGGTTTTAATGAAATTTACGATCCTAATTATACCACAGCCCCGCTTGTCGCTCTGCCAAGTTCCAAATTGAAGATTTTTTTTCTTTTTTTTTTTTTTACACGAATAACATTTTCACACGAAACTCGATTTTAACGAGATGCGAAAAAAAGCAACACCCGCATCGAATTCATCCATAATATCGATGCAATATATCTACATATATATTCGCGTACCATATGGTTCGCCTCCCGCGCAGCTTCCGTTTTAATCTTCCAACTTCCATGAATTAATTAATTATTAATAACTGCGCAGTCGGCTATGTTATATCAATAATAACAATAATAATAACGGAGAAATCGGATTGTATAAAGCCATTCCGTCCAATTCGCCTTTATACGACTGCCAGCAGTCGTTTAATTACGATGAACGAGTTGTTACGATGCCAAGGACCGGGGAATATAGTTTCACGGATTTAACATCGAAAGCACGTCGAGTTAAAATTCGATGGTTCCGAAATGGAACGGCGTGTTTCATATTGTTTAAGGCGATGTAAAAAGTACTCAGTCGGCGAGGAAAACTGTAATGAATGCGATTTCGAAACCATAAACATTTGAGGAAAAAGAACATTGTACTTTTCTGCGGAATAACCACACGCCGGGAAAGACGATGTACTTTTTCTTCCAATGTTTACGGCTTCGTTACTGAGTTGTTTCACATTACTTTAAATTATTTAGCACACGCCTTTCTATTTCGGAACCGCCGAATTTACAATTCGCGAAAGTGGGAGGGAAGGTTATATCACCTTAATACGAAAATCGACACAAGTTACGCCCTTTTGCTCCCAAGCTGTCGATTTCCCATGATACCATATCGAATTTTAAGAGATTTCGGCCTGCACGTTACCTATGTTACCTTCGCGAAGGGTGAGGAGAGCTCGAGGTTTGCTAATAGACGACTGTATCGTGGCAAGGCGAAAATTGTTCACGTGCAGACGCCAGACCGATTATTAATGCAATTAGCAACGGGTAATTAACGTGGATAATGCCGTTCAGCGGCCCGGCGCTCGAGCTCTCACTCCGTGAAACGTGGGTACTGAGTTTCCACGTAAAATCGAAATTTGACGCGCGAACACATATGTGAACGCGAGAGTCGCGCGTCAATCTACCGTGAAAATCGGTTTTTACCCTCCGATAAGCCTTTCAAATATAATATCGAAAATATTCGTTACTCGTGGTCGGTAGAGAAAAATGTAGATTTTTATCGAAATAGCAGCTTGATAAAAAAAACTCTTTTAAAGGAGAAAAATGTGACGGAAATATTGATCCTTCGAAGTTTTTCAACATTTAAACATTTTTTTTAAAGATGGTGTCTAGTTAAAGGTCCGTAAAAAATTCACCGAAATTTCCAGGACTTCGAGGATTTCCAGAACCACCGAACACCATGTTAAACTCCGATCGATTCGCCGAAGAAAATAGAAGTATCGGAAACGAATAGTTCTTAAAATAATGAAATTTCTTTTCAACTCACAACAAATGTGTGCTTCGAAAGTGGGTTTCGATTACGTCGTCGCAGATGTTTCGAGTAAAGTGTCAAGTGGAGAAACTTCTAAATCGATTTCACGCCGGATAATTGACACGGTACACGTCCATTATAGAATTGTTGTATAATCCGTCGCGAACTAATGGAAATCTCGGTTTAGCACAACGTATTACGTAGACGCGCACAAATCTAAATGTATTTACGCCGAACCAAGTTTGTCTCCATTTCCGCGGGCTCTCGAGAGTTTCTACACGGCGGTCCGTCAGCATCAGAAATTCAATGTGTATATCTATATGTTTCCTATTGGCGTTTATAGACACATACATACGAAAACATACGTACGCATGTGAATGATAGTGTTGGTGTAAATATACTCGGGACACAACTGTACGGCCTATTTTGGATCCGAGTCCTCTCGGACCTTCCGGGGATAGCGAACAGACAATGGTACACAATGCGCGTTGCCCAGCAGCAGCTACACTGTGAGAATCCCCACGTTGGATCCTCCGGTACAACAGCATCCTAATAACTATTCTCATCGTTTGTCAATGTTATACATTGAATAATTTATATCATTGTCCGTATGTCGCTATCATTGACATTATCATATCGTAGATTGATTAAAAAGATCGTCAATGATAGCACAGCATCGAAATGTTGAGCTTTTTTTTTTTAATAATTCATAGTATGATGGAAACGCTTCAGAACATCATGCAAATATGGTTATCTGCCATTGTCAATCATAATATTACGATGGATTTTGGTGCGGAAATTCGTATCAAGTATTAAATGAGATGTAAAATCAATTGCAAATTTGCGATCCAATGGAAAAAATTATATCAGAAAATGGAAGTGTGATAACAATTTATTGCGGGTCTCATCGCTGCGAAAAAATGACAGAAACATTTTTTTCCATTCCATTTAAGATCATACAAAAATATTAAAAAATAAAAACAAATCAAAATCATATCATCTTGAAATTTGTAAAGAAACAAAAAAGTTTTAAAAATTTAGTAGTTTCGGCCTAAAGTCAAAAAGCACTCATAATTCGAAAAGATTGAATCGTAAATATGAAAAGAGAACTTTCTCCTTCACTTATAAAACGAGTTATGCATTAGTACTTTCATATCAAAGTGAATCTCAATAATTCATAGTAATTAAAAAAAAAGCATCACGTGCCTATAATTAGACATTCCGCAACATATTCCAGTGATGTAAAACGTTAATTAAGTATCACACAGCTCGGTAAAATTCCATGAACGCGGAAAAGGATTGTACGTAGAAGATCTCCTCAGTGGATATCGCATTCCTAATTTCCGCGGATTATCGTACACGTTACAGTTGGGTCGATGTGCACATAGGTAGGTACCGGGTATAGGGGTACATAGGGGTCTATAGTCGAGGGATGATGCCTCTCATGATGGGTGCCTGGCCGTGGTTCCGCGATATCATATCGGTCCGCGGGTGCACTGTGCTATGGCTGTGGCGGCAGTAGCCGCCTCGCGCATACATACAAAACCTATAGAATGCAAGCTGGTGAGTCCCTCCCTCTGTATATGCGTGTTGTGTACGAAAAGCTGAGCCGAGGGGTTTGTGTCGGCGCTTGCGCATCGTAAGAGAGAAATGCACACAAGCGAGTAAACGCGCAAGTAAGAGAGATAGGCAACGAAGAACGAGGGAGAGTACGAAGCATGCCAGTGGTATAACGCTTCTATGTTGGCGATTCAGTCGGCCGAGAGCCGCCGTGAGCGAAACGACAAAATCTTATACCGGCTCAACGGGCTCGGCTCGCGCACGAGGAGACTCGAAAAATCGAACGATTCATCGGATCGTAAAAAAAAATAAAAAATTGATGTATAAAATTATTAAAAAACCAACTGTCTTCAAGTTAATCGTTGACTTGAAACAATATTGTTAGAACGATAACGAGCGCAAATTGGGCGAAATTTCTTAAGAAAAAATTAAAATAAAAAAAAAGAGTTCAAATTCGCTCAACAAGGTCCGGATGCGAGGCATAACTATAATTAATTTCAAGTAATTAAGGTCGAACTGAAAGTAAATCGTTGGGCGTGCGAGTAGGGACTGGGGAAACTGGGGGAGGTTACGGAAGGAAAGTTCGGTCACGATATTGGCTTCTGGCCAGCAAGGATCGAGTACCCCCCAAGTGCCGAATATAGTGCGCGAGTGTGTATACGACGATCGGTACTCCACCTGAAACTCACACGGTCGCGCGACTTTTCGTGAATTAATCAAGTTTTCTCGACCGGTTATGCAATAGCGAAAAAACTTTTTCTTATTCTTTTTTGTTTTTTTTTAATTTATTTTTTTTTCGTTTTTCATTTGCGTATTCAAACAGTCGACCGTGGCAGTGACACAGAAAAATCCGTGGATAAAAATAACTGTGCACGAAAGACCTACTTTGCAAGATATCGATCGATACTCTCGAAGATTCGCAAGATTTTCCACGACAATCACCGTCGAGACGTTCGCGGTAATAATTTCGTTGGATTAAAATTTTATAAGATTTTCCATCGTCCACTATTAATCTCACTGTGGACAGATTTTTCGATATCCGGACTTTCGACGAGTTGCAATTCTCGATCGCTCTTTTTTTTTTTTCTTTACCGATTTACCACCGATTAACTCAATCGACAAGCGGCTTCTATAAAGTCGATTAACTTTTGTTTCATTCTTTGTGTTCAAACTTCCGGCTCGACAAGATATATCGGTGACGTTGACGATGAAGAAACGTTTCACACCGATTTGAACGAACGATGGACTGCCGTGCGCGAGTTTCGCAACGAGGAAAAAGCAAATCGATCGAGAGTTACTCCATTTCATGGAATAATAGTTTCACCGTCCGCGGGTACATTTTTACGAAGTTGGACGAACGCTGAATTAATCCACTCTGTTTGGTGAGTAAACCACTGACCCCCTTTTCCCTTACCGGTGAATAACTCACGAAAGAAAACAATTGAGCGTTCAAACAACTCTCGAGCGCTTGTGCGCGATATGAAACGAGAAAATGTCAATATAGCCGTCGCAGTGGTAAGAGTCCGCGAATGGTCAGACGGGCGGTGAAATTCGCGAAGTAACTGCGAGAAGTTCCCAGCGATAAATTCATCTTAACGTTTTAACGTTGTAAAGTTCAAGGTTTACCAGGAAAATTGAAGAATCGTCGATCTATTTTCCGCTGACGTCGATTCGTTTCCACTACTTCTCCAATTTTTCTCTTTCTCCCTCTTCTTGCTCGAGGCTTCGCGAAATCGACAACGAATGACGTACCATCCTTTTTGGCTTTTAGCCAACAGAGAAGTACATTTTTCCTCTTGGGCCATCCGCACGATAATATCCAGCTGACGATTTAATTTGCCGATATCAACGTCCAAATTCAAAACTACCGATCGAACACAATTTTTCCGTTTCAAGGTTCGTACGTTTTCTACCGTTGTACGTTAGTGCGGCTTGTTCCGGATTGCAAACTCCTCTCCGACGTGAACTAACACACGGAGGTCGTAAGGAGCCTGTAACGCGTGCCTTTACGACTGACTATTCTCATAGGCCACACGTGCATCTCGTAAATCGAATTCAGCATTACGACAGAAGCACTCTGATCGTTGGGCACGACTCGACGATTTACATAAATTTTGTATAAGCCATCAAAATTGCTCTTGAATAGTAAAAAGTTCTTTTTAGGTAAGTGCTTTTCAAGTACGTATTGCGCGGATTAAGACAACGGTTCAAATTTAGTTACGTAAGCAAAAAATTCATAGATAAAGGTTTGAGTAATAAATAAATCATAATGAAATTATTATTTTATTAAACCACGCATTTTGAATACGTCATTAAATCGGTTTTAAATTTTAGACTTGGAAAAATCGTACAAAATTTTAATTCACAAGGTATGAAAATGAGGATTATACGCGCGCGAAGTGTGCGTAAAACTCCCTTTTTCACACTAGGCGAAATGAAAAAAAATGTTCTATTTATACAATTACGAAATTTTTGTATAAAGATTTTTTTTTTAACACGATGTGACTTTATTGACTCGAAATATGATAAACAAAAGCGACAAATATGATTATTATGCGTCTCGTGCGATTCGTATAAATCGAATTAAACATTATGGCAGACGCTCTTTATACAGGTAAATTTTAAATGATCCAACAAAAATGTTGTTAAACAGTAAATAGTACATTATGGTACTCGGGAGGAAAATCCGCTCCTCCCATGTGGCATACGATACTTTTTTTCCGACTCTGCTAAAAATAGACCACATTTTTATGCTTGTAACGGCCTAGCGGCACAAATTAGCGCCAAGAGGAACCGGACCGCGAGTCAGGAGCGGTCGATTGATGCGTATTTTTTATTTATTTATTAATAAATAAATAAATAAATAAAAATTATTTAGTTATTTATTAATTCATTCGTTCATTTACTAATTTATTTATTTATTTAATGTTATTCACGGTTACTTTTACTTTTGCTCCCGCTCAACTACTTTTACTCCCGCTGATCAAGAATAGCTAACTTTAAATCCGTGTTGCAGGCATGAAATATGGTCTTTTTAGCGCTGTCAGGAAAAAAATACTTTTTAAATAAGTGCATATTTCAGTATATTTCCGACATAAAATAAACTTTTCGAACGGAAGTGAATATCCAAGAAATTCATAAAGACTTAAATAACGAAGTCTTATTAATTTTGAGAATAAAAATCCAACCGCCGTGACAATGTTATATGTTATTTTTGTTTCCTCATAAATTGAGATTTGTTTTCCAGATTTTTGTTTGAAAAAAAAAAAAAAAGACGATCCAATTAAATAAATTATGAAACCATAGATAAAGCTTTAGAAAAGAGTTATATTGTTTCGTAAAAGAGACGACAGTTAAATGATATTTGCATTTTCTAATTAAAATAAAAGTAACATGACTATTCCAAACAATGGATCTGTCCGTTGTATATATGTATATACAAAGGTGTATCATTGCGCATCGACAGCCATCGGTACAAATATCGACATCGTTGGTTGGACGGTGGAAGCTACAGTACGGCATGCTATACAGATATCCAAAGCACTCGGGCAAACAAGCGCTTTCATCCGGTGGATCGGATCGTCCGCGCGGTTTCCAACCCCTTTCGCGGATTCCAGTCACCCTCTCTGCCTCGGAGTAGTCGTAGGCTAGTAGCGAAGTTAGCCCACCCCTTTCCACCGCTCCGACTCGTTTCTCTCGCGCCAGGCTTCGGAGTGGGCTTCGCCGTAATCTGTATCATCGGTTTTATCGGCTGGCTACCATCGACTTTTATTACTTCATAAATCGTCGTAGATATTTCGAGCTCAGATTTAACGAGCCTACAAGAGGTTTCTTTCGTATTCTTGAAAAAAATTAATACCAATGTTTTTCCAACTAAACACGACGACGAAGGTCGCGAATGAAGTTATTACGTGTGTCGAAAAAGCTTTAGGACACTTTCCACCTTGAGAACACTTTCACCGTAAGATTTTATCGATTGCGATATCATTAATCGGCAAATTGTAGCTTTTGGAACGAGAAGACGGTAAGGCATCAAATTGCTTAACATAGCTATATATATACATCTCGTCGTCGCTCATACGATAACGATCTACTTTTATTATTCTATAAATCGTGTGGACGGCGCTGCACTGCAGGATCAGGGCGTGTCTCATTTTCTCTCGCGTTAAAGCAACTTGCGGATAGAGCAATGTTTTAACGATTTCAGTCACGAATAGTGATGTATGTTTTATGCGCTACGCTAGTCGAATGTACGCGAGAGAATAAGGCAAAAGCGAGGCGAGGCTTCAATGACGGTGTCGTTGGTTGCAAAAAGTATATCTATATATCGGGGGAGGGAGAGATGGGGGGGGGGGAGGAGGAGGGCCACGCGAAACCCGGAGGTTAACGAGAAGGTAAGCAAACTTGTAAAGCCAGCAGTGGCAACGCCGAAGCGAAATATTATACACTTCCGATTTTTTTTTTTTTACACGTCGAGTTCGCTTCCCTCGCGGAAAGCTCAAAGTCTACCCCAAGAGTGCTGTTAATGATGGCCGAGAACGTTTTGCTTGGTAATAAAGTGAAGCGTGACGCGTTACAGTTATCACTCAGCGGGAGTGGTTGAGTCGTCGACGAGCTGCACACGCAAACTCATCTGAACCGATGGGCGCGCTAATTGAGTTACTGCACTTATGCGTATCGAAAAAAAAAACGCACTTTTTTTTCGCTGCATCGATGAAAATAAATTTTTATATTCGAGAACACGGAACAAGACTTTAAAACTGAAGATTTTTATTAAAAAAGAGTTACAAATTTGCAGAATCGATTTTTTTTTTTTTCACATTTCGGAGGCAAGGAAATGGAGCGGCTGAGATACGTATCGAGGGTTACGCAGTTTGACTCCAATTATTAATTACCATAGAATTTTCATCAACTCTCGTTGGCTGAGGGATATTCCATTAATTTTTTCGAGCTCTCGTTGAATTTTTTCTCCCGCATTCTTCATCGAAGATGGAAAAATTTCCGGTTATGAAAGTTATGAAAGTCTCTGGAAAGAAGTTAAAAAAAAGGAGGAGGATTGCAAGATAAATAGTTTTAAGCTCGAACTCTACGCGAAGTTCGTTTTTTTTTCATTCCGATGCCACTCAATCTTCCTCGTCACGAATTCGAACCGCTTCATTTCCCTTTCGCGGCTCTTCATTCAACCGGCTCAGAGGTGTATACCGCGACGTGACTTTACGACTTTTCACTTTCGCTCTTCTTTACGGGAATAAAATGCCCGACTACGTCTACTCCGAAGTCTTTTTCTTTTTTTCTTTTTTGTCGTCGTGCAACTTTGAAATTCTTTACGGTTTTCTAGATCCGTCCTTAATTTAGGAAGCGGAAACGACACGGCAAATGATGCGTAAGAAGCTTTTCGGCCGGCTTAACGGACCCGTTGACTTAAAAGCTCTTCTCATTTAAATATTATATACACGAGCGACAATTTTCCCACACACACAAAACTTCTGAATATATTGCAACAGTAAGCTGCACCTGTTATTTTTCCACCGCCCTGAAAATTACTACCCCTGCGCAGCAGCCCCTGAGGCAATTACCGTGGCGAGAAAATTCTACACCTCCGCGCGAAGGGTGAGAAAACAGCAGGAGACACAACAGACACATGTCGGTTAAACGTGCATGCAACCCTCCACACCTAAAATTCACATTGTCTTTCCGCGTGAATGTATACATGAATGAGATATATAAATTTCGAGACGCGTAGTTGTGTCTAACGGCGCAGTTAAGTGCATTTCTCGAGTGGTTCAACCGTCTCGTCGCTATAAAATTTGAACCACCGAGCACACCGGAAGCTTGCGAGAGTCTTCCGACGTCGTTGTCTTGAATATAAACGCTCTTTCTTGCACGCCGAGACTCTCCACAACACTTTCAACGCACGTCCCTCAAACGGCAGTGAAACTTCGTGGGATTAAATATCAAAATATAGTAATTTTAAAAAAATATGAAAAAGACGAAGTTATTTTTCTTTTGTCATATTAATGGAACGTGCATTGAGATATCTTCGATAAAATTCTCTCCGAGTAAAGTGAAGCTATACATTTTTTATCTTTAATAAAATCGACATCTACTATACGGAAACATATGTTTTTTTTTTTAATGTCCTTGTGATCGAAAATCAAGAATAATAATTACATGATAATCATTTCAAAAAAACAATTTTTTACATATACTTTTTTTATAATAATAATAACGCCACAGGCATGACGCCGTTTTCGATGATTCAGTTGGCACAGAGTAAAACTATTTAAATATATATATATTTTTTCTTCGAAACCCTCGAAATGCACTATACATAAAATTGCGGTAGAAAATCAGAAATTCGCAAAGTTTCAAGCACCCGACGAGTCCCGAAGGAAAAAGTATTCGGGGATTTGAGGCAACATTATGAAACTTGGACGTCGCGGGGAATATGCTATGGGGGTAAAAGTAAGAGAGAACAGATAGACCGAGTAAATGGGAGGGGATGGTAAATCTTCTTCGCAAAGAGATTCCCCAATCGAGTTTTCCAAAGTCTCGGAGAAATGATAAAGAAATATAAAGAGCCTGTATAGGTACATCACCGCCAGAGTATAGACGGGATCGCGTTCGAACAAAAGACTCTAAAAGCTCGAAAGTGTACTATACACTAATATTGGAAAACGAAAAAGGAAATCGTGCCGAGCTGAGATGCGGAGTCCAGATATTGTCTTTTAAATCTTTGTGACGTTGCCGACATGAATATCAAATGAAATATTCAGATTGAGATTATACACGAGACTCGAGATCGCGAACTAATAGCTTAACGTACATATATAATAAGTAAAATCAGGGGCTTCGCTCGGCAGGGATTTCCCCGGTTCAATAACGCGAAAGGCTGTCGGATTAATCGTTGCCGACAAGAGACCCCGGATTCACCGGAATAGCGGAAAAGTTATCAAAATTTTCGTAGCTGCGAAAACAAACATCGGAGCGGTGAAAAATCGGAGCAAAGTTTTGTCGAACTCCTCGTGGAATTAATAAAAAATATAATGAGATCATAAAGGACACGATTAATCGGCGAATTATCGGACAAAACTTTTTTTTTAGTACGAGTCATACATTCATTGGAATGATTAATTTTTTAATTTATTTTTCATTAGAATTTTGTCGTTTCTGCAGTCTCTGTCACAGCGAAACTCTCGATCTGCGTTCACGACGCTCGAGCCGAAGGGGACTACTTCGCTTTACTATTTTTTTTTACTTTATTTTTTGTTCTCTCTCGCTCTTTCGTCATCCTCGCAAGGGCCTTCTCCAGCGAGGACAATAATGGCTCGAGTATACCCGTCGGAAGTGAAGATAGAAGTGCTACGGACTGACGAGAGACCATTTTTGTCATCGTACACGTCCTCGTCCGGTGAAGAAAAGCTGGGTCAAGTGACACAGACGAACCAGAGAACGAGAACGAGAACGAGAACTGGAAAAACGCGTAGGCAGTTGTACCTTACAAATACGTGGAAAACGAGAGGATTCGCCGTTGCGATGTGTGGTGTCGATGTGGGCAAAGAGTTAGCGGAAGATAAACAAAATTAATGAACTCTCGAAGTTTTCGTATCCAGTTAAAAAAAAAAAACCGAAGAAGTTCCGGATCGAAAATAATGGGAAAAAGGTTTCGCTGATTATACTTAGATAAAGTTCGAAGAGTAAGATTTTCATCATTCCGATCTGTCTGATCTTTTTAATACAAAGAATTAAGTAAATGGTTGCGATAGGTCAATGAAAAATAATTAAATCGATTTTTTAGTTTTTCGTTTTTACTATTTTTTTTAACGAAAAGGGTGTATTATTCAAAATATCCGCTCCATCGGAGTCTCGAAAGATGAATCAGATTAATAAATTTTCAAAAATTTGGGATCAGAAAAAAAACACACTAAAAGTTTCGTGATTAGAGATAACGAACGATTGTACTTTGTTAAAGGGTGCAAAGCATCGCCGTAGGGGATAATACATACTGCTTACTTATAAAAAAAAACCCCTTTATTATTTTTAGTGAAAAGTGTCTCCATTTTAAAAAAATGTGTGTAGTATTAAATTTAATTTATTATTTTCAGTATTTCAATGAATAAAAATAATTTTTTGAAATCGAAAATTCTATTTATATTTATTATTACTCAATGAAGAAAATATAAAAAGTTGCCTACCATCGCGGAGTATCGTATTTTTTTTGTTTTCGCTCGCTTTGCTTCGAATATCCATTATTTATTTCGCGATATATACAATCTGTGTGAAAAAGGGCGCGATATTTAAACAACCCGCGCTCCATAAAGTTCGAGTTTCCACCGGTTGGTTATATCGATCTCAATCATTTTTTTCCACGTCCATTCCATACTTCGTAATATACATAGTCGTATCGACTATCGATTTTTTTCATCCCTCACCCCACGTAGTGCCACCGATCAGTGTATGTGTGTGTGTAACATATCCATCCCTTTTATTTCAACATCGCGACCCTTTGAACTTGATTCGTATAAAATGCACTCTCTCTATATATGATAGGGGAGGTCTAAACCAGCGGCAGAACACGATCCCCTCTCACTGCGATTGCGACGTTCCAGTTTCATTTTCAATACCTTTATACGATAGCCGTCGCACACCGTATACGGTTAGAGACGCCCACGATATTTCGAGACGAGTTTGTAAAATATTCAGGGATTCGTAGCGGTCGAGAGGGAGGGGGGAGGGGGAGAGAGCTCTACACTCTTCTCCGAGCCACCAAAAAGTCGACGATTTCCAGCTACGCTTGAAATTCGCCAAACGAAATAATATATACACAACAAAAAAATGAACAAAAACAAGAAACAACCGATGGTTGGGTGAGAGTGGGATTTTCGTTTTAACATAGAGAGCCGTTGAAAAGCTCCGAAAAAGAAAAATACGACGCGTCGTTCCCTGAGAGTAGTAGAATGAATTATTTAATACGAAAATCTCGTCGTATATATTAAAAAACTAAAAAGCAACGGTCCACAGCTACAAATTACAAATTACTCGACTCTAAAATAACAGAAACCGAGAGACCGAAGGACTCGCCAAAAAGTTGCAAAGAGGAAGCTATTAAGAGTAACGGAAAGATTAAGCCGAGGCGTGCAAGCAAAAAAAACAGGGGGAAGTAGAAAAAGTTTGAAGAAAACAGAGTGTCGGTTGCCAAGAGAGCGGACGCGAATACCCGTAGGCAATGCGTTGAGGTTCATAATCGTTTAGTTACTTCTACTTTTAAACGGGTGGTAAGATTCCTATCGTAAACACAGCTTGTTCTCTTCCATCGCCGTGTTACGAAAAAAAAAAAAAAAAAAAAATTGAGCACAAAAACCGAGACAAGTTGCGAGTTGGAGAGACTTTCAATGAAGAAAAAATAAAATAAACTGAAAAAAAAGGTCCGAGGAAAAAGTAAGAAAAAATATAGAAGCTGAGAAAACTTCGGGTCGTCAAGTTTCCTCCATCGAGGCGCTTTTACGCCCCGTTAACGCGGTCTGGGATGTGTTAGCAGCTGACTGCAACCGACGACAAAAGGTTCTCCGGTGCACTCACACACACACACACATACTATATCGACTCTTCCGCAAAAGTTTATAACAGGAGAGTACGAGACACGGTGTGCAACCGTTTGTCGTTAATACTTCCTGCCTGCAATACGATACCCGAGGTTTCTTGGTGAATAATATTTAAGGGAAGAACGGAGTAAAACGGATCGACTAAGAAACATAAATCTTCATGATTCTTCCAATTTCATAATCCGGACTGTTTAATAAAAGAAAAAAAATGCATAAGAAATATTTCAATCTTCCGAGAAAAAAACAGAACGGGTGGGAAAATGGAATACCTTTTAAAATAAAAAAATATAATTTTTGCTACTGTTCGAGCAGTTAAGTTAATTATAATAAGTTAATTAAGCAATTAATAAATAAGTTAATAAAGCAGTAAAACTCCGCGTTTAAAAACTGTAAATTAAAAAAAATGTGCACCCGGTACCTGGTAAACGTCGTAAACAGGGAGACGAGTAAATAAAACGTTGGAAAATGAAAAATCACCTCTTGAATGGATGTAACAAAGTTGTTTGCACCCTATTTTGCGTTATCTCCCCTTTTGTTTATTTCCTCACTTATTTATGGTACGGATTTACCTGAATTTATACTACGAGTGTAATCTTATTCGATCTTTGTAGCTTCTTCTACTTTGTTTAACGATGTGGTATTTTGAAAAACTTTGGGGGCCATTTTGCCTCGTATTAACGTTACGTTTATCTGGTCCATTTTACGCCGATAGTCCTGTTTCCCCCCAGTTTACGCCTATAGACATCACGCGTCTCTCCGTCGACAAGATAGAGGGGACCACACGTGAGAAAGCAAAGAAAAATACACGTGAGGAACAAGGGGAATCTAAAAACGTTTAAAGATTTTTCTTTTCGCCCCTCGACGCGTTTATTTTTTTCTCTATCCAGTTCGGAGCAAACGATAAGAAGAGTCGAGTCGAAAAATATATATATGGAAAAAACTACGTGGAAGAACGATATGTATGTGAGCAAAATTAGAATATCGCTCGCTGCTGTGCTTGAGTTGCAGCCAACATTGTAAGAAACTTGGAATATTTTGCTTGGCTGAACACGTGAACGAAATATCGATATATCGAAGCGTATAAATAAGGGTGCGAGATGCCAAGGAGAATGAAACAACCGTTGAAAAAGCTTGAAAAAAAAAATATATTGTTGAGAAAAGAGGACGTGAGAGACGTATCGAGAGGAGAGGGTTGAACGGGTGAAAGAGTATCAAGAATAATAGGGAGCGAAAGCTTCTGTGCGAGAGGCTCTCGTCTGCTCTTTCGCTTCGCGCGATCACCGTCGTCGCCGTCTTCGTGCTACCGGCGTCACGGTTAGAGAGTCTATTATGCCAGCAACGATTCTCGGCTTTGAATTTCTTCCCGAGTCCCGCACGAACCTCAAGGTGGTGGGACGAGGGAGAATGCGCAGAGGAGAGAGAGGAGCAACTACACTCTCTAGAGGCGCCAAATCGCTTTTCAACACCTCGACGCTTCTATTGAAATATCGCCGTTGTAAAAAAAATAGAAAAAATGAAGAATGAGTAACGTAGCAGGACGACGCCTCCGTCGCGACGAGAAGAAAAGCTTCTCGAGATTACAAAATAAATTATTATACATCGAATTACTCGAGAATCTGGAGAGCTCGCGCGCTGTGTATACAGCGACACCCTAAAAAATGTCGTTGTTTATAATTCACAGGGGTGCGCAAAAGTAATTTTAATTAACTTCAAGATCATTGATTTTTTTGCGGTGCCACTTTTCTCTCAAGACCCTCCTGACGCTTGCCAAGAAGGGCAAAAAAACGAGAAGCCCACGTAAGAAGAGCTGCACGCTCTTTTTGCGACGGGAAGAAAATGTTTTTTTGGGGTTTAAGAAATAAATCATGATACAGCGAATTACTCGAGAATCTTCTCACCTTACTCAGCAGCACTTTTTTAAAAATAATTTCCAGGGGTGCGAAACAGATTTTAATTCCCAAGATTGTTGATATTTTTTCGTCAACCCCTCCTGACAGAATTTTTTTTTTAGATTACGAATTAAATTATCATACAATAAATTACCTGAGAATCTTCCCACTTTACTCGGAACTTTTTTTAATATTTTAAGGGGTGCAAAACTAATTTTAATTAGTCCTAAGATCGTGAATTTTTTTTGTCATCCCGCATTTTTTTTTTCTTCACCCTCCCGAAACTTTCCTCAGGGGTTAGACGCGGTGAATGATGAAGAGGAAGGGGCGAGTGGCAAAAGGAAGTCCAAACCTTCGGAAACTCGAAGACTCGATGGTACGGGTTAACTCTTGAGATAGTGAGAAAAAAATCTAATCACACTCGATTGCCCACCGGGAAGAATGAGAAACGAAAAAGAAGAGGGGAAAAAAAACTGCAAAACATTCGCTATATCATCGCAGTGCTGTTCGGCTTTTCCGGCGTGAGTTTCAACCGGATATCGAAGCCTCTCTCGTCCGGCAACCAACCGGCGATAATTCATTATTGAGAAACGAGGGAGGAACAAGAAAAATAAAAACTCTCTTTGCTATCCCTCCGCGTCGAGGCTGTTGTTGCTCGCCTCTCGAGGCGAAATTAATAGTCTGAAAAATGTATGAATCCGTAAATAGAATATCCCATCCATCTGCTTCTACGATCGCGCCTCGCCTTCGACAAGAGGTCGAGATTAAGCTCTCGACAAAGAAATATTCTAGAAATAAAAGTCATAACAGAAAGTTAAGTTAATGATTATCAAAGCTTTCGAAAAGTCAGCTTTACGAGTAGATCTCAAAGGCGTAATCTTGAAACGAATAGAGAATAAAATCAACGAAAGAAAAGCCTTCGAATGTAAGAATTTCCGATTGGATAATAATTCAATGTCAAAGAAAACGAAGAGAGAATAAACTACGAAGAGCCAAAGGTTCATAACCGAGTTAATTGGTTAGCTTCGCTGACTTATCGAGTCGATCGTACCTGACACGCAAAAAGGCTTCTATCGTCGGCTTCGTTCGATCGTCTCCTTTCGGGAAGCTTTACATTACAGTCAGAGAAACGCAGAAATAAAAGACCAGAGGCAAAGAGAAGCCGAGAAATTGAATCGATGTTTTGAACTTTCGATCGGAAACTTTTCAATTGTCGGAGTTAAAGAAAGGAAATTCTATTCGTCTGTGAGTAGCCATGCGCTACTCTGTTCTTTATTCCCCTGTCTCGTAGTCTATTCTCAACTTACCCTGTTCGCCTTACGAATTTTGTAATACTTTCTCTCATTCTCACGATTGGTTTTTCAATGATAAATTATATCGCCAAAACGGCCCTTTTGTCTCCGTGAGCCAAAGTAACGCGAAGTTTCTCGGGGGTTGTGTTGTATCGCGTCTATATAAGTGTATAATATATATATAGTATATGGTATCGCGTATGTATCACACATAAGTCGAGGGACTCGCGAACAGAATAAAATATCGCTGGGGGACATTGGCAGTATTTACACGTAACCGGAGGGGGAGCTTCGGTTCGGAATTATATTCATACTGTTGCGGCGCCTCCGCGAACACGTATTTACACGTACAGAGCGATGCCACGAGGAACGAAGTATGTACGGAATTTCCGTTCTCGATTCATAGAACTCGCGCGGTTGTCCCACTTCGATTGGGTCCAGCGCAGCATCACTCCGCGAGAGAGTGACAAAGACAGTGTTGCGATACTAGCACAACTATGTATACTATTACTTCACCGCGGAGTTCCCGACTCGCAATGCTTTACAACCCTATCGGTCCTTAACGATCGCGACACCACCATTCGCAACGTTGAAGTCTGCCTCGAGGCCTATTGTATATTGGAAAACTATTTTGTCATTGACAAACGCTTTCTCGACATAGTTCTGTACCGGTTTATGTAACAAACGGCGGGGCTGCTAGGCGAAGATAAATAAAAGTCGATTTTTCAAATTGAATTTCTTCATTTCGAAACCAAAATATATGAAAAAAAAAAATACACTCTGATTACATTGATTTAAACTATCGACTTTTTATTTTGGAAAATGCAGAATCCAATCTTTGAAGCGTTCTTTGAAAATAAGTTTGATATTCTATTATCATTTCTTAATTTTTGTTATCATTCTATTATATATTCTTAAAATGAAAAATCTATTGTACCATTTTTTTAAATTTATTCTCGCACTTCGTTTGCTTACAATTATTTTTCAATTACTTAATAATGAATGTTAGATGAAATTTTTTCCTCGACCGATTGATGTTGAGGAAAAACTATGACATCGAAAAGTACCGTTGTCGTTGCCAATTAATAATTATTTTAGATTAAAACCTAAAAAGAAAGCAGTGGTTAAAAAAACTAATGAGATCGATTATTTTCGATCACACAATATAATCCCTTCCATCGATCAAAACGCAATTATAATACGATCGAAACTTCTAATAATAATTCTTCGATGTTTTCACGCACATCGTTAACGTGACTGGAATAGAACGCGTATTCCGGTAGTATAATTCATGGAACACGACAGTTATTGCGAGAGTTTGTGACGCTGCGGCAAGAGAATTCTGAGAGCGATGGCGGGGTTGAAGTTTTCACTCGGTCCGCGACTGTTCTCTCGACCCTTTCGTCACACAGTACTTTCTCGACACGGGGTGGTTGACTTTTTTTTTCAGTACCTCCCCTCACTTTCATATATAGCAACGCGGCGTGCCAACACGAAATAGAAAACGAGCGGGTCTCGGTCTTGACGATTCATCGCGAGAGAGTGAGTATTCCGTGCGTTCACGAGAAAAACGCGGAAACAGCCACGTTGCTGTGCACTGTCCGACATCCGCGGAGGTTCAAAGGCCGCTCGTATGCCGAGTAGAGAACTGCAGAACGAGAGATGCGGGAACGACGGAAATATTACTACCACTGCGATCTCCTATTGGAGTCGCTGACACGCACGACACCGTTTGGAATTTGCACGGTGAGATAGTGGAGAAGTGCGGGAGGGGAACACGGAGAGCATAGAAAATGAAAGCTTTTTCTCATTCGCAATTCTCCGGGCGAAACGAGAGTGAAAAAAGGGAAAAAAACAAAAGAAGATCACCGAGCTTTTTCATTTCGAGAAAGAACGACCGGTTGACTACAAGATTGACGCTAATTGATTAAAAAACTAACGAACTCGTGATGAAATTGGCAATAACGAAGAAAGGTTGACTCGAGATACATTAAGGCAGTCCTTGCGTATAGTCTTCACTTCGCATAAGTTTCGGAGAAATGAGAGGAGAATTTCAGATACTTCTCGATGGTATAAAAATCTGAAAAAAATCAAGCATATTGAAGTTGTTGAAAAGATTGATTTTTCATAATAATAATTCCGAAATATTATTAACAAATTACTGTAATAGCAACAAATTACCCGGCAACCCAACTTTTTTTTTTAAGGAAATGATTCGTTCATTTTTTGAGAATACGTATGAATTTTTTCAAATTTTTTAATTCTCTTCGAATTTTGTGACTTTTGACACGTTTTTTCCATATAAAAAAAATTTCAAAGTGAATTTAACAATCTGAAAAATGCATACTGCTTCAGAAAAATGAACGAATCATTTTTATAAGAAAAATTTAGGTTGCCGGGTAATTTGGTGCTCAATTTTTTATTTCCGCCATTTGTTAATAACATTTAGGAATCATTATTATGCAAAATCGATCTTTTCAGCACCTTCAATATGCTTGATTTTTTTCAGATATTTATATCATTGAGACGTATTTGACATCCCCCCTCTCAAACTTATGCGAAGTGAAGACTATACGCAAGAATTACCTTAAATATACCGGAGGAATTATTATTATTATTATTATTATCGTTATTATTCTCTCTTTAAACTTCTACCTTTCTTCGATAAACGATATTCTATTTTCATTAAGTTTTTATTTTTCCATCGACTCGAGATATTTTTTTCTGTACTCCGAATACACCTTCCGATGGAGTTTTTTTTTTATACTCTTCAATAAACGATATTCTATTTTTATTGGTTTGTTTCCTCTTGACGCGGGATATTCTTTGCTTGTATCGTGAAACACGACCGAGTTTTTTTTTTTTCTTTCACTTCAGCAAACTTCTTCTCGTTCTTCGAAGAAACGATACTTTACCGTTTATTTTTTTGTTCTTCTTTTTTTTTTCTCTAACTGTGAACGAACGAGAAAATTCCGAGGAAAGCTATGCGAACGTTGAACGAAGAAACGCCGTGAGAAAACGAGGGATGGTTGCGAGCTTCCGGAAGAGCGTAATTGTAATATAGAGGATGAAGCTCCGTGTACCCCTTCCCCAGGACTATTTCACCCTTTTGCTTTACTTTCCACGTATATCCCTCGCTCGTTTCTCGACGATGGGCTCTCCCGCTTTCATACTGCTGTACCACTCGCTCATTCCTCTCTCCGCGAAACTCACTTGCCACCGATATATATTACCGCTTCTCTCCCGCAACCGCATATTTTCCATTTCGTTTCTAACGCGAACGTTGAAAAGCCCCGAGATTCAGACATTAGACCGAAATAACCCAAGTGGTACAGGATATAGAAGGTAAAACAGTGAATAAAGTTACCGCGAGGTCGAGACTCGAATATAATCATCGAGAGGAGAGTTTAAGAACGAAACACGAGAGAATTTCTCTCCCAACGGAAGTTGCAGTTGCGTGTACCGGAAGCTGGAAAACTTTTAATTCAACATGAATATTCGTGAGTTAAAAAGACTCGAAGATTCTTCCGAAGGATATGAGAAATTTGTCCGAACGCTCTGGTAAGAATTTACGACAAAAAGGGATGGCGAAGAGCTGTTGCGATTTTTCGCAATATTGTTACATTTATTGTCGAGCTAAAAATTGGCCCGTTAACTCGAATAAATGGGAATATTTTGTTAATTATTTTTTTATTTTTTTTTATCCACCTTTATGTATTTTCTACGGTTTATGCGAACCGCGCGCGGATATCATGCATCATCTGGAAAATTTCGCCGAGCGGTCAGATCGGAAATTCTGTTGGCACGTGAATCGCGTTCGTATAAACCCCGATGTAGTTGGGGTTCACTGCGCGCAACAGCCCGAGATGCGCTCATGTATGTTTGCATATACATATACATATACGTAGGTATATGTATATAGCTGTAGTCGAGACAAGAGAGTATCCAGGATTAATAGGAAGCACGTGTGGAACGTCGACGTACATACACGAGCGGATCCGATAATCCAGGATTATTGGGTCGTCTTTCTCTCTCGCTTACATCGCCGCGCACGTTCACGTCACTCAAAATCCAGTAGATTTTCTATATCCATACCTGGTACAGATACTTGTTAAAAACTTGTTTTATTTCGAATTACAACAAACGAATAACATTATTTTTAAATTGAATTTTCGTATAATCCGGACATATTACACACGTCATCTCTGTATGTCAGAAATTTTAATTAATTGTCTGTGTTTTTTTTTTTTTTATTTAAGAGACGTGACCCATTTACGGGCCGATAGGGGAAGACAGGTCGGGCGGGGGAGGTGGAAATATATCGACCAATGCATAAATATCACCTTTAAAAAAAAGTTAATTTAAAGTACCGTACGGGAAGTTTTTATGCTTTTTATGCATAAAATAGTAATGAAAAATAAATATACTTTTACAGTGAATTTAAAGTGCTTTTGCGGTAAAATTAAAGTATAATATAAATGGAAAGCATCTCTACGGTTTTGAATATATAGTACTTTAATTTTTCATCGTAATTGTACAATGAATTAAATATACCTATATTGAGAGAATTGTTTTCTATTTCGGTATTGGATGCTTTTATGCATGAAACGTTTTGTAAATTTCAAACAAATATATGTTGAAATTTTAAACACCTTTTTGCAACATAACGAAAAATTTGGTAACTTTAATGTAATTTTTTTCTTGAATTTTTAGAATGTTTTGTTAATTTACAAACAACTATATTTTTATTTTTGATTGAATGTACGATTATTGCAAATTTTTAATTTCGAAGGACATTAAATATCCAGAAACTTTTTTTTTACTGTGTATGCTAACAAAATATAATGTATGTGAAAGAAAATCGAAATAATACCGCCCAAGCAGGAAATAAGAAACCATCAAAACCGCCCTTATATTTATTCTATTAATAACATTTTCAAACTTAATGGCCTTAAGTATCAAAATAAAATTAATGATTTTGTCCAAAGACGAACGTAACAAAAAAACAGTTTACTTTACTTTCCCGTTCGCTTTCAAATGGATCTCCATTGTTCCTTGACATGCGGAAAAAAAGGTGTAGCAGTGTTTCATTCATCATAACTGAAAGTACGTAAGTCTTTTGTGGTTGGATGCTCCAGAGGCTTCGAAGATGCTGACGCGGTCTCGAACCATTTGTCATCAAGGTGCAAACGTGCCTTATGCTCGTTGTATGTATATAGATACACGTAAATATAGCGCATAGTACCTATAGTAATAACCTCTTGCGCCTGCTGTGACCCCCATTATCTGTAGAAGCTTCGGTCATCCTTTGCGTACACATGAATCACTCCTCCTCATCCCTTCGATCCCACATACTGCATATACATAACATACAAGCATCGCTATATAAAGCATACATGGAACTATGTATAATATGGGCTTCGAGGTTTACGTTCTCGCGATACCGGCATTGCTGGTTCACCAGACTGCGCCGTACGGGGATCCAAGAGCTACTCCTGGTGGTGGTGCTGCTGCTTGCCCTCTCAGTCCCTATATCCCCCGTCGTAATGGACGCGTCTGGTCCACCCCCCGTAAAACCACATAAATTCTCATGTTGGCCAGAACTCGTGTAACCAGCAACCCAACTGGCCGGCACGGCGAACCAAAACCCCACACAGACATCCGAGACTATACTATAAATTTATTCCCAGCACTCTCTTCTACCACTTTCTCTATACGATCCCTCATTCCTTTCCTTCCAATTTCTTTATGCTTCGCCGCACCATCTCATCTCGAAAGACACCCGGTGGATAATAAACCACTTCAAGACAAATCGGAGCTGAGGATTTATTTCTTTATTATTTATTATGTTATCAATTCGAAGTCGTAAATAAACTGAGCAGAATACGATATCTCGCCACTGAGAAAAATGATTAGTTTGGATAAGAATATTGCTATACTAGCAATTTGTTTTTAGCATGTAGAGTAACATTTTTGCTGTTCTATTTAATGATTTTTCTCGGTGCGTATAAACTTCAAATGGGCGGTCGTTAAATATCAATTATTTAGTTAGAATAGAAATTGAATTATTGTTTAATGTAGAAAGACGAAGTTTTTATGTTTGGGAGCGACACATCTCTCTGCGACATAAACCCGTGTAAAATGTTTCTCGCTGATGGCGAAAATCAACGATTTTCAGCATAAACGAAGCCAATTTCCGCAAAACAGGGTAAAACTTTTGCGGCTGTTTGTAGAACGGGAGGGGGGATAGTTTTGTTACTCACTGGCAATCGTCGCAAAGTTAAACTCACGTGTTCACTACACGAGAACTTACTTCTATACCTGGGTAGCTGCGGTACCGCAGCACGTGTAATTTATTCAATTGTGGTCAACAACTTCTGTCTCGAGAGAGAGTGTTCGATGTTTTAGAGACTATCCCTTTGTCTTCCGTAAACACGTAAATTCGCAACTCGTACAATTTGTTACCCTACGTGTCACTTTTGTTGCCACTTTATAGATGAAAAACGTTGTTACGCGCGAGAACTTGGGACGCCCGTGCTTAGGACGGCTTACGGCTAGTAGTAAAATCCGGGTGTTGTCAGACCGATGCCGGTGTTCAATCTATTTACAGATCAAAATCCCCATCCATATTGTTCACGTGAAATATTATTTTAGAAATGCAAAGTAACAATACATTTCGTTCCAATTTGTACAGTTTACCCGATATTTCAAAATCTGTTCGAAATTTCTCGTTATTCAGGATTTTATTTAAAAAAAAATAAAAAGACGAGGAATTCTAATAAATATTTTTCACGCGAAATATGATTACTTGAAGAATGGATTATAAGACTGTGGTTCGTGATAATATTTGCATATCACAGATATATTTCAACATTTCCCTTGAGTTTCTCATTATTCAGGATTTCATTTAAAAAAAAAATGAAAAAGCGCGATATTCCGATACACATTTTTCACACGAAATATGATCATTTAAAAAGTGAATCATAAATTCTATGGTTCGTGATGATATTTACGTGTCACTGATATTTCATAAATTCCCTTGAATTTCTCGGTATGCAAGATTTTATTAAAAAAAATGAAAAACCCGAGAAAATCCGATACATATTTTTCCCGCGAAGTGATCATTTGAAAAATGGATTATAAGACCCGTGGCTCGTGATCATATTTACGTATCACAGATATTTCAAAAATCCCTTAGAGTTTCTCGTTATTCAGGATTTAGTATTTCAAAAAAGCGGTAAATTGTAAAATTCGATACATATTTTTCACATGAAATACTATCATTTGAAAGGTGTATTAAAAGCGATGCGTTGTTTTGAAGTATTTTCACATTCCAGACATTTCAACATCTCTCGACTTTTTCATTATTCATGTAATTTTACAAAAAAATAAAAAATCATTTTTATTACGTAAGAACTACGTAACATTTTTTTTACGTAATTTTTTTTTATTACAAAGTAGTTCTATCGTTTTTTACAAGACATTCATCATTCTCGCTATCCAGTCTCATAAAAAGATGATATAGCGTAGCCAAACGGTCTTGTAACGAGACCGCGAGACAATTTACAGCAGGGACGCTTCGTGTTAAATTAGCTTCGTGTTAAATTAGCGATTCAACTGCGTCGAACTAACGTGCACTTAGCACCCCGGTCGCAGTTGATTGAGCGTAAACGAAGTTTAAGTGGCTTTGCGCTCATGGGGTTGATATTCCAACGTTGCTAGAGTAACCACAGACCGCAAAAAGAGAAGAAAACTGTAAAATTTGCTTTTTCAACACAGCCTTCACACTTCGCACCACCTTTTTTTCGGAAAAAAAAACCTCTTTCATCTCCGATCGCGCGCGTGTTCGTGATTGGCGTTCATTTTTTTTGCTCAGCGTTGTTCGACCGAACGAAGGGTGTGTGTTTCATGAATGAAAAACAGGCGGGACTAACGGTATTTCATCAATAATTTATGTGCTCTTGTAGCACCTAAGGTCAAGTGGCGAAGCACGCGTGTCGAGGGTTATATCCTAGGATCGCGACCTTTAAGCTTATTTCGCAACGGGATTTTCGCACGAAACGTTTTACGAGGAAACTTGTAAAGCGGTTACGGAAAAGCCATTATCCATCGCTAAATCACTTTGCACCGACCTGCACTATGTTGTGTGTACCTTAGGTACAATTCTCTCTATCTTCCGAGAGTACGTGGCAAACACGTACTATAATAAACGCCGCGTTAGCTATCACCGAGTATTAGTGGATAGTACCAGAGAGAGTTTAAAGTTTGCGGTACCGATATACCTCGGCGCGATGTTTCTAAAACGACGATATAATTTTAATCTACAAAATAATTAACCGATGTTTCATTAACTCTCCGATTCTGTAATATGAATTTTAATAAATCCCCTATTTCACGCTTTCTCTATACTTCCGCGGAAAGGGTTATTGAAACAGTTAATTTAATCTCTTTGCCACGCGCCGGACTGGCGCGTTAAAAAGGGGGTAAAAAAATCCACGCCACGGAAGCCGAGGGGTTTGAAAATAAAATGAAAGAAATTCCTCCCTTCCTCCCTGAATTACAAAGGAGGCGAAGTTGAATCTCTCTCGGTGGACGTTGCTTCCATTTGGCTCGATTGCCATTAATTATTGTGGAGCTCGTACGTGGCGAGAACTGCGGGCGGCAGAACCCGACTGAATTATTAACCACTCGGAGGCATTATCGAACTTCATACCTGAATAGATGTACATCGTGCGAACTACATTGGCAGGAAATTGAACTCATTTCCGAAATCGTTTTCTTCATCTATTCTCTCGTCACTCCTTCTTTCATTCTCGTGAAAATTAATACCAATACTAAAATAGGCTGATTCAGAATAAATATTGAATTCGCTTCTCGACGGTAACCTCACTGTAATATTTCTTTAAAATAGAAGTTAAGGCGATTCATTATTTAAAAAAATGTAGGGTATTATTATCATTATTATTATTATTATTATTATTATTATTGTTATTATTTGTTATTATTATTTTTATACGATTTTCTTTAAAATTTGAAGATTTTGAATAAAAACATAAAATACATATTCCTTGCCGCAAACGTGAAACAACAGCCAAGTATTTTTTTTGGTTTCTATGTAAGAGAACTTTGAAGCGAGAATTTCTAGCTAGCGAACGAATATCATCGAAGCCTCAGCGTAGGAGGACAAACGGACGGACAGGAAATTTAATTCTCATCCGGACACTGGATACCATTGAGGTACCGTTTCAGTGCAGAGTTTCAACGACGAGGAATATCATAGCGGTAGAATCAGAAATATCTGTACACACCTATGGCTCTTCTCTCGAATATATATCGTCTTTCAGCTCAGTTTTTCGGAGTGCCGACTTTTATTTCAACGCCAAAAGCATTGTTCAAAGCTTTATAACAGTGCAATCAGAAATATTAATACTGACGTTTTTATCTTCGTCAGAAAATATTGCTCTATGTTGAATTTCTACTCGATTTTGCCGAGTATTTTCGTAACGTGACGAGTAATTTTGCAATAGTGAAGAACAATGAAGCGGTGGAATCAGAAATATTTTTTACCGATTACATTTATCTCGCGTGAGCAAAATCGCTCGGATATTGCTGATGAATCGTCAGCATTGCTATCGTATCTCAGAGGTTGTGACGCTTCGAAGTATCGTATTTCTGTGATAAAAGCTCGATTGAGAGGAATATAACGACAGAATCAGAAATATAGAGGTAGCAATGGCATTTTTTTCTCCCGAGGACATGATCGCTCAAACATTTTCCCCTTTGTATCGTGTTTCAGTTCGATTTTTCGTAGTATTGTATTTCCGTGGCAACATCACCGAAATCTCACTGGAATACAGATCCATGATTGAGAATCACAACGGCGTGTTTCGCATCGTTGTTACATGTAAAATGGTGTTGTATGCGCCCTTCTGATTTAACAGCAGTATCGACATGTCGACGATTGAATTCGCGTCGAGAAAGGAATTCGTGGACGTTGTTTCCTCGTATGTCCCGCGAGTAACCTGCTCCCTCTCTCTCCTCTCCCTTTCACACAAGCGACTATTGTGCGCTTGACAGGAATTGGTTTAATTTCGGCGTTGGGCCCCCGTCCCCTTCGCCCTCTCCCCACCCCCCTTTTTCTCTGATATACTACGCCAATACACACACAAGTCCCGCATACATGTCTCGCGTGTCGTAGAGTTTGCGGGATTTACGCTCGCTTCGCGAGAGAAACGACGATCGTCCGGACGAGAGATCCAACGACACGCTTCCGCACGTTAACTCCCTTTTGCTACACGTGTCACACACAGCTTGATTGAATTCTCGGCCGCGACGATAAACTCTCCTCTCTGTATTAGGATGCGAAGTCAGAGTTTCCCAGTACTGACGACGCTTTCGCGAATTATTTTGCAACGATGATATTTTTAAATTATTTTATTTATTATTATTATAAAAAAAAATTTGAATAAAATAATTTTATTACAAAATCGTGAAAATTATCTTAATTATCGAATATTATCTTAATAAAATAATTTCAAAAAATGATAATGACAAAATTATTGTATAATAATCATCAATAACAATTATTATTATTATTGATGTTATTTTCTGATATTATTTTTTTTTTACATTTTTATACTTAAGGCAACTCTACAATTTTTTTGTATTTTCTTCATATTTAATAGCCAAACAGATTATTTTAAGATAGTACTCTGTAAAAAATGCTGAACGTATATTTACGTCGTTCGTAGATACGTGAGCAGTTAAGAAATGAGTCTGACTTTTTTACGATGGACAATGGCCGTTTTTCTTTTCTCATCTTTTTTTTTCACATATACGAGTATCGATTTATCGTGAACGATTGAATTCTCATCAGGTGGGATATCGAGTCAGATTTCCCGAGGGAAATTCACGGTGATTTGTTTCGCCTGAATAATTCGCGGATAAGTCGTGTGGGGTGAAATTTTCGTCGTTAGATAATTTTCTAAACAATGCTGAGAACATTGCACGACATTGAGAATGGAGAGCGGAATATTCGCCTCGAAGCTTACGGGTTACGGGCATCTGCGGTTTACGAATCCCGACGATTGCGTGCGTGGCGGGCTCTTGGGCTTTTATTACACGAGGGAACACAACCAGGGATAGTCCCGAACTAAACAACGACCCTTGCCCCGAGGACTAAAGGATTGGGAAGGGGTTGACGAACCAGGGGGTGGAGGAGGGGGGGAATAGAAGCGCAGAGAACGAGAAACTAGCGAACGGACGACTGGACCAAAAAGGGATGAGGGGCAGCTGTGAAACGCGGAGTGAAAGGGGAAGCTTAATGAACGGCGCGAGGCGAATTACGGGTTTGCAAAGATTCGAGGCTTCCCGTTCCGTGTGTACTCTTTGACCTCCCGTGCGCTCTCCATCCTTTGATGCTCGGCTATGCGATGTATTGGTTTTGCTTTTTTTGCTTTTTCAATTTGCCTGATCGAGCGGTAAACCGGTATGAAAAAAAAATGAAAAAAAAACACGAATCGAACAGCAGACGAGAGGTGAAACATTTTTTGAAAAAAATGTTTTGAAAAAAGTAAATATTGCAACCTTATACATTTATCTGATCGGCAATTTTTGTGAAAAATCATCGATTTTTTGTAAAAAAAAATAAATAAAAGAAAACAGTTTTCTCGATAATGCATCTCGAGTTTCTATCCCAAGGAACGACAGAGATAATCTGTAATGCAAAATGCATGAAATTAATGAAGAAGATGCTTAAGTTATCGCTAATAACTCAGTGACGAGACATTGGCGATATTAACAGACAACCCCCGCCCCCCGATCTCTGTTTCCACGCGGTTATCGAGTTACCACATCATTCAATAACGCTACCCGAGAAGCTGCACATATAAGCTCACGCGATTATGCATCCATAATGATAATTTCGACGTCTCGTTAATCGGGCAACAATGGAGAGCGCAGCGTCCGACTCTGCGAGTTTTCGACTTGCGAGTAATTAACTCTCGGGATTCTTTAACAACGACATCATAATTGAAAGCGTCGTCGTCGAGCTCTCCTTTCTGCGTTCTCTCGTGTTGCACACGCGTTCAAGAACACTACGGAGACTCTCGGAGAAAAAGCCGGCAAACTCGCGGCGCGCGCGTTTTTACCCTCTTTTGACTCTCTCGGTAGTTTTATTATTATGATTTTTTTTTCAACGAGGCAGCAACACAATGCTGCGCTCTGTGCTGCAAAACCCGAATCTCATACTTTTACACTGAAGTGTGTAATGTGTGTCGCTTGAGCACAAATACGCGTTGCTTCGACAAAAGATTTTTCGTACTATAGAAACATACAGTGGAATGGCGCACTCTGTGCCAAAGCAACTTTGCAGCTTCTCTTGGCTGTGTTTCTCGCGCTCCCTAAGCCGCACGCGCGGTTTCACAACTGGGTTAACCAAAGTGTATGTACAGCGAATCGGATCGACGATTAACCCGCACGTCTACAATTAACGATTGCGTGAGGAAACCTCTCGCTGCGAAGCTTCAGTAGAGACAATAAATCAACATCGACTACTATTTATCCGGAGTACAATAATAGACACGTAGGTAGACGAAGCATCACTTATCCGAAACGTGAGAGCGAAATGTCGATGTAAATGAAATTCGAGGTATTAAGAGAGGATGCATTACATTTTCTGCCAAAAATCCGATTGAGAGCGACATTTGCATACTTGCCAATTGGATAAAAATCTGAAAAGTTTCAACCATACAAAAGATGCTGAAAAAAAGTATTTCTCATAATAATAATTAAAAAAATGTTTTAATGAATTGATAAAAAAAAATTGTTCAACAATTTACTTTGTAATCGAATTTTTTTTTAAAGTTAATTTGTTATTTTTTTGGAATACATGTCATTTTTTTCGATTTTTTTCTAATTTTCGAACATTTTGTTTTTCGAACAATACGGTCGATCAATTGCTGCTGAAAAAATTTAGGTAACCGGATAATGTGTTAACGATTTTTTATGACCCTGAAGATATCTGCATGAGACAAAATGTAATCGTTGGTAAGCCATAACTGCCGTAGGTTTTAACGTAATGACTTCGTTCGGGACTCATTTTCTTCGTTTTTCAATTCTCTAGCAACGCTTTTTTTGCCTTCCTTGAGGCAGTACATTGAAAATAAACTTTTTGAAGGTCGAATTTCATATTTAAAACGCCATAATAACCGTATTTTTTATTGTAGGTACTTCGTCCATGGCTCATTCGCTTTGATTTTAAATGTTCTAGACGTGTATTTTTTTTTAATTTTTGTGTGACGGTGTGTGACGAACGGGTCCAGCTCTGCATATAAGTAGACGACACGAATGATAGAAACATATGGGTGACTATAGCGCAGTGGTTAGCGCTCTTAATTAGTACCTGATCAACCCGGGTTCGAATCCCGGGGTCACCATATTTTCTATCATTTATTTCTGGCCCTACCGTCGCATCATCGTCCACCATCACTTCATCGAAGATATCGGCCATTCGTTACAATGGTGTCAGAAGTTATCGAGCTACTAAACACGTCCACTGGGAAGCCATCAAAACTCTTAGGGAATGCGGCATGAGACAAAGTCCATGAACCCCGCGTATACCAGACGGCAAAAAGTAAGACCGACTGACGAGATAACATGATGCCTCAGTCCGCGCAATGGGACACTCGCAACGCTGCACATTCGACGAGGACGTCGACAATCGCGAGAGGAGGTGTGTGACGGTGTGTGACGAACGGGTCCAGCTCTGCATATAAGTAGACGACACGAATGATAGAAACATATGGGTGACTATAGCGCAGTGGTTAGCGCTCTTAATTAGTACCTGATCAACCCGGGTTCGAATCCCGGGGTCACCATATTTTCTATCATTTATTTCTGGCCCTACCGTCGCATCATCGTCCACCATCACTTCATCGAAGATATCGGCCATTCGTTACATTTGCCTCGCTTCTGCCTTTTTTGAGGGGTTAGATAAGGAATAAATCGGGTCTCTAAAGGCTAAAGAGATTATGCGCAGCATAAAAACATACGGTGTTCGCCTTTCAGTTTTTGGAGACGCGAAGTATTCGAACCACTATAACTGTCTTATCGTACAGCCGTAACTCGGCGGTAATTTTATTGTATTTTACTATCGATTCTATTGACTGGGTCTTATATTTTTTGGGAGATTAGGGAAGAAACTTCAGGATTTTGCTCCTCATATGTCCGAAGACAGAGACTGGTTCATTATAAGTTTCTGGGATGGTTGTATGGATCTGTGGGAGTGATTTTGAATTAAAAAAACCTGAACTAATTTTTGATGACGCTTGGCGCACTTCTCGGCGGTTTCGCATTGATAATACCGCGCTGTGTGTTGATTGATTATTCATATTTAATCTCTAATCTCTATCTATTACGGTCGTTCGGGATATACGGTTATTAGCCAGTACGAAGTTATATATTCGCACTGTTGTCCGGAACACACCACGCGGAGGTTACCGTAACATCAGCATAAATAATAATATAAATCATTATAGATATTTCTATTGAGACGGTATTAAATTTTTACCTCTCACATTTTTTACGTTCATGCGCTATATCGGCAATTTACCATACCTTTCGGGAAATTAGCGCGTAAAATTACCGACCGCGCAGTCAATCGATGACTACGGTCGATAGTGTGAACTGCCCGGAGGTGTTGCATCACCGATGCGCACGAATTTCGTAAGTCGTTTCGGCACACCCCGGGCAGCAATAATAAAGGACAGCGAAGTTTGACGTCATGCGTGCGTCAATCGTAGTCAAAGAGGAGCTCGCGCTCGGGTATATAAGGAGCCGTGCGCGAGCACAGATTTCACTTCTATTCCAATCTCCATCTGGCGTAGAGCTCATGCGCAGCTAAAGTACGTTAGATCTTGAGTTTCTAGGAAACTTCGATCGTCGATAATTCTCATTGGTCGAAGATACATTTGATTTTCGAATAGAGAACTGCTCTATTCGACAGAGACAGAGGAAGAATCAACGTCGGCCATTAACCAATCATCATTATCAACGAATACTAATTAATTAAATTTTCTTTCAGCGAACAGATCTCTTTTTGTTTTGATATTTCCTATCCGCACACAGATGCCGGCAACTGCCTTGGGGGACCTCGGCGACCGCTTTCGTATATGACAATTGGTCGAGAATCGTTCCAACGTAGAAGCATAATTTGACTCATCTTATTACTTCGTATCTATGCCCGCGACTGTCTTGGGGGACCTCGACGACTGCTTTCGTGGAACATGATCTAACAAGAGGCGGGTAACGTAGAATCAGATTCCTGTACCCTCAATAAAATAACCCTTCCATCTGTTTAGCAAATTAAATCACGAAAGAGTTAAAAATCACTCAAACCATTGAATAAATATCTAAATTCATAACGTTTTATTTGTATCAACGTCATCGATTTAATAAACAATCAATTCACGTTGACATTACGAACCAACTGACAGATTTTTTATTTACAGCACCTGCGCTCACACTTACGTGAGCCAAAAACTCACAATAACGACCTTTTTGGAGCAAACACATGTAAGCCTTCGAAAAGCAACCGTTACACTATATTATTTCACTGACACGTGCTCCGTCTTTTTTTTTTCTTCGACTGTTGTATTTTTTTAAAATTTTTGATTTGAAATTTTTTTCTTTTTGGACTGCGGTAGAACTAATTGACCTGTGATAGCCATTGAGAACAAAGATCGCAGTTATAAACAAAAAACGGCTCGTCTACCTCGGCTAAGGTTTTTTCTAGATGTACTAAACAAGTCCAGTCTGTACATTTCTGGCACGTATAGCACTGGACCCATGAGGTTTTAATACGCGATTCTGGTTGACCACAGCGGACGCAACGTTCGGCAGTGTCCAACAGACTTAACCACGCACTCGCTTTACAAGCGTACTCGCATTGTGTCCGGATCCACGTCCGACATTTTGACTATGCGATCGCTCTGAATCTCTTGAGCGTAGTGGATAACGAAGATACCGCAATTATATCCGTCGTTCTGATGAGGATATTTGCAGCGTTGCAGCATCCATCGGATTCACGAATCCGGAAATACCTTGTCGAAGCAGGTGTTAAAGATGTCTACGTATTGTTTGGCTCCACCCGTGCGCTATATTTGCTCGGATTAAAAAACCACACGTTCTTTTTCGCAACGTTCGCATAAAAGAAGACCCACTGTTTATCCGCCTGGTAGAACGGCATGAAAATCTCGGTTTTGCCAGTCCACTCTTTGTGAAACTTCTCGTTGAAGCCGGTAGTGGTCTTCGCCAACTACTTCGACGAGGCGACTTGACAAACGATAAACTTATACAGTAATCGATTGTAAAGTTGAGCCGTCAACGCTGACCGTAAAGCCGAACATAGTCCGCGCCGTGCAAATGAACCAATGTCGAAGGATTGTTCACATTGTTTGTGAAACCCACCCAATAATCGCGAGGTGCGTTCGGTGCGAAATAATAATTTCGATTTCTTATCGTGTTGGTTGGATTTCGGTACGAAGTAGTCGTCTGATTCGTCGTTACGATCAACTTTTACAGCGTTTTTCGTTTTTCGTAGCAATGTTCCCTCTTTTTTGCCATTTCTTACGAAGCTTAAATTTCGACGATGTTTCGTCGTCGGGTTCGTTCACTCGTGCCCTTTTTTTTTTCGGATATTCACCATCGGCTTTGGCCTTTATACGGAGCGGCCGTTTTTTCGTAAATCGTGTCAATGAATCGTCCGGCCTTGATGGCTGTTTTTTTCACACGTCGAATTTTTCGTTGCATTGAAATAATTTTCAGCCGAGCTATTGGTCAAATGTTTTTCATCAATCTTCAATACCATAATCCAGAATGGAGTCATTGGTATCATCTTGTTATCAAATAGTCGGCAAAACTTTCTGACTTTTATTTGTTGTTCTCTGCGCTTTCGTCGACACGATTTGCGGCTTGCCTTATTTTGTTCAGGATGGGAAGAACTCTCGTGTAAAAAGGGCTCGATGCGTACACCGTCGTGGCGATCTCTTCGACCTGAGAACACGGAGTCTCGTCGACCTCAGCTTCGTGTCGAAATCAGCTTCGTGGCGGTTTCATTGATTTTATTCGTGTGAGCACACCGCGAAATCATTTTCATTAAATTACCGTAGCATGTATACAACGGTACAACGTTTTTGTCTAATTCGGTGCGCTTCGTACTATACTATACTACTATAGCTTCGTACGTTATCTCGAGGGATTGGGCGACGGTACACCTGTTCCGCGACTTCATAATAACATTTATGCTCGCCTATGACCAATCGGTAATAACCGTCTTGAAAAGCGGCCATTGCACCCCTTTCTCGATCCACAGCTCCTTAAAAAACGGTATTCGCTAATCGAGAGAGTCGATTGGTTGTTCGTAATCATTTCGAACACGAGAAAGATTTTTTGTTTGAAGTTTACGACGGCGGCATAAAAGTAAACTCTTTTTGACTCGACATAAGGCTTACCGAATCAGCTGCATCAAAATATAATATCAACCCGGGATGAAGCTTCAGAAACGAGATCTGGTCGGTTATTCCAAGATAAATCGTAAATGGCGCAAAAAACTTGCGGATATATGGGTGGTTCTCCTTTCTTTGGAATATATCGAATATATCATCCGGATGACAATCATTTTTACCCAGCGCTTCGGATGTTGGCTTTTGGATCACTTCAAGTGAATGGCCGGTATGAAAATTACCTTCGTCGAGAACTAAATCTTCATCCACATCGTTCATCAGTTTAGCATGCATGACGTCCGGCATTACATACAGTAAATCGTGTTTTACCTGCTCTCTCGTCAATCACCGCGCAACTGATATTGATGATGCCGAGAGGTTGCGTGTGTTCCGACTTCGAACCCACGCGACTCACGTGTATCGCTGTTTCCGAGCCGATCACCCCACATGGAAATTAAGTATATCTCAGATATATCAGATATGAATCGGCAATAAGTTCTATATCCTTTATATATAACATATATATATCTCCTACGGTTACATCTTTTCTATGTAGGACGGTTACTTTCAATTTGAACCTTAATTCGCATTCGATTTACAGACAGGAAGCATAGTCCCGAAAAGACGGAACGTCTCTATTGAACTTGAATCCTTCGAAGCGAAGCACACAAGTGATTTTCAGCTCCGTCGGAAACACTTTGCGAAGATAGGCGTGACATAAGTCAGCTGAGAATTCGTTTTGATCCGTCATAATCGTACTCGGCGAAACTTGAATCTAACCAACGGATCAATAATCAGCTTTTGCCGGTTTGAGATTCACTTCATCGCTGGAAGGTTTGTTGAAAGCGTGATGAGACTCCAGAGTACCTTTCGGTTCCGGTGTCATGGTCAGACTTTTCATTCGTTCGATTAACCGTTCCGGGTCCCCTTCTGGGGTCAGTTTTTCTGAAACCAGCGATTTACGGATCTTTCCTCGGCATTGTTTCGATAAAACCAATTTTTTTATATTTTCGGCAAACCCGTCGCGATTGTGCGTCCAGTGAAAATATAAATGTTAACTAAATCGTTTCACATTTCTTTTATGTATATCTAAGTACTAACATAACTCGAATAACAACGGTCGATATGTAGGTCCATTCGCCAGATCCTGAATCTTTGCGACGCAATGAACAATGGCATCGGCCACGACAGTACTATCGAAGTCGACAGTCATTTTGGCTGAAACCTTTTCCAAGACCCACGTCGATCAATTTATTATCTACTACTATTTACAGTTTCTGTTATTATAAATTGTTATTCCTGAAGACTTGGTAGCTCTTAATGTATGTGGGCTTGGGGCCTGTTAAAAATACCTTTTAACCTACTAGGCTTTGAGAGGCTACCCACTCTCTTCCCCATAATAGACAGAATCAATTCGTTATTGTCTCTGTACGAGAGTGAAACATTGGAGACGAGAAATTCGAGAAATTTTATTTTTCTTTCTTTTTTTTTTGTTTTGAGATAGGTATTGTGAAGAGATTTTTCAGACTCCAGCACCCTATGGCCCCGATAACCCCGTCCTCACCGCCGGGCGGTTCAAACTCAAACCCACGACGGGATAACAGAACTCTCGCACCTCGGGGTGCCCGGGCGCCAGGTACTACGTACCGCCGATCAACGATCGGTTTTAATTTGGACCCCGAGATGCGAAGGAGGGCCCCGTACGGTGAGGAAAGGCATACGGCAATTGAGATTCGGCTAACTCAGCCCGCCTGGAAGAATAGTAGAGGGGGGTGGACGGGGAGAGTAACGAAACGTCGAAATTGAGTTTACTGTGTAATTTATTATAATAAAGCAAATAGATAATACGGTAACATCGTGAATCCCGAAAACCGGGTAGGTAAGCGCGAAAGATAACTAAAGGTAACTAGATAACTCTGTGAAAAAAAAAATATATATATAATACGAAACCCCGAAACCGGGTAGGTAGTAAAGTAGGCAGATAGATAATATTCGACAATACTGTAACATCGTTAATCCCGAAAAACGGGTAGGTAATCGTGAAAGATAAATAAAGATACTTAGATAATTTCGCGAACAATATAATGCGAGAGCCTGCAACCGGGTAGGTAGTAAAGTAGGAAGGTAGGTAGTATCAGAAAATATTGCAACATCGTGAATCCCGAAAAACGGGTAGGTAGGCGCGGAAGATAAATAAAGATAAGTAGATAATTTTTCGAAAAATATAATACGAGATCCCGAAACCAGGTAGGTAGTAAAGTAGGTAGGTAGATAATATTTGACAGTACTGTAACGTCGTGAATCCCGAAAACCGGGTAGATAGGCGCGGAAGATAACTGAAGATAATCGGTAGGTAGTAAAATTAATATATTATAAGATGCTCGCAAAATTATTAATTCGGTAGTACTCGCGAAAGCAAAAAGGACCGAGAAATAGAATGCCAACTACGCACTAGAAAATTGGCTGAACCACAAGAAAGTTAGCGAATAATATGACACACAAAAAAAATGATAACGCGAATCATGATTTGCAAGACCTGTTGCGATTGCCAGAATAATAAATTATCAAAAAAAAACGGGACGTACTCACAGGAATATTCACCAATTAAATTAATCCGAATCATCTTGAACCACCAATAGGTAATACACGAGGTGACACAAAAAGATAAGTAGATAATTTTCGACCAGAGTTGAGTCGATCGGATCACTCGCATGTAACACCAAAAATCACGAAAAATCACTATAAAAATAATAAGACACGCGAACCGATTCGTCAAGTTAATTAACCCGAATTAATTATTATTACCAATACAAAATAACAAATTTTTCACGCGAGATCCCCGACCGACTCACACAGAGGACAACGGAGCCTCGGGCCCGCCCGTTACGAGATCGCGAAGAGAAGAGGTGTTACTACTCAATCGCCGGTGCGTCCAAAACTGATTATTCGCAATGCTCTAGTGATAGACGCGACCCCCCACTTTGTTGTCTCTTTCCCCCAATTCTCACGCGATACCTTTGCGAATCATGTGCAAAGGGATTCCAAGAATTTGACGATGACGTACGAGTCGTCTAACGTACCGATAGATACTATATCGCTTGTTTTCGATGTTACGTTCGTAGACAAAGATACAGGGGAAAGCAATACAGAAAAACAATATTAGGGTATCGATACCGGTCGAACACGTGTTCGCGCGCCGAGTACAGTCGGAGCTCCAAATACAACGAAATATTAAAGCAATTTCGAGAATCTTTCTCGAAGGACCCGACAATGGTTGATTACAGCGGGGGGAGACCTCCCTCGCGAGGACGAAGCGTCCCTCGTCCTCGCGGTGGGTCCACACGATACGATAATTAACTGCACCCCGCTGCATCCTTCCCACTCGAACCTCATTAGCGAGACGCCGTTTCTCAAGGACCGCTAGACTCGAAATTCTTTGAGGGATGGTTCAGCGCGAGGCTGATAAGTCGGGAGTGCATCGGCGACTCAGTATTTTGGGCAATGTACCATAATCACTTCAGCATCCATTTCCGCGAATACTGATGTTCGTTATTCGCTTGCAATAATTTTTGAAACTTCCTTTCGAATTCACCTGAATTAACTGTAACTATACTCGCGCTAAACGCGTTGACGGCATCGAACCCTTGCGATAATAATTTTGTAACGGACGATCCCTCCAGAATTTTCGGCATGATAACAATGGTGAATATTCCTTCGTGTTTCCAAGAATTCGCTGAAGGCGTAAAAGAAAATAATATACGAAATTTCGAAGTAAATAAAATTCGCACGGCACGAATAATAATTTTGCGAGATAGATAATAGATGGCGTAGGTAGTAATGCTAGATAGATAATATATGAGAGTTAGGTAGTACATTCTAAGTAGGTAATTATAATATTAGGTAAGAAAAACAAAAAGGTAAGATACGGGATTGGAGGTCCGGACGACCACCTCGATGTGCGACGTCAACGGGGTCATGAAGCCGACCCACTACCCAATGCCTTCTCCTTCCGGGTGGCGAGACGGAATGTCACGTCACAGTATATTGAAACATTTGAAAAAAATAAAAGGGTAGTTGGAAAAATTCAAGGTAAAATTTGAATTTTTTTTTGTTTCAAAAAAATATTAGATTTGAAAGAATTAAATTGCAGTTTCCCAATATTTAAAGTAATGCTTGCTTAAAGTAATGCTTGCTAAAGTAGTGCTTTCGAATCCACGCGATTAACAAACGGTCGTTACATTGGTGTCAGAAGTGTGCTTTCGAATCCACGCGGTTAACGAACGGTCGTTACGTTGTCAGAAGTGTTTCACGATCCTACGGAGGATATTTATTTTATTTTTTTATTCGCGAGTGATGTTATAAATGAACCAGAGGATTATTTAATCAAATTGAGGACCTCGATGGCCCTCACATTATAAAAGTGAACAAAATTGAGAACCTCGATGGCTCTCAGAGACCGAAGGAACGAAGTGAAAATTGAGAATCTCGATGACTCTCGCATGGGGACGGATCAAAATGAAAATTGAAGTCTCGATGGCTTCGGAAAAAGAATAACGGACGAATGAAAAATCAAAATTGAGGTCTCGATGACGCTCTGTATTGATGATGGAAGAAGTTGACTCCGGATGGATGGAAAGACGGTTGGATAGAGCTACGAAGGATTGACATAGGCAAACTAAAAATTACGTATTATTTTTATGGAGATATTGATGATGTATTGCACAAAAAAATAAGTGATTCTTCTCTCTCATGTGATCGACCAGGGTGGTCGATGTATTGAGTCGTTGTTCGGTTAGAGTAGAATTTTCTATATGCATTTTAGTGGTGTCAGATCAGTGAGGGTCAATGCTGGATGAGAATGAAATGAGCAGCATTGATTACGGATTATATTGTTGTATTATTGTGGAATCAATCGGGTGAATTGATTAAGTTTCAAAGTCGAAAGTAAAGGACAAAGAGAGAGAATAATCATTAAAATAATGGTATCCCATGTGTAACTAGTTTTGTGCAGAATACTACGCGAGTAATTTATGTGTCACAGATCGAATTTCAAGATGCTGTGTTATGGCCAGAATCCTTTCCGCTCGAATCCTTCCGAAAAGTCAAAAATTGGAGAAGATTGAATAAAACGAAAGAAAAATAATGATGTATTGAATCAAGTACTTAAGAGATGATTTTACATGGACTTGATATAGACAAATACAGAACAAAATGAAGTATTTAGCTCGGATTTGACGGAAAATGAGTATAGGACAAAATGAAACTATTTAGCATTGTGAACACTGTTCTTCCCAAGGTTTTTCGGCCATGGTTTTCCTTGTGGACATGGACGAATGTCGGAATAGTGTAGGTTAACGAATATTGGACTGATTTTAACATGATGGACCGTGGCACATCTTAGAGTGGACTAGGAGTTGCCGGGGCGGCAACTCAAAAGGAGGGGAGTAGTGTAACGAATATAGCTGACTAGCTAACGAATATAGCCGACTATTTATTAAGACACACGATATTAGTGAGATTGACAATAGACGAACGAACAGACGATCGATGTGATATCGATCGTCACAACAAAAGAGTCTGGACGGGACTTTTAAAGCGAGCAGACGTGTGACATTTCGTGATCGGGATAATTAACGTTTATCATTAGTAATAATATCCGCCCCAAAACCAAATACGCGTGTTGTTCATTCGCTCGGTCGTTACAATACATTAAAAAAATGAAAAAAAAGCTGAGATTTTTTTTTTTTCATTTCAAATCATCCACCCACAGCGCCTCTCGCCAACGTCGCGGCGCGTGCGATCTTTATCACGTTTACTATGGAATTGTCGTCGGCTTCCAAGGTTTGACAGATCGGATGAATGGAAAAAAATAAATAGTCGCGATTGTTTTCAATTTTATTTGGAAAATTGCAATAATTTTGGATATTCGATGATTCTTCTTTGTGAAATTATAACCAAGTTTTTCAGTGCATCCATGAAATTTACGATTTTTATTATGAATGTGAATAACGTATTGTAAAATATTGTGAATGATTTTCGTTCAAAATATATTATTTTCGAAATAAAAAGGGCTAATATTTGTCAATCAATGTGTGATATTTCGAGTTTTATTATTCGCAACCAAATTTCCTTCTTTGACATGATGAAAAATTGTTTTTTGGAAAATTAAAATAACATAACCTTTAAAATAAATCCTCACTAAAAATAATTGTAGATTAAAAATATTAAGAAATGTCAGAATGTCTTCAAATTTGCTGTGCATAGTGTTTTCGATGCAATGAAATATTGCTGAAAATTAGAAAAAAATTCGTTCGTAGGTTTCAGAATTGCTGCGCCGTACGGACATTTGACGGGAGAAAATGGATTTTTAAATGGAAAATGCCTGGAAAAAATGTTCAGAGACGTTGGAATATCTTCGAATTTGCTGTGAATAGTGCTTTCGATAAAATAAAATAATGCTGCGAAAAAGAAAAAAATTGTTTCGTAGACTTCATAATTGGAGCACCGTATGGACATTTAGCGGAATAAAATTGAATTTTTATTTTGGGACAACTCATTAAAGGCTTCGCAGTAGTTCCAAAATGTTTGTGCACAATAGTCATGATGTGATAAAACACTCCTGCAAAGGAGAACAAAATTGGTTCACACCATCCAAAGTTACACTGTGATACGGACGTCCGAGAAGATAAATTCAGTGAAAAAGCTATTTTTATTCAACCGCAAGCTAAAAGAAATATTTCCAGTCATCGGAGTCACTTCAAATTAACTGCGCATGATGTTGGAAGTACACCCAAGTAAATTCTGAAAATCGAAATTTTTTGGAGCGGTGAATTCCCATCGAAAGCTGTGTGAAGAGGCCTCGCTGGTCATTTTAATAGGCACTCTTTGCCTATTGTTATATTGAGTGCCTAAAACGGAGAAAAAAAACAGAAACCAAACGCGAACAAAGACACGTTAACTTGATTATGAGTATACTGTACACATGGATCAGAGATTTATGTTTCGATTCCCAAGAGATGAACAAAGAAAATAATAATAAAAAAAATCTTGTATACCGATGATGTTTTTACGCACAAATACCCAAATAGTTCTATGTCTACTTTCTTATGAATAAAGTTCCACTTAAATCCGAGTATTCGCAATTTTTTTTCTGTTACTCGTAAACCACCCCAATTAAAGTATCGATGAAACTCGGTTATAAAAAGAATTTTAAAACACTCCAGTTCGAACTTGACGCTTCGAGAATTACTATTATTTTCATTCGTATTTTTTTTTTTTTTACAAAATTACTGCAACATCAAATTGCTGACGACTGAAACAAAAAAAGACGTCGGCACGCCGAGGAATCGAGTCTGCGCCAAATCGCCGGCATGTCTGGCCGCGCATCTCTGATGCACCTCCGTCAAAACGACCCCCTTATATTCCGCCGAGCAATGTTCCGAACGAACTGATTCGTCCGTCACGATTGGTCGCATCTGTCAACCGAAACGGTCAGTCACGCATCGGAGAACATTTTTACATTGCCGATGAGTGTTCACAATGATATTCAACGGTGATTTATCATCGCAAGATACATTTTTTTAAAGTATGCATCACAAAGAGAATTAGTCGAAAAGCGAACATCAGTTTTTCTACCGTATCACTGTACTCTACACTAATGTACGTGTGCAAATTCATTCGTGGTCGAGCGACAATCATTTCGTCAAAATAATAGACGTCAGAATTGTCACACATGCATCGGAGAATGCACCTCCGAGAAATCAACATGATTTATTTTTTCGATGCCGGAGACCAATTTCTGTTGCAATTTTTTTTGACTTCTAAAAAGTTGGTATGTCACGATTATATCTCGCATTCGAGTTTCGACTATCGAATGTATTGTTGTCGGTGTATTCGTGCCGTGATTGGTCGACGAGATTTGACAGGAGATTTAGGGCGCGCGGGCGGCGCTCCTAGTTGTTCCAAAAAGCCAACCACAAGATCGACGATGTGGGCGACGGCTGGATTTTTCCAATGCTGAAAAGATTAACAAAATCAACAGTATATTTGAAATGACAACCATAACTTCGTAATCGAGATAAAGCCAAGATAGACTCTCAATAGAATGGCAAAGATTCAAATAACAGACGCCCAAAGACGAGAGACGAGACGAAACGAGACAAGAGTTTTAATATCGGGGAGACCAATGAGAAAATGTTTGTTTTCATTGCCGGAGCGACTAACAACAAGATTTTCGTTTTTGGTGCCCGGAGAGACCCACGAGAAGATTTTCAATTTTGTTACTGGAGAGATCACCGAGAAGATTTTCACTTTTGGTGTCGGAGAGACCAACGGGAAGATTTTCACTTTTGGTGCCGGAGAGACCAACCAGAAGATTTTCACTTTTAGCGCTGGCGAGACCAACAAGAAGATTTTCACTTTTGGTGCTGGAGAGACCAACGAGAAGATTTTCACTTTTAGCGCTGGAGAGACCAACAAGAAGATTTTTGTTTTCGGTGCCGAAGAGATCGAAAACAACATTTTTTCGTTTGGTGTCAGAGAAACCAACGAAAAGATTTTTATGGTTGGTGAAAGAGAACCGACGACGAGGTTTTTTGTTTCAGTGCCGGAGAGACTGATAATATTATTGTCGTTTGCAGTGCCGGAGAGACCGACGTACGTACATTTTTACGTAAATCGAAATACCTGCATAATTACGAAAAATGTTTACGTAAATCGAAAAAAACAAAAAAATAAATTTGTCGATAAAAAATAAAAGGAAAACTAAAAAATTAAATGAAAATAAAGTATTACGATTGATTAAAAAACCAACGTAACCTTATTGTTAACTTTTTTACGATTATTTGCATCGAAATGTCGAACAATCTCAAGAAAGCGATAAAATCACTCACCGAATAATAATCCGACAGTGTTTTATAGAGCCACTTGAATATTTTTCTCGGTCCTCGTCAATCCTCGTGTCCGCGTAAAAAAATCTGCCATATAAATAAATCTGCCACATAAAAACTTTGACACAAACTTTCCGATTCACGCGAAACGCACAATTAACTCGACGATCTTTCACTCGGGCTCTCGTTTTAACTCGAAACTCCGACGGTAGCAAACTCGCAAAAAAACCTCTTTCTCTCTTGTTTCGATTCGTTATTCGTTAAAATAATTTCAAGATTCGGATTGGTTGTTTCCGTCAGAACAGTTCTAATCGGATACAAAGAACAAATCACGGAAAGGCGAAAAAAGAATGAAGCCGGGGAGTACGAAGACGAGCCGCGTCAACGTAAGTATTACGATATTCTGAAAAATTATGCAGTCGATTTTCGTCTTTAATTATAATAAAAATTTGTTTTCGTTGTATTTCAGGGCCATACAGATGAACACGAGCCAATCGGCGTGTCCAAAAAAATCGACACGCTAATTTTTTGGCGATGTCGAATGAGGCGGTTGCTTCGGCGTATGTTCGCCGAAAAACAACCAACTGGCTCGCCCGCGACCGTATGCGACCCGTCAACAACACCGACGAGGTGCAGACGGTCGTGAGCGTTCAGAGTATCGACGATATGGGAACGGTCGTCAGCGACCAAAATAGCGAAGACACAGAAAAGCAAAAAAAATGGTTCGTATTTTTTATTTCCATATTATTCTTTTTTTCTTTATTTATTTTGATTTTCAGTTATTTTACATTGAATTCTTTTTTTTTTTTCAGACTCAACACCGAAAACGACGAAAACAAAAAATTATTATGACTATATGACGTAATAAATAATATAAAATAAAAGAAATTACATTTCATAAAAAAAAATGCATTCTCTTCCTTCTTGTTTGAAATCTTCTTCGATTACAATGGACCTGAAAAAAAAGAAAAAATATTTCATTTAATATGATACCGCTTTTATAATGACAAAAATGTTGACTTACCTTGATTGAGTCTCCAACGGTAAATGAGTCCTGTCGCAGCTTCCACAAAGTCCTCGCTACTGAAAAAAACTTAGAATTGAAGAATGACGACGTCGTCCAAAGTTCCCGATGGCTAAAGCATTCTGATATTGTTCGATGTGGAGTCCCTGATGGCAAAATAATTATATTGCCGCTGAGCACAGAGACCACGATGGAAAGAGAATTCTAGCGCCACTCATCAAGAAATCCTTGATTGCATTGCTATCCTGCGATAACTAGACGCTGAGAGTAAAAAATCCTGGCATACATATGTACGCAGTCTCACAATCGAAAAAAAATGTTTTACGCTGTTACGTTAAAATTCTTTTTTTTTTCCTTCGGCCCACTCGACACAAAGTCCCTGATGGTGAAAGAATCTTAACGTAACAGCGTAAAACATTCTTTTTCCATTCTGAGATTTCGCACATACAGCACAGCCCGTCTTTTCTTAACTCGACGGGACCGGAGAGCTTCACTACGCTGTATTTCCCCTGCAGTCCCCACTCCCGGTCAATTGCTGCCGCTAGGGGTAACGAGGGGTATACGCCGGGTATACGGTCCGACATACAAAGTCGTGGCGTGAGTCTGCGCATGCGCAGTTGACAGCGCTCACGGCCCGCGCGGCGGTCATAGTGGGGCGAGCGGAATCAGGGGAAATACAGGCAACCGAAATCGTTGCCATGGTAACGGGTTAAGGCAAGCGAGCAGTTCAGTCAACTGAAGTTAAGACAAGAGGGGCTGCTCCACTGTATGTACATACGGTAGGATTTTTCACTCTCAACCTCTAGTTGTCGCAGGATTTCTACGCAATCAAGGATTCTATGATGAGTGGCGCTAGAATTCTTTTTCCATCGTGGTCTTTACACTCAGCGGCATTACAATTATTTTGTCATCAGGCACCCCACACTGAATGATGTTACAATTATTTAGATGACGAGAATTTTGCTTCTCCATTATCCTTCTTTCATTTATAATAATGAACCCATTTATAATAACTAATCACGCACACGATAATTTTAAAATAATTTATCACACGCACGAGTTTTGTCATTTTCATTTTCGCGACAGAAGCATATCCCTCGAACTATTTGTTGACATTTGACCGGCCACGAACAACGTTAATTTGCAACTCGCTCGCGACATTTTATTTTTATTTTCGCGAGGAAAGCATAACCCTCGAACTATTTTTTGGCGTTTGACCGGCCACGAACAACGTTGATTTCCAACTTGCTCGCGACGATTCTTTTTTATTTTCGCAAAAGATCACCCTTCACATTTTGATACTGAATAATATTTTTTACGGATGTGTGTTTTTCACCACCAGTTATATTCGCCACGTTTTTTTTTAATTATTATAATTAAACGGTACGAGTCGTTTTTTTGACATTCGATTTATTTACGCCCACAATATTTATAAAATACACAGCTGTTGGCACACGGCGATTCTTATTCACGAGCTCTTCTTCTTCTTCTTCCAAACAATCTTGACGGGGCCTAAACAAAAGGGGAGGCGAGCCCGTCTGGCCTCCGGAATCTATCTGCGCCGGCCAACCAACATTGTTCACTGGCTCGATAATAGTATTTTGCGATACTAGTGCGAGAAGGCGGACTTTACGGCGAAGGTTGGGAAGTGGCCGCACGAGCCGAATCGAGCGCTACAAGGGCACGAGGCGAAGCCGAGTGTTGCTTGTAGCGCGAGATAAGGCGAGTGCGGCTACTGCACAACCGCCGTCGGAAGTCCGCTTTGTCATACAAGTATTCCATGATACTTTTTGTAACAAGTGCAGGAGGAGTGCTACTGCCGTGCCTGCCGATTATGGCGCCACCATAGCATGCGAGAAGTACCAAAACGCGTGTGAGAAGTACTGACGCTTCCGTCCCGGAAGAGTGTGAGAAGTAAAATCAGGCTGATGTGCGCATGCGCCGCGACATTACAGTACGGCTTGCTATAACGCGCCACTTACGCCACTCTCGGCAGGCACGAGAAGTAGCACTTCTCATGCACGCCTTACAAAAATGCTTTTAATCAATTTCGGACTTTCTACGGGGATTTCTTCTTCTTCTTCCAGTTCGACTGGAATTACGGAGTAGAGTACCAGTCTGGCCACGGAGACAAACCCGCGCCAGCCAATAGGTATGGCAGTGTTCGAATACGTATTTTGTACTCACCGTTTTAAAAAACTTTTAAAAATACGGCATCGACAAAAAAAACGTATCTAGAAAACTTGAAGGCGAATACAAACCACATTGGGAAAAGTCTCTAAGTTACAAAATACGGATGTTATGGCTGTTCAAACAGTTATTGCTTATTCAACGCCACAAAAAAGGCGGAAGCGACAAAAAAATCTAAAAAAAATTACACGCCTAGGGTATTTCGAATCGAAGAGAGTGGGCGAAGCCCCTACGAAAAAAATACCGTTATTATGGCGTTTCAAAGATGAAATGCGACCTTCAAAAAGTTTATTTTCAATGTATCGCCTCAAGGAAGGAAAAAAAGCGTTGTTAGAGAATTGAAAAACGAAGAAAATGAGCCCCGAACGAAGTCTTTACGTTAAAACCTACGGCAGTTATGGCTTACCAAAGATTACATTTTGTCTGATGCAGATATCTTCAGGGTCATGATTTTTTCACTTTTTTTAATAACTTTTTGGCATTATTATTGTGCAAAATTAATGTTCTTAGCGCCTTCGCACGTTTAATTTTTTTTCAAATTTTTATCGAATTCAGAAGTGTTTCAAATGTTACAAGAGGGAATCTAACGATACGCCCTCCTTAAATCGTGTCTATGACAATTCGTCGAATCCAAAGAACTGTTTATATACCTTTTCATAGTTACCATTCGCGCGCCAAAGGCCAATTATTATTCAAGGCACATACGAGCTGTATAATCGACTGTGTATTCGACGAGGGAAAACGGAAAAGTGGGGGTCGAAGCGGAGCGATGTATACGGAACAGCAGAACAGCAAGCAAGCGAACGGAAGGTCAAAGTTGCAGCTAAGTGCATCGTAACGAGCTTCGGGAAAGTCACGCTGGTGAACTTGACCCTCTACTGCGTTTGTGTGCAATAGAATTTATACGTAGATTCAACACGCTCATCTTTAAACCCCCTCCCCACCCGGTCTTTCCTTCTTCATTGTTGCAGACTGTAATCCGTGAGTCTAAATTCAAACGCCGGCAGAATAATTGCCGGTTTGTTCGTGACCCGCGAGTTTGAATCACGTACTTCGAAAACTATCGTTCGAAAGCATCAAAATTGCATCTGATGTACTTGGGTCGAGCGATAACTCGGCCAGAATCTGATTTTCTCTTCAGCGAACAAAATCAGGTCAATTTTAATCATTGAAGGTTCTATCACGCCTACGATGTGAGTTCTGGCTGCTGGCGTTGCTGTTGCATGCCTAGTTAAATCCAAAGTTAACTGACGGCCAGGGCACAGGACGTTCGTAGTTAGTACAACGTTATCGACAGAAAGCAACAGTGAAGGGTCAACGATGCAATGTCTGTCGCATGGACGATGAAGGACTGCTAAACTTCGAACACTCAAATGCCTCGGTACAACGGAGCCTTTGACGCTTGCCGTGGGCAGCTTGTCTATCATATATTATTCAACTCAATACCCATTTAGTCAACATCGAGAATCCCCCCCCCGTGTATACAGCCCATAACGGTCGAGTAACTAATTATTCATTTTCTACTGAATAATTCTCCACATTTTTAAAACTAAATTCTCTGCAATTTTTTTTAATGTTAATTTATATTTCCTTCGGAAGAATCGAGATAATCTATGTATCAATCATTAGAATTCGCAATTTCGGGCAAACAATTTGTTTTGTTCGGTTCGGTTGAAGAACTAATTCGCAAAACGATTGATAATCGAAAACAAAAATATGTAAATGATATTTCCGATGAATACGATTGAGGCAAATTCCCAGTAAAGTTCCGTTGAATTAAGAAAATATTCCACCTTATAGATTATCGGACAAACGTCCAATAATTAGAACAGATGTTCTGTATGCGATGACTACACAGTGAAGCAGATGGATGGAGTACAATGAATGCTAAATAGTTTGCAGTGGTACGTGCAGGCTGAACGGGCCGCACCTGTATGTATATGTATATAAAATATATGTATATATGTGAGATGCAGGCACTCCACGATGTACAAACGAGATGGGAATGCATCCCTTGTCCTCTCACCGCCAGCACACTTCGATCGCGAGCTCAATGAGCGAATGCTCGCCTCTCTAAGCCTTTGAGTGGCTCGTGTGTGTATCACGCGAAAGCTCTCCGCGCGTTTAACTACTACAGTAACATATCGAACAAATTGGCGTTGACCCAATTATTATTCGATGATGATAAATACATTGGTTATTGCCTTGGATAGGGCTATTGTCGTTGGGACGTTGCCGCTAGGATTATGTCGCGATATCGTGACTCTGGCAGACACGAGGCATCCGGCGTCAATGTCCGCCGTCTGTAGTTATTTGGAAAAATTGCGAAACCGAGTAACGACTGGGTGCGCCGCCATAAGAATCATTGATGTAAAGAGAAAAATGGTTTAGACAATTTTATTGATTTAAATTGGATTTTGGAGGAGTTTATGGAGTGATATTATTTTTTCGGTTTTTAGACGATTTTATGGGATAAAATTCAATTTCGGAGGATTTTGTGGAATAGATTTAGATTCTGTATGCATTTGCACTTTTTTCTACAAATAGATTCTTTGCTCAGCCTGCAGTTATCGGTTTCTTTTGCAATAACAAAATTCGCTAATTATTGGCATCGGTATTAAATAAGTTGGACAAAATCAACGCGTACGCGTACGTAATTAATAACTATATTATATTATATACGATACATTTATATTACTAATAGAAATCATCCATTTCATTTCGAATTTGATTAAAGAAATATTCTATTATAATTATCAATTAACGACGATGCAAGATAAGAGAGGAATATTCGCTTTTTATGATGACGTAGAAAAAAAAATAGACGCTTCAGAAGATTTTAAATCTGAACGGTTGCATTCTCTTTGATGTTTGCCTACTAAGCGTAGAATGTTAATATACTTTATTCATAGACTGTACGTAATCTATATACCGTATTTTATATACTACAAAATTATATCGTATCGCATCGCCGATTATATCGTATATATTCACATTGTATACTGTACATAAATTTCGTACGCTATGCATAATGCATGTATATAATGTATTTTTTTTTTTACATGGGTGGTACTGTCATTTGTGTGAGGATAAGAGTTATCAACTCTTCCGACGAATATGAGGGTTCAAGAGTATAACGTGGGTTCTCAAAGATGCTTAATACGATTTCTACCCCTATTACCGAGAAATCTTCGAGGAGAGGAAGCAGAGAGAGATGTAGAGTTTCTCGGAGCTCCGGTTTCGCGAGAAAGCCGGTCGATTTTCAGGGGTAAAATTTTCAAGGCTCGAATAGGCAAGCATCGCGGGAAGCAAATTCGCGGAAGGTGTGTGCTCGGCGTCGAGGTTATAGCACCCTCGGGGCGTAATGCCGACGCGAATGCCATTTCATCCCGGCTGCTCTCGTGCGAACCTTCGATAATTTACAACGGCAATATTGTGTGCCGCGGCTCCACCCTTCCCCAACGCTCTACCTACACACCACCCCTAGTTGGCCTATACGCGACCCCACTGCAGAAATTGTATAAACCACGAAGAGTATTTCGTAGATGAGATAAAATTGATAGTTGAGAGGGAAGTAACATAGATTTGTTGAAAAAACCAGACGAGCAACGAAACGGGAGTAATAGCAATTCCACTCTGCAATTCCGCAACATATCGCAGTCGGATACTCAAAAAACCAAATCTAAATATATACGGGGCAATGCAATGCGGTTTACGGGAGCATAGACTGAATGCCAGAAATATCTAAGCTTCGCAGACCGATGCGAAAGGGTTAAGCGTTAGATACTCGCGGGAAGAACGCAGAGCAAGGAATTAATTACTAAAACACGAGCGCGAGTATGAACTCTGCGGAGAGAAGAGTCTCCTGCATCACTCCGCAATCCGTCTATTCGGCACTCAACGAGATGAGGAATATTCGGCAGTGAAAACCGACTGAGATATACGTACCGCTGGCGCATGTTACTGCTAAATTCTATTCTCCTCGCGTTAAAGCACATTAACGCGAGAATTCTCTCGGAATTAATAGTACACTGTGCCGAGGATTACCCTCAAAGTTTCACGCGGAAGTCGTGAAAGGGTTGCGGGAGGGAGGAAACGAGTCTATCGGTACGGTTGCAACTTGAAATATGAGATTTAGTATTAGTTTCTCGTGAACACATGTCCCAGAATCGTTTAAGGTAGATAAAGTGCGTCGTGTTCATTTCGCATAAGTTCGAGAAAAGTGAGAGAGAATTGCGAACACTTCTCGGTAGTATAAAAATCTGAAAAAATGCATGCCTATTAAAGGTACTGAAAAGATTAATTATGCATAATGATAATTGCAAAAAGTAATTAACAAATTGATGAAAACAAAATAGGTTAACAAATTTCTGGTAACCCAACGTTTTTTTAATGAAATTGATTTGTTAATTTTTCTGAATACGTATGAAATTTTATAGATTTTAATCTTTAATTTGAATTTTTTTTTATATGGAAAAAGTGTGGGTAAAAAAGAAAATTCAATTTAAAGATTAAAATCAGAAAAAATTCATACGTATTTAGAAAAATAAACGAATCATTTTCATAAAAAAAAAAGTTGGGTTACCAGAAATTTCTTAAACGATTTTTTTTTTCATCAATTTGTTAACAACATTTTGCAATGAATATTATGCAAAATTAATCTTTTCAGTACCTTTAATATGCATGCATTTTTTCAGATTTTTATACTACCGAGAAGTGTTTGCAAGTCTCTCTCATTTTTCTCGAAGTTATGTGAAATGAACACCACGCGCTCTATCTACCTTAGTACGAAATGATTGCACCGCTGATAACAACGACAGTAATACAACTCAATCTTTTCGAATTTTACCGAATTTTTTTTTCCAAAATGTCGAAAAATGTTATCTGCGCTTTTTTTACTCCGATCATCGTTACTGCGTTCACCACTTTTTCCACACGACTGAAAAAAGAGAATTTTTTTTTTGCGAAATTATAGTAGTCAAGAATGTGTAATGAAATTAGGAAGTTTTTCGTTCATCACGTCTTTCGTCAGCATTGCCGAATTTCATTTTCCAAATTTGTCTGGGCGCTGCGGCGATCGTATCGACTAAATGGGCTTTCAGGGCTCTTCCTCGCGCGCTCGTGATTTATCTCTTGGCTCGAGGCCGTCCGACCGCCCGCTGACTTGTTCTACTGATTCGTGTTGGTTGGGGCTATCTACCGCACGGACCGGGAGGGAGGGAGCGTATAACTTTTTAACGTCGCTGCCGAGAACCGTGGAAATAACGCTATACATCGGTCCGTACAGATACTGAATACATAGCCCGGTTAGCCAGTTGAAGCTTCAGTCAGCAGCGATCCGCGAGAGTTTGTCGGAATCCCAACAGGAATGGAAAGTTTGTATGGGAAGTTGCGTGAAACACGTTCACGAAAGTCCGGCAACGTCCGTAGTGATGCGCGCGAACGCGTTAGCAAGAACCAGAAAGTTCGTTCGGCTCGATTCCCGCTGACGATGGAGGAGTTAATCCGTATCTAAAGTTATATAGAACGTAATACATCTACTCTGCAGTCTGCCCGCGAATCAAAGAACTAATTGCCCGCGAATCGAAATTCTCGTCTCTTTGAAACAATTTAACTTCCGTTAAACTCGCGTCTCTCGCGGATACGCGAAAATGCAACCAGATTACACGAGAAAATTTTATTCATTTCCAAATGTAAATGCGATGAGATTTTTTGTTTCCAGAGTACCGGAACAAGAGAGGCGAAGGAACACAGCAAAGACGATAACGGACATAAAAATGTCGGTGGAGGTCAGAGCCGGACGGCCTACGGTGCCAACGATTCCGCAGTCCAAGAGGCCGACTATCTTCATATATCCAACCGGTAAGTATACGCGTGAGGTAAATCGGTACCATTTTTTTTCTTTATTAATTTCAATTAATATTGAGACGAAAAAAAGAAGGGAACGCAATACCACTAAAATATTGGTGAAGAATTTAAAAAAAAAAAAAACGTGTAATGAAGGACAGAAAAGATCGTTAGCTTGGGGGTCACGTTCGTTCAGTGGTACTCGTCGGGGCACTCGTGAACTTCGAGAGGAATTTTCCCCGGGCGAGTTGAAGGGACGAAAGCGGATAAGAAGCGAGGAGAATGGAGAGGAACAGACAGTTGAACGCTTTACCTCGGTGGTTTTTCCACGGCTCGATAGTCGGGACGAGTTTGTCGCAAGCACACTGAATCCGTCGCGCATCGTGAGCCCACCGCTGGGGATTCGTCGTAACGAAGACGAGATAGAATGGAAAACGCGAAGGAAAGATTTCGTACCCGAGAAAGAGAAGAGTAAGCGAACCGACAGAGAATCCTCCGATCTCGAGACTGTATATCTCTGCATACATGTAGATATTTAACTGGAAAAACGTTGACTCTAAAATCGGAACCGGAAAAAAAGAAAAAAACGTGAGTAAAAAAAAAAAGCAGAGGTCTACGAGTAGAAAGGGATGAGAGTTTTTTTTAACTGGATTTTCCGAATGACGAGTCTAGTTAGAGACTTGAGAAATCCTGAAAAGTCGACCACTCCGACTCCGAGAGTTTCGAGAAAATTGCGAACGAGCTAACCGCGAGTCGGCGACTGTGACCTCAGAGCAGCGAACGCTCGCGGGGATGTGAGAGCTTTTCCGAGATATCCGAGAGCCTTTGGAGAATATAACTAAGGTGTATGCGTTCGCAAACGAGAAATTATATAATTAGTTCGCGCCGGAGTCGTCCAATATCCCGATGGGATCATTGTTCGCTCGAGACTCAAGTTACGAAATTGGAGTTTCACCGATGGCTCGTGAGCGTTTGCGGATAACAAATTCTTCCCCTTTAACCAGCCGAATCGTGTGTCTCATAGTGGATACGAACGTCTGCTAACCCGACCACGAAAAACTCAGGAAAAAAAATTTAAAATAAAATAAAAATGTCGTTTCGCGAGCCGTTGAGAAATCGCAAGGAATCTTCTTTCAAATTTACACTTTTTAAAACGTTTAAACACTTCTTTGAAAAAGGTGCGAAAAAAAGAAGTGCAGAAGCAGAGAAGCGGATAAGTGTTCTCGTGTAAGAACTCGAAACTTCATCGCAGCGAAGTGCAATAGTAGTACAGAGACACATAAACGGAAAGAGTAGAAATCACAGAAATCTCTCTTTCTGCTCGACGCAATTCGTATCCTCATTGTTCCCGGGGTCGTGGATGAAATCTCGACCCTTCCGGCAGTAACTATACAAATACAGGTGACTATTTTCACAAAGAGCTCGTGAAAAGCTACATAGACATTGGATATAAACCCCAAAGTACAATAATCGCAAAGAATAGAGAGTCACATTAGTGGAGTTCACAAAAAAAGTACAAACCTCTCGTCGAAGTTGTATAAAAAAAAATGAAACGGTCGCGCTGTAGTTTCGCGGATATGCTAAAGCCGGATGCACCCTTAGAGTGCATTCGTCGAGTTCGGTGTCTATGTATTTGCGCACTAACGACAGTAGCATAGCCCTCAGCGTCGAGCTAATTAGCCGACGTTTGTCACTGAAATTTGCCGTTCTCATCGTCGGGCGCGAAATCATCCAGAAGGCAACCACAACGTAATTTGCAATCTCGGGTTCCATTCAAGAGTGCAACAATGCCGGGTAAATTGGCGTTACGACGACGAGGAACGGAGAAGCCGTCGAAACTGGCAAAAGACTACCAGTCAACTGGCTTTTCGTTTCGACGAGAGAAAACCGTCCAGACGAAGCTTCGCGCGCACTTTGGCAACGCGCCCGATACGCTGCCTCAATGATTTACTCTTATTTTTCACGAAACTTTGCTTTTCATCGGCTTCAATGCCCCCGCGTAGTCGAGAACGGCGCTTCGTAGCCTTGCAGTCTGAAAAGCACAGTGCGCCCGCGGAAAAAAAACGAAACTTCATTTTCGTTTTAGAACACTTGCGGGTATATATAGTTTCTCTGGATAAACGAGACGCGGCTTATTTTCGTGACAATATTGTCATCAAAGTATAATTACCTGAAATTGCTGCTGCGATCGCGATTGAGTTAAGCGCGAAGCGAAAAATATACGAAGAAAGCTTCCGTGTTGCTGGAAAATTTAATTAATCCCGTCGGCCTGGATAAGCCGCTTCCGCTTTCATTGGATTTTTCTCACTTACTTTTATGTACAATAATAAACACATAAGGATTGTTTACGGGTGTATATGTGAGGTGCTATTCTATCGGTAAATAAATAGATCCCGTTAATACATAGTGCAATCGGCGATGATATAGAAAAGACGCGCGGTGGGTTACACGGTACGTGTACAGAGGAGGAGAAAAAGCTGCGGGTTCGATGAACGGAAGAGAGCACTTTCTGGTCCCTTTATTAAAGATATTCAGATGAGCAGAAGAGAATTCAACTCTCCTTTCTTCGTTCGTTCTATCCGCGCTATCGCATTTCTTTGCGCCGCGCACTGGTGGAAAGCTATAGAGAGGCCTGTGGACCTCCATACGACGATAGATATGCATGAAGAATTTCATAAATCTCAAAAAGCCATTGAATCATAAAACTCTTCGAGATATATATATATATAGATAACAGATAACCCAGCACCTCCCCCGTGCGGAAAAAATCGATATCGCTGACGACAGAGAATTGTACGCAATTTACGTGAATCGTAACTTATGTTTATTTTCTTTTTTACGATACTTATACATCGATTTGTTTCGATATATTGAGAACTTAGGTGATTTGTCAGAGTTAAGGAGGGTGTATCGTTACATTCCCAGCGAAAAATGAGACTCGGAGAGAATTTTTTATGTTTCCCAATAAGATAAATATCAGAAAAAAACCAACTGGATAGAAGGTGCTAAGAACATTCATTTTATATAAAACATATTTTACATTTTACATTCGAAAAAGTTATTAACAAATTAGTCACAACAAATTGTTCATCAAATTATCAGACAAAATAACTTTTTTTTTAAATCCTTAACATTTTTTTCTTCACATTTTTTTTGTTTTTCCGGGTTCCGTTTGTTGGGTGTTTCCGGTTGATTCGTTAAACAATTGTAAAAATTATTTTTTTAATAACTTGTCGGTATTATTATTATGCAAAATTAATTTTTTTAGGCCTGTTATATGGTTGATTTTTTTTTTTCAGATTTTTATTCCGTTAAGAAGTATTCGAATTTCTTTCGGGATCTCACTTTTCGCTGGCAGTGTAACGATATACCCTCCTTAAGGATAATTTTAATGGGAGATTTTTATTTTTCTGTTTACAGTATCTCCGGAGAGCATAATCGTGCCAATAGTATCGTGTATCCTGGGATTTCCATTATTGGCGCTACTAGTTATCTGCTGCCTGAGGAGAAGAGCTAAACTCGCGAGGGAACGAGCGAGAAGAAGAAATTGCGATCTCGATCATGGAGCTCTGAGCCTCGTACGCTTCAGTCCTGTGCATCGCTTGGGTAAGTTGTGCAATTAATCCGAAAAAAGAGTCGAGAAGAAGAAAAATAGAGGGGAAAAAAGGTTAATCACCGGTGCGGAATCTGTAACTCCTTTTGCGTCCCATAAATTCTTATCACTTCGCCAGGAACTTTGTATCTTTTGACTCTCTTTCGAGTTCCTCCTTTTTTGTTCCAATAATTTTCACCAATATTTTCTCTATTCACTATTTCTCTCGATAGTCATTTATTTTCTACGGACCGATGCGAAGAAACACTTACACAGTGCAGGAAACTTATGCATCGACGATACGAAAGTTTTTTATAATTTTTTTTTTTTTTATCTTTTCACAATGAATTTTTTTGTATCGGCGTAACAAAAAAAAAAATTCATTATTTCAATACCAAAAAAATAACATTTTTTTAAATGTCTAATCTCGGATATTAATAATAAAAAAAGTCTGTAAAATACACGTTTATCCTCCTCAATTTTCCTGAATTTTTGCGTAGTCGAATAAAAATTTGCCGAAACGTTAAATATTTATGAAATTCACGTTCCAATTTTTTTGATTTCGCATCCCTTTCTATTTACGTGGCATCGACAAAAAACGTTGTGTATCTCATGCGAATTTGAATATTTCACGGTAAGGTTCTGTGCTTCTGGCGTTCAAAAACTGCAAACGGCAAAGGTTTCGTCTTCCGTACGCAGCGTTGCGAAGATAATGCTCTCACGCTCCACTCGGGTCCGAACGTTGATGCATATAAACGCCCATATATTTCATATAAATTTTATACTCTCGCGTATCGGAAACGCGGGGAAAAAGCTACAACCGTGCGACTGAAAATACACGTATGCGACTATATAATCCGAATAGCTAATGAATAACGTAACAAAAAAACGCTTTCTATCTGCACATCGAAGAGAGAACCTCCGTAACGATCGAAACGAGAAAAACAGAAAAAAGTACGAGACTAGCGGAAGTCTTTGGGGAATTTAATATTCGAAAATTTTGTCACGCATATTTCCCGCAAATACGTGGCGGAATTCCGGTATACGTATTCATCTTTCACGTAACCACGTCGCGATTTTCCCTCGAGAAGCTTCGCGTGTTTCGTTGCAAAGTTCTCTTTTCCCTTCTGACACCACCTACGCGATCTTCCGATCACAATGTTCATCGTGTTGCGCGACTCAAGGACGCGAATGCATCGTTTATGCGACGGGGGCTAATTAATTGCTCATGTACTTTTAACAGCCGGTGTGGAACGCGCTACGAGAGCGGTGTCCTTCCGAAGCGACAGGAGTACGAGAGCGCTGCCGACACTCGAATTGGACACCGTTGTCGAGGAACGTTCGGATCCCGAACAGAGCACTGCACTCGAACTTAGTAGTCCCGACTAGCATTTAGCCCCGGTACCATCGAGGTTCGTATCACCATAGATAATTTACGTGTGATGAGCGAAAATCAATATTTAGCAATTTTTTAATATTTTTATATTTTTATTAAAAAAAAAAAAAACAAATTTATTAAAAAATGTATTAAAAATTTCATTTTTATATTTTATATTTTATAAGCGATATATATATATATATTTTAAAGTGATTAAAAACAAAAAATTAATTTTTTGATTAAGTGGCTCATCAAAATTATTGTACTCGTTACATTTTTGGAAATTTACACATCGTTGAGGCAATAATAAAAATTTTCTCACATTTCTCCGCTCGTATAAAGTTTTCTATTTCATGAAACAGTAAAATAATTTCGATGAGCAGCTGAATAAAAAAATTAAGCGTTTTTTTTAGCGTTCTGATATACAGTAGGCAATCAGATAAGTTGAAGATTCGGGAACCCAGCCAATTAGGCACCATCAGATAAGTTGAATATCCAAATACCTGCTGGAGTACCTGCCCACTGTCCCTTCCACCGGAAAATTTTCCCTTTCCGCCGCGTTCCCTCTCTGTCACACAAATTGCAGAAACGATTCTATTGGTCGGTATGAAAAGGGAAGGAGAGCGCCGTTGCCTCGCCGAGCAGGTAGAAGGACCCGGTGAAGGGTCGGAATTCAACTTATTCGATGGTATTCGATGGTTCGATGGTTCGATGGTTTCTTCAACTTACCTGATGGTTGGAATTATCTGAGTTGGAAATACGCGATCGCCTACTGTATATGAATTAATGTTTTGTGTTCACAGGTCGCCGAGAGGTTCGAAGACCTTAGTGGTACCGGCGCCAGTGGATCACAGCCCATTGTGGACGGCATTGACCCACGCGAACACGGCAACGGGAATCCTTGGGGATACCTAGCAGGAGGTCGAGGGCGGAGCCTTCATAGGAGCCCTCGTCCTCGATTTGCCGATTATCTACTGACCCGACGAGGACCGTCGAAATATCATTCCGCCGCCGCCTTGATGTATGTTACACTGAAACAATTCACGTGACTCGAAGGCATCAATATCCAACATACGTGGGGAACTCACATGCGAGATTATTCTAACGATGTTTTTGCACGCATGAGATTTCGTATTTTTCACAATTCAACGGTCCGAAAAAAAAAAAAAAAACTCTATGAAGATTCACTGATTTGCCTCAAAGGATTAATAAAACTAAAACACGGGAAGAGCAAAAGATCATTCGAAAAACTCGCTATCATATTATATCAACAGAATTCGATGTAAACGATATAGCGATTGGACATTGAAGCACTAAAAAAAAAAAAAAAAGCACAACTTTTTAGCACAAACTTTTACCCCTTTCTGTGGTAATACGATTTACTATAGGGGCTGCTAATCACTAGTGCGTGGCTAACAGCTGTGTCGCTTACTCGCAATATGAAAAAAAAAGGAAAACAAACAAAAACTAATTTAGAACGATGAGAAATAGAAATTTTGTACTGGATTAGCCGCGATTAATCTAGAGACACACAGAGCTTAACGTAGACGAGAAGGTCGACGTTAATATATAAAAAAAATATAATAATAATAAAGAGAAGAAACGAAGAAACAAATCACTATTAGAATGTCGCACCACTGACGTACTTACAGCTGCCGAAAACCTCGATAACGTCGTTGTAAATAACATGTAAGATTGTTAATATAGTGTATAAAAAAATGAAGAGATGGTATATATATATATATACATATATTATATTATATGTAAAGGAATAAAGTATGGATTTCGATGTTGAACAGCGAATGGCGAACGAAAAACGAAAGAATCGTCTCAACCTCTACTCTTTCCTCTGTTGTTTTATAACTTTTTATTTAACAAATTATCCTTAATTCGTCTCTCAATTTCATGTCGCACACACGCGAGATAATTATTTATAAATCTTTGTTTACCGTTCGGCGCGCCGATCGATATTTATCGAAGATCGAAGTTTGCGGAACTCAGGCAAAAATTGAGCTCTCGTAATCGTCGTTTCGCGATAATGAAAAAAAAGTGAGTTGAGCGGATTTACGACCGCGCAACTCAAATTGTCGTCACTTGGAAAAAAAAAAAAATCGATTTATTCGTCACTCTCAATGTTCGGCAAACACTCACGTCTAGAATCCGGCTATCACGCGACCCTTTTTCGACGCTCTCTTCAACTTGTGCGTTTTCTTGTCCTTTTTCCTCTTGAGAATATTCTCCTGTCTCTTCTGTTGTGCTTCTTGTTTAGCTTTCTGTACTCCTTCTATCCTCGAATCCCACTTCTTCGAACTCTTCGTCTTCTGTTGCTCCGTTCGTTTTATCGTTCTTTTTAACAAATCCGGATTATCTCTCACCTGAAATTAAGAAAAATTCAATGAAATTCCGGAATTAGTATCACATTTCGCGGAAATAAAATTTAATTCGAATTAATTATATCTGAGGGGAACAAATGAAAAAAAAAAAAAAATGGTATTCCAAAAAATTGAGTACAAAAACGAAGAAAATAATTAATATTACAAATTTGCATAAATTCAATTGAATTTAAATAATTGCTTAATGAGGAGATTGCGTACAAAAAAAAAAGCAAATATCTAGAAGAATGTTAAAAAAACAAACATAAAAAAATTTTAAATTAAAAAAACATTAATTTCAGTAAATCATAAGATTTCGGAGTCGATAATTACTTTTTCTCCGCCGGCTTTTGCTAACGCCGTTTTCCACGCTTCCTTCTCCTTGATTTCCTGTGCTTTTTCCTTCTCGCCTGCCTGTTCCAGTTCTTTCAATTTATCTTTCTTCTGCTGCAAGAGTTGAAGCGCCTTCTTGGGATCTTTTTCACTCTTTGGTGGTTTCTTCTTGGCGCCGATTTCGGAAAAGTCAAATTTGCTGAATACCATATTTCCCTCGGAATTAAAGACAGGCTTAGCCCTGGGAACTTTGGGTGCGTCAACGCTGCTTTCCTCCGTCTTGACTCCAGTTGCTCCCGCTGCATTTTGCTCGGTTCTCGCCATTTTCTTTTGCAACAGTCGCTCCTCTCGTTTGGATTTCTTTTTTATTCTGTTTTTCAAGCCTTTTTTGAGGAGTTTTTGTTTGTGATCCAATTTTTTCTGACCCTTCAATTCGTCGAGTTTATGCCGCAATTCTTCAAAGGTTTGCGCTCGTTTTGCCTTTCCTGCACTCGCCACGACTTTTGCTAAACAAACGTAACGATTTACGCGATCAACAAATAGTTTTCTCGCCTTTGAAATGCGTGAAATAAAACACGAAAATGAAGATACGAATATTCGTTAATTACCTCTTTTGGCCGGCTGCCCTTCGTCCTCGGAATCATCGTTGAATTCACCTGAGAACAAAACAAAAAACACATCGAACGATTCGAAGGATTTTCCATGCGCCGTCTACTCTTTTTTTTAGGTTATCAATAACGTAAAGCACAAACTTACCGAGTTCCGTCATGGGCAATGGCATTTTTGCGAACAATTCGGTTATAAAACGTTCCTCCTCCTGTATCATCTTCTTCGCCAAACTCGCGTTGAATGCTTTTGTCATTTTTAATTGCATATTATTTCGGTGTAATACGCGAAACTCACGTGTGCGAGACACACGATCACAAAATATAACCCGTCAAAAATAAGTAAATAACGCGACTCTGATACCGACCACAGCCGAGCGCTGACTGAAAACGTGAAAACTGAAATAAAAAATGTGATTCGCGTTCACCGTGAAATCTCGCTGCTTGCGTATGCGCAATCACACGACGAGATGCGCAAGAGTGGTGCGCATTAACATTTTTCAGTAGCCGCTAACACGATGTGCCAAGCGCACGTGTGTTCGTTTATACTTTAGGTTATTACCTCAATTTTTACTCACTTATTTGGTAAAAGAATAAACATTTAACAATCTACGATAATCCAAAAATGATCGAAAATATAAACAAAATGAAGAAGAAGAGAAAAGTCAGTGACACCAGTGCCGAGGCGCCTGTAAAAAAGAAAAAAACTAAAAATCACGAAAATAACGAGACTCGTTCCTCTGTAAATATCGAAGTATCAAAAATACCTGCGATTAGCGAAGAAAAAGTTCAAAAGAATAATAAAAGAAAAGAAAAAAAGAAGAAACGCGATTACGCCGAGATTGAGGAAACTTCTATTGTTGATGAGTCCCCAAAGATCAACGGCAACGCCGAATCAACGAATGAAAAAATTGAGAACGGAGCTCCGACGAATTTTATGGTAAAGTCCGGAGAACCGAAAGTATCCGCGGATATTTCTCAGGCACCGGGTACAAAACGAGAAAAGAGGAAAAAACGAAAATTGAATGGAAACGCCAATGCTGATAATAAAATAACGCAAAACGAAGGAACAAATGACAAAGGTAACGTTTTCGGGTTCGCTGTCCATATTTTCAATCGAATCAACAATAATTCATTCCGCTGTGTTTCAGATGCCGACAACGACAGTGAAAATGAGGATCGTCAGGAGATCAAAGTATCCAACAAGGAGGCGAACAGATTAACGGGAAAGTCGCTGCGCAAAAGTTTCAATTCCCAGGGAGCCATAGCGGCGTTAAGCAAATTTCTAGCCGTCTGCAAGGAGAACACCGAAAAAGATTTGGCGGCGGATTATCTTCAGGCTGGTGGCAGTCTCTTGGAGATCTTACGACTGTTGGATACATCCGACAAAAAGAATCTCAATAACGCAAACACAGTATTCGCCGCTATGCATCTAATAATCATGAAGTGCGTAACCAAAACTTCAAGTATTCCGTCTAATATTCCTAGCAATTTGCAAAATTCCCAAAAAGTTCCAGAAATTTTGATTTTTTTTTTATTCTTAAATTTTTTTTTCTTTCTTAAAAAATGTGTTTATTTTTTATAATTGCAAAACTTACTTTTGCCCATTTTTTGCTGCGGCATAATTATATAGATTTTCCTCATTTCCTTTTTTTTTAACGTCTTTGAAAATACTAGAAAAAATCTTGAATATTATTATTATTATTAATTATTAATCATTATAATTATTATTTATTATAATTTTTTTTTAAACTTGCGGTAGATACTATTCATATTCCAGTCTAAACCATCTTTGTCTCTATTTCATTGCATTCGTTTTCTTTCAGAATTTTGGCCGATTATCCTCAGTACACGTCTCGTGCGGAAGAGGCTTGTCGTCACTTCATAAATTCGCATTTGTCGATTGTACACAGCATGCTGTCGAGTCAGAGTAACGCGAAAAATCGTAAAACAGTTTTGCGTCTCTTAGCCTCGATGGTTTCTCTCGGCGGTAGTTTACCTCGCGAATTGCTCGCTCATCTCTCGTTCCATTCGCAAGTTCTCGATACGCTGTCGGAGCACACAAAACCCACGGATGCACAGAGCGTTCGCACGTGTTTTATTCATTTCGTTCTCTCGTTTCTCGTCGAGGGTACGACCCCCGTGATACGCGCTATGCTCGACAAGCGCGGAATGCTCTCGTGTATATTTCCCGAACTCGTTTACGATTCTTACGCTACCGTGCATCTTGTACTCGAGACCGTGAAAACTTCGGTCTTAGAGAATCCGGCGATAAGCAAAACCTCGAAGTTACACGTTTTCTCGACACCGGTATTGCAGAGTCTCGTTTCTTTGTATAATTGGAAGGGACCGAAAAATTGGCCGGGAGTTAAGGGAAAGAAACGAGAAGCTACTAAAGATATCGTTCATCCGGAAGAAAAAGAGGTAACATAACATTACTCTGTACACTTTAAGTACAATTAACAAATTAATAAAAATAAAAATTATTTAACGAATCATCTGCATGATAATTAACTTATTTTTTAACAGAAATTAATACGTTTATTTTTCTGAACACATGCATTTTTTTTCCAATCTTTCTAATTTTCAAAACTTTTTTTTGTGGATAAAAATGACGAATTTTGGATAAGAGTTTGCAAAAAGTCATTAAACTCGAGAAATTTCTGGGTAATTAATCGATCACATTCACAAATACCGATTAAACATTTCTCGAAAAACGGCATTTCGAAAATTAGATAAAAATCGAAAAAAATTGATATGTATTCAGAAAAAATAACAAATCGGCGTTTGCTATCTGATTGATTTAAAAAAAAAATGTATCCCATCGAGAAGTCTTCGAAATTCTTTCGGAAGCATTCTGCTTAATCTATTTTTTTAATTTCCAGATTGCAGTAGAAGCAGTTCACAACTTTCTTATAACTCTCCTAACGTCCTATCGTCAGGGCGTAATATTTCACGATCGCACATTGGGCACTTCAGGCGTGAAAAACAATCAGCTCGTCAACACGATACTGCAGAGTCTCGATCGTCCGTGGGAGCATCCGAAGCCTATGGATCTCGTTATAAAAGTTCTCGTCGCTTGTCCGGATTTGATTCGTTCGCAATTGATTTACACCGAACCATTTCTCGAGCCGCGAGCCTCGAAAAAATGGATATTAGTTATGAGATTCGTTGGAAAACTGATCGAATCTCTGGAGGCAAATAGCTGCCTGAAGCCATGTTTAACAGAACTGTCGGCTTCGCAATTAATCAGCGCGGTATTAACACTGACGATTCCAATCGTAGTATTGAAAAGCGCTATCCTCCCGTCTCTGCAAAATTCTCACACGATAATACGCCACGAAGCTGTTATTCTTCTCACAACTATGTTGCGACAAACCACAGCCTTTATTTCCGTCGTGCAAAACAATAGTAACGATAGCGCAGACTATATCGCATTCCGACACGCGATCAACGATTACATCTCGAAAAACGTGCCGAGTTTAGAAACGATACTGAAAGTCTGGAGTCTCGGACTCGGGAAACCGATCTCCGACGAGGAAACAGATCCGGAAGATATCGCAGAATTCGTTCCCAGACGACACGATCATTTCGCTGCTATTCTGGATCTTCTTGAAGCTTATCGCGATGTTTGTCCGGAGCGTTTGGATTTCGGAGCTTCGAGAAACGAGGATCTACAGCCGTCGATTCTTCTGACCGGATTGAACGAACTGCCGGATCTTGAGATCGAAGAACACGTGGATATGAAGGTCAGAGCTCTGCAGTTTCTTCTTGTCATCGATCCCGCGGCTTTCGCACCGACGAAACCACTTTTCGGCGACACACTCGTCTATCTCATAGCTTTGCTGAACAAAAATGCCACTGAAATCGATGGACATTCGCGAAAAACCATCAAAACGCTGCTGATCGGCGCGGGATTATTCGAAGGATGTCTCCAACAAGTGGATATTTGGATCAATAGTTTCACGCATTGGGACGATTCCGTAGAAAGATTCGAAATAGCTAATTGGTTCGTCAAGATAACGCAACAAGCGATCAAACGAACGGACAAATATTTGGATATAATTTCCGAAGCCGAAGAAATCGCCGGTGAACAAGTCTACAGCGCCGAGAGATTGGAGGAGATATTCAACGATTTGTACGAACGAGAAACGGGCGATTCGGAGTCGCGAGTCTCCAAGATGCTTCCGTGGACCTCGATATCTCCGCTTCTATGCAGCGCTCTCGAGAGCGCGAAGAAAAATCCGAATGAAAATATCGCGAAACACTTGAGTTACGTAACGATTCTGACTCTACATTGCCAAGTTGCACCGGGAACTTTAATTCATTTGACGAAAGACGTGGAGAATTTGACGGCGAAAAAATATCTGAATAGTTGGCTCGACAACGATACACCGTTGACTATCAAAAAACCCTTTGAATCCTCGAATATCGTCAGTAAATTGAGTAAAATTTTGCTGTCCAACGAGACATTGGAATTGGAGAAAATATTCGACGGCGAAAGACTCGTAGAGTTCGAAAATCGAGAGAAAAAATATAATTTCTCTCACGACCTCTCGGAATACGAAATCGGAGTATTGTTGCGAATGACGCTTTTCCACGCGACGCAATTTATGCAAAAAGCAACACTGACGCAGGAGCTATTCGATAAGCACGAGGTATGCATCGTCGTTCTACTGAACGCAGCAAAAAATTTCCGGGACCCCGAAGACTTCGCTCTCGTCGAAGAATTCTCTAAAGCGATCTTTATGCATCCAGCGATCCTTCAGTATTTCTCGCCGTTCTGCAAATCGAAGAATATAATTGAGACAATCGTCACTACCAGTCTACTGAATATTTGTCGAGTTATCACCGATTTAAACGAGAAATCAAAGCTCGCGGAGCTCTTTCAGCCTTTCAAAAATAAATTGATATCACAATTGCGTTTAGCCGCGAAAAAATGCAAAGACGGCGGTAAAGTTAAGAATGCTTTGTCGCTTATGGAATACATTGAGATTCTTCGACCGGATGCCAAGGATATCATCGATATATTGAGAACGATAATGGAACTACCGAAGGAAAGTTTCCTTGCGGAGGACAAAGCGAATCTTTCGATTTGGGGAACAATCGTTCCAAAATTAATAGAATTGTTGTCGAGAAAAAACGATTATTCTTCTCGACAAAATAATGCGACGATAGACGCGACATTCGTGAAAAAAATTGTCGCGTATGTAATGCAATTAAAAACGAATCGCAAAGTTATATTGGATTCATGGGAGGAGTCTTTGCAAAAATATCTCGAAAATTATCCTCACAACATCGCGGGAATCGACGGTCGTTCATTCAATTCTTTAATCGCCGCGGCGAGATCTTCCGCATCGATAAATCTCGTCGCCTTTCTCGTCGGTAGAAACAATCAGTACGCTCCGCTGTTCACACAGTATTTAACGAAAAATCCGAAGATACTTCGACAAAGCGATCTCCTGTTTCCGATTATATCGAGCAATTTGTCGTATCCGTGGAGCAAAGAATTCTTAAATAAGATTTACACGAATTACAAGAACGACGTGATGAGATACTTCGCTGATCCATCGAGCGACAAGAATTGGGTATCGAAAAACGTCGAAGCAACGAACTATCTGATCGATACCTGTTTCGACGAGGAAACTTGCGGGAAAGCTTGCGATACGGTTTTGTCGAGCGGCGATAAACTCGATAGCGTTGATACGAATTATGCAAAACTCGTGGAAAGTTTGTTCAAGAGAAGCGCCGCGCTTGGCAAAGATTCGGTGGATTCACTGACGAAACTCATTCAAGTTTTGATAAGAGTAACAGTCTCAGCTTTGAAAAAAGACGCTAAAAACGAGGAAAAGCTTCGAGCGCTCTGCGGAAGTCTCTGCGATACGATAGCTTTTCTAAGATCTAAAAACAGCGCTTTCGTGTTCGACGAGTTGAATAAAAATTATTCGTGGCCTCAGTTCACGCGTTTTTCGCTTAAACTCGGATTGAAATCTTCCAAAGACGACAAGAAGGACGTTCCACTGTTGAGAACTTTGGTCAGCGTTTGCGACATCGCTTACGCGGATGCAAGCGAAGACGAATACGTGAAGACTCTCTTCGAGATGACGACTTCCCATTCGGAGTTCATTAATCTTATGCTGAGTTCGCAGAGCGCGAAAAAAGATTTGTTGGAATTGTTGTGGATTCTCATTCGGAAAAATCATTCGACGATGTCGTCGTCGCAGATACCGTTGTATCTGGCAGCTTACAACGCGACACTCAGCGAAAGCGATCAATTGATTCTGTTGATTCTTCGACACTACGAGAGCAATGGAATAAAATTCAACGAGTATCGACCGTATCTTTGGGGCGAAGCGGCGGCTACTTATTACAGTGTTAAAGGCGAAGCTGATACGGCTCTCTGGAGACAACCATCGACTTCTCAAGTTATCGATTTATTCAACTCCGAAATAATTATTGAAACTATTAAAAATTTTCCGGTTCACAGAGATTTGAAGGTAAAAACAACGAAAGTATTGGAAGAGATACATTTCCCGCCATAAATGCGATTTCGAGAGAATTTCGAATACTTCGCAATGGATTAAAAATGTGAAAAAAATCGATCATGCAGAAGACGCTAAGAACATTAATTTCGCATAAACAAATTAATAAGGTTGATTTTTTTTGTTTAATTTTTAACCTATTGGAAAGTATTCGATATTCTCTCTGAATCTCACTTTTTGCTGGAAATGTGACGATACACACTTCTTAAATACGTTTTTTATTTCAGCCTACAGAACTGTGTGCCAAGAAAAACGTTTACGATCCATCGTTCTTCTTACCACTGCTGACTTATCTTCTATCTGAGAACAACGTAGTCGCTTGTCACAAAGTAACGCAGAGCGGAGCTTTGGCTCTCGTTTTCGCTGCATGCGGAAGCGCTTGTGAAGACACGCGTCTCGCTGCATACGTTGTGATAAAACGATTCTACTTTCACATGGAAGCCACGAGGTCGGTTCATCGAAAAATTGAGACACTTAGTAATCGATTCTAACGTTTGTTATCGAAAATAAAAATGGTTTTTGAATTTTACAGTTCGAAGGAAAAATTGCTTTGGATGCGTTTGATCGATGCGCTGCGCAACGGCGTCATTAACATGGATACCCCGCTGAAAGGAGTTCGTCTAAGTTGTCTCGTATCAACATTCTTGGCTCGTGCATCTCTGATAACAACCCGACCAATGAATCGTCTCTATTCCTCTATCCAAACGTTTTTCATGGCGAAACCCGCTATGGAATTAAACACAATACCGGAACTGCTGAATTTCTTCCACAACTCCGAAGTCGAACATTTGGCTCACAGACATTGGATTCTCGAAGTCATTCGCGACGGAATGAAAACTGATTTTGATATGGAACTCGCGCTGCGGTGTGTTATTTTCAAAATGCTGCAAGGATTTTACTCTTCCGTTTTGTCGGATCCGATCACTAAGGTAAAAAAATGCGTTCGTTCTATTTAAAAATTATAGTCGTCTTGTAGTTCATTATTTATCGTCTCGAGTGTTAAATATATTGATTAAATACCCCTTTTTTATAAACGATTTCGGCATTTTCTCATACCGATTTTTTTTTTTCAGCGTCTCGTCCTCCAAGTTATCGAAGCGACCGTCAAGATACCGAAAGCCGCACTGCGTTTGTCTCTGAGTTACGGTCTTCTACCGTGGATAACCGAAATAGCGTCGAATTTGGATCACCGAGACATCGAGAGCGTTAATCTCCTCGTATCGATAGTTCGCGAATTATTGAACGTCGTTCTCAAGACCAACGATCACAATAGCCACTTGCAGTTTTTACTTCTCGTCGTACTGAAAAGCCTGCAGTCGCGTCTCTCGAAGAATATTCGAATATCCTGCTTCAGCGATTACACGAGTTCGTTAGCCGATATACTGCCAACGAAAACTTCGTTTCGCGAAGCTTTTAGCAGACGTGAGATCGAGGAAATCGTGGAACTCGGAAAAAAGATTTTGGGAGACGTCGACGATTCCGTGGATTGTCTGCAACACGGTAGCGAATACGTTAAAAAAACGAATGATTGTGAGACCGGAGATGACGAAGTTACGATAGCAAAATCAAACCTAAGAAAACTCGTCTTGACGTGGTGTCCCACTGCGAGATAATTGCATGAAAAATAATGAATGTTTTTTTAATTACAAATGATTATAAAATTTTTATAAAGAAGAATTTGCAGTTACGCAGTGGTATGAAAAATTCGACATAAAAATTGTAATTATTGACACCAGAAAAAAAACAGACAATGAGTTATTTTTGAAATTTAGAAAAACTATGTTTTTCTATTTTTTTGTATACATGTACCACGAGAGTTAAATATGTACATAGAACTCGCCTTTCGTTGGTAATAAAAGTTTATTTCCATCAAAAAATTCTTCGTTATTCGTCACATCCTATTTTCGCGTATTTCCGATTTTTTTTCAAATTTTCGGATAAAACGTGTGTACAAAGACATTGGCATCGGGATTATTGTGTTGTCCCTCGTGATGTCTCAACACAATAACTAATTCTCTGATTGGTCGTTCTTCGCTGCTTCGTTGGCCATTAGAAAATTCAACAGCTTGCGGCAGCGCTCCCGGTTCCAGTTCTCCGGGACGCACGGTTATTGCGATATTCGTCGCCCCTCGATTTAAAGCGTCCATTGCGCGTTGAGCCTGCGTCGTCTGCAGCGCCAGATGCGCAACGGCATCCTGGTCCTCACGATTCAAAAACGCGGTTTTCCAACCGTTTCTCGAATAATTTTCAGCGCTATCAGTAGATCCGGTAGCTTCCGGATGACTCGCATGGCCCCTTGGATGACCCTGTCTACCGTCCGGATGGCACCTACCGTGTTGCGAGTCGTCGATAACTTTTTTCGCATCCTGCGGTCGTCTTCCGGTATAACGCGCACCGCCGAGCAACAAAGAAATTCGATCGCATTTTTCCAGTTCAGCGATTTTTTTAATGCGATTAGCTACGGATTTAACATTTTTTCTCATGCGATCTATCGTCGCTTTTCGCAATTCGGGAGCGAGTCGACCGGTCTGATCGGCAACGACGGCGAACAAACAATCGTTTAGTTGCGACTCGACATCGCGAGGTTCACGATTACCGCGCAACGTATAGTGACCTGCAGTCTCCCCGGGAAGAGGCTGGTGATACTCGATATCGATCGGCTCACCGGTTTTCGTTCTACCGATTTTTTTACTCTGATCCGTTCCCGAACACCAAATCCTTATGGGTTTTTCCACTGCAGCGCTCAGCGAGCTAAGATGGACGAGTCCCGCGGGTCCATTCTGCTCGAGATCGGTAATCGCTTCTTCGGCGTTTTGCAACGACTCCGGATTGACGTAACTATCGAAACTCGAACTTACCGATGGAATCGAGTAAAACGAATCACCCTTTTTGGACGAAGAGTTCTCGAAGTTCGCTGAAGATTCATCGGTTATCTCGGATGCAATTTCATTTTCGGAATCATTACCTCGCGAACTCGAAATACAGTCACAACCATCGTACCATGCAATTATATCTGAAACTGCCTCCTCCAGGCATTCCAGGGTTTCCGAATCATTAGGACCTTCGATTCCAACGAATTCCGCTGATGTCGTTGAATCATTACTGTCGGCTCGCATCCTCGACGTGGAGACATGAATTCGCTGATTTAATGCAGAACTCAAGAATTGTAAAGGTCGGAATTCTTCTAAATCCTCAATGTCCATTTCACTCGATTCATTTACGTCATCTGCTTTATTTTTATTATCCATTTTGACGGTTCGGTAAATATTAAAAATTACAAAAATTTAGTATGCCGAAAGGGAGGGACGTGCTGTGTCAGCCAATTTTGCGAATCGTGTGATGTTTCAGGTCACTAGAATTTTGTTAATAGTTTCTTCATTGTTTTTTGTTTTATTCTTTTTTTTTTGTAGTCGATATATTCGATCTTGAAAAATAGAAAGTGTAGATCATTACGAAAAACAAATAAAAAAAAAGTAATTTCCCACTATGTAAATAATAATAATAATAATGGAAACGAAAGAGAATAGAACGCTATGCTGATTGAACTACAAATATACGTAATAAATATGTTTTTATTGTTTTTTCGTTAGACAAAGATGAATCGTAATAAAAAAAATACCGAGTCAATTTTTATTAAAAAATCGTGTGTATCATTTTGTAAATCGAAGAACATAGCGACTTCGATTGTTGCATGAAAAACGCTCCGCTATAAAGACGCGGAAGAAGTCGAAGAAGGAGGATACCGAAGAGAGTAGTATAGCGCGGAGCAAGCGGGGAGGGGGGGCAAGTAGGAGGGAGAAAGGGTGAGAAACAGGTGTAGAGGGGGATCGAGGGAACTCCCTCAGTCGCTCGATTCTCCGTCGATCCTCGCCGCGGATTCATGGATCAGTCCCGGTGTAACCGTCTTTTCGCGACGCTCATAAACCCCATTATCCCCGTTTATTGTTGTTATATCGTTGGAAGTGATTCGCATACTTCATGAACAATCGTTGTCGTTAAACCGCACTAAATTGACGATTCTAATGTCAATAATAGTACGAAAAAAAAAATAAAAGTGGCTAAAAAAAAATTGACACTAAAATGATTTTAATCATCTTGACTAACGAAATGTTTTGATTGATCATTCACGGGATTGTTCGCGACGAGATATAAACACACGAATGTTATTAGTGTCGAAAGCCCGCGAAGATTCATCTCGCGTCTAGCAAAAGTGTCTTTCGATGATCGATCGTTGGTTCCTTTTTTTTTTTATTCATCTCGTAACCATCAAATTTCAATCGGAATAGTTTACGGATACCTAGAGTGTGGTGTGTGTTGTCAGTGGCTAAAGCGAGAAGGATTTTTCGAAAGTGGGCCTCTCGAAGCCTCGAAGGCGCGCACACGGTAGCCCCCCTGCAAACAGCGTAGACGTATACGTTCGACCCAGTTGTCGAGAGTGAGACGCTCGTTGCTCTCCTCTTTGAGAACGTTCGCGAGTGCGCGTGCCTCTCGTAGTACTAGAATTTACTACGCGCTCAGTGTATCCGCATTTATATATCTATATATGCCTTCAGCGTGGTCGTATCTACGAAGAGTTGCCGGTGATTTCGACGCGTGGCCCGCGAGCCAGACGATGACGCCGTAACAATACGTTCGATTTAACCCCGCAAAAGTGTTTCTCCTTTAATTAATAAAACCGCGAAACTTTCGTCTCCCCAACGTTCATTGTTGTGTTAGAGCGTTAATTAAAGTTTCCCAATGGAGCTGAAAGTATTTTCTGTATCCTCTAACCGAGATTCAGTGTAAACCTATTAGTGAGTGAGAGTGTGTGTTTTTTTTTTTTTTAATCATTGTTCGCGATTTTTCTTCCGTATCTATATTTGGAAGTGAACACGAGAGAATTTTCATTCTCAAACGCGAGCTCTGGATTACTCGAGAAACGAAACAAAAAACTTCGCGATTGCACGCATAAAACGCTGGTAAGTTTTTCGTTGATATATATACATATAATAAATGTCTCATAATTACTCGATGCGTTAATTCTACTAATTAATCGTTCATTCGATTTGTACGACTCGCAATTTTCTCGAACTCCCTCGCGTTCGAACGAGGAAATTTCTTTATAACTTCGTCGTTTTACCGTCGTGCGTGTTTGCGTATCCGTATACTCTATATATATATAGCTACACTCGTTCGACGAGATGTGGCCTGCGATTGTGTTAGCGTTCACAACGAAATGGACGCCGGGCAAATTCCTGCGTAAACAACTACACTCGTTTCTGTTTCCTCCTCACGCACGCACATACATGTTGGGTACGTACGCGTACGTATGCTCTCTGTAGGCGAGACGCACTCACGTAGGTACGCAACGGGTATGGCATATACAAGAGTCCCTTCTTTCTTCTCATGCGAGGATTCCCGTGTATACGCCGAGGACCCGGCGTTGCTCACCGGCTACCCGTTTGCCCTCAGCCGAGGGCACAACACGAGAAATACGTACTACTGGGTTTAACCGACGTTCTTCAGCGTATTTTTATACCGCGGGATAAGTTTTTTTACGCGATTAATTTTTTTTTTTTACAAAAATATGACGTAATTGCAATTATTTGAACTTCAGTTGAACAAATTCTCGGAAAAATTGAATTTGCAAAATCATCTAATCGACATATCGAAAAAAATGATAAAAACATAAAACTAAATATATACATATTTTTTTCATTATTTTGTTCGATGAAATGATTTTATTTCGAAAAATTCGTTTAAATAACTTTTACACATTTTGTCTACGACGATTTTTATTTGCACACTGTTTTTTTTATTTCGCTCCAGTATACACGCGTTCGTAATCTTTCCATTCGTGTTTTTCAATGCCCGAGCAATCCGTTGGGCTTTGCTCTCGACTATTCTTCCGCAATTAGGTACGCACGATTTCCGTGTCCAGAGCACCGTATACCACGGCCCTGTGTACGGTTTCTGCCTTGCGGTGATTGTGCTTGTAGTACCCGAGGTGTTATCAGGCATGGTTCGCAGCCCCCGAGCGTTGGAGAATCCGCGTAGTCACGCATCCATTATATAGCACAGAAACTGCGACGACGACGATAGGATGAAACTTACAACGCACACGCGAGATAGAGATCCCTGTGATCTTCGCCACGATTCGAGAGTCTATCACACAAGAGGCTCAAGACGATTTATACTGCGCGCCTTTTATACGATTTATAATCCAGCTAACTTTCACGCGTGCGAGATCACTACGAATATATCTGTAGTCCAGATCGCTCTCGTGCGCTCGTACATGTTTACACATACATATATATATATATATATATGAACTTGTAACATTGCCCACAGGAGAACTTTAATTATATACGCGAGTTATATGTCGGCCTCGATCTTCATGATTACTTAGATAGCTACTTGACGCGAAACATAACCACAAAATTAAGCGCAAAAAATTTCCGGGCTTCGGACCCCACGGCTGCGTGCCCCCAGCTTCCCTTCGTGTTATTTTTTGTGTGATAATTAATGATATTTCGAGAATAATACGAAAAATTATAAAACTTTGATTAAGAATATTGTCGATGGAGAATCAGAAAAGGAAAGCAGAGGAAACAGAACGGTTCGAAAAATTCGACACAATTCTATGCATAATTTTTCCGAAAGTGTCAGTTGAGGCGCGGTCGGGTGTTAATCGAATCGAAACAACGGTTGAGACGTAAAAGGAAAATACAGAAAATGGCGACGCTACAGGAATCACCATATCTATGCGTATCTTTTCGTCGTCGACGAAATCAACGAAAATTTACCTTCAAAAAGTTTTTTCGCAACCCACCAAAAAAAAAAGTTTAATTACGCGGCCACGCGGGTTCGATTTTTTTTATAAAAAAAAAAGCTGAAAAAAAATTTTAACTCCGAATTTTGTGGTTACAAGTTGTGGCGTTGAGTATTGTTTATTTCCAAGGCTTCAGCTTGAGCTTCAGTTCTCTTTTACAAAGAATTTGTTTAAGTAACTAAAGTCTAATTTTGGTAAAAAAAAAAAAAACAAAAAAAAATTAACTAAGATATTGTGCAAAACGAACTAAACTACATTAGTAATAATAATCTCGAATGAGGCCTCCATTTATAATTATAATCGAACTTCAGTTCTCGACAAGTTCGTTCGATTTTCAATAACCTGTTTTTTCTGTGATCTATTAAACCCGTCGCAGTCTGAGATTTCAGATAGACACTGCGACCACTTAAATTCTATTCATAATCATATAATATTAAAACATATCCTCTGTCGGACGTCGAGTCTCGAGACTCTTTCGTTCGGTATAACATTCGATTAATCGAATGTGTCAACGTGACGACGCTTACAAGGTTTGGAATTTAAAAGTTCGTGACGACCGAAAAAAAAAAAAAAAAATCTTCGAATCAAAAAGTGAACCAATCGTCTCGAACGTTAGTTGTTTGGTAGAGATCCTGAGTGCCTCAACAGCTTGAAATTCCACAGGATATCCGCGGTGAAACGTGCCGGATATCCTGACGGTATCTCCCCCCCCCCCCCTCCCTCTGTTCCACGAAACTTCCTCCGGGTTTTTCATATCGATGTTTTAATGCCACAATATCTTATAACCCCATATAAACGCAGACGATGCGCCTTTCTAGCGTTAGAATATTAATATAAACTATCGTAGTACAGCGACGTAGTTTCGCTCAGTCGCCGCGTGAGAGATGCATCGAGCATTTGACCGATCGTTCGATAGGCCCCCGGAAAGGCGTGTCCCGTGTGAGAATTTCTCGCGTTCGCCTCGGCCTCTTAAGGAACTCATCCAGATAGAAAGAGTGTCACGCACGCACACAGAAATTAACTTCGAGTTCTCTGATGTCTCAATCTGGTATCGAGAACTCGCTAATTTCTCGGCTTCTTTACGCGAGACAAAAAGAAAAAAACAAAAAAAAAAAAAATGAACAGCATTTTTAAAGGTGGACGACGATCCTTTCACCAATTAGTGCGGCAGGATGGACTCAGTTTTTTTTTTTTTCGTTACACGTTTCTCTACTCGGCAGTAGATTGATTGGACTCGATTAAATATCGTATAATTTTGGTCCTGAGAATGCCTTATCGCGATCATTATTACATATACTTGTGAACTAATTGATTCGAGATTAAAAAAAAAAAAAAAAAATGGATGACTCACTCGGTAAGGCGCGGAAAATCTCACGCGCGATTATTCTCTCCGGGATTAGCCTTGGCGAGTCGCAAAAGGGCGAAAGGTCTCTGTGAAGGTCAACGAGACACACTTTAAATGAACTCTCGACCCGAAGGGGTCACCCGCTGGCCGAATGAGAACGAAGAGGATAGATACGAGAGGAGGATTATGACGAGAGCGCGTGAGATGCGATCTCGTTTGTTTCGCACGACCCGAGACGATGTTACGATCATCTTGAAAAAAAAAAAAAAAAAAGCAACGAAATAGGAAAAAGGCAAAGCAGCAAGGAGAGAATTAAATCCTTCTGCCGTTAGCAGCCATATATATATGTGTCACTCGTTGCTCTTTGGCTCCTTCCTGCCGCTCGGAGATCGTAATCCGCAGCTTTCCATATCCGTCGCGTGGAATATGAGAGGCGAACTGTCACGGGGCTTAGCGACCCACGTGAATTGTTATTATGCCCATGTGGTTCTCTAAGAATACCCACGTAATACCAAAACAAGTATAAAGATAAAAATAAAAAAAAATAAAAAAATTTAAGAACAATGAACATTTTTTATTACGAAATTTTTTTATTTTTATTTCCCGCCATATTTATGTTACTCGTTGTCAGTGCGGAGATTAATGCAAAACAGAACTTCGATGAGAGTCAACGTCTCGTCATTGTGAGATTACTGGGCGGTTTGCGATCGGCAAGAATTTGTTTTTTTTTTTTTTCAATTTTTTTTTTCATCAATGCCCAGAGATCGAAAGAGACTATAGATCGAGATCGATGGGACGCGGGGAGATCGCGATCGCTCGTGCGTGACCGACGCGTCTTGTTTGCTGACTCTCGTTGCTGTTGCTTCTGTTGAGCTCTTTCCACGGTGATATCGTTGCACGGTGGTCGCTAACGTTCCGCAACGAGACCGCAGAGGGAAATCATTTTTTTTTTTTTTTTCATTTTTATTCATTTGCTATCTTGTTTTCTCGGTCGTTACCGTTGTCGAGAATATTTGCTCAGAGTCCTCTCGATTTCACGGTCAATTCGCGGCGAAGTTTTCTGTACTCCTCGACTAACCGAAGCCCCTCGGGATCGCGTTTCGATCTATAATGAGTTTCATCTCGTCGAAATAAATGAAGAAAATAAATAACTCCACTTTTGATCTCTATAAAGGGGGTCATTCCACGTCTATAACTCACGCGACGATAATTCAACATGTGCGAAGTCCATAAGAAAAATAAATAACTCAATTTCGATCTCTACAAAGCGATATGTGTGTCTATAATTCATATGACGATTATTTAACCTCAAGTAGCCTGTCGAGTTTTGCCTCTCCGAATTAATTAAATACGCAATAAATAACTGAATTTTGAACTCTGTAAGCGGGTCATCCATGTCTATTTTTTTGACACTGTTAATTTCATTTCGATTATATTCTTTTGTTCGATACTTTACACCTTCGCGTATGGGAGACTTTTACGCTGCCGCGTGCACCATTCGTTTATTTTGTTCATAACAATTATGCAAAAAGACGCTGAAAAATTCTTTTTGGGTCACCAAAAAAACAAAAATTTCAAATTGCTTTACAATTTTTTTTCGAATTTTTTCACGATTTTTTAATAATTAAACGAACCTTTTGTAGGTATATATACCGGGTCAAAAATTCCGTATATGAAATTCAAGAAAATCATTATGTTCCTCTAATTAAGACAGCAAACAAGTGGTCGAATAAAATGATATGCAAACCCGCGAGATATAGCGAAAAGTCTCATTCCCCTTCGATGAAATATAAAGCAACACACATAAATGCAAGAAACGGTTAATAAATTCATCGAATACGAGGCACTAAAAATATATCGTGTAAAAAAAGTAAAAATGTTGATAAAGACGTCAATAAAAGTTGAAACGGGAAAAAAAAATAGTTTTCGGAGCGTTGTGTTCGCGTTGGAATTTGATTCACACGGAGAGAAGGGAAGTATAGGTATAGGAGAGAGGAAGACCCTGGAGCGGCTCGTGGCGCAGTTACGTAGAGCCCCGCAGCATTATAACACAAGCGAAAACACACTCGTCGTTCTGAGACGTTCCTCTCGAGTCCCGATATGATAATTCGTGTCCGCCGCGCATCTTTTTTTCTTCTTCCTCACGTATTCTCCTCTCCTTTTACTCTTATAAATCGCGACTGTGAGAGGTTCTCGCTGGAAGCGACGAACGAGTCCGAGAGAACGGAGTCTCTCTCCTCGCTGAGGCCAAACGGGCGTTGGATACAACGCTTGAATTTCCGAGAGATATTGTACTCCCGCGAGAGTGTAACGTAAGCGCGTGCAACCGTGAGGGGGACCTCTTCGCGACGATAATTTATTCCACGATCGTAAAGTCTGCCAGCCACAGCGTGCTGTACGGCTAAAACCCAACAGCAACAGCAGCAGCAGCAGCAGCAGCGGGCTGAAACAGAGAAGAGAACTCCGTTGGACAGCCTACGCGCTCGTTTCCATCCGTCCCCTCCGACAACCACAACGGAGAGAACTCAAAGTTAAGCGATATGAAAAGCCGAAAAAAAGAAAAAAAATTATGAGCAAACATGAGTCAGAAAGGTACAAACGATCCCGTGATTTCTTATATTCCTCGGGAAATCAACTTTTATCCGAAAATACGACACAATATTTTTTCTCGATGGTAAGGAGGGTGTTTCGTTAGATTTTCAGCGACATATGAAATTCGGATAAAATTGTAAATATTTACGAATGGGATAGAAATTTGAAAGAAATCAAAAGAATCGTCCAGTAACCGAACTTTTTATTTAGTAGAAATTGATTTGTTAATTTTACTGAATACATATTTTATATCTTACATATTTATATTTTGGAAATTCGAATTCTGCAAAAGTAACGAATTGATTTTTGCTGAAAAAAAAGTTCGGTTTTCGGATGAGTTGTTAAACGATTTTATTAATAACTGATTTGTTAATAACTTTCTGGCATTATTATTATATAAAATCTGCGTTTTCCGCACTATCTATATTCTTGAAAATTTTCAGATTTTCATCCCATTGGAAAGTATTCGAAATTCTCTATGAATCTCATTTTAGACTACACGATCCTTAATACACGACACGTGCGTCTGGGGAACTCGATTTCTGTATCGCAGCGAAACTTCGCCAAGAATCAATATTTTTAAGTTTTAATTTATCGAAATCGAAACGCTAGGATGCACGGAAGATATTTACGGAGGCGTAATATTGATGCAGTAAATCTTATAAAATTCACGCGCTTTTTAATGGCATCTAAAACGGCGACTTTTTTAAATTTCAAGATTTTCATGAAACAGCTAAGATACATCGAGAAATCGGAGAAAAAGACCAAAAAATGATAGATCGATCGGTAATAAATGTAATAAATACAAAACTGTAACTCTAATGTTTAGTTTCACAAGCGTTTATTTCTGGCGCACCACCTGCTGGAGTGTATAATGAATGGTTTCAATGTAATGATCGATAGGATCAAAATGTTATCGTCCAGTGAAGTATCGATCGATACCGGCTTTCACCGGCATAACACGTAGAACAGCATCGCATAAACTTCACAATCCTACGTAACAGATAGTAACTACAAACTTTATCCAGTTGCAATAATTGGCTTTTGCACGTTTTATCTAATGATCCAACGTAGTCGATCACGATCGACATTTGAACTGCAGAAATACCGTAGTCCTTTTCGACTCGACTCGTTTCGTGTATTCGCACGAATACGAGAGAAGAGAGACGGTGTAACACACGGAAACGTGTGTACAGTGAGTTACCACACAATTTTAGTCCACTTGCGCGGCGCTGCTTACCTACACATAATTAGATCGGTATGAAAAAGCCACGTAATTGTAATTGCGCAAATCCCACGTTAATTCAATAGAATTCGCCAGTAAAACGAGAGAAAATAGCGTCTCGGTACTTCGCAGCCGTTTCTCACGTGTTGGAAAAATATCCCAACCGCGGAAGAGGGGGTAAAGAGAAGCTGCAAGAAATACCCCGATTACGTATCGAGTTCGCGTAAGAAAATTCTACGAGTGATTGCGAGAAAAACGTATTAACACTTTAATGTTTAAAAACGGCGTGGGATAAAGGAAAGAAAAGCGGGGAGTGGGGGGAGAAGGTTAAGTGAAATTCTCGGAAAATCCATAAATTTTAATCCTTTATCTTCGTGATCTCGAAGACCTTGGATCGTTGATGTGGGGTTATATACCATATGTTACAAATACGACTCCTTTGCTCGATCTCAACGTTTCTTTTACTGTACCTTCTCGATGGTGCAAGCGGCAGTGAATCGCTCAACGAAACGGCTAAAAGAGTGAAAGAAGCGAGAAAAGGGTTACAAGGAGTAGCCGGCGACTGGGTTTATTCTCTCTTGGTTCGTATACGGATCCCGGACTATTAACTCGGCAATAACAATTACAATCGGTCGAACTGGCATTCTATCACGCGCTCCCGCGCGCGCTCTCTCTTTATATCTCTTTCCTTTTTCATGTCCGATTATAGTTAGGTACGCGCGCGTTTCTGTGCACCAGAGTTGATCTTTGGATCTCTCTGACTCTCGAAGATTGCGTTGTAGGCTTCCGTGACGGGATAGCGGCGACTCTTCTGGTGTATACGGTCGAACTTTTATAGGAAGCTATTGCTTTGGTAAAAAAAAACCGGACATCAGTAAAACAACAACAAAATATCAGAGATACGTGGAATAGTCTAAAAAAAGGTAAATTGTACTCCGAAATAAAAAATGTTCAAATATCGTGTATATTAACCGAAAATCAAAATACCCTTCAAATCACCAAACATTGTTAAAAAAAAATCACGTTAAAGTCACAAAATTTTTCGATCTATTGCGAAAGTTGTTTATTCATTATTATTATTAATATTTTTATATTCGGGTTGGTGATTTCTTCACAGAAAAAAAATGTTTTTTTGAAATTTTTTAAATCGGACTGTGAGCTCAACGCTTCGTGTTTCCAGTGTTTCCAATTCAATTAGAAACCTTCTGCAAGGTCGTTTAAATTTATTCTCACCCGCAGGCGATGGTTGTACTTGAGCTCCGAAGAAATTTTGAAAAAAAGCACAGAAAAGCGTTCGTATTCCGTGTCCCGGTACCGCATAGGTTTATTTGCGAGGTATAGACGATGCCGCTGATGCGGATCGGTTTACGAGCACCGCGCACACGATGCGGTTTGCGCATTGGTTTCTCGAGAAGCCGATCCCGCATCTATGGAGAAACCTGATTCTCTCTTATCGTTATTACCGGCCTCTCTTATCCCGCGAAAAGTTTCTTATCGACAAACTTCGATGCAACAAGAATGACTAACGGCCGAGATGCACGCGTCTCGAAGCAAACCGATTTTATCGATTAGAAGGGAAGATAGATAATGTGATGCGTTAACATAAGAAAAAATATCGTTGCTTATCATATCAGGAGCCGCGAATATGATCGAAGACTCAAAGTCATTGAAGCCATTTTTTCATTTTTCTTTTTTTTTCGGAGCTCAGTGCGAGGATAATATTGAAATCTTGGTAAATGCATTAAGTTAATGAAGGGTGTAACGTTTGCGATGTGGCGCTCGCCGGTGTAATGTATCGAACGGAGTGGAGTGGCCTTCAAGAAGGGGGACCATTAATGGACACGCCGCACAGTTTTTACAGGCACCTTTATTTATCGTTCGTGCAGAAGAGGTTTTGTTACACTATTATAACCGTCTCTCGAAAGAGTGTTTCTCATGCGCAAGCGAGAAAGACAAAGTTAGACCGAAGGGTAAAGACGTTCGTTTATTATTTTGTCGTCTTTTTTTTTATCTTTATTTTTATTTTCATTTCCATATACAAGTTTCTCGCTGCGGCAATTTCGCAGACGACGAAGGATCTCGCAGGGGCCGAACGAGGATGAGAAAGAAGGAAAAAAAAAAAAAAAAATACAAAAAAATTAAAATTCTCTCGTTCTATCTGACTCTCGTGTGGGCCATAACGGCGCTATTTAACTCCTTCCGCGCTTCGCGCGCGAGACCACGAAGATTACACCTCGCCGTTTACTCTCATTATTCGTAATTGGCGAACGTTCTGACGGAGATATATATATATATATCCACTCTCACTTACATCGCGTATATACGTAAAAGCCCACCCTATTCGCAAAGACCGCCGCTATTGTGTAACGTTTTCTCTTTCAAGAAGGAAAAAAAAAAAGAAAAAAAAAATCGGCACTTCTATAATAATTTTTGTCAGCATCCCAAAGCGTAAAAAGAAAATCACGTATTGCCGATCAAGTTTTAAATTCAAATTGCTACAATCTCGAGTTCAAATCGCAAAGACAGTTACTATAAAAACATCGCCGACTATATAAGAGTTCAGCATCTTTCTCTCGGTTTCTCTTCGTCCAGTTTAAATTCCTGGGCACCAAAGCAAACAAAAAAAAAAAGAAAAAAAATGTTAGCTCATCATCCACTCGACGTTATAATGAAGCTAGCAGTCCAAGCTGTTTAAGAGAGACGAAAGGAGTGACTCGTTTCCTAAGTCACATCAGTGATCACTACCGGTTTATTCACTGTCGCTTCGGACTCGAGTCCCTGGACCGTTGATGCTGAAGAGAACATAGTAGCATCTCGGCTGCCGGTCTCGCATTAGTTTAACCCGAGAATGAGAGAGAAGAGAGACTTGTGGCTTACGCCTGACGTTAATTGCGTGACTCACGATTCTGCTGCTGGTAGCCACGGCGCCCGCGAACGATACGCCTCTCTCGCCGAGTCTTTATCTTTTTCTTTTTCCACCAATGTTATTCGATCTCTTGTCGATCGCTTGCGAGAAAAGACTCTTCGGATCGGATCGATGAGCTATAAGCTTCGCATCTTGTAAAAGTAACGATCGCGAAGACTTTGTACCGAAAGCAATTACACTTAGCGCCTCGTCGCTGCAGGACGAGAGGAATCGCGCGAAAGGATCAATAAAAGATCGCGATCGAGAATCGTTCCTTCGAAGGATCCGCAAAGTTTTATCTCGCCGTTTCAACTGTGGAGAGTCCGAATGAGAGACTCGTACAGCTTTGGAGAGTAAGTAACAGCGACGTTGGGATGCAACGAGAAAGTGTGTTGGTAAGAAGAAAATACGAAGAGTATTCCATCCGAACACGAGAGGTGTCGATCCGCAACATTCCTTCTCGCCGGCAAAAGAGAGGCAGTCAACGAGTAGCAAGAATCACCCCGACACTATGTTCTTCCACTCTCGATCGTCGAACCCTCCCGATCATTTATTTTAATCTCTCTCACTCCTTCGCGAATGAAAGAGGGAGTCCTTGTCCCGCGTTAAGCGAATAATTGCGCGATATTTCTCTTTTCCGTGTCTCGACTTCTTTCTCTCGACTGTTTTGCTTCCCCTTGAGGTTGAATCGACGAGAGATAGACGACTGCAAGGGAGTCGTAGATCACGAGGATCGATGTAGTAAATTATCGTGAAATAACTATTCGCGCTGCAAGTTTATCGAGGAGAAGGTTTAAAATTCCTCTTGGTTTCTGTCGCCAGACAATTGTTTTCATGCAATGGTTTTGTACATTGAGTCGTCTATTAACAGCCTTGAAGATTGTAGAGAATGTAATTAATTAATAAGTTAAGGAAGATGTATTCTTTACATTCACAGCCAATCGTTAGATTTATGAGAGAATTTTGAATACTTTCCGATGAGATAAAAATCTGAAAAAAATTAACCATATGTAAGGTGATAAAAACAACAATTACGTAAATTTTCATTTTGAAAAACGAGATTTTCGAGAATTAAAACAAATTCTAAAAAAATTTAAATGTATTCAGAAAAAATAATGAATCAACTTCCGCTAAAAAAAAGTTCAGTTGCCGGATAATAAACAATTTTTTTAAAATTAATTTGTCTATATTTTTTTTTTATTAGTATTGTGGAAAGTCAATATTCTTAGAACCTTCGTAATCCTTGAAATGTTTAGATTGTTATCCTATTGGGAAGTATTTGAAATTCTCTGGGAATCTCATTTTTCTCTTGGAATCTGACGATACAGTCTCCTTAAATGAATTGTTGTATTTAATTAATTTATTGGGGTCTTTCTAATTGAATACGATATCATTTCTGTTGTAATTGTTTCGTCTAACAATGCAAGTAGATAATATCTCGTGTATAGAAAGATAGATAAATAGAATTATATTACAAACTGTGATCAATATTTTAAGTATCTGAGAATCTACAGCAGCGCGATACAATAGATCACCGACAATTAATTGTATTATTGAATCGTATGGTTTTATTCGACTCGTAGAGAAATTCAGGACAACGATGCCATTGAATGGCTCTCTCGCGTGTGCCTTCTTCTCTGCTGTTGTAACTGCTGTTGGGCCGCATTCGTTCACTCGGGTTTCTTGAATTTATCACGGTAACGCAGCAGTTGGTATTTCTTTATGGATACGCTTTACTACGCCAGTTATACGTATACCTGAACGAGCTATAAGCCTCCGCCGTGTATTATACCAGTTACGGTGGGGTACATCGCAAACGATGATTCCAATTGCCCGAAGCCTGCGCTTACAGCAGCAACTGAGAAATATGAAGTTCGCAGTTATTCTCTTCGCTTCTATGTGTATATGTATACATTCTTCAAGAGTCGAAGCTTTGTGGGATACGTATACCAATCGTTCACCCGGTGGTGCGATGATAACTCGGAAGCAGCTGCTCATTCAACCGGACAGAGAATAACATTTTCTCATCAAAAAGATCGGAAATTCTTGAGAAAATAAATGCTTCCAGGGATCCAGAATGTTAAAATTTAAATTCAGCCAAAACTGATATCGCGAAACTGATCCGACTAATAATAAAAAGAAAAATAAAAATTTTGCAAAAAATTCACTGACTTAAAAATAGTCGATCTGCAAGAAGTTTCAACTAATTTTACAAATCAGAAAAAAGTCTCCGACGCAGTTGGAGAACGCGAATAAAATAAAATACGAGACTTTTTCCTGATCTGTTAAATTAGTTAAAACGTTTGCAGATTAACCACTTCTTAGTCAGGATTTTAAAAATTTTTTGCAGTCTTTACCTTTCACCACATTTTTTATACTCATATCAATATTTCATACAGAAATCAGCGCCCTGGTCGCAGAAACATAAGAATTGTATTTGCAATTATAATTTTTGAAACGTCTTAATACTGCTACCGATAAAAAAAAAAACCGAAACATGTCCTGAAAAAAAAAAAAAAAAAAAACATCGGAGTAACGACAAAGTTTGCAGAATCCTCGATCGCAGGTCTTCCATACCGAGTCGACAATTTGTGGACATTTAGTATCATCGTATATAAATCGTATCCTCCATCCGAGTATCGTAGTCCTCGCCAGTTTTGCCCATTATGGGGTGTATCCGCCACAATACAAGGAGTATACACAGTGGTAACATTAACCATCGTACAAAGTAGTATAGGTATACCAACCGAGTAACACAGCGAATATGGCAAACTGGTGAGAGAAGATCGACGGGAATGCGTCGGGAATGTATTCTGCGCTTCTGGCTCTCGGTCTCCACTCGTGGACAAGTCGGCATTGGTGCAGCGAACGGGGCGCGGTGGGATGAGTGGATAATTGTCAAGTATTTTCCACGGCTCGTGGTCGGGACGGAAATACAAGAATTGCTCCTCCACCTATACATCGTCCCACACGCACACGAGCGCAAGTTTCCTTCAACCCATCCTATGGCTCCCCATACACAGTTCGTATAAATAGAAGTGCAGTGGAAGGACTCCAAGAGCTCCTCAGTAAAAAAAAAAAAAAAAAAAAAAAATGTTAACTGCAATGAACCTTTTTCTTCAGTCATTATTCTCCGCGAACAATTCTCAGATCGTGAAGAGATAATAATAGTACAATTTATACGAGGGGTCTTTATGATCTCTTTATTACAAAACTTCTCCCGTCATTCGCTCCGATTCGAGATATCGCACCTCTTCATTCAGTCGTCCGTTTTTTTCTCCGTTCCAGCGTAGTGCGTACCTAAACAACCCACAGTCAGTTACAGTTACACAGTTATACAGCATTTTCAATAGTATTAGTCCGCCTATATTATACCATCGTAATCGGAAGCTACAAGTTTTATCGTTTGGTATATATATATACAATATACGCGAAACTTAACTGCCGGCTATTAAGATAGCGTAGCTGGTTGAAGTTAAATGTTTTAATTACGCGCGGCGGCACGCCTTTCGCTCTCTCGCACGTTGGCTCGATGCTCTCGAGTGAATCAAGCGCTCGATGCACCACACACACGCACACATTATTATCTGCTACTGTAAACGCGAGAGATGACGGCGACCACGTGGGCCCCGATATACCATCGAGTAACACGTTTCTCGAACGGTATATATGTATATAAATAAATATATAGGTATATATATGAATATACATATAAATCTACGTCGGTCGGGCGTGAACAGGTATATCAATATTACATATAGGTAAATGATCGGGTCTCGTGTATTCTCGCATCCTTACGTTTTCTCGCGAGAGAAACTCCTTTGCGGCGAACTCCAAGAGGGAGGTGCGCCCCAAGAAGGGGGGAGGGTGTGGGGCTCCTTGCTGTATTCTGACCTCATCGAAACCGCACGTCTTATATACATATATATAGCTGGCTAGCTATAGGTATACATAGGTATTATGCTATCGGCGTGATTGGTTCCGTGTAACTACACGTAATAAACGCACTGCCGATCTCTCGGGTCTTCCCACATCCCGCAAGAAGTGCCTCCGGTCTTTTATTTTATTAACGATTATCGAACCTTCGCCACCATCGATCGGCTGAAGAGCGCCTAATACGCTTTCGTTCTTCTGCCGAGAAAGGCCCCGCGTTCCGATCGCAGAAGCAATTAATTAAGAGTCTTAAACTCTCTCGCGATCGTGTAACGATCGACAGCTCTATTGAGTCGTTGGATGTTTCGTGACCGTTTGGAAAACACTTAAGAGAAGCAATTTTGCGACGCGACCGAGAAAGAAGAGATCGAGGGAAGGATCCTCCCGTAAACCGGTAGGTCCGTTGATACTTATAGTGACGATAGAAACTTATCGATCTATAGTTGAAGTTTGTGGAACACCGTGATCTTGGGTACTGGTGGAGTCTGTGATTTGGCGCTATCAAGATTATAACTCGATAGAGTAAACAGAGAGTGAAATATTCTCCTCGGGTTGTTGGTTTTGTACGCCCCATCGCGTGTGCTTTATCGAGAGCTCCCGATCCAACAACGACGTTCCGGATCATAAGACCGCGAGAAAATCGTGATTTATCGATTGAAAATCCTCTCGCCGATCGCGCTTTTGTAATAGATATAAATAAGTATACAGACGAAATCGATGGAAAAAATGACCCGAGAGAAAAATAAAATGGCTAAAGTTGGAATAGTTGAAGAAAAACACGAAGTACAGATGAAACCGAAGAAAAATTGCAACATATATTTAGTTGAAAACTAAATAAAAAATAATAATTGACCGAAATCAACAAATAACACACTATTCCCTACCGGAACAGGAAATGGTAACTCATCAGATGTCAAGTGCACGAACTCTGATTTTTTCATTCCAAATGACATGTTCGAGAATCGAGAGCTGGTTTAGCGCGATACACAGATACGTATATCGGTGTATATATGCAAAACGCGTCGAACCTTCGCAACTATTTTCTCTCTCGTGGTATTGAAAATACACCACATGTATAAAACCCCCATAGCTCTGGTATATAATCGTCGTCGTCCATACGCGACGCCGCTGAGGATCGGTGGTTCGCCTCACCCTGTTTTTCGCTTTCCTCCATTCCTCTCCGCTTCCCTCGTCGTACTTACCTACCTACCTATACCTCGTCGCAGCCTCATTCTATCGCGTACGAGTGCTTCGTGAATATCGAGTACGCTATTAAATTCAAGGCTCGGCGACGACGTTATACGAGTCAAGTAACCGAGCGGCAGCAATAGTACCAGCAGCATCATGAAACCAAAAGGGATCGTCTCGAAGGGAGTGTATTATGGTTACATACATGCTATAGAATATATACGATCTTAACTGCTGTTGCTGTTGCTGTTGCTGCTGCTGCTGCTGCTGCTGCTGCATGGACGCACCCTGTCCGGTTGTCGATCGCGCAAGCAACGCGAACGACCAACCGGATAACTAAACTTTACCTCTTGTCTCTCGAACCAGTATATCTCACGGAGCTTGCAAATTCGCCACGCGAAAACTCTGCGTGTAGTGCAGTTATAAATTTAATTTTTTTAAAATATTTTTTTCATTATTTTTGTTACTAATTAATCGTTTTATTGACAAATTTGGAATTGTTACTCTTTTACGATAATTATCGCAGTGCTGCAATCATCTTCGTGTGGAAATCAATTTTATTTTATTTTTATACATTTTTTTACTAATCAATCGTTTTATCAGCAAATTTGGGATTGTTGCTTTTTCACCCCTCATTATCGCAGTGCTGCAAAACTGAGGGGTGAAAAAAAGAACGAAGTCCACTGTTCGCCGTCAATCATCGTCGTGTAAAAATCAATTTTATTTTATTTTTATTTATTTTTTCGCTAATTGATCGCTTTATCAGCAAATTTGCAATTGCTGCTTTTGTTACGATAATTATCCAAGTGCCTCAAAGCTGAGGGGTTAGAAATAAAAAAAAATTTAAAAATGGACATTCGCAGTTTGCCGATGATCATCGTCGCTTTGTCGCCCGTATCTCCGGAGATCGCTAATTAAAAGATTCCTCATTCGGGGTCTGTGCTTTGGTTCGTTGAAAGAACACCAGCAGTAAGCCGAGAAGCTGCTAAGGATTTTCTCTTCTCTTAGCTGTGCGGCGCGCGACGACGCCGCGGTACAAATTATAAAGGGCCAAACTACTTAATTGCCCTCGTGTGGTGGCTGTGCTGTTGCTGTTGCGCTATTCCATCCATATGAGTCTATCTATATACGTATCACGCTATAGGATACATACATAAGGATGTATAAATACCCCTTGAAGTTTATATTATAGTGTATGTACGCGAGAGTGTCTATACATGGTATATGTTACTAAACTACTGTGTGTACGTACCTGACGTTCGACACGATCGTAGATACCGGCCGATTGTACGCGCGCCAGAGAAATTCTTCTCTTCTACAGCGTGCGGTCGTAGCTAACTGCGAGAATTGCGCCGGTGAAAAGGGTTTGCCGAACCCTTGCAACTCTCTAACGATTAACGTTCTCATTGTAAACTTGGAGAATTCTAAATTGTGATAAAACGATTTTTTTTTTTCGCAAAAATTTCGTTTGGAGAAAACTAAATTGTGGTAAAACGATTTTTTTTTTCATCGCAAAAATTTCGTTTGGTGAATTCTGAATTGTGATAAAACGATTTTTTTTTGTTTCGTAAAAATTTCGTTTGGAGAAATCTAAATTGTGGTAAAACGATTTTTTTTTTTTCATTGCAAAAATTTCGTTTGGAGAATTCTGAATTGTGATAAAACGATTTTTTTTTATTTCGTGAAAGTAATAACAATAAAAAAAAAATGCCGGTCTCGAGAGCTGATGTTTTGCTGGATATTTACGGTCACAGCGATTATGGAATATCAAAGGCTTACATCCTGTAAGTTATTCTTTCATCTTATTTTCGTATAAACCTTCGCAGCGCAAATAAAAAAACAGCATATTGAGTGCTAATAACCAGAAGGGTGTATTCTACACCCATTATCATGTAAAATGATGTGGGACATGCGCCGATGTTTAATAACCGGTGATGTTAATTTAGATAACAAAAATAATATTAGAAGGTGATATTAATCCTGTCGGTTTGTCTCATAAATTTCATAATAGTTTCATTTCATACGTTTTAAGCGTACGATATTTCATCGAGACAGCGGAGACTTAAGACTATTATTAATCTTCTATAATGCTCAGTGCTGTGTCTTTAGTAGTTTTGTAAACTAACGTATTTTTCAAACGGCTTAATACAGCATTGATAAATTTCTACGTCATCCTGAAGACGATGATGCAATTGTTTGAGATATTTTTGTCAAATTTTTTTTTTTATAGTGGTAATCTTGGAAAAAATGATCACAAAATATTTTAAAAAAATTTCCTTCAACATTCTTCGAGAAATGCCAATGGACAATTTTGAGAATTTTTTTTTCGGAATTCCACCAGAATTGCCGATGGACAATTTTGAGAATTTTCTTTTTTTTTTCGAAATTCTATCAAAATTGCGGTTGGGCAATTCAAAGAAATTTTTTTTTTTTTCGAAATTCTACCAGAATTCCACATAAAAAATTATTCAATTTAATTTTTCTATAAGAATTCATCGTTAGAATTGGTCGTCATTCCTCTTTCAAGAAACTTTGCCATATAGCAAAACAGAATTAACTTTTCAATGATCACTGGAAAAATGGCTTCACACTGAATATTAATTTTCCGATATTCCTGATTAAAGTTATATTTTTCTATCGCTATATTTCGTTTGAATGAACATCTCATTACACATTCAACGATTATTACTGAATATATATTGAGTTTTTGCATAGTATAGTAACTTATTCAGTCACAAAACCGGTTAAGTAGCTGACGCATTGATAATAACTGTCGTCTCTACCCACGTCTGTTTCATTCAATAAAATGTCTTTGACCTTTCAAACATTGACCCCGTCGCGCATAAATTTTCGTTTCCAAAGTTACAATTTCAAATTACCAAAAAAAAATGATTTTTCTCTCATCAACCGTTCGATGGGTTAAAAAAAATTAAATTAATATTCGAAGCAAAATAATCGGATAATTGACGAACAAAAACACGCGAAGCGACGCACACACAATTCAAATTTTCTTTCCTTCCTTTGAAACATTACTGACACACCAACTACGCTTCCATTGTTTCACATCGAACAATGGTAACGTGTATCATTGTTCCCTTTTATAGGTGACGATGTTCGCCAGACGTTTTTATATTCCTCCACTTTTACTATTCTCCATTTAGCGTGTTTAGTGTATGTATCGACGAACATATATTATTTTTACGGTCAATAAAAAATGATAAAAAAAAAACAAACGGAGTCCATTGACAATAATTTCAAGAAGAATGTGCCGTTTTCTCGGTCCTCTCGTTTTTTCTCATCGTGAACTTTCTACATAGTTTACCTTGTATTGTAGGCACTTCGTTCCCTTTAGTACGTTTTTTTTTCTTTATTTTTTTCAGATGCGTGACTGGAATGGCAGAAAAGGTGCGCGAGGCGTCGGCACGCGGCGACGCCACGCGTCTCGCACGTCTCCTCGATGACGGAGCAAAGCCGCTACCCGACGAGGTGAGTAGCCAAAAATTTGCGCGCATACAATTCGCGATCTTTTCTTGTTATTATACGACTGTATCTCGATGATAAAAAAATAAAATTCAATCGATAATCGCTGAATCTCGGCGATGATGCTAAATCAAACAATCCATCAAATTCTTTATCTCGCCTTTCGATTTTTGCAATCTTCTACACTCCGTAATAGTCATTACGACAGAGGGACAGAGAGTTATTCATTGGAAATGAAACCTTGAATCGCCACACCCGTGTTATTTAATTGAAGAGGACGGGACATTGTAATTTGCAAATGCAATATCGCCATAGGGCGTGAAACGAGACTGGAATACGCATTACGCGCGCATATAGATACTAAGCGCGCAGGACGTGCATTTGTCAGAGATATTCCTCTTCGGGGCCCACAGAGAGAGATTCGAGATGAAACCCCTCCACCTCCCTCCCCCTTCCCCTCTTCCCGAGGGCTCTTCGAGACAACACACGCTACCGATTATCCACGCATTCGTTACAATTATATTTCGTCCTTAATTACACCGACGAAATTAATGCACGTGAATCGGCGATTGCGCGAGAGAGATATATATATATATGTTCTCCCATTCTCGCTACGTGATTCACGTGGATCCCCGGGGCTTTTATTCGAGATGCTTTATTATCGTCGCAACTTTTGCTTCGCGTACTTCCTACGCGACGATGAATCTTGCAAACTTTTTTTTTGTCCAAAGATCGGGAATGAAAACAAAATAAATTAAAAAAAAAATCGACTCAAAAGTGATTAATTTGGACGAAGTTTGAAATAATTTTACGGATTACGAAACATTCTCTGATGCAGTGAAGTTTAGGTTATGTAGTTAAATTCTTATTCTCGATTTGCTATCACTTTATACTTAATGTATACATATATCATTTATACGTAGCATTCGATATATATGTTTTTTTTTTCTTATTTCTGCTTCCTCCAGTTTAAAGTTTTCACTCGCGGAGTTAGTTTACGGAGCTTTACTCACCTTAAGTTAGGATATTAAGGTTATCGTAAACTTTCAAACTTTGATGTAAGAACGTTACGCTTACGTTTACCAAAAGTCGGGATTGCTGCCGGCATTACTTTCACTCTTGTGGTACAATCTCTCACAATCGCCATTTATAGTCAGGTTAGTCGTGTTACAAATCCGGGTTTCTCGGTTTCAGCGAATTCAAATATCAGAATTTGAAAAAAAAAATTAAAATATCTGCATAAAAATTTTATCCCTTACAGATAAATAAATAAATACATAAAAACATCACATAGGTAACAAATAATGATTTTAAGCTGAATTTCTCCGAATTTTCAGCAAATTCGAAAATCTCAGCTTCAAATCTAAAAATAAAATAAAATAAATCTGTCTTCAAAAAATCTTCGTCCCGTATAAATAAATGAACAAAAACATTATACAGGTTAAAAAAATATTATTTTCAGCACGGCAGAGGCCCTCTGCTCCTGGCAGCCGCAGCTGGACATTCGGAAGTCTGTGATATTCTCGTTCTTCGAGGGGTCGACGTAAACGCTGCCGACAACGTGAGTCCCCGATAAAAAATTTTTTTATCAATTATAATACAGAATTCGATAAATTTAAAATTGATATAATGCATGAAATTTATCTACCTTCGCTTTCAACAAACTTGTATACGTGTAGTACAGTCAGGTAGTCACGAAAAGGATTTTTCATGTTTTGCGCTCGTTTGGCACTCCCGCTAAAGGAGGTTTTACGAGAGTAAGAGCCTCAGAGCTCTCGCGGAAGCCGCGCGTGGTTTCTCCTCCCTCAGTTAGATTAAACTTTTTTGTGACGCTCACTTCTCATCGGACGATTCATCATCGTCTATTACAGCTTCTCCCTCTCTATATATCCGCCGAGTAAATCGCCGACTTCGTAAGTCAACGGGCTTTTACTCCGACAACCGGTGGGGGACCCACTTCACAACTTTTTTTTGTCCGTACCCCGGGCTTCGCTCTCATCGCAACCACGTCGTTATCTGCGGGGCTCCGCGAAGTATCGCGATGTCGCTGCGCTTCAGGCGTTTAATTACCCGATGAATGATTCAACTATGTCTTCGCAAACTCGACTTTGTATAAACGCGCAATTTTTGATCGTATTATTATCGTAAAAAAAAACAAAAAAAAAATCACTCAGTTAATCGATTCCATTAATATAAATTATATTATTCATGAACGATACTTCATTGACTATAAAATGGGATATTAATGATTAATTTTTTTTAAAGAGTATTTATTTTTTTTTTTTCGGTACACTTTTTAATTGCTTGAGTCTCGTCTCCCGCGACTCTCCAGTGGATTTAGAGACGCGCATCCACCGTAGTTTATGAACTCACGGGTAATTGATAATTAAATCGAAGGTCGCTTAAGCCGCGGCGCTGTTCGGGGCGACAGAAAAACATACTCTACAAAACGAAAGCTCGTTGGAATATTAACGAGATACTTTCTGTTTGCCAAGCAACTGCGCACGTCCCAATAACTAATTATCGGGTATAATATTTGCAAGAGTTGTGTGTGAACAGCGACGCGATTGAAATGCGGTAATGCAACGCTGCATCGATGACAACATTCCCCGCGATGATCTCCTGCTAATTGAAAATGAGAAAAGCTTCGAGGGATACGAAATTTATTGAAAGTGGACAGTTACATTGGCGCTATAAAACGACGGCAGATTAAATAGGGAAACGGTACGAATCCTGGATTATCGTACCAACGATCTTTATTATTGATAATTTAATTTCGAAAAAATGAAAATTGAAAAAAAAAAAATGTAACGTCATGAGATTCGAATCTCGATACCAAATGAAGAGCGAATTATAAATTATCTTATTAGCGATCTTTTTTATAGATAAATTATTTTTTTTAGAAAATTGTTAAAGTTCCTTTAATTATTAAAATTCTTAAAATTCGTATAATGGTTCAAATTTTTTAAATGTTATTAATTAATAATAATTAAAAAAATCGAGCGTTAAGATTCCGATCGATTGCAAGAGTCACGAACCGCTCGTAATTCTTGCAGTAGATTCATTACTTCCCATTATTTCTTTCCCGCTGATTATCCTTTTTTTTTGTGTAATCATCGATCGAACGAAGAATAAGGCGCGAAAGGTTCGAGAAAAACGTTTAAACTTTCCAGAGGATATAAGGCATCGATCGTTCGTCAAGGTTTTGCGACAATTTGTCGCCATCTCGCCATAGTCGTTGTACGAGAGAGGCTTCGAGCTCAACGATGCTATAGAGTCCGGAGTCCTCTTCTCGTCGCGTCTACGTACGAGAAATCCGCGAGTCTTCGACTCGTCGACATTGATACGAGTTTACCGTGAATCCGCTCACGTCAGCCACGTACACAACGTATGGCCCACGAGACTCGCGACTTTTAAAACGATCGCGAGAGCTGCTGAAGAGCCTTACACACGCGCAGCGCCGTTACATCAGTTTTTTTAACGACAATTTGTCTCGGAAGCAAACGCACGTGAATTACTTTCATCGATAGACACGCACCATTCGCTAAACTCCGAGAAAAGTCCCCCTCCCCCCCTTCGAGTACTAATAGCTCTGACGATCGTTCGCGGAGCTCTGCTACAATTAAATGCATTGCAAGATCGCACGACGATAGATCGTGAAAGCAAATTTCTTTATTTCGATATCTTGGGACCGTCTATAAATGTACTTCGAAAAACGATAAATCATTGCCCCACCGTTATAGCTTTGATTAAAATAGAAAATAATAAATAAATATTTAAAAAAAAAAAAAAATTGAAAGGAAGATAAAACAAGCAAATGGAATATAGAAGAGGCTTGAAGGATCGAGGCAATCAGGATTTTTTAAAAGGCAAAGCTTTGCCGCTGCACGCGTTGGCTATCTCGCCGGATGCATCGACGCGTGCAGTGAGCAGCGTAGCACCTCGTCGAGCTCTCGAGCATCGATCGGTTAAAGAAGAGGCATCATCGATGCAGGGAGTTCGCACAATGCACCCATTGCTCCAACCCCTGGCATCGGTTGAGTGACGGCCAATCTTTCACGGGCCTTGGATAACGCACGCATCGGTCTCGATGTCTTATACACAGAGGTATATACGGAGAAGTAGAAGAAGAAGAAGGAGGAAGTGAAAGAGAAAAAGAATATAATAAAAGAAGAGAGGAAAGAAAAGATCCACCGGGAAACACGTTTGGTTAGATTCGAACAGCGTGGGGCAAACCTTTAAAGTTATACTCTATCCTATACTTAGAGCAATTCAATGATAGTTGACCATTGGCTAAGAGCCGATAAAGCATATTACACGAATATTGCACGAAAATACGATATTTAACCCCTTAACGGTTTTTTTCACTCGCATTTATCAATATTTCACCAAATATACATATAGTTTTTTTTTAAAGGCTTAAAATACGCAAAAAAAATGAATATTGAAGAAATAAATCGATATTCCAAAAAATTTTAATTGGCAAATTTAAAATTGTCTGCGTGATTTCAAAAAAATTGAAAAATGAAAAGAAATCGAATTAAACGGACGGATAACAATTCGGTACGCCACTATATGAGAAAAATTATAAATTTCTTGATTTTTTTTCAACGCGTTGAAGTAGTAAAAAAATAGAATTGCAAAGTCACAAATTATTTTTGGAGTTTAAAGGCACTTTGAAAAATCGTTAATAAACCGAATTGAAACTTAATTTTTTTTTTTCAATAATTTTCGATGAAACGGTATCGACATATTTTTTTCAATAGTTCGAAATATCCACTTATTAGATCGACGATTTATCACAACAGCCCATACAACACCTATACATCGACACGATTGCACGTAATTATTATTTATCCACAGTAAAGAGGTAATCTCTTTAACCGCATAATTATCCTATCGCTATATCCCACACAGTGTGAATCCACATTGTCGGACTGCTAATAATATAAGGTTACGAAAGCCGGGAAGAAAATACACCGTGTATCTTCGTCTCGGACACGTCGAGCGTTTCGCGAGAGTTATCGGCTTTTACTTTTGTTTGAGAAAACACGCCAACTCGCTATTTGCACCCTATACTTAGCGGATACTTACCACGAGTTAAACGTATATATATATACACAATATATTTCTCGTGTTTCTCGTTTCCAGTCGACTATATGTCGTCGCCGCTCGAGTCCCAACACTAATACTTCGAGTTCTCGCGAGGGACAGTTCAATTCGCGCGTATTACACGATATATATACATATATGTAATTTTTGGAGCCGCACGTGGTTTCGTATACGCGGATTGAACTGTTCCTCTCAAGAGCTATATATATATAATTTTTGGAGCGCTCGGTATCGCTAATACCCGCCGCAGAAAATGGCCGAAGATGCGCCACAGGAAGACAAGAAAACTAAGAATTAAGAGGGAGCGATGTAATGGAGGCAACAGCAGGAGTATCGCTGAAAACTTTCCGTAAGACGTTTATAACCGTGAAATTTACGACGATGGTGTTTCAAGGGTGGTTGGTGCCACTTCGCGCTATAAACTCCGTGGAATCTTCTCTCTTGTTCACCCCATGCCAAGTTATTCCATACGTTGGACATACCACACCAGCCTTGCGAAGAGCTTCCACAGCCGGCGATGCTTGTGTTGCGAGAATTTTCTGACGCCGAGGCGCCGAACCGCAGGCAAAATCCGACGAGTCTGAGAGGAAGGTGAACCTCTCCTCCCAGCCTCCCTCCCGCCTCTTCCTCCGAGCAACGCGATTTACTGCCTCGGCACTTTGAATAAATCAAGAAACTCGCAGTAGAAACAAAAGCCTTCGACCTCTTTTCTCAGCCATCAGCCAGCTTTGCGAGATACGAGTCGTAAAAAAAAAAAATATATATATTACGAAATGAATCCGGCTGAAGGCAATAAGCGGAAACGTCTATTTATTTTATCACGGGAACGAATGACTGGTAACTGAGACGAGAGAGGAAGTTTTTTTTTTTCGGTCGTATGGACAGAATAAGAAGTAAAGAAGTCGCGACGTTCGAAGAGAGCTCGTAGGAATTTGACACGCGGCCCGATGGGTTTCGCCCCGTGTTCACGAGGTACGCCCGAGACTCGTGCCACAAAGCCTGTAATTATTGGCTCTCTCGCCAAGGAATAGCTTTCGAGAGAGAGAATGGAAAGAAAGACGAGAGATTTAACCGAAGAGAGGGAGTAAAAGATTTTCATAGGCGGCTTCGTAGGTCAGCTTCATTCGTTCTTCTTCATCACTCTCGATTTTTTTTATGCTGTTCTCTCAATCATACTTTAAGCTCGAGAAGATATTTACAACTTTACTTTAACTTCGCTTCCACGAAAAATCTTCTTGTTTTGAAAAAAACAATCTTCGTTCGTAAATTCACAAGTTGTACAGTTAGCCACTGTGTAAAAAATGCCGCGCGGCGGTTAAAAAAAAAAAGTGTAAAAATATATTTTTAAACCCAACATTCAGCTAAAAGATTCATCTCATTCTGCAAATCTCCCGAAAGGATTACAACTTCACTTTAATTTCGCTTCCACGAAAAACCTTCGCGTCGAAAAAACAAAAAAAAAAATTCTCACAAATTCACAAGTGATACAGGGAGCCACTTTAATGTAAAAAAAGGCTGAGGCAAGTTAAAAAAAATAGTGTAAAAATATATTTTTTATCCCAGCATCCAGCTGAAAGATTCATCTCGTTTTGCAAATCCCCTGAAAGGATTATGTTCTCCACGCCATTGCGAAACGGGTATAGCTGAGGTTCGAGCATTAGGAGAGATCTCTGTCTCTCGTGTCTGGTCAGGTAAAAATTCCTAAGGACGAGATATGTATCCTCCATCACGGCTGAGCGGTGGAGGAGAACACCCCGCGAGAAAAAAAGAATCGGGAAGCGCGCGAGCGCGCGAACCCCATTGGCGATCTGGCAGCTCGGAAAGACCGGAGAGTCTCATATCTCTTTCGCCTTTACGACCTTCTCGATCGCGGAGAAACCCCAACGACGAAATTTAATTTAGTTAACGAGAAGTAATTACTCTCGTGGTCTATGCTTAAAATTTCAAATGACACCTCATTACCTTTAAGCACGTGCCGCATATTCGAATTCTTCTCATTTTTCTATCTTCCGAATCTATTCTCCACTTTCCTTTTTTTTTATTTATAATTTTGTTGGGGTGCCTAATTTTTTTTTCTAATTACTTAATTATCTTTTCGATTTAATGACACACCTTGATAATTACACTTTGTAACGCCGATTATTGGAGGTCCGACGCATTAAAAGGATTAAGATATCCGAAATACCTTCGAAAAAAAATCTGAATTTTTTTTTTCGTGTAGTTTTCGATTACAACTTCATTTACTTGACACTTAATTATATTGGAGACATCGCAGTCGAAACCTGCGAAAAGAAGAAAAAAACTCACAAAAACACTTTCAGAAGTCTTTTAAGACATCATTTTGAATAAACTTTTTCGTGTGTCTGTGAATTAAAATGAGGAAGACACGCATTTGGAGATTAGGTCAAGCGATTCCGTGTTAATTTCGATTTTTTTTTTTGTGTTTTTAATTCTCAAGAGTTCAATTGCCTGCGCATGAGAAATCGGCGAGATGGTGAATTATAAGAGTCGAGCTGCTCCTGTGGTGTACTACTTTCACCGATAATTATATATAATCTCTTTCGACGATATGAAATATCGCGTGTACGACGAGGTTACGCCAGTAGCCATTACATATCTAATATGTAATCGGTGTTGTCTCTCGTAGCTTTGCTACGCGCTCGCGCGCCTCTCCCGCTCTTTGAACAGTTTCGTCCTAATGCCGAAGGATTATCGAGAAGTAAAACGTGATCACGCGCGCGCGCGACGACGTCCGTGCGCAGTGGGTTCGGTCAGAAGAGATATTATATCGTTTCGCTTGCCAAGAGAAGTCGTATATCTCCCTTGTCACGAAAGCGAGAGACGAGAGAGTGGCTACAAGAATATTATCAACGTTACCGGTACACAACGTGTGCCCCTGCAACGCATACATCGAATGCGCCTGTATTCTATCGTGCAAACTGCTGGTAAAGTCCCGCGGGGGAAAAACCCTAATTACGCGTCTGCGACCGAACACTATTTATTCACAATGGTAACCTCTCTGTTATTAACTAATCATTTGATTATAACAGAACGATCGATACCTATATCATCGAGAGGATATTATAAAAAAAAATCATAATAATAATAAAAATCTAGACTACGGGCATCGTACGGTAGATCGTCAACGACGAGATTCTCAGCACTGTGTATTTTCATAGGCTATACACTGCATGCGTTAAATGGAGCGTAATAATCGTAGCTGCGGTAACATCCAATAATTATCCTGACGACGCATCCTTGACGACTAGACGCAGTTCCGTCAAAACAGCCAATATTTAACATCTCGTCATAAATTTTCGATACGATTTTTTTTTCTTATTTATAGACGAAGCTTTGGTTTGGTTATATTTTTATTGATTTTTTTCCGATGTTTGCGTTTCAAGATATTTAGAATGCATGATAACATCTAAAAATGATATTAAAAAAAAATTGAGTTAAAATTTGAAATATGTTAAAAAATGTATCACATTTTAATCCTTTTTGTTTTTTTCAAATTTCACGGAAATAAAAAAAAAAACACGATAATTGTCGTAGATTTCGAGCCAATGAACTGACATTCATTTTAAAAATTACAAAAGATGCTATCTACCGTAGAAGTTTTCGGAGTAATGAGGAAAAAAAAATATTAACAATCTTCAATCTTTTTTTTTATTGACGCAAATGGTTCCTGAGACTCAAGAAAAAAATATATTAGAAATAAACACACCCGGAAGATCGTTATTTCCCGAGTGAATTTAACGATTGCTCCGGCCGAGCGACTCTCGTATCCCCGAAACCGAGGAGTCGATATGCTCCTACAAATACATTCGTTGTAATTTATGTTCTTCGGTAAATGGGGGGGAGAGAGGAGGTCGAAAGAGCCATAAAGATCCGGGCGATTATTCACACCTTCGAGATATAGAGAGCGAGTAGTAGAACAGACCGAATCCTTAACGACCTTTCCAACTTTTCGCCTTCAATTCTCGTATTCTCCCTTTTCCATCTCCTCGTCCCACACTCTAACCACCTTAAAGTCCCAAAGATCACGTCAGGAGGCCCCCGAAACCCTAATAAAAATTTGGAAAAAAGATGTTGACCCATAGGCTAAGTTTCCCCGACCAATTGAGACGTTTTATGGAATTTCTTTTAAGAGATATATTCATTGAGTCTCAGCTCAACAAGGCATATCGCTTGAGATATCTCAATAATCTTCGAATTTTTCTCCCACGCCTGCTGTGCGCCGAAGTCAATTTTTTTTAGATTTTTATTTGTTATAAAAAGTCGAGAATGGAAAGGCAAAAGATTGTATGGAAAGGAGAGAAAAAGGCATCGCGGTTGAACCGTATGCATACGTGTGCCGTGTCTGCAAGAGCGCCTGGAACAATGATACCAGTTTGACTGGTGCGTGCTTCTCCCACTTGCTCTGCGACTCTTTCTCCTTCGCTCTCTTCTCTCTCTCTGTTTCTCTCCTTCTGGAGAATATCCGTAGGGCGCTCTGATCTGTGCGCTTTGCACGGGGACTGGTACTGGTACCCTGGCGCGGGCCTATGCCGAGGAGTCTCCTTCCACCGTTCGGAGGGATTTACTCTATACTGACGAAGACTTTAGCCGGCAACACACATCCTTCTTCAAACGTGTCTCACGAGACTCCAAGAGAGCTTATACTCTCGTTTCACTATATAAACTTACGTACCTTATGTACCGGAGACGAAAGGCTCCGCGAGCCCTACTCGCAGTCGCGCGGCAAAGTCGGCGAGTCGATCGGGCGTAGAGGAGAGGATCGTCTGCGCTCCAACGTGCGTAACTTTAATGCCGGCATCGAAGATGTTCTTATTAGATACGACTGAGTTACTATATATCCCTCTTGCATACCTACCAATAATCATTTCCGCATGAATCCTTAGAAGATCGCGTTAAACATACGAACGAATATAGATCTGTGTGTACGATGGATAAACGTTGTAAGATCTATTTCTCGAAGGTAGTCGTGCAATGAATCATAAGCAAGAAGGAAGTTACCGGGCGTAGCCTCGCAGCGAAATGCCACACGTGATTTCCGCTTGGATCGTAGATAAAAATATGAGATTCTGTACGCGACCAAGAAGAGGGGAGCAAAAGACATCGAGAGGCGAGTCGATAGGCTCCGGTTGGATAGCGAAGAAATATATGTATGATGTGCAGCGATATTAATCCTCTTACCGGCCTTTTAGTTGTATATATTTTTTTTTTCCGATGGATTTAATTTTAGAAATATAAATAGTAAAAAATAAAGAAAAAAATTACTATCAATAATATTGATGTATTAATATTTATATTTGTTTAATTTTTAATTGAAATTGACAATATTTAAGATATGATAATATAAAAATAAAAATGATTATGAATGAAAAAATACTAATAATTAGTAATTTATTAATTATGAATAATAATAATTATTATTATTATAATTTATTACAAAAATATTACGAGGCCGGCAAAAGGATTAGTATCTCTTCGATGTCCAACTGGCGTCTATCAACTATCCACATATAAATATCTACCGTATGTGTTTATATACACCGCACAACTAAGGGTACAAGTCACCATAAACGACGAGTGGAAAGTATGAGAAGTATAATAAATGGAAAAAACATCGAAGAGGGCGATTCCGTTTGGTCTTTTATACTTGACGCACGATGCCTACTGCGTCTGGTGTATCTTCTCGTCTCGGTATGCGTCTTGCGCGCGGCTCTCTTCCTTCAACAGGGTGGAGGTGAAACGCAACGAGGAACGACTGTTGAACGCGCTGTGGCGGTCTCCCGGCTCATCCTGGGCCCCCGTGTACCACGAGAGACGAAGATCTCGCCGGTTACGTCCCTCGTCCCATCGTCCTCTTCTTCTTCTTCTTCTTCCCTTGGCATATCGCTTGCGTTGAGGCATCAGCTCCCTTTCTGCCAGTCGAAGAGAGCCCGCCAGCTTCCAGTTTTTGCTTTGGTCGAACGAACGATACCTCCGCGTACTTTTCAACTCGCTGGATGGACTCTCTCGCGAGATACCTGTATGTAAGTGCTTCAGGGGCGTTGTGCGCAAGTTTTCTTACACTATATGTATAAGCCGCGATGTACATAATACGTACAGGTGCGTACATATACAATTTGCTCGTGTGCTCTGAGTAACTGCAAGGAATATATACAGCATCATTTAAATAGGATGTATCAAAAGTGAGAATCGTAAAGAATTTTTTATATTTCCTTATAGTATGAAAATTGTAAAAAATTTAACCATATAGACGGTACATTTTGCATAATAATAACGTTAAAAAGTGATCAGCGTCGAAAAAAAAAAGTTTACCTTTAACTATTATTATGGAAAATCGGTGTTTTTGGAACATTCTGACACTTTTTATAGTTTTATCGACGTCAACATTTTTTCCGAATCTCATTTTTGGTGGGGAATGTAATGATGCACCTCTCTGAACACGTGAAACAATGTGCAATACGATCTTCTGTTTCTTATCGATACATCGATACATTACTATGCGTTACATCGAACTACATATCAAGAGACGCGGTAGCGTCTCGACGCCAAGTATAGCACAACCCCTCTTTTCTTAACTCGACGGGACCGGACGCATTCGCTATTCTGTATTTCCCCTACAGTCCCCACTTCCCGTCAATTGCTGCCGGCAGTAGTAATGAGGGGTACACGCGTCCGTGGATACAAAGCCACGGTGTCAGTCCGCACATGCGCAGTTGACATTGGCGCACATAGTAGGGCGAGCGGACTCAGGGGAAATACAGTTAAGCGAAATCGTAGCTATGGTAACGAGTTAAATTAAGCGGGCGGTTGAGTCCAGTGAAGTTAAGAAAAGACAGGTTCCACTGTACCAGTAAAAAGTAATAAGTCCCCGCAGCAAACGTGTACCGGTCGAGCCATACCAAGTAGTATACCAAGTGGTTATACGCCAATATTGACTACCCTCATGTTCCAACGTTCTGTTCTCGTGAATTATCAAAGGAATAGAAAAAATAATTGATCTTTTATAATATAAATCGACCACTAGCTTTTACACGAGCCCTTCAGCAACCCTATTCGTTTATCCGTTCTCGAGATATGATCACGTGGCCCGAAAAATCCACACTTTCACGACGTTTTCTTCAGACTGTCCCGTCTCCTGTCCTGTCCTGTGACTTCACGGCTACCGCTGTGTTGTGTCGATGTGCTCGTGCGTGAGCGGTCACAGATAGCGAGCCTGGGCTGGAATACTGTGCATGCGCGAAATTATTGATCGCGCTACCTGGCAAGCACGGATGGGGATCGTCAGCTGTTTTGTCATACTGTGACGTCACAGCTGCCTCTTGGTTATGGCGGCGTGTCGTGTGTGTGGTCATAATACAATACTTGGATAGGTGACCGCCCGAATCGACGATCCAATATATGGATGAGTGACCGCCCGAGTCGCAAATCCAGTACATGGATGAATGACCGCCCGAATGGACGAAATACAGTGGAGCCCCTCTTGTCTTAACTTCACTTGACGCAACTGCTCGCTTGCCTTAACCCGTTACCATGGCAACGATTTCGGTTACCTATATTTCCCCTGAGTCCGGTCGCCCCACTATGACCGCTGCGCGGGCCGTGAGCGCTGTCAACTGCGCATGCGCAGACTCATTCCACGGCTTTGTATGTCGGACCGTATACTCCTCGTTACCCCTACCGGCAGCAATTGACCGGGAGTGGGGACTGTAGGGGAAATACAGAATAGCGAATGCGCCCTGTCCCGGCGAGTTAAGAAAAGAGGGGTTGTGCCGTAAGCTTACGTTCCAGTCCAAAACCTTGGCGTCCTAGTGTTAGCTTTCATACACGGCTCGATAGGAGAATTGAGGGAAAAAAAACTGTCAGTAATCTGAATCGTACGCAAAAAAGAGGTGTTGGGAGGTGAGAGAGAGAAGGGTGGGGGGAGTGTACTTTTCTGATTTGACATTTTTTTCCAAGAAAAATGTTTTTATTTTTGTATATACAACAAACACTATTATTGTATATATAATTTAGAAAATAAAATACTTAAAAAAAATCATATGAGCCAAGTAAAACAAAAATAAAAAACTTGGCGAGTCCTTATAACACAATTCAATAAAAGCTGCATCAAAAGGAAGGCCTCGCCACTTCTCTTTTTACTTGGCTCATGATTTTTTGCTATTTTACTTGATTCATGATTTTTTTTCAAGTATTTTATTTTTAAATATTATATTTCAATATCAAGAGACGCGGTAGCGTCTCGACGCCAAGTAGTTTAAAGAAAAAGGGCGCTACCGTGTCCTTATATGCCAATACCGTGCCCCCTAAAGTTTGACAGTTCTGTTCTCGGAAACGAGACATCGGATCTAAATTCTGAAGATACTTTCACTATACAAATCGATATATAATATAAGCTTTAAAATGCGCCTGGAATCAGCCCGATCAGTGCACGAAATGATGAGATATCGCGATATCGCCTGAAAAATCCTCGCTTTCACGATAAAAATATTTCTTCAGAGATTTTTTCGGTTGTCAGTTGTTTCTCCGATATCCCGTGATGCCTATGTGTTGCGTCCGTGACTCCATGCGTGAGCCGTGCATACACAACGGTATAAGTGGAACGAACGATTAGCTCTTTGCAATTTTCCAAGTGTCAGTTCGCGAATACAGCAACTAGTAATATCCGTACCCGCGATCCGTAAATAGTACGCTCACACTGAGTGATCGAAATAGAGGTTAAATACTGAGGTTATTTATAATTTCGTTTTTTCGTGGAAATTAGTAAAAAAAAAAAGACCCTCTCGTGCGGATAAAAAATGGATCGTTCGTCTGATAAAATTGTTTCAAATAATCGCGGGCGAGAGGTCATATTAATTGATATAAATATTGTGCGTGTGATACAAGAAAAATCGTGTCGTGCGGATTCTTAACGTTATCAAGTAATAAAACATTTTTTAAAATAAATGATAATATTTTAATAATTAAAAAACAAATTATAAAAAAGAAGGGAATAAAAAATAAAAAAACATTTTTTTGCAAAAAATGTCACCAAGTAGTTTAAATAATTTTCAAATAGTTTGTTGAAAATAAAAAAACTTTAAAAATAATCAAAAATCATATGAGCTAAGTGAAGATAAAAAAAAATCTCGGCGAGTCCTTAGAATACAATTTTTTTTTTTATTTTCACTTGGCTCATATGATTTTTTATTATTTTTAAAGTTTTTTATTTTTACAAAACTATTTGAAAACTATTTAAACTTCTTGGCGACATTTTTTACATTTTTTGCAAAAAAAAAAGGGTTTTTTATTTTTTTATGTAATACAATTAATCAATCAATCAATCAATCAATCAAATTTTATTGCGTTTCAAACGTACAAAGTCCTTATAGCAAGGGGTGACTTCTTATAGATTAATTATTTCAAGGGTCAACCGTACAAGAGCAGAACAATGGATACAACTGTTTAACACTACCGCATTAGATACAGCGAAAGTACGAAGTACGTAACTACCGTCGGCTATTCCTCCAACAAGAAGGCCCGGAGCCTGAGACTGTTTGCGACGAAATAATACAACCTTTTGATGGCTTTCGGTTCGGCGTTATTGTAAGCCTGGCAATTAAAGCGGAAATGACGAATCGAATCTTTAGCTAGACTGTTACGCACTTTACAGTAATCATCAGGCACGAATTTATATACAGAGTTATTGCAAATTATCCTACATACATATTTGTTTGACAATCTAACTTGGGCCTTGAGCTTAATCATAGCTAGCGGATACCGCGACCTTATGTAGTGTGCGCAGTCGAATTTTAGCCCTCTATGCATAGATAACATGGCTCCTCGTTCTTCCAAATTTTACTTATAAAGAAAAACCATGTATTTGTCAAAGACGACATCGGTTTGACTATGCAAGAAAACACGGTCGAGACATTCCCAAATCTCTTGGAGTTCGAGGCGAGAGAGGAAAGCCCATAATCTAACTGCCCAATTAAATTTTTGCTTAGCATTAGGAGTCAGCCAATGCTACCAACCTATTTAAAAATATTTTTGGGAACCTTGTGTTGTCCATCTTTAATACATGAATCTCCACGATTGTCGCGATAATATATGTAATACTAGTATATTTTGCACCAAGGGCGGAAAGTTGGACATTCCTGACGAGTGTGTTGGGTGATGCCAGAGGTGGGAAAAGAGGGTCGGGGGCCCGAGGGCCGAAGGCCCGAGGGCTTTCCGGGCTTCTTTGCCCACCGAGGGCAGAACCAAACACACGAGTTGGAATGCCAACTCTGCCCGCGGTGCAAATACGATTTTTTCACATACCTGCATGGTAAGTTCGTACTTGGCTCGCTGATGAAAGGGGAGAAAGTGGGCACTTTCCTCCCTAGGGAGTTACTTTCCGCCCTTGGGCGAAGATATCTCCCTAGGGAATAAAGTACTCACTTTCTCCCCTCTCATCGGGGAGGAAAGTACGAACTTTCCGTGCAGGTATGTGAAAAAATATTTTTATACTCCTTTCGGGAGTAATTTTAAATCCGATAAAGCAGGTAATTTGACTTGAATTTGAAATTAAAAGGAAGTCCTTTCACGAGATTAGGAGAGGATAGGCAAGCGTCTCGTACGCGGTGCGCGGTGTGTGGAGCAGGCAGAGATCCCGGTCACATAATCGAAGAATTCTTGTTGAAGCGTTCGGTGAGCTTATTTTTTTATGGACCTACGGAATCAGTGGAGTGTAGGGAACATTTTGGTGCAAAATTTCGAACGTTGTCTAATCGACCAGAGTCGAAAGATGTCTAACGAGAGCCCCTACGTTCCGTGCGGTGCGCAACAACGTGAGCGTGCATGGTATATTCTCGATCTCCAATGAGGATTATCTCATCGCAATACTCGGTGACCAGCCCTGAAATTTTACAGGCCTTTTGGGATACATTGTAACTTTAACATATAACAAATGCAGATACTTATCTAATGCCGATGCTCATGAAAGGACTACCTTAAAATCTCTACTCTCACAGTCACGACTTTAGATCGAAGTTTGTAGAGAACTAATTCACCAATAAAAGCAATGGTAGCGAATACTAATCCTATGCCGAGAATAACAAATGCAAACGCCAACTCGTGAAACTCTATGTTTTTGAAGTCCTTATTTTGTATGACTTTTTCATCGTATTCGAACTCGTTTAGTGTCGTTTCGTTGAATCTCTCAGGCCACGGTTTCAGGATATCGGCTTCGACCATTTTTTGAATTATTACGTTAAATCGTTGTTCCAGGGCCCAATTCCATCGGATATGAAAGGCAATGTACAGCGGTGCAAGAATTTTATTACTCACGTGCCACTTGAGATCCCGCGCTTGATCGATTTCGTAATTACATGAAAGTCCTAGACAAGCACCCAATGAGTCGTTTTTTAGGTACTCAACACATTGTTCCGGTTTAATTTCGATGAAATGTTCTAAGACATCTTGATTATCGATTAGATTTTTGTAATATTTTCCACCGTAAACCTTGTATCCGAGATCGACGACGTCGTTCATTGTATTAATACTCCGAAGAGGAATATGTGTCGTTAACAGAGACGCCAAGTTGCCTTGATAAATTCCTTGCATCGTCACAGCAAAAAACAATAAGCTCGTCAGATAAATTCTCGTTGCAGTATTTTCCCGAAGATTCATAAAACCCGAATCGCAAGTGATGCGAACGAGATTCAAAATTGCAGGCACCGTAGCTTGTCGTAAAAATAATTTTAAAAAAATAAAAGTGATGAAATAAACGATTCCCAGCCCAAACCGCGATGCGAGATCGATGACAGTAAGGATTTTGTTAAGTTGTGATTTGTGACCTCTGAACGGAGATATCAGGACTAATCCGATTTGGTCGTGAGGATAGGTCAGTAAAGCATCTTCCAGGTTAATCATGCAAGTGGGAATTTCTTCGAAGTCCTCAAAGGATTCGTGGAGAGTTTCACCTGGACGAACATTGCGTATTAGGGTTGTGTTCATAACATCAGAAATAATGCTGTGTATTCGATCCAATGCTTTCCAATTATAAGTTGAGGTTTGAAAATTTCCCCCATGAGAAATGTGGATTTTATTCTGCGTAACGAATATTTTGATCTTGTAGCCTGCAAGATCCTTCGTCTTTTCAAAACGAAGGGCCGCGCAGATGTTTTCATTCTTTCCATATCTTTGACGGAACAAAGTGAAAGGATGATAACCGATTCCTGGTACAACGGCGATCTTTTGCCAAGAAGCTGGCGCTTGACTTGTATACGGATTATAATTGTAAATCAATATTTCCCGTTTACGATCAATGCAGATTACGTTCGCATCGAGTACATCAAACTGCCAGGCGACCCCCAGCAAATTTCCCGAATTTTTGCATCCAGGCGAGAGGTCGAGTATGACAAACGAAGCTGCATGATTCCACCAAATGGAAGGAACAACGTCCTCTTGCATAAGGTTTACAAATCCTTCATAGGAAGAAGCTCCGATTATGAAGGCCTGAAGCTGGTATCGAAATTGTCGATACTGATTCCGAAAAAGATGCTGATTATTCGTGGTTCTTGTAGAATGATTGATCATGACTACAGGAATCAAGTATCGGTTTGCCAGTTCTCGGAAGAGAGTATCGGGCAAATCTCCAGCAAGTCCAACAGGTTTTATCCGGTCCCCATAGCATGATGTCAAGATGTTCATCTGAAATCCATCGAATTGTAATAACAATAGAAAAAAAAGAATGAAACGTTATAATGATTAATTCTTTTTGTATTCAAAACTTTTTCTTGTTTTTCTATAAAAAATGTTATAAAAGATGAAGTTTTACGAATGTCGCAATCTCCGACAGTACTTTCTACAAATTCTTTTGAGATGCAAATATTCACTAACTTTACGTACAGATTTTTTTTCTTTTTAACATGGTATAATGCAACTTTAAGTAGTCAAAGAATGTCTACAGATCTTTCGTCCTATAATTTGTGGAAAATTCGATATCATTGGAGCTATTTTTTCAAGCGATTCATTGAATGTTTCCAAGATTCACTTTCAAAATGTGCCATTACCGGACAGATTAAATAAAAGAAAAAAAAGTGTTTATAATTTTTGAAAAAAAAAATAAATAAATAATCATTCGCATATTATAGTCAGGAAATTTATTTGTCATTGAGTGTGGAAATCTCCCGACTATAATATGCGCATAATTATTTGTTATTTCACTCTTTTTTCAGTCGGGAGTTTTTTAATTTTTATAAAATCATTTTTATTTCATCCTTTTTAGAATGCCACACGTGGCGACGAATTGTTCTTTTGTTTATTTTTTTTATATTTATTTTTTATTTAATTTAGAAATGATAAATATTTAAAATCTATCGCTACGGTGTATAAAATATAGTCTGCGTTAAATTTGCAGCAATGAAGTTCATTCAGCAGTCGGAAGTAAAAAATAGTTAACATCATTCGAATTTATCATCGTCAAATTATGCAAATTTCAGCAAAAATGCCCGAATAAACTAGTAGTGTAGGTACCACTATTATCCATGCATTTTCTAATTCTATATCTATATCCATTAAGGGTAAACAAATCTTACCACAGTTTCGACGAAACCTGAGGTTGTTTCGTCCAAACGAGGATTGTCGATAGTAATTTTTGCTCGGCACGTGCTCGTCGCAATTAATACCAATAAAATCACCGAAAACTTAGTTAACTGCTGCATGGCTTTGGTATATCGGTTACCAAAAAGAGAGAAAAACAACCAATCCGACACTGTAAATACGCTTGAATACGGTTGATTGAAGACTGAATGCAATTCTCGCGGCTCCCACGCACATAAATATTTTTCCTGCACGCACGGTCGACACATCATGCTATTCGTGACCAAATTGTTGTCAATGCTATTCGATGAATATTTCCCTGCGGCGTGCGATTAATTATTAATCATTTTGAGAACAGAAAGCGGCTGCATCGTGAAAAGGTGAATGCAATTAACTATCGATATTAGAGGACGCGCGTGTTGTTTCCAGGGGAATTCGATACACGCTCGTCCCGATAGGGCATTGGAAAAAAATTACAATGCAACGTGATAATGGATCTATCTACACTCCGAATACAAGCGTGTTGTCCAAGTATCTATCTTTTACATTGTAGTCACTTCTTACACATTTAAAAACGTGTTGTTTTTACGTATCATCACCATGTAAAAAATTCTTGTATTTTTGGTTTAAAAGTGACTCCAATTTTAAAGGCAGGGAACGAAATGCTTGTTTTTAGAGTGTAGTTTTCAACAGTTCAAGCCGTACATGTGGAACTGATAACGTGTGTTCTGTGTGTAGCTGTGTCTTTCACCAACGGTCGATTAATTAATAAAAAAAATATATAATTTACTGTTTCGTAACTTATGATAGCATCTTCAATGTTTATTGATATAATACTTTATGCATCTTAGATCATACGTCGGTTGACTGAGGTTTTCAGAGTAATTCGTTTTGTTTTAACTATTAGACTCCAAATACATTGTTCATTTAAAAATACACATGCGGAACAAATTCACGCATTCGATACATCGTTTTAATCATTAAAGGCTAAAATTCCCCGGGATATACTGGCAGTGCATGGATACCAAGACGTAATATTTAGCCACAATCTCACTGTCTTTTGCAAAGCTAAACTGAAAATTTAAATATCATGGCGGACATCTCTCGTAACTTTGAAATATTTATCGTTATTGTAACTGTCAATGGGAATGACATTTTTTTTAGCGTTAAACGACGGCTGCTTCACTTTTTAGCGTATGACTTCTCGTTATCCGATTCGATCGACGCTCTTACGATAAAACGTCCGCGTCGTGACCTACAATTTGTAAGAAGGAAAACCGAGATTTTTCCGCGTGCAGGAATCCATCTGAACATTTTTGTTTATGACGCACACATATAAGAATTGGGGGCCAATTATGACAGCGCGCGGGAGAAGCATAAAATTATGCATTTTATTGCAATCGCGTATTTTTAATAGTATAAAATGATTGTCATATAAAATAGTGTTTGACAATGAAAAGGTGAACTCAAGAGTAACGCAAATATTAATCGTTTTTTCGAAAAATGTATGTGATCATCGTTACTTTTATAAAAACCTTGAAGTAACGTAAAGTATACATGACAGTAGGCGTTTGACGAGAGTCACGTGAGCTTGGCGTTACTTTAATCTTCACACAATAATAACGTTTGCGTTGCCGTAGACACAGCTGATTCTTAAACTCCCGTATGATTTTCCTCAGTAAACTCTTTAAACTCAGACCCCGAAAATTTTACTGCGATGATTATCCTCAAGTATTCTCGAGATAATTCACAAAGTTTCGTTCAAATTCGTAGTGTGGAAAATTTATTAGAGCCGAAAAATAACGTGCCAAGAGCTTAGTAGACATTCAATGAAAAATGTAATGAAACCTCAAGTATCATAGTAAACGGCAATGTATTAGTTCAACATATACATAGACATAGGAAAAAACCAAGTAAAGGTCTGAATATACGTCCGAATTGTTCGATCGATTGTTACCTTCAATCGTCCCGTTTAACAAATCCCTGCGTTCAGCGCATCCTATAACCCTATAAAAGTCAATCTCTCCGAGGGTCTTACATTCGCGATTACATGGCTAATATTCGAGGACGAAGACAACAAATTCAATCTTCGTGAGTTGCAAAAGAATTGATTAATTCTTAATAGTAATAAAAAATTATATAAATAATTGGTGATGATACAGAGGTCGTACGACGAATCATCGTCGAACAAGGAACCATCGGAATCGAACGATTTTATGCCCCAATACCACAAATCGATCGTCGGCAACGATTTTGTAGGTAAGTTTAATGTATTCTAAGAACTCGCCAAGCACGAAGAACTCTTTTTTTTTCACTTGGTTCATATGATTTTTTATTTAAATAACAAAAAATTATTTGAAAACTATTTTTAAACTACTCGGGGACGTTTTTTATATTTTTTGCAAAAATATATATATATATACACCGGTAGTCGCATAATCTTCTGAACTCCTCTTATGACTCCCGTGAAAGAGAAACATTCGCAACGAGGTTGATGATTTTAATGACACGTTCTCGCGCTCTCGTCGATCTCTCGAGTACGCGACCTCGAGCGATGGGGTTCTCTCGCTTGCGCTCGTTCGCCCCAAGCGAGCCCTCGGCTCTTCCTCTTTCGTTCTCTCGCGATCTCGTTATATAAAAGAGAAAAGTGAAACGTCCAATCGCGATGTGGAAGCGGGCGAGATTGAAGTTAAGGAACAACGAAGGAAAAAAACCAAAAAAAGTACAAAAAAAAGAAAAACAAAATAAAGTATCAAGGATAAGCCGAGATAGTTGACGAATCAATCGTCCAGCCGCCGCGTCCAATTAGTCAATCATTTTATTTTTTATTTTATTTTTTCAATATCCCAACACACCAGCCGCCAATCAGTAATCTCTATAAATATCTAATTACAACATTCCTTACACTTATCCCCTATTATCGATGATCAATCATTTATCTTTCGTATAAAGCGACTCGCGAACAGAGTGAAGAAGAAGATTTTCCGAGGTAAAATCGCGATTATAGGCCAATAAAGTCGTTTGCCACTCGCGTAGAGGCACCGATACACCGTTTGAAATTGACAAAAATCTCGATAATACCAACGGCCTAAGCCTTCAGAGCTCTCGGAGCTCGAAGCTCGTCGGTATCCTTCGTCGTGGTAACGTTTCTACTGAAGCTTGAGAAATCCTGCGTATATATGGGGGGGTTTCACTCTATATCGTCGGCCGCCCGCCTTCCGTTTAACGGTCTTCAGCCCGAGGAGCCCTCCTATATACCCCCGTGTGGCAAATTATCCGACGATTTAATCGAGTAAATTGCAACGTACGTACGTAACGTACGTGCCCGCGTTATACCGTAGCTATGGAGCACACTGGCGGATAGAGGGGATACTCCATAGCTGTGCCCTCTCACGCGTAGTCTCCGTCCTCGTCTTCGTACCGTTTTTTTTTCTGCATTTGTATCCTCACGGTCTTTCCCGCGAGCGTCCGCAGAGTCCATAAGTATCTCTTCGCCTTGACGTGCAATCCGAGAGATCGATCTCCCCCGCTTCCGAGAGCGCGAGCCCCCGGAGAAAGAGAACGAAAAAGAGATGAAACGTTGGCTTGCTGCGTGCATATGCAGACCGACACAGTGCGAATGTGGAGCGAAGGATCCGGAGAGTATGTAAAGGAGTAACGAAGACGAGAGAGATATCGACGGGAACGCTGCGTCAGTGCAGCGAGTACATGCAGCGAGACTTTCAGTATCGAATGCATATAGACTGCGAGAAAATTCTGCGGGATATCTAAGCTCCATGATATTGATGAGTTCTGCGTCCGGCAGGGTGTACAGTGATCGCATCCTCGTGTCGTTAGCGTGTGATTATTGCACGAGAAAGATAGAGGAAGGTAGCGAGGCACTTGGAATCCATTGTCCATCGACGAGGGTGGGACACACCGATGCCGTCTACGTGCCAACGTCTGTTAGAAGTTCAGCTTCCCGGTACTGCTGGATAAATAGAGTGAATGCAGGGAGATACGAGAGGCTAAAACGAGAAGCGCGGTAGCTTCGAGTCCTCTGCAATGGGTGGAGGATTGAGCGATTGGTGGAAATATGGACCACTTGAAGACATTGATATATCACATTTAATTCATCGACTTTCATATATTGGACGATCGCAATTAAGTGCAATAAAAGCTGCGATGCCTTTTAATTGAAGAGATTAACTCTGAATTAATTAGTCAAACAGGAATTCTTTGGATTCGATAGTGGAGTATAAATTACGTTGCGATAAAAGCAAAATAAATGCGAACCGGTTGAATTTATTGATTCAAATTTAATTCAATGCTTTTCCATATTGGAACATTGGAAATGAGTTTAATCTAACCGTTACATCACAGATGCATAATTTAAGGGATGAGATACAAATACACTATTCGTCGAAAACGAAAAAATCATCCAATGAAATGAAGTACACGTCGAAATACAGGAAAAAGAAATGTTTATAAATAACGACAAAAAATTGTATAGAATATTATTATTATTATATACTTTGCAGCAAATGTTCTATCTTTTGTTTATAACTCAGTATATAAAACAAATTTATTAAATAAAAATGGAAACTGTGTGGGAAGAACTCCCTATGGAAACGAAATATATAGTTAAATATATATAATAATAATAGTAATAATAATAATAACGCCATTATTATTCTGCATAATTTTTTTTTTTTTGGTAAAAAAACGATATACAGAATAAAAAATGATGGTCCATATTCCCACCTTTGGCTCCAGAGGTATATATGGCTGTTTAAAAGCAGGATAGACGCCCGAGGGAACCTGTCCTCGACAGGCTTGAGAGATAGAGCGAAAGTCACCCTGCCGGAGTGTGTATACGGTAGCAGAAAAGTTGTTTCGTAGAGTAGAAGTCCCATCGCCGAGAGAGGATACGCGATGTGGAAGGGCTCGTGGAAACGCGCGCTCTATAACCGCGGTCGTTGCTTCTTCTATGCGCGTCTTCACTTCTTCGGGCGCACAGTAATTAAACTCATGCTGCTCGCAAGGAATAGAGATAGAAAACGAGCGGATGAACGAAGAATAGAGAGGAAGGAATGAGAGAGAACGCAAAATATACGCAAGATAGATAAAACAGAAAAGATACAGAAGGGCAAGTAGAAAACGAGGGGCCAACGGGCAACTGAGCTTTAGAAAAAAAAGTGGTTAATGAATACACGAGCGTGCGATAGTTTATCCAGGGCGTGATGAGCGCACGAGTGACGACGATGAATCGTCTAAGAACGGCCGGGACAACATTTCAAGGAAATTGGAAAAGCTTCCGGTTTAGTGTTCATCTACGTTGCGTGCGATGATCAGCAGGATATATTACACATTCTCCAATCGCTATGAACCGTATGATGAATTCAAAACGTAAAAAAAAAAAAAAAAGAATACTCTCCTAATCTTTAGCAGCATCAGCAACACAGAAAAAAAATTATTAGTATAATTGGGATGATAATAAATTATATAAAATTCAATTATTATAATTATTATACCGACTGATATTAAAAAAAAAAAAAAGTAAAAAGGAAGAAATTCTCATTGAAGAATTGCTTGCGAAAACATGAATTTTAAGCAGAAATGTAACGCTTTTTTACGATAACTTTAGCCATTTTTCTTCTGAACATTTTTTTTTTATCATATGATGCATTCATCACGTTGTTCGCCACGATTGAGAAACTACTGGAGATTCCAAAGAATATCGTAACGTCAGGACTGTTTACCGGGGTGGTGTAGTACAGTGCGCACCGCAGTGTACGTTGGGAAATACCTTAGACGAGAGTGTTCCTCAGTCAAGATACGTCCGAGCGACCATGGTGGGTAAACGGCGTATAACATCGACTGCGCGAGATTCCTCGTACCTACCTATTTGCCACGAGTGAACCTCCACGTTTCAGCGTTTCAGCAGCGACCAACAGAACGAGAATGCGAGGAAGCGAGAGAGATCTTACGTAGGTCCGTCGTACCCCTACTTCGCGAAAATGCAAATCGCACCTCTCGCGATTTTGGCCCGCGGGCGAATATTCTTGAACACGAAGGGAAGTACAAAACGAGTATCTGAACAGAGTACATGGATCTCGAGAGTTATATACCGTACCGACGTAGCGTACCCCGAGCATCGACCGCACTGCTTACCTGTGCATAAATATGTTTTTTTCGTGTAAATACGCAAAATAGTACGTGTACGTGACCCTTCCCAAGGCATTTGAACAATATATCCGGTTTTCGGTCGAGAAAATAAATGCAACCTCGTGCGGCACGCAATCGCTTCGTGTATCATTATCGGATTTTTATCATAAATCAAAAAATTATATATATCAACTTTTCAATTTCTTTTATCGATCGATTTTTATGTTGTTTTTTTTTTTACCGATTTTTTTAGCTTTTTGTTAATTTTGGAACTAATCAGAATTGGACGTGACCGTCGATGGTTCTAAGATTCGTCTAATCGATTTCTCTATTGCGCTAAAACGATAAGCCCCTCTGATTCTACATCAATAACGATCTTATTATTGCACAGTGGCCAGTTGGCTATCAGCAGTTTCGTTACGTCAAATTTATACATCATCTTTATAACTCTTTTGCATAGGTGCAATAATAATTTCTTCACTATAGCAGTAATATACATACTTCCAGTCTTAGATACGGTGGAATGATTATGATGATTATGCAATTCCCTCGTTGAATTAGATACGCCGGTGCATATATACGTTGTTTATTTTTATTTTTCTCGAGAGATGCCGCTACCGTTGCTGGGCTCTCGCTATCGTATGTATTGCCTGTAATTAAGTAATATCGTTACACCTCATTCGCTGTAGATACATTGAATTAACGAGGTATATTATCGGAATCCGGTCAACCATACGTACTTAATACATCGAGTCTGTCTTCCTTCTGTACGTTACTGATCTTTGCATATTATAAAAACCTATTTATATCATCGTGCGCTATGCATTTACAATCGTTGCTTACACTCCCGACGGTACGAATGTACAGAGGAGGAAACACACTGAGTCACGCGTACGAGTTTTAACGATCTCCTTGCTATTACACTCTGTTAAATGTTCGCCGCATCGGTATATATTTGCTGCCTTCCTAGTCAACTTCAAAGCCCATGTGTGCTCTTCACAGACCGGTACCGGTGCGCTCACGCGATCCAACGATCGCAATGTGAAAAACACAGTGCGCAGAGATGAGAAGAAGGGATGAGAGAGAGATATGCTGGACTTTCTCGGATCGTATTTCAATCGAAACGAGAGAAGGCAAACGATACGCCGCCACGTCGGATCGTGCGGACCGAGCGATAATCCAAAACTCGTTAAAATCAGACCAATTACCGTAAATCGTTCTACTCGGTATGTGCTTATAGTATTATAACCGGCGCATACAGCGCCACGTTATGGATAAAAGGATAACGCGGAGAAAAGAGAATTCTCTCGCGATTCTTTGAGCTCAGATAACCCCCGGTATTCGCGCCATATGTTCATCGGAACTCGTGTTAAACTCGCGGTGGAACATCTCGACAAAAAGCGTATGCAACGCGATCAGAGGCTCCGCACGGAGCAATCGGAAAACTTTTTTTCCGATCGCGTTAAAGCAAAAAAAATAACATGGTAATATTATTTTTATGATTTATTTGATTTTTTTATTATTGTAAGAGTTATTATTGTAATAAACCTTCATTGCCCTAACCTAACCTACCTTAACCTTCTTCATTAAAACCTTTCATTTTTAACCCTTCGAAACATAGGGACTTCACCTGTTCATTTATTCGAATCCGATTGTTCACGATTCAAAAATATTTTTTATAGTTCGACAAATAAACAAAAATGGCGCCCAATGTTTTATCAACAACGCGGTGAATATCGGAGCAAATGGCAAAAAAATCTATTACTCCAATGATCATAGTAATTCCGTTGTTCTCTGGAACTTTTTTTTTATATTTTTATTTTATGAATTATATTTCAGTAAATTTTTATATCTTTTTTTTTTTTTTTTAATATTGTATGAACTTCAGTGAATTTTTGTAATTTCGCATCTGTTTTTTTTTTTTTTTTCTTCCTTTTCATTCATTGTATGGAGGTGAATTGAGCAACTCGGTGGATAATTTTATTTTTTACCGCAACCGGAAGTTCCGACTGTTCGTTCGTTCCACAAGACGTAGCAGGTGCGACTCTCTCGGGTCGCTTGCCTCATACTTATACCACGAGACATTCGCGTATCTTCCTCGCGCCGCAGTCGCCACTAGTAGAGCTCATATTCTTGCAGCTGCTCGCCGAGACACTCTTCTGTTCTTCGTATCGTCGGGAAGATAAAGACGAAGGAAAAGAGCCCGCGTTTGGAATATGACGCATCGGTGAGACGAGGATAAAACTTAAACTATCCCTACATACGTATATGTTACAGAGAGTAATGTTCACCATTAAAAATTACTGGGAAGAACGCCGAAGAATATTTCTCCTCTTTCGGAATAGATATCGGAATTACTTGTAAGTTATAAAAGACCGTACTACCGCAGGACATATCTCTTAATTAATCCTTTGATAAAATGAAGAGATTACGTGAAAAATGAAAAAAAGAAATCTGCAAATAAATTGCCTCGTTCTTCATCTCTGATTCTGATCATTTAATCTCTCTATCGCCTTTGGATAGAACTTCCATTGCGAGGGATTGATAGCAGCGGTACGATCAGTATAGCCAATGTGGTATATCTTAATGATACTCCAAAAATGTCGTTTCTCAGTATACTGAATAATAACGAAAAGGGTTGAAAAATAAATTTAAAAACTCTTAAAAAACAAAAATGAACAGAATGAAGAATATTTGGTTACAGCCGAAAATGTAGTTATTTGATACAGTTGAAAGTACATAGCGAGAAGGAGCGAATATTAAGAATGTTGAAGAAGAAGAAGAAGTTAAGAAAAGCTGCAACGGCGCGGAGGGGCTCTGGGTGTTGGGTAATTCAAGACGATTATCCTTGCCGGTCGCGCGTTTCCGCTGCATGGCGAAAGTTTAATTATCACCGTGCGAGCGCCTGCAGTATTATTAGTTAGTCTGCTATGGCAACGTGCAAACGCACACAAAAACAATTCAACCTCAACTGCTGTCGAGAAGAGTCGCCGGCTATTGTATACTGAAAACTCGAATGTTTGAGAGCGTAGAGTCGAGGAGAGGATAAGGTTTTACCAGCGTAGAGTGCGGTTAACCACTTCGCCTATATTCACTTGTAAATGAGGTGTACCACAGCGGTTCCTACACTCTATAATGTACGTACTACTACCACAGTCGGAGACTTCTTCGGCAAGCAGAGAACAAGGCGAGGTGAGAAAACGAAAAGAAATTTAAAAACTTAAATTGTACGTGACAACTCCCTCGTTCTGGATTTTAAGTTGATGTCCACGTGGCTCGACGGCTAAGTAAACTATTCGCAAGTCAGAGTAATTTCATTTGTAAATCGTCTATCTGGAATAAAATATAAAATATAAAATATAAAATATAAAATATAAAATATAAAATATAAAATATAAAATATAAAATATAAAATATAAAATATAAAATATAAAATATAAAATATAAAATATAAAATATAAAATATAAAATATAAAATATAAAATATAAAATATAAAATATAAAATATAAAATATAAAATATAAAATATAAAATATAAAATATAAAATATAAAATATAAAATATAAAATATAAAATATAAAATATAAAATATAAAATATAAAATATAAAATATAAAATATAAAATATAAAATATAAAATATAAAATATAAAATATAAAATATAAAATATAAAATATAAAATATAAAATATAAAATATAAAATATAAAATATAAAATATAAAATATAAAATATAAAATATAAAATATAAAATATAAAATATAAAATATAAAATATAAAATATAAAATATAAAATATAAAATATAAAATATAAAATATAAAATATAAAATATAAAATATAAAATATAAAATATAAAATATAAAATATAAAATATAAAATATCTGTTTTTTAAATTTGTCAAATATATTTACCGATTATTCAAGCGATTTAGTCGATATTGATAACAAAGATGTTATCTCGTATCAACGATATTTTGTTTACAAGTCAACGAAAAAAGTTACTCTAAATTCCCTTCATCTCGGGGTTTCCACGTCGTTATCGTTGTTCTCGATGGTTTTCAGCGAGACAAGCGGTTCACTTGTCAGCGTCCGAATATCAGCTCGTTAACACGTCAACGAAAGATAAGATATCCGCGGAAATAAAATAGTGGTTCGTCGGTTGTTGAAAGCTCTTCTCTCAAGCGGTCGATCGAGTAACGAAGCAAAGGATTTCTGCAAGGCGAGGACCCGACGAAGTATACTTATGGTATACGTATATTTGCGAAGATTCTCGCGAGATCGAGTCAACGGTACGCGTCCACCTTGTGAAGAGTTTCGCTCCTTCGTTCCCCATCAGCCTCTTATGTTTCTTCTTCGCTTCCTTCTGTTCTTACACTCTGCGGTTTCTTTTCATTTCTTCGTTTTTTTTCTCCTCAACCACCAGCAACAGGAGCAACAGCAGCGGCAAAGCCCACACGCTTACCGCAGACTCGTCTTTCTTCGACACCCTCTACCGGTTTTCGCACTCGAATCTCAGTAAAAAGAAATAATAAAAAATCATATATGCAGTCCTGTAAAAAAAAAATATATATGATATAATATTTTATCATATTTATGTGATCGTCTCATCCACAGCATACGCGAAAGATAATGAACTCCAATGAGAAAGAATCTCACGTATGAAAAAAAAAAAAAAAAGTTTCGAATTTCACGATCATCTGAAATCCATGAGGTTTGAAATATACGTATGTTTGGCTCGTTGGTATAGCCTGACGCTTTATAATAATGATATCAAGCGAGTAAACCAGCGGCAGGGTCTGGTGCACGGTGAGGCGAAGCAATCGCTACTGCCGCCGCGAGATGCGGCTTCTCTTGCTGCATCGTCGGCTTATGCAAATTCGAACTAATTGGCGAGGAAATGCTGCCGGCAAGAGAAGAGTGAGCTTCCCTCATCGTTGCCGCGAAGAGGAGGTAGAAATACTCGGGCGCGAGAAATACCTGCGAAGTATACGCGAGTTTCTTACTATCTCCGTAGTTTTCAGTGTTAAAAACAACTTTACGGATGTAGAGCACGTTAAGTGGGTATGTATATTATTGGAAAATAAAAAAAAAATGGGAAGATGAAGGGCACACGTGCTTACGAATTGAGGACTGACGACACGCTGTGCTGCACTCTCAGGGCGACGCGAAATCTTAGAGTATGAAGCGCTGTTCTGTATTTGCCGTATGGGTGTGTCGACTTATATAGTCGTATATAATTCACGCGCGTAGGTAACAATCTCCTTTGGCATACCTGTACCGTAACGTTGCGTTCCATGTCGGAAAATGTTCATTCCCTTCCGCGTATGAAGCGCTCCGAGTTGTTGGCATCATTTCTCTGGAAGGACGCATCGTTTCCGTGGTCAACTTTTTCTTTATCTTTCGCAAATTAACGGAAAATCTATGCACTTCGATATTAAATGAGAGTACCGTTCATTTTCTGCGCTTCAGATGATGATGTTGGGAAGAGCTTCGATTTACTATGTTCACTTTTATTTGAAAAAAAAAAAATATTGATAGCTTCTTCTGGTCTAATTTTCTCGAAGAACTGTTACCTACGGTAGTTTTATCGTGATGCGGATCGATTTATCGGGTTTCTTTTTTATGTGAAAAGATGTTTAGCGAGATTCTTGCAAATGCAAATGTCTTTAGAAAACGTTGCGGATCTCGAGTGATTTTACGGCATTTCGATCTATTTGATAAGAATTTTTAAAATTGATCAAAGACGAGCATTATAATGAGATTTCAATTTCTCGAAAAATGGTTACCGTTGATACTTTTATTACGCTCATTAATGTTTTATTTCGCCTTTAATTTGTTCCGCATATCCAGAATTCCATTTCCTTTGTTGTTTTTATTTTCGTGCAATTTGCAAATCACAAGAATATTCTCGACTCTACAAATTTTTCATATAACAACAGTGGTACTCTTCACATTGCGCGCTTCACGCGATCCTTAATATTTCTATTTGCAAAAAGTTTCGTAAAAAAAAAAAAAAAAAAAAAAGAGAGATGTAAATATCATCTTTAGATTCACTTTTCTCGAAGAAACCAGTTGCCTCGAGCAGTTTTATCATGCAGATCGTCCTCAAGTTTCCACGAATCGATTTACCAAGAAAAGAAAATAAAAAGCCGGGCTATCAGAAAATGTAGCTGATTACAGGTTTCTCGTACCTACCTGAAGCACACACACATAATGTTTTCTCTTCGTTTGCCGGCGCGCGAGAGAAGATAGATAAAGAAACGAAACGGTCGCGAGTTCTCTCGAAGCTCGCGTGTCCAGAGCTCATCGGTAGCCCGGTGAGCGCTCTTCGTCTCTTCGGCAAAGCCATCCCCGTGTGTGCGCAGTTTCCGCGGCTACGAGATATGCCGCTGCAAGCGAACCGCGCGGCGTCGGACGCGTTAAACGCGAAAGCGCGAAAAAAGAAGATGAAGCTTATAGTACGGTCGAGTTCGCGCGAGTAGGGAACTTATAAGAGGTATAAAATAAAAGAGCCGCGCGAGCGGCTTCGCGGTCAACCGTGAAGATTTTTACACGTATAGGGTAGCTTGCTGCCTCTCTCACTCTCTCGTGGGGGTCAACCACGATACAATGATAAATCAACGCTAACATTAACGTCTTCGTTAATTAATAGCCCGGCTACCTTTAATATCCTGTATATAGTATACACTCGATATTATTAATATACATTCTTATAAATAATACATTTTATACGTATAGCGCATATTATAGGCGCGAAGTATGTGTGCTTTAATATTTCCTGGATTATCGATTCTTCTTAAGTCTTTGAAGCATACAATTTTTTCGTAAATCATATTAAATCGTCAATTAAATCTCCATGGAAATAAAGTATGTACTGAGATATATAGAAGATTAAGATTTTTTTCTGCACGATATATAAATAATAATAATAATAATAATAATAAATTATTTCTATAGAGGAACATTAATTCTGTAAGTTTTTTATTTATCTTTTTTAGAAGAACTAATTTATAATTTAATTAGAACACTTTCTCGTCGTCTTTCTCAAGAGACTTCGTGAAATCGCCAAACACTGCTATTGTTATTAAGAAATTATTTGATTTTAAACAAAAAATGAAGGGAAATATGTATCGATGCTTCAAACGATTCAGCTCTACGATCTTCCACGATTGTCAATCGCAAAGATTAAAAGAAATTAATCCTCTCCAATAATTGAATCCATCTATTCCCCGACTAATACAAAACTATATCGCGAGTCTCGCGAAGTTTCGAATAAAATATATGAGAAATACGATCGCGCAAGCCGCGGCGAGAACTGAAACCAGAGAATTTATTGAATAATTCAGAGCGACGCGTCTCTCAAACGCGAAGCGTGAATCGTGCAATTTGCAGACTTGTCACCTCGGCAAAGTTGTCGCGGCTTTACCGCTCGTATTGTATATCAGAGCTAAGAACAGATACACACACGCAGCATCGACAAATGAAAGGAGAGTAAAGTCGTGAAGCATGAGCATCAAGTGCAGCAGATGTATAAATTAGCATTTCAAGATCTGTTTTCTCGTTTCTTTCTCTCGGCGTTTGGGGCCTCCTTCGCGCGCGATAAATCAGCATCCCATTTTTTTTTATTATTTTTTATTATTATTTTTTTCTTTTTCGACGTTATTTCATCGCGACACCGTACTTTCCTCCCTTGTATAGCCGCGGCTTCTAATTTACACGTAAATAAATCGTCTCTATCTCCCGCAACGGGTTGGAGTAAAGCAAAGATCGTTCGGGGGCTCGCATAGGACGAGAGAGAGAGAGAGAGAGAGAGAGATAGAGTCCCTGAAAGGCTGAAAGGCTGAGAATGCAGAAGGAAGAAGAGAAGACGGCGTGATGCGATATATGGAAAAAGAAGAAAAGTTGAGGTGGAAAGGACGCGACGACGTTATCCTCCAGACGGAGAGGAAGCAGTATCTCTCTCCCTCACTCGCTCCCTCTTGTAGAAAAAAGGTCCAGCGAGTGTATTCTCCATGGCGAGTAGATCGTAAAATCGCTCGTGTCGTATATAAATACGAGGCTGAGCCCACGCGAGAAACTCTCGGACCCGTAGAGACTAGAGAGCGGAATCGAGATTGTCAAGTAGCTGGCGAGACGGAGATTGGAACGAAAAAAAAAAAGAATTGAATTAAGAAAAAAAAGAGGGGAGCAGAGTTGAGATCGTAGGTAGTTGCGATAAGACGACAAAAGAACACGAACTCATATATACTCACATATCTATATCTATATTTATATGTATAAAAGTTACCAGTATAGAAGAACAGTTTCGAGAGAATCCTGTCGCTCCTTTCAGTGTCCTTTCGACCGATTCCCGTCCAGCGGAAAAAGTTTCTCGACTCTACACGGTAATCCTCTCACCCGATTATATTCTTGACTCTCACTATATATATATATATATCGCCCGATGGCTACGTCGAGAGAAATACCAGATCTTCGCTTACCGGGACAGACCGCACCCGTAATCCACGATTATATTCCTCGCGGCTCGCGGCACGTGAAAACGATTGTCCGGTATTGCGTCGCTCGAGTGTAGGATAACTGTCCCATGGATCTTCGGATCGCTGTACCGAGCATTAAACGGCAACGGAGCGTCACTCGAATCAACGATAAATCCAAGACGCGAGTTTCTATACCTCTCAATTGCAATATTTTCGAGCTTATCGTAGCGAGCGATAGAATTATTTGCGTAACGGAAGTGCGTACGGTTTCTGCATCTTATGTGACTGACACATCGAGATCGTTACAGTTATAGAAGATACAAACTACGCAGTGAAATAAAAAAACTCTTTTATCAATTTAAAAAACCCAAAAATATGTCAAGTATTTGATTTTTTTAATATAATAATAATAATAAATAATAATAATAATTTTTTATTGATTTTAATTTTTTTTAATTTTACGTAATTGAAATTCGTAGAAAATATGAAAATACGGCTTAAACGAAAATTATAACAAAAGAACAAAGTTGCAATGCATTGGCGATTTTATGCATACGAGATATGGATTATGAAGTACGAAGTACGTCGGTTTATTTTCATGTGTGGATTTTAATTAATCGTGGCGTCGACAGTGATTTGTGCCGCTATGAACATCAGAAACTCATCAGTGGCCTACAGACCATCTCCTCGGTTCAGTCTCCACATTATAATGAGAGTGCCCACGGAATACCGTATAATCAAGTTAGCTCACGGCTCGAACTCTCTACTTGAAGATTCCGTAGAGCAACGACTCCGTAACCCATGCAGCGGGACCTCATCTCGCGGCTCATCGAGAGAGTGAATGAAATTAATTTACGATTGATAACGAGAAGGTCGCATTCACGAGAGTGCAACACATGCCGCGCTTATACACTGGCTAATTTTTTAATTTTTTTTTATTTCTTTTTGGAAAACGAAAAAAAATGAGAATTCTCTCTCGCCATCTCAGGTCGGCGCGACGGGTTCGCGAAATTGGGCTTCCCGTTTCGATCTCTTTCTTTCTTTATATAGAAAGAGTCCCTTCTCGGCTTGGTGAAGCGAAGACAAAAAATCTTCGCATACCTCGGGTCCATCTTGTAATTTGAAGGGCGTCTGGGCGGTATAGGTAAGAGTCGTTTGGTCCGGGAGAACGAGGAAGAGTGTGCGAGTCGTATGGTGGGAGGGGGCGGGGACGAGGGGCATTTGTTTTTACGATCGTATGAGGCTTTGAGCTGCGAGAGTTCGTTTTAGCAACCTGTGCGCAGGACGTCGAAACCTCCGACGGTAAAGGGAAGCCACAATGTCTTTCCAGCATGGAAGCTCTTCTCGCGCTCGAGATCCTTTCACCTCGCGAGAGATTATCGGGATAACGCGTAGTTGGCGTGTTTTCGGACGCCGCCAATTGGCACGGATGAAATGTCTCACTTAACGCTTCTACATGGTTGCATTTAAAAACGAAACACGACGAGATGGAAAATGTTAATTCGATCTTCTAATTAATACAGAGAACATTAATTTTTCATCATAATTGTACAGTAAATGTAATATATCGGTTTAAGTATATGTAAAAACTTCAGGTATCAGCGCATTAAATTTCCGCCAATTTTTGTTACAGTAAAATTCGTACGTTTTTTATCGCTCTTCCTTTCGGACTATTTATCGATCTTATTTCCCAGTGATCGTTAATCTGCTAATTTATTAACACCCAACTTGATAAATATCTTTATGAATTTTCGATTAAATCGAAAATAAAAATGACAATTAACGATTGCAATCGATAAAACTTATCGAGACTTACGACTAAAAAAAAAAGAAATTCGAAGTAACGAGAACGATTGAGACTCTACTAATTCGTTTAATCCGTTCGGGCAGTAAGAATTAATATACAGATTAAACACGCCGTTGATCATTAAAACACATTCATCATCGCCCTTACTATATCCTATCGTCTCGGAAAGTGCTGCTCTCTTCTCTCCGCGATTGCAATTTGTGGATCGTCCGGTTTGTCTCTCCCTCTTCGTATCTCAACATTCTGTATAAAATCTACGCGAGCACCACACAGGTGCACGCAACGAAATGTATTTCTCGCGTATCGCTGAGCTAATGAGAAGATCGTCTATCCCCCGAAGGTTTATTCGCTCTGTCCTCTCGGGAGTCTCGAACGACGAGACATTAGAGCAAATGATCCGAAGTGAGTATATGTACCGCGTACGTACGCGAGGATCTCCCGTAGCACATTACATCTAATGTGTTCTTCGTATATAACACACGACGATAGCCAACGGGGCCTCATCGCCAATCTTATCACACAGCCTCCCCTTGTCCTTGCGTCGTGTACCAAGGTGCAACTTCCGTTTGCAACTATGCAACCAGCGCAATATCATAAAATCGCTCTCGATGGGGGGATCAGTTTCATCGGAAATCGAATATCATTATCCGCGCTCCGAGAACGTAATCGTATAGGATCTATTATAAGTGTCGCCCATCGGCGAAAGATCACAGAGATATATTTTACCCTCAATTATTTCTTTACCTTGTAAATACATATTTCAAGCAGAAGCCGCGCGCGTCTTCGCGTGATGCCGATATCGTACCTCTTACACTCGAGACACGTCGACACCTTCGTCTTTTTTACTTAAATTAAAATAAAAAAATAGAAGGAACAAAAATCGAGCGGGTGTCCGAGTGCTTGAAATACGAGAGGCTCATCTCTCGAGCCGATGCTCAGCGATGCACGAGAGACGTTGTAGGGGTACATACAAGGATGCTGCGCTCTCAGGTCTCTGTGTATCCAAGCGAAGATGAACGCGCCTGCCATGTATCATCTCCAACCTTTTTTTCCCCAACATTTCGACGCCCCGCGGTAAAATCAATTACTTATATTGGTATACGGACGTCGCAACATTTGCATCTCTCGCACGCGCGCGCGCGCGCCCGCGCGAGTGCATCTTTTGCACCGTCTTTCACTTTTCTTCTTTATCATCTTGTTTCAAAGTTCCACAGCGTTTATTCTACATACGTTTCTCTCTGCAACCCTCGAGCGCGATGTGTAAACTTATACCGGCGAGTATGTAAATAATTCGTGAATCGGCTACGGTTATTACAACGGACTTCTCCTCGCCCTCTACACGCCCACGCGTATTGATTTATCGTTTACCCGAAGACTCGTAGTTATCACGTGGATTTGTACTTTCGTTATTGTAGGGATGTGCTTTGTTTTCGCGATTGCTTAAACTTTTTTTACGTATCCTTTATGTTGGTATTTGCGACGGTTCGTCGATTTTCGATGAAAACTTGTCGGTTGTATTACGTCGACGATTCCGGTAATCCGACTTTTACCTGATTACCCGCCACGTGTAGTTTCGGTCACGAGAATCAACTAAAAAAATGTAATTTCTTAAAAATTTTGAACATTTTTTAAAAATCGTTTAATTATGTCTACAACTCTTAAAAAAATATTTGATTCGATAAAAATTCTCAACTTACAAATTTTTATAGCTATTTCGTATTATATACCTCGCGTTAACGCTTAAATCGCTTGAGTTATCCTTGGAGAGCTTCTAAAATACCTCAACCCTCGATTTTCCTTACGGTTCATCGACATCATCGTCGAATAGGCAAAATTGCTGCATGAGAGCCTTAGCGCGGGTGAGTTTTACACGCGAGTATAGGTAATACCCGACGCTAACAACTATGTTATTCTCTCAATGCAACAGCCGGCACCGCCTCTCGTTCTCGAGCGTTGCGAGTAATCGATAAGCGACTGTTAGCCAGATAGGTCTCCCCGTACACATCGAAACTTTCGCAGTGCTCGGGGATATCGATTCTTTTTTCAATTTCACGTTACGGGCGATTCAAGATTTTTTTATTATTAATATTTGCATAAGCATTTCTAATTTATTCATTTTTTTTATTGATTATTCTTTATCGCGCCTCTCGCTACTTATTTTATTTTTTTTGCCACGAATGAAAAGTGACGATCGAGACGACACGGGCGGGGCGATAGAATAATTTATTTTCTATTCACACGATATTCGAGAAATTTATATATATAATATGAGACAGAAGGCTAGGAATTTCAAGCGGTCTTTCAACGATGAGCCAAGTGAGTACCGTAAACCGGTTTACCTTCGCGTGGTCGAGTACGTGTATGGAACATGGAAAAAGAAAGAAAAAAAAAAATTTCGATCGACCGTGACAGGATTCGAACCTGCAATCTTCGGATCCGAAGTCCGACGCCTTATCCGTTAGGCCACACGGCCTCGATAGGGGTAGTTACCCCATCCGCGAACATCCCCCACACACTTTCAACCACCTATATGACTATCCACCGTATTTTTCATTTATTTTTCGATCAAACGAAATGTTATAACATCAGGTACATCGGTGCATTAATAATTGCTATTAATAGCTAAAACAAAATAAATTTATTATACAAATGCGTATAAAAAAATCAAAAAAATCTATATTTCTTTCACGTCGATACACGGTTCACAGTATAAAATTCATTGTTTCTTTTTGCACTGCACAATTTTTTTTTTTTTATTGTGGAATTTTAACTCTGACGATTGTTTAATCAACCCGTCCAACAGGACTGATTTCGGGTACACAGCACACCATCGGAATTGCACCGTCCATGCCGCATCGATTGCTACGTAGGTATTCCCTGTCCGCTGCCGACAGTGGATCTCGTTGTATCAGTGCAATCAGTGGTGGACAATTGTAAATGTTGACGCAAAATCCGTTGTATCCCGTTGTCGTTACACAACTTGGTGGTTGAACGGTCTCTGAAAAAAATAAAATAATAATAATAACAAAAAATAAACGAATAAAGGCTCATCGATATTTACAAAAAAATTGTAAAAGTAATAACAACACTCACGTGCATCGCTCATCGCGACAATGCCAGCCGCGATCACGATAACCAGATATTTAGCGGAACTCATCGTTGCTCACCGATTGTCTCAAACTTGAATATCGCTTCCACTCCTTACGAGCAGCTTATTTATACGGCTGTGTTTCGTACTTACGCGAGGGAATGAGCAAACATTCACGATTCTCGGCCGTATATCACAAATTACTTGCTTGCGCGAACTTTTTAGCAATCGGGCTTTCCTCGTACGTACTTTGCTCGTCTTCTTTTTTTTCGTCTTCTTCAACGCTCCTCTATATTTGTTCACGCGTGTTACGCAGACTATGGCACTGAATTAATTGTGCTAAGAATCTTTTGTCGTTGTCGTCGACGTCGCCGCAGACACCTGGTTTGGCAATTTTTTTTTGACTGAGCCATCGAGTCGTTCAAGCGGCGAATTTAAGAAAAGTGGGAGACGAGATCGGGTTGTGGTGAATCAGGAAAGTCCGCGGAAACTATCGACCTTGGAACACAAGACCTCCCGTCTGTTGAAACTTCAGTGTTTCGCGTGGGTGCGCGGATACGACTACCAGAATCATTTGCCTCCCTTCCCCCTCCGAGGCTATAATATTTATTATTAAGTATAACGCGACGACGATGGGTGAAGTTCTCTCCGAAACGACTTTCCCACTTGTGGTCACGTACCACCAATCTTTTCCTCTCCGTCCCTCCCGCACTTTTCCCTTCTCGGTAATATTCCCTCGAGTACGGTATTTTACACTTGACCCTGGCATCGATATTCAGGGTCATCGATGACCTATCCCACGCTTACTCGTTGACGGTCCTACCAACGAATCATCTCACCCCGGCGACGCTTGGGTATGCGCCATGCAGATACTATACTTATACTTTTCATTTTGTGTACTCGCCCTCCGGAAGAAAATTTCGTATCTCCCGCGGTACGATGAGCTACGAGATGATATCGGTAGAAAATTGAGAGTTCCGAGTAGACAATCGTTTTTACTGATTTTTTTTGCCACGTGTTGCACGATTGCATAAAAATGCCCATTTGAATATTGTAACGAGTGCGGATGTTGTTATCGATTTAACGACCTTTGGCGAAAAACAACTATTTAACGATTTCACATAACGATTTTTATATTTTCGTTTCTTTTTATCTTTGTTGTTGTAAGACTGTAAATCCACGTAAATTGCCGGGGATGCCCCGTATTGTAATCGTTACTTACCTAAAATAAAGTAAATTATTACACATCAAAAAAACAACTGAGGAGCCCAACGAGACGTTCAAAACACGAAAAACATCTGAATCAACATCACGAGACATATGTATATGCGTCGTAAAACGAGAATTCACTATTGTTCAGTTCGGTTTCGAGTAAAATATCGCGCAAACATTTATTTTTTTTACGACACGAAGCGTAGAACATTACTTTCCTATCGCAATTTAAATCCTATTTGCACGATGTCACATAGATTATTCAAACTGCTGGGGATTCACTACCGGTATTTAATGATGAGAACGCGTTGTGACACTTTGAAATCCACGAAACGATGAAATCATTTCAACTGTGATTTATATTAAAAAAAAACCCCGGTGACTTTGTTCAGCGTAGGATCGAGAAAATAATGGTATGCGTATTACGTCTGAGAGCCGGTTAAACGTCGAACGTTTCCGCGAGGGAGCGACAACTGCCCGAGATTCATCGAGTTTTTCCTCGTAGCTATGTACTCTCCCTCCACGCGATAGTCAACCGCTACTTCGAAGAATCCGTATGACTGGTAATCATCGTTCCCAACACATTTATGTGAATATAGCAAACGCTCTGACGCGCGAGTTACCCGTCATTCATTGTGTCGGAGAATTAAACTAATGTAGTACGGATGTATGGAGAAGCCGTGCCGAGATATGTAAACCCGAGAAAGGAAAGCTCGTAGCGACGCATCTCGACCACTACGTTATCGATTCCATCGAGAAAATTACGCGAAGCAGTAGAGACGAGGGAGAGGACGGAAGATCGTCAGCAGTGGTTGAACGCTGCTGTACGAGAGGACTTGACTTCATTGAATTTCAATCGGCAATTATATCGGTTAACTTCCTTTTTCCCCTGACTGACGATCGTTTCCACGTATTTATTCTGTACTCCTCGGTAATCGTGACGGAGAACACGAATTATACGAGACGCAATAAAATTTTGTTTAAATAAAAAAATACGGACGCAAATCGGTGCGTCCGTATTTTGAAAAATGCGGGATATTGACGCAGTTATTGGAAATAAATAAATTCAATTTAATGGATTGCGTGGTTTGTAGATCAGTATTTTCAAATAATTTACTACTACGCGAAGCCATTGAAATTATCACAATTTGTTTATTAATGTTTAACATCTGATCGTGATTTAGTGTAATTTGAATAGATCGGATCGAACCAATTCTTTTGCCCCGGTACGCAGCAGATCATGCGTGCTATTGCCATTACCGAGGAGTCGTAGCCACAGATAATGTTCGTTAAATATTTTCTCTCTTCTCTAGTCAATGTTCTCCCATTGCGTTGGAATGATGGACATTCGCGTGTAGGAACGCAATAACCCTTCTCTCCCAGTGGCGTTTTGCATTTTTCGGGAATCTGCTTCGCTGAAAATACCATAAAAAAAATGTTTTGAAGAAATACTCATATGAATAAAAGGGTTAATGTGAATAAATCCGATTATCTTACCCGTAGAGCTCACGGCGATAAATCCGACGATCAACACGAGAAACGCGATTATCGTTACGCGCATCATGTTTGCCTCGGGTTGTAGAAAAACTGACTACACATCGCAGTTCAATAGACGCGTTTTATATAGTAGATAGTGTTTGATCTATTTAGGTCATGGGTTCAAAATGTTGAGAAACTTCATGACAGCGTTTACCTATTTTGTTGATTGACAATTTTTCGCCTTATATTTCATTATCTCGATACATCTACACGACGTATGATGATTTATTTCCTGCCACTTGTTACAATATTGTTCGAGCGAAACTCGAACTGTCGATCATTTTTCGATTGTTGAGTTACAAAAGGTCAAATTTACTCATAAAAGTGAATAATTGTTACTGTAAACTGAAATAATAGCAAACAAAAGATATTTCGTTACGTCTACTTTATAAATATAATATTTCATGTTATACATAGTATTGAAATGATTAACAACTACATGCGATTGTGTTTTGGAATCAGTTTTAATAAATTAATTTTATAATATACATAGTATTTTTTAAATAATCGACGATTGCATGAAATCGTTTGTTACTCGATCGTCGAGTAATTCAGTTAAGTATTTTATTACTTTACTGTATACTTTCGTGTCGCTAAAGTATTTTAATAAATTAACAAAGTGTAACATGATTAGTTACTAACAGACCAATCACTGAAATCTGTCTTGTATCAGCGACTCCGTGTCTTCAACACAGCAGACTTTGCTGTCATTACCCTCGAAGCCGCAATTGACTTCATTTAAAAAATTGATAACGTCCGGACCTCTTGCTCTGTTTTTTAGAAGTTCTACGTACGGTTCACATTTTGCGATATTTACGCAGATTCCGTCGATGTTTGACGTTGTTTTGCACTCATCTCTGTAATCTCCTTGTTCGAAAAATATTTCTGGAAATACAAAAAAAAAATCATAGATATAAATAAGCTGAAGATTTGCATTAAATAGTTAGGCAATGACTACTTAAATTGGGAAGTAACTTACGTGCGTTGCTTACGGCAATAACGCCGATGACGAAAACGATGAGGAGTGCGCGATTCATGGTTACTCGTACTTAACTCAAAACTAAATACATCATTTGGTTTTGCGAACCTCTTTTTATATCGAAAAATCAGTGTAAATAAGGAAACTAATTTTTCCTCTAAATCACGGAGATTATCCATGCAAAGATTTAGTTTGCGGGTTATTTCCACGTGGCTATGTTTGATTTTATCCATAATGTGTCTAATAGTAAGTATATGGTAAATCGTCGACTTAGCTACACGTGCGAAAATATTACCCAGCCGTGTGAAATGAAGTGCGACACGGATCGACAGATTTTAAAAAAAATGATTCGGTAAAAGAAAATGGAATAAAATCGCGATCAATACTAACAAAATGACAATAAACCATGATAATCCATGATAATAATAATAACAATTACATTACAAACATTTACCGGTACATTTACAATTCCGAAACCAACAATTCGCGAACTTTGGCATGCAACGGAAATAGGATGCCACCGTCTCCATGACTTCTCTACTGGCATCATATTCTATTAATTACTAACATTTTAGATCGCTCGAATAAAATTTCATTGCCGTTATAATCAAGAACTATAGCATTTCACATGTTCTTAAAATAAAACTCTGGCAGAATACAACTTTACCATATAATGATTATCTTCTACCGTTTAAAACTCTACTGTATCAAAATCGAATCAAAATGATGTCACTGATAACCCGCAGTGATAGCCGCCGATATTATCCTCTGTCGATAGGCACCTACTGAATTTGGGTTGGTATTTTGACATCATTTTAACAAGGTGGAGTTATAGACTTCTGTTCCATCTGATTACCTGGTATCATCTGGTAAATTCGTGGGTAGCTGCGAAATCAAGTAGGTATGTTATCTGATGGACCGGATCTGGTATAGTAGTAGAGTTTGAGTAGCGAAATATATTCTAGGAACTTCGACGTTTTGATGCTTATACCAATAAACTGTGGAACAGATATGGATGTTACGTAGTTTATTCATTTAACGGGACCATGTAACATTTGACAATTCTTGAATTAGATAGAGGTATTAGATACTGCAGTAGGCATAGCAGTCATTATTAATGTTAGCGAGATTGTTATCCTTTACTGAGGTCCGGATAAATCGGCACAGCAGATCTTGGGAGTACCACCCTCCCAACCACAATGAAGACTAATCATAGCTGCTATTTCGGCTGGGGTTAGGGGCTCCGGTCGTGACAACAATTTGAATTGGGATGCGCATTTCTTAATATTAATGCAGAATCCAAGGTTATGATCTATCAGTCCACAGCGATCGTCTACAAAAGAAAAATGGACATTATTGATAGCAATTAAAGGATTACAAGCAACAATGTTCCTGGATCGCTTATGTTTTTTGAGTTATTATCTCATCGCCAGCTGACTATGAAGACAGCTATCGTACTTAAGGTAATCCGAACGCAAGGTGTTCATTTCGCATAAGTTCGACGAAAATGAGAGAGAATTGCAAACCCTTCTCGATGGTATAAAAATCTAAAAAAATTCATGCATATTAAAGGTACTGGAAAGATTAATTTCACATAATAATAATTCCAAAATGTTAATAACAAATTGATGGAAAAATAAATTGTTCAACTAATTTCCCGGTAACCTAACTTTTTTTTTATGAAAATGATTCGTTCATTTTTCTGATTACGTATGAATTTTTTCAGATTTTTCTGAAGATTTTGATTTTTTTAAAATAGGAATAGTATATGAAAAAACAAAAATTCAAAGTGTTTGGAAAAACCTGAAAAAATTCATACGTATTCAGAAAAATGAACGAATCATTTTCATTAGAAAAAAAGTTAGGTTGCCGGGAAATTTTTTCAATTTTTTAATTTTCATCAATTTGCTATTAACATTTTGGAATTATTATTATGTAAAATTAATCTTTCCAGTACTTTTAATATGCATGCATTTTTTCAGATTTTTATACCATTGCGAAGTTTTTGCATGTTTGCAATTCTCTTATTTTCGCCGAACTTATGCGAAATGAACACCTCGCGCTCGGACTACCTTACTCAAACGGACAATGAATGATCTGACATTAACTTAAATTAAAGTTACATTGTAAAAAAAGAAAATGAACAAGTAATAACAACACTCACGTGCATCGCCCATCGCAACGATGGCCGCCAAAATGAGGATAACGAAACATTTAGCGGGACTCATCCTTGTTCGCCGGCTGTTTCAAACTCGAATATCGCTTCTACTCCCCACAAGCCACTTATTTACGCGACTGTTCCGTACTTACGTGAGCAAATGAGCAAACCGTCACGATTCTCGACCTCATATCATAATTCGCTCGCTTCCGCGAACTTTTTAGCAATTTTTTTTAGCTTTCCGCAAACGTACTTTGGTCTTCTTCTGTTTTTTTCTTCGTATTCACCGTTCGCCCATACGGAGTCTCGCGTGGTGCAGACCATCGCACAGAATTGATCGTACGGTGACTATTTTGTCGTAATCGTCGTCATCGTCGCTAACACTTCGATTGACTATTTTTTTTACTCAGCCAGCGAGTCGTCCAGGCGGCGAATTTAAGAAAACTGGGAGATAAAATCGGTTTGTGGTGAATCAGGAAAATACGCGGATACTGTCGATCTTGATCTCATCTGTTGAAACTTCATTGGTTCACTTGGGTGCGTAGATATGAATACGAGAATAATTTCGTCTCCCCCTCATTAACGGTTCTCCTACCCACGAATCATGTCACCCGGCGACGCTCGGGTATGTACCATGTATCGTGTATGTACCTGTACTTTTAATTTCGTGGTCTCACCGGGTATGATGTACAATAAGCAACGAGACGAAGTTTTATCGGTAGAAAACAGAAAATTGGGAGTTTCAAGTAGGCAAACATTTACTCTGATTTGGTTTATTTTATTATTTCCTTTATTCAATACGTGTGGCTGCACTATTGCATACCGATGTCCATTTGAATATTGCAAGTACGAGTGCGGTTATTACTAACAAACTTAACGGTCTTTGGAAAAAACGAGAATTTAACGATTCAAACATCACGCTTTTTTTCGTTTCCTTTTATCGTTGTACACCACGGAACGACTGCAAATCCACATGTATCACCGGGAATTTTACGTAGTTTATTAATTTAATGGTGTCGTGGAATAATTGACAATTCTTGAATTCAGTACTAGTTAGTTATATTATATTAGGTACGGCATTAGTTATAGCGGTTATTATTAACATTAGAGAGATTGGTATCCTTTACTGAGGTCCCCATCCACCGACACAGCAGGTCTTGGGAGTATTACCGTCCCATCCGCATTGAAAACTGCGCAGATGCGTTTTTTCGGCATCGGTCAAAGGCTGGTCTTCCGGTCGCTGGAACATTTTACGGTGGGATGCGCATTTGTTAATATTAACGCAGAATCCATCCTTACTATCTGGCGATATACAGTGATCCTCTGCAAAAGAAAAATGTACATTATAGATATCAATTAAAGGGTTACAAGCAACAATGCACTTGTGCTGCTCATGCTTTGTTTGTTATATTCTCATCGCACAGCTGAAGCGCGCAGCAGCGCATCGGCAGCTGACCATGAATGCCGTTTCTTTGTAATGAAAACGGACAATGAACAATCGGACATATTCACTTACTTTCCCAGGTAGGAAGGGCCATAACGCCGACCAGCAGAGCGATGAAGGAGATCAGAGTTAGATTATTCATGGTTGTTCCGATATTGGTATCGATACTATGCATGTCAATGGATCCACATCGCACTTATATACCCAACGATCTTCGATTTATGAACGGATATAAATGTCCCGTCAACAGATAAAGCTCACTCGGCAACATATGTCATTTTTTTGTTAAGTCCGGAAGCTTCTCCCACCCGTCGTATTCAATGGCAAACTTGCAGTCAGATGCCACGTATTTCTTTATTTGCTAGCACGTGTTAATGATATTTGATCATTTATTACTCGAACGAATCGCACCTGTTAGATAATTTCATTGAATAGATAAACACGAATTCGCAAAAAACAGGATCCGGATAGCGTAGTATTGTAGAAACCTTTTTGCGAAATGACGCAAACACGAATAAACACGAATAGAACACGATAGATAAACACAAATTTCGCAAAAAAAAAAAAAGGATCCAGACAGCGTAGTATTGTAGAAACCTTTTTGCGAAATGTCGTCATCAAGGTGTATCAAGCATTATAGAGCAGTAAATGAATTATTCTTATGTACTTTAAGACAATGGATTTCTAGATCGATAGAAAGAAAGCCTCATCATCGTTAGATTCTTCCTTCGATTCGAGAAGCTGGAATCTCTATAAGCTGTCTTAGAATTCGGCCATTTAGCTGGGTCATCTCGTATTCTCCGCCTCGTCTGAGAACCTTATTTCCAGTTCATCTTGTTCGGTAAATATAGCTAGTCCAGCTATTAGCTTTGACATGATAATTATAAGGGGGAAGAAAGATCTTCTGAGAATCTACAACTGCCCTTTCTCCCGCAGCACATCACAGAGGGACAATGCGGGTATAACTTTAATGGTATAGGGAGTTAAAGACACAAGAGTGAGTCCGGTAAGACCACACGATAGCAGAACAACGAGATCCAGGACAATGGTGGCTTTCACCGGCTAATCGGAGCGAGGTATCGCGCTCCGAGATCCACTAGGAGCTGCAATGAGAGCGCATCTCGTTCTTATCGTCAGCCTCTGCATCGAAACATCTGGAGCAAATGCTATACGCACAGTAAAATAGCCATAGTAAATATTTTAACTTTGTTTCCCGACCGTTCTTCATAACGATTTATTTGAAATGCCCTTAGAGAAATGGGATTAATTTAGCAGCAACTTTGTCTCGTTGACTTACTACATTTTTTCGTAGCCGACGAAATGAATTTAAAAATTCCATTCTAGATGAAACGACTTTGATCTGAATGCATAATCGTTAAGTGCGCACACCTGCAGGTAAATCAACCTGTACCAGTGGGGTGGGGAACGAGTTTCAGTTTGGCCGGCAAACGCGATCCGTCCATCGATTCTTTGCCGCTCTCTCTCCCGGCAGCATGCCAGCCGAGTCAAGAAGCGAAAACAAAGAAGTTCATTTTATGGGTGACGGTGTACGATTTCATGGGGCGCGTTAACAGTAATGCAGAGATGATAACGAACGCATACGATCTTTTTGTACATAAATAAACGAGCGAATATTCCTTCGATGCTGAATAACGGATCTCGACGCGATTGCAACGGGTCGACAGTTTTCTCTTGGCTTCGCTCTGCTGAAAATAAACTGGTGAAATCTACTCAGTGTCCTTTTTTTTTTACTGCAACCTGTTGACTCCCTGCGGTCTTATCGTCAGGTAGTGATCGTTGGAGAGGCCAAGAAGTCGACGACCAGATGTCTTAATTGCTTTTTCTTGGAGAGTCGCATTTTTTTTACTGACTCTTTGTTAAGTTTTTTTCCGGTTTGCTTAGCAGATACGGACAGCTACGAAACAATAGTAGTTTATCTGCAGCGATTCGAGGCATTGAATTGTTAGAAGTAAAAAAAAATACACAGAATATACCGTTTTAATGTTTTATTTTTATAATATCCTGCAAAATGAGTGTTCAATACAAATACAAAATTACTATTATATGTGTACCAAATAACTGTTGGAAGTTGTTCTTTAAACAATCGTTTTACCAATGTAATACAATCATATAATATTTTGGGAATAATTTCAATCCGTCCACAGTAAACAATAACCAAGCAGACTTCATCCACTAGGAAAGGGTGTTTCATTAAGACAATCCTGTAGCCTTCGCAATATTTAAAGATCATACAAAAGTAGCGCATACACTCGTTGGAGCTTTGCGCATATCTATTGTCTTTGAAAAAATATGTATAGCGATGACAGTGACAAAGAAAATAACGATCGACATAATAGTGGCCCCATTCATGGTTCTTCGATGTTGCTGACAATGTAATATGTTGACTGACTGCGCGATCGAACTGTTTGTATTTGACACACTTTGATCTACGAGGTGGTAGAAAAACTAATTACAATGTGGAATTTTATAGCTCAAGGGGCTCGATTATGTTTGCCAGAAACGTCTGGTGCTATACTTCATTGATATCATGTATATTGACTGCTCGTTCACACATGTGTTAATAGTATGTGAACAAAGGATACGTCTGTTTCGAAATTCTATCGGTTTGCTAAAGTCAATTTTATATACAATAAAAACGCTGCTGAGGACCAGCCAGTGACATTTTGCGCAATACTACTTTATTCAAAAATGTTGAAAGATTACATAATTATTCATGTATTAAATATGTTAATTAAAAAAAATGGTAGTTGTAGGCAAACATCTGCGCGCTAATTACAGCGATAACGCTGATGATTAAAGCGAAAAATAAGATAATGATAACACGGTTCGTAATTATTCGAAGATCTTAATGAATCGAACATATCGCGTTGCGCGAACTTTCGTACTTCGTGGTTCCTATTACATACGACTTAATTCTGTTTGCTTGCAAACTTGAGGTGATATATTTCATTAACATTATGTATGCATGACTTTTCGGTACACATTCGTTTCGACACGTATTATAAAATTCCAGAGCATTCCGAAGCGATGAACTTATTTCAGTCTATAAAATTATTTTGTTCTTTTCGTTGATTAACAGTTTCATTGGAGGAATTTCTTTTTTTTATAATTTAATTTTAGTCAATTATTCTTTTGATAATCGGTTTTTCTGTTTTTTATAATCAGTTGAGTCACTACACTTTCACGATTTATTGATAATTGTTGAAAGGTATGAAGAAATCGGCTATCAAACATTTGTCGTAATCATTTTTTCTTCGATGGCCACATCTTTGTTCTGTTTTTAAATACTTTTGAATGACTATTACTACTTTATTTAGAATGTTTAAACGTCGAAAGTTGTCATTTGAACAATCATTGTTCGACGACCGTATTCTCGGTATGTACGCAGCATACTTTTGGCATGAATCCCACGAATCCACACCCAACACTGATCAAGAAGTTTATATCGGATGGGCTGACCATGAAGTCCTGCAATATTTTCATGTAGGGCGCACATTCTGTGATGTTTACGCAGGAACCCTGGTCGCCCGAAGAAGTCTTGCAGGTTTCTATTTTATGAAAAAAAAAATGTTAAAAGATCAATTTAACAAAAATCATTAGATATAATAATTTAAAAAAAATTATAACCAAACAAACATACCTGAGGTAACGAGAGCGGTAACGCTGACGATGAACACGAAAAACGAGATAATGGTAGCGCGATTCATGGTTCTTCCAGGTTATTTCAAAACTGAATAAATCGATTGCTGGCATAGCTAAGCCTTTTATACCAGCTACTCTTTGATTTACAACGAGGAAATTAATTTCTCGAGAAATTAGGTTGAATGATCAAGTGTCGTTTATTTGTTTGTTTGAAAATTTACGACGATATATTTTATTGATATTATGCATACTTGGCTCTTCGTCTACACATGTGTTATGCTACTTTCCGAAATGACGCTCGACTCTGAGAATCATTATTGTATGACAATTCTTGCAATTGCAATCTATCATATCGTTGCCATGAATTCCATTGCCATCAAATTCATTGCGACTGCAATGGAAACCTTTTGCTATTCTGTAAAAAAAAATGAATTCGTTTTGCAGATTAAACATTTTTAGTAATGGATTTTTCTTTACAAAATGTTAATATTGCAATTCCAACAGCTTTGATCCGAATCAGTGAAAAAATTGTTAAGTTATTTTCAATCGCAGGGAATACTACGAGGTTACAGAAAACAATCCGATAACTTCTCTTCAATATCAAACACATAAAATTCTTCCCTTTCAGCCAGGTGTTAAAAATCTTTTGCCTGTCTATTCCATTGAATCTACGAAGTTCGAAGTGTAGATGCGGACATCGAAGTCACGAAGACGTTACGCCAAATGAATTAATTATTTAGAGGTCGAATGGGAAGAAGTGAGAAGAGTGTAGTCTGTGACTCAAGTGCGCCGAGCACGTTTGCAATGTAATGGATGCGAAGGAAAGGAAGATAAAAAGAATGAAGGAACGAAGGAACGTTGGTATAGGGTACCAACGACTCCCACGCGCGTGCAGCCCATCGGCTTATAGTTCCTGGAGTAGAGCTAACTTTACCTGTGTGTTTAATGCATTCACCCTTCTCAGGAGTCGGCAATGGTTCGTTGCGGGGCATGCTAATTGCGTAGGGGACAATAGTGTAGGCCTCGCCATTGAGATTCCTTAGGGAACTCCAAGAAGGGAACTCTCGCGTCTGATCTGCGCTCATCATCCTGTTAGAAGTGAACACAAATGGATACCGCTCAGTATTCCGATTCTAGTGAATTCCAGGTACTCGCTGAAATGATACAACATCGCCCCGTCTTGGAGAACTGAGATATGGAAAATTCTCAAACATTTTTGTAAAACCCTACGATGTAGCTAATAGTTCAAAATCGTAATATTATCGCACCGGTACTATTTCAACCAGAAACATCGTAACACGTGTACAAACAAATAGTCAAACATATCAATGAAATATGTTCCGGCAGCTTGTTAACAATGAGAACGCGTCTCCCGAAAAAATCGAGCAATTAGATCGAAAGCTTATAATGGATAAAAAACAACGCATGGATGAAAAACTAACTACGCACAATCTCAATGAAGCGTATCAGCGGATATTGATAAGCAAAAAGAAATTACACCCCTGAAGCTATTGGGATGTATATTCCAATTAGTCAGTTGCCGCTCCGTTGAGCAAACAAGTCGACAGTATAAAAGCTTAGGTCTGCAACCGATTGGTACATTCAATTTTGAAACAACTTTGAGTAATCATGAATCGCGCAGTTATCTCATTCCTCGTCTTGATCATCGGCGTTGTCGCTCTGAGCAGCGCAGGTATGTTTATTTAATATTTTTAATGATTAATTTTTTTTTTTTTTGTATAATTATTATTATTTTTACTTTATTATCGTTAAAATTATAAATATTATTTCATACAGCCGAAACTTGCACGACTCCGGCGGGTTTCGAGGGCAAGTGCGTGGTCATTGAAGAATGCAAACATTATGACGAGATGTTGGACAAAAAACCTGTTAGCCAAGGCGACATGGACTTCTTGTTCAGTGTTATGTGCGGAGTGGAAGACCGTGGTGTTCAGTACTGCTGCGTAGCTCCTGAGGATACCATTGTCCACAGTTAATTTTATAATTCTGTTATGTATAACAATTATCAATCAAAACAACAAACTTAAGCAATTATTAAAAATTTATTAAACTATACGTTATAAAAGGCAAATCACTGGAACGCTTAATTCTTATTTCTTATCATAATAACCCATTGCCCGGAACTGATGCCAAAAGTAAATTTGCCACTGTTTTCGCTGTCGCTTTCTAGAGCCAAGCAAACACGTAAAAATTAAACAGAGACTCGGCGCTATCTGACAACATGTTCTGTGTTTGATGACAATCGAAAAATAACGGAACTCAGATGATTACGACAGAAATTATCATGAACATGTGTATTATAGTCGATGAGCTACGAATAGGCGAAAAGTCCCTGAAATTCGCAAAATAAACTTAAAAGAAAAAAAAGGTACGCCATATTCTATATGACAAAACTATAGTTTTTTTAATGAAAAAAAAATTACTGCAAATAATTGGCGTTCCAGTGTTTGCGAGCCCCAAAATAAACCGCTAGCAGTGAAATGCCAATTATTTACAGCAATTATTTTTGCATTAAAAAAACAATAATTTTTGCCATATAGAAGTGTTTCTTCTGTTAAACTTGTCCGGTATCATTTAACTTATTTTTTTAAATAATTTTTGTAAACAGAACTTTTAAGTACTTGGCTAACCTTTTTTTTTGATAACATTTTTTTGGGAAATTCATTTATTTTTGAAAATTTGGTACTTTTTTTTATCAACAGTGTTTCATAACATTTTTTAAAAAAGTTATTAGGTAACAGGTTTTGAACATTGTTAATTACAATATGTAATATTCAATTACTTTTACTCTAACATCGCATTTTTATTTTTCACCGACGAAAATTCTGACGATTAATGCATATAGTATATGTAGCAACGAACAGCTGAGCCGGTTGTGACGCGCGCGCGCGCCACTACGCAAGTTTTCGATGAAATGATGTAGACGTTGACATATCAAGAGGCGCGGCAGCGCCTCGACGCCAAGTACTGAAAAAACAGTACAAGGCGTGCCGCTACTGAGTAACCTACGCCAATATACCGGAAGTGTATAGTGCGTTCAACTTTCGATCGATATATCTTCGCAATAATACAACGAATCGAGTTTTCATGGACACTTTTATAATGTAATTTTGGGTCAATCTTTCGAAAGAGCCTAGTTACCATTCAATTGGTTTAGCCTATTTTGAGATCTCGAGGTCGGGAATTTCACAGGGTCCAAACGATTATAAAGTGTCCCCTATATATATGTCTGCGTCTACATCAGTTCATCGAAAAATGTGCGTGGTGGCGCGCTCGTCGCCACAGCCGGCGTAGCTGTCAGCTGTTTTCGGTGGCAATGTTATACGCCGTCTACGTTTGCATCAGTTCATAGAAAAATTCGCGCGGTGGCGCGCTCGTCGCCACAGCCGGCTCAGCTGACAGTTGTTATCGTCGGCATGTATTTTCACGGCGTGAACATTTTTTTGAGTGTTTCCGAAAATAATAATTATGTATGGCGTATCGTGGTTTAGTGTCTCGACGCGAAGTAAAAAAGAAAAATTACGAATTACGTGTTATACGTGTGATTTTATATCGATTATAACTTTTCTTTGCGATCTCGAACAACATAACCGGCAATCATGAAGTGGAATATGTGACGTGCCGTTCGCGCGGTTTTGCATATAGAATTAATTTTGATCGATCTAAATTATTCGATCCTTCGAAATTAATTTTAAAGGTAAAATTACAAATGTTAGCTTTTCAAAAAGGAGTGAAATTTATAAAAATATTTTTTTCAAAAAAAAAAAAAAGGTACGCCAAGTACTGAAAAATCCGATTTGCAAATATTATTAAAAAAAAAAAAATGAACCCAATTTTATAAGCCAAGCATAACAGAAAAAAAGGATTCTATATAACAAAAAATATTGTTTTTTTTTGGAAAAAAATTGCTGTAAAAAATTGGCGTTCCAATGCAAATAGTGGTTTATTGTGACGCTTGCAAACACCGGAACGCCAATTTTTTACAGCAATTTTTTTCCAAAAAAAAACAATATTTTTTGTTATATAGAATCCTTTTTTTCTGTTATGCTTGGCTTATAAAATTGGGTTCATTTTTTTTTTTTAATAATATTTGCAAATCGGATTTTTCAGTACTTGGCGTACCTTTTTTTTTTTTTTTGAAAAAAATATTTTTATAAATATATTTAGGACAGGACACTTTATAATCGTTTGGACCCTGTGAAATTTTCGGTCCCGATATCTCATAATCGGCTGAACCAATTTAGTAGTAACTTAGGCGCGTTTGAACGATTGACCCCAAACTATATTATTATCGATCGAAAGTTGCACTCACTATACTCTTCCTGTACATTGGCGTATGTATACACTGTAGCGTCATGTCACGAAAATAATTTTTATTAGTACTTGGCGTCGAGACTCTACTGCGTCCCTTGAAATACCAACGGATGTTCACCGACAATTGATCATGGAAGAATTTAAAATTCGATACGAATTTAATAAAAACAATGAGATAACGTATCTAAACGAGTAACAATGTATACACGAGATCGATGTTTTTCATCACCAAAAGTTCTCGCAACGAAAACATATTTTGTCACTTGGCCATTAAACTTCATTAACTAAATAAGTGCTTTAACGCCGCGTAAAACAAATAGTTCATCCGTATAATAGACGTGGCCTGGCAGCCAATCGATATATTCAGTTTTGAAACAACAGCGAGCAATCATGTCTCGCGCCACAATTATCTCGTTCCTCGTCTTGATCGTCAGCATCATCGCTTTAAGCGACGCTAGTAGGTTATTTTTGTTATCGTTATCAATTACTTTATTACATTTTATTTATATCTAAAAATGTTCCTTTTTTTTAATTAATTAGAAAAATGCAAATCTCCGTCGGGTGTCGAGGGCTCCTGTATGGTTCTTGAAAAATGCCCACACTACAACAGTATGCTAAGGCATAAGCCCATGAAAGCCTCCGACTTGCAATTCTTATTAGATGTCATATGCGGAGAGAACAGTAATAACGGGATAGAGTACTGCTGCATACCCCCTGAGTTGACGTTCGACCGCTATTAAAATAATTCGAAGGGCAACTTTCTTCGTTTACTCAATAATCGGTATACAAGTATCGGTATACAAGGTATATAACAAATCGGTGTATAAGTTAAAGTCAACAATCATCTGAGCCAAGTGAAAAAAAAAAAAAAAAAAAACTTTGCTCGTCCTTACTTTCGATGCAACTACATTTATTTGTATTCTAAGGACTCGCCAAGTTTTTTTTTTATTTTTATTTTCACTTGGCTCAGATGATTTTTGACTATTTTACGAGTTTTTTTATTTTCACAAAACTATTTAAACTACTTGGCGACATTTTTTACATTTTTTGCAAAAAAATGTTTTTTTATTTTTTATTTCAATCGTTTTTTTAAATTTATTATTCTATTATTATTTATTCAAAAAAAATGTTTTATTACTTGATAACGTTAAGAATCCGCATGACACGATTTTTCTTGTATTACACGCACAATATTTATCAATTGAAATGACCTCTCGTCCGCGATTATTTGAACAATTTTATCAGACGAACGACGCATTTTGTTAACCGCACGAGAGGGTCCTTTTTTTTTTACTAATTTTCGCGAAAAAATGAAATTATAAATAACCTCTACTTAACCGTCTTTTCGATCACTCAGTGTGATATTACTAGTTGCTGTATTCACGAACTGACACTTAGAAATTGATAACAGCTGATCGTTCGTTCCGCTTATACCGTTGTGTATGCACGGCACACGCATGGACGCACGAACACAACACGCAGGTCATGGGACATCGAACAAACAGCTGACAGTCGACAAAATCTCTGAAGAATTTTTTTTATAATGAAAGTGAGGATTTTTCGGGCGATATCGCGATATCTCATAATTTCGGGCACCGATCGGTCTGATTCTAGGCGCAGTTTAAAGCTTGTATTCGATTTATATCATGAAAGTGTCTTTAGAATTTAGATCCGATGTCTCGTTTCCGAGAAAAAAAATGTCAAAGTTTAGGGGGCTCAATATTGGCGTAAAAGGACACGGCAGCGCTCGACGCGCGCGGATTCACAGCGCGGACTTTTAACTTTAAACTACTTGGCGTCGAGACACTACCGCGTCTCTTGATAACCAATTAAGCCAACAAATGTATATAATCATAAAAAAAGAAATTCAATAGTGTGCCATAAAGATGAACTACTACTACGCTGTTTTCATTTTTTTCTCCGTATAATACCTAAAGACCTCCAACGGTGATAGTTAAGAAGCCGTGCTGTCGTGCTGTGTGTATCGTTACATTTCTATCTAAAAATTAGATACAGCAACAATTTTAAATACTTTCCAATGGAATAAAAATCTTTGAAAAATTAACCACATAGATGGTGTTCAGAACGTTTATTGCTCATAATAATAACTTTAAAAAGTACTCCCGAAATCTCACTTTCGGTGAATATTAAGGATACACCTCCCTTAAACTACCGCAGTCTTCAGCGTTACCTTCGCCCGCTAAACCAGCAAGAAAAGAACGCAACCGAAATGCACCTCTCTATAAAAAAGTGATCACCGTCTCTTCCTGAACTTCTTCCTACTCTCCACCGATCACTACCTAACAACAAGCCGTTCGACAGGTAAACAAATTGCAGTACCAACAAAAAAGGTGTCAGTAGAGTTCAGCAGCTAATTTTCCACCGAGCGAAGATGAAAGAAAACTATCGATCCGTTGCAATCGCTCCAAGAACCGTTATTTGCCGTCGCGGAGAATCTTTTTGTCTTTTATTTACAAAATACAACAAAACCATCGCATTCGTTCGTTATCATCTCTGCATTACAGTAAGGCGTCCCATAAAATCGTTCGTCGTCGTCCATAAAACGAACTTCTTTGTTTCCGCCTTTCGTTCGCCGGGCGTGCTGCCTTCGAGGGGAAGAGCGGCGCAGAATCGATGGAAGGATCGAGTTTGCCGGGCAGACTGAAACTCGTATACTTGTTCCCCACCCCATTCGCAACAGGTTGATTTACCTGCAGGTGCGCGACGCTTAACGGTTGCCCATCCACATCAAAGTCGTTTCGATTCGTTTTTTTTTTATTTTTTTCATTTTTTTTACTTCTTTTTGCATTGTTTCGATCGCAAGGTAGCGGAATAGATCACCTTGACGGATTTGGACGTGAAGAATTTCACGGACGAATAAAATTCAACCTTTTAAAACCCTTTCTTCTCGATCCTTCGTTCGCTACGATTGTAATACACATTTAGTATATCTATACGATATGAATCCCAGTGAGAGCTCTCTGATTATAACTATTAGCGCTCGCAGCTCAGTGAGCTCACGGATCTTTCTCCTTCGCTCTCTCCCGAGCCGTGCTATTCGGGTCCACGTGAGGCGTGCGTCCGTAACGATCTTCGTATACAATTGTAAAACGCGGATGATCCTTTTAAGGGGAATATAGGATCGTAACTGTCGTGCTCTGAGTCACTTAAAGAGTAGCGTTCAACGGTTAGTAAAAGCCTATGCGCGGCGGTAGTAGTTATATAGCGGAGTAGATGAACTCGAAGAGCCACAGGTCGGTAGCGTCCTTTGAAACGAGAAGCATAGTAGTCAGGATATAGTATATTCTCTGTCAGGGAAAACCGCGGCAGTGGCCGCCCATTCGGCGTGCCATTAATCCAAAGTCAGTCAGACCGCAGGAATAACCACTACAATTAATTATTAATACGTACTATTCGCTTTTTTCGGCCACTTCTCTCAATCTAATTTTGCCGAGAAAAGAAACTCGTCGAATTTTTTTTAGTGAATAAAAAAAAATGTATCATTCAAAGATCTATTAGACTGTGAGTTACGCCTGTTGACTGTGTTGGAGATCTGGCAACTTTCGCTTTTCTTACTCCAAAGTACGAAGCTACACGACTTTTTAAATCGCTAACTACGCTCGTTCATCGCGCGAACAACTAGATAAATCACAGTTTTTTTTTCGTTGCGAAATTTACTACAATTAATAAACGATCTTATGGGTTTTCTACATCCGTTAAATGTTTAAACGATGCTGTAGCTCGTTAGAGAGACTATTCACATATGAGGACTCGTCTCATCAGTCTTCTCGTAAACTAGTTAATCCGCAACGTGACAAGTGTTCGATCAAATGCCCGGTATATACTTGCTTAACCCGTAGTCTAGTTCTCTCGCGAATCTCGGACGTCCGAGACAACTTTTACACGAGTAAATCAGCGTGTAACTTCTTTTTACAATCGTTAAGGCTCTCTACGCGCGTTACCAAGTGCTACACTCTCTCCGGAAATTCTTGCGCCGGAAGTCACTTAACGGGAGTCTTCGAACGATTGGAAAAAGGCTTCGAATGTTTTTCCTTCTCGTTTACGAATCGAAAAGCAAAGCTATTTATCGTCAATGTCTCTTTGACGTTATATCGATAAAGTTAATGTTTGAAACTTCGCGAGGAATGTTCAGTTTTCCGCAACATCTATCGTGTATATAGATTTTTTTTTGCGTCCTATGAGCCAAGAAACTACGGCCTCCTCTTCGGGTTCCTCGAGAGGAAACAAACTGAAATCTCCGGTCGCAACCACGCGCAATCGCGACTCGGTACGACAACGATGAAATAGCATAATGATTTATGAAAGATGCATGCGACTTGAGTACGTGTTCCGTGCAAGTCGACCACCACGAATGAATTGTGTTCCCCACATCGCGTTCCTTGGAGACATGTCTTTTAACTTTTTTACTCTTTAGTTTGTCCCTTCGTCTCGTGTTCACTCGGCTAAGCAGAATAATCTTCCATCAACGAAACTGCGCCCCCCTTTTCGCAATGTTTCCTATACGCGTACGAATAATAATTCTCTTTCAGTTATTTCTAATACTTCCGGGTTGGATATTTCAGCATTGCAGTTTCTGATGGATTATTTTGCAAAATGATAAAAAAAAATGATTTATTTCTTCATTCGTTTTTCATAAAAAATTGTTTAATTAATTTTTTTAAATACATATGCATTTTTTCTAATTCTCTAAGGATTGTTTGCCGGATGATCTGTTAAACAATTTTTTTAACTAATAAATTCTTTCTGAAAATTACTTTCCGCTGCGAATGTAACGATATACAGTTTTTATAAATCGATTTGTTCCTACAAATTTCAAATTTCCTTGTAAAGCGCTTAAATCACCATACAGTTTTTATAATCAAAGCTCTTTCAGCATAAAAAATATATATATTCAACAATTTTTTTTTTACTCGTTGTTTAATAAAAATCTTTTTATTTGTGAATTTTCAGACGGGAGTGACAGCGTTACAAAGGGCAGCAGCCGAGGGCCACCTGGAAGTAGTCGAACTCCTTCTCAAGCACGAGACCGACGTTGGTCGCCAAGACACCGTGGTGAGTAATGAAAAGTATACTTTAAAACGTATCTTCAACAAGATTCAAAATATTCGTTTTCTCCTGCCGCCTCCGTGTCGTGACTTATTCGATAATTTCGTCTTAAAGTTACGTGAATTACGTTTCTCTTAAGTATCGTTAGTAATTCATTTTTTTTTATTTCCAAACATTTTTATTTGAATAACGAATAATTTTGCCACGTTGTATAACTGCCCACCCTGTTCGTATATTGCGGTGTACTGTATTTAACGACCATCGCCCATGTAAAACACGTTGCTAATGTGTGCGCCAAGGCGCAATATATACCCGAGGAAGGTATCTCGAGACGTCTGGTCAGGAAATCACAAGAGTTTTGATGGTGTTTTCTATCTTTCTTCTCGCTGTAAGCTCGCGCACGCACGCACGCGCCTATATAACTTTTCTCTTCTCCTTTTCATCTTTCATTTCTTCGTTATTCCTGCTGCGAGTTTGAATGCGAGAAAAACCGCGCGCAATGGCAACACATAAACCTACAGATCTTCCGTTCGTTTTACGATCGTCGGAGTATCGAAGGCCTCACGTGTGTAGACGCGTTACGCTCGTGTACGCGTATCCATATGCGGAAAGAAGCCAAGTTAAATAAAAAATTTGAAATAAAAAAAAAAAAGTTTGAACGGAAATAAAACGCGAAAGAAAAGAATCTCAAAGACACGACGGACGGGGCGTTGTGGGTTGCGTGTAGCCGGCGATATGAAGCAATAAAAGTTTTCCCATCGCGTGGGCAAAACTACATGTAAGAATTATAATGCCTGTATGCTTTCACTGAAGCCTGCGGCGGGTGTACCGCAAAGACACATTTATTTTTGATTTTTTTGCTAATCGAGTTTGCGAGGTTCCGCAAGCGGGAGGGAAATCCAGCGAGTGAATAAATTCAATTATCCGGTCTCGTTGGCTCCCTTTAGGGCGAAGAAAGCAGTTAGCCTCGTTTTCTTCGACACTACTTTATATACTTTAGAATGCAATGTACCTACATGTACCTCGGTTAGCCTTTTTTTTCACGCGAATACGATCTCTTTGAAAGAGCGGCGGGGGCGACGAGATTCTCGTCTACAGTGCGGTCAGTCGAGTTTAGAAGTATTGGAAAAGAAGTAAAAGTCCGAGTCCACAGGAAACTCGTAAAAAAAATGAAGAAATGAACAAAACGAGAGAACAACGGGATGCGTGACTCGTACGCAATTTCATCCTGTTCTCTCCGCGCACCGGTCCAACGGGATTTCAAAGCCCAGCGGGACATTACAAGAAAGCGCGACGAGAGCTAAACGACTGTAGACACATATATCTATATATAAATTGTATTATGTACTAATATATTTTTATTTGTTTATTTTATTTATGTATTTATATATACATTTATTTATACATTAAAAGGAAAAAAAAAATTTAATGGTTAATGGTAAAAATGGTCAGGATAGTTTTTCTTTTGTTTTCTATTTTTTTTTAATAAATAAAACAAATAAATAATACAAATAATAATATAATAGATAAAAATATATTTATTTATAGTATAATTTTCTACTATATGTATATATGAGCATTGGAAATAATGTTCCCCGGCTGAGTTTCTGTATATATGTATAAATATATGTTTGGTATACAATATGTTGGCCGTTTGTCGATCATGCGATGTCCCCAGTGGAAAAATACATCAACCGGAAAGCTCTTTTCTCATCGGGAATCTTTTCCTCCCCGATTGCTCGCGTACAGCTTGTTTGTCATTTGTCACATTTACAACGACTTACGGTCACCGGTGAAGCTGACAATATAAAGCTCCGAGGGAACACGAGACAAAAGTTCGACGGCGACGACTCGCGGAGTCTCGAAGTAACCATCGACGAGACCACGGTGGCTCGCACGGTGGCTGTGTGTTTGCGCAAAGCTTGTGGTATATATCGCGAAATGGGAATCGATTATCCACGACGCCGAGGGGAAACGAGTTCGTGGCGTCCGTACGTCGTCCTCGTAGTCGTTCGTTGTGTCGCTCGGGCAGCTGCAACACAAGCAGAAAAGCCATCGTGAATGACTCCCGGATTTTCTTTATACGATCTCTCACCGGCACCTGATCCACTTCGATACCATCTAAACCCCGCGATTTCTTCTCCCATCCGAGTTGGCGTATGTACCTGAATACTTGTCAAGTCTCTCTCTGTACCAGTAAAACTCCATATAGATTGTTTCGCGTGTAAAACGCGATCCCCGCGCTGGAAACTCTCATATACGGCAAACATGCGATCGGCGAGTGTCATACCGATCTATGATCCTCTTACTGTCGTAAATCTTTCTCCAGTGGAGCAGCTAATTCCCTCGTTCTCGGGAGAACGATTGAACTCAATTTTTTTTTTTTTTTTCGTTTCTCTTAATAAATCATTCCATAAATTCTTCCCGATAGTTTCGGTGTTACTGTTTTCACGGATAGAGTACTGATTTATCGTCGATTCTCCGTTTTACACGTCGGATAACTTACGAGGTGAAAAAAAATAAATAAATAAATAAAAACACGTGAAAATAAAAAATGTGTCTATCAGATCGAGAAAAATTATCGATGAATGACACCTCAGGTGTGCGTCATTATTTTTCTTTGACGTCAATTGCCGTTTTCTCACGCATCGACCATTGATCCAATGATTGAAGCAAAAAAAAATTTTTGGATTCCAACGGTTTATTTTTGCTCCATAAATATTCGTTATTTTATCTCCAATCACTACAAGACGACGAAGTATCAATACGCTATTGACCGCGTGCCGGAAAAGTGTGCGGAAAAATTCGCGTCTGACATAGATCGATATTATTTTTCTAACTGTTTTTATCATCGTATAAACACCAACGTCGAAGCGTTATAGAGAGCAGCACACATAGTGAGATTTATTAGCGCGCCTCGAGGCCTCTCCAAGCGCGCGCTCTTGCATGCTTGCGTAATTTCTCGACGATAGTGATGTATGTTTATTTAAGAGGCTTCCCCGTGTCTCTCATAGCGCGAGTGCGTTTTATATGTATACCTACGCTGTATATTACTCGTACATAACTATATATACAGTAAGAACGATGTAAATCAAACTGTGTGATGACGAAGAAAATTGTTTGGCGCGTGTCGCTCGTACGCTTTTGCTCGTAATTCATGAAAATGGGATAGTACTTCCAGTCTACGTCCTTACCGTCCCGTGCGCGTACGAGCGAAAGTTTTGCGCTTCGTACGCAACTCACGTTTATAATTTCCATCCGCAAAAAAAAAAAAAAAAAGATTTAAATGAATACGCGATTTAATGTTTATTAAACCTAAGAAAATTAATAATTTTATACCAGCGAGCAAAGAGAAATTCTCGCATAACTCGTTGTATCGAATCCGCAATTACAAGATCGTTTAAAGGACTATCACGGCGCCGCGACTTGCGCGCAACGCACACGCGTGTTTCGCGGCGGCACATCACCGCGGTAGATTCAAAACACGCGACCCCCGCGACTATCTCAGTCACGAGAGACGCGTAATAATTATTATACATACAGTCGTATACAGGGTACAGACACACGCTAACGTTATTACGTTTACACAAAACCGTTGCGCGTTGCTCTCGTAAAACGTCGATCCGTGACGAAGCTTGAAATTACTACCTCGTAAAAGAGACCCGGAGACTTTATATTGCTTCGGGGTAAAAATTTTCATCCATAGAGTATAACCGTTTGTTGCGGCGGTCCTTACCATCTGCGAGCTCTAAATTCACTTAAGTTATACTTATAATACAATTTCCTTCGAAGCTTTCCTGTTGCAACGAAGGCTTTGCCACGGGGTACCCAATGTGCGTGATGCAGTACGCTATACGCAATGGTTTAAAGTGTACTTCGCTTCTCGGAGTCGAGAAGGAAGTTGAAGAAAAATTATTGAGTGGCTGGCAGCCCTGGAATATGCGAGATAAGATCTTTCATCTTGAATCTTTCATAAATTCAGTCGTACGGTACTCGCACGGTTCACCTACGTATGGAGTCGAACTGTATCATCACCGGGACCGGGCGAACAATGAACGCATGAACAACATTAGTTAGAAATGTGTTGGACTATGAGAAATGCGTATCCGCGAACCGCGGAGTACAATAAGGAAACGTGTCGTATTATACCAACACATATATAATAACGGAGGCTTTGTGACTCGCGGCTCTTTATACTATATGCTCGCGTGAGTTTATGTCAACTCTTATTAATCGAGTACCGCATTCCTACGAGCCATCTGTGCCGCTCCTTCTGACTCGCTACTCGTCTTGACTGCAGTCTGTTATTCTTGTTTCGTATTGTTGAAAATTAAAGAAAGAAAAGGAAACATTTAGCTAAGAAAACATCGATTGAAAAGTTGTTAATTTGAAAAAACTTTTAAGGCGGTTTTATCGTTAGATTCGCAGAGATTAAGAGAGAATTCAAATAGTTCTCAATGGGATAAAATTTGTAAAAATACAAAAAATACACTGTAAAAAATAATGGTACATCGGAAATAAAAAATTGGTAACTATAATACGTTTAAACGGGAATTAAAAAAAAAATGTATATATATTAAGAAAAATTAACGAGTCATTTTTTGCTAAATAACTGTTAGGTCATCATAGATGGTAGAAAAACATAGACACAAAAATAATAACTTCACCGCAATGTCAAAACCATTAAAATTCTCCTTTTCAGTGACTCTATATTAATCTTCCAATTTTATCTCAGCCCTTTCCGTTTCATCTAATCCTCGTTGAGCGATAAGAAATGCCATGAGTTACGAAACTTTGAAACGCGAATGGAGAAGAGAAGAGATATACATCTTGTCTCTTTGCTCGAAATTTTTCTATGCTTCACGCGAGGAATTCCCCTTTCGTTTCTGCTTCGCTTCCCTTCGACTTATTCTCTTCCTGTATACAGTATCGCAGTATTCTATACAGTTGCATACTTTGATGCTATGAGATTCCTAATGGAGTTTACATTTATCCACGTATGGGTCCAATGGCGAACCTTTGCGTTCGCCATTACCTGAATCCCCGAGCCAATGGATTTTATGTATATACTCTTCGAAGAAGCAGAGAAACAGAGAGGAAGGTACAAGCTTTCTGCATTCGGTTTCGTTTGCAATCTTATGCTATAAAACGTAAAGCTATTCGCGGCATATAACTGTTGCACTTATGGGAGAGTTAAGGCCGCAGCGACGATATCGTAGTCGACATACACTATACATACGATCGTTGCCAACTTTTCTTTCTATCGATTTTTCTCATTTTTGAAAATGATTACGCTGTATATTTACCGTGTTGCAAAATTTTAATAAGCATTGGAACAGTTGGTATATGAGAAAATAATACGAATAAATGCGCACATGCGTCCAAATCTTATACTATACTTAAACTTAAAATTATTCGCGGTCATTATAGAAAAAATATTAAGACCGGAAAATCGGCATCATTAGTCGCTGTACGTGATCGCAGCAGCTGTTCCATCAGTTTTTATTGATTTTGTATTAAACTATATATTTACAGACTCGCGAAGTTTTAATAAGCATGGAAAAAGCTGGTTATATACGAACTCTTATTAAAGAAACTGTGAAGGCGAATAAATTTTCACACGCTTTGCAATTTTACGCTATAAACGTAAAAACTATTTACGATATATAATTATTGCGCGTAGTTTGTACGTTGCCTACGTACGATCGGCTCAAAATTTCTTTTCCATCGATAAAAAAAAAAATTACGCTGTATAGTTCAGTGTTGCAAAGTTTTAATAAGTATTCGCAAAGAGGTATATTAAAAATTATTAAAGCGAATGTGAATTTGCACACGCGTTGCCGAGAGGTAAACCATTTACTCGCACTCAACCATAATTTCCCGCGAGTTAATGACACGCTGTCGATGTTAATTGCTACCAGGAGGCCATCGCACTAATCACGACGCTACTCTCTTGTCGCATGAATACGAGTGAATTAGAAAGGGGGGCAGGAGGTAAATGCCATTGGGTTATAGGCGCTATGGGCAATGAAATAGTTGCATGTACTTCTCGTGTACAACGTGTATGTATCGGGGATAAAATTGATAGAAGTTATGCAGAAGCCATAGAAAACTGTGGAAAGACAGGTTGATCTTTCCGAGAGACATCGAACCCCTGAATCAATCACTATCTCGCTTTGCCAAAGACTACACGGCGCCGAGCAACTCTGTCGTCTGCTCGTTAACGAGTTTCTGTGTTGCAAAGCACCTCTTGGCGTGTGTACACTAGACATGTCGGACGTTTGCGAGATTCGACACGGAAAAGTCATGCGTGTTACCGGTGAGATGCCGTACCGCGATGTCTGCTGGACAGCAGCAAATTTCTCCTGCAAACTACAATTTTGTTTCTTTATATATACGTATGTATCTTTTTTTTTAATTGATCTCGAGTTGCAAGTAAAATGAGATTCAATATCAAGAGCTTCGAAGGTATAATTTTCGCAACATTTTTTTTTATGAAATTTTAATTTCAAACTGTTGAGAGATTCAAACTATAATTATGTATTTTATTTAACGATCTCAATATTGAAAATGAAAGAAAAAAAAGGGGTTGCGTCGGCTTCGAAGTTATAATTTTCAGAAATTAAAAATGCAACATTTCTGTTACTTTTGAACTGCCCACCGACTTCGACTTCAAACTGTTATTACATTTAATTTTAATTAGTAAGCACGACGATGAGCATTTTTCAAAAAATTATCCGCGTTCACTTCATTAAATCAGACAATTCATATGAAAAATTCATTACATTTTTATTTACTTTAAACTGTACAGCGCTTTCTTTCTTCAACGTTTACACATTTAAGATAGAAGAAATTCTATTTTAAAGGGTGTAAAATCGTGAAGTTAGTCATCAACGTGTTTTTATCGGGAAAATCAGTGACTATCGCCGAACAAAATGGGATCGAAAGTTGAACCCTCGAACTTTGATTATTGTGGGAAATGATAATGCAAAGATATCCGCAGCACGAATCGTTGTGCTTATGGAGTCTCTAGTAGGGCATAGAAAAGAGAAATAAGGATAAACAAATGTATATACTATAGTATATATATATCTTTCTCTGTCTCGAGGGCGAGCGAACAGGGAGGGCTTCGGGTCTCAGCATAGTTATTGCCTTCGTTACTATCGCAATGTTTATCTCACCGTCGCAATATCTCGAGGTTACCTTTTTACGGGACACACAACGAGAGAGTGCCGTGAGGACCCGCGAGAGTTCTCGGGAGTTATGAACCTGTGGGCTGTTATAGCGCCCAGTTCTCTCCCAGTCTATGCCTATAGAACATCGCTACTACTACTACTATATATATACACCGCAACTTACGTGTATACGTTTTCCACTGTATCCCTAGATGAGGGAGCATAATACAAGTCTAAGAGAAACGAGAATCGAGGGTTCGATGCACGAAGGAGAGAGAACTCTCTCTCGTTTATTCTCTCGCGCGGCCGAACTCACGGTGCGATAGTGCACCGTAACGTTGCTGCGATCTATACATATGTCAGGCCTATCGTGGCCACGTCTATTACGATTCTCTCTCGTGCACCGAGCACAGAGCCTATACGGTGAGAGCCCACACCGCGCGGCGTCCTTTCTGCCTCTTGTTCTCTCTCCGCGCGCAGTCAGGCGCTCCGCTAAAATAAATTATATTACGCGACAACTTTGATATTGGAAAGTTAACGGTTCTCGCGATGATCGATCTCGCGTTCGTGTGAGTACATTGTAAATTTGAAAAATGTGAGAAAAAAAAAAAAAAAAGTTTGTCAGAAGTGGGATTCGAACCCACGCCCTCAGAGAGGACCAGAAATCCCATCTAACCCGTGTTTAACAGGCAAGGCATGGTTACCTTGAGTCTGGCGCCTTAGACCGCTCGGCCATCCTGACATTCGTGATTATGAGTGAAAATAGAGTCTACATCAGCAATAATAAACCTATTCCGCGATTGATTTATGATTTTTTCATTATTATTGTGACTTATTATTATCATTTTAATGAATATCTGAGATAATATTTATCAATAATCATGACATTAATTTTTTTATCGATTAGTCATAATATACATATTTTCTATTTTTAGAAGCTAAGCGATTAAAATGCAGTCGGAATATCTTATCCCCTATTAATTTATATATCGAATTCTATAAATAAATTAAAATGAAATAATGATTAATAATCCTGATTATTATTTTTATTAATTCTTTTTATGTTTATAGAATTCGATATATTTATTAATGGGGTATAGAATACCCCTACTCCGTTTTTTCGATTTTATTAATTATTGACAATTATAACAATAATGATAATAATAATCAATTTTATAGAACGGAAGAACGTAACTAACATTATTATTTAATACGTAAAATAATGTGACTTGCGCCCTTCTGGCATTCAGCACTGCATACAATTTAAATTGATAACTACAAAAGAAATTCTTGTGTGGTCCAACGACGCCTCCGCTCTGTGTTGATTGCATCAGAGTTATAGAGTCATTATCGTTCCTCTCAACCAAAATTTTATTATACTCAGTGTACCGTAACAAATTGTCTCTATTCTAAAACGATTCGTCCGCAGCATCGTTAAAAGTTTGTAAGCTTCAGTTAGGAAGCAGACGCTCACGGGTTTGACGCACGTGGGAGTTGAGATAACACCGTTCGAAGTGTCCATTTCCTCTTATCTCGATTTCGTTATTACGACAACCATTAAATCAGTTTCTATCCGATGCGTGGAATGTCGTTATCGTATTAAAGAAAAGAAAAACAACCACATGCTGATACATTAACCGTTTAGAACCGGAAAGGCACATCTGAAATCATTTCAACATTTAAAAGAAATGAACTTCGGCCCTTACGTTTCTTGGCAATCGTTACACAGCAGAATTTCATCGGAAAACCGGTACGCGCATTCATGAATGCAATTGCTTCGATATGCATATTATACAGATAGACTTAGTATCGTAGAAATTGCATTACTTAAAAAAAAAAGGTTTGTGTTTTTTTTTGTACTTTCTTTTTTTTTTTTAATAGCGCTAAATGAGGTGCAAAGAAACGGCTGAATCCTTGTTGGAAAAGTCGGCAACGGCGCGGTGTGTAAGCGAGGATGGAATTAATAGCTCCCCACGGACCGGTGAGCGTGAGCGTCTGTTGTCGGTATATCTTCTCTGGTTGCTTGCCTGCTATACCGGAGCACTCTTCTCTTTTTGCCGCTCGTTCACCGAGTAGACGATCCGTACGGTTTCGCAGCGTAAGACTGTGTCGGGTCTTCCATTACCGGACAACGAAGCGAGTATCTATATGCCATAGAGAACATAGAACGAACCGGTGGGGCATCCACTCGTCATTCGAGAGATACTAGTTGGGCGATCTTCGATCGAAGCTCTGCACTATATATACTGTGCAATACTGTGCACCTGGAAGGGAAGATCCTGCATCATATCGAATGCTGAGAAACTAAGGGGCCTATTCCGCATTGTTTTACGTCCGAAGATGTGTTTTTTAGGCCCTTTTGTTTCTTAGAATACAATATTAGCGAAAGATCGACTATAGATTCAGCGAGAAACTTCGGACTCGCCGATCTCGAATAGAGAACCTCACAGCAGGATGCACTTTTAATTGGGTTAAATAGATGTTTGCCTCGTTGCACAAGGATCTACAGTAGACTTTGCACTACTGCGTGTCTTTTATAATTACTATCATAACTACTATGATGAACATTTTTGTTACAATTTTTTTGTTTTTTTCGCCATCGATAAAACAAAACTTCAACGTATCTTTGTCAATTTTTTCTGATTTTTTTTAACCCATTTTTTTTTTGTCACTCGAATTATTAGAATATTAACCCTTAGTCAGTACGCTAGGAATTCGAAGGCGGAGTCTAAAATGAAATTTTCAAAAATGTGATCACACGTCTCAATTTTTCTTAATAACTATTTTTCTTATTTGATTTAACTAATTATTGGGTTACGACACCACAAAAAGTATCCCTGAAGAAATAAAAAATTCGGAAGAGGGTTAAGAGCAAAAATGAAGATTAAGCTTCAAAAAGCTCCAAAAACTTCAAGAAATTCTCTTCTAAGATCGCGATGAAGCTGATCAATTTTTCGCACTTTAGGTTCGATAGTTCCGAGCAAACTATGTAATAAGCAGTTCAGCTTTACCATGCGATCTATACTTTTAATATCCATAGGCTTGCATTATAGTAAAGTATAGACAGAGAGATTGTAGAACAAGAAAGAAACGAGGGAATGAAGATTCCATGCGATCGCAGTTGAAAGCGATAGTAAATTGTAGAGTTTGCGTTTGACCCTCTGGGCAGTCTGGTCAAGCGAGCGCGAGCAAGCAGCAGCAGCAGCAGCATCTCAAGCAGCCCCTTCGTCCGATATTCTCGACGAGGAAAGTTTCCTCCTCGACGAAGTGGCGAGGCGAGAGGAGTTAACGAAAGATAGAATATAACGTGGCGAAGGGACGTGCAGAAAGTTCTTCCCCGGTCGGTGCTGGGTGTTGAGTATCGTCACGTTCCAACGAGGAGATAACTCGAAAGTGTTCGAGCACTTTATGCCCGCTGCCTGTTTCCTCTCCTCGGTGATTCTTCTTCTCGCTGCGGCTGCTGTTGCTGCTTTTTGCCCACTATCCGAATCTTTGTGAATTTGCGACTTATTCTCGTGCATAAAAAAAAAAAAAAAAAAAAATTCCTTTCGATTCCGCATACGTGCTTTGCTAAAAGTACTCTCGAGGTACCGTGTGTGTGCGGCTCAGAAACGATCGTCGAGTACAAAAAAAAGAAAATCCAAAACTTTCTTGTTTTCCCCTTTAAGCCCAAGAACAGTGAAATAAAATCCTTGACCGCATGTTCGGAACAACTTGGGTGTTTATATAGGTGCGTGTATTGTACACGTGTGTGTTACCGTCTGTAACTACATTGTACAAGTGTGTTACCACCTATAACTACAGTGTTATACTATATACTCGCCGTACACTATAGTTGAACGTACTTTGTTCAGTGGAGATCTTTCTCGAGTACTCAAGACAAGAGATAGAGTCGCCCGGAGAGTTCAGCGGTAATTAAAACGACGAGATCTTTCAGCGGACTCCTCAACAACTTGGCACAACCGAGGATACTCCTTTCTCGTTACAATTCCACGTTAATTACTCTCTCAAGTATGTACACCACGGTCCGACTCTCTGTACACGTGTATTATTTTCTCCAGTATATCAAAGACTCGGATACAAAGGAGTAATCTTATTTTTATTTTTTTTATTTTTTATTTCGCGACATTACGAAGCTTGCGAATGTCGTTTTTGCTGCTTGTAGGTTAGTTACTTCTTTAAAGAGTACAACGAAGAGTTGAAATAGCTTTCTATAATGGTATTATCTTCATGGAACGATTAATTAGCGAATCGACGCGAAATAATGAAAAATTACTGCGCGTTGTCTTCAATCAGCGGATATTAAAATAGTGCCTTAAGGGTGGGGAAAGCGATCGAGTAGTTTCTTCGTGAATTCTTTGTAGATAGCGTTTCTTCGCTGATTATGGTATAATGGTCAACGCCATATGGCTTACGGTCTGACCTGCTGTCGTCGAATTATCGGTTTTCCTGTCTCCTGCAGTTCGGACTGCTTTCTTTTTTTTTTTGTCTGTATCGGGCAAAAATAAAACTATTATTGCCCCTGAGAGAGAAGAGAGCAGTTCCGTTGAACTAAAACTAAAAAAAGATCCAGAATGACCGGCCTCTCCGCCCTTCGAACATTGTGTCGAAGTAATGCAACTGTGTGCTACTCACGGCTGCAATACCGATCGACAAAACGGATAAAGAATGAATAAAACTGTTCGCGTCTATGGCGCGACGCACTTGGATTTCCTCCTTACCGGACCCGTGCAAACATAGATTCTCCCGCGCGAACTCTCTTCTTCCCCGTACTAACGCCTTCCCCCAACAAACCCCCTTTCCTCCTTCTTTGCCGCAATGCTCTTCCTCCCTTTTCAACCTCGTTAACGAACTGGATAAATTCGTGATTTACGATACGAGCAGACGAGAGCGCGAGAAGCATACCTACGATGTTACACGCGTCTGTTTTGTCACGATGAAAGATGATGATGGTTGGTCGCGGCGGTGGCGAAAACTCCCGAGTACGAAGCTTGTACTTCAGAGTATCTATATATGTGCACATGTGCAAAAGGTGCAGCGGAGTGGAGGGGGTTGGGGGGAGGATACATTGCGAAAAAGAATCAACAGTGTTTGTCAGATCGTAAAATATGCTATAGGCATCGTCATTACCATAGCCCTGTAGGTACACGAGACCGAACCGGAGTTATACTCTTGGCGACAGGCTGCTACAGTAAAATCGCTTAATGAATTTTCATCGACAGAGGGATAAGGCACTGTCTTGAATCATATTGCACGTGCTCGTGATGCAAAACGATCGTCTTTTTGTACATTGGGCTTCAGATTGATCGTTGAATTACGGTTTTCTGACGTCATTTTTTAATGCCCATTTTTCGAACGCGGAATGACGGTCATTTTTCATCGACACAGCTGACGAAAAAGATAACCAAAATACCTATTTCGTTGTATCATAATGATCACTCATTTGTTGGTTATGAATCCATCAGTATTATGCAAAACCGCAATTTGTCCCAAAAACGCAGTCACGTCGCGTCACGTCATCCGTAAACTTACGAGATCGCAACTCTACCCACGTCCGATTTTTTTTTTTTTTTTTTACGAGGAAAATGAACAATCAATCCCCCGAACAAAAAAAAACATCCGAAAAGAATATGTAAGAAGCGAAATGCAACGATGAATCGCTATATTGACTGTGTCGTAACACAGTGATTTTCATGGCGACGCGGAGTCGTTAAAAAGTTTGTTACCGTTGACAATCATCGGTCTCTTTTGCATCGTCTCAGCAAGGCTTCCGAGTGACGGAGACGCGCTCTGCTAATGCTCTCGCGCGTCGCTCGAGAGGCTGAAGACTGCCGGTAGAGAACCGAAGAGAGCATCGTAACGTAACGCCCGAGCATCAAAGCAGAGTTGTTTAGATAGGATATACCCTCAAGACAGATCCCCCTCTGAAACGACTCTTCACAAGTCATTAGGTATTCTCTGCCTCGAGAACTCCTCCTTCTCTGAGCTCCTAGAAGGTTTCACCAACCACACGCTTCCTCTTCATTCTTCTTCTTCTTCAATCCTTTTTTATCCTATTTCTTCTGCTCTTCGGTTCGTGTCGTGAAGACACGTTGCAACGCTATGCCTCGATGACGAGATTCTAACGAGATTCCTAACTCCCATCGTACTGATGACTACCCTGACAAATGAGAAAAATTACTTACGCGAATAAAAAAAATCATAAAAAAATGCTATTCGAGATAAGCGTTTTCTTCGCTTGAATTTTGAAGGAAAGAAATGAAACAGCTTCAGTTGTTGACGGCTGCGATGAAGGAGACGACGGTCTCCAAGACACTTAACCAGGTTTAACCAACGTTAACGTCTCGAACGTTCGCACCTATTTACTGATAATGAAAGCGTGTCGATGTATAGCCGTGAGAGATGCGGGTAGATCAGTATAGCTGTGTGTGTCCTCGCTGAGCATCTCGACCCTTTCAACAAAAGCTTCGCGACACGCCTCGAGGAGCGGAATAATAATTACGAGACTCGCAAAGAACACGAGTAAATTTCTTTATTTTATTTTTCTCGTTGACTTGGCTCGTTTCACGCATCGCTAACTTTGCCACGCGTGCGGCGCGCTTCGTCGAGAGTTTGATAATAAAAAGCCGAAGAAGGAGAGCATCAAGGTGCGAACTCGCTTTTGTCATCCGACACCGCGCGTGGCTGCTTCCGGCTGGAAGAATTTTGCTCTGAGCAAATCGCGCGGTGTCCGATCCTTTTCGATCAACCTATCAAGTTACCTTCGGTATTATAATCGCAGCGGGGCTTCGTTCGTCGGATTCTACACATTTGTGCATATTGATTCCAATTTTTTTTTTTTCTTCGGATGTGCAATCAATTTTAAATGAGAAATATTTTCTCCGAACGAGAAAAATTAAATGATTTGACGACCAATGGCATTTCTACAGTAGCAAGAAAAAGAAAATCTCAGCTTCACATCTTCGATTTTTTTTATTTTTTATTCCCATCTCCGAGCTTCGGCATCGCCTCGCATAGCACCGCTATGCCGGCCATTACGGTGTTAACGACGGGACGCCCCGGAGACTACTACCCTTTACGAGAGAAGACAGCATCGGAGGCTGCAAGAGTATATATAAGAGAAAGAGATACCGGAGACTCGAGAGAGAGAGAAAACCACGAAGTTGTTGCGGACGTAGCACTAAAAATGGCAGATCTCCGGCCGCCTCCGCCTCTCTCTCTCTGTCTCTCGTCTGCGGCTCGCCGCGAAGAAAAATTTTTCTTTTTTTCTCGACTCGCACGATGAACAGAGGCCGGCCGCGCGCTTCCTTTGCAACATTCTCAGCGCAAAACTACGCAGTGTAGAAAAATAATCGAAACTTTATTTTATTTTTTGTTCTTTCAGTTTTCATTCGTAAAACGTTCGCTAACCACAATTGGCTATGGAGAAATTTTTTTTTTTTTTTACATTTTTTTTTTTCGTTTATTTTTTTCGAAGTCGAGATGGGATTATACGACCAGTGTATTCGAGTACCGACTCTCGAGAGAGATCTCGGTCTCTTCGCCGTCGTATAAAATAAATAAATAAATAAATAATGGCGATCTCAGCTCAATTTGACTCGGTGCATCGTAATATCGTCGCATTTTCCATATATAAGCCGAAGCCCCAATGATCTTCCCCACTGGTTACATCCGACAAGATCTTCTTCTATATCTACCATCATAAATATCTGGATTGGCAAGAGAAAATCGACGCGCGATCGCCGGATCGAGATGACCATGAGGTACACGGGGGTAATCTCTTCATAGCGTCGAGATTACTACAATTTCATTAGCGCATGTCTCTCTCGCCTCCTCGATGTTATTGGCCTCCCATCTCTCAGGACGAAACAGCAGCTTCAGTTCAGAAATGCCATATAAACGAATAAATGTGTTTCAGCCTCCACATTTTTCTTTTTTTTTTCGTTCATTTTTTTTTCTCCATCGTATACGAAGCAACAGCAGCGAAGATTATGATAATCCTGTGCACATGGTAAAACTTTCGTTCGGTTAAATCCTCCAATAAAATTCTTCTCGTTCTACGCTCACGCCATCATCAACCCCGGTGCGGGGCTTTTGCTCGAATATTTCCATCGTTTCTTCCGCGCGTGGTACGGAGTTGATTCATACATTCGCTCACGGAATAATAACTGCGGAATTCAAGACTCATTCTCTGCTCACTCTTCCTTTGTATTCTTTTCAATTTTTTTTATATTTTTTTTTTCTTATAAAATAAACAGAGATGCTTTTGTACACACGGCGAGGCCCTGTTTCGCGAGGGAGAGAGAGTACAATTTCTAAAGCTCCGAGAGACTGAGTCGCCCGGAGCGGACTACTATTTATGCGTTTCGTATGCGGATCGCGTAGGTTTCCATACGTAAACCATACGTATCCGGCTGGTCAGCCAGAGAGCGCGGGCGGGTGGTCACTATATCCTCTCCCCCTTCGTATGCCACACGAGAATAGTTTACTCTATAGATATACAAATGCATATACAGGTCGATACAGAATAAACATCGAATCCGCTTTTCGACAGAAACCTTATCCTACGTAAAAAAAATAACGATAGTAGCATATCTTTAAAATTCGAACGAATTATTTCATCGGAATAAAAATCACGTCAATTAATCATTTAAATCGGAAAAATATCATTCTTATAGCTGTTATTGTTGTTATTATTAATTTTTTTTTATTTCCAACATAGTGTTTATCGTAATTTTTTTTTTTTATGGAAATTAATGAAAAAAAAACACGTTCGATATTTATTGTGAATCACCCGGTATGTATATAAATATCCTTACATGTATATATGTATAGTATATATATCCTGTGCACCAAACAGCTGCAGGCTTCGCTTGGGCTGTATAAGGAAATTTGTATAAACGCGCGCGTGGCGTTGAGCATACAAAACAGGTGATACCTTACAGTCGGGAAGTTCTTTCTCTTATTCGGTACGATTAATGTTTCTTTAGACATCTTTTTTTACGATTCTTTTTCTTCCGTTTAGAAAGACTAGAAGCTCTTTTGTATATTGAATTTTGATTTTTGTGTATTTTTATTATTTTTTTTATTATGCTTGACACGTTACAAGATTATAAAAGACTGAGAAGAAGATACTGTACTCTATGGACCAGAAGTCTCGGTCGCGTGATTCGCAATTTACAATCTCTTTCGCACGATACCTACGCGAGGGTTATATGGGGGGTTATATGGTGTGTAAGCGTAATACAGTCTCGATGTGTGGCCTCCGCCGTCATATAGCGGAGGTGCCAGAGAACCGTCGGAAGCATATAGTCGGTCGGGTATCCCCACAGCTTCCGTGGCGTCTTCAAGATCACCGTCGAAAGATTAACGCCCCGTCGTACTCCTCTTTGATGCATACGCGCGCTTTGCAACCGGAACTCTTCTCGCGCTCTGCGAGTAGTACATACCATCGTCCATGCATGCCGTCATCTTCCTTTCAGAAGGACCGTATCTCTTCTTTGCCGGAGCGAAGGAATACGAGAATTCGAGAACCGAGTTATTCGTTTCTCCAAGCGGATGCGCAAATATCAAATTAATGAGAAAGTCACACGCGAATTTCACATATCATTTTTTACCGTTGACAAATCGGAAAAAACACTTTGCATTTTATTATCCTTGACAAACTGGAAAAAACACTTTGCATTTTATTATCCTTGACAAATTGAAAAAACACTTTGCATTTTTTATCCTTGACAAATTGGAAAACACCCATCGCATTTTGCAAACATGCAAAAGATAAGTAACTCGTAGTTTTTTTTTACGACGCCTATTAAACAACTTTAAGATTAATATGGCATATCGAAAAATTCTCGATGTATCAACGCTCCGGGATCTGTTCCGTCGAGTAAAAAAGGGATGAAATAACCGGGTGAAGATTTCCTTTAAACTGCAGTCGAACAAACACTTCGCATTTTTCAAAAACTCCAAAGATAAGCCGTACGCCAGCTGTAATTTCTTTCCACGGAGCTCTCTGTCTTAACTTTGTGATAAATGAGATAAATCAGACATTTCTTAATGATTAACAGCACTCAGGCTCTCTGCGGTGGAGAGAAAAAAAGAGGGTTAAAAAAATGCCGCGGAGATTTCCTCTGACCCGCTGTGAAAAATCATTCTTATCCGATCGCCTCAATCACGGAGCAGGAGGGAGGGGAGGGGGGAGAATCATTAAATTTTGTAGTGGCACGCGGGCGTAATAATCTTCTCATGATTTCTCTCTCATTCTCTCGAGGTTTGTCCAGCCGACCGTGAACCATCGAACGCTAGGCACATCATACATACATATATACTATATAGCGAAGCCTCATCCAACTGAACCCGCGCCACAGCGCACGTGAAAATTAATGACTTTAGCTTCGATGATGGATAGTCGGAAGCCGGACTCTCGTTCCCTTAGCTCTCCAGTCGGCTTAAGCCGCATAAGTATAACTATAACTCGCACCCCCCTGCCCCCCTCCCCACTTCAACTCTTCGTCTCTCGAAACCCTCTTCGTTCCTCCGAGCTCCAGCTACAACTTTTTCCTCAGATCCTCAGAGAAGCGAACGAGCTCGTGCGATCTTTCAGAGCATCTGTGCGGATCCTGTATACGCGATCTATCTATCTGCTTCTTTTGCATGGCTCACGAGTGCGCAAGTACGGTAGAAAACGATATTTTTCCACACTCGAGAAGAGCGAAGTATCAGGAATGAAGTTACGGATTATTATAGCTCTTGTACCGCAGAGTAACGCGTGTACGCTCTCGGACGAGAATGCCCGGGAGAGTTCTTCATGCATATCTTTCAAGTGTTTCGCTATACGTATCGGCTCTCCGTCGACTTCAACAGCCTCTCACGATCGATGGATCGGTGGGCACGGGCTATTTCTTTCACGACACGTTCGCTACATCAATGAGGAACGTTTTAACATTTTTTTTTCGACGGGACCAGCAAACGATTTCGTGCTGTGAGACGATCTTTCCGCGATCGCGAGGTAATTGCGACGCCCTCGATATACGACAACGTTCTCCTCCTACCGCGAAACGATGCATCGGGCATTCTTGCGAATTCTTCTTGAATTCGTAAACGTGTGTACACGTACGTCGGCGAATGGAACGCCGAGAAGGAACCATGAACAATTCTGTTTCCATTCTCTTTGCGCACTTACCCTATATCTCTTGTGGTTTTTTTTCTCGTTACTTCTGTTTTATTTTTCCGCGAGCGGCGATTTAACGACAAAATCACGTTGAGTTCACTGGTCGCTAGCAACGCGAGAATTAGCCCCGACTAACCGTCTTCACGGAATAATACACCGCCTAATTTGCGTGCAACCCTCGTATAGCCACGTTGGAGTATATACTGAGAGCGAACAAAGGCGAATCGCCGAGGCACGCTCTGCTGATGTTTCGCGTGTATGTATAGTACATACGAATAGTTCGGCACGGTAGTCGTAAGAAGGATCCTCCTTCGATCGAGGGATCCTCTTTGGATCACTAAGCGTGGTGGCCCCCACCCCCTCCTTCGCTTATACAGCAAAATCGCCACTTTTAACCGTTTAATACCGATTTAACGCTTTATCATGCTCATCGTGAATCATTCGTAAATAAAAAAAGAGAGAAATTGAATCTCCACGGAGCTGTCCGACACGTGGCTCAATATACAAAGACATTATTCTCGCTTAAAAAAAAAAAAAAAAAAAAAAAAAAAAAAAAAAAAAAAACGAATTTACTACTCACACGACTCCCGAATTATTAACGTCAACGGTTGGCTAAGCGGATGAAGCAATTAAGGAGTTTTTTCGTTATTTTTTTTTGCCCTCGATTGGGAGACTCGAATTCCCTTCGCTCGAGGTAATTTGACCCCAGTTGGTAACAGGTGTTCTTCCTGCCAAAGAGGATCGCTCCTGTACGTGTTTCGACGAAAAAAATTATCATTTTTTTTTCTTCGTATTTTTCATTTTATTTATTTCTCGTATAGTACATAAAGTTATGAGAAAAAGTGGTTCAATCATTCGAAACGATTTCATTAAGAGAGACCTGAGGTATAACAGGGGTATATACGCTATATCCGGTTCTTCGAGAAAAGGCAAGCGAGATCCTTAAAGGGTAAAACAACCGTGAAGAATACATACGTACATAACGTATATGTATACATAGGTGGGACGTATACAACTGCAAGATATAGTATAAAATGAACGTCGAGTGAGCGCGCGAAGAAACGACGATCGATAGAGGAAGCCGATCGATCGTACGGTAGAGAGAACAGAGCACGTGTCGAATCTCGTTTAACAACGGCTCTCCGGCTCGTTTGGACTTTCAGCGCGGCTCTCCTAACGACCTCGTTTTCCAGAGCAGATTCACCCGGACGGTTTACACTATACTGCTTCTGGAATCGATGTTCTCGCGGCTGCTCCTGCGGTTTTCTTCGCGATCTTTAACTTCAACTTCTCAACAGATCTGTTACGTGACTCTCTACCGGAATGTGGTTTGATCTCGAAAAATGTCTTCAAGTTCTGAATCACAATTCGTGCCATAAATTTCTTATTTACCGAGCGACCAATCAGTCGATTTCCGAATGAAATTTTTGTTACGTTGACTTCATCAAAAATCGCCCGACTTGTCCAATTAAAGAGTGCGATCTAAACAGATATTAAAATTCTGCGACTTCCGAATGAACATTCGGTGTAATGAATTTTTTATTTACCGAGCGAAGAGAGAAACTACTTTTTACAACTTTAACTTCGTTGTTCAAGTGCAGAGTTCGATCTAAAAGAATCGCGATTTACGAGTTCTTACAAATGAATTTGTAATCGATCGCCGAAACGGACGACGAGATTTTCGAGGCATTTTTGGTCATGTCTACCCGTTTTTTACTGTTAGATGTCCGAAGAATTTCGCTGTACTTCGCGTACTTCGCCGTGCGGAGGATCGATCAGTAAGCAGTTCAGCTCGAGCTTTTGTGCTGTGGGTTGCTTTACAGAAATGGTACACACAGCGAGGCAACAACAAAGGAAAAAGACACGAGACGTATGCCCTGAACGAGTAAGAATGAGTAGGACGAACGAGCGAAGGAGTAAGAAGGAGGAAAAAAGGGACGCAGGGGGAATGAAGGTATAAGACGTCTGCAACGGCACGGGTCTCGTACCTGCCGGCTGGCAAACGGCTCTCCCCCCGCGGGTTCTCGTTCGCTCGTTCTCCGACTTGTCCTGGTCAATGAACCGTCGCACGTACACGCGACAACCGTCTCTCGTTTGGCTCTCTTTCGTTACTTCTCTCTGAAACGGTCTTGCGATCCTTTGGTACCCCGGCATATCGGCGATCGATCAATAAATTGATTATTGAAGTACCGCGACGAGAAAGCTAAATAGTCGGACGTAAAAAAAAAATGATTCTGTTCCTTATGAGATATTTGCAAAGTTCCGACCGCTATACTTTTGTATCCCTTAACGATTTCTCCCTCAAAAAAATTTTTAAAAATAAAAGTTCAACAAGTGAAATTCATTGAAATTATGAAAACTTTGTTAAAAGGGCCGAAGGAAAGGGTTCGAAGGTATTCGCGATCGTAGGTAATCCACGTCGGAACTTAAAAAAAAAATGTTTTTAGTATTTACCATTAATAAAACAGTGTTTTTCTACCATAATTAGCAAAGTAACAATTTTTATGAGAGTCGACGGATGCGGAATAGATTACGAATACCTTTCGTACGTCAATAATGGTGGAAACATCATAAAAATTGCTACACGGATATATAATGAGGGATGTTTACGCGCAGAGCCGCGAGCGATTATTACAACGTCGGAGCGATATTATGCAGCTGTTCGCAAATTAATACTATTTTACAATTATGTAAAATTCTCTCTGAATTCGTATAAAAAAATGTCCGTCTATATAATTTCCCTCTTTTCGCCCATCACTTAAAACCCGTTTCAAAAACTGTCATTATCAATTTATCGCTTTCTCAATAAAAAATGTTTCGCCTTCACTTTTTCAAGACCAATCGTCTGAAATAAATAAAAGTTCTTTTTCAATTTTTATCAATATTTCGATATTAAAAAATCTTAAAATTTCTTAATTTCAAAAAATCTTTAAATTAAAAAAAAAAAAATATTCAAATTTTGTCAATATTTCGATTTAAAAAAAAAAGAAACTTTTTTTTCTTACACACAAACTTTCAACACCGATGACGAAATTCGGTAGTCACGAGAAAATAAGGAGGTTTGCTCTCGGCGACGTCGTTGATGATATCGCGTTTTCATGCCCGACCGACGGTGCCCCGAACGTCGTCGACGGCGTGATCTCGATTCTCGAACTCGGCTCGGCTCCGTCTCTCGGAACTTTATCTCTCCCACGTAGTATAACAGTACGACTATCTCCCTTTCGCTCATTCCTTTGAGATACTACAACCGAACGACCCGGAACGACGTAGTCCACCTACGTGTACCTCACACACAGCGAGGTAGAGAGCCGCGCCAAGCGAGCGAGAAACTCCTGGAGGGCAAACCCGGGCGAGTCAAGTCGGAGACTGGGGTCTCCCACGTGAGTCTCTCCGAGAAGATAAGGACTTCTCGGAGGTTGGAAGGGTCCGATATGGGTCCCAATACAGGACTCGGTCCGGTAGTCGCGAGCCCAGCAGCGGCCTCAGCAGCAGCAGCAGCTCCTTTTGCCCTCCTGATCTAAATTGAATGGATCCCTTGTGATGTAGTACTCTCGAGCGGTTTCTTAACCGACCTCTCCTCTATATCCACACTGTACACACTATATCCACGAGGATACGAGAGACACGGTGTATAAACTCGTGGAATAAAGGCGTGCGAACAAGGGGTGCCGCCCACGATAACCCTTGGAGCACTTGGCTACCACTCACCGCCTTCGACTTGCACAACGCGATACACACATAACTTGCACCGAGCAAAGAGTTTATTTTTAGTTAACAACCTTATAGTTCGATATGGCGAATTATTTGGTTGTTGGTTAATAATAATAATAATAATAATAATAATAATAATAATAATAATAATAATTGGGCCAAATGGAAGTCAACAACTTTTCTTATCAATTCGATATATTGATAACAACAACTTTATCGTTATCATAAATAATAATAATGATTTTTATTTTTTTACTATTATATTATTTTTTTAAATTATAAATCATATATATAAAATATAAAAAATCGATATTAACAAATATGTTTTAGTAACAGCTGAATATTTATTTCGCCATTTCGAATTATCGATTTGTTATATTTCACGGGTATAAATTTCGATAAGATTTCACGTTTGCATTAAAAAAAAATCATTTGGCATGCCGACGACTAAAATGGCCATCGAATATCCTCGTTTCATGTTATAACGAAAAACAAAACATTGAAAAAAAAAATTAAATCTCTTCATCAGATAAGTTTTATCTTCATTCCGGATACTATGGACTGTCGTATATGCAATTGCCGTAGTCACTTGTCCGTATCGAGTTTCAGCAGTTCCCGAGTTTCTGTTACAATTATCGAATTCTGAGAATCGTCTCGGATCTTCGATGGTAGTCCTTGCAAGAAGTTGAACTTCGTAGCCGCGTGGTAGAGGCCCGCGGGAGAAACTGGATGACGCTTAATGCGGAGCCAAGAGGAGAGCATATGCTGAACAGGAATTGCTCGAAGGGTTTCGATCTTGTGCTCTCGTAAGCCAAGAAAATAGTAGTTAGATGAGAAACATTCTCGAGTCCCTTTGGTTCGAGATCGCTGGAGCGGTACCATATATTGAAAGGATTAATCCCGTTAATCCGCCTCATTATCCATTGCTCCATAAACGCGCGAGAAGCGAGAAAAAAAAGACAAAAAACAAAAAGAAAGACACCCTGTAAATACTGCTTCTGGACACCCGTCTCGTCTCGTCTCGTATAAATTGGTAACTTGTACAGAGATTTGTTTATAAGGATTTATGTGAATTCACGAGTCGATAGCGGGAATGGCGAGAAGAGATCGACACCGGAGGTGTGTTTTCTTCTCGGTGGTTCTTTTTTTTTTTTCTTTCAATCTATCCGACCTTAAAGACGGATACAGCTGATCTCGAGCGTCTCGCGGAACAGCCATAAATCGCTCCATCACACTTATCACAGAATCTTTGCCTCTGACACTCGCGTTTCTCGCTAATTCTAACGAGACACAATCTCTATCATTTTCTTTTCTTTATTTTTTTGTAGCACGGGAATTCTGCACTCCACGAAGCTTCCTGGCGGGGATACAGTAGAACTGTCGCAGCTCTTGCCAAAGCCCTCGGGACACAGCGGGCCCCGCTGCATGCGAGAAACTTGGCGGGTTTCGCACCTCTTCATCTCGCTTGTCAGAATGGACACAATCAGAGCTGTCGGGAACTTTTACTCGCCGGATGCAATCCCGATCTTCAGAACAACGTGAGTGTTTTTGCTATCGTAATAGATAAGTTTTTTCGTTGGGAAAAACGTTAACCAAAATCTTTTAGAAATGCGCGGTGAGCGAAAAAAAATCGCATAACGATCATCGATACACCATTTTAATAATTAACTGTGGCGTTTTTAAAAAGAAATACCGATTTTTTTTATCAGCCATTGAATATTTACTTCAAAGAAATCGGTAATTAAAAAATAAATCGTATCGGAACGGAGAAAGTACTTCTGGTAATAAAATACGAAACCGGTTTAAGATATTAAATATGTTATAAAAAAAAATTGATAATTATTTTTAAAAAAGCCGCAGTTAATTATTGAAATGGTGTATCGACGATCGTTTTTCAATTATTTTTCTGCTCACATTTGTACTTTCGTAACATAATCGAAAAAAATTTACCGATTTTTGTAATAAGATTTTTGATATTTGCCGATCATCGATCTCGACATACCGATCGATGATTAGATTTTTCTTAAAAAATTCCCGTTTAACCGATTATATTAATTACCGATTATCGATCATCTTAATTTTTCCGAAGAATCGGTATTTATTTATAGAAACGCCATAATTCGATTCTGAAAAGATTTTTAATAACTATTTCAATAATTCTATATTTTATTTCTCTTTCAGTACGGCGATACACCGCTTCACACATCCGCTCGCTACGGACACGCGGGAGTCACCAGAATTCTCATATCAGCACTTTGCCGAGTATCCGACCAAAATAAGGTAAACAAAAAAAAAACCATTCAATATCTCCATCAATCATCGTAAAATAACAACCCAATCCTTCCAATAGCACACAACTGTAACCCCGCAATACAATTATTTTTCCAGAACGGAGACACAGCACTGCACATTGCAGCGGCGATGGGACGTAGAAAATTAACGCGAATTCTTCTCGAAGCCGGTTGCGATCGTTCCTTACGCAACAAACAAGCAGAGACTGCCAAGGATATCGCCCGGCGAAAGAATCTCTCGGAGATTCTCGAAATAATAAACAAAGCGCGAAGCAAAAGTCGAACGCGTTCCAAGAGTCGCGAAGAAGAATCCGCGGAAATCAAAACCGAAACTAAAGAACCGAAAACTTCATCCGGAAAGGGTGAGAAAAAGCGCGAAAAGACTGGAAGTGGAACGAGCGGTAGTCGCGACGGTACGAAAAAAGAGAAAAAGAAGCTTAAGGGTGGAAAACAGCATAAAGTACATTTCGAAAAAGCAATAATGGGGAGAGAATGGTCGCCTTATGGTTGTCATTATTATCCGGATCCCGAAGCATTTCCGCAGCCGCGATTGGATTCACTTCCGGCCGATCCGCTCGCCCGTGGAGAACAGTATTATCTCGATCTCGCGGGTAACATTCGCAAAGGTCCCGTTGGCGTTGGTTACACGTGTTATTGCGCGCCGTTCTTCCGTCACATGGAAGCGAAACTCGAACGCGACAAAGCCGAATTAAAGGCACATATAGATCAGGCGCACGAGAGACTCGATCTTAAAGTCGCTAATCTCGAGAGAAGAACACGCGGACAGATATCGGAATTGACGAGATGCGTAGCCGCGGAGCGTTCCAAATGCGAGGAGAGACATTCGCATCTAAGACGTTGGATATCGCGCGGTGCTCAGGGGCGGCACTCCGAAAGACCGAACAGACAAACTGTCGCTGCGAACGAGCAGCAGATGATGCCGGCGCGCGCGCGATCTCTCGAAGATCTTCTCGACGATCGACCGCACGATCGGAGCTTCGAAATACCCGGCGAAACTTCTGGACATCGCGGGAGTCTCGACGATCTCGATATACCGGCCATACCGCGGATGAGCGAATCAATGAGAGATCTTCCGTGTTCCGGATCGTCGAGACCCGCGCTGAGGGTTCTCGACGCACCGAGACTCAACGAAACATTCGACGGAGTCATCGGAAGAGACAGAACCTCACCTCTTGGTGCTGCGGCCTCGCCGACTGTTAGTCTTCGACAACAAGTCCTTCAGCAACAGGTAGCGGCGCGAACGTCATTTAGTTTTTTTTTATGTAGAAATATGTGTAGTGAGACTCTTGCATGCCAATTTCTGCAAAAAGCCTTACGATCCCTCTGGAAAAAAAGGGAAAAATTAAAAATTTTCTTGAAAAGCGTTACAATACTTCTGGAAAAAGTGGAAAATGCAAAATAATCTCAAAAAGCCTTACGATCCTTCTGTGAGAAAAAGAGAAAAAATGGAAAATGTTCTCGAAAAGCGTTACAATACCTCTGGAAAAAGAGGAAAATGCAAAATATCCTCAAAAGATGTTACGATATCTCTGAAAAAAAAAGAGAAAAAATGGGAAATGTTCTCAAAAAACTTTACCGATAAAACAGAAAAATGCAGTGTCCTTAAAAAGCGTTACGACGCTTCTAAAGTAAAATCTCAATCGCAATCCTAAACTTAGAATTACTGAAGAAATTTTCACGAGTGCACGCAGATGTACTCGCGACTTTTTTTTTAATAAATACATATTTTTTTTTTATAATTAATTTTTTATTTCCATCAGATTTCCATGAGTCACGAAATAGTTTCCGGCAATTGTCAGGACGAACGTGAAAACTCTTGCAAGAGTCACGACGAGAATTCCGGCGCCTGGGCGGCGACGCCGAGTCGAAGAAGCGTTCACGAGATGATAAAACGCTTTCAACAAGTACCGGGTATGCATCACGGCGGTTGGCGAGGTCCGCGTTCGGTGAGCAGTGAGCCAACGACAAGTCCGGATCACAGTCAATGTTCCCAAAGTCAGAGAGTTCAGCCGCAGGGTATCGCTACCAACGGCTGGCATCCCGAAGGACAAGGTGAGGGATTCTTCTTTAGCGATTTTTTTTTATTTCCGACGAGAAGTTATGTGAATCGATTCGGTGGTGAAGATTTAATAGTCTGTTTGCCTGTATTGTTCAGGTAACGAGAGTGAGAGCAGCGACGGCGAGGATGACGCTGAGCAACAGAATCAGATGAAACAGATGAACGGAGTTATGTCGAAACATCATCAGCGAGTTAACGGCGAAAACGGTCATTACGATTCCATCGCAAAAATGCCGTACAGATCGAGAAGTGCAGTTTACAGTCCGACACCGCCGCCTCACGACGCTCACAATGATTCTGGATACAGCACTCGTATGTATGGATCCAGCAAAGGTGCTTCACCGTCGCTTTCAGGTAAATCGAAAAAAAGAAGAATATTGAAGTTATTGAAAACACTAATCGTAAAATTAAAAATCTGTGATTTATTACGAAGCATTTTTTTGTTCTGGTGTTTATTATTCTTAAAGAGGATATATCGTTAGATTCTCAAAAAAAATTAAAAAAAAAACGAAATTTAAAGAGAATTTTGAATTGTCAATGAGAAAAAAATCTGAAAAAATTAATCATATGGAAAGTTCTAAGAACGTTCATTTTGCATCATTTAAAAAAAAATTGGTAAATGAATCATCCGGCAACCAAACTTTTTTTTTAGCAGATTTTAGTAAATTAAATAATTTTCTCGTCCTTCGTTACTTCGATTAATAAATTAATACATTTTTTTCTAATCGCAGGTCAACTCGAATGCGACGTTATTCTTCCAGCGTCCCAAGGAAGCTTTCCAAGCGGTGAGCAGCTCGCGGCTCTTCTCGAACAACCGCGAGTTCACGATCTCACAGTCTACGAAAGAGGTCCCGACAACGTTGTTGTAAACATCGGCACGGCGAGTCTCGTCTGATGAAGAAACAAATATAACGAAAAAAAAAAACGAAAAAGCAAATTGTAAATAACGCATCGTATTTTCGACGCGACGAAGAAAAAAGAAAATTATCCACGACACTCGAGATATATTTTTTTGTATTTACAATGTAAAGAATATTCGTTTCGTTATCGTTGCCATACGTAAAGAGAGAAAATGAAAACGATAGTTTAGTATGTAAAGGAGAGCTATTTATTTCCTGTGAATAATACATTATATACGTTTATTATATATATCACGAGATTTTTTTTATGTACAATATATGTTTTGTTCTGCGTGACGCGATAAGTGTCTATAGTATGAGTTTTTCCGTTTTTTTTTTTTTTTTCAACACTCGTTAAATCGACGAAAATTGCCTTCAGTGACTCAATTTCGTATCGACAAGTTTAAGATCCTCCATTTGCTGTACGTAACTCGATAACGTCGAATGATAGAGAGGAACACCCGAAAGTGTGTTGGAGTTCGAGTCGCAAATTTGAACGACGACGTAGTCACCGGGATTTATTATCCTTGATTCGTCGGTTCCGCTGTTCACCGGTATCGGACCGTTCGGTATAACGACTCTCGTGTTACCGTCGTTTCTACCTGCAAGACTATTCCCCGATCTTCTACTCTTCTGAAAAACAAAGAAAAAACATTTATTCGGGATTTTTACCACACGACGATGCTTCGCGTTTATACGGAACACTTACTTTTTCGATGAGTACGAGTTGCTGACTACCGATCTGCAGTCTATTCATATTCTCAGCCTGACTTTTCCACAGATCAATCAGTCTTTGCAAACGTTTCTTTTTCACGTTTGCCAACACATTGTCCTCGTAACGCCGATGCGCCGTTGTTTTCTAACGAAATCGATAAGAAAAAATTGTTCAACGATTCGTTGAAAAAATTACAAGTGCCTAAAATTTTTTAAAAATTATTACCGCTCTCATGCTATACGCGAACAAATACGCTTTGTTGTACTCCACGAGTTTCATAAGCGACAGCGTATCCTCGAACTCTTCGTCTGTCTCGCCGCAAAAACCGGCGATAAAATCGCTGGACAATGAAACGTTCGGGATGATGCTGCGCACGTGTTCGACGAGTTCCAGATATGCTTCACGCGTGTATCCTCGTCGCATTCGCTGGAGAACCTCGGAATTTCCGCTCTGCGCTGGTAAATGAAGCTGTTGGCAAATGTTTGGTCTCTCGGCTATCAGCTGAAGAACTTCGTCCGGGAAATCCTTGGGATGCGGAGACGTGAATCTAAATGTATTTACATATTAAGTATCCGAGTTAAAGTTTAATCTATAAAAGTTATGTTGGAGAAAAAAAAAGAAACAGTTTTTAAACCCACCGGATTCTCATCTCCGGATTGATCAACGATACTTGATCGAGAAGATCGCTGAATCTAACGCCACCGAGTTTATTTTTGTACACAGTTTTGAATCCTTTCGCCAAATTCGTCGGTATTTTATCGCCGGTGTAAAAATCGGATTGCGATAGATCCCGATAGCTATTTACATTCTGACCGAGTAGAGTTACTTCTTTCACTCCCTGATCCGAGAGATACCGAACTTCGTCGAGAATACTGGATATCGGTCGCGAGCGTTCTTTGCCCCGAGTGAACGGAACTATGCAATAGGTACACATGTTGTCGCAGCCGCGCATTATCGTTCTGTAAAAAGATCGAAACATTGGTTTACAAGATTTAAAAAAAGAAATCGCGAGTAGATATCTGACGAACGATAAATTACGTACACAAAAGCAGTAAGTGAATCCGAATTAAGTCTCACGGGAGTTATATCGGCGTAAGTTTCGTCAAAAGAGAGAATAACGTTTATCGCCGTTTCGTTGTTCTCCGTGAGCGCCAAAAGACGCGGCAGATCCTTATAACTATCGGGACCGGCGATTACATCGACGTAGCTATTTCTCTTTAAAATATCGGCTTTTAGACGCTCAGCCATGCATCCTGGAATTTTAAAAATCATTGTACAAATTGTTTTGAATAAATAAAAAAAGAAACAATATATGATAAATACAAATTAAAAAATGATGAAATAATAATAATAAATATACAATAAATAAAAAAATTGATATATATCGAAAACAACGTATATATATAAAAAAATGTATTTAAAAAAAACTTATTTTAGTTAATGGGCAGAAATTGTGATACATACCCAGGATGCCAATTTTCATTGGAACCGTACTGGCCATTTTCTTTCGCTTGTTTTTCATGGCTTTGAGATAATCTAATTTATGCCAAACTTTCTCCTCGGCTCCGTCTCTGATGGCGCAAGTCATCACTAAAACTATATCGGCTGATTCCAGATACTCAGATTTTTTGTACCCATTTTCTTTCAGTATCGCCCAGACGACCTCTATGTCGTTAACATTCATTTGACATCCGTAAACATCAAAGTAGACTAACGAAATATAAAATAATAAATTGTTAACGAGTTCTTACGACGACTGGCAATTTGTGTCAAATTTTACCTGTGCGATTTCCTCCATGAATATTCGGCACATAAGGGACATTCTCCGTTGCCGAATATTTGACTTTAGGTTCACTGTTCAAATTTGCCAAAATGAAATCCGCCAAATCGGGACCTTCTGAGACATCGTAATTTTTCTTCGAAGACCGCGTAACCTTGGAATCGTCGGAACTTTGTAAACGTTGAGATTCCGCGGTCGACAAGGTATCGGTTACGTTTTCGTCGATTCCATGACAGCAACGTCGCGGAATATCGCGTAATAATCTGCGAGATATTCCGAGTCCGAGAAGACGCGAGGTGTAACGAATGCCGTTCATTTTTTTAGTTCAAATAAGATCGCAAAGAAAATTACGAAAAATCTTTGGATAACCGACAGCTTAGGTTACGAGACGGCTGTTTATACACTCTTCGCACTTCGTCACCTTCATTGATACAATATCGAACCTTTTGTGAATGAAACGCGATTTTATTGTCACTGATGACTGATGATGTGGAGATAAAAAAAAATACACCTTTGTAATATCATTCAACACTATCCGGTGATCATTTTTCTTTTTCGTAAGCCAAAGATCAACACAGGCAGAGAACATAGAAGTATATGCAGAGAACATAGAAGTACATGGAAGCACAGGTCCCGTGTTAACTTTTGGCAAAGAAAAAATAGTTCCCGCCGCCGCCAGTAGTTCGCGCAGCGATGTATCGGTGTTAACGTACACAGCGATACCATCTCCCGTCTCACTCGCTCTCACGCGCCTTGCCGCGCTGCCGCCATGATGCCCAAACGATAAATAGTTGGCAGCCAGCTAGATATTAAAAACAATAAAACTATACATAACAACCATAAAATGAATACGTAGTGGCATAAAATTTATTCATTTATCGAATATAAACCGTTTGCCGATTGCAAACACAATTTGGTCAGCAAGCGAGTTCACAACTTTTCAACAAGTTTTATCTATATACATTTACGAATGAAGCGGTGGCGGAGCGTTTTGAGGCGTAATTTTTTGCACCTCGAAATTCGCAGTTCGAGCCGAGTGCGAAATTTTTTTTTTTTCCAACGCTATAAACAACGTAATTATTTTTCGATAAGTGCCTTGATAATTACGTAGTTTATAACATCGGTCAAGGCTTTTAACAAATTTATATCTCCAGTTTGGCGCACCTGTAATATTAAAATGAAAACACAAATAAAATTATATCGAAATGTTTATTTTACTCGCTCTTACCTAATGTTCATCAACGTGATTATGTTCAATGAAGTTTTTTTTTGCATTTCGAATATCACGTTGATGAACATTAGGTAAGAGCGAGTAAAATAAACATTTCGACATAATTTTATTTGTGTTCTCATTTTAATATTACAGCTGCGCCAAACTGGAGATATAAATTTGTTAAAAGCCTTGACCGATGTTATAAACTACGTAATTATCAAGGCACTTATCGAAAAATAATTACGTTGTTTATAGCGTTGGAAAAAAAAAAAATTTCGCACTCGGCTCGAACTGCGAATTTCGAGGTGCAAAAAATTACGCCTCAAAACGCTCCGCCACCGCTTCATTCGTAAATGTATATAGATAAAACTTGTTGAAAAGTTGTGAACTCGCTTGCTGACCAAATTGTGTTTGCAATCGGCAAACGGTTTATATTCGATAAATGAATAAATTTTATGCCACTACGTATTCATTTTATGGTTGTTATGTATAGTTTTATTGTTTTTAATATCTAGCTGGCTGCCAACTATTTATCGTTTGGGCATCATGGCGGCAGCGCGGCAAGGCGCGTGAGAGCGAGTGAGACGGGAGATGGTATCGCTGTGTACGTTAACACCGATACATCGCTGCGCGAACTACTGGCGGCGGCGGGAACTATTTTTTCTTTGCCAAAAGTTAACACGGGACCTGTGCTTCCATGTACTTCTATGTTCTCTGACACAGGACACACGTTGTGTCCCTCTCCGGGAAAATTTCAATGGCTACGAAAGTTCACAGCTGATCCGGCTGGTGCAACAAATAACCAGGTGTCGGCGATACATCATCATTTTTGTTATTCATCCTCTTAGTAAATTAAAATTGGAGTACTCATTAGATTCGTGGTGATAAATATTGTAAAATGACTACATATACATATTACGACAATGCAATATAATTGTTTAACAAAAGTGTTTCGTTTTCAGTGAAACTTAACCTCTTCGTCGACTTGTGCTCCGGGAAAAAAAAAATGGATAAAACATCGAAAAAATGTCCAAGAAAAATCGTGAAGGGAAATTGAGGAAAAAAAGTTCAAACCGCGCACGCAGGAGTGATTTTATTGAACGTCCAATTTAACGATAATGACAGCTGAAATTTTCACAAAATTATTCAATCCTCGAAGAGCCGCATTTTTTCTTCACGCAACATTGAAACAACATTTACGCTTCAACAATACGCTGCCCAAGTATCTTTTGAACATGAATGAAGCATATTTGAGGTACGACAATGGCGACGAAACGTTTCAATTTTTTTTTCGCTATGCCAATGCCGATCTCAATGTCGATAGACAATTTAATTTAACGAGGCGCCCTGACGAACCTGTAGCCAAGTTTCTCAAAAGGCTTGACGCAAATTTGGACAAAATTCTTATTAAAAAGAAGAAAAAAATATCGAAAAAAAATCCTGAGCCGGAGGAAAAAATGCTGAAAGAGGATTCTGTTGAATCGGGAGAAATAGCGCTGTTGAGAAACGACAATAGAATCGATTTAGACGTATCTTGCGAAACTCTTTTTCAAGATACATCTCAATTGACTCTTCGCGTTTTCGGAATTCCCTACAAACTTAAGGTTAACGTTCCTTGGGTCACGAAAATGGGACTTCCGGCCAGCATGCTGGCGGGTTTTCCCGTTTACGCCGCCGAATTCGAAGCCGCGCACACGAAAAAAGAAAAATCACAATTCATCTGGTATAAAAATTCGTCCAACGCGCAACAAAACTTGCCGACTTATAAATACGCCTGGGAAGAGGTTGGATGCGGTTTTATTTACACTCCGACATTGGCGGATATAAAGAGTCGATTAAAATTGCGATGTATTCCGGCGAACGAAAGTCAAACGGGTCCGATGATGGAAGTCGAATCCCCAAACGTCGTTGAAGCCGGTCCCGGTTACTGTCCCTTCGAAACACGTCACTCATTCACTCGCGAAAAATTAACGGATAAAAATTTTCGCGTAACTTCGTACAACATTCTCGCCGATGTTTACGCGAGTACCGATTATTCGCGCGATGTTTTGTTTCCCTACTGTCCACCGTACGCGCTCGCGATCGATTATCGAAAACAATTGATCATCAAAGAACTTATTGGTTACAATTCCGATATAATATGCCTGCAAGAAGTCGATCGAAAAGTCTTCGAAACTGATCTCCAACCGACACTCTCGTCGATTAATTACGATTGCATTTTCAACCGAAAAGGCGAGGATCTCAGCGAGGGTATCGCGACTTTTTACGACAATCGAAGATTCGAAAAAATACGAACGGAATCGCGAGTCATGAGTCAAAACGTACTGACGCCGGGTTTCGCGAGTGTTTGGGAACGTATAGAAAACGAAACTGTGAAAGAACGATTTTTAGGAAGAAATACAACGGTTCAAGCGACTGTCTTACGATCGATTGACGATAATTCGCAAATTCTCGTTGTCGGCAACACGCATTTGTACTTTCAACCGGATGCCGATAATATTAGATTACTGCAGGGATATTACGCGTTGACATTTTGTCAAGAAATCGCGCGAGAAATTCGAGATGATCTCGGATCGGAAACGAACGTCAACGTGAGTGTTATACTCTGTGGCGACTTCAACAGCACTCCGGACTGCGGTATTTACCAATTAATGACGACAAATCACGTTCCGGAAGATCACAAAGATTGGAGCAGCAGTAAGTTAATATCACCTTCGATATATGTAGCTGCAAATTCTCGCGTATTTAACATTCATTTTTTTTAGATGCCGAACAAATCGTCGAAAAAGTTTCGCTTTCTCACGACTCCAGTTTCGCCAGCGCCTGCGGAACTCCCCAATACACGAATTATACGGTCGAATTCGCCGATTGTTTGGATTATATTTTTTACGAAACTTCCGGTCTGAAGGTAACGCAAGTGGTGCCACTACCGAGCAAAGAGGAACTATCGTTGAACAGCGCCATACCATCGGTCGTATTTCCCAGCGATCACGTTGCGCTGTGCGCCGATCTAAAATGGACGAAATAAATTGTTCGTAACGAAGAGAAAAATAAATAAAATGTAAATAAACTTGATAATCGAGTGTCACATTAGTTTCATTTATGACATTTTTGTCGTAAAGTTTACATCCATGTGTGTGTGTTTTTGTGTTTACTTAATACAATTTCTTTTTTATACGTTAGAATTATGAATTACAAGCTACTTAATTAGCTCGAGTTAATTTACAAAACTTATATACAGAGGGGAGGATCTCGTCTCTCGTATGACTCGTGAAACTTTTCATTTGTTTTTTTGTGAGGTCTGCAGATGTGCGAATATAGGTTTCAGGTACCTAAACAAATCTTCTCGTCGATTTTAATTCGTTAACAGTGTGCTGCCGTGTCGCGTCAATTAAATTATACATCCTACGAGTTTTTATGCAGCGCAAAAGAAATTCGACTATCCGGAGTACCTAATTCGTCATTTTTTTTCTAAATAGGTACACCGATTACCATGAAAAAAAAAAAAAAATGCATTTTTTTTTCGGTCCGTAAAAAACAAATTATTCGATGCGTATCGATTTTCACGTTCCACCACGCAGATTTTTTCTATCGTAAACAATACAATAATCAAAATACAAATAAATATATAGACCTTGAAAAAAAAAAAATCGTAAATTTTCAGGAAAAGTTCCTTTTCGAAGAGTCATCTCGAGAGATGTAAAGCTAAAGGGTTAAATTCATAGATTACCGGAACTTTTCAAAGTTTGAGGCACGCATACGCAGTTCTACGATCGACCAGTTTTCCTTCTTTTTTTTTTTTTTTTTTTTTACCGCTACGATACAAAAATATCGAGATAGTAACCACGCAAAAACGTCGGGCCACACGTGGACGATCGTCCTATCGGATATTCTTTGATTTTTTTTATCTCTGCAGACCTCTTCCATCCGATAACGTTTCGCTTGTAAAAATGTAACAAACCTATCGTTTTCTTTTAAATCTGTTTTCCCTACAGGGTTAATACGCTTCGTGTCGAATATCTCGTTCTCGTTCTCAGCTCGTTGCGTGAATCTCGCGAACTCGCGAAAAATCATCGTTATTTAATTTTCCAATTTTCGTTAACTTTTCCTCGACGTCGCGGCGCGCGTAGTCGAAATCACGGAATCAAATCATTCACTCCAAAAACTATGAATCACGAACGACAGTGATAGTGATGTGTAGTTCGAGTTAATTTAGGTCCTCTACTACGTTTTTTTTTTTTTTTTTTTTTCGTTACGAGTGATGAAAAAACACGGCGAAGAGTGTGTGTGCCGTACACGATTTTTTTTTCTCGATACCGAGCTAACAGCGACAAAGTAAAAAGTTATTTTTCGCGTGTTAGGCGAACAAAAAAAAATCAAAATACGATTCTTTTTTTTTTTCTTCACTGATAATAACTACGCAAATTAAACGAGTCCAACGTCACGCGAAACATTTTACGGTGACGAAATATCGTCGGACTCTTTATCACATTCCGCGTCGCGGCGCGCTCGGTGCGAGCAATTGAAGGGCCGTCATGGCATCGGGAAACAGCGAATGATAATTGACCAGTGGTACGTAAGCCGCAGTTATAACGCGTCCGGCGAACCATCGACCGTGCAACGAATTAACCGCCGCAACGGCTGTCGCGATCGATGGGCATTTTACGTAAACATTTCCCTGCGGCGATGCCTGATCAACGTAAACGTGAAGAACGCCGCCGTGTTTGTTGCATTCCTCGATAACATCATCGCGGATTTCTTTGGACCACGTAGGGTTCGATTCGCTAAAAAAAATTAAAAATAAACATTAAAACACGAAATGTTAAATTATTGCTTCAAATTTACGGAAATTATTAATAATAAGATGTAAAAAAAATTGTAGCGGTCCCGTCGAGATGCAAAAAAAAAAAATGTTTAACACCAATTGAAGACGAAATCGCGATTTTCTTTTGCATATGTGTTCCCCCAGTGAGACATTGAATTTTTTATCTCACCAGGTCTACAATATATGCTAAAAATTTGTTACGAATTTCATTATTGCAATTCTTACTTTGAAGGATCGAACATATTCGAGAGCATAAAACACTGCGTAGCGATCGGCGGTGCAGCTTGAGGAGGTGGTTGAGGCGCAGCGATCGTTGGTGTTATGTTCAACGCATTCGCGGCCGCCTGTGGTATCTCGAGGCCGGTACCCTCGGCGAGCTTAAACATCAATTGTAAACGTCCCGTAGCGCCTAAATCGATTCCACTGCGATCGAGCTCATCGGTGTCGAGAAGCGAAGGTCCCTGAATGAGATCCGTTCGCTCAGTAACGTTACCGACCTTCATCGGCCGTCCGGCGAGTTCGAAGCCGTTTAATTGCTCCAAAGCTTTCTTTGCGTCGTCGGCGTTTCGGAACTGTAAGAAAAATAAAATAAAGACAAATGAGTAAATTTATTTTTTTAAGACGAAAATAAAAAATGTATAAAATACTTTTTTTTAATAATACTAATATTAATAATAAATATTATTATAATTATTTATTATTGTTAATAATATTATTATTCAAAAATTGTAGCGATATCGTCAAGATACAAAAAAAAAAAATTTCAGCACCAATTAAAGACGAAAACGCGATTTTCTTTTGCATATGTGTTCCCCCAGTGAAATATTGAATTTATCTCACCAGGTCTACAATATATGCTAAATTGCGTTGCGTATTTCGTTATTGCAATACTTACTGTTAAGGATATTATTATAATCATTAATATATTTAAAAAAATATTTTCATCATTGTTTGATTACGAAATTTACCGTCAAAAAGCCATAGCCTTTGCTGCGTCCAGTTTCCGGGTCCATAATCAATTGAATGTTGTCGATTTTTCCGAAAGGTTCAAATATACCGCGAAGCATGTCTTCCGTGATGTTAAAGTGAAGCGAACCAACATAAAGTCTCATAGGACCCGTTTGACCTTTTGGCATCAAATTCGGCATAGAATTTCCCATTCGATTCTTCTCCGCTTGTGTGTGTTGCACGACGATCGGTATACCCAACAATTTTTGTCCCGACAATCCGAGACCCTGAAAAAACAACGATATCGTTGAGAATTAATAAAAAAAAAAAAATTGATAAATAAAAATCATCTGAAATCTGAGAACTCACGAGTGTTACGCTCTCCGGATCTTTGAACTCTACGTAAGCGATACCCTTGAATCGTCTTGTCTTGTTGCACGTGATGAGTCTTACATCTTGAACTTTTCCAACGCTTGAGAAAAATTCTTCCAAATCACGCGCCCGGATACGCTGACTCAGTTGCATACAGAACACCGTACGGGCGTCCCTTTCCTCCGGTGTTAACTCATCGTTGCGCCTATTTGGATAAATTTATCATTAATCTTTCGAAGATAAAAAATATATATTAGTTTTAAATTAACATGTTTTTAGAATTTATGTTTGGTACGAATTTGATCTCAACGAAAAATCATTCATCGACGAATCTATTCGCACAATACTTAATTTTGCATAAACATATCCCCCGATACTATGATTTGAATTCTTAGGACGGGTCTAGTCAAATTATGCGTTTGAAATTCTTTGCTTTTCTCTCTTTTTTTTTTTAGTTTAATCGCCTTTCGATACTTACAGTCCGAGCGGACTAACGCCTTTGCCAAAAGGAGGTCGAGCCCTCGGCAGAGTGATCGGTGTAAGAGATCTCTTTCTTCTCCTATCGCGATCGCGATCTCTGTCGCGTCTGTCCCGTTCCTTCTCTCCACCGGCATCCCTCTCGCCTCGATCGCGGTCCCGTCTATCGCGCGATCGTGATTTGCGCTTCCGATCGCGATCACGATCTCTGTCGCGATCCCTGTCCCGTTCGCGATCGCCGCCTCTTTCGCGATCGCGTCCACTCTTTTCCCGACGTTCGCGCGAACGAGAACGGGAACGGGAGCGATGTTTGCTCTTCCTAAAAACGATTCAAATTTTTATTAATTAACGATCTTTCAATCAAACTTATCTGAGTGTCGCTTCTCGAGGAGATGCTACGTTCATCAGTTAAATCGAAACTCATTTACTCGAAACAATTTTCTTTATTTTTTTTTATTTTTTTTTTAATGAGAAAAATGCCTCCAATGACCACCTCTCACAGTAAAACAATCGAACTTTTGTTAATACAAATATGCTTTCTCGACCTATACTCACCGTATATTCAGGATAAACCTTTGGAATTATCAAAATAAGCGGCATTTAGACTAACAGTATGGTGTCTATAACAAAGAGAATTGTATCTTGAGAGTGGCTGTTGCGGTCCAAACTAAACATGTGTGTGATTTTTTTTTATTTTTTATTTTGCATTCAATACTTTTTGTTTAGCGTTATGACGTGAGTGATGCAAGCATTTTTTTTTTTTTTTTTTTTTTCAAGTTCAGTTTTACGTGACCAATACACATATTTTTTTTTTTTTTTTTTTTTTTTTATCGTAATTAACGCGAGAAAGGAACTTACCCGGATGATTTTCTGCTGGACCCATTTTCCTTGGAAGATTTGTCTTTGGACGAGGAGTCCTGCTCCTACGAACAGCAAACAGTTGAATGCCATGCCAGCCAGCCGAGGTGGCAGGGACGCGCGAACAAGGGGACAAAAAGCAAATCATTTTACGTTAGTTAGATTTTTGCAAAGATGATGAATTCGTGCGTTGTTCACAATTGATTTTCTTTATTTTTTTTTTTTGTTTTTTTCTTTCTTTTCTTTTGTTGTTTTAAACATTAAACGAATTAGTGACAAATTCGATCGTTTATCCGAACGCGATTTTTTTTCTCGATTAGTAATCGAGAACGGACGCTGGTGGCGCGAGCCTCTTGTCTCAGCTATATATGTATATATATATATATGATGTATTTACGATCATGAGGGGTTTCGTTCGTTTTTTTTTGTTTTTGTTTTTTTTTGCTTTATTTCTTTTGCTTTGTTTGTTGAGGGGAGAGACGGCTGAGCTTAGCGCGGCGATTGGTCGCCCGCACTTCGCTCAAACTTACCAATCGTTTATCGGGTTTTAGGAAAGCATTGCAATCTTGGGTTGAGCATGCCTTGGTCTTAAACTACCAATGGCCAACCACACATCCTTTTTCTTCTGTAAAAGAGAGCCCTCGTCAAAGACAGTACGTTTTTATTTAAACACGTGATGGCCCTAATGTTTTTTTTTTTTTCTTTTTTCTAACTAAACGTTGCCGGCAACACAAAACATCGATTTTTTAGGTTATGTTCGTCGCACGATAACGCACGACGCTATTTATTGCGCGTTGTTATTGTTTTTCTTTTGCGATAAGAACATCCAGGAGAATAGAATAGAATTCGAAACTATAGAATTTTCTTTTTTTTTTTTTCGGATTGCCATGCGTGCGGCTCGAATTTTTTCAGAAGAAAATACCGCCGTTAGTAGTTGTCACCATAAACGATTCGAAGAAACCAACCAACCGAAACTAATTCTTCGACGATCAGTGAAATTCTACGTTGACGCTGAGAGACTCGACGATAGAAACAAAAAAAAAACCTATTGACCTATCGGATACCTTTGAACCCTCATTCATCCGAATTAACGCAACATCCTTATCGCCTTATCTATAACACTTATGTTATTTCTATTACCACATATCAAGAAGAATCTGGAAGTAAATTTTTGTTTTTTTTTTTTTTTTTTTTTTTTCAAGTTGGAACACTTATTACCTAAATACATCCTGATAATTAAGATTTTGTTATATCTTTCTCTCAACAGATAAGGATAGAATAGAAGAAATATATATGCAGTATATATATATATATATGTAAATAATAAAAAAAAAAAGAAGAAATGATGATAGTGATGGCTGTTCTTAGTACCTCGTGTTCAAGTGCATTCTAGGAACTCGCTGTAGAACATCGTACGAGCGCGAGGGTACATGTTTACGTACCATCTATAAGTACAGAAAATGGAGGTATTGATCAATAGCAGGTAGCTACAGAGCATCGTTCTACTTTTACACTTTTTTTATTTTCTTCCACGCAAAAGTCTTCACGACACTTCGATGTATAATTATTATTTCACTTTGATCAACGTGTACGCGTCTGCTACGTTTGCGGAAGCAGTAACGGACATGTGTTCGCGCGAGGCATTTGCGCCCGAGAGATCGGAACGCATCGTGGATCCGTTTCTTTTTTTTTTTTTTTTTTCTCTACGTAGCCGCTCAGGCATCGTGCGCGGCCTCGTAAATTATTTCGCGAAATAGAACGAAGATTTTAATACTGTTTTATTTTCATTTATTTTTTCATTCTTCACACGAAAATAAAGAGAGAACGCGCGAATACAAAAAAAATGTCAGACGAAAAGAGAGCCATGTTCTTACCCCCTTCCTGTACGGCGCCTCCAGCATCGCCTCGACATCCAAGTCCTCCGCCATTGTGCGACTTGGGGAGCTTTCTGAAACGCCACGCATTAGCACACCACGATGGAATATATATGTATATATATAGATTTTGTGTAGTTAATTTGACGAGACGATTCTTTTATAGTTGCAACGTACGGCTAGACAAAACGGTTTTTTCGTGATATCTTTGTTTTTTTTTGTTTTTTGTTTTTCAATACAAATTATTTTATTGCTTTCACGCACGAGGCGTCTATACGAAGTTCCAGAGGCTACGATCGCGCGACACACTGCGAAAAACTAATTCTTTTTTCTCACGACCCGTACACGAACGATGACCAAAAGAAAATGGAGTCAGCCGGATACTCGTCGCGAAGTTTACGCCCTCTGGAGCCGGAAGTGACGACATCGGCACGAATGCGTCCGACAATTCACGAAGAAAAAATCCCAAACGTACCAACTTTGTAGAAAAAAGAAAAATTTTTCGAGTTTCAAGGGCGGTGGGTGGGTGCGTATGAATATAAAATGAATAGAAATTTCGTTGATTTGTTGGTAATTTAATTAATCGTCGAATTACAGAATTTGAAGATTAATCGGTATCGTACATTATACACAATAATTAGGAACTCTCGATTTTTTTTTATTATTTATCTCGTAACAGTAAATCGTGACGATAAGAGTTGCCAGTTCCATTCAGAGCACAAAGATCAACGTTCAATATCCGAGGGATATCGAGCGAATGAGAAAAATTCATATTTATTTACAGTTAATATCATTCTGATTCGAGAGAAAAACAGACGTTATTCGTCCGATCTATAATGCTCGGTAAATTTAGCAAGGAATTTACACGGGAGCTGCTGCCGCTCGCATCGAAGGAGCTCTATGATGCGAATTTTTTTAATTATATAATATAAATATAGCAAAAAAATTGTTTCGATACGAGTCCCGTGAAATTCGAGAAATCCTCAACAAGGATCGCGACTAGAGATAAAATCACTTCGATCACCGTGTCAAAGATAATAATAATAATAATCGTGACGGCGAACGTTTGTCGCATAGCTGAGTAATCCTTACGCACTTCTATCCATCGTTGATATGCTGTATTTACGATCTTTAAGATTTATTACCACGACAGTGATATTGTCCAAAGATCCTCTGAAATTTAAACGAAATTTTTCGTGAGCATAAAATTCGATATGCATGAAAAATGAGGATAACAAAAAAAACTTTATACCTGTAATAACTCTGTAGTGTAATACTCTTAGCTCCGTAATGAGGTTCGTTAATGCGTTCCTTGATGAAAGCAACGGCCTCCTCGTTCGTGAATGTGTCCCACAGACCGTCCGATGCGAGAATCAAAAACATCGGATTGTGATCGCTGAGATCGAAAGTCAGTATATCCGGATCGGCGATTACGAGTTTCTTATCCTTCAACGGATAATCACCCAACGCTCGCGACGTCGCTAATATTCCTGCTACACGCCAAACACCGTTGAACGTGACGAGACCACCGGCTTTGTTGATTCTTTGCCTTTCTCTCTGTTGCTGAGGTTTGTGATCGAACGACAGTGGTATCGCGTTACCCTTATTGTCGCACATTACGCCGCGCGAATCGCCGACGTTCGCTACGATCAGTTTGTTGTCTTCGAGAACAGCGATCAATGCTGTTGTACCTGCGGATTTTAATAATTTTTACGTTTGTGCGTATTGTTCGCAATTCTTTAATTGGCTTTTGGAGCAAATGATTCAAAATAATTACCAGCTACATCCATATTTTTTTTTGCCGCGTCTACCAATGAACTATCGACCGCGAGTACCTCGTCGGTAATTAGCCGTCCGTAATTAATTTTTTGTCCATCGATATAATCGTTCATATCAATTTTTCGAAGCACTTTCTCATCCGGTCGCGTAGGTCGCACCTGCGTTGAGAAATTTTCATTAGTATTTCTCAATTTCGTGAATTAAATTAGATCGATATATCGATAATTTTACCTCTCGTGTGATGGGTCTCGGAAGGCTATCCAATTTGTTCAGTAATTCCGGATCCGTAACGCCGTGATTTTTTTTTACGTAGTCGTCCGATGTGCTTACGGTTTTACGGAACGATTTTTTTCTGTCGATGAGAGTCTCGCTGGTTTTCGTCTCCTTCGTTGCTGCAGTTTCGCTAATTTCTTCGTCCTTTTCGCCAGTCGATCGCGATGGTCGACCGGCTATCATGTCTTTCAATTCAATTACCTTTTTGTTGATATTCGGAATGAGCATATCGCGCGCATAATTCGCTGCAAACTGCAAAGAAGATAATACATTGTAATGGAAAGTTGAAATTCGTCGCATTTGAATTAAAGGCTTTTTATGCGTTTTTATGCGATACTAATCGATTTATCTATTCTCTAACAACGTCGACTAATCGTTAAACTGTAATCTCTATTTATTGAAGAAGAAATCGATAAATGGAACGAAAAATCGGTATCACGCTGTAAAAAATAAAGTAAATGTAATATGCAATAGCGATGAACAATTAATATAACTTTCGCAGCGAAATTAAACTGAATTATTAAAAGAATAGTATCTCTACGATTTTTTATATACCGCACATTAATTTTTCGTCGTAATTGTATATTACATTTAATCGATCAGTTTATGCATTAAAATTTTCAGTAGCAGTATATTAAAGTTCCGACTAATTTTTATTACTGTTTACTTCGATATTTTATCAACATATGGATTGTGCATCGATCGTCATATCGCAATTAGAAATCGAAGATATGATTCTAACATTACGTGATCCTTATTAAAAAAATCAATGCTACTCTGGTGTTTCGACAACGAAAGTTTTGCGCTCCGATCGTTGCATCCGAAGACGTGTTTACTTTCGAGTTCACAATCATCGTTGCAACGCTCCGAAAATAGAACAAAACGAATATAGATTCTCAACTAAGTAACCTACTCATCTCGATCTACCATCCGGTAATCTACTTATCGTTTTTTTTTCTCTCAACAACAAAACCAACGATCTCAATTCTATCGTTTCTATCTAAAATGCATTTTCGCCTGGAAAAATCACTGCTCATCTCATCCTACGTGTAAAATTCAACAATTACAATTATCAAAAACTCGATTATCACCTCCGCTCTGTTATAGCATCTGTAATATTTAGAGTACAAAATTTACAATGTACAAAATAACATTAAATACGTTTACTGACTTTGCATATTAATTATAAATAATATCAGATTATTTAACCCTGTAATGGCGAAACTTCTTTTCCCAGCGAAAAAAAAACCTCCGATTTTCAAATTCGAATAAAACAAAAATTTCGTTCTCCACGAAATTTGAAGAATTTCACTTTAAAATTAAATAATAACAAATTAATAATATTAATAATATATTATCATTATTATTACTATTCATATTTTAATAATAATATTACTTAATAATTAATTAATCACAAATTAATTACATTGAAAATTTATTGATTTTTTTCCTTCGAATTTATTATTAAAAAAAAAAAAATCTCGTCAATGTACCAAATTCCCCGCGAATTAAAGGGTTAAAAATCGATTACAACAATAACTTTTTGTTTTATTTGTTTTTACTCACATCTCCTCCGTGTCCATCAAAAACAGCGAACAACGAAACTCCGGTGTCATTGATATTGTCATTGACGACGAAACGATCCTCCATATGAATTCTGTGCCCTTGAACTGCATATGCAGCTACATTTCCCTGTTTGAGCTCCCAGCTGATTTTGTCCCCACTGGCAGCGGCATTATTTACTAAAAACTGAAGTTTCGACACCTGAAATACACGGAGAGGAAATTTCTCTCGTTCTATTTTTTTTTTTTTTTTTTTTTTTTTTTCGTCAAACGTACGACAAATTTCTCGAAATTCGTCGTTAATTCATACCTTGGAACTCGTTCTTCCGAATGTATATTGAATTCTGGTAAGCAGTGTTCTACTCCAAACGTCGACGGCTTGAAGATAGAATAACATGACAACCATCACAGCGCCACAAACCAGAACCTCTGGTTTGAAGGCATAAGCGCGCATCATACGCCAAAAATAGCCAAACGGCGTGTTAGTCCCGGCGGTCAAACCGGTGGGTATTCCTACCGCAAACTTTGACACAAGTTTCATGTGAGATACATAAGTCTGTAATAAACATAAGTAAATAGAATCATAAAAAAAGTGAAAAAAAATAACTTAATTAATTAATTTTTATTGAATTAATTAAATAATTGTTGTTATTGTTATTATTATTGAATTTGCCGACCGCAGTCACCGCTCGACGTCGTTTTGACGCGGGTAGTCAGCTGGAATCGAGATGGTGTGTAAACATATATATACATATTCACGAATGTAATTTGGATGTTTTCCAAGATCGGGACAATAGGAAAATATATAGATTCTATATTTGTAAAAAAGAAAAACGTTCTATAGTGGTAGAGAACGTACGAAAACGTCTTTGCCATCACCTGGTACAAGACTTTGTCCTCGAGTTCGTCATCCATAGTAATTTTTGTTGATTATTTGGCCCCAATTTCGTATTCTTCGCTCGCGTGGCCCGTGCAGAGTAGCCGAAAAAAAAAGATCGCGCTGACGGCCTCGTTGAAATCAAATTAGTTAATCCCGGCGTTGCAACGTCGTATATGCTTGCACACTGTACTGCGCAATCCGAGGATCGGTTGCCTTTTTTTTTTCTCTTTTGCTGTTCGAAGAATTACATTGCGTGTCCCGTGTACAGGTGTCCGTTTACCGGAGTTGCGACGTTCGGAAAATTGCGTCGATGCTTTTTTCGTGTATTATTAACAATCCGTGATTGAACTACGTTTTTTTTTATTGCGCCGGGTTATCGAGTATTCCGAGGATGAGTTCAAAACGAATAATCAACACGAGCGCCGGATATTATCGCTTCCCGCATTCTCACGAGTCTCTGTCGCAATGAGCTCACGAAGAGCCCCCGAACACGGGGGGATGACTGACAATCACGCAATCAGCCGGGCCGATTATACATCGGCAGACAAACGAAACCGGAAACTATCGTAGGAACATTCGAGTCTCGCGTCCGAAGAGACACTTCTCTCGCGCCCCATAGTATAGTATGGAAGAAGAAGAAGAGCGAGTTCGTTCGTCGATAAGTAGTTTGGGGCTATCGTAGCGCCTCTGATAAGTTGCGGACTTTCATCGAAATGCGAAGGAGTAAAAAGAGCGGGCGAACACGACAATCACGTGGGCTATTGTTATGAAAACTGAACGGATTTCATACATCGATAACAGGATGAAGGGAACAGTAAAATTTTTTGTTTTATTTCGTACTTTATTGTTCGTTTACAAGATTAATCTCGTTTAGGACCTCGTTTCTTGTAAATTCGTATTCTCTTGCCAGCAGTACGCTAAAAAGTGTCCAAACATAATGTTTTACAATTGTTATTGCTTACTGTCAATGCAATGTCACGTCAGTGTAGGCGCGATGACAACGACGCAAACTGCGTGATAACTTCCCGTTTCATTAAGAAAACACTAAAATATTAATTATCAATCAATTATTAAATGTCTCGCCGTTTCCGCGCGATCTGTAACAACAGTCTTGTTTTTTCTTTTCTCGATGTTATCGATGTTTATACACAAATGCGTGTTTTCGGCCTTCTAGCAAAAAATTTGACTTGCGTTGACGATCGAAAACAAAAAAAACACATGAGATCACATGTAAAACGGTAAAAGCGAGCAGAAAACAAACAACAGTTTTGCGGCAAGAGAAATATGGAAGAATCAAAATATTCGGCAGGTAATGAGTGCAAACGGACGCAGATTATTTAATTTCTCAATGTTTCGTAAGACAGAACTCATAACTCCGTTATATTTTGTTTGTTATTTTTCTATCGTAGGTTTATCAAAGAGATCTGTTCCGCCTGAAAATGATTACCCGGAATCGAAAAGAAGGAAATTCTTTGAAAGTAGTTTCCCTGAGGCTGCTTTACGCAAATTTCCAACTATTAGAGACATACTGACAAAGATGAACGTCGGAACCAAACTTGGTAAGTATTTGACGGAACAACAATTTTTTGCGTCAGGAAATATTTTTTCATGAATTTTCCAGTCATTTAACAATGAATTTTTAACGGCAATGTTTTTTTGCATGTTATTGGAAAATATATGTTTGCTTCATAATTTTTTTTCTTTTTTTTTTTTCAAAGAATTCCTTGGTATTGTCATTAAAATGGAGGAAATAACACTGAAAACAACCAGAACTGGAAATATGCTTCCGATGAGAAAAGTATTGCTTACGGATAATGGTAACGACGAGGTAAATTTCATCGATAAAAAAAAAGTCTGTAGCGAATATTGATGGAAATGGTATCCAATATTCATGCATCTTGTATTTTCAGATATTTTTAACTATCTGGGGACCCGAGAGTAGTAGGGCTCCTATCGCAATCGACACTGTGGTTTATGCAAAAGTGGCGACACTCATTACATTTAAATTTGGAATGGAAAAACTATTGAGTAGTATGATTTCCGAGATCGTCGTTGACCCGTCAATGCCGGAAGCTGATAGGTACATTGGTTCCGTTGCATTTGAATGTATAGTTTGTGATTAATTTGAGTTATCAATGAATCGAATTCGTCGTTCGTGACAATATTTTTTTCAGCATTTTAAAATTTTTTATACATTCGAATTGTTTTTCTCAATCAATTCAAATTATTAACGAATCGGATTTATTTTTCATACTCATTTTTTTTTTGTTGTATATTTTACATTTTTGTATATTTAGATTTTGTTTTTTTCAATCATTTTACATTATTAATGAATCGAATTTATTTTTGATAAGCATATTTTTTATTGTATTGCTTGAATTTTTATATATCGAAATTGTGTGTTTTTGCAATTAATGCAAATTAATAACGAATTGGAATTATTTTTTCATGTGTATTTTTATTTTGGGATTTAAATATTTTTTTTGCATTCAGACTCAGGAATCTTCCGAAAAAAACCGCACCCGATGCTTTACCCGCACCCGATGCTGTACCCGCACCCGATGCGTTACTCGCGCCCGATGCTTTACGCACCCAACCGCCCGTCAACACAACATCGAAAAACGTGTTCTTCAAATCTCGTTTCGCTTTTTACAAATTTGTTTCGGTCGCCGACATCCACACGAAATATGAAATGAACGCAAAACTCGGTAAGATTTTTTCACCAACCAACGGTTTATTATTTTTGTCACATCTTTTCATTCGCGATTTTTCCGAAATGTTATTATTTCGTGGATTAACGTAGTCCTTCCATTGCAATCAAGTCAATCGGATATTAACACAAATAAAAAATCGTTTATCTACATTTTATACGAGAAACTCGCCCGACCGAAGAGACAATCTGGATGAAAGATTTATTACCTTACGTAAAAAAAAAAGTATAATGAATTTACAAAGATTTATCTAAATTTACAATAATGAAAATCCACAGTAGTATTTTTTAACAATTTTTGTGAAGTCACGTGTCTACTTTTAGTTCGATTTCGGCGAAAGAAGATTCACTTTCTTTCGACAGATACTCTACGAATGAACAGTAATTTTTTTTAAATTTTCTATGTCCTTTTCTAATTTACAAATTAGTTTCTCGTTTATGATGCGTCTAAATTATTTTCGAAACGCCATTACCCGACTCATTGTACTATCCCCGTACCGCAAGAGTTCACCTTAAATTACATAACTGGTGTGCATCGGTAAGTTATTGTTTTTAAATTTCTGATATCACGTGTTCGTCGATTCTGCACTGTTTTCTCGAAGATTTCATCGGTCTCGTTGTCGATGTTGGAAAACAAGGTCCGTGGATGAGCAGAAACGGCGAGAGGATGGTGAGAGACGTGACTTTGATGGATCACACCGGCGCGGAGGTAAATTTTATTCGACAAAACTCGATCGAGCGAACAGTAACCGATCTGATATTATTAATCAGTTCTACAATTTTAGATCGTCGCGCGTATTTATTCGTCGGAATTCGACACTTCGGAAATTCTGCCGAACTTCGTATTATATCTAAAAACTGCGAGCATCGCTTCATGGCTCGGAACCAAACGTTTACGTGTTATACGTTTCAACGTTTGGGTAAATCCCGAGGAATCGGAAGTACCGGAAGTTTGCGAGCTTAAAAAATTAATCAAAACGATGAGTGCCGATGTTTCGGGAAATGTGAGGCAGAAAACTGAGGTCTCCAAACCCCAAGGCAACTGCGAAATGATGGAAATTGGTAAGAAAGCGCAACGAGATTCGATCAAAATACGTAAAATTGATTATACATTTTTTTATTCTTTCTTTTCTATGTGCAGAACGTCCGACTAGCGATCCATGTAAAAGCCTTTGTTACACTCAAATAGGCGCGATATCGGACACTGTTTCGGCAGGAAAAAGTGTTAGTAAGTATCGGAAATCCTCGTGATTTATTGAATTTACACGATTAATGCATAATTCGCTTACAAAGAGTGTTTCCTTACATTTCTAGCGAAAAGTGAGTTTCAGAGAAAATGTTGACTACTTTCTAATGGGGTAAAAATGTGAAAAATCTCAACAGTATTAAAGGTCTTCAGAACATTAATTTTGTATGATATTATGATAATATTGATGATAATAATGAAGTTATTAACGAAATCGTAAAAAAAAATTATTTTTCTAATCATCCAGCAACCTAAATTTTTTTTCTTAGCAGAACTCGATTCTTCACCTGTTCTGAATTCAAATACATTTTTTCAATTTTTTTTCAATTTTTTGAAATTTAAAAAAAAAATGTATGACATCTTTTTCGTAAATTAGAACATCCGAAAAGCAAAAAAAAAACACATGTATTTAAAAAAATGAACGAATCAATTTCTATTGAAAAATTAAAAAAACACGTTAGGTTGCCGGAAGGTTCATTGAACTTTTCTTTTTTTAATTCTGTTAATAACTTTTTGGCATTATTATTAAGCGAATCTGATGTTCTTAGCATCGCGTATGGTTGACATTTTTTAGATTTTTCTGTCATTAGATAGTTTTAGAAATACTCTCTGATTATCTTTTTTGGCGGGGAATATAATGATACACCTTTCTGAATGGAAATCCTATACTCTCTTAATTTTTGTAACAGATGTTTTGGGCGTTGTAATCCATCGCAAACAGTTAGAAACCAAAGTCGTAAATTATAAACATTTTGACACATTGGAAGTCGTGATTCTCGATCAGAGCGAACGGCAGGTAAGCAAATAACGAATTGATTGAAACGATCGGTAATTAAACAAACAATAAAAAAACAATCGTAAGCAACGCATTCGCGAAATTTTAGTCTACAATTCCGTATTGCGAATATCTCGTTCGGCGAGATACAAAATTTGCCGATATTCAGCATTAAGGTTCACATTGCCTTTGTAAAAAAAAAAAAAGAATTCGAAAGATATTCTCAAAAAAATCGATCTGCACAACTTGCAAGCATTAAAAAGTTATTGTCGAGGGATCTGTGGAAAAAATGTTAAACAAATTCATCGGGTAGTTAATTAACTCTCTTCTGTCCGCTGGGAAAAAGACGGAAGTTTTGCGTTCCCTGTTAACTTGTGACTTTGCGTGTTTTCTTCGTATCCGATGATTCCGAAACGACTGTCCGGATGATCTCGTCTCCCGACTACAATAGGCGAATAGTTGCTGGTTATTTCACTCTTTTGTATTTCATTCCTTTTTCAGTAGGGAATTTTTTTGAGTTATGGAAACTTTAAGCTTTCGTTCTCGGCGTTTCTTTCGATTTTTACGGCGGTATATCGCCTTTTACCTGTGCCTTTCATATCGTCAGCGATAATTTCAATGACAGGGAATCGAGAGAACTTCACCTCTCTCCAGTTTTCGATAGATTAATGTAAATCCCATTGTAGTTTCTTATTCTTATACGAAAATAATCGAATTTGTTCGTTTAGATATCGATGGCGATATGCGGCCCGCAGGCAAAAACGTTAGCGTCGATCGAAACGGAACACTTGATTGTCGAAGGAGCAAAAGTGTCGATTATGACTTGTGAAGGCATCAAAAGGCTCATTTGTTCGAACCTTTCCGCGAAGCTTAAGATCGAACCGAAAATTGAAGAAGCGAAACAGTAAAACCGAAATTTTGTTAATATATTCGTTGCATTCGATTTTTTTTCTCTGCAACAACGCTATGACTTTATTTAACGCAATCGTTTTGCGATAAGATTGCGGAAATGGTTCGAAACCGTTTGGTTGAACAAAAATCGTGAAAACGGATCCACGTCACCAACCGAAGCGCTTGTTGACGGAGATGAACGAGAGGATTTGCCAGATTCGCTTCGCACCGCTACTTTCACGCCGATCTTCTCTATACACGAGACGATACTAGTGGATTCGATAATTAGTAAGTAATTCTCAATTAAATTAATTTCGAAATATTCCAAGTGGCAATTTTTGGGTTGTTACGGAAATGTGTCCCATTCACATAACTCATTCGTAACAATACAAAAAATATTCCGATGTTTTTTGTTAAACTGATTTAAATGATTGTTATTACACAGACATTGTGGCGGTTGTTCACGAATTGGGACCCTTACATACCATTGAATATCCCAATGGTTCTACTTCTTCCAATAGAGTCGTCACAGTCGTGGATGACTCACAAAAATCTGTAAGCGAAAACGAAGTTTTATCAACATTCCGAAACGCCTCTAAAAAAAAAAAAACCAAATTCATTTAGTAAAAATCGTTAAAATATTCGAATGGCATTCTATAATTATGAATTATGATTATTTGCATTATCGGATGAATCGTCCATTGACTGAACCACGTCGAAAAAAATTATAAAAAAAATTAGTATTTCGTGAAAAATTTCGCTTGCATGGCAATCGAATTTATTGGATTTTTTGTCCATCGGAACTCCAATGTTCTAAATACTATGATCTTTTTTTTCTATTTTTTTTATTTCTTAGTTCAACAGATTGAAGCACTTGCACTGTTTTCGAGAACAAAATAAAAAATAAACATCGATATTAATTTAACGGTACAGGTAACCAATGTTGCGTTGTGTCGTGTTGTGTTTTAGGATTTGATTAAAAAAATTCCATTAATGATTAGAAATTCGTATATTTCTGCTTCATTTAGATATCGTTGAAAATTTTGGACGCGCGAGCAAATACTATCGAACGCGGTGCGTCTATCGCGGTAACAAACGTTAAACTTTGTCCGCAAAAAATGCTCGTACCTTCGATCAACGATTCGGTGTTATTCGTTAATCCGTCCCTCGAAAAGGCTCGCGCGTGAGTTAAAAAAACTCCTCAAATTTAACGGCAACTTTGAGAACGCAAAATGAATTTTTAATGGCAAAATCTATTATTTGTTTGCATACAGATTGCGGAAATGGTACAAAATCAATGCAATAGATAAGCCATTCGTCGAGATTATGCTGCCGATAACTCCCAACAGTCGCGTATTCAAGAAGTTTGCGGACGGCGATGAGACCAGTTAGTTTTTTTTTTCATTTGATTTGTTAAATTATAGAAAAAAATCGGCTAAAATAATTAACTATTTTTTTTTGTTTCTCAGGCTTACTCGGTATTCTCAAAGAAAAACACGAACTAAATTTCGACAAGAAACCGGATACTCCAGTGACGACGGAGGTGTGGAGGAGAATCGAATTGGTCGATCATACAGCGGTAACTGTGAGTAGAAAAAAAAATTAAATAAAAGATGAAAAAAAAACACTTTGGGCAAAAGTACGAAGAAATGTTTTAATAAAATTACACCGATTTTTACGCAGATCGGCGTAATACTGTGGGGCGACGAAGCCAGGAATTTCGATGTCGCCGTCGGATCGATTTTGCTGATCACTAATGTACGCGTTTCTATAATACAACAATCCAGATTTTGTTGTTTCGCGAAATTGTCAAAAATCATTGTACAACCCACCGATCCGAACGTTGTCGACTATGTCAACAGGTAATGTATTCCATTCGCCTCTTTTATCGACAATTTAGGATATTGCACCGGAGAAAATTGTGTGAGTTTTTAATTTTTATAATTTTTAAAAGAAAAATATCGAACTAATTTCCTATGGAGCGAAATTAAATTCTTCGATGGTGTCCAGTGGTCTTGGAAATCCTAAAACCCCTGAAAATGTACTGACATTTTTTATTCCTGGAAAAGCCCTCGAAAGTCTTTGAATTTCTTCGTCGGGTCTTGAATTTTTTTTTCTCATATTTCGACTTTTTTATACATTTTTTTATGTTCTCCGGTATATTTTCGAAATCTTTGGCTTTATCGCTAAACTTGTGATGTACTCTGAGTTACTTATATGTTTCGTATTAATCTCTAAAAAGGGATATATAAATATTACTTATTTATATTTTCATCTATCTTTACATTTCTTAAAATACCGCGACTATCTCGAGAATGTCTTAAAAAATGTGTGGAAATGTCCTTCAATTTGTTGTGAACCTCTCACTGGACATCACATCAGTGTGGATACAATAGGGGAATGAAAAATGCTTTCTTAATGGAATAATATCTTTAGCGAGACTGTTAAATGCAAATGTCCTTAATAAACGTCCCCTGGAAACCCTTCGATTGCCTCCTGAAAAGCGTCCCATGAAAGTTCCTTCTGGAAAAAAGGAAAGAAAAGGAAAGTCGGAATGTCTAAATAAAAATCATTTTTCCGTTTCCGTAGACTTCAAATTTGGTCCAACGTCCGGATGCTTCGAAACCTAAGCGATCGGCCCGTGGAACCCGCTTTTTGCGACGTCGAAATTATTTACGCAGTTTTGAACGCTACGATTAGTCATAATTCGATGGACATTTTTATGATCGGAGCGAAAGGATCGTATCATCAAGAGCGCAAGAATGATCCCGATAGTGAGACATACAGTTGCCTCGACGATGAGAGAAACGCTGATGCAACTTCACAACCGAAAAAAGAAAATAAGACATCAAAAGTTGAGTCTGAGGAGTGTCTCGATAGTGAATCACACACCATCCTCGACGCTGAGAGAAACGCTGATGTAACTTCACAACCAAAAGAAGAAAATAAGAGATCAAAAGTTGAGTCTGCGGAGTGTCTCGATAGTGAAACATACACCATCCCTGACGCTGAGAGAAACGCTGATGTAACTTCGCAACCGAATGAAGAAGATAAGAGATCAGAAGTTGAATCTGAGGAGTGTCTCGAGAGTGAAACACACACCATCCCCGACGCTGAGAGAAACGCTGAGTTAACTTCGCAACCGAATGAAGAAAATAAGCGATCAAAAGATGAGTCTGAGAAGTGTCTCGATAGTGAAACACACACCATCCCCGACGCCGAGAGAAACGCTGATGTAACTTCACAACCGAATGAAGAAAATAAGCGATCAAAAGATGAGTCTGAGAAGTGTCTCAATAGTGAAACACACACCATCCCCGACGCTGAGAGAAACGCTGATGAAATTTCACAACCGAATGAAGAAATTAGGAGAATAAAAGTTGAACCTGAGGAATCCGTCCATAGCGAGACGTTCACTGACTGTGATGCCAAGAGAAACGCTGATGAAACTTTACCACCGAATGAAGAAAATGTGAGAATAAAAGTTGAGATTGAGGAGTGTCTCGAATACGTGATATGCACTGACTTCGATGTCGAGAGAAACGCTGATGAAACTTCACAACCGAATGAAAAAAATAAGAGAATAACAGTTGAGTCTGAGAAGTGTCCCGATAGCGAGACACGCACTGCCCTCGACAATGAGAGAAACGCTGATGAAATTTCAGGACCAAACGAGGGAAAGTCGAAAATAAAAGTCTAAGAGAACGATATCTACAGTCTGCCAACCTGCAGTTGACCGTATTTAACATGTATCGATGACACGAGTGACATAAACGAAACTTTTGCATTTGGCAAATGACGGATATATAGTAAAAAAAAAAACTAAGGCGTTGAACGCTACGTGTCATACATAAAACGGCGCCGTCAGCCGTATTTCTGTCCTCCGAAGACTGACGGAATGCAGAAGCATTTATTTTTTATATCTAAAAGAGAAGAACAAAATAAATTTTATATAAAATATATTATCGATTTTCAGTTTACGAGATAAGTACTCGCATCGATTGTAAGTCGATTGTAAGTCGTTTGAATAAAACTTCTATTGTTATACGTGGCGTTCTTTAATCCAGTAATCAGTACAGTATATGTAACTATATTGTACCCGAGGATAATCCGAAATCGATCTTTATTTTGTGCAATACGAGAAAAAAAAATCCGCATGCATGAAAATTAAAAAGAAAAATTAATGAAATCGTTTTTTGTTGTTTTTCTTTTTTTTGTAATAATTGTTTTTACTACATTTTCCTGATTAATATGCCGATGAAAACTCTTCCGCTGTCGTGTTGCAAATAGTTATAAGTAGAATTCAAATCAATTCTTCGTATTTTTGGAATATCGGTTTGATGAACACGTTGTTAACGCGCAGATCCCAAAGATCAAGAAATAGCGACGAATCGTATTACCGCGATATTTCGTCGTATCCATTCCAAAAAGAAAAAAAAAAAAGATTGCAACTTATTTGTGTTTAAACTGGTGGCAACAGTGCGTGGTTACCGTGCCGCCGCAACATGGCTGCCGAATAAATGTAGGGTGTAGCGGTGTTCGACGTTATAGGACCCCCGAAGATGTTTACAAGCGTATTTTTACGCGTAAGATGATAATATCAGAGTGTCATCGTTGAAGATGAGCGAAAGAAAGTTCACGCGAGCTCTGGGAAAGCCTGGAATGGCTGCGCAACTACGGGAGACCGTATCGCAGGTTGTACGGGAAAGCACGGTACAGGTATTTGCCGAATAAATTTCCTTACGATTTTTTTAACGCATATATTTATTATCCATTTGACACACTTTTTTTTCACATCGATTCTTCAAAGTTCTCGAAAAACTTTTCATGTAATACGACACCTGTCATTTTTCTCATTGTAAACGCATTGACAAATATTACAATCGATTTTAATTGAACGATAATTTCGCTCCAATTATCCGCTCCCCATTCGCCCTCACTGTGTTACCCTACTTAACGTTTACACGCGATACAAAACGCGACAGTGCATTTCACAAACGTTTTTTTTCACAGAACAAACCGTTTCTCGTCGAACCACTGGATTTCGAGAGTTTTGTCGCAAAAAATAAAACTCTTCTGCAGAATGATCCTCAGCGAGAATTATTGCTCTATCCTCAAGACGACATTTCCGTGAGTTTTATGCTATTATTGTCGCGTATCGTTGTGATAAGAATTTATGAGGCACCGGCCGGATTTCCTCATAAATAGATTAAACGCTTAGTGAATGAATTTATTCATTCATTTCAATAGAAGGATCTCTATCATAATCATTTTAATTAAATACCGCTACTCAATTATACGTTATAATTATTATTATCATTTCTCGTATTTCTTTTCTATACAGAATGTCGTTCTGCCAAAGAGGCACAGAACAACAGTACCCATCGTTCAAAATATCCTGGAAGCTTCGGAAGGCGGAGAAACTCTTCTTACCAAGGAGTGTTTACGTAGCTATGCCTCCAACTGGAATCTCGTTCACTACAAATATTCAGCATACAGCGGATCTTATTTGGAACTTCCAAAGTAAATAGACATTCCTGTAGCTCTGTATTTTTTTTGTTTTTTTTTTTTTTTTTTTAAGTCACAGAGAGCCAAAACCCAATTACATTGGCCATAAAAAAATTAGCAGACAACAATCTGACCGTAAAAAATAACGAAAGTTTTATAGTAGTTATATTTCTCGTTTTTTTTTAAATACATAGACGCATTTATAGCATAGAATTCGGCAAAGCAAAATCAAAATGATTAAAAAACCAGTAAAAAAAATAATACAAAATTAAATCAAACGAATATTTGTTTATTTCCTAGAAATTTCCGGGCAAAGCTCATTTACGATAGTGTAGAGTGGAAGATAACGAATTTATTATAAGAAAAAATAGAAAAACTATATTTGAATTATTATTTATAATATAGTAATAATAATAGTACCAATAAAATGATATATTTATAATATTATTGCATAATATTGAAACGAATTAATTTGAATTCAATTTAGTGTACAACAGCAAACGAGGTGTGTCATGATTTTGTTTCTACTTTTCAGATTAACGAAAGCCGACGCTCTCAGAGAAGAAATCTACGAAATAGACACCGAAGTGGATCAGGTCGACGAGGATCAGTTTAGAAATGATGGAATAACTAAAGAGGGCTATCTGATGAAAGGTCCTGAGATCGGAAGCAGCGACAGAATGTTCGTGAACATCGGTTCGAAATCTTTCAAGCGGCGTTTTTGTCATCTCCGACAAGAGGTCGACGGTACTTATATCCTCGAGTTATTTAAGGATGAAAAGAAAGGCGAAGCAAAATTGACGATAGTCATGGATTTTTGCACCGAAGTGATCCGCAATCCGAAGCGCGGAAGATATTGCTTCGAGTTGCGTATGAGCGGCAATCACAAGTCGTATACTTTCGCCGCGGACGCTGAGGCGGATATGCAAGATTGGCTGCTAAAACTAAGTTCGGTGTTGCAACACTACAAGCAACAGGAAGAAAAACGCGCCGCCTCCTTGGAACGCGCGTGCAATACACCGCCACCGTCGCCACATCCGCTACAAGTATACGGAACTCTCAAAGGTCTCGAGCAGAGTATGAATCCGCAATTGATAAAATATTCCCGCGAAACCGACACAAGTATATTGCTGGCGCGTCGAGAAAATCGCAAACGTTTATTCATAACGTATCATCACTCGTCGCATCCGCGAACACCGGTGGGCAGTGCCACGGAGACAAACGTCGATCCGTACAAAGAACAATTCGGTCAGCGAATTTTCATAAAATGCGAGGCATTGAAATTTCGATTGCAGGCGCCTATAGACGAAAAAGAATCGTTATGCCAAGTCGAACCGTATCACACGACGCTGTGTCTCTTTGACGCGAGAAACGGTCGTAAATTATCGGAAAACTTTCATTTCGACATTAACAACGACTCCGTCGACGATATTATTCGCGAATTGAGTCCAAACGGTATAACGACCGACAATGAGGACGTCGAATTACCGGACGATCTCAAGAGTATCCCGAAGAATTGGCTTAAGCATCCGAAACAAGCGATATTCAGCATCAGCAATCCTCATCCCGATATATTTCTCGTCGTGCGTATCGAGAAGATACTTCAGGGAAGTATTTATCAGACCTCCGAACCCTATCTACGCGCGACGAAGGACCCGCGATTAGGGCTGAAAGTTCACAAACAAGTGAAGGCCTGTTGTCAGAGGTACGATAATTAAATGTTATCTGAGGTCTCAGCGGCCAATATACAGATATATGTTATTAAGCAGTAACATCGAAATGGCTAATAGTTACTAAAAATTATTGAAACGTTTCGCATTCGATTGAAATTCTCTTCAGAAATTCAATTTATTACTGTGAAAATATTACAAAATTCAATATTTCCTTACGCTTAAAATTATTGGAATTATTCTTCTGAGATTTTCAGGAAAATTTTATTTTTAGCGTAAATCACGTAAATTTTTATTATACGTTTGATGACTTTTTCAAATTATAATACTGAAATTTGTAATACTGTTACAGTAATAAACACAATTTCTGAAGAGTTTTTCGGCCGGAAGCGAATAGTTAGAATAATTCATAGTAATTATCAGCCATTCTAATGCCGCAGCTTAACAACACATATGATAATTAATAGCAGATAAACACTTATCTAATCTCCAAAGAGACGAAGAAATAACTATTTGCTATGCGGCCTTTTAAGATTGGGAAACTATCGTATGCCGTTCGCTTGGGCGGCGAGGCCTCTGTTTCGCTTATACAGCAACGAACTCGACACGTCTTCGGACTTTCCCGCTATATATCGACAGGAAGGAAATAAGATACGGGACGATGAGATACTAAAACTCTTATCCGAGTATAGAAAGTACGAGAAACAAACTTTCGAATTGCACTGATAAGACTTGTGAGAAATTCTACTGATTCTCGTTGCTTTTTTAGACCCGAGAAACTAAACAAATTGACTGTTATCCCCGGATGGCTGAAACTACATATCGAACCGTTATCCGAACTGCCAGAAAGTATGTTTACGTCTTTAGGGGTCGCAATTCATCAATTTCAGATCCTTTTAATCGAGTAATCGATCGACAATGGTTAATAATTCTTAAAAAACGTTGAAATATTTTGCAGATACTTTAACAACAGCTTTGGTTCCATTAAAACCATTTCCACTGCCTCCCTCATCGAAGCCAACTATAGAGATCGCGGAGTTCGAAAGCTCATCGGAAAAAGACGTTCATCCTTACGCGACTTACGTAAATCATCTTTACGTTTATCCTCAATCGCTGGTCTTCGATACGCAGAAGATATTCAGCAGAGCGAGAAACATCGCTTGCGTTGTTGAGTTACGCGACGACGATTGCGAAGAAGCTGAACCGCTGAGAGTACGATAACAGCTCTTTCTTTTCGTGTTTAACATAATTATGAATTCCAACTGTAAAAACTGATTTTCTTTTGGCTTTTTACAGTGTATATACGGAAAACCGGGTTCGCAACTACTGTGCGTCAGAGCTAATTGCGCTGTGGTTCATCACAACGCCGTTCCCTCGTGGTACGAGGAGATAAAGATGAGGTTACCGACGAAACTTCACGCCAAACATCATCTCTTGTTTTCTTTTTATCACATAAGTTGCGATATGAATAAGAAAAAGGAAAACGGCGTTGAGAATTGCGTCGGCTATGCATGGGCAGTTTTATTGCACAAGGGTCGGTGCGTATCGTTATGTTAATGGAAACATCACTATTTTTGTTGTTTTACTTTAAATAATTTAATGAGATTTTTTTTGCCAATTAGATTGAACGTCGATATGGAAGCGAACGTCCAAACACTGCCTGTAGCGACGCATTTGCCGGCGGGATATCTCGCTATTCAGCCTCTCGGTCTCGGCAAAGGGGTGAGAAATAATTATTAAGTAATCATTAAAAAAAAAAAAAACTTTCGTAAAATAGTATGAATTTTTTTTTAACATTTGATATTCTTTTTTCCAGAACGCCGGTCCCGACATCACGTGGATCGACGGACAGCGACAAATATTTACAGTATCGTTTCAACTCATATCAACGGTATTCACGCGCGATCCCCATTTGCACAATTTTTTCGTTCACGCGGAGAGGATATTGGACACCAAACCATCGGCTGTACCGTCGGATTTGGAAACTTGCAAAATACTCAAAGCCGCACACGCGATACAATTGGTTACGGCGATAACATTCTTGCCGACAATACTCAATCAATTGTTCGCTCTGTTGACTTGCAACACGAGCGAAGAAGTCGGTCTCTACATAATCAGAGTTCTCATTCACATTATAAATTTGATTCATCAAGCGGGTCGAAAGGAAATATTGCAAACTTACGTAAAGGTAAAATTCGTTATGCGACGAAACTATACGAAGTTTAATTAAGAAAAAAAAAGAAAAATTGAATTCTTTTATGTAAAATTGTTGCAGTTTGTCTTCGTACCGCCTCCTATGCGAAATTCCGGCACTACGGTTCACGAACAACTCGCCAAATATCTGCCATCGTTACTGCAACCGAGTAACACAGATTTTTTGGTTGTCAACAAGTTTATGCATCATTCAAGTTTCTTCTTCGACATAATGGTCAAAAGTATGGCGCAATATATGCTGACTACCGGCAGAATAAAAGTAAGTCGTGCCGTCGTGCCGAATTTTATTTTTATTTTTTTTTATGTGAAAATATCTGTATTGAAGCTTTTTAATGCAAATATCTTCAAAAAACATTACGTATATTCTGGAAAAAAGGGAAAAATGCGAATTCTTCTCAATAAGCATTACGGCTCTTCTAGAAAAATTGCGAAAAAATGCAAAATGTTATCAAAAAGAGTTATACGAACTTTCTAAAGTAAAACCGCAGTCCCAATCTGTTGCTAAAACTACTAAAAATGTTTTCACAAACAATCTTCGTGGCTATTAGCAGATATTTCACAACTTGTTTTTTTTTTTTTTTTTTCGCCTCCGATGTAAAGTCTAAATACTAATGGAATTTCTATTGCAGATGCATCGAAACGAAAGATTTTCGCAACAGTATCAAAGCGAAATAAAGAATCTCTTGGAAGTCATAGCTCCGTATCTAATGAATAAATACAAAGAGATGCCAGTCGAGACGCACGAACTCAACAAAAGTTTAGCGCAATTTTTGAAGGTAAATTTGAATTGTTATGAAACCTTTTTAACTTCCGAACTGAAACTCCACTAACTAATTCCTGTTTTTTCTTTTTTTTTAAATAGAAATGTCTCACCTTCATGGATAGAGGTTTCGTCTTTCGTTTGATAAAAAGTTACATGGATAATTTTTCACCCGGTGATCCGCGCACTTTGCAAGACTTCAAGTTTACATTCCTGCAGATAATATGTTCCCACGAGCATTACGTATCGTTCAATCTCCCGATGATGCAAACACGTGTCACGAGCAAAGGTAATATACCCGTCGAAGCCGGCGATGTTTAGGATACAAAAGTCGAGACTCGAATATTATAACGTTAAACAATTTTATTCCTTTGCCTTGAAGATACAGACCCCGAACCAGAGTGCGATGGTATGTTGAGTAACGATGATGCACATGATGTTCCCTATGTCATGAATTTTCTTTTTCTATGTATTATAGCATAATGAATGGGAGTTTCGCACATTTGTTAAACGATATGCGTTCTTAGGAAAGAATAGAAAGAAAAATAATAATAATAAATAGTTTTTTTTTCTGCTCTCTTTTTTTCGCGTAGCACTCGTTGGTGTTTCACAACATTGTTTTTTTTTTTTTTTTCCATAATCGCACAACAAATTTATATTCGCCACGAAAGGCTACAATTTTGCCGAAAACAAAAAATTAATCGCTGCAACGTGTTATTTACAGATTATATTAGCGAATACTGTCTATCGCAAGATTTCTGCAAACATCATTTTCTCGTCGGTCTTCTTCTGCAAGAGGTGAAAACTTCGCTGAACGAAGTCGTGCAAATTCGCAAAGTCGCGATTGTTACTTTGAGGGATTTGTTGGCAAAACATGAATTTGACGATAGATATCAGAATAAGGTTCGCAGAATTTCAGAGTTTTACTTGTGTGAAATTAGTTTTTATATATTTCATTTTTATTTCGTTGTTCTAATGATTTTTTTTTTTTTTTTCGTTTTTAGGGACAACTCAGCCGAATAGCTTCGATTTACATACCGTGGCTGGGGATAGTACTGGAAAATCTTCACCGTCTTGAATCCGTCCACGAAGTGAATAACCGCGTCGAGATCGAACGTAATCACGACAACAGAGTATCGAGTAGTAATTCGTTCGTAGCGAATAAAGACGCGACGCTTCCAACGAGTGCAACCGAAACACCAAAATCTATTCACCGGTAAGTTTTATCGTTGTAGGAACGGAAATGAGGCAAATGCTGATTCACGTGTTTCTATCTAAATGAATAAATTTCAGATTCACACTTCATCTCGATTCACAATCGCCGATCAGAGCTTCGATGCAACTACGAGATTCGACGTATTTCGCCGCGATTGCCGGTCAGGGAATGGCGAACGGTTATTCGTGCACAAGCATCGAATCCAACGCCTCGACGATGTCGAGCGCCTCGCGAAACTCTCACGTGTCTCAGGAGACGACGATTATTCGCGAACCCGTGGAAAACGGTACCGGCGAACGCAAAGGACACTCGCGATCTCTCAGCGTAACTCAAACATCCTCTCGATGCGACAAACTTCAATCGTCCGAAATGAAGGATTTGCTTCTATGCTTTCTATTCGTTATCAAGTATCTCGGCGATCATCAGATAATCGCGTGGTGGCAGCAATGCTCCGATGCCGAGATATTAAGCTTCTTCACGGTTATCGAGTAAGAAACGCAATATTAATTTTCGATATGTAGCGTAAATTTGTTAAGGATTACTAAAATTTTTCTTTTTTTTTTCCCCTTTATTTTACGGCTTTGAAATAGTTTACTTTAAAAATTGGAGATATTCTTTACATTTCTAGTCGCGTCGGGTTGTTTAAAATATTTTCTTCATCTGTGATACATAAATTTATTTCTTAATTCAAAATCCTATTAAATTAACGTTTTCAATTTTTAAACCAAACCGTTCCGAAGCTGCAGCGAGAAAAGCAAAAAAAATTAATTTTCAATGATTATAAATTAAAGAAATTTGAATCCTCACTTAAAAAAAATTAAAAAAAAAAGAAATTAATTAAATTTTTTTCTTTACAGAATGAGTCTCCATCACTTCAAATACGTTGGGAAGAGACAAGTAGCAGCGAACACGGCGAACGGTACCGGAAAGCCAAGAACCGTGAAAGCGATGACATTGCCCGCGAGAATGGCGCCGCCGGATTTTTCATCCGACAGTCCAGCGACCGGAACACTTCAGCCGCACAATAGCGCAGCCCGTGAGAATCTCGCCGACGATGAGACTGGAAAGTTTCATCAAGCATTACTGGAGGCTAACATGGCAACGGAGGTCGGACTCATAGCGCTCGACTGCCTCGGATTGTTTTGCATTCATTTCAAAGTAAGTTATCGGTTCGAAGTTAAATAGAAATCTAAAGCGCATTTTCTTCGTAAACTATAAGATTTTTATCAATTTTTTTCCGAAACCACAGGATATCCTTCTCGCGGGAGACGGCGACAATCCAGTGATGCAAAAACTCTTTACGATATACGTGTCTTTTCTTCAAGTCGGTCAATCGGAAACACTTTTGCGTCACGTATTCGCCGGTCTCCGAGCGTTTCTCAACAATTATTCCATCGCATTGTTTCAAGGTACACGCGACTCTATTATTTTTCTCCGCTACGTTTGCGCAGTCGTTTTTATTTTGTTTTTTTTTGTCTTCGTTCTAACGCCGGTTCTCGAATTACATTACGTAACATTGATCTTTTTTTTTTCTTTTTTCTAATCATTCGCAGGCAGCGCGGTGTTTTGCGGTCGTTTGTGTTACGAGCTATTGCGGTGCTGCAACAGTAAACTCAGTTCAATCCGACAAGAGTCCTGCGCGCTGTTGTATCTGTTGATGCGAAGCAACTTCGAGTTCACGAGTAGAAAAGGATTGACGAGAGTACATTTGCAAGTGAGTCTTCGTGATAATTGTTGGTGAAAATTCCACACATTCTCACGATACGTGGGCGTTGATTTACATATATTCTTATCGTTTAGGTGATAATTTCCGTATCGCAAATGCTCGGCAACGTGATCGGTCTGAACAACTCGCGGTTTCAAGAATCCCTGTCGCTGATCAACAGTTACGCGTCGTCCGACAAAGTTATGAAAGGCACGGGATTCCCCGTCGAGGTAAAGGATCTTAACAAGAGAATTCGTACCGTTCTCATGGCTACAGCACAGATGCGCGAACACAACAACGATCCGGAAATGCTGGTGGATCTGCAACACAGTTTGGCGAATTCGTACGCCAGTACTCCCGAACTTCGACACACTTGGCTCGAGACTATGGCGAGAAATCACGCGAGAGATGGAAATTTCTCTGAGGTAAAAATGCACAATTGCCGATCAATGGTACTTTCTTAACGAAAATATTTATATGGATTGTTATGTATTTTTTTTTTCTTTCTTTTTTCTATTTTTAGGCCGCTTGCTGCCAATTGCACATCGCCGCTCTAATGGCAGAGTATCTTAAATTACGAAAAATGCATTCGTGGGGCGCTGAGGCATTCGACGATATTTCGGTTAATATATCGAGGGACGAAAGAGGACTCAAACTTGACGCCGGTGAGATTTGTATGTTTTGCACATAAATGTCCTTTGTACACTATGTACTAACGACGCATGCAACGCACTAACCCTGTGTCGCTTTTTGAGGTATGTAACGAATTTTTCGTTAACGGAGTTCTTTGATACTTTCGCTTTGATGCGAAAATCAAGTTTTTGTGACAAAAAACAGCCGAAAAAAAGTTGAGATATCAGATTCCAAAAGAATTTCGAATACTTCTCAGTGGAAGAAAAATCCGAAAAAAATAAACTATCGATTATTCGAAATTCTCTATGGATCTCACTTTTGGATGGGAATGTAACGATACAACGTCCTTGAAATGCGCAACCGAATGGAAATCGTGTGAAGATAATTTTTTTTTGAAGTGGAGATCTATTCGTCGCGAATCAAAGGATCTAATGCCTTTTTTTCGGGGAATGCATGCATCGCAGACAGTGTCTTTTTCTTTTCTTATCAAACCTTGTTTCATCAAACTGTTTTCATCGTATCTGCGAATATCGATAACAGTCCGAAAGAAAATTCGTTATACACGGAACTAAACGACGAATTAATTTTACAGGGGTTCAGGATATTCATTACAACGAGTGTCTTCTCCTCGAGCAATTGGAGACATGCGCCGAGATGTTGGAAAAGGCGGAACGCTACGAACTCTTGGGACATCTTTATCGTCTTATAGTGCCGATTTACGAGAACAAACGTGACTACGAGGCTTTGGCTACTTGTTATACGCATTTGTCGCAGGCGTGCAATAAAATCGTCGAAGTTACGAAAACTGGAAAAAGATTACTCGGACGATTTTACAGAGTCGCCTTTTTCGGTTCGGTAAGTTTGAAATTTAACATACGACGATCTTCACGCGCGCGAATAAACGTCATTAACCATCAACGCGATTTCTCCTTCTTTTTCATAGGCATATTTCGAAGAAGAACACGGAATGGAATACATCTACAAAGAACCGAAAGTCACGTCCCTCTCCGAGATCTCGGAACGACTCTATCGTCTTTACTCCGAGAAATTCGGGTCGGAGAACATGAAGATGATAATGGACTCGATACCCGTTAACATCAGCGAATTAGATACAAAAGTCGCTTACATACAAGTCACTCACGTCGTACCGTATTTCGAGAAATTCGAGTTGGAAACGCGACAAACAGAATTCGAACTGAATCACGACGTTTCTTGCTTTATGTTCGAAACGCCTTTCACGAAGGAAGGAAAAGCTCGCGGCAATCCTCAGGATCAATGGAAACGAAGAACGATTCTCACGAGTTAGTAATTGCAAAACCATTTTTATTTAATTTTTTTTTTTTCATACGAATAATGAAGAAAAAGAATACTAATCAATTCGAATGTTTCAGCGAAATGTTCATTTCCATACATTAAAAAACGCATATCGGTAACGGAAAAGAGAATAACAGAGTTAAGTCCCATCGAAGTTGCGCTCGACGAGATGCGACAACGGGTACAAGAATTGGAGGACGTTGCGTTGATAACGCCGACGGACGCGAAGAAATTGCAGCTGAGATTACAAGGCAGCGTTTGCGTTACCGTTAACGCCGGACCGCTGGCCTACGCATCGGCTTTTTTGGATCCCGCCTCGTCGTCCAATTATCCGGACGACAAAGTAGAAGAGTTGAAAGATGTATTTAGGTAAAAATTTTATCATTTCCGGTACATTCATCCCGGGGATTTATTTTTTCACGAGAGATATCACGTGTTTTCTCTTTTTTTACAGAGAATTCGTCAAGATATGTTATACTGCGCTGCAGATAAATAGCAAACTGATAACGTCCGATCAGCACGAGTATCAGGAAGTACTGCGAGAGAATTATCAAAAACTTTGTCAGAATTTGTCGTCATTGCTGGGAGAATCTGTATGGCCTGACGATCAAGTAGGAAGTTTTAAGCGGAATAGTGCCGCACTGTTCAGTGCTATAAGCGGCGCCAATAACCACACCAGTATAGCTTAGAAAAACTTAGATTTTACACGATAACATGGGGCATTTTATGTTGTTTTTTTTTTTTTTTTTTCCTTTATATCATAAAAATAGAGTTCACATTAGTATTTAATTATTTTTTTTTTTGAGAAACGCCGTTACACACCCACGTCAAAGTCAATAAATAGTTCAATTAATCGCGAGACGATTATCGCCCGGCGGAGGGCGATATCGATCTTTCGATATTCGAGGTCTGACGCTATACAGCCGAATTTCTCTACCGGTCTAAAGTCTGAATAATTATTTGTATATTGAAACACCGATGGATCGACGTAAATGTAAGTTGCTATACGCGCACAAAAGAGAGAACTTTGTATATAATGTAATAGGGACAGGTGAACGAAAAAAAAAATGATAAGAGACTCTTAGAAAATGGATATTTAGCGACAACAAACGTGTCGATAACACGCTGCATTAACTATGACGAAAGTTTTTGATAACTAAATGAATATTTGCACCCGATAAACGTGATTCGATTGCACCAATGACTGGTCTTATTAGCGATTTATTGGCACTATAGATTTTGTTTTCATACTTTATGGTTGATTACCGATAACCATCGTATAAATCAAAATTATTGGCATTATCTATGATTTGTACAAAATATGTAAGTTAATTTTTTTTATATATATATATATATATGTGATATATATTATTTTTCTTTTCTCAGGGTACCTACGAGTGCTCTGTATCTCGTCTCGAAAAAAAAAAAAATTCGTTTATTAGATACAAAAGATATTTGTACATATCGCGGAAAAATAACGCGAAATATGCTTTAGTGCCGTTAAACTTATCAATCGAGATATACGCTGTGTTTGTTAAAGAGGAAAAAAGCAAAAAAAAAAAGATGTCTTTCGTAATGTTTTAATTTCACGACGAGAAAATCTCACGACCAAGAAGCACATTTTTCTTTTAATTAGTTACGCGTATGATAAATAATAGATTCTTGTCGCTCAATGGAAAAAAAATGTATCGAGACTGAAAGCACGAAAAACGCACGTAATGTGTATTACTGATGTACACAATAGCCGGAAAATCACAAAAATCTTTTTAATACAAACGACAGCCGTGAAAAAAAAAAAAAACGTCCAGTGAGTTTTTAACGCAAATTTGTAAGGAAACCCTTAATCATCCCGAATATCGAGCTTATCTCCCATCAATGTCCTGTATGTCATACTATTCATATTTACTGGAAGTATTATATTTATTAATATACTGTCAAACCATGAAAATATCCACGTAAATAAAACCCATAATCATATTTCATTGCCGTAAAAAAAAAAAAAAAAAAATAGTTGTATATTTTTCTACGGACCTTTCGCCTATAAAAATAATTCTAATTACAGTGTAAACGGAAGAAGACGTATAAAAGGTATTATTAATTTTTTGTTTGTTTTTTTTTTTTCATAAAAGCTGAATTTATTTTATTCATATTAGACTTCATGAAAAAATACATGATAATACGTGGTGTACGCGAATGATATATTGTGATAAACGAGTCCGCACTGTATTTATCGTTACACTAAGAATCTCAACTACACTTTACGACATCCATTCAATTTCATAATTACATTATACAATGTGCGCGTAATGCGATGTAGAGCTTTTCTTCTTTTTTTTTCATTTGTTTTTACCGTACATCGTCGATCGACCATTGGGTAACGTGAACTTTTTTTTTTTTTCTTTTTTTACGTGCATTCCATACACATTATTAAAATGATTACTATTACATATGTAAAATACATATATATGGTCTGTGCATCCATTGGATTCGCTCGGTTTTTTTTTTTCTTTTTTTTTCAATCAAACGCTCGCGATCCATCACTGTCTGCCCAAAACTTATCTTACTACGTTTCTGACGGAGTTGATATTGTACATTTTTTTTCTTCTTTTCTTTGTATCTCGTTGACTCGGCATTGTCACATTTGCTTACAGGTCGTCATTTTTTCTTCTTTTAAACATAGTATTATTTTTTTTGGTTTTTGCGATGTGGTTTCGGAACGACTTTTTTCTCTTTTTTTTCCTTCGTTTACGGTTCGACCCCAATAGAGGTTCTCTTCAGAACTTTCTTTCTTTTCCATGTCGATTTTCTTTTGTATTTTCGCCGATTGCTCCGGTATTTTTTTTTTGTTTCGTTTTTTTTTCGTTCGACTGTGCAGTCGGATGAAAAAAACGAAACTAAAAGCGGTGAAATGTAGCAAAAAAAATTATGAGCGGCGTTTTCGGTATAAAAACAATAGTTAAAACAGTGGAGACAAAAAGAAAATACAAAAAGAAATTGACATGGAAAAAGAAAGATAATTAATTTCTAAAGATTTCTGAATTTCGAAGAAAAAAAAAAGAGGAAAAAATATCGTTCCAAATCCGAAGCGCGAAAAATCAAAAAAATTAAATCATCGGCCACTGCATCGTAACATATAGTAGTATTATATTGTCGTGGACACTTCCTTCGCTATAGCGCTTTTTCTCAATTGGGTGGCCGTTTTGGATGGATGTAAAATATCTGCAAGTTTGCGGTTTACAATATCTTAAAAAAAAAAAAACTACGAAAATGTTCTCATCGTAAAATGTGTGGTGGCATTGTAATAACAAGTACGGCATCGCGGACGATCAAACGAGTACTCCGGTGACCCTTATCTGTTCCGACCCTCGCAATGAAATAGTTAACTATCGAAGCAGTAAATGTAATTCGCTGTATTTCAATTGTTATTTACGTCCTTTAGTCAGAGACTTCTTGAAGAGAAAAGTCTAACTAATTAATTAACAATATTTGTTGCGAATAACGCGAAATCGTAAACGATAGTGAAGTTATAACCGTTTCTTATCGATATTTTTAGGTCATAACGCTGAATTATTATCACCGAAAACGTTTTAACACGATTTTTAATAGCCGAGGGCAGTAAAAGATTAGAGGATTTTTATTATATATTCTTTTTTTTTTTCAACCGCCCACTTCCGTTTACGTCCAAAATCATTCGTTTTTCGTATCATTAACGTTCGATACGATTATCGTGATAAGCGAATTTCGGTTTTTCTTTTCTCCTATTCTTCGTATTTAACTAAAGTGACTAGAATCGTCTGGCAATAGCAGTCTTAATTCTTTAAAAATGTGTTAATGTTAAAAAAAAAAAAGGAAAATAATAATCCATAAGGGATAATATAATCGTTAACGGGCCTTTTTTTTGTTTACCGCAAAAATCGCGGCTCAATATAACGTTAATAGCTAATTATCCTGTCATAACTGTTCCTCCTCCTGTTCCTGTAAGGAGGAACGTCCACATTGAGCCGATGTATTGATATCGCTTTCATCCTGTTCCGCGAGAAGCGGAACGAATTGTTGTCCGTAACTTTCCGCCTCCGAGGGCCTTCGGCTTTGTCCCGGAAACAGTGACATCGGTATCGTTCCCGACGGCGTTGTGGGCGCCGATCGCGACAACCATCGTTTAGTTTTGTTTCGCCCGCTCGGCAAACCAAGCGGCATATACATCTTTCCGCGAGTTCTTCTCGTGCGCGTCGGAGCGAATTCGCTTGGACTTACAGGCCTTTGGGACGACGAGTTTGCATTCAACGAGTGCAATACCTGCGGCCGATTCTGATTATGAGCCGAACTCGCGAAGTTATGCTCGCTTGGCACTTGCGGAAGTTGATGGATTTTGTCGAGCAATTCACGTAACTGTAAACAAATAAATATCCAGAGTTCAATATAAATTAATGAAAAATTGCAGGAAAAAAGTATACGAAAAAAAAACATATTGAAAAAAAAACATACCAAAAGAAAAAAATATATCGAAGAAAAAATATACCAAAACAAAAAAAATGTATCAAAAACAAAAATATACTAAAAGAAAAAAATATATCGAAAACAAAAATATACCAAAACAAAAAAAATGTATCAAAAACAAAAATATACTAAAAGAAAAAAATATATCGAAAACAAAAATATACCAAAAGAAAAAAAATAAATCGAAAAAAAAGAATATACCAAGAGAAAAAAAAATATATCGAAAAAAAAAAATACCAAAACAAAAAAAATATATCGAAAAAAAAGAATCTACCGAGAGAAAAAAAATATATCGAAAAAAAAAATACCAAAACAAAAAAAATATATCCGACCGAAAAAATTTATCGACAAAAAAGATATATCGAAAAAAAAAAATTGTAGATACCTCTATCGTTGGACTTGTAGCTCTGGGCGGTGAGCACGGTGATTGAGCAGCTAAACTCGATATGTCAGAGGCGGTTCTATTATTCGCTAACGAGACAATCGATCCGGCATCAACGATTTCTCCTCTCTCGCATCCCATTGTCGATAATTCATCCAAACTATTGTTGCACGAGTACGGAGGCGGTATAATAGTGTTAGCCTCGTTGACGACATTACACATAAAACTTGAGCTCAATGAATCCAGAGTACTGGCGTGGGATAGGGTCCGAAAGTACCGCATTACGAAACCGGATGTTCCCTTTCCTATTCCCTCGTCGTAACCGATTACCAGAGGATAAAGATCCGGTTTTGCTGTCACCTTGAATGAAATATTCGAAACATGAAAATGCCGCGAAAATAACTGATCGATAGATTTAAAAAAAAAAAAAATTGATAAAAAAATTTAGTAAATAAATAGATCGATAAATAATGCGAAAAAAATCGAATAATTTAACGATAAAACTATACCTCGTTATAAGGCGGTGGGAGCGCCTGTATGAAGGAACTACATCTACTGTAATGAGGAGGAGGATAAAAAGAGCTCGAAGAAGCTCTGTCGGAGGTGCTACCATCGTCCGAAGTTCCTCCTCTTCGTCGATGCCATAGCCAGCAGCCGCACGCGGCTGCCAGCGCTAATCCTGCTAAAATAGCAGCCCTGAAAAATAACAATGTTTCCGTAAAAAAAAAGATCGATAAATAATTTTTTTTAATTACAAAAACGATAATAAATACGTACCATAGATACCAATAGGTCCAAATCAAGAATGCAAACATTTCTGCGACTGGTGTGCTCGGCTGTGAGTAGATGTAACAACAGCCAAGAGTACAGCACTCCTTGGGTGGAGAGCAACTGGAAATAAAAAAAAAATGAAAAAAAAAACATCGTGCAGAAATATCTCAGTGATTGGCCTTAGGATCAACAATATTGATAAAGCAAATATATATATGAATATGAGATGCACTAGAAATGAATATACATAGATATATATATATATAGATGGATGGAGTATAAAGAAACTTACACATGCCCTCCATTGCAGAACTTAGCGGAGACCTTGTAACGAACAGACGAAAAGAGACTCATTATTTAAAAAGAATTATTAAATAGAATACTCCGAAAAAAGAAGGGAAACAATATGTTTTTCGGAGCGCAAAGATAAAACGATTAATCGAGCTGTGTATATCGGAGCGTCGCGTACAAGGATAACTAACGAATTACGGAGGAATAGGGAGGGGGTAGAAAAAAAAACTCGAGGGAGAAAGGGTAGAAAGACTGTCGTGAAACTCGTGATTTTTTATGCACCGAAGAGAGTTAACTGACGGGTTGACAGAGAATTTATTGCCCGAAATGATAGCCGGGATGACTCGTACGTATTGATCGACTTCCGTTTCGGACACGAGAGACACAACGCGTAACATAAACACTTTCACAAAATATGTATAACTATAAAATATCTTCCCTCTCCATTGAAAACGTCATGGTTTCCGTAGGTGAGAGGGTGGTGAAGAAATCGGTGTATGGGGAGGTGGGGATTAAACGGTTAAACGAGAAATATTGTCGATGTGTTTTAGTTCTTACGCGGGCTGCGAAAAAAATTGTTGGGACGGCAGATACGATTAGTTGGGAGCTGCGGAACACCTGCACCATTCTACGAGAAGCACGTTACGCGATTTGGCGCTTGCGGATATATAGTACACCAGTTATATAGGGCCCTTAAACCGTGGGGGGTTATAACATACGTACCATGTAGACCGCATCCCTCGCACTGTCGACGAGAGGGGTAACTCTCGAGATTCTGCGCTATAAGCTCCGATAATAATTTCTCTCCCTCACGTATGTACACGCAGGGGATGAAGTGCAGTTACTTTTACGCGGGCTATTGAAAACCCTACGAGTGTTCGATTTATCGCCGAGAAATGTAATTCACACGAATTTCCTTATATTTATCCGTTTATTTTGAAAACGATTCTATAAAGAGTTTTAGGAATAACAAAAGATGAATGCAAGTGGTGCTGTGATAAGATTAAATTAATAGCGTTTACCGTGTTTAACATTGAAACGATAAAAATAAGGATAAAATCACACGCGAAATCTTAGCGAGAGACACACAAGCGCGGCGTCTGCTATAACGTCATTCGCGGGGTACCGAACGCGCACGAGGGAGGAGAAACACAAGTCGAGCTGCCAGGCGGAAAGCTCCGTCTCAGACGATTGCGATGTGGCACCGAGCTAACAGTTTATAACCTCGTGGACAGCCCGCAACGAGTGTGTCGTCTCGTTTCTCCTTCGCCCAAACGATATTTCATTTCGCGCGTGCAATGACCGTCCCGAAGTTATTACCAATTTAACGAAGTGCGTCGTTCGGATAGCTCGACATACGGTGAATAAATAATTGAATAGAATCGCGAAAGACAACCCAAGAGAGACGTATTTTTTTTCGTCCGATGACAAAATATCAAAATGAGGGTAACACTAGCGATTTTCGGTGTACTACAATTTTTAAGCATATGCAAACTAACGACGGCGTGGGACAACGAAGAATTAGAAGTGTTCGACGTTGTCGAGGAAGTTAATCAGAATTTTTACGAACTCTTGGGCATCGAACAAGTAAGTTGAATAATTATTTTACTTTTTTTTTTTTCGTTAATTAACGAACGTTCGCGGGAAACGTACGCAATTTTTTTGAAAATCGTAACATCTGGACAATTTCGAAATTTTTTTTCTTTTCTTTGAATACTATTGACAGTTGTTTTTTCATGGATTTTGTAGAATGCCAACTCGTCGGATATCAAAAAGGCCTTTAGGAGGCTTTCGCTGGTACTGCATCCCGACAAGAGTGACGCCGAAGATGCGGAGATACAGTTCAGAAATGTAAGTCTCCGCTGTCCATTTATTTAAAAAAATCTGTGATATAAATTGTTATTGTCATTATAATATTACATATTAACAAAATTTACTCCGATTTGCAGTTAGTTGCGGTTTACGATGTTTTGAAAGATCCGGGAAAAAGAGAGCGCTACGACAATGTTCTCGTCAATGGATTGCCTAATTGGCGAGACGCCGTCTATTACTATCGTCATGTGCGAAAAATGGGACTACTGGAAATGAGTATAATTCTCTTCATAGTCATCACGATTGGTCAATATCTCGTCGCGTGGGCTGCATATTTCGAGAAAAGATATACCTATGTAATTATCAAAAATTTATTTATCTGCAAATTTGGCGAAATTTTCTCGATTTTTTTATTACTCGAATTTTTTTTTTATCTGTAGGAACAAGTATTAGGTAGCAAATTGCAGAAGATGCAAAAAAAAAATCGAAAAGGAAAGATCGGCGAAGTTCCGGATTTAGCGGAAATATTGGAAAAAATTCCATCGCCGAGTGTTTGGAATACATTGCCATTTCAATTGCCGAGATGGACGTACGCATCAATCGTCGGAATTCCATCCACGATACGCGCTATCAATAACATTCTCGAGGAGAGAAAACGCAGGAAAAAGCAAGAAGAAGAGGAAGCATTGTACGTATTATTTTTTATTTCTTTTTTTTTACTGATCCGGTAATTAGCAAATACGGCTGTTGGATTTTTTTTCTGTTTACGTTTCGGCACTGATAAGGGAACAACGATTTTACGTGTAATTTTCGCGAAAATTCATTCTTCTACTTTAATCGCGCGAAAAATTATTGGTACTTTTGGATAAAACGATTTATTATCAGTTATCTGTTTATTTATTTTTTTATTCTTTGAAGCGAACGTTATGAACGATCGTTCATTTGTGGATTATCGCTCGCTGCTTCAAAAAAAATTGTTGAATAACGAAAATATCAACATTTCTCGAAAGTTGCTGTTGTTTTAATTATCGTGCAAATAAAAAAAACCTGTGATGCGGGGATGTAAACAATTGTGTCTTATCGCCCGTGCATTCGAAATTTAACGAATATTTATTTCATGTCTCAGAGCACTGGAACAGGAGGAACCCGAACCGGAGCCGGTTATTCGAGGTCCAAGAAGACGGCGAGCGGGTTTCACGCCTCAGGAACACTCGGCTTCGGGTGCCTCGGTGAACGGTGGTTTTAAGAAAGAAACGAACCGCACGAATCACACGTACGAGAAGCCGAAAATAACCGGTAGTCTGTGGACCGACGACGATATTTTGGAGCTTATAAAACTCGTAAAAAAATTTCCCGGCGGTACGACGGATCGTTGGGAAAAAATAGCGGACGCAATGAGCCGAACAGTGAGCGAAGTAACTCACATGGCTAAGAAGGTAAAACTTTCAACGTTTTCCTTTGTAACCGGCAAAAGCGTAACCAATTGATCGATTTTTTGCTGAGTAACGACGATCGTTGATATTTCAGGTGAAAGACGAGGGTCTGAAACCGGGACAGCCGACGGACGAAGTCACAGAGGAGCAACCAAAGAAAGTAAAGACGCGAGCCGAATGCGTCGATGCCGCGGCTGAGTGGAGTCAAGACCAGCAAAAAGCATTGGAATCGGCACTTCTCAAGCATCCCAAAAGCGGATCGTCCGATCGATGGGAAAAGATCGCGAGTTGCGTTGAGGGAAAAACGAAGGAGGAGTGTCAGATTCGTTATCGCCAATTGGTGGAACTCGTCAAGAAAAAACAGCAATCGGAATAACAGTAAAACACATTCGAGTACCAATCGGGCCTCTGCGGCCTCAAATGAAAAAAAAAACAACAAAAAAATGAAAAAAAAAAAAAAAAAAAAACAAGAACAAAAACAAAAACCGTTCTATCGTGGAAAAAACAGCAGCAAGATATTTATCGCGAGAAAGTTCACGCGTTTGTATTGCAAAACGTTTGTTTCACGAATTGGTGTCAAACGCTCATCGAAGCAGTATTATAGACGAACGATTCGCTGTTCCTGAATCCGAATTTACCGGCACACAAAAAAGTTTATCTTCACGTGTGTCGTGTGAAAAATCTGCCATTGAAATTTTGCGAATTACGCTAACTACGATACCGATATATAACTATAACTCGAGATCGACACAATTTATTGTTGCAAAACTTATTATTAATTCTGTACATAAATGTTTACGATGTGATCAATCCTAACGTGCCGCACGATATCGGTTTTCGAAGTTTGCTGTTTTTTCCCAACGATTCGCGTGCCACGAAAAGTAAAAAGGAAAAAAATGAGGAATTTTATGCGATCGGCCGGTTTCACCGACCGTTTTGGTCGCGAAAGAGCTGAGTTAATAAAACAATTACGACCGATGCTTGAGAGCTAAACAAATTTTTTCATCTGGCCGAATTACGACGACTAGATAAATATATAAATATGTAATGTAATTTTGTTATGAATATCTAACGGGGATGTATTTATTTAATAAATTTATTAATTAAAAAAAATATAAACAATTTTATTTTTCTTACAATAATACGATCGTAAGGACTATATGTACATCGATTTTCTCGTCGTTTTTCTTTCTGTTTTTTTGTTTTTACGTGAACATCTTTTAGTATTGACATATGTCTGACGAAATGCCGTCGTCATCGGATTCGCAATTATTTGCTCGCAGAGGCGTAGACTCCGGGCGAATTCCACAGACTCGTCAAAGTAAAACTTCTGATATTCTTACATATCGTGGCTTTTAATTTTAAGTTACAAAAGTATTTATCTTCTACCGACTGATAGAAGGACTTTAGTTCTGCCGCCGGCGAACTCTCGATATTCGCCAGGCGTTCGGTTCTTCGTATTTATTGTACAAAGGTTCGAGACGTTGATTTTTCTTGAATTTACTGAGTTTCGTCGGATCGTTGAATTTGAAGAATGCCGGAGCGAACTCGACGAGCCATTTGGGATCTATGGCGGTGACTTCTCTCATATACTCCTTTGTTGTTTGTACCAATTCGTGATATATCACCTGCAAAAAGAATAATAATAGTTTAGAATCAAATTATTGCAACACACAGTTTACTTTTTGCGGATTATGTGAAACTTACCCATTCCGGTTGTCTGTTAAACAACGCGCTGCTGGGATGAATATAGACGACTTGACTGTCGACTAACGTTCTGTATCCCTCCTGCGGATCCTTCTTCGCTGCGTTTCGGAAAAATCCGGAGCACACAGCCTTCTGAACTCTTATTGTATTTTTTCCGGCCGATACGACGTCGAGTTTATGTCTGCAAAAGAAAAATTTGTATTAATATTTATTTGCATAATTAATAATCTCATATCTGTTCGCGTTATGTTTAATAATCGTAATTTCTTACCTGTCCATTATGCCGAGCAATTGTTTACGAACGTCTTGCGATCGTTTCAGCGTTCGCATCTGTACGAAGTTCTCGTAACACCAGGCATTGCTGAATTTGTTGTTTCTCCAAGAATTATAAACAGCCAATAGCGTCAGGTGATCGCCTTCTGCCTGATTAAATTTCGCTTTTTTCTGATCAGCCAACGCTTGTTTATCCTTCGGTCTGTAGAATACATTCTGCACGGATAACATGCTGACGATCGTCAGTATTTCGTCGGAGCATTGCAGATGAACGCTCATTATCAACATCTTCGATAGATTTGGTTCCAATGGAAACTCAGCCATTCGTCGACCCAATCGCGTCAGCAGACCTTCGTTGTCCAACGCGCTGAGACTGTGCAGAGATTCCAGAGCCATAATGAGCGATTCAACGGGCGGCGCGTCCATGAAATCGAAGTGAAGCAAGTCGTTGATCCCCATAGTTTTCAGCTGCAGCACCGTAGTCGCCAAATTTGTACGTTGAATCTCTGGAACCGGAGTCGGCAACATTTCGTCTCTGTAAGCTCTTTCCGTGTAAAGTCTGTAACACTTTCCAGGTCCCGTTCTTCCTGCTCTGCCAGCTCTCTGTTTCGCAGCTGCTTGACTGATAGGCGTTACAATAAGACTATCCATTCCCGTCTTTGAATTGTAAACCTTTTGTTTCACGAATCCCGGATCGACTACGTAATAAATACCATCGATCGTTAGACTCGTTTCCGCAATATTAGTAGCTATGACGACTTTTCGCGAACCCGGCGGCGCCGGATCGAATATTCTCGTCTGCATTTCCGACGGCAAAGCCGAATAAACCGGAAGTATGATGAGTTCGGGTACATCGGGTCCGAGAGATTTCATGCGCTCGTAGAGAATCTCGCATGCCGTATCGATTTCTTCCTGACCAGTGAGGAAAAGCAAAATATCACCGGGACGCTCGCGTAAATGAATTTGCATGACGGTGATGAGCGCAGCATCGAGATAATCGGTTTCCGGTTCTTTCGTGTACATCACTTCGACTTCGAAAGTTCTTCCGGGTATCGTGAATATCGGCGCCTCGAAGAAATACGAAGAGAATTTAACGGCATCGAGTGTTGCACTCGTGACGATTAGCTTCAAATCCGGTCTTCTGCCAACGGCTTGTTTCAGCAATCCGAACAATACATCCGTGTGTATCGTACGCTCGTGTGCCTCGTCCAACATAATAATCGAATATGTTTTGAGATCGAGATCCATGAGGCATTCGCGTAGCAACATACCGTCCGTCATGTATTTTATGTGAGTTTCCGGTACCGTACAATCCTCGAAACGAATAGTGTAACCGACTTCCTGTCCCAAACGGCAACCGAATTCTTCGGCGACTCTTTTAGCCACCGACATCGCGGCAACTCTTCTCGGTTGGGTGCAACCGATTTTACCGCGGAGCATGAAACCCGCTTCCGCCAAATACTGCGTTATTTGCGTTGTTTTTCCCGATCCAGTTTCGCCGATAACGATTAGTATCTGATTATCCGTAACGGCTTTCACCAAATCGTCCTTTAGCTTGTATATCGGCAAACTTTCCCGCTGTTCCAATATACTTAAGTTCGTCTTTTTGCCGAATGATGAATTTTTACCACCGATTACGTGTTTCTTCCATTCCGGCAAATCTTGAGTTTGCAGTCCGATACCTCGCATATTCGAGGCTAACGTTTGACTCTCCGGATCGGGAAGAGGATCGATCCAATTCTTGTTCTGTTTCGTCGGTGCCGAATCCATTTCTTGTTCTCTTTGCAACATTTTTTGCTCCCTTCTCTCTTTCGCCAAAGCGCCTTGCATCATAGCCGCTTGAGCCAAAGATCCATCGGGATTTTTTACTATACGAACGGGACTGAGATCCGCGCGGGCGCGTCCGTGTCCTCGTAAAAATGGTTTTTCCTCGTCAACGAGTTCAATCTCAACGTCCTCCTCCTCGTCGTCCGCATGAGGTAAAATACCGGTTTCCTCGTCGAATTCCGGGAGATCACTCTTGTCGAGGCAATTAGCAGCCATCATTTGTTTGATTTCCCATTTTTCCGGTGACGAAAGTCGCTGTACTCGCTTCCTACCGTGCGTCTCGTCCTCGTCGACGTTCCCTTGCAACTCAAGCAAAGACGTCGGTCTATCGGGATTACGCAGATGTTTCTCGTCTTCCTCGGTTTTTGTTAGCGTCAAAACGGGATTTAAATCCCTACCGGTTTCTTGATCAACGTCCTTCATGCTTAACGATATTTTTTGACCGGTTATACTTAATATTTTCACCATTACTTTTTGGCCCCTGTCGACAACGTCGCTGGCACTGGCGACCCGACCCTCGCTACGCAACTGCGATATGTGGACGAGACCCTCGCAACGGCGGCGATTTATCTCGAATTGAACGAAACATCCGAATTGCACGATGTTCGCTACTTTTCCCGTGTAAATTTTTCCAACTTCGGGTTCCGTTGAGACATTATTGTCGCGCGTATTATTATCTCGCGGGTTTGCGTTATCCTGCGATCTGCGACGCTTACGGTGACGATTATCGTCCCTCGAGCGCGAAGTCTCTCGAGATCTCGATCTGTGTCGACGACTGCTACGCGTCGCTGATCTCGATCTGTGCCGTCGGCTGCTGCGAGTCGTCGATCTCGATCTGTGACGCCGATCTCGAGAGCGACTTCGTCTTTCTCGAGATCTGCTTCGGCGGTCTCGCGATCTACTGCGCCTGTCTCTCGATCGACTTTTTCTATCCCGCGATCTGCTTCGCCGATCTCTCGATCGCCGTCGTCTCGTTTCTTTATCTTTATCCTTATCCTTATCTTTGTCTTTTTTCTTCTCTACTGGTTCTGACGATTCCGCCGGCGCCTCGCCGTTAGTCTTTGGTTCGGCACCGGGTTTCGTGAACGACGATTGGAAAGACTCCAACATTGCCATTGCGTTATTCACAATGTCTGCATCCTTCTCTTCGGCAACTGCAGCCACCGGCAACTTGTTAGGCATCGCCAGAGCAGGGAATTTGCTGGACAAATCATCCTTTTGAGAGTTCGATATCTGCGATTTTCCGGACGATGTTTTGTTGGGTTTCATATGTTGAATTATTCTCAAGAGATTCGATATCAAGGAGTCCTGTAAAACAAAAAACAAAATTGTATGTGAGTAAATTTGAATTTTTTAAAACATAGGAAATTTTAGATTTTTGAAAAGATAAATTTATACGTACCGAAAAGTCAGCATCGTTTTCCAAGAGGACTTTTTTGAAGCTCTCAAAAGTTCCATTTTCCTCTGCCAAGTGAATGATGAATTCGGCTGAAAAAATTAAAAAATTTTTAGTACAACGAGAAATTATTAAACTTTACAAATCATAAACAAAAAAGATTATTATTATTATTATTAGTTTTACAGTTTTTTTCCATAGAGAAACGTATTACAAATTACCTCACGAAAAAAAGTGAAATAAAAAAAATAAAAAAATTTTGCTCCGAAATTGACGATTGATGCTGAATGTTTTTTATGACACTAAATTGAGTGTTTTTTTTTGCCATACGACGATGATGACTACTGTCATCGAAATATCAAAATTACCAGTGAACCAATAAATATTTAACGGTGATTTATTTTTGTCAAACTGAATTACAGCTATAAGAAGTCGACTAGAGTATCGAAATAACTCGCGCGTTCTGTTATAGCGATTGGAGGTTAAACAAGGTACACCCGGATATCACGTAACCAAACGTTTTTTCAACGTTTTTCGAACGTTTGTCATGTACAATTGGGACAATGGTGATTAATGACCGTTAAACTGCATAGCGGGTATTAGCATTAAATTGATAACGAATACTCGCAAACTCTATTATAGCGTTTAGAGGTTAAACACGGTACGCCTGCATCACACGTAACAAAACGTTTAAACGTTCATAAACGTTTATCGCGTACACAATGTACAAAACGTACCGACTACGTTACTGAAACGTTTCTTTACTACTTGTTTATCGTCGGGAAAGGGTTGAAAATTCTTTAAAAACTATCGACGCTTCGTTTTTCGACGATGTTTGGTTAGCTTTATATTTTTTCTTTACTTACCCAGATCCTTGTCGTTGATACTCAAATGGTTCTCCAATTCCGTGCATATCTTCGACACGAGAGAAAGATGTTCCAATTCGTCGATACCCATCGCGCACGTTTTTTCGTGTGTTACGAGTTATTATAGATCGCGAAACACGAATATTCTGTTGTTTTTCTACGGTATTCGTAGAACGTTTCACGCGCACGTCCTTAAACGTGCTTCACGCGCTAAGTGCAACTAACATAGGAAGCGTTGAGTGCGCTGTGTGGGTTTGTGTCTATAAAATGCGTCCTTGAGGGGGAGTTACAGCTTAGCCAATGAGAGGAGCTTTTGGGCCTATCGCCGCGTCACAGCTGACGAGACATTCTATACAATAACACCCTACCGTTTGCAGGTATAATGGGAAGACTAATGGAAGGTCACCTTTGAAGGTATATGTGCAATTCGGCGATCGATCTATTTTCTGTAACTTCTAATAATACTTAATCACGATATTAAAAAAAAAATAATACATTTTCGAGAAATTAAGGAAATAATTATAAGGAACTATTTTTTTTTTCTGCAATTTAATTTTGTACGCGGAGATGTCATGCAATTTTTTTTTAAATGCCGAAAGTGTGTCAGTCTATCGTCTATTATCATCGACCCTCACAACAGCGAGTAGAGTTGCTATTTTGCGCGTCGTAGTTTTGTCATAAGTGCTAAAATATCAAAATAAATATTGTAAAAAGTTGGAAAGCAAAATACGCGAATGAATAACGCGCCGACGGGAATTTCTAAATACAGTTCCGTAAAAAAAAAAGTTTGCTGAATGGTCATTAAATTTACTGCAGCCAACTACTCTATATTTTAATTAAAAAAAATAAAACCGTTGAAATATTGTATTTCAGATCCATCGACTGTACGGATCCTTAACACCGTAAAGCTGATCAGCGAAAAACGCCGACTACGGTAACAACGCTTCCAGCCGATAAATTTTAATCGAAAAATCTTGTATAACATAAGTCATATATCTTTTTTATAAAAAAAATAAATAGATATAAATGATGAAAAATTGCCAATTTTTCTTGCCGTGTTTTCAAAGGTACTTCTCCTTAAGCATTCTCGCCAAAACCTATTATATATTTGCTGCAGACTCGTTTATTCTATATTTTTAATGGTTTGAAAAAAAAAAGAAAAAAGAGAGTATGTCTGCTTTACTTATAAGATAATATTGCACCTAATTTTATATACATACAATAACGACGATTGTTTCTTAGTTCCGTCTTCGTCGTACTCGCGATATTCGCCAAGCGTTTGGTTCCTCGTATTTATTGTACAACGGCTCGAGCCGTTGATTTTTCTTGAATTTGCTAAGTTTCGTGGGATCGCTGAACTTGAAGAATGCCGGAGCAAATTCCACGAGCCATTTTGGATCTATGGTCGTAACTTCTCTCATGTATTCCTTCGTCGTTTGTACCAATTCGTGGTAAATTACCTGTAAAAGAATCGAACAATTTAGTATCGAATTGATTCGCGGTAATGTTTCTTTACAGAACTTTGCAAAACTACCCATTCGGGTTGCCTGTTGAACAATGCACTGCTGGGATGTATATAAACAACTTGACTGTCGACCAATGTTCGGTATCCCTCTTGAGGATCCTTTTTCGCTGCGTTACGGAAAAACCCGGAGCACACGGCCTTCTGGATCCTCACTGTATTTTTTCCGGCCGATACTACGTCGAGTTTGTGTCTAAAAAGCAAAAAAAAAAATTATTCCCGCAACCATTTATATTATATTGACTTTGCTGCTGTGTTTAATGATTATCTCTTCTTACCTATCCATGATACCCAATAATTGTTTGCGAACATCTTGCGCCCGTTTTAGTGTTCGTATCTGTACGAAGTTCTCGTAACACCAGGCATTGCTGAATTTGTTGTTTCTCCAAGAATTATAAACAGCCAATAGCGTCAAGTGATCGCCTTCCGCCTGATTGAATTTCGCTTTTTTCTGATCGGCCAACGCTTGTTTATCCTTCGGTCTGTAGAATACATTCTGCACGGATAACATGCTGACGATCGTCAGTATTTCGTCGGAGCATTGCAGATGAACGCTCATTATCAACATCTTTGATAGATTTGGTTCCAATGGAAATTCAGCCATTCGTCGACCTAATCGCGTCAGCAGACCTTCGTTGTCCAACGCGCTGAGACTGTGCAGAGATTCCAGAGCCATAATGAGCGATTCAACGGGCGGTGCATCCATGAAATCGAAGTGAAGCAAGTCGTTGATCCCCATAGTCTTCAGCTGCAGCACTGTAGTCGCCAAATTTGTACGTTGAATCTCTGGAACCGGAGTCGGCAACATTTCGTCTCTATAAGCTCTTTCCGTGTAAAGTCTGTAACACTTTCCAGGTCCCGTTCTGCCGGCTCTGCCAGCTCTCTGTTTCGCAGCTGCTTGACTGATAGGCGTTACAATAAGACTATCCATTCCCGTCTTTGAATTGTAAACCTTTTGTTTCACGAATCCCGGATCGACTACGTAATAAATACCATCTATCGTTAGACTCGTTTCCGCGATATTCGTGGCTATGACGACTTTTCGCGAACCCGGCGGCGCCGGTTCGAATATTCTCGTCTGCATTTCCGACGGCAAAGCCGAATAAACTGGAAGTATGATGAGTTCGGGTACATCGGGTCCGAGAGATTTCATGCGCTCGTAGAGAATCTCGCATGCCGTGTCGATTTCTTCCTGACCAGTGAGGAAAAGCAAAATATCACCGGGCGGCTCGCGTAAATGAATTTGCATAACGGTGATGAGCGCAGCATCGAGATAATCGGTTTCCGGTTCTTTCGTGTACATCACTTCGACTTCGAAAGTTCTTCCGGGTATCGTGAATATCGGCGCCTCAAAGAAATACGAAGAGAATTTAACGGCATCGAGTGTTGCACTCGTGACGATTAGCTTCAGGTCCGGTCTTCTGCCAACGGCTTGTTTCAGCAATCCGAACAATACATCCGTGTGTATCGTACGCTCGTGTGCCTCGTCCAACATAATAACAGAATATGTTTTCAGATCGAGATCCATGAGGCATTCGCGCAGAAGCATACCATCCGTCATGTATTTTATATTCGTTTCCGGACCAGTGCAATCCTCGAAACGAATCGTGTAACCGACTTCCTGTCCCAAACGGCAACCGAATTCTTCGGCGACTCTTTTAGCCACCGACATCGCGGCTACTCTTCTCGGTTGTGTGCAACCGATTTTCCCGCGAGCCGTGAAACCCGCTTCAGCTAAATACTGAGTTATTTGGGTTGTTTTACCGGATCCGGTTTCACCGATTACAATGAGTATCTGATTATCCGTAACCGCTTTAACCAAATCGTCACGGAGCTTGTAGATCGGTAAGCTTTGCCGTTGTTCCAGAAGAGTCAAATTTGTTTTTTTACCAAACGAAGTTTTTTTCCCCCCAATCACGTGCTTCTTCCACTCCGGTAAATCTTGCGTCTGCAGTCCGATTCCTCGCATATTCGAGGCCAACGTTCGACTCTCAGCATCGGGCAGAGGATCGATCCAATTCTTATTTTGTCCCGTAGGTACCGAATCCATTTCTTGTTCTCTCTGCAACATTTTTTGCTCTCTTCTCTCCTTCGCCAGAGCACTCTGCATCATAGCCGCTTGAGCCAAAGATCCATCGGGATTTTTGACGATACGAACGGGACTCAGATCCCCAAGGGCTCTGCCGTGTCCGTGGAGAAACGGTGGTTCCTCCTCGACGAGCTCGATTTCCACGTCCTCTTCCTCGTCGTCCTCGCGAGGTAATACACCGGTCTCCGTATCGAACTCCGGTAATTCACTCCTATCGATGCAAGAAGCCGCGAGCATTTGTTTTATCTCCCATTTTTCCGGCGATGAGAGTCGCTGTACTCGCTTCCTTCCGTACGTTTCATCCTCGTCGACGTTCCCCTGCAACTCCAGCAACGACGTTGGTCTATCGGGATTCCTCAAGTGTTTCTCATCTTCCTCGGGTTTCGTCAGAGTTAAAACAGGATTTAGGTCTCTGCCAGTCTCCTGATCGACGTCCTTCATACTTAACGATATTCTTTGCTCACCGACGCTCAGTACTTTGACCAAAACTTTTTGTCCTCTGGTCACAACGTCGCTGGCACTCGCTACTCGTCCCTCGCGTCTCAACTGCGATATGTGTACCAATCCCTCCCATCGTCGGCGCATTCCCTCGAATTGCACGAAACAACCAAATTGCACGATGTTCGCGACTTTCCCCGTGTAGATCTTTCCGACTTCCGGTTCCGCCGACACGTCCTCCGGCGTTTGGGATTTTGATGGAGTCGCCCGACGCCGGATTCGCTTTGATTCCACGCGTTCCCGCGATCTTTTGCGATCTTTTACTCGAGATCGCGATCTACGTCGCTCCCGCGATCTTTGACGCTTTCTGTCCCTGTAAACGTCTCGAGAACGCGAATGCTCTCGCGATCGCGATCTGTGCCTTTTGCTGCTACGCGTTGTCGACCTCGAATTTCGACGTTTTTCACGTGATCTGCTCCCTCTGTCTCTGGATCTACTGCCTCTGCGCTCCTTTTCTTTTTTTTCTGAAGATTCTAACTGCGTTTTGATCTCTGGCTTCGGCTCTTCGCAGTTTTTGGAATTTGACGGCTCGAAAGCCTCAAAATAGGCCATTGCATTTTTTACAGCGTCGTCAACCTTCTCCTTAGCTGTTGACGATATCCTCGGCTCATTGGGAATCGCCAAACCAGGAAATTTATTTACCAATTCCGTCCGCTTGGCGTTAGAATTTTGTAAATTGCCGGAAGCATTTTTTATCGGTTTCATGTGTTGAATTATCCGCAAGAGATTCGAGATGAAGGAATCCTGACGGAAAAAAAAATTTTGATTAAAAAAAAAATAATTTTTTTTTTTTTTTTTTAATCGCAGTTGTATTGCAATTGTATTACAAACCGAAAACTCAGCTCCATTCTCAATCAACACCTTTTTGAAATCGTCGAACGTATTGTTCTTCTCCGCCAAGTGAATTATGAACTCCGCTGCACATTGACAAAAAAGTTGTTTGAAATATTATCGAAACGATAATATCGATATTATCGATTAGTTTCGTTACGAAAAAAAAAAAAAAAATTAAATTTTTGATTGTTGGTTAACGAATTGGTTAGTTTTGAACAATACCCAGATCTTTGTCATTTAGGCCCAAATGATTTTCCAATTCGGTGCAAATCTTCGAAACAAGTGACAGATGTTCCAATTCCGACACTTCGTCGATCTCCATCGTGATTTTTTTGTTTTTGTTTTTTCGAAATAAAAAACGATATAAATTAATCCGAATGAAGTGACGGTTCTTCGGTGTGAAAAATCGTGAAGTGTTTGTCCGATGATCGCGAATTAACGCGAGAACTTTCGAGATTTCTCGAAAATTCACCGAGTCTCTCTCGTGCACCGTTGCGTTTCTGCATTGCGATTTCCTGATATATAGAACGCACACCAGTTTTCGACGTTTTCATATGTTTTCGTCGCAAACCCCGCGCACACGCCGGGTGCCGGTGGGTGGTGTACTTTTTTTTTTTTTTTTCAATACCTCGTTCCCCATTCTTGAAGTATCTATATAGCTACAATCGAGATACACCCCGCGCCACATAAAAACGTAATGGGTTTTATTTTCAAAGTTTTACATCGTATGAAAAGTTACTGCCAGCTTACAGCGACGATGAAATAAAAAATATAAACGCTCACGAAAAAGTAGTTACTAACGTTCGATAGAATAGGCATATAACATCAATAAACAATAAAATGTAAGGGAAGGTACTTTAGTATTCTGTGTCCAAAATATCAGAATAAAAAGAGCTTTTGAAACCAAAATCAACGGCGCCACTTACTTCTGAGATCCCCGTATTTATTAAGTCCGCGGGGAAAGACAATTTTCGTTTTTCTCTAATATCAATCGAAATGGCATCGATTAGTTTTTGTGTTACCAACTGCAACCAACCGGGCGCAGGGGGTCGGCGGACGGAAGAGGGTTTTTATATTACCTTAAGCGTAGGAAATGGGATATATGCTGTGGGATTTTCGAATGATTCTTGAAAATAATAAATTGAACACGGAGATATACGTGCCATAGCAACCGATTTTATTCGACACCCAAGGCTCGATCGTACATACCACTCGGCAACGCGATCGATGTTATTTTCTTTTGTTTTTTTTTTTTTCTCGCGAATCCACTCCAAATGCTCGGAAAACGCGCGACGCTTCTCTCGGCAAGTGGAGCACATGTATTTACAGCGAGAAAAGTAACGAACGATTTCCGCGCAGGGGGCAGTGAAAATTTGTTCGCAGAACTGATTTAACGTCTAATAATGTTTTTTTTTTTTTTTTTTTCTATAGAGAATTATAACGTGACTTCGTACCGGACTTTCGGCGTTCAATAATGATCGGAACGAGAGTATGAAGGGTTCGTTATAATAATTTTTTTTTTCTCATTTTCGTTTTTTTTTATAATATAATACGAATGTTGTTTTTACTCTCACGTGCCGATCTCGTGTGGACTATGATACTCTATTGTCGCGCGATCGCGTTTATTCCAACGCAGCAGCTCCGGAAATAATTTCAATGAGTTCTCTGGTAATGACGGCCTGTCGGGTACGATTGAAGGTCAATCGGAGTTTATCGATCATCTCGCCGGCGTTTTTGCTGGCGTTGTCCATAGCAGTCATTCTGCTGGATTGTTCGCTGCACGCACCCTCCTTCATCGAGTAGAACAACAACGATGCCAATGAGAACTCCAGATAACTCTGAATCACTGCCTCGTCAACGGAATCGTAAACCGAGAGTTTCGGTGCCTTGAGCACTGATTCTCTGTCGTACAACGGCAATTGATCGACTTTGTAGGAAACGACCGATCTAAATTTATTATAGAAGATGCTACCGGCACCAAAAGTGTATCTGCAAAACGAAAAAAAGCATTTGTCGGTTAATTAAATATCGAATTTGAATCGCGATAATTTTTTTTTTGTTTAAATCAATTGAATTAAAATTGAAATAATATATTACAAAAAAAAAAAATATCTTAGACAATTAAAAATCGCATTCGATCCGCGATGTTTACGAGTAGACTGGAAATTAAGTACCGAAAATTACGATCGTAAATCTGCATGACTAATTTTCTTCTTTACCGAATAATTCTGTAATTATTATAAAAAATACAATCTAATGCTCGAAAATTTTGTGCAAATTTTCAAAATTAATTATTCGTGCCGATTCGATCGTAACTTACGGTGCAAAACTGAAAATTTAACACCCACCCAGAGTTCATAATTTGAATAGCGACTTTGGCGGCATCTTGGAAAGTCGGCGGTTTGCGTCCGACTTCCGTAGCGACGAATAGAATATTTTCGCCGAACATGCGTTGAAGTACGGCCTTCGATTTGTCGCCGACGCAGATGATTTTCGTGTTTTCGCGCAATTTAGGATCGGCGAGTAATTCGTCGCGAATGCTTCTCGCGATACCGGTGTGCACGGCGCCGCAAAGACCGCGATCGCTCGTTATCGCGACCATAAGACGTTTCGGCTCGTCTTCCGGTGCCGCGATCTCCGCCTGTTCATAGAAGGTCTTTGTACCGAGACCCAGTGGCTTTGCCTGCTTGAGGTCGCGCTCCGCCCTTGCGTACTTTGCGGCTGACACCATCTTCATGGATTTGGTGATCTTCTGAATGTTCGTTACCGACTTCAGACGCAAGGAAATGGTCTTTAGGGTCGCCATGCCGCGCTGCTGCTGCTGGGCAGCAGCCAGCGGGACGAGGGTGACGGTTTGACGAAGCATGGCTGGCCGATTGTTTGGTGTCTCTGAAAAATAAATTAAAGTCAGAAAAAAAAAATTTTAATTACGGAGCATCAATTTTTGAAAATAATTTTTATTTTCGAAAAATTCGTCAACGGCAAGAAAAATACGTCAAAGTCAGGGACAGTCGAATAAAAAATTTTCACGCAGTCCATCGTCGACGGAAACAATTTTTATGACACGAAAGTCAAACGAAACAATGCAATGCGCAATGTATTGGAAATTTTCGTAGCGGAACAAACGACAACCGTGCGAAACGGAGGGTTCGAAAAAGTATTATATTAATTGATAAATTTGCGACAAACGGCAATGACGAGAGGGCACGGAAACAACATTGAAAGATTATGGCTCCTTTTATGTAATAGTCCGATCGAACGTGCGGACTACAATTGAGTTTCGAATATTCGCACTTCGCTCGTTGAACGTTCGAAAGTCATTAAACAGCGTGAAACAATTGAATCGTACGTTATTGATGGTGCGAACGGGATTGCTCCGAAAAAAAATAGAGAAACAATCGAAGTGTCTTACCAGACGAATTTCACTGACGAGACAGACCGGGAGCACGAAAGTTCGCAAGGCCGACACACACTCTGCTCTCGCGTTCGAGCACAGAGAGGCGCAGCAGCAGAGATGAGAGAAAAACAAAAAAAATACATATAGACAGTGAAAAAAGTTTCGCAAGCTCGCCGCTAGATGTCAAAATCGTGTTATTCTCGTTGCGAAGTTTACGAGAAAGAAATAATTCGTGTTTGTCGTGAATTTTTTGTGTATTTATTTATCTCGACGATTGTTTAAAATCTGCCAAACGCCGCGAGTCTGGACGAGAGAAATTATTTTTGTCAAAGTTTAAAGCACAACGAACGGTCACGATGCCGTGTGAAATGATAACTCTGCAGTTGGGACAGTGCGGCAATCAAAGTAATTCGACTTTGACATTTTTTTCGCATTTTTTAAAATTACACCTGTAACATTTTCGGCATTATTTCGTTAATCACATATCAACGATGTTTTCTCGAGTTTAATTAAACGATATTTCGCTCGCAGTTGGTTTCGAATTTTGGAAGAGATTGTGCGCAGAGCATGGCATCAGTCCTGAAGGAATTTTGGAGGATTATGCTACGGAGGGAACGGACAGAAAGGATGTATTCTTCTACCAGTCAGACGATGAACATTATATACCGAGAGCCGTGTTACTTGATTTGGAACCGAGAGTTATTCATACAATAATGAATTCAGCTTATTCAAAAGTATAAACTTCTTTCGCTACATTTTTTTATCGCTTCGATTTGGAAAAAAAAAGAAAGAAAATTATTTATAATGTTATTATTATTTCTCAGCTCTACAATCCAGAAAATATTTACTTATCAAAACACGGAGGAGGTGCCGGTAACAATTGGGCATCTGGTTATCATCAGGGAGACAAATTGCAAGAAGAAATTTTTGATATTTTGGACAGAGAGGCGGACGGCAGCGACAGTCTTGAAGTAAAAAAATTTTAATGAGCAAAAAAAAAAAATCGGATTTTTTATCTCGAATCTGAAATATCAGCATTTTGATTTCGAATATTGGAGATAACATAATGTTTTTTGCATTTTCAGGGATTCGTTTTGTGTCACTCAATAGCAGGGGGTACCGGATCAGGTATGGGATCCTTCATGTTGGAGTCATTGGCCGATAGATATCCAAAGAAATTGATACAAACTTACAGTGTATTTCCGAATCAGGATGAGATAAGGTAAATCTCGTCTCCGAATCCTTCACCAGCATCAAAATCATAATTTTTTTATCACTCCAGAAAGATATTAATTTTTTTTTTTTTTTCAGCGATGTTGTGGTTCAACCTTACAATTCTCTGCTGACGTTGAAACGATTAACGCAATGTGCCGATTGCGTCGTTGTTCTCGACAACACGGCTTTGAACAGAATCGCGTCGGACCGATTGCACATACAGAATCCGAGTTTCACGCAGATAAATAAACTCGTATCGACGATAATGTCGGTGAGTACGACGACGCTGAGGTATCCGTCGTATATGAACAACGATCTCGTGGGTCTTATAGCGCCGTTGATACCGACGCCGCGATTACATTTCTTGATGACAGGGTATACGCCTCTCACCACCGATCAAGAGGTACGAAAAATACGGGGACTCCAAATCGATCTTCCAGTTTTATCGATAAATTTTAATGAAATTTTATCGTTTTCCCTGTGCAGGAAGCTTCCGTGCGTAAAACTTCGGTTCTCGACGTTATGAGGCGTTTGCTGCAGCCAAAGAATATGATGGTATCGACGGCGTTGGATCGCAATGCGGCTCACTGCTACATATCGATACTTAATATAATTCAGGGAGAAGTCGATCCCACGCAAGTGCACAAGTCGTTGCAGCGAATTCGCGAAAGAAAATTGGCGCAGTTTATTCCGTGGGGACCGGCGAGTATCGAAGTCGCGCTTTCGCGAAAATCGCCGTACATACAAAGCGCTCATCGAGTTTCCGGTCTCATGTTGGCGAATCATACGAATATATCGTCGGTGAGACTTTATGCTTTTTTATTTTTTGTAATCGAATTAATTTTGCCGAAATTACTGATTTTATGAGTTTCCGTATTCGATTTTTTGTCGCAGCTTTTTGACAGAGCACTGCAGCAGTACGACAAGCTACGAAAGCGCGAGGCTTTCCTGGAGCAATTCAGAAAGGAAAAGATGTTCGAGGAAAATCTCGACGAACTCGACAATTCGCGAGAGGTTGTTGAATATCTCGTAAAAGAATACCAAGCGGCAACGAGATCGGATTATCTCACGTGGAATCCCAACAAACCGGAATGAGAGAATCTTCGAAGTATTTTTTGGCGTTAAAAAAAATCGATTAAAACCGCTACCTGCACGAGATCCGGGATACAAGGTATCGCGTTTCCCATAGAATCTCATAACTCGCGCAAAAACTCGCCGTCGATTAATCGTATTATAAGTATTTTTCTAGTAAAAAAAAAAGAAATCAGCTTGCGCACGAGTTCGGTGTTTACCGATATTCTGTATTCGCTGGCAGACGAAAAAACAAAAAAAAATTACACTGTATAAAAAAAAAATGCACTGTTCGTTGACGAATAAAAGTCAGTCTCACTTTTTATTATTTTCGGAGTTTGTGAGATGAATTTTTTTTCTTTTTTTTTTTTCGTTTTAATTATTAACTATCCTCCACGATACGAGCGAATATCGGCGGAAGTGTTGCTATTGTGATGTATCCGGTATGACCGGGTATCGAGTGAGCGTGCGTTACCGTCAGAATCTTATCCTGTTCACGATCTTCCGTCTTTTTTTTTACTATCTCGATGCTCGTGTGCTGCAATAAGAAAAATAAGAAAAATAGATCGAACGATTTAGCATCGATCCTTAACAATACGATAACATTTTTTTTATTTTTATTTTGATAATAAATAAATACCTTTTGCTTCAAGCAATCGAGATCCAGCTGTGGTACGCTTTTGAAAAGAACGTTTAGCTCTCGTTGGAGACACTCGTGAGTTTTTATATCGACGAAACCCGCGGCTTCTAATCGAAGACACGTTTGCTGCACTTGTTCGATACACGGCGAAAAGGAGCAAAGTTTTCCTCCTGTTTTCCAATACGAGTTTTTAATTAGATATAAATTACGAGTGCCGAAAATTGTGACGATACATTCTTCGAATAAAATTTTACGGTACCTGATTCTTTCAGCGCTTTGACCGCGTGATCGATGGTCAACCAAGGATGCGGAAGATCGAGAAAAATTGCGTCCGCTTTGTTTTTAAGTTCGTCGCCGAATCCCTGGAGACAAACGTCCCTGTGTCCGACCTCTACGAAATCTTTGAGACCGTGTTGTTCGAATTCGGCTCTCGCGACTTCGACGCGTTGCTCGTGAAAGTCGAAGGTGTAGAGACGACCGTGTGGCCGTATCGTACGAATTAGCGAGTGCGAGAGCGATCCACTTCCGGTTCCTTTGAAAAATTAATAAAAATGAGTAAAAAGGAAGTTAAATTAACGGAAAAAATCTCAAAAATTATAATAAAAGTAGAAACGAAGAAAAAAATCTTGAAAAATCTCGAAAATTAATGAAAAGATAAAAATGAAAGAAAAAAAAATCTTGAAAAATTTCGAAAATTAATGAAAAATTAAAAAAGAAAAAAAAAAAGTCTTGAAAAATCTCGAAAATTAATGAAAAGTTAAAAATGAAAAAAAAAGAAAAAAACATTACCTGTTTCAATGACAATGCTTCCAGGAGCCAAATCCAACAGATGAATAATAAGACTTATATCCGGAGTATAAATAATTTGAGTTCTATGAGGCAGCGTAACCGTCCATAGCTCTGGCGTGGGTTGCAAAACGAAAGCCCATCCTCTGGACATCTCCACTTTTGTTCCGTACCTCTTGCCAATTAGTGATGGTACTTTCAGTGCACCGTACGTTGTTTGAAACACATTCTCAACCATTTCGCCCTTTTTGTTTTTTATTTTGTGACAAACTTCCAACGAATGCATATTCTGAGGGCTCAGATACAATACCACTGTATCGCCCTCGTCTATCACTTCTTTTGTTTTATTAAAACTCATTGTCGTCGTTTTTACTAAATTTCGTCACAATCAGTTACAAAAAAAAAAGAAATAAATTAAAAAACGACTATCACAGACGTCCCGATAATAAAAAAAACGCGACTTCGATTTATGCTAAATTCATTTTTCAACCAATTCGACTTTTTATAATTCGATATCAGCTTTTTTTTATTTCACGGATTGATAAAGTATCAATTTTTTTAGCGGTCGCTCTTAAGAGACAAAATAATTATTGTTCATTCGATTGATAGATAATTTTGGAGCAAAAATTGCGAGAAGCGGTCACCGTGGCGACGTCCACGTGCTCACGTTTCAAAACGACAGCTGATTCGCGTTCCGATCCTACGCGACAAAGTTAGAATACTCAACACACGTTCGAGGTCTCACTATCTCATCGAATTGCTTGTCCCGTTTTCCAATTTGTTTCACGAGAGTTTCGATAACCAAGACACACTTCCCTTTCTCCCGGGTCTTTTTAACTTACACATCAAAAACTCGCTGCTTCGTTATCCCCCGTACTTACACGATAATTTGACTCTCTTTCATTCCCGTCGTGAACGGGCATCATGGCGGCTGTCGAGGGAGCTCCCGGCTCATCATCCAGCCAAAAAATGTCTGCCAAGCTCCTGCGACACAAGGCCCAAGAGTTTTTGTCATCGAGGAAACACGCCAACAATCTCGTTGACATAATAAGCCAGTGGGACGTGAGTTGCATTCAATTACTTTATCAATTTCAAATAATCCCCGATATTACCGAAAATTTCCTTTATTTCCGAAATTCGAGGTTATTTGCGCAAAAAAAAAATTACGAATTTGCGAAATTTTTTTTTTCGTTTCTCAGGATTCGAGTACAGCATGTATATTAACGCTGGAAACGATTTTCGTGGAGTTGCTAAAACGGAGCGACATGTATCTCGAGAGAACCATATCACTCACGATATCCGGTAAGTTTCATCCAGATGCTCTTTTTTTACGATTTTTTTTTTTTTTTTGGTTACAACGCTTTTTTGGCTAACGTGATATAATTCTCGAGTCACGGAGTCATAGCGTACGATAATGCAAAATGTTCTATTAACGCGCTTCTTTATCTCCGTAGAACCCAAACCGGAGCTTCGCTATATAAATTGGCTACGGAACTGTTATGAAGAGGTTTGGGAAAAAATGTTAGCCTCCATAGAACGGTGTCGTCCCGCCACTCAACTTCAAGCGCTAACAACAGCCATCAAACTTATGGCAGAGGAAGGAAAATCTCCCCTGGAGCCGGTCGGAGAGTTTGGCTATTATTTTCCACTCCATCGTCTGAAACCCATACTGATGAGCCTTCTATCGCCCAATCAGGACAATGTTAGTCTCATTGCAAGGTTTCAGGAGATAACTAGCTACTCGGACGCGTTGTATTACACGTGGAAAAGTTTACCGTCGTTGACGCCCAAACGACAGCCACCCGAAATATTCATCAAGAATCTCCTCGAATTAATACACAAATTGCCATTGCCAAAGGATAACGAAGGTGGCGTATCGCAAAACGGTTTGTATCGTGTAATTTATTATTCTCGTTCATTAACGTTCATTAACGTTCATTTCTTTTTCGCGTTTTAGCCGAGGAAAACGCCGACTCGGATTTACTATGCGGACCTCAACACGGTAATATAAAACTCCCGAATTACTCTTCTCGAAAATCTTTGCCATTAATTTCGGTCGATTTTACAATAGAAAGTCTATTATTATCCGAAACGTTGATTACCGGAACGACGATTTGATTTATCCGAAACTTCGATTATCTTCTTCGGAATCTTTCGACTATTTTTTTTGCAAAACATAAACCATACAAAAAAAATCATTGCCTTCTATAGGTATCGAAAAAAAAAAGATATAAAAAATTTAACGCGATTTTGGAAAAAGTAGATGTACAGTTCAGTCTTTTTTTTTCCGCCGAATATTATTCTGTAATTAAATCTCATCGGTTATTCCTTATTTTTTTAGCCGCCGGTGGATTTACGTGGGATCAATCCTCGGCGAGACGATCGCTAAACAAGGTGTGGGCCTGCGTAATGCACTGGGAACTAACACCGCAATTGCACAAGCAATTGCTCATCGTACTTCTGGAACGCGTTATGCCGCATCTCGAAAAGCCCGTGTTGCTTACGGATTTTCTCATGGATTCGTTGGACGCCGACGGTCCGATAGGTCTTCTCGCGCTGCAAGGCGTTTTCGTTCTCGTTACGAAGCACAATCTCGAATATCCAAATATATTTACGAAACTTTACTCGATGTTCGAACCGGAAATCTTTCACACGAAATACAAGGCTCGTCTGTTTTATCTTTCGGATCTTTTTCTCAGTTCTACGTGAGTAAAACAGTTATCAATGATCTATAAAATTAGATTAAGAAAAATCTTTAAAAAAATCGAATGAGCGATCGGCGTTATTCTAAAGAAAAACATTTTTCTTAGCGAGGATTTCAAATGCAATGTCCTTAAAAGGCATTACGATCCGAAATTGAAATACTTACGAATTTTTAAAAGTGAACGCATATCTACTGAATACTTTTTTTCTTCTTTACAGACATTTACCCGAAGCCCTCGTAGCAGCGTTCGCGAAGCGATTGGCCCGTCTTACGATGGTCGCTCCTCCGGAGGATATTCTCATAATTCTGTTATTCGTGGGAAATCTTTTACTGAGGCATCCGGGACTCAAGCGTTTGATAGATCATCCACAAGGCGGTGATGTAGTTTCGCCGGAAGGTTCCGGAATGGGAGATCCGTTTCTCATGGAAGAAAGAGATCCTCTCCAGAGTAATGCGCTTCTGAGCAGTTTATGGGAGATAAAGGCGCTTCAGCACCACATAATGCCGAGCGTCGCTACAGCGGCAAGATTCATAAGGGATCCTCTCTCGTCCGTCGAGTACGACATGGCATCGGCGCTCGAGAGAACGGGAGGTCACATTTTCGATCGCGAGATAAAGAACAAAGTTAAGGATATTATGCTGACATTCGAGAGACCGAATTCTATGGCGTTACCGAAGGGCGAGCGATTACTCCAGTATTGGCAATTGACGACGATGCGCTGATGCTGACGTGAGTATCGAGTGTGTTGCGTTAGAAAGAAAAAAAGAAAAAAAAATGAAAAAAAAAGAAAAAAAAAACGAAAAATCGAATAATCCATACAACTCCGAGGAGTGCTCGTTGAATCGATAACGAGATACGCGCGAACGACACAGTGGCGTAGTGCTGTCGGTGAAACTTTCCGAAAAAAAAAAAAAAAAAAAATGATTTAGATATCAACCAGTACTACGCTATAAATAGTTATATAATGCAAGTATATAAAAAAAAAATTTAGTTTCGACGAGTACTCGTTAAACACGAACGATCGGCATGAACTTTACAACAGAGTTTCTCGATCTCGAGATCCTTTCGTTATATAGCGTGTGATATATATATACATATATATATACGGTGTGAATCGACGCTATTCTTTTCGTAATCGATCGATGGACGGAATTTTGAACGACGATCCGCAATACGAGACACGATAGTCGTCTTCGAGGCCGGAATTTCTATTACCCAGAGTTGCGCGAGAAAAAAAAAGCGCACAAGCAGTCGTTAAACTTGTTGATTTTTTTTCTCTCGCGTATCTCTGGCGAAACGATTTTTTATAATAAATAATAATAACTCAGTGTTTTTTCTGTATCTAATGTCTGTCGTCGGAGGTTTTTGTGTGAAAGTCCCCGAGGAACCTTCGACACTCGCGACCAACTCGTGTTATTTATATTAAAAAAAAAAACAAACGAAAAAAAAAAACAGAAACAAAATATACTGCAGTAAATTTACGAACCGTGACTCGGCGCGCAGTGACGCTATGCGTGTGGCGAAACGATAGATTTTCAACAACATCGGTTCACCGTTGGATTTACCACAACGCGTAATGATTAATGTTGTTATAGCCAATCATTTATACGCACGAACGTGATATACCTAATAAAACTGAAAAAAAAAAAAAAAATATTTTAGTTTCATAACGATCCGACGTTGTATGATTGTTACTTTTCTCGCATTAATACATTAATCTAACGCGCTATTGAAGAAAAAATAGAATCAATATTTTTTGATTTAACAAAAAAAGTAAATAAAAAAAAAAAGAATTATCGGAGTAAAATTTGTTAGTTTGTCACTCGTTGCTACCCAACGAAATTACGTTCCCGAATGCCCCGACAAAAGCACTATTACTGCTATATATCGATCCACGTGACTGATAAATTTCGATTCGAAATCAGCTATTTTTCTTCTCATTCACGGGAGGTTTTGAATCTTCGGATCTACCGACGCGTAACCATTAATTTTCACGTGAGGAGCAATTAATGCGCACGAAAGTGATAAAATAAAATTAACGGAAGAAAAAGATATTTTAGTTTAATAACGATTCGGCGTTCTATCATTGTTACTTTCCTCGTGTTAATCTCTATTGATTGATTCTATTCTATTGATTCGTGCGATTGGAGCAAAACGGCGATTAAAAACGAATAGAAGTCATATTTTTAAATTAAACATAAAAAAAAACGTACAGCGAACGATTAATCACTCGAAAGCACTAATCACAATTACGATCGATAATGTTCGAGAATTGAATTCGATACTTTAGCGATCTTTTACATATATATTATATTACACGCATACATCATCGCATTTTCGCGTTTTTTATACTTCTTATGCACACATATTTCGTACGTTCGCGTCGTCGATTTCATTTTCTTATTATTTATTACGATTTAACTTCATCGATTGTTCTCCTCGATTTATATACGATTTTCATTGCTCGAGAACGGCACTTCTAGCACTGATTTCTCTTCGCCTCCATGATCTGTAAAAACAAAAATTCAATTGTTTCATTCATTATTTTTATCTTTACGTTACGCTCCGCCGTGTTAAATTATATCTCGCAAAGCTTACATTCGTGAATTGTCGCCACTCCGTTTCCGTGAGCGCATTTTTAATTTTAAGCAGCATATCCGACGGTATGTCGGCAGACGCGGTCACATTTTGTCTCGTAGGCACGTAACGAACTTGAAGAAGTTGGGCAACGGTTGGCCTCGATTTTGGATCGTGTTGCAGACACTTTCGCATCACGTCGACAAGCACCGGTGGCGGTGGCTCGGCGTCGCTTCCCGCGCTCGGCGCGAATGAGATATTCGGATTTGGACTCGTTATTGCGTGCATCTTCGCCCATCCCTGACGAAGGTGTTGAAACGGCGTGTGACCGTAAACGAGACTATATAAAATGCAGCCAAGCGACCAGACGTCCGACTTGAAAGTTATCTGACGAGAAAAATTACAAATTCGTTAATTAAAGGAACAAAAATAATAAAAAAAATTTAAACGAAACCGATAAACACGAATTTCTCGTGAAAAAACTGAATTCTTGTAGATAATAATATATTTTTATCTGCAGGAATAAATATGTTTTTATTTAAGCAATTTAATTCTCGTAGATAAAAAAAAAACATTGTTATTCGCAAGAATTCAATTTTTTGGATGTAAAATCGTAAAACTTACTTTGTATTTAACTTTATTCGGAGAATCACCACCGCTTATGTCCATCAACGCTTCTGGACTTATATAGTTTATCGTGCCGATTGGAGTGTTTTTCACAACCGAAGTCATATCGGGATTCATACTTGAAGCGATACCAAAGTCAATGAGCTTTAGCCTTCCGCGAACGAGGAGAAAATTCGCTGGTTTCAGGTCCGAGTGTATAACTCCTATGGAATAGAATAGATAGACAATTATAAGATTGAAATAAAACATCTATAACTGAATTTGTATGATTTATAAGACGGAATAAATAATCTTTTTAAGACAAGAGAAGAGACTCGTTGTTTTAACTCACCGTTATCGTGAATATGCTTTACCGCTGTTAGCATCTCAGTCCAGTAATAGAGAATCATCGTCAACGGTAATTTTTTTCTTTCCGACATCGAGTGCAGCAAACTTCGAAAATCCGTGTCTCCCATTTCCATTACAACGCGTACAATCGGAAACGCTATTTCGCTGAAAAAAAAAACAAATCTTTTTTACCAAAAATATTCGGCGTGTTTTATCGTAATGTTCCGCAAAAAAAACGAAAAAAAAAACTAACTAGTCGAACATCCTAACGACGCAGGGAGCTTGAAGTTTGTTTAACATTGAGATTTCCTGAACGCATCCCTGAGCGCAATCTTTGTCCATTTTGCTGAGATCAACGATTTTTATTGCGCGCAATTCTCGACTTCGGAGATCCTGAACTCGTAAAACCTGACCGCTCATACCTTCGCCAAGTGTACCGAGTATTAGATAATCCTTTCCCTGAACAGTTATCGTTTCGCCGTGATTCAGTCGTCTAATGCTCGACGGCACCGACGACTGAACGTTCGCCTTTCTTTCCTCATCTTTTTTCTTATCGGCGGCGGGCGTTGGATTATTCGGACGCGACGAATAACTCGAACGTACGTTTTTAACTCTCTGAGATTCGGAGGTTTGAACGTTTGGGATTTTGCGGCGTGATTCCGAGCGAATCTCGTTTATAGTACCGTTGCCGCAGGCGGTTAGCAATTCCTTCATACTATCGGGAGCTTTGCTTCTCGGTGGTTCTTCCTTTGCCAACGATTTTTCGATCTGTTGGTGGGGATGTCTATTCTCCTTCGTTTCGTGAGTTATTAAAAGCGTTGGTTTCTTCGCCGACGCGTCTTTGATACTCTCCGATATAACGCGATTTGGATTATCTCCCGAGCCATTCGTGATCCCCGGAGTTTCGATGCCGTACGGCACCGATTTCTCGTTCGAATGATGATTGCCGTGAACAGCTTCTCCAAGGGGTTTTCTCCGCGGGCGATCTTTGTCCTCGGAGTTTCGATACCAAGGAGCATCGTGACTCGTTCCTTGTTGACTGAGAATCGACGGTACCTGTGGACGCGCCGAATCATTCGTCGTCGAACGACCCTGTGACGGCGTCAAGTGCATATGATTTTGCGACCAATGACCGAATATCGTTGCCGGCGTTTGGGCGCTATTTTTCGCGTAGTCCTGTTGAATCTTCGAACTCTGAGGAGTTTGAAACATACTTCTGTGCGACAATGAAGGCGTTGGACGCGAAGAACCGATTGGAGGATTATGTTTGAGTGGCGTATCCGTTATCAAGTGACTCGAAGTCGGCGCCTGAAGAAGCGGCGCTGCACCCGACGATAATTCGGACTGCGCGAGGCTCGCGGGCGGCAAATGCCTCTCGTTTGAGTAATAATTCTGCGATTCTGAACCTTCGAATTTCGAATTAGAAGGATTAACGACTTGTACTTTGGACGGATAAATAATTGATTCCGATTTTCCAGGTGCTCCCGCGTATTTAGGTTTCTCTATCGATTCTTGGGCTTCCGATGGATAAATTAGCGTCTCGGGTTTTGCGGCCATCGACGCGGAATATTTCGATTTTTCGTTACTGTAGAATGTCTCAGGCATTTCCAATTTTATATTTGAACGACGATTACTATTGGCGTTTTTAGTTATCGATGATCTGACTTGCGTTATCGCGACTGATGATTCGATATGAGCCGTCGAGGTCCTCGTAAGCAAACTTTTACACCCCGACGACTCGTTGGATAAAATATTTTCTGCGGATCTTATTGATTCTGAGTATTGGACGGAATCTGAAGGTTGAAAACTTTTTTGCTCCAATGGAAATCTGCTTTTTTGCTCGAGATTTTCGGAGGACAGAGGGACTTTGTTAACGGAGGAAAAAATATGCGTTTCGGGGATACAAGGGGCGTTGACTTTGTTTTCTTCAGTTATGAGGTTTTTAGTATCTTCCGGCTCTTCAATGAGGCTTTCCAATGGCTCATCTTCTTCGTCGTCGGACAGCGGCTGAACGTCGTCATCGGATTCACTATCGGAATCTTTGCCCTTTTCTTCGCTGTCGTCGTCGTCACTGTTGCACAGTTCCAAGAGTTGTTGAACTCGCATCGGCTGTCGCGGTTTTGTGTGGGAGAGCAATGTGGAATTTCCCGTGTATCCGTTCGTCTCGTTGAATGAATGGTTATCCATTTCTTTGTTCATTTTTCTGAGGAGAAAATAATTTGCTTGTTTTTTTTTTTTTTTCGTACACTTTTTGGGAATTGTGGTAAACGATCGAACGACGATTATTATCGATTTAACTTACGCTGCGGCATGAAAAACTTTCGAGAATTCGGGGAAATTATAAGTATCGCTGAACGCCTGGAACAGCTGCGAGATGAAAAAATATTCTTTGTTCGCCAAGGTGTATTCTTCGATAGCCTGTCATTCGTGAGATGTTTTTTTCTTTATTTTCTCTCGGGGGAGTTCGCGAACTCAACGACTCACACACTCGAGACACGGAGTTACGGACGACACTATCTCGCACTTGACGATCGATCACACATCGCGATTGAGTTACGAAAAGTTAATTGATGAGTTTTTTCTTTACGCGGAGCTGTTTGGATTTTCGTGTGTAAACTTGTCGTTTACCGGTTTCTTCGTGGTACAGCGTAGCGGGATTTGAATTCCAAAGAATGAATGCCATTGGTCGAGAACTTTGACCTGTGGCGTCGTCAAAATGGAGGGCCCCGATATGTAGGGAATTTTTTTTTTTTAGTACTAACTGCAGCGCGGCACATTTCAATGCTCGAATAATAAGTTAGATTTTCGGCTTTCTAAAATCTCCACATTGTGGAAACAAAAACAAAATGGAAGGAGCAGAAAAAATTAAGAAATAAATTTCATAAACTACGGTATCGAATCGTCGTGAAAGAAACTCGAAAATATTGTATGGAGAATTTGGTTTCTCACAATATAAGCGATTTTTCGTAGAGCATTTATGTCCTACGAATGCACAATAAGAGGACGTAGATAATGTGATATTGAGGATCCATAAGACAGCAGTCTCGAGTTTCAATAATAGTCACGTTTTTAATTAAAGATCATATTGATTCACAATATTTACTTAAACAGGTAGTTCATTTTTTTTCTGTTAATGCGAAATTGCAAGGGGAAACGGCGAACGAGACGGGAAACAGTTCTTTCGCGGTTCGCAAAACGAATGCCTGTGTAATCGAGGGGAAAAAAACATGGCGAACAAGTTTAATCCTCCGCGTCACGATCCTCGATTCGAAAAAAAAAAAAAGAATAATAATAATAATAATACAAATAAAAAATAAAAAAAAACAACAGATTACGCGTATACGAACGAATAGTTTCGCGGGGTTTATTGATAGATCGTGAGAGCGCGGGATAAAATCTCACTCGTCAATAAATTTCGAGTAACGTGGCGCGCGGATTTTTCTTCCGAAGTCGCAAAAACACCTCTACTCACGAAGATAGGAGAGGGGTTATTAAAAATCGTATATCTAACTGTAGAACAGGCATTCCCAAAAAAAAAAAAAAAAAAAAAAAAAAAAACGCGTTTATCGAATCCGTCCTTATTTGTCTCTCTCATTTTATCTCTCATCGTTTTTTAAAAACTACACAAAAGCAGATTCACACGAATCGATCACGTTCGTCGATATCGATGATCTCACGTACTCTTTTTTGTTTCTTCTTTTTTTTTTTTTTTTCCTTTATCTATTGGATTATATAAATTATAAATTATATGCTTATCAAACACATTAGTTATTTAGCTTCTATAATTTTTTTTTTCTCGTTTTTCTTTTATCCTCTGTTTCGCACGCCATCCACTGTATTCTCGTAGATGAAGAGAAAAAAAGTAAGAATTAAACGAAAAACAATTCGAATCTGGACTCGACGCCTATACAACGAGCTCCACGAAGCCACGTACCTGAATTCCCTATGAAAGTTTTAGGAACTACCTTGGCAGCGATCGGACTTCTCGCGCGATCTCAAATTCACTCAGCTCGCAGTTATCGTTCTCTCGCATCCTCCCCATCCCTTATATTCTATAATGAATTATCCTAAGTGTGTGTAAGTGTGTTTTTTTTACGTTGTGTACGTGTGTATGTGTGTGTGTGTGTGTACGGTGTATGCCGTGTACTTCTAATATTCAATTAGTTTCGCCGCCCCACATAATCTTCGTCCATCTCAATAACATGCGGACGTGGGACCGGTGTGTCGTCTGCATCACTTCATTATTCTATCTTGGGTATAACTATGATTTCCGGTTAAAAGAATATTCGTCTATACCGTAGAAATTAAGTCGGCGGCAGGACACAACGCCGATGTGGGTTTGTGTTGAATTATTTTTTTTTTCTTTCTTTTTTTCTTTACTATAAAATTTATATATCGCGATAGTTAATTCTCGCCCCTCGGCAGATACTATTGCAGTGAGACCCGAAGGAAGAAAAAAAAAAAAAAAAGTATAACAAATACTCACAGCGTCAGACGGAAATATTAATAACGATAAAAAGTAAATAATCGCGTATCATCGAAAATTTTTTTAAACGCGGGAACTCGTCGACGTTTGCTTTTTTTTCGACGATACGCAATAAGATAGATATAAAAAATAATATTTTGCTTTTTTTTTTTTTGTTTTTTTTTTTTTCGAATTTTACGGGGACGAGAGTCGGGGAATTTGCAACGGTGAGTAATGAAATAGCCGGGCGCGTATCTCTGGGCTTTCGCGTTACGTTCTAACACTCTCTCGCAAACAATCTTCTCTGTCTTTGTCGAGCTTTCGTACGGTGTATCAGCTTTGTTTTTTTTTTCTTTTTTTTTTCTTTCCTCTTCTCGTTTCTTATCCTTTTATCCCTCTTGAATCTGTTAATTTTTTTTGTTTTTCTTTTGAAATGCTAAGTATCGATCTCTTAGCGTTTTCCGTTATTGTAGAGCGATGACCGTAGCGGTGCTTTGAACGTCGAGGCCGACTGTTGTTGAATCTGATAAGCTAAAGGGTGTATCTTGAACCCGTATAATCTGAAACAAAAAATGAGATTTCATTGTAATTAAAGATATGTGGAAAAAGTCTATCGGCATAGCGAATAGAGTTAAATGAACAAAATATCGTATAGTCGTTCGAGACTGCGGTATATATATCGCGCTGAAGCCATTGAAAGTACATTTACTCGTTATATATCGCAATTTTGCAACACGGAAGAGTTTAGTCTACACGAGAGACTATATCGGAAAATACGCAAGACGTGGAGATCACGTGATCGACTTGACGCATAGAAGCAAAAAGAGTTTTACGTTCTTTCGCAACATCGCCCTATCTTTGGGACAACGCGTCGCGATGCCTTCTTTTTTAACGCACTCCAGCGAACATTCAACTTCGATGAATCTTCGCTACTTTTGGATCAATGAGACATCGTTTTATTAGTATTCCCGTTGGAAAATATCGATGGAACGAAATATTTATCATGGTGTCTAATAACGAAAACAGATTAAATTTCACGACTTTTCAGACGCGAAATAATAATTTCTTCATAGCTTCATATGTTTTACGGTTTATAATAATCATTGTCCGTTGAAAAAAATGAGTATTATGATAGATTTTAAACCCTACAAACGATTAAACGATATATAATTCGATTATTTACGTCTGATGGGTACTTAACAATAATTCCATACTTCGAAAATGTTGAAAAACTAATAATTGAATTTTCTTCTAATAATTTTGTTTGTTAAACACAATTTTATCGGTAAAATTGATGATAAATAATAATGAAGACATCTAAATATACATCCCTTGAATTTTTTTTTTCATGTTCAGCTAAGTAAACAGATTAATATCGATCTTAGGATTATGAATGAAAAAATCTCAGGTTGCTTAGCCAATTTTCGCGATGTTTTATGAGTTTTTTCGAGTCACGTGGAATTTCACGATATTTAAGAATTTCCAGGACTTTTCAGATTGTTAGAGACTCCGTTTTGATTACCTTGCAAATATTTTTCGTCTTTTTTGTTTTATTTTTTACTCACCTAGGTACAAATTGATTTGCGGCACGCTTCGGTCGATATTCGGGATGTACCATGAACAGCATGTGTGGAAATCCAGTGCCAAAGTAAGCGCCGTCGTTGTGATGATGTCTGGAGCTTTTGGGTGTGTAAACGTCCATACATTTTGGACAATAGCTCTTAACCATAGCTTCGCCTGGTACGTCGCTCAATCCGAGCGGCAGCATCGGCTGTGCCTCGCAATAAACGCGGGGACAGTAACCGAAATCGCCTGCTTGATATTTCTCTATCATCTGAGCGATACCCCGGTTAGTAAGGATGTAGCGCGCGTGGATGAGGCCATAGAGCATCTCCGCAGCTTGTTCTATAAGATCCGACTGATTTGGATTGTCATCCAGATCATCGTCTAAAAAAAAAAAAAAAAAAAAAAAGAAAATAAAGAAAAAAATAAAAATCGTGAAAAAAGAAAAAAAATTAATTTTTCATTTCTGGCATTTTGATGAAAAATGCGGGATATCGATACGATACGCTTACCAGGCTCCAGATCCAAAATCATGTCCAACGCCTGACGATAGTGCGGCACCTGCTCATTCAGGCCGGTGAGGTTGAATTTATCCTGGATATAGTCTTCGTCGACCTGACGATAAAATTTTTATTAAAATTCCGTGAAAAAACGATGAAAAATTTGTAAAAAAATTAAAAATTTGAAAAAAATTTAAAAAATCGAAAAAGATAAAAAAATGTTACAAACCTCGCAGAAGAATTCATTCCCCCGCAGACCGCAGAACCACGAGATCCAGGATACCTCCTCCGAGCTGCTCATCTTTCTATTAACGCCAACAAACAAAGAGCGCAGGGCTTCGATAAGAGGATAACAGAGTGACGCACGGAGGAACCGAATAGGCTACAGAAAACTTCTTTGTCAAATGGGAGGATACGTAAGAGAAGAAGAACAGAGTTAGTGTGTTAACAATAATCGGAAAAACGATGGGGGAAAAAAAAAAAATGTAATCGCTTGAGGAAATAAAACACGTCGCGAAGGATAGGTGGTTGGAGAGGATTTTTTTTTCGTGAGGGTCGCGTCAGGTTCCTCGGACACGGCTCGACTTGGTTGTTCCGTTTACTTTGCAATATTTTTTTTTTGCTTTTTTTTTTTTTTCCTGTACTTTTCTCTTTCTTTTCTCGTGCACAAGTCGCGATGCTCCGAGGACGCTGTCTCCTGGCGGTCCACGTGGTCGAGTTACGCGCTTATCCCGCAGTCTTATGTGTGAGGCAATCGTTAAAAAACAACGTTGGTGAGTTTTGGAGAATATACCCGCGATTTGTTCGACGATTGAGGACAATGGATGTTGAACTTGTCGTAGCGTTCTTTGGATGGGCAAGATGCCCGACGGCCGCGGGGCTCGGGCCCGCGCGCCGCCCCTAACCGAGCTTCACCTACGTTTCCGTGGTCATCGCTGCCTTCGTCAGACCCGCCTCGGGCACGGCTCGGGACGGTAAGCAACCGGGAAACGCATTACTCGAGCGAAAACCGGTGTGGGAGCGCGCTGCCTAAGCGAAAACCCAAAAATAAACAGCCCGCACGGCTTACCTTCGACGCCTTGATTATAGCCACGCTTGCTCGTCGCTCGCACGACGTAGGTGACGCTCCTATCGCAAACGATTACCAACCAATCCGCCACCTGGTGGAACACTACTTTTTTTTTTCTCTTATTCAACGATTTTTTTTTACTGTTTCACTTTATTCGTTACGATTGTTATATCGTTTATCGTTGTCACGGAAGGGTGTGGAATATTCGGCGTTAATTTAATTGATTGGAAACTCCTCGATTAAGAGAAAATTCGAGATACGAGACGTTTGCGGAAGGACATCTGGTTGTAAAAGATGGCGACGAGGTTCGGCGCGCGCTGATAACTCATCGTCTACACGCTCAACTTATTTACATTATTGTCTTTCTAAATTCCATTCTTTTGCTCAATGAATTACTTTGATCGAAACTTATTATCGGGAATACTCCGAGGAATCTATAATAGAAATTAATTTATGGGAATCACGAGAAATATCGTATAATTTGTACCTCGACTCAAACGATCCGCCGATTTCCCGGTTCGGGTCACGAGGTTCCGTTGCTTAGCAATTTCTCTTCCGGCGTCCACTCACGGCGTCAGGTTTGACTGGGCCTATAACATTTTTTTTCTTTTACACCTCAAGATATAATAAAAATTAAGAACAATCGCGATAACACGTGAAGAGAATATTGATACAACGAAAATTAATCAATCTGCAATATCATGTCATCGAATTGTAATCGATCGTTACTCGAATCGATGCGTCATCTTGACTCGCCAGGTTAGATCGTCAACCGAATAATTTCAAAACATCGATTACCAAAAAATAATAAATATAACCAATGTTAGCAATTTTTCTGTTCGTCAATTGGCCATTTGATAAAACTAAAAACCGCATTACTTTCTAAATACCATAAACAGAACTGGTTCGACGTGATTACGAAATAAAATGCAGTTAAAAGTTTTTCGTCATTGCATAAACCTTCACGATTAAATAACCAGAGACAACATCTCGAAGAGTCAACAATTCAATTCTGTCAATTTTCGTCTTGTTAGCATCAAACAAAACGTTACAATCAGCCAACTTCATTCGTCTGACAAGTGTCTTTCATAAAAAAAAAAAAAAAAATTGATAAAGCCGCAGGTAAAGTTAGGTCACTTGTATTATGATGATTGTAAGAATGTTTCATTGACTGTCAACGAGTTTTCTTATCAGTCAACAGATATAATTTACATGGAGAAGCCATAATCCATTCGAACACAAAATGGTGAGTTTAACCTCGTAAAATAATTTCAAAAATGTTTACTTATCCTTCGGTAATATCGCTTCGAATGTAACGTTATTATTATTAATTTGCAGATGCATATGTGGTTTTGGTTCGACACGGATTTGGGATCTTTTTTATTTCCCGGTTACAACGTCGCATCTCCGTTGGGACTTTTTTGCACTTGTTTAGGACTCATTTCTCTGGCCGTTGTTTACGAAGCGATGAAAGTCCTTCAGATAAAATTGCACAAAAGAACATTATCCTCTCTTGCGTCCGATGATTCCGCGAATTCGGAAAATTTGTCGCTATTGACGCAAATTTCTCCTGGAGCTGCAAGCAATTTCGCGGCTAATTGGTACTAATTAAAAACTCGCGTTTGTTTTTTTTTTTCAATATTATCTCAGATAAAACGCTTTTTCCTCAATGTATTGTCGAATTTCCTGTTTGTTTTTTTTTTGTAGTATTGTTAAGATAAAACGAACTTTTATCTTAACGAATTATCGTCTTTTATTTACTTTTATTTTATTGAGTAATTATAGAGTCGCGTTTGTTTTTTTTAAATATTTATCACATAAAAAACGTTTATATTTACGTATTGTTATAACTGATGATGCATTTTTTTTTACTTAAAGATAAAAGTTGTTTTATCTTAAAAAATTATCGTTTTTCATTCAACAGGAAAAAATGGGCGACATGGAGCATCGAAGTTTTGCATTGGAGCTCTCATACGACTTTAGGGTATTTACTGATGCTTGCCGTGATGACTTACAACGGATACATCGCGATCGCTCTGGCGATCGGCGCTACTCTCGGATATTGGATATTTGGAATAACTTTGATAGAACTGAATCTCGAACAGTTCAAAAAAGAGCGAAATAAGATCGTTCGATGCGACTCGATATGCGCAGGTATTTCGATGATCGATCGTATTTTTTTTTTTAGATTATTCATTATTAATTCCCCAATTGGCAACATTATGCTTATTAAGCGCGTAAAACGTTTGCAGACGCTGTAGATAACGCGGAGAGACGGCCTTCGACGGTGTCGATTGTAGCTGAACAATTAGCAGCCGAAGTTGAATCGGTAACTGCCGTGGAATCGGTAGCGGAAGTTCACGCGCCCGTCGACGCGTGAACCCAAAGACAACGGAGATAGGAAACTCCAAATGATTGGTCAACGTCAAGCAATATTATTAAAAAAGTCTGATTTTAACGTTAAAACGTTGATAATATCTTTTTCGCTGCCTAAAAGCCGTTCGAACACGAGTTACATCAAGAGACCGTCCTCGCGTGACTCGTGAGTTTTTACCACATAATTTTTACACGTATTGTTACAAAAATATTATTTTATCGATTGTTAATTCACCATTTTTTTTGGGGGGTTTTTCACCCTTAATGATTATGCGTGTAAATGTATCATAAGGAAATATAGATTATTTATTCTTGTAACGAAAAAAAATGGTACAAAAAAAGTCTTTCGCGCCGCGATCAATCGACGTACGCGTTCTTCCCTCCCATCGCGTGGATAACGTAGCGCCAGCTTCGTTTGTTCGGTAACTCGATAAATTACGCGATTTTGTTGAGATTCGGCATTTCGTTGTCTGCTTCCCACAAACCTTCGAAGAGACGCCCGTAGCATTTGTTTTTACCACTTTTTGTGGTAAAGTGATCGTAGCTATTGGCGTTGGTGATGAGGATACCGCATATCCAACAAAAATTTGCCCGGCAATAGATACAAAGCATTTTATTGCATCCATCGGTTTTCTCCGTTGGTGTGTGACATCGCGGACACGATTTTGTTTTCTCCTGCATAATGAAAAAAAAATTACAAGTTACGAAGCGGAAATAGTTTAAAGAAAAGCGCGTGAATTTTTCGCAATTTCGTACTTTCATATATTTCTCCGCCAAATGATTTTCTACGATTATTTGAATCTGTTTTCGACCGTATTTTTTTATCAGAAACTTTTTCTGCGCGTTATTTCCATTCAGATACGATTTTATGAGTTTCTCGCTGTCCTCCGAAGTCATAGCGCAAGGCGCTACGCCGTGGTATACCTGAAATCACGAAAAACGTAACAAAATTAATTGTTTATCTACTTAAAGTCAACAAAACCAAAGAGTACACTGTAAAAAAAAAAACAATTGAATTTACTGGTGTCGGAAATTTTTATGCATTAACTGGTACATTATATTTAGTGCAATAATAATGAAAAAGTAATGTAATTTTAAAGGGAAATTGAAGTAAATTATTGGATTTAAAGTATTTTAAGCGTAAAATCAAAGTAAATTATCAACGGTTTTTAATATTTCCCACATTCATTTTTCATCATTAATATACATTTAATGTAATATACCGCTTTATCCAGAAAAACTTTGATATCAGTACATTGAATTTCCACAAATTTTTTTTTACAGTGTAATCATTTTTTTTACAGTCGGAAAATCCCGAATATTATACGTTCTTCGCGCAAAGTTTTGTATAGAAATATCGACTTATTGTTATCATTTTAATTCCGCAGATAAATAATGTTTCATTAATTCCTCAACGAGATCGTGTGTACCTTGCGACAGTAGTAGCAAAAGTGGTATTCGCATTTTCGGCAACTCGCGAGAGTTTCGCCGTCGGCAACGATAACGGGAAATTGGCATGAAACTCGAGGACAGACAACAACGTCGTTCATCGTTCGGAGCGTTGAAAAAAGCAAAAGTTCCTCGTATTTCGCGTAGAGTTCCGGACAGAGTTCTTGTATCTGACTATTCTTCGCGACGGCATAGCAATTAGGATCGGGACACAGCATCTTCGCGACGTTACCCTCCTTAATTCTTGTCGCGAAATAAACGGCGACGCAATTTTTACAATAGATGTGACCGCAGTCGCGAAACTCGACGCAATTTTTGCCGGAAAAATTGTCGAAGCAAATTCCACAGTTGCGAAATGAACGTCTGAGAACGACGTTTCTTCGCGATTCGTCGTATTGCATTAGATAAGTCTTCGGATGCAAATAAATCGCGCTGTTTCGCGCTCTCGGATCCGAAAATTTTAGCAATTCCGTTATTTCGGAATTTTCGCATTCGCTGTGCAGTATAAAGAGAAACGAAACATCTAAGGATTCTTCGTAGTTTAGAAAACTCAGTAATCCGCTGCGGAGGAAATCCTGCCATAGGTATAGTATTTCGAAGCCTTCGTTCTCTTTGCTCAATTCATCGAGACGCTGACAAACGAGAGAACATTCCCACGGCGAGAGCCAAGATACATCCAATTTATATACAGGCGCAGCAAACTCCGGATACAGTGACGGCAAGTAAAATCGCAGACAAGCCGGAGGCAAATTTTGTATTGGGAAATGATAGAACGGCTGCGTAGGGCTGTGCTTCAGGATGACGTTGGAGTACTTTACGTCGAGTACTTTTTTTTTTATATATGGCGGAATATCCAAAGCAAAATTGTAGTAATCGTTTGGAATTTCGAAAAATTCGTCATCGTTGCAGATACTCGCAATCGTCTCAATCTCCTCCCTCTGACGCTTTATGTTCGATTCCTGGATACGAGAATTGAGATATAAACATCGCGATTTTTTCAATATTAAACGATTTTTCTTTTTTTGTTTTTTTTTCACTGAATTAATTTGAGATGTTGAAGAAATCTGCTACATCGCTCACCATTCTACGTCCGCTCTTTTCGTCTTTTCGTCGATGGAAACGGTGCGTTTATTATGCAATATTAAACAATTTTTTTTATACGGAATTAATTTGAGATGTTGAAGAAATCAGTTATATCGCTTACTATTTTTGTCGCAAGTTTCTGTATGTACGTTTGCTTCACGTACGGTAATCGTCTGCTCTTTTATTTTCGTCGGTGTTTATCAGAAAAAAAAACGTTATTGTGCTGATGCTGAAGTTTTCGCAAAACAAAGGGAGCCAAACAGTTCTTCTATCGCCGACGATTTCGGAGTATTCGGAGGATTACGAAGTCATAATAGATGAAATAACTAATAAACTATAGACAATAATTAATCATAGTCTTGGAATCCATTATTTATTATTTATCTTAATAAAAATCGTTTAATGTGCGATTATATCAGACAGTGTACATTTGAATCAGTTTAGAAAAGAAAACAACGACGCTGGCAGCCAATCAAAACACGCACTCGTACGTTCCGATTGGCTGACGCACCGAGAGTCTTTTATTATTATTATTTATGTGTGTTTTCATTTCCACTTCCAGTTTCCCCTAATACATTTGAATCTAATACACTTTGGTAATCGACTTTTCAATGTTTGTTGAAAATTCATGTATGAAAAATGGAATATTGTTGCGTCGTTTGCTAATTTTCTTTCAAGGAAAAATAAAATGTTTTAATTATTTTTACTTTCCACTTCATTGTACAATTGCTACTGCATAATTGGGAGATAATTCATTTGCGGTGTGTCACGATGACGATTGCTGAAACGAATGTATAATAGAATTGATATTGCAACTCTCTCTGCACACTTTGGACAATTTCGTTTTTTTGTTGTCTCATCCGCGTCTCGAAACTTCTACTGATCAAAGGATCGTAAAAATTATCTATTCAAAGTATTGTCGTCTTTGTTGTAACGAAATTATACGTAAAATAAATCAACTAATGCGTGTTCGCAATCGGCTAAATCATATTTATTGTATCAGGAAAAAAAGTTCGTTAACAAAGTGCTCGTTGACGTCAAACAGACAATTACAAAATTTCGAAATTTTTTTATCTATGCAGAAAGGGTAGTAGCGAGGTAGAGCGGGTAATACTCTATTCGGTAACGAGTCGTGTATTTATTCCACGCGACAAAGAAGTATTCAGAGAGAAATCGCGAGTCGTCGAGAATGATCGAACCCGAGGCAAAGCATACACTCCATAGTGGAATATTTCATCCACTTTTGCGACAATGGCAATCGAGAAACGTCGAGATCACTGTCAACAACCTCATGTATCCCATTTTCGTGCTGTAAGTTGAAATTCTGTTTATATCATACTATATAACCTTCAAAAAAATCCTATATTCGCGTCGGCGTGGAGATATATCCCCGAGAATCTTCGAGTAGAGTGCGGGTGTGTGTGTGCGCACGCGCATGCGCGACCCGCGCTCGATGAATTTCACGGGGATAAGATAATTTATATCGCACGATAAACAGCTGAAATAAAATTTGGCCCCTTCACTCCGAAAAGTGTTATTGTCGAGTGTTCATTCTCGAATTTTTTCGTAGTTTCACGAACATTCCCGCAATCGAGAAACGATAATTCTATCAATAAAAAAAAAACTTGATTACGCTTCGCGCGATGTAATTTACTTATTTTGATAATGAAATTTTCTTATTTTTACAGAGACGAGCCGAATGCCAAAGACGAAATTTCGAGTATGCCGGGGGTTTATCGATACGGGATTAATCAATTGAAAGCAATGCTGCAGCCTCTCGTTTCCAAAGGTTTACAATCTGTATTACTTTTTGGAGTAATGAAAGACGAGGAAAAGGTAATGCATCCGATAATCTCGTTACGATTAATAAAGAGTTTTTTCCACGAGATTATTGGATATCATTTATTTTTTTTTTACAGCACGATCACGCGAAAAACGCTGATTGCTCAAGGAATCCTATAATACAGAGTTTACCTCTGCTCCGCCAATGGTTTCCCGATTTGGTAATAGCCTGCGATGTTTGCCTCTGTCCCTATACCGGTCACGGACACTGCGGGATTTTGAATCCCGATGGGAGCATAAATAACAAAGCGAGCATTCAGAGAATCTCGGAGATTGCTGTATCCTATGCGAAAGCCGGTAAATTTCGAAAATTTACGAAACAATTAGTTACCATCAATCGGTAATTTTTTTTTTTTACAAAAAAAAATCGAACTATATTTTCTTTATTTTCCAGGAGCCCACATAGTTGCACCTTCCGATATGATGGACGGTAGAATAGCAGCGATAAAAAAAGGTCTCGCCGAGGCGGGACTAGCGAATCGTGTCGCGGTGCTCTCGTATGCCGTAAAATTCGCTTCAGGTTTCTACGGACCTTTCCGAGACGCGTCTAAATCGGCTCCGAAATTCGGGGACAGAAAGTGCTATCAACTTCCGCCGGGAAGCAACGGTTTAGCTGCCAGAGCCGCGGTACTCTAAAAAAACAATTTTAAATTAAATTTTTTTTTTTTTTTTTTTCGACCATTGAGTACAGATTTCTTTTTTTTTTACAGGCACGAGATGTAGCTGAAGGAGCAGATATGCTTATGGTAAAGCCGGGTTTAGCTTATCTCGACGTCGTTCGTCACACAAAAGACGCTCATCCCGAATATCCGATGTTCGTTTATCAAGTATCCGGTGAATACGCAATGCTGTATCACGGAGCGCAAAACGGTGCTATAAATCTTAAAAACGTTTTGAACGAAGTTTTGCTGTCTATGAGGAGAGCGGGTGCCGATTGCATCATCACGTATTTCACGCCTCTGATTCTCGACATGCTACAGCCTCCGAGCAAATATTAAGTAAAAACGAAAAAAAAAAAAAAAAAAAAAAAAAAAAAAATAGAAAAAGTACTTAAATGATTTTTGTTCCGTTTCCGAGTTTCACGCACACGTACAAGAAAAAAAAAAAAAACGAAAAGAAGCGTTTAAAACACTTCCCGTTGTGACCCCATCTCTGTGATATTTTGTTTGCTCTTCGAATGCAATATTTATATCCTCTTTATAGATGAAAAAAAAAAAATGTTAAAAGATTTTTTGTAACAGCTATGTATATAATTATGAAATGAATTTATGTGGAATTGGCGAGTAGGAAGGTGGTGGCAGTGACTGTAACTTAATTAAAACTGTACGCTTTACAAGTAAAAGGAAATAGTGGAACAGCGTCTATGACTAGATATTCGTTTAGTGTATCCCGATTATGCAATAATGAAGATGAATGAATGAAGATCGTGATATCGGAGAATCCCGAACATCCGCTATGACTCAATGCTTCCGTATATACGGTATAAAGATGCATACATAATCGTATCTATGTGATTTTTTTTATACGTGTCGAAAGAATTCGTCGACTCGATGACTCGACCAAAGATCCCGTTAGATTCAAAGGGTTACGGTGAACGCACGCGTACACGTATGCCAGGGGCGTGTCGCTCGATGTTATTCGTCTCTATTACTATTTTTTTCCTTCTTTAGAAAAAAAAAATATCTTACAATCGATTTCCCCGAATATCCAAAATGACATTCGATATGTTTGTTTTTTTTTGTTCGTTGATCGGAGAGTAACGAAAAAATATTTTCGTCAGCTGAAAAAATACATCGAAAGATGTTTACGTATTTGCGTCAGAACAATCGGCAGACGAAAACGACAATAATCGAAAGCGTCGTTGCATCGCGGCATTGGATACTTCGTGATGAAACGCGCGCTATGGAACCCCAAGAAATTTCTACGTGGTACAGATTACGCACTCGGGCCAATCGCGGACGATCGAGAATGTTCCAGTAGGTGGGCGTGCAACGTGGGCCAATGACACGAAGCCAACTCTTGTAGCGCTATCCAATCTTTATCAGTCTTTCCGTTGCCACGCGCACCCGTCGACCAATCGCGGCAGGCCACGACGAAATTATCCCGTTAATATCACGGTGCTGAGTCCCCACGGCAGTCAGTCGTTTCCGAAAAAGCCAAGCGAGAAGATACATTCGTAACGAGTGTGACATTTCGGTGGTTATTAGTCGCGAACAGCGAATTTCAACAAGATATCTTCATTGGTAAGTTAATTCACGCATTTTTCACGAACTCGTCGATGTGATATTCATTGCACGGTTGTGACTTAAATTCGCGGTTTCAACGAACGTACAGTTGGGGCTCGTTGTGCACGAAAAAAAATTGCCACGTCTCTTCAGTACTCCAGTTTTCGAAGCCACGATTGGAATCGAAGTAATACTTACAAACTTCATAAAACTTTAATGTTTCATTGATCGATTGTTTTTCAAACGTTTTTTATTGAGTTTATTAATCGTGTTTGCAAATTTTTGACGCATATGCGTCTTTGAATAATGAATATCGTCGTCGAATTCGCGGTGTTCCGGCGAGAAATGCCGGTATTTGTTGCATACAGCTTAACGTACGTTAGAAATACACGCAGAAATACACGTTAGAAAATATCCGTACTTTTTTATTCGAGTTGTGTGTACCTCGTGGACTTCGTAGAAGAATGAGATCGGAGCAAAAAAAAAATCGGAGTTTGACCTCGTGTCCGCGTATGCAACTCACGCCTACCAGAATCTTCTGCCATTGTCCAGCTGGGTAGCTTGCATGTCCCGCGGCGATTATATTACACTAGCGATCTTTTTTATTTTTTAATATTGTATATTTTTGGAACGTTTCTGTGTCGTATTAATTCGATCGTAACATATTGGCGGTTTTAACATTCACACGCGATTCATCAAATTAATTTATTTGAAGCGCGAAGAAAAGCGAATCGGGAGAAAATGGAGTACGGAGTTATTTCAATTTTGTATTAAAAAAAAATGATCACCGGTATTATACCGAAAAAAAAAAAAAATTAAAAAAACAAACCGGAAGTTACTAAAATTTCCGAAACTTGAACCACAGGAATATCGTTTCATTTTCGGAGTAAAACGAAAAAAAAATAGCAACTTATTGCATTATACAGAAAAAAAAAAAAAAAACAAACCGGAAATTAATAAAATTTCGGAAATTCGAACGAAAATAAACGAACTATAGAAATATCATTTCATTTTCGGAGTAAAATGAAAAAAAAAAAAAAAACAGCAAGTTATTGCATTATACAGAAAAGAAAAAAAAACAAACCGGGAATTAATAAAATTTCGGAAATTCGAACGAAAATAAACGAACTATAGAAATATAATTTCATTTTCCGACTAAAACGAAAAAAAAACAGCAAGTTATTGTATTATACAGAAAAGAAAAAAAACAGACCGGAAATTAATAAAATTTCGGAAATTCAAACGAAAATAAACAAAAATAAACGAACTATAGAAACATCATTTCAATTCGCCAAAAAAATATTTTCGACTACTAACCGCGTAATATGTTTTGTTTTTCCGTAGGTAAACGTATCAAAGAATCTTGAAAAATGAAAGGAGCAGTGGCTCTGATGGTGATAGGGCTGGTCGCAGCCCTTGCGTCAGCAAAGGAGGACAAAAAGGAGAAGGAGGACCTTGGAACGGTTATTGGTATCGATCTCGGAACCACGTACTCTTGGTAAGCATAAAAAATAAATCCCGCAACTCCGGCAACTCCCGAGAAAATTCCATAAGTACCAAAGTCAATAATTAAAGTTTTCTTAATCCAACTAATATCTTACCATTTCCATTGCGCAGCGTCGGTGTCTACAAAAACGGTCGCGTTGAGATAATCGCCAACGATCAAGGAAACCGTATCACGCCGTCTTACGTTGCGTTTACCGCGGACGGTGAGCGTCTGATCGGTGATGCCGCGAAGAATCAGTTGACGACGAATCCCGAGAACACGGTGTTCGACGCCAAGCGTTTGATCGGTCGCGAATGGTCCGATCAGACCGTTCAGAATGACGCGAAATTCTTCCCATTCAAAGTTATCGAGAAGAACAGCAAACCGCACATTAAGGTATCGACGAGTGCGGGAGACAAGATTTTCGCTCCGGAGGAAATTTCCGCGATGGTTTTGGGAAAAATGAAGGAAACCGCGGAGGCTTATCTCGGCAAAAAAGTAACTCACGCCGTCGTAACGGTACCGGCATATTTCAACGACGCCCAGCGTCAAGCGACCAAAGACGCCGGTACCATATCCGGTTTGGTAGTCATGAGAATCATTAACGAACCAACGGCCGCGGCTATCGCCTACGGACTCGACAAGAAGGACGGCGAGAAAAATGTTCTCGTTTTCGATCTCGGCGGCGGTACCTTCGACGTGAGTCTTCTAACGATCGACAACGGTGTCTTCGAAGTCGTCGCTACCAACGGTGACACTCACTTGGGAGGTGAAGATTTCGATCAGCGCGTCATGGATCACTTCATTAAGCTCTACAAGAAGAAAAAGGGCAAAGACATCAGAAAGGACAACAGAGCTGTGCAGAAATTGCGTCGCGAGGTCGAGAAGGCAAAGAGAGCGCTTAGCGCGAGTCATCAGGTAAATAAACGCTCCGAAACAAATTAATTAATCGACTACAACTAATAACTATGTGTTACGATGTTGTGTCCGATGATTCAACTTTTCTCATTTTCCATACTGCGGCTTTGGAATTACCTTTTTATCTTTTTTTTTCCTCTACGTTTCAATCCCAAACGATGAAACGAAGAAAGGAAAAAAAGAGAAAAAACGTTTTTCCAAAGCCGCAATTCGGAAGATCGAAAAAGATTAATAATTACCGTTATAATGAAATTAATTTGTTTTATTTCTTCCATTTTCAGGTGAGGATCGAAATCGAATCGTTCTTCGAGAACGAAGACTTCTCCGAGACGTTGACGAGAGCGAAGTTCGAGGAGTTGAATATGGATCTCTTCCGTAGCACGATGAAACCCGTGCAAAAGGTTCTCGAAGACGCTGATATGAGTAAAAAGGACGTCGACGAGATTGTTCTCGTCGGAGGTTCGACCAGAATCCCTAAAGTACAACAGCTCGTCAAAGAATTCTTCGGTGGCAAGGAACCTTCAAGGGGTATTAATCCCGACGAGGCCGTCGCTTACGGAGCCGCCGTACAGGCCGGAGTACTATCAGGCGAACAGGACACCGACGCGATCGTTTTGCTCGACGTAAATCCACTTACCATGGGTATCGAAACCGTTGGTGGTGTGATGACTAAACTTATCCCGCGAAACACCGTTATCCCGACGAAGAAGTCCCAAATTTTCTCGACCGCATCGGACAATCAGCACACCGTTACCATTCAAGTATACGAAGGTGAACGTCCGATGACTAAGGATAATCATCTTCTCGGAAAATTCGATCTCACCGGCATCCCACCGGCGCCCCGTGGAATTCCGCAGATCGAAGTAACATTCGAAATCGATGCTAATGGTATTCTTCAAGTATCGGCGGAGGACAAGGGCACCGGTAATCGCGAGAAGATCGTCATCACGAACGACCAGAATCGCTTGACCCCCGACGACATCGAGAGAATGATTAAGGATGCGGAGAAGTTCGCCGACGACGACAAAAAGCTAAAGGAACGCGTTGAGGCGCGCAATGAACTCGAATCCTACGCGTACTCGCTAAAGAATCAATTGGGAGACAAAGAAAAACTCGGAGCTAAAGTAAGCGACACCGATAAGGCTAAGATGGAGGAGGCTATTGAGGAAAAGATCAAATGGCTCGAGGAAAATCAGGACACCGATCCCGAGGAATACAAGAAACAGAAGAAGGAACTTTCCGACATCGTTCAACCGATAATCGCTAAGCTTTACCAAGGAGCGGGCGGCGGTGTACCACCCACCGGTGGAGAAGAAGACGATCTCAAGGATGAGTTGTAAAGCGATGCGCCAGTTTAATCCATACGCATGCGAATTATTTCCGATTCGCCTAACAGACTGATCATTCGTTCGCTTTTTCCCGGGAACTATGCTTCGCGAGTCCTCGACGAGATATTTTTTTTATCTTCGTCGTTTATGATTTGAAAAAAAAAAAAAAAAAAGATACGAAATACGATCCACCTGTACGCGCGTGAAAACATCGGCATTAATCACGAGGAGACAAGTCTCTCATCCAATCTGCGCGATCAATCAGCGAAGAGCTATAATAGATAAATAAGTAGATGAAAAAAAAAAAACAAAAACAAAAAACAAACTAAAAAAGCGCACGGCTCGCGAACTTACATACCCGGGCCTTGCGAACGAGTTTAACGATAAAAAAAATATAAAGATTCTTTCGCGCTACGAAAGATCGGTCTTCGGACGAGTCGCGCGACGTTTCGAAAAATTCTCGAGCAGCAAGAAATCTTGTCGCGCGCATCTCTCCGTTAATTTATTTTAATTGTTTTTTTTTGTATGGTTCCATTACGTGTAATCGTTGTAAGGCCGTCGAGTTTGTATGATATTCCCAAAAGCGTATAATCTCGACTAACCATCCCGTGATTCACCGTGTGAAAGTGTGTGAATAAAAGAAAATGAGAGAACGAGAGACCGTTATCCGAAAAAAAAAAAAACAAATGAATAGAATACTGTATCGTACTGTGTACAATACTCGTACTGATCGCGTCTCTGTGAATGATTGACATTGTATCAGTATCACGATAATAAACATTTTTTCAATAATGAACACAATATTTTTTTTTACTTTCTTCGTTTCATATTTCCCTAACGGCACTTTTGCACATTCCGGAAGTAACACAAACGCAAAGGCATTTTTATTAGCTGTAAAATAATTTATTTTATATCTCGAGGCCCGAGGCTCGTTAAAAAAAATGTGTTACGAAGCAATAGTTACGATATAGCATTGTGAAAAAAAACATATTTGACGAAAAATATTAACTATTCGTCATTGCGACGAAATCTAATATAATTAAATCTTTGAAGTAATTCGTGATAAATATCTCTGGCCGTTGCTTTTCGTCGTTCGATATCTCATTTATCTTCTGTACAACTTGTACTACAGAATTAATAAAAAGGTATCAAAAGAACGATTTTTTTTTTACAAAAAATATATGTTTCGTGTATCAAAGTTCGAAACGGCAGTTGGATAAAAGTTACTAACGTTGTTCTAACAGCCTAAATGCAGATCACGTTTTTCTTTTTTTTTTTTTTGTGTTCTTGAGGCGTCGATTGCGTTGGCCAGAGATTCGCGTTCGGAGTAACGAAATTTCTTCATCAAACTATTTCAAGTTAAACTCGTAGAGTCGCACGAGAAACGAGAACACGAGTTTCTAGACGCCTTTACGGCAGATTACTTTGTTGTATGTTAAAAAGGCGTATATCATCGAAGCCGCGGCATTGATAAATTGCCTAAACGATTTCTTCCGTTCCAACGCACCGCAAGATTTTCATATTAACTTTTCATTAATAAATAACCGGCGGTTCCGATTAGAAGAGACCGCGAGCGTAGGCCTCGATGATCCACGGCACGTGCACATCGAATCCATTGATTATCAATGAATCCTTCCAAACTTCTTCCTCCAATTTCCAAGGCACTTTGTGAATCACTACGTTGACGAATCTGCGAATAAATAAAAAATCCATTAAAAAAAATGATAAATCTTTGGCGATTAATCAAATTATGTTTAGTAAAAGACTAACTTCGCGTTTGGTAACTCCATCTTTTCTCGGTAGAGTTTCATGAGCTCAAGATCCTCTTTAATTGGCGGTTCGTTCGTGACGTTGATGAAGACGTCGAACGGTTTTTCTTCTCTGTAAGCCCATCCCAAGGCACCTAATTTCATTGTCAGTACAGAATTGCCATAAGCTCTGAGCCCTTGTAGTAACCCGATGGCCTCGTCGAAAGTAGTACCCTTCGTTATTGGAAGTGGTACTCCACCGCCTATGTTGTTCTCGTTGCATCTCGGCTCGTAACCGATTATCGTTACCGGTCCATCGGGGCAGTCGGCCCAATTTATGCGATGAAAGAGGGGAAGTGCCAATGCGAGACCCGATTCGGCGCAAATGCTTTTTCGATTTCGCGGTGGAATTCTGATCGACACGAGATATCTTCTCTGACAATCATTCGTTATATCCTGAAACAGACGACCGCTGTATAAAGATTTTCGTTTACAGAAATCGTTGTAAAACCATCCGATGGCTTACCACCGTCTGAGATAAAGTCAAAGCCGTGCGAAGAGCATCGCGAATTCTCATATCCGGGTCTTTCGTCTCGATGAACCTTTTGTCTAATCTCAAGCTTCTGGATTTATCCTTCATTCGGCTATTGACAACGACAGTCGAACGTTTGCCCTTTCGGACGCTTGGCGTCTTAACTTTATTCTCGGTATCCTCGGGTTTGGTTTCGAGAACTTTGTGGAATCTGAACGGAAAGTTAAGCGTCGGCGGTGACTCGTATCTGTTTAATACCAAAAGAATTTCGGCCGGTAGAACTTTATTCCAAAATATGTTCATTGTGTCGGTCAGAGATCTCACGACCGTCGGTGTCGCCGGTCCGAGTTTCGTCAATAATCCCCACTGATTCAATTTTGGGAGATTGTTGAGAATCGTTCGGATATCCATTTCATTCAACAACGCGAGCCATACCTGGAAAAAAAAGAAGAATTTGTAGAATGTCGTGAGTGAAATTAGTTTTACGAGGTGAACAATGATAGCGACGATTTTCCGACGTACATCTTTGTCTTTCTTTAACGTCGGATGAACGTAATCGATGGGGAATTTATGAATCGCCAAAAGTTTGACGACCTCATGTTTGTTGCGGCACCTTTTAAATATCTCAGTCAAACGGATGTGCTCCAGAATTTTCTTTGCCTCGGGTTCCTCGTTGAATTCCTTTTCCGCTGCTTCCAGGCCTTTCATCACGTAACACAGGATCGCCTGTTTTTCCACTGAAATTTAACATTTTTCAATTGAAATTCGATCAAATTATTTATAAAAGAGAATGTAAAATAATAATAAAAAAAAATGGATAAAATTATTTATCAAATGAAAATAAAAATAATTCATTGATTAACCCCTCATGTACGGAGGACGTAACTATACGTTCGAATTTTTCGACCTCTCGTTACCTTCAATTGCCCCGTTTAATTATAAAATATTATGAAAAAATTCTGAAAAAAATTGTAAAGTAACGTTGAACTGTTGTTTTTTCGATGATTCAAAGAGATTTGTTTTACGCTTTTGCGTATTGTTGTTACGAGCAAACGAAATGAGCGTTCTACTTGGCCGGAAAAAAGTCTCCCGTACGCGAGGGGTTAATAAATAATCGAGACTCGCCTTCGAGACCACTGGTTTCCGGATGCGAGAGCTTAAAAATATCTTTATGGGTCCAGCCGTGATCTCCTTTGTGTCTAACTACCAAAGTGGCGAGATCCGTAGGAGACTTTGTGAAATACCATTTGTTTACGGCATTTTTCCATCCGTGACCCCAACCAATGGGCTTTTTATCGTCTCCTTTTTCCTCAATCTTATCCTCCTCCTCCTCCCTCCCTCCTCCTCCTCCTCCTTTCTCCTTATCCTTGGCCCCTTCAACTTTGCACAAGTAGGAGGCATACTTGATAAACAGTATGAAATACTTCCACTCCTTGCAGTGTTCGGCGAGAAAATAGTAAGCAGCTGCGCGAAGTTTTTCGCTCTTTTTTTGCCGAGCGCACATAGCTAAAGCAAACATGAGAGTTTCTGGTCTGCGTATCAGTTCTGAATCCATCGCCTAAAAAAAAAATTTTTTAAAATTAAAAAAAATTTCAACGTTTTTCCGGTTTGCATTTTTTTTTTTTTTTTTTTTTTTTTTTTAAGTAGTTAAATATACCAATTTGATTTTATCGATCGGAACAAGTTCAGTTTTTTTGTCAGCCGCCAGTATCTCCAAATTTCTCATACGCTCGCCCTGCAAGTAATGATCGTCGTCGTTCCATGGTTTCGACTTGTAGATGGGATGACTTTTGCCTACGTAAAGATAGCAGGCAAAACTCTTCAGCGCCTCCTCCACTCGCACTGCGGCTTCGGCATTTCCGTCTTCCATTCTTGGTGTTACCCCTCCTTGAAATAAATTCCATCATAATTATAACAATGGTGCGTATTGTTTTTTTTTTTTATATCTGTGAGCTTTCTCGACGATCTTAAGAATGTTATTTCAATTATAATCTCGAATCGTTAATAAAACGCCGTGAGCGTTGTTTATCATTTTGTCGCTCTCACCTGCGAGGAATTCCCGAATTCTCGCGACTACGATAACAAAAACAAATTGCCAAGTGACAATCGGCTCCTCTGATTGACGAGCCGCGACGACACGGGAATACACCGGAAGTAGATCGGTGATACCGGAAATTCATTTGTTTCGTTGGGGATCACCTTAATTTCTTGACGCGAAAGTAGCCCCATCTGTTGCATGAATTTCGCAAAGTATCGACATCGACGCGCGTCGTTGCGTCAGCCGTTGAAATACATCTCGAGTCTCGAGACCCTGCGAATAGGGGTTCGAGGCTTTTGCACATCGATCGCTAAGTTTATTCACGGTCGGACACACGGTCAGATCACTTCCCGTATATTTCTTCGCGCAGGTGCTTCGTGCAAATAAGGTAAGACAACGAAATTTCCTCGAATTAAAAACAATAGTTAATCATCGATCGCATGATTTTTCGTAGAGTGCTCGACATAGCGTGACAATAGTTCATAGTAATAATAGAATATTTCGAGATAGTGTTACAAACGTGTAAAACGCGTGTCGCCCTTGGAGACAGACGAATCGCGGAAACGGGACAAACTCTCATGGCGTTTCTCGCGGAATTCGAACACGTGCTTTTTCGACTAATCGCCAATTCGAATTAGTCGCGCGATAATAATTATTTTTTTAAGTTAGAGTTCGCGAACGAACGATTGAAGTTTGGGATGACCCAGAAGGCATTATGTAACGTAACGTTGGCCCTGAGCCAGTGTTCTACTGCCTCGATTTCGACAATAACCCACGCGCCTCATTCAATTATTTTAAATTCTTCCTTAGCAACGCGCAACAAACGGAAACATATTTTGTAGTTATTATTGCCAAAGATTCGATTTACTCTCGAGACGTTCGATGCTCGCGAAAAATCGTATTTTATTTTGGACGTTAGCCAATTAAGGTGACGCGGCAAAAGGTCGCGTGGTTCAGCATCATTGTTCTCGGCCGTCTATTGACCTTCAGTGATAAAAATTCGAAAAATCTCATTCTCGCAACTTGACAGTTGCCTAAGCGATCGAGGACACGAACGCCGAGTCGATAGCGCGGAAGCGCGTGAACTCTACCGTAATAGATAGCAGTAGTAGAAATATGCAATAGAGCGCAAGCGCGTGCAATATGACGACGTCGAACGGGCGAGCTTGCGAAAATTCCACGCGTTAGATAAGCCGAGTTAGCAAAGGGGTCTCGTGACAGTTGGGCGTACACGAGGCGTATATACCTTGGTGTGTGCAACAATCGAGATCTTTGGTATTCTCTCTATCGACCTTTGGATGAATGGAGTAACGATTGTGCGCGATCGCGCCTCCACACCCGACCTTCCCCGGGAATCTCCATGCGTCAGAGTCCCGCGCAGACTACATCGATAATACGCGGGATTAATCGGCGACAAATTATCTCGTTTCGATAAATGAACGTACTCGACGGGTCACAATCGTGCCAATCAAACATCGATAGGATTATTTTAGCTTATCCCCTTCGACGTCGAATCGAAGAGATAACGATAGATTTTCTCAGTCGATGAGAAATCGCGCGCAATAAAAATTCAATTATAATTTTTCTTCTATTCCAGAATATTCACTAGTCATGGGAGTCCCGGCTGGAGATGCTGAGAAAGGAAAGAAGGTAAGGAAAATTCGATATATCATTTGTTGAAGCGAGTAGATCCCTGCAAACGGTAAACGAATCATTTTTCGATCGCGACGCCATCTCTTCTAGAACTCTCCTCAAGGTTTCATCGGTATAATTTTAAACCCCTATTGCACCGACGGCCACTTTGCGTCTCACGAGGCTGCAGTTTTTTTTTATCGATACGATGTTAATAGTTTTGCTATAATTAGCATATTCGATTCTTATGTTTGTTTTTCTGGAAATATTTAATATGTCTTTGGGTTTTTCTTTTTGCAATACTTACGTACTCTAAAAAAAACCGTTGTTGATGTAATCAATTTTTTTTTTTTTTTTCGTGTTATATTAAAGTTTTCGATCGATTTTTTTTTTTCTATGTTGTAAAGAGTTAAATAGACGATTTATGTTGCGTTTCAACTTATTTAATATAATTCTCGGATATGGAGTAACATAATCGGCTTTGTGTGTTTAGGTGTTCGTTCAGAGGTGCGCTCAGTGCCATACCATCGAGGCCGGTGGTAAGCACAAGGTCGGCCCGAATTTGCACGGTTTGATCGGTAGGAAAACAGGTCAAGCCCCCGGTTTCTCTTACACGGATGCCAACAAAGCCAAAGGTACGATTCGTTAACAAAATTGTTGTTTCAACGTAAAAAAAAAAAAAAAAAAAAAAAAAAAAAAAAAAAAAAACCGAATTTTCGAAAAAATTTCTTTTTAATGCTCTAATTAAATTAAATTAAATTTGTCCAAATAGGCATCACCTGGAACAAGGATACCCTCTTCGAGTACCTCGAGAACCCGAAGAAGTACATTCCCGGTACGAAGATGGTGTTTGCCGGTCTTAAGAAGCCGCAAGAGCGCGGAGACTTGATTGCTTACATCGAACAAGCCTCGAAGTAAAGAAGCATGAAGATTATCGATGATCGAAAGCGCGATGGCATATAACGAACAAAAAAAAAAAAGAAAAAAAAAACAACGAACGAGTGTGTCGCCCACAAAAATCACATTAGTACAATTGTCATCGTTGGGAAAATGATCGCTCATCGTTCGTTGCCATCGCTCGCCATCTCGCAAGACTTATACCAATTATCCTTCATGCCGTTCAATCTCGCGACGACGACGCCAAAATTGACGACAACAAAAAAAAAAAAAAAAGAAGAAAAAAGACAAGACGACGATAAATATTAAATCGAGAAGTCGCTCGCGCATGAATGATTTAGTAACGAATTGTTATTGTTAAACAAAAAGTAGGCAATATTCATTGTAATTTATGTAAAATCGGCGGGGAAAATGAGAAAATCGTGCCACGGGCGAGTACCGTGTTTTGGAACGAGTCGCTACGAAAAAAAAAAACTCCCTGTCCAAAACTCCACACCGACGATATTTTCAACGAATATTTGCGGATAACTCAATGGTGTTTTTCGGACGGTCCTGGCGGCCGTCGACCCTCCGCGAATATTCGTCATTTACGTATTTATTATCCGTGTACAGTACGCATCGCACTTGAAACGATCATCCAACTGTTATATATATATACTCGAGAGTACATAGCCATCAGAAAAAAAAAAAAATGAAATACAAAATCGAAGACAAAACAATGCAAACGTTGAATTTTTCTTTTTATTTCAATCCAATCTGCTTTGATAGCTTAGGCGACCTAAATATGTAATAATTCTACGTATTACGTACGCGAGTTTAGCGATAACACGAGAGACGCGAGGAAGGAAGCGGTCGCGAATACAGGAAGTCGGTGTCGTGCGCCTAGCGGAGACCCGGGTTTTGCCCGATCCGCATGGCAAAATGTTTCAGTGGTCTGAACGCGAAAGACTCGATAACAATTTTTTTTACGTTTTCCATTCATTTCGTCGATGATTCTCGAGTTTGCGTGCGAAAATTTTTATATTTCTTCAAAAAACTTCGTAAAAAGTTGGTAATAATGAGTAATAATTCTTACGAGTCGTTGAACAACGATAGAGACGAGTCGAGCGGCGATGACGCGAGTTTTACGGTGCGACGAAAGGACAAAAGTTCGTTGAGAATTCGTTTAAACAGAGTTTTCAGTACGGGAGCTTTGAAGAGTCCGAAGAGTCCCGGCGCGTCTTCGAGTCATTCGAATTCGAGAGGTTCCAGTCCCAGTGGCGGTAGTCCCTCGTCGAAATCGCGTTATTCGTGGCAAACAACGGGATTCGCGGGAAAGGATAATCGATCGCCGCAACGTTCGCCGAGATGCGGAACACCTACGAAGGGCTCACCTGTACGGTCGAGTGCTACCGGCTCGCCAGCGAGTCCCGCGACACCAAAAAGCCCGCAAAATGCAGCGACTTGGTACGACGAGGCCAGGTCAGTGCTTATGGAATCTTTTTTTTTATCTCGGATCGTAAAAATGCATCGATCTTTGGCACTCGTATGCAATTGTTACGAAAAAATTATTCTAATCGAACAGCAAAGTAATTTTTAACGTTCGTGATATTCGTGAAATATCGTTCGAGGTTTTAGGTTATTATTTTTATTAAGTCACTACAAAGGGGATTATTGTTTCGAATAGAACCGCGCAATGGTTTCCCATGTGGATAATCACACAAAATACATTTTCTAATACGTATGCGACAAAAAAACTGGCCGGAACTTTCATCAATGGATTGATGAAAGGACGCGTTTCTATCACGAATTTTACATTTTCTTTAAATTTTCATCCCAACAAACAGCGCATTGTCGCGTACCACAACTTTTTTTTCGTAGATTTAACATTGATGCGAAGACAGATAAATAATTTTGACAGCGATTGTGCTTAAAGTAAAATGGTCGACGATACTTCCGCGGTGAATTCCACGTGCGTACTGACCTATCGACGCACGCCGGCCGGCAAGCAGGTGCGCGAAGGATCGCGTGTGCGTGCTCTGCGCCGGAGCTCTATAGAACATTATTGCATACATACAACTTATATTATAAATCAATAGGATTATCAATGAGCTCCAATACAAGAGGCTTTCTCACGCGACCGCGATTGTCGCTATTGTAAATGCAAGCGTGGATTTAATTGACCAATAAAATTGTCACTTATCGAGTTCGTAATTGAAGAACTTCGAGAGCTCAGCAGAGCGTTCTACGGGAAAATGAGCAGATGAACATATTAGCTATTGATTAATGCGTAAATGAATAAATAGACGTATAATTGATAGATTCAGTAGTTATAAATGCTCAACACGACGTCACAGACCCTACCAGTCCACTTGCAAAAAGTGTTATGTTTCAACGGTTCGCCATGTTTTTTTCCTCACTCACCGTATCAGTTCGATTGACAATAAACTATCCAGACAATTGAATAAAATATTAATGTCGCGGATAAAAATGTTGAAAAAAATTATGGATAAAGTTCACAGGAAATCGATATCCATGTTAGCGGTCCTAATTGTGCAAATGGTATGTTATTATTGACCGAAGTAATTATTATCGATTCATACGAATCTATGCACAGATCTTATGCATTTTTTATTCTCGAAACTATACATCTTTAAACTCACCGTTGTTTTTTCACGAAAAAACAAAAATAGAATAATGAATAGTTATTTCGTGTCCGCACATCGATCGTATCCTCTGCCCTTATATCAACGCGTTTATATATCTAAGTAAGAATCGCGTAACGCCCCCTTTCTATTTTTTATGAGACATCATAATGTTTATATCATTTTTTTAGAAAAATAATTTCTCGACGGTGTATTGTATATTTCTTTATTTTACTCATTACTCCTTTTACAAAATATAATTAACATAATCACATTGCGTATTTTTAATTCATTTGCTGTACTATAATATGTATTTTTTTACCTATAATATCTGTCTGTATTTGTGTGCACAGTACTTCTCTTATTCCTAATTTTTTCTTTTTTTTATATTTTTTCGTGAGTATTGACTCTTTTACTCGAGATACGAATACATCGATAGACATTTCAAGTTTTCCATATTACCTCCAAAACCGTCGTCTCTTTTTTTGTCATTCGACTTTCTTGAGTTTTTAAAATTGTTTCATCGTATCCTCGAAATTTTTTCATCCCTTAATAATCTTTTGTACTTTGACCAATTGGACGCATTTTTAACCGGGTCACGATAGTGGCCTTGTCCCATGCCAGAGGGATAAAGAGCATCGCTATACCTTGAGGAACCAGGTCGTGGGGCACGCACATCCAGAAGAAGCCTTCCCTCACGTACATCCCCCGAAGAGAGCCGCGCGCGACCCGGGTCGATGCAGCGTCGGCGCTGCTGCGGTATACTATAAATCCCCCACCATTGCACCGGGTCGCGAATGTCGTTGTCTCCCTTACCCGCGGCTTTATCTTTCTTCCTCTGGCAATCGCGCATGTTACGATACAACTACACGTGCCCCCAGGTTTCCCTCACTCACTCTCTCTCCGCATACCTCGATCTCTTTTTATATCACACTGTATATTCTACCGAGCAATCGTCTCTTTCTCGCTCGAAGCTTTGCTTTCGGTGATCCAATGTGCACCTAGCAGCTCGCACCGTCGTCGTAGTCGTCAGAACGCGCTGCGCTTCGTAACTGTACGGTACGTGTGTTCCGCAACATCGACAATTAAATTTCAAAAAAATTGCATCGTTTGTTATTATCGACGAAAAGAAACTTCACATATCTTGTCAGGTAAGTTTTTATTAAACATTTATTAATTAACCTAAAAAACATCGAATACATCGATTTTCATCAAATTTCGCGGGATTTCAGAATCGATCATTTTAGATTAATGGAAGATTTTCTGTCTTTGATAAACTTTTTTTTTTATTCACACCTGTTACATATTTGCGATAGTCACGGGTTTTGCTCGCGGGCGAACTTGGACTGATCCCTCGCGGCGATATAGACGTAGATATATAGATATACTTTAGCGCTCAACACAGTCGATCAGCTGACGTACGAGAGCGGTCTCGTCTTTGGTTGGCACTCATAATAACTACAATCTATCGATTTTTCGCTTGTATTTACGTATATGTATGGGACGCTCGTTAGAAGAAAATAAAAGCCATTAGCAACGTCGTTAGCTTTCCACTCTCGTCAATCTATCGCTGAGCGCTTCCACGATGATATATACGTGTATCTCGATCGATTTTGTGACGGTAGCGTCAGTGACAATCGTCACAAGTGCGAGGATACATGGGGGCTGACGATAAAAGTGTTCGCTCGACTACGTAAATATTGAAAGAAGAAACGCTACGGTGTTGGAGATTGGGGACACAATGTTTTTTTTTTTTCTTTTTTCATGTTGTGTTTTTCATTCTCTTATGCAGGTCTACCTGTGCAAAGGCTCATTCGAGACTACCAGTGCACAAAAGACACACGCGCTACAAAAAAAGAGTTGACTGAACTCCGCGGCGTAGCTGTTTTTTTTTTTTTTTTTTTTTTCGTCGCTTGTATCCCGTAGTCGATTTATCGCGATGTAAAAAAAAAAGTCACGAGAAAAATAGTAGAAAACCTCTGTTCGCATACAGAGTGTGGTGAACCGAGTATCGCGGCATTTGTTGCACAGAAAAATAAACAATCGATAAGGTAACTTGGCAACGAAGTTGATATTTTGGTACGCGAGACAGAGGGGTTATGTTTTCGCACATATCAAAAGTAAATGAAAAAAAAATCGTGTTGTAAAAAAAATGCGTTGAGAAAAAAAAAACAATGACTCCATTGAAAAGATCGTTGGAATAAAAATTTGTTGGAAAAGATAAAAATGTCGGACACGGAGAATGCCGCGAAGATTCGAGTTGCTGATTAATTCAGCGATTTAATTCATCTGATTAATTAATTATTCGAGTGTGTTATACATTTAAAATTCATTCCCTTGTCTACGACAATAGAGCGCTTATTCTATATTCACATTTTTAGACCCGTTTATGTTTACCTTTTCCACATGTGCACGAAGAAAGCCCCGCAATAGCCTTGTGCTTAGTATCATCGCACACAGACCCGATCTCGTCGCATCATCGGCTCAAAAGTAGGTCTAGGGAATCAGCTGGTTGTGGTCGAACCCGAGGTAACGCGTGCGCGATGTATTATATACTTTTATAGAATATAAATATATATAAAAAAAGGTATATACTATATTATACGAAATAATATACGAACGATGTTTGGAGAAAATCTACATATACGAGACTCCCACACGTTCCCCTATTCCCACCTACGCTCGTACCTCTAAAAAAATCATGAAAAACTCGTCGATTTCTCCGAACTTCGAAATTCTTCGTTGCGTCAGCTAATTTTCGATTCCAGAACGCACCTTCTGCTTCTTGCGTTATAGGTGCATTAAACATCGAACACGTGTGCGCGGCAATTCGCTCGCCGAGACACGCGCATAGGGTCAGCAAAATGTATTCATTACGAAGAACGTGGAAAATGTATCGTAACGGTAGAAATTTACGAAGGGCAGTTATTACAACAATGAGACGAAGGGGAAGGCGGGGAGGGGTCGAGGGTGGGGGCGGGGGGAGGACTCACACGAGTAACGATCTTAATGGCTTTTGTGCGGAGAATCAGGAAGAGCGACGCCAACGTTGGTCGGTTCCCGCCGGTTTGTTCTCGAGAACTAATTGAGACTCCCGCTATGTTAATAAAATCTCATTCAAGCGGCAATCAGACACTCGCAAAAATGGGTAGTAAAATTCAATTGAAAGTTATCAAAATATATAATTTTACATCAATTTCATTTTTCCGGGAACTGTAATCAAACAACGATCACGTTAATTTGAAGCTTCAGAGACAAATACATCGTAAAAAAAAAAAACAGCACATTTTTTTTTAAGCAATTTTTTTTTTTTTTTTCACTTTTTGTAACATCGCGGAATTAATATAATCGAATCCACCCGCGAGGTTTAATTTTATTCGTGACTACATTATCGCGTCATTAAAGTGATTCAACGGGGGCGCAGTGGGCAAATGGTATATATCTTATTGTATCTATAGTCCGAATACATATGTGCTATAGAGATGGATAGAGGCGAGGCGCTGACAACAATGTATAAACGATAGATGGAATATAATCGTCGCGTGGGCGGGTGCACGTTATCGAATCTCCCGAAACTCGACTCCTATTTCTCAGTTCCCATGGCCCACATTCTCCCGGAGCAGTTGGTAGCAGCGCTACACAGACAGATCTCGCATTCGGGTGCAGCTCTCTTGTCTATGTAACGTTTGTGATACGTTTCTGTGTGTCCGTAACACATCTACGGGCGTCTCTACGCCGTCTACGGGCGGATAATATCTAACGGCTCGTATATGTATGAAAAAAACGTTTATAGTCTCTCGTACGCGTGTGCGTCCGTACATAACACATATATATACGCGTATAAACTCCGCAATACATAGAAATCCGCGATCTATACGTATACGATAGGAATATATGACTCGTTTGTAACGCAAGCGTAATGGACCGGCGGCCATGACCGACTGCACTCGGTCTTTGCTACTGGCTGCTGCTGCTGCTCGCCGCTACTGTGCCCGCGAATTCACGCGGCATTACTTAGTCCCCGCGCGCAAGACAAAAACACGAGACCAGGAAGCGAGAGATTTAAAAGCGTTTATAAAGCACGCGTGATATTACGAGATACACGTTTTGTTTAAACTCCCATATCATTCAATCATAATTATTCTTGAGTTATCAGTGTTTATGAATAATAGCTTATCGCTGACAGAAGGCCTTTTGTCAATCTCTATGGATCGCATGCTGCGAGTCATTCTGTTATTGCCAAGATGTTTTTTTTTTTTTTTTTTTTTTTTTTTTTTTTTCGTTTATTATTGCAATGACATTGGAAGCAAAATATTACAGTATTACGAGGACTTTTTGGGGAAAAATATTTTTTTTTTTTGTAAAATTTAATTAATGATATTTGTTTTTTTTTTATTTTTCGATGTGTTCGATGTACACTGAAAAATTATGGTAAATTTAATTTACTCGGAAATAAAAATTGTATTGTCTGAAAATTAGGAAAGATTCTTAAAATGAAATATAGAAATGACATAAAAATGATCAATTCTTTCGTTATCGTGCGAAAAGTGAATAAACAGTATATTGCAAATTATCGAATAAATAATGACATTTTATCATTGTCTAAGAATTTTTTTTTTTTTTTTTTTCATATTATTTATCGATAATTCCAATTTTAATTCACGCAAATCTAAAAATTTTCAGAATGAAATATTCGCCGCAACAGCAGCAAAAGGAAAGGAAGTCGGAGAGCGAATCCTTGACGCTGACACCGTCGAGAGATTTGGATAGTCGAACAAAAACGACGACGACAACAATGTCGTCGTCCAATCGTCAGGATTCATCGACATCGACGAATTCGCGTTTCTCCATTTGCCGGAGCGGAAGTTCGACGGGAATTTTCGCATGGATGCGAGTCTTCCGATTTGCGTCGATGTTGCATCAAATTGGTTGCTAGAGAGTTCCGTTAATAAGACGCGTTGCCTCCAACCCTTAAAGTTTCCTCGTGCAGTCTCGTCGTCCCGTCTGTTCTCGCTACGATCGAACGGATTTATATATATACAAATATATATATATATATACATATATTTTTTTTTCTTTCGTATCCGTACGATTGAAATACGCGGACGGCTAGATGTATTATTTGTAATTATTATTGAATTATATATACATCGTCGGGCGGTCACGCGACTCGAGACGGGAAACACGTGCGTTCGTTTCAATTTAATACAGTCGCCAGCGGCAATTTTTTTTTTAACGGTCCCTTTCCCTTTCGTTACGATAAATCAATGATGAAAAAAACATTTAAAAAAAAAAGTAATTAGCACTGATTAAATTTTTTTTTTTCCTATAGCGATTTTCTTGCGGGAGGTTTTTTTTTTATTTTTTATTTACTTTCTCAACGACTCCCATCGCGACATGGGATGTATATTTCCTCGGGGCGTCGTTACGTAGGGACCCGACCTACTTTAAGGCAAACACAGTGCGTCGCCACCAATGTGACGCAATTATTGTCAGCGACAAACTCCGCGCGCTTGTTTCCCCGCTCGTTAGACTCGCGTAGTGTGTTATTGCCCGACCGCTCTCTGACGATGCAGAACTATATATCTCGCGACGGGAGAGTAAAAAAAAATTAAAAAAAAAAGGTGTAGAAAAGAAGCGCCCATGAGACACGACACTGCGCGCGTTTCTTCTTCGGTAGAAAAATAATAAAAAATAAAAAAAGAAAAAGTTATAATAATAACATGAGATAATAATGACGATGATGACGATTGCGCCAAACCCCTCGGGGTTCACGCTTGCCGACTAAGTAACTCATCTCTCCGCACCGCAGATCGTATACTAAAAGGCGCTCTTAGTATACCTTTCAGTTTATTTCGTTATCTGTATCAATACATTTTTTTTATTTTTTTTTTATATTTTTTTTTGGTTCTAACGATTCGTTCAACGCGGCTGCCATTCGAAGGAGACGAGAGAAACGAAAACTGGAGAAAAAAAAAAGAGCAAAACATTCCTAAGCGATTAATCATCGAGAGACCTTCATGCAGATGAAATTTAAAAAAATATATATATACAAGAGATTGGATGTGAAGAACGAAAAATCTGTTACTCTCGATATATCAATCTGCTAATCTCGATAATCGACTTTTGTCAGCGAAAAAAGAAGAAAAAAAAAAAAGTTCAACAATTTCTATTGGACACGAATAATGAAAATGCATACAGATATACAGAAGTTTACCGATGTTACCTCGTTGAATTATTAGACGAATATATTTTGTGACTACGCGCAGATGTGACTAATAAACTATTTACTTTATGCGGCACTTGCGGATATCAATTATTCCTCGATTTCCCTTTATATTATTTTATTATTCGTTTATATCAATGTTTCATGCCAATTGCGCGTTGAACAACGAATTTCAGATGAGTTAATCAGTATATTTTATAAAATTTAATTAACAAATAAAATTTAAAAATTAATTTCTTATTTTTCAATTTAATTTTACCATCGGAAGTGATTATGTCGGATTTATAAATAAAAAAATCAATTTTCGATGCAATCTCTGCTAAGAAATTTATTTCTCAAATCTTAACCACAGATTCTTCGATCGAAGAAAAAATAACCCAATTTTTATCGAAATACTAAAATTTTAGAAAAAAAAAATTTACATTTTTTAGTTTCAACCGAATCATATATAAGCAGAGATTATAAAATGATAATTGCGTAATTTATCAGGCCATTCGAATTAAAAACCTCCGAAGAGGAATCTTTTTTCTCATCAGATGAAGTAATGAGACGACTATGGAGTGAAGTAACGTCTATTTCTAAAAATGGCACTCGAACGAGCGACGTAATGCACGCAAGACGTGTCTCCGTCGTCTCGTTATGTATCCTCCAGTACCTGCTGATGTTGATTTTATATACGCCAATGATCTAAGCGTCTTATTACCGCTATTGCGAGTTCTGCTACTTGTTATACTCCCGTCTCGTCGGCTACGGGATCCCACACGACCGACTTTCGCTTGAGAAACTTGCGGTGAATCCGCTGTGGGGGATAATAAATCAAATCACGTGCTCTCTGAAAGATTGCGTGTTGTTGGCTACTCGTCACGAGATTTGCTTAATTGAGTGTTAAAAAAAAAAAAAAAAAGACTCATTTATAGAAATTTTTTTTTCCACCCTTATTAATCGTCGAAGGCTGCACCCTTCGTTTTCAGGTCATAGGGGTGTTTAATTTTTCGTTTTATCAATTTTTTCCCTTCGCTGTGACGATCTTAAAATATGAATGCATATTTTTCAAACGTCGAGAAGGAAGAAATAACGCCTTTGGAGTTTTGCTCTCCGACGCTGGTAAACGAGTTTCGTTGATGGTGATGCAGAGATCTGTAGACAAATCTGATCGACTATAGGAATACTTAACGTTCTGCATGAACAACGGAAGGTTGCAGAATTACAATCGATTATTAAGAATACTTCCGGTATATTTTTAATTGAAATTGCATTTATAGTCTTAATTCGAATTCGCGATACACCGGAAATGCGGAATTACCTAATTTAAACTATTCGCTAAATGGATAAGATTCCTATCACGTCGTTGATGTATAACATCGTATTCATGACTTGCGATAAAACATCAACAAAGTTGTATGAGATTTCCAGACGATCAATACTGAGAGAAAACTGAAAATTGCGTTAAATTGCGTTTGAATACTTTTTTTTCAAATTTTTCACATCATATTTCGCCGAAGCAATGTTTCGTCATTTTTATGGTGAAATTAAGTAATTTAAGGTCTTTACGTTGACCTATGAATAAATCTTTTTCTGCGTTACAATTAACTGCAAAGACGTAGAAAACATCGAACCTTAAACTTTTGTTTATCGCAAGAGTTACGATAACAAACGAATCGAACTATTATTATTATTATTATTATTATCATTGAAAAAAATCTTTAAGACCGACAACGGAACGCGCAGTACATTGAATACATTTTGCCAGTGGTTTCCACCTTTATACGGGAGGCAACAGGATCCAAGGCAAAGACTAGTTGCCGCTGGTGTTCCACCGCGTTGAATCCAGAATTTCATGGCAAGTCGCGCGCAGGAGTCTCTCGCGCGTTCCCGTAAACCACTATCAGTAGTGGGAGAACTCGTGGCCCGGTTGATCGCGTCTCCGTTCTCCACAGCTTGTGCCCCACTGTCATAACCGAAAAGTTCTTCGCGAGAGTCGCGCATCCGGGATTTTCTTTTAATCGCGAGTAAAGCTTCGACGCGTAAAAAAAAAAAATAACGGGAAAATTAACCTCCAAATCTATGGTTAAACAGTAAGATTTCGTGAAAGAAGAAGAAAAAAGTGTGTGAATAAGTAACGAGTTGGAGACCGGAAGGAGGAGTGAGAGTTGTTTCTCAGAGCGGAAGTCTTTCGCGGATTAATTTCCGAACGTCTTGACGGGGTTTTTCGTAACGGCTGTGCAAACGGTATAAACCGAAAAAAGATCGAAAAAAAATAATAATAATACGAAAATATCGTAAAAGTCCGTAGTTTTATTACGGGCGAATGAGATGCGCCGTCCGCTCATTCGTCATTTATCGGAAGGCGGTGGAGGCGATGGAAACGGACGTAGACAATCGACGATAAAAACAGGAGAAGACGTTGTAAAAAGTGGGGTTGGGTTGGGAGGATGGGAATGTCGTGATTACAAGCATCACTTGTCGACATACGATCTTCTCAAGGTACCCTCAACGAATCATCGAGGACAACTGTCACCGGAACCTCGTCTCACCGGTGGCACCGGAACTCCTAGCGTGACCGGCGCGTTCCACAGGTTAGTGGGTTAGTCTGTTACCAAGGAGGGGGATATATAGTACCTACGACACGGTAGCAAACAGCAGCTGAATGACTCGGTGAAACTATTTATCGGTCAGTGAACCATCACGAGATTTTCCTTCGGAATTTATTTTATTTTATTATTCGCTCAACACAAATCATTTTCTTTTGAGCTAAAAATCGTTTTTTTCTCGTAATTATTTGAAATATTTTTTTTTTCCGTTTCCCGAAATTCGGAATACGAAAAATGAATAAAAAATATTGATTAATAAGTAAATAATAGAAAATAATAATAAGAAGAAATTTTTTTTATCTTGTAATTAATCGAAATTTTTTTTTTATTTCTCGTCTCACGAAATTGGGTTACAAAAATTTCATGCAAATATTTATTAAAAAATACGTAATAATTTTTTATAAAAATTTAACACAGCGAAGAAATTTACCCCGTAAATTGTACGGTTGGTAAAACGAGATGATTGACGACGATCGCGTGAAGCTTTTGATTTAGAATCCCACACGTAGATAATAGGATTACAAGAATCGTTGCCGCGCGACCCGGTTATTCGTTGTACACCTTTCCGACATTTTAATACCCACTTTAGCAACCCCGTCGTTCGAATATTCCGTATGTGGGGTTCGTAATCATCGATACATGTACGCAAAAGGGTTGAGACCTTTTCTACTCCATAATCCCGTGTCAATAACGATAATCCTTCGGAAAATAATGATTCCTAACGATCCTCGTATGTATGAGCGAAATATCCTCTGCGGTCGTGTAATGCAACCGAAGATCCGATTTTTACGATGATCGTCTTTTACCATCATTACTTATCATTCTAACCCTTTAGTTACGATCATTACTCACTGAAAACCTTCGCTAATACCTAATTCCTATGCAAACAAAAAAAATGAAAAAAAAAAAAAAAAACAATTCTCGTTCCCTCGTAATTTTGAGACGAGGGATAACGGATAATTTCTGCTCAATGTCCCAATGTCGATGTTTTCGGAGTTACATCGATATTATTATTCGAGACGTCGCACAGTGTCGACAAGTAGCTAAGATATAGTGCTCGCTAACAGGAACGTACATTATAATATTGGTTGCCTCGAAGTATTATACCTGCGTGAGATGTAAAGCCCGAAGGGATGACGAAGACCCGCGACTAGGGGACTAGAGAGCGAGAGGCACTGTTGAAAGTGCCGGTAGCAGGAGCACAAGCTCCCTGGATATCCAGGTGTCCCGGGAATCTCGTCCGGGGTGCCGCGCTCGCGCACTTTTAACCCCTTCTTCTCGGCATCAACCATCCTGCTAGGCTATCCCTCCGCCCCTTCGCCGCTCCAAACTCCCGGACTCTAACCCGTTACTCATACATCGCGCAAGGTAATAGAATCCATAGAATCCATAGCTCGACGCGTGTATATCAAAACCGCTATAACGCGCCAGCGCACCCCCGCTTTGCGGAATCTTAATCGACTCTCGCCGCGAGGCCGAACGAGTCATATATATATATATATATATATATCCATCTCTCCATTCTCAACGTCAGAGACGAGAGTCGAGTTACCAGACGCTTGGATAAATTTATAGTTTGCACTATATAGAAGTTCGAGTTCACTTCTGGAACAAGTGTCCTCGGCGAGGAAATGGAGAGGAAAATCCGGACAAAAGATCGAGACTTGGAGAATATTGGATATTTAGAGGGAATAACTCGACGTCTATTGTCGCTCTAGTTAACCCTCGAAGATAATACATCATTTTGCAGCTTTGTCTTCGAAATAATTTTCGGAGAATTTTTTTTTTTATTTAAAAAAAATTAAATTTTCACGACCTACCGATGTTAGGTTAGGGCTTACGAAGTTAGCGATGTAGATATTATTTTGGGATAAATAATACGTTAATTTTGAATAAGTAGAAAAATTGAAAAATTACTCTTTAAAAAAATATTACGTTTCGGAGAATTACATTTTTTTTTAGATTTATGATGTTAGCGACGTGTAAATTAATTTGGCATATCACTGCGATAAATACAAAAAATATTAAAATGTTAACAATTCGAAGACCCATCGTCAGTATTCCAGAAAAAAAAAGATTAATTAAAAAATAAAAATGCACAGACGTAAAAATTGTAAAGAGTCTCGAAAGCCTAATAAACGGAAGTTATAAAGCGTTAAGTAGTTCGTATCTTTTTTGTATACGAGACATTGCCCGTCATGAATCACCGACCTCAATACGCGTTCGAGAATATCGGCTTCAAAAAAAAAAAAAAAAAAATGTTGCATGAAACATTTTTTAAATAATAAAAGTAACGAGGGGATTACGAGAGATCGAATTTGTAACACGGGTCCCGACGAGTGTGAGGGAACGAGCGAGACGACCGACAAGGAAAAAAAAAACGAGAAAGATAGCAGAAGAGGACATCCTCATTGCGTGTCGGTATATATACGCGAAGTGGCCTCCCGATCTACGTGTTGCTGCTGTTGGGCTCCCCGAGTGCGCGCCGGAGATGATCGGTTGAGTATAATAAATTAGTTCTGCCAGGTGGTGACACCGCGGAGAGCCCATAGGGGAGGGCAAACCGGCGAAGAGGGAGGTAGAAGGAGAGGAATATGAAGCGTACAGCGATTACGCAAGCGGCCTTTGGGGAATTATCGTCTGTATTGACGTAGAGGACTTGTTGTGCAGAAAATGTCCATATATGCATCATAGATCGGGAGAGGAGAGAGTAAAGGATAGGGAAAGGGGTGCGAGAGGTTCTATACAAAAAGGAAGTGACCTTGTATTGGATATAGTAAAACACGTAAAATTGTACATAACCAACGCTCGCGCGAGCGGTATGCTATCTTACAATCATCATTATCATTCCTCGCTTGACCCGGGAAATAGTTACGCGCACGCGAAGTGTTCGATGAATCTCTCACCGAAGTATTATGAACCGAGAAATATTACGGAAACTAATCCCTTTTCCTTCTCAAACTTAAGGTGCAGCGATGTCAAAAAAATCTATTACGAGAATGGAATTTAAAAAAAAAACTTATTATCGTGTGAAAGTTTTATTTTCATTTTTTCCCTCAAATCGCAATAAATGAAATTTTTAAAAAATTATGTAAAATATGAGATTTTTTAAAAATACGCCACAAAAAATCAATTTTTCGATGAAAAAATAATAATTAGTTGGAATAAACAAAAATTAAGTAGAAAAACTGATCGTTATTCGAGAGAACTACTTTTTGAGAAAAAAAAAAATAGTTATCCCCGATTACCTGTTAGCTTTTTCCAACTAAACATTATTTTCAGTCGCGATTTGCAAATTGATAATATCCGCTACAAATATATATTTATAATAAAAACTGATAGTTATTCGGGAGAACTACTTTTCGAGAAAAAAAAAATAGTTATCCCCAATTACCTGTTAGCTTTTTCCGACTAAACATTATTTTCAGTCGCGAATTGCAAATTGATAATATCCGCTCCAAATATATATTTATCTCTTATCTTCATGTTCGTAACAACAACCCGAGGGATTGTGATAGATATATATATAGTTTAGTTAGAAGAATAGAAACAGAGTGAATGCCGAGACGTGTAGCCAGGTGGGCAACGTAGCGAACACCTCGTCGAATGCACGTGTGCACCTTTGGCTGCGACACCTTTGATCCCCGGTGTGCCGATCCGCAACGATTGCGGATACCCACACACAACACACACACACGTATAACACAGTCTTCTTCTTTCTCTCCTTCCTCCGCGTGTACTATGATCGCTTTCTTCATCCTCCCCTCTTCGTTCCTCCATAATCCCTGCGAGGAATCTAAGCGCACCACCGTCAAGAATCACGACTATCTATACACAATATATACGATAGCACAGTAGAATCTCTCGCGATTTTCTCTCGTGACGCCGATAAGTAAATAAATCGGTGCCGGTTGCCGCGGCATCTTCCATCTTCATTCATCACCGTTTTCTTTATCTCTCTCAGACGTATTCTTTTACTCCGCAACTCGGAGAATCCGCTTACAGGAATACGAGGGGTTCGAGTTCGCGGCGTGTCGGTAAGATAAAAAAAAAAAGAAAAAAAAACGAACGCAAAAGGAAAGAAAACGAGAGAAAAATAGAGGAAAACAAGAAGGAACGAAGGCAGAGGCAATGCAACACGGTGGTGTTTTAGTACGCGTTATACACTCCGAACACGGGATATCGTCTTTCAGGAATTACTCGCTATAAAATCGTTCCAAAGCCCCAGCGGTGCGATATCCTACGAGAATCTTGGTGTACATCCAAACCCGATCTCTCGTATAGAGTCGGACGTGAATTGCATGCAACGCGTTGCAAGTAGAGCGTCGCAAGTGACAAGCGATGGTAGAGGGAAGAGACACGGAGAGGAGGATGAGAATTAATGGGGGGATAGGAAACCACACAGCGGGAGGGCGCGCAAGATAATTCCGCTAAATTTCGCGACAACAATGACCGTTCGGATTAGGAAAAGGGCGAGAACTGGCAGAGGGCACGCGGCGTTGGGGAACATGGAGAATCAGAATAGGAGAATGCAAGAATGAAAAAAAAAGAACCGCGAAGCTGAGCCTAACGCATGGAGGCTCCATGAATTATACCGAACAACTTCCCTTCTCCGTAGGGACGCGGGGTGGTAATTGACTATTCTGTGTCGCGTACGTGTGAGATCCCCAAAGTGCGCATCATCCCTCTCCCCCCTGTGATCCTACGTGCGTTTTACCCTTTGACACGGCGTCGGGAACAGAAGGCACGTTGCCCAACGCATCAACTTAATTGAATCGTTCTCTCGTGTCCTTACAGTGTGACCCACTGGACTACGGGTTTGTTACTATTTTTTTTTCCTTACGTCACGAAATTACCGTGAAAACGGTAAAAAAAAGGTACATTTCTTGGCGCACCACTCTCGGTGTCGAGTAAATTGGGTTTCATTGCTTCGAAACAGCGTTGTTTTTGGGAAACGACGTTTTTTTTTCGGAAAATTAAAAAAAAAAAAAAAAAAACATTTCAGAATCTTTCAAAAACCGAATTATTGAGATCGATTTATATATTATAGAAAATATATATCGATAAAAATCGAAGTCAAAAACTCGATTTTTTTCAATTCGGAATTTTTTTTTTTTTTTCGAAAAATAGCTTTTTTACATTCTATAAAAGATATAAGCAATATAAGTAGATATACGATAAGTAGATATATAGATAAGTAGATATAATATATGATGTATTTATTATAAACTGAAACTAAAATAAGTGATATATTGCAGTATTTATATTTTAAAAAAAAATGTATATTTTAGTAATACAAGTTTTTTTTTTTCGTTTTTACATATCCCCAGAATATTGATATTCAGCTCTCATACGAACTGTCGAGGATTAGTCTCGAATAGTTGGCGAGTTTCATAAGCATATTGTGTATATAAGTTATAATAACGAAAAACCGGTTGGTAGGAAGAGATGAAAAATCGTTGAAGCCTTCCGGGCAAATGCGAGATTAATTATTATCGATGCAGTAGACGGATGTTGGATACTTCGTCGTATACGGTATCGGATCAGATGGTATTAGAGGCAAAATGATGAGTGTGTACCGTACTGCTATAGCGATAGAGAGATGAGAATTCTCGCAGTCCCTCCCTCCCTGTCGACGGGAAGTTCCCTAAATTTATTCCCTGTTTACATATTAATATGTAACGATTTTTTTTCACTTCATCTTGTCTCCGGCTCTTCCATCCGTACCGTAGAAATGCGAGGCGGTAATCCCTCTCCATCAATTCGGCGTGACGTTGCCTACACTCCGAAAGGGCGCCGACGCGCGAAAGGGTTGCCGATTTCTCGTCGGAGAAAAAGTACATAATAGGTTTTTGGGGTGTAGAAATATCTCAAGTTCGTGTTTCTCCCCTCGATATGTATTTTTCGCGTTCTCTCTGTGTCTCTCGGGTTGCTACTCGGTACTGTACTCTTTTCAATAATATCCCTCACCGCGCACACCCCTTTACTATATTAGTTTACGCGCGCGCTGTATATTATCCATACTGAAGATTCGTACCTCTCGATAACACGAGAAATGACAATGACGAGGCCATTTATCGACGGAACACGGGGTTAAAAGCACTGGACGAGATCGATCGAATAGCTATATGTATCCCAAAAAGCTTCGAGGGATTAAAGCAAATCATTCCGTCGATCCATCAATACATCACAGCGCGCATCGATTACGTTGTACAACAGAGTGATGCGCGCTGATCTGCGAAGAACTTTGGGGATTTCTTCGAGCATTCAACTACCCCGCATACCCGCACGTGCGTTAAATCGGCACCGAGGGGACAAAAATTAGGGGTGAAAGTTGCCTGTTCACGTTTCAGTATTTAAGAAGATTCGAGGGGATAATTACGATGCTTATGAACTCAGTTAATGGAGATAATAATTTCATTTAAAAAATTCGAAAAATTTGGAAAAATTCAATGCGGGATGAAAAAACAAAAAATTATTTCTGGTAATTCATACGAAGTTTCTTACGACGGGATTCGAAGAAAAAAATCTAAAAAAATGTATATATATTCAGAAAAATTCACACTTTTGTTAATAACTTTTTGTCATTATTATTATGCAAAATAAATATTCTTAACATCTTCTACACTATCGATTTTTTTCATATTTTTATCCCATTGGGAATCATTAAATATTGGCTGTTGCTATTCGTCCCACTACTGGATGAATAAGCGTATATTATTCGTCCCGTTTTTTGGCTAAATGTATGCATTTTTTTTTTGCGTAATCCAATTTGTTAATTTTTTAGTTAATATGATGGACGAATAAAAATAATACATGATTATTCGTCCAGATGTAAATCATTATAACAAGATTCGAATAGTAAGAAAATGCATCGGGACGAATAATCTTACATTATTCGTCCCGACAAAACTTGCGAACGGCAGGAGACTGGATCGGGACGAATAATATAGGATTATTCGTCCCGACAAAACTTGGGAACGGCAGGAGACTGGATCGGGACGAATAATCTTACATTATGCGTCCCGACAAAAGTTGGGAATGGCAGGAGACTGGATCGGGACGAATAATCTTACATTATTCGTCCAGACAAAAGTTGGGAACGGCAGGAGACTGGGTCGGGACGAATAATATAGGATTATTCGTCCCGACAAAACTTGGGAACGGCAGGAGACTGGATCGGGACGAATAATCTTACATTATTCGTCCCGACAAAAGTTGGGAACGGCAGGAGACTGGATCGGGACGAATAATATAGGATTATTCGTCCAGACAAAAGTTGGGAACGACAGGAGACTGGATCGGGACGAATAATATAGGATTATTCGTCCCGACAAAACTTGGGAACGGCAGGAGACTGGATCGGGACGAATAATCTTACATTATTCGTCCCGACAAAACTTGGGAACGGCAGGAGACTGGATCGGGACGAATAATCTTACATTATTCGTCCAGATAAAACTTAGGAACGGTAGGAGAATGCATCGGGACGAATAATATAGGATTATTCGTCCAGACAATACTTGGGAACGTTAGAAGAATGCATCGGGACGAATAATATAGGATTATTCGTCCAGACAAAACTTGGAAATAGTAGGGAAATTGTAGGAGGCTTTTTTTTTTCATTATAATAAATAGTATTTATTTCTTCAGTGGGGGGGCTTCGCCCCCCCAACCCCCCACCGGGGCTTCGCCCCGGACCCCACCAGGGGCTTCGCCCCTGGACCCCACCAGGGGCTTCGCCCCTGGACCCCACCGGGGCTTCGCCACTGGCCCCCACCAGGGGCTTCGCCCCTGGACCCCATCCGTTCTTCGTAGAACCATATATGGTAGCAATTCGTCTGCCTACTGTACACATGGAGGTGGCAGGGTGGGGGTGGGTGTGGGGACGAACAATATACATTTTTTCATCCCGGTACGAATTCTAAACTTGATGATCGGGATGAATAAATGTATATTATTCGTCCCGACCATTATCGCATGGTTTAATATTCATACCGGGACGAATAAATGTATGTTATTCGTCCCGACCATTATCGCATAGCTTAAAATTCATACCGGGACGAATAATATACATTTATTCGTCCCGATCATCAGCAGACTTTAAAATTAAAAAAAAACGTCCCAGGACGAATAATATTCACTTATTCGTCCAGCAATTAACAACAAAACTAATGAATACATTATAATGCAACAAAATAAAAAAAACCACTATCGTCGAGACTCGAACTAGGTACCTTCCGACTTCCAATCAACCGCTCAGCTAACTGAGCTACGCCGCTTCGATGTTTTATGTTAAATTTCGCTAGTACTTATGTCGTATGGGGTATGAGGGTAGCCGATTTTTTAGGCAAAAAATGGGTACACAACGCATCGCATGCATCATAAACATGAATTTTCATTAACAATATTTTAATTATTTGATTTATCCTTAGTTCAAATTTTGTCGGGACGAATAACATACGATTATTCATCCAGCTACGGGACGAATAGACACTCCGTTAAATATTCTCTCCGAACCTTAAAGTAACTTATTACGAGAATACATCGTATTAAGATTTTCTCTCGCAGTATAATACGAAAGCTTCGGAGAACGATATTTGTTTCATCGTGACAAGATGTAGAATAGATACAATTCGATAAGAATCGACTCGACATGTATCTCATTCCTTTTATTCTCACCTATTCCTTCCCTATTACTCCGATCTTCGATTCCTCCCGTTCTGCCTTTTCCTCCATCGTCCATATTGCCCCTATAAAAGTTGCGGCGAAACAATGTCGCGGAGTGGGACGGAAAAAGAGAAGAATCCATCGAAAGAAGAAGCTATAGTCCCAGAATCCCCAATGCGCGCGATCCCGCATCGATATCTCGATCCCAAGATCACGCCGGGCGAGAGACCCACGGCATCGGGGATTATTTACGTTTATACCGCAAGTGAGCGCAACGAGAGAGGCGGACAGGGCATCTCTTTGCTATCCACATTCAGCCCGGAGGTTCACGGTGCTTTGCAAACGACTTGGCACGACCCTACGTCCTGTATATATGCCCACAACGTCGTTGTCGTTGCTGCTATATACGCTGTACCGTCGAGTACACGAGCCACGGGCGTGCGGGACTCGTGTGTTGATGCTGCTGCCGCTGCTGTTGTTTTCGTATTTTTTTTTTCTTTTTTTTCGTTCTTTCTTTTTATCTTTCTTTAACTGTCTTTTTCTAAGCTATCCTCTTCTCCTTTCCTTATTTCTTCTCGCTTCTGCACGAACGATCGCGAGTAACTCATATATATAGATATATATAGATACACACGAGCCGCAAGCAGGGAAGACCTGCCGGCGCGGTAACCACAGATCGAATAGGACAACGACGGTGGAAGGAAAATTTTCCTTTCTTCCCTAATACTTTCCATTCAATCGCCAACGACGGTAGTTTGCGCGATCTTGGATCAGCCTCTCCAACAGTGTGACAATCGAATCAACAAGAATTGTGAAAGAAATCTTATCAGACACTCGCCAGAGATGGGAAACCTTGCGTCGTCGTATATCGATTAGGAAATACGAGAATTGTATTCTCGAAGCTTTTCTCAATCTTCTCGTTACCACAAGAAATTCGATACGATTTTGTTGGAAATAAAATGATGCGGAAAAATTTTGCGATGTCATTCATAAATAACGATAGTGATGATATCGGCAATTTTTTCAATGAATATCTCATTTTTTTTTCGGATCGTATTTCGTTATTTATTTTTTTCTTGATTTCCGGCAATTTTTTTATTAACATCGCATTTGTTTTATCGGATCGTATTATATAATTTCTTTTTTCCGAATTCTCCGGATTTTCGGGATTTCGTCGAAATAACAGAAAAAAAAACGTTTTGTTAACATTTTTTCTCCATCACCTCGTTACTACAGAAAATTTTATACAATTTCGTAGGAAATAAAAAGTACAGGAAAAACAGTGTATTGTGATGTATAAATATCGATAGCGATAATTTCGTCATTTTTTTGTTGTTACAGATATCGTTTGTTTTATCGTATCGTATTTCATAATTTTTTTTTTTTTTCTGAATTTTTTTGACGAGACGAAATTTATGTTCTCGTATAGTATCTCTGGCGTTTGGGCTCTATGTCTATTATGCAGAGAAACGTAAGGAACGGAGTTTATTTGTCATTCGTCGAAAGGAAAGAAAGCAAAAAAAAAAAAACGAGAGAAGTGTGTCAACCGAGAAAACGAGGGTTGATGGCGTCGTGGGAATTTCTAAGGGAAAAAAATAAGTTGGAGCGGTGTCTCCGTCTCCGAAGAGGGAAAAATTATTTATCGAAAGTGAACTTATTTATTTATGGTACGCCGGGCACGACTCGCGAGCGGAAGCTCAACGATCGTCGGAGAACGTCTCCCGTACGCCAGAGTTATACTCGAGTAAAATTCGAGATAGAATTCTCTCTCTTTGTCGCGCACGTTCGCTCGTTCCCCGTGCCGCGCAAAACCTGGCGGCGGAATCTTTAATGCGCAGAGGTACATAGTAGTACGCCGCTGTACACTCGAAATATATATATTCCGTATTACAACCTCAAACGTCCAAGCGACGCAAATTCAATTTTCCACTCGACTCGTAACGGAGATGTAGAAACTCGCCGAGTAATAAATGTTACATTTTCTTCGGGTTTTCGAAGTTGTCGCGCGTGACGAAAATAATATAATGAAAAAAAAAATCGATGAAAAAATTCTTCGCGAATTCTCGTCAAGTTCTTCGCGAGGTCACTATCGTGAACGGATTGTAAATTCGTAGAGTTCGCTCGAGGGTTCCTCCCGAAGAGCACATCGGGGTACGCAGAGAGCAGGTAAATTCTTTCGGAATTCTTCATGAATAAGAGATTCGCTTTGGGACGAAAAAAAAAACAAAAAAAAAAAAAATGAAATAATAAAATACTCGTTCGGCGATTGAGAAAGCGATATTACGATGTATTTCACTGTATACTTTATATCATTTTTTTTTTTTTTTCATTTTCGGTCAAACGAAATTTCCCAGCTGCTGCATACACAGCCGGGGATACTTTTGCATGTAAATTTTTGTGGAGAGGCGAGTAGATCGAAACCAGCTTATTATTGAGAAATAATCCGTGGGGAGTTTTGATCGACATGTGTGTATTATATACATCGAAGGCGAACGATGAGTCGCGCACATGTTCGACGAATTTCTTTCTTTATCTCTCGCGTCATACGAGCGTCCGAGTCAACAAGGACGAGAAGCTCAAAGCGCTTCGGGGCACTTTCGTCGAGGCTTTCGGTGTTGTCCCACAGGGCATTTCTGTCTCTCTCTCTCTCCTCGTTCACTCGTATATATACTATATAAAACACAGAAGAGCGCGCGAGAAGACTTCGATCCGGGGATACCGTCGAGTCATCTTCCCATGAATATGCGATTCGTAGAGACGCAACGTGCGAACGAAAAAAAAAAAAAAAAAAAAAATGAGAATGAAACAAGTTCGACGAAGATACGAAACAAGCGAGATCTCGAGATTCTTCACGGAGATGAACACGAGCCGTGTGTATTGCATGCACCGCGCACTCACTCGTTACCTCTTTATATTACTACTTTGTACTATACGCGTACGTTGTATATTTTATGACTGTGACGTTGCACCGAGGGCTCTTCGGTATATAATGAGGAAGAAAATTCGTATTAAAATGTAGAGACTCTACTGAGGAATAGCTGTTTGCTGGTCATTGATCATTTAACGCATCTCACATATATCACGAGGGATTTTTTCAATTTCGCGCTTTTAATATCAAATTATAGTAATAATAATTAGAGAAAAATTCAATGGCACTAACGCATGGCATACATAACGAAGTTTTAGTATGTAAAAGCCGAGAAATTAATCAGTTTCAACTATTGAAGGTTAATTTATCGTGTTCGCGATCTTCCGTTTTTTTTTAATAAACATTTCTGGGTTTACTATAGATTCTTTTCAGATTGTTAATAGTCGATCGTTCGACGACAAAACATCGAGAAAAAAATGCATTGTTTACAGTTTTCGTCTTTTTTGAGGTTATGAAGAATAAATGTTGCTTCCCACGCTGCTATTTAACTCTCCATTCTCGCAAACGTAGGAAATGGTTCCATTAATTTTGACAGAAAAAACCTATTAACCTACAATTCGAGTTCACAAAAAACCCTCCTAGTGTTTCGCAATTTACGAACGTCTATTTTAGAGGTTAGTTTCGTTGAAAGAAAAAAAACGATGTTAATATTAATATAATAAAAAAAGTTCTCATACCCGGCACGTTGGTTCTTCATTCCTCTCGATCTCTACCGCGCGCGCGAGATACGTCACAACGCACTTCACTGAGATAAAGTGAGTGAGAATATTACGAGTCGGAGAGGCCCGAGGTGAGTAAAAGGCGGGGGAGGGAGACACTCGATTGGGATTATGCGGGAAGGAGGGATAGAGAGTCCGATGGCTCTCGGGAAACAGCCACTACCGCTTGGGTTGCTTCGCGTAGTCAGTGGCTTGCCCAGTGGCTGTGGCGATGCACCGAGGCTCTAAACCTCGAGAGAAACGACGACTTCTCCTCACTCGCGGGTGTTCTCCCACAAGATAGTACGCCTTCGGCAACTACTTGGACGCGTCACGTTCGCGTGAGACGGGAGACTCACCGCGCGATTTCTCGGTCTATCCTATCGCGGAAAACTCATTCTTCTCAACTGCCATATATACGAAAAGTGCGTGCGTGACAAACGTAGAAGGATTTCAGTGAAATTTTAAAGAGCCCCCGTGTGTTCTCCGCGCGCGGTACCGGGGCATTTAAACGTATGTCTTGGGTTAGGTCGGGGAAAAAACTTTCCGGTAGAGTCAAAAGAGCGTGGAATTAATTAATGAGTGCGTTTAACTTGTCGCGATAATAAAAAAAAACACTAAAGTAAACCAGTGACACTTGTAAACTCGTACATTTTATAATATCGCGAAGATTTTTTTCGGCCTTTGAACGTTATTATTATTATGTGAATTTTCGTCAAAGGATATATATCGTGAGAATCCGAACAAGTGACTCCTCGCATGATCGCTCTCGAGGTCGTTGGTCCTACGCGCGCGTGCTCGAGCGACGTAACGAGATCGTGTTCTCTCGATTTTTCGGCTAATCGATCTCTCGCGATCGTGTACCCGCGATTATCTTCGGGGGGCCCCGCTTCTGCGCGCCTGTTGCCCCGCGCGCTCGGGGGACCTTGCGTGTTTCGATAATAAAAATAAAAAGATTTTTGTTTTTTTCATGATCGATTCTCGGTACTGCGCGAGCCTTTAAGCGCAGTTATTATTCGCGACCATTTTCGTGTTTCTGTTCACTTGTTTTGTTTCGTTTCTTTTTTTTTCTTACTTGTCCGGTGTTTATAAGAGCGCAGTAGCGGCAGAGGGCGGGGAGGGCAAACGAAGGGTACGCCTTCTTTCGATACCACGAGGAATCGCGGCGACGTGCCGCGTATAATGGGCCACGCAACACGAGACTCGTTCGTCGTTACTTCGCGTCGTTGTCGTCTTGTTCCACAACATTTTCGTCTTCGTCTGCCGCGTCGATGCGATAACGGTATCGAGATATCTTCACTCGGCGGGCGTCTCGTACCATCGTAATTGCAACGGTCTTCAAAACTGCTTCGCATAACGCTTGTAATAAATTCTCGGTCAAGAGTTTCGGGGTCGAGCGATTCAACGAGTTTTGCCTTCGTATATTTTGTTTTTTTACCCGTGTGACTTGTGTATCGGTGAATAAAAAAAAAAAAAAAAAAACAAGGGACACGTCGGTGTCTTTGAACGCGTGACGAAAATGCTGAAAATAACTATGCTGGATTACATCGCCGATGCCGGGTGAGTTCTCGATGATTTATTGATCGATCTATTCTCGTAAAGATTATTAGAATATTTTATGAAAAATTAATTGAAAATTTATAAATATCGAATGAAAATAATTTACGATGAAAAATTTGCGTTGTCGATTATTTGAAAAATGCAAACTTGAAAATTGATGTCCGCGAAGTATATTCGACGACTCAGAGCACGAGACTTCGCTGAGAGTTGAGATATGCAAATGGCGATATCACATTCCCGCGCGAGCTGAGTCCCGCACGCACTCTATAATTGTGCGTGCGGTATACAGCGCGTATACATACATATAGACGAGCGTCAAAGACGAAAGAAAAGAGATGAGAGGAGAGTGAAAGAATTCAAATCAGTCGCGAGGATATCCATCGGTTTTACAGCCACTTACGAGTTAATGCGTATATATACCCCGAGACGATTTATACGAACGATCGATATACATACTTACGCTTCTTTGTATATAATGTATTCGTCGTGCATCTCGAAAACTTTTGACACGATACTCTTTCTCGTCTCGGGTCGTAACGTTTACAATATTCGTTATTATTATATCATCATTAAAAATGTGCATAACACTTATCCGGGCACTCGAACGATGGCGTGTATCGGGGCTACCAGCTATACCCGCGTATAAACACAATTCCCCCGAGAAACTCATAATAACCAGCATCACAGCGGATACTCGATAGTTTTTTTTTATCCCATTTTAATATTCCGATAACCTTAAAAATTGAAAAATCAATTCGAAAAAATGTTCGTGTTTTTTTTTTTTTTTTTTCGTAAAAAATACAATTATTCAGTTGTGTTTCGTAAAAACGTTTTTTTCGGTATCAAGACGAATCTTCGTGAAAATTTTTTGTAAAATATTTCGTTTTAAAAAAATCGTAACGCAACAATGATTCGCAACGTGTATTTTTCTCCCAATTTCACGATTTCTAACTTCGGTTATCCGTCTCTTTGCTTCTCGATATCTTATCAGAGTCAATTACGAAAAAACACGCGATGTATCGGCGAGTTTGTTCCGTGGCGAGAAAAAATAGCAACAAAGAGAGTATTCTTTCGCCGGAATTTCGATGTGGACATTATTATATTTTGCTCGGGAAGTATTATGGTGCGTCTCAAGGTGCACGGAAAGTTTGTTTGAAAAGTGAGAACAGAGAGAACTGTTGCAGTCCACTTTTCTCAGTCGCGATATCAAGGCGAAGGCCTGTGGCACCTAAGAGCCCCGTGCGCGTCTCTCGCAATCGCAGGAGAGCAGCAGCACTCTTTGATATCTTATCGAGGCGCGCGAGTAATTGAATTCACAGTGGTCTCCGGTGTACTGATGTCCCGTCGTCGTCGTCGTCCGTTGCATCGAATAAAGCGTCTCTCACAACTAAATGCATTCTTAACACTTGAGAACGTCTTATCGTTTATTCGGACTTAGCGGTCTCGTGGGGCACGTTAAACTCGCGACAGTTTTTTTCTTCGCGCGACAGGATGTACTCGCTGTAGACTCGTTTGCTGGAATGATTCAATCTTTGCAGTATTTTCGTCTGCAGATTACGTCAATCCCAGTCGCGCGCTATCGAAGAATAACAACATAATTCGATCTATTTAACGCTCTAATAGCCACGAAAATTAATATATTAATATTTATAAACAATATAAGTAATAATAATAATAATAATAAATAGTATGTAATTTATGATGTATACGAAATATATCATATATTATATATTATAAATTTTTTTTTGTTTTTTAATTTTGGAATTTTTTTTTTTCGTAAATTCTGCACCGACACCCTTTAGATATTTCATATGATAACAATATCGACAAAGTTTTGCAATAACTCGATAATTACAAAAATCGAAAAAATGTTATTTCCACTGATTATCGAAAAGTTAACAATCGAAATTAAAAATAAATGTATAAAATCGAAAGAAATAAAATAATAATTATTATTATTTTTAACATAAATTCATTTACATCGGATAAACGATTTTACAAACAACTACAGAATTCCAATCGATTTGAAAACGCAATCTCTTGTAATTACGACGTCGATCACAATATTTCCCTCGGAACGTTCCAAAAATGGCGATAACGATTTTTTTCGCCTTTACTTTCGCCTAATTCGGAGTCGCGAGACACGAATTCACAGGAGTATTTAATCCAAATTCGGTCGATCGAGGTCTTCGCGGTATTTCGTATAGCGGAGGGGTTATTACTCCCCGTACGACCAAATGCATCACACGAAAGCGAGCCACCTGTCTGTCGTGTGTCTCTCGTAATCGTTTCTGTCACAGTGAAAAACCGGTGTTCTGATCTCGAAACACCGTGTATACCAACACATACGATAGAAAGACTTCTCAAACGTATAAATAAGAAAAAAAAAAAAAAAAAAAACACTGTTACATGGTGTGTGTTAACCATTATTCGATGTCGAAAGAAAAATCGTCGACAGAACGATGAGTGCAAAAACTTCGCGTTCGCACGATAGTAATCATCGCGGATTACACGGGGATTATATATCCCGCGGATAATATCATCGCTCGGGACTTCCGAACCGACAAAAGAAAAAAAAAAAAAAAAAAAAAAACGAAAATTACACGACGGAGAGACATTGAGAAACATTTTATTTTATTGCGTCTCCTTTCACGCCGATTACGCTGACTGTTTGTAATAAAGAGAGCAAATAACCCGCAGTGTCCGTATACCTGTCTGCATGTTCGTCTGCCGCGATCGTTCCTCGCCGATTCCGAAGGGCAAACGTGTCGTCGTTCTCGAGAGTTTGCAGTCGGACACAAAGTTTCGCATCCTCGAAGTCCCGCGGGGGAAAGGGTTACCAGTTTACAAAGAGAAACGGCGACGCGTAGAGACTAACGATATTTTTCCATCCCCGCCTTCTTCTTGCATCGAGTTACATCCTTCGCGCTTTCTTAAACTACACTTCGTTGATGTCTTCGCTTGTTATCGAGCGTGCGAACCGTTACCCGTTTTCTCGAGTCTCTGCCCCTTGTCTAGCGAGTTTTTTAACATTTTTATTGTCAACCGTTTATTACGAAAAAAATTAAATGAAATAACGTATTATGTAAAAGAGACACTTTTTTTTTAAGCAGTTGCGTTACTACATTTCACTCTCTTTCATTACTTTCTTCTTCATTTTTTCTCTCGTTTTCTCTCTCTCTCTCTCTCTCTCTCTCTCTCTCTCTCTCTCTCTCTCTCTGTTGCGCATAAAGGCAGAAGGAAGCGTGTAAGCGTAGCGAGGAGTGTATAGGGTGGTTAAAGAAAGTGGTTGGAGAGGAAGGAGGCGTTCGGCATCATATCCGGCGGAAAGTGGTACCTCGCGGAACGCCTTATTCTCCTTATTCTTCTCGAGTTTCTTTTATTCTTGTTCGTCGTCGTACTCGGGTCACACAATTATCTCGTGTGGGTTCCTCGGGGCGCACGGGGAAAGAGAAAGTACACTTAGGTTGAGTGCCCAAAGGGGTGAGAATAACATCCCTCAGGATACTTGGAACGGATTGAAGATTCTACCGAGCGACACTTCTATATCGTGTAGGTGCGCTACGTGCTCCTCTCGAGTACGAGTACTCGAGACAGTTACGAGAAGCCTACGAGAAAAAAAAATGTATATATATATATATATATATATATATATATATACAGACTATGCGCGGAACTAACGGAATAGATTTTTAGAAGTTCGTGAGTGGATCGTTAACCCTTTTACGCGGGAAAACTTCGTTCGTGAAACTACTAAAAAAAAAAAAAAATGAATTGCTTAAATTATTTTAGTAATATATTATTAATATTTCTTAATTAATAACATTTTTTCTTTTTTATACATATAATACGTAATAAAAAATAAAAAAATTTCAATGCTATTTTAAAAAAATATAAATATTTTTTTATAAATAATTATATTTATTATTAATATTAATTAATTAATGAACTTTTTTTTTTTAATTTTTCAAACGAACTTATCGAAATAATAAATAATTATCGAACAACAAATGGTATTTCCTAATTATTTCGGCACGAGGCAATACATCGCATATGCTGCACAGTTTTAATAAATTACTATAGCAGAGTCACGGACTGTGCCATTAAAGTTAGGAAGCATCTTCACCCGTGACGAGCACAAGCGTGAAGGTCCAAGAACACGACACCTTCGACATTCGTAACAGGTCAATGGGGCCTTTTTTTTTCTTTCCTTTACCTTTATTAGACCCCTGTCGCAGACGCCGGGCTTCCGTTTCCTGTAATCGCGACGATTACGAGTTCGCCTTTCACGCCGAGAGACCCGCACGAGGTGCACACGTACTTACGCCGCTCGTCTGTGGCTTTCTTCGTGTTTATTTCATTTCCAAAACGAGTTGATGCAAAAGGGTCAAAACGTCTTTCTTTTAATACGCAAAAGAATGAACCGAAAGAAGAAAAACACCGGAAGAGTAGTTCCCCTCGATGTTACGAACCATTAACCAGAGAAAAAAGAAAAATAGTCCTTTCCAATTAGCTTCATTGTCGCCAACAGAGAAACGATTTTCTTTTTCTTCTCTACGCGTTTTCGGATCATTTTATACGTACTATCGAACATCGTTTATCTAACATCAATCGGACCCCTCTCTCCCTTGTCGTATACAATATTATGCTTGATTCCGAAAGTCCATAAATCAATTCGACGCGAAGATACGATTTCGATTGTTCGAGACTTCGAGGATCGATGATGCTGCGTCGATCGCTATCGCATCTATCGACTCCGAAACAATTATTATCGTATAGCTACTGCACTTATAATTCACTGTATATATAGTTACTGCTATACTTCGCTTCCAATTTATCTCGACGGAAATAGAATGAAAGACTCGTATTGCTTCTGCGATTTTTTTTTGTTGTTTTTTTTTTTTTTTTTTTTTTCCGAGGGTACGAAAGAAATGAGACAAAACGAAAAAAGTGGCACGCGCACTTCTATAGATCGAGGAAAATCCCCGAGTACATATATAGACAGTCCCAAGGGCAAAATTTTGGGGAGATAAAAGGGGGGGAAGGGGAGAGCCGAAACTCGGAGCCGCAGTGCTTTGCGTCTGAGCAGAAAGAACGGAATTAGAGATACCTACCCTCGTTGCGGCAGGTCTGTATGGGCGCCATTGGTACTCTCACCCTTCGTGTCGCCTTTCCTCCATTGTTCTCTCTGTTCCTATCTTTCTTTTTTGCCTTTTTTTTTCATCATCCTTCCACTCTTATTTCGCTTCCGGATCCATTCGTGAATCGAGACTCGAGCGACAAGAACTTTTTTTTTTTTTTTTTCTCGTATTGTTTTGTTACAATCGTCGGTAGCACGAGGCTATATTTACTCCGCTTATCCCGGCTTACGCACTTTGCTGCCGACATAAATATAAATACCGGTAAGAGCTAAAACTGCGATCTGTACAGAGCACTTTTTTCGAGTCCGTAGAAAATGTATATCTCGTTTTTTTTTTTTTTTTTTACGTTTTTATATACTTCGCGAAGCGTATGAAGGGAGCCACACGTGTTTATGCGATTTCGATACAGTAGCGGACTGAATTCATCAAAGTCTTGATTCGTCATTCGTCCCTCGTGAAAAATACGCGAGGGCATTATAAAATCTGGATACGTGTTTCGTCACGCAACGACGATCGCGTACGGGATGAATTGCTCGCAGCGCATCTCGCGTCAAAAATTCGTCAAGCTCTGTCACAACCGACCGTTCCGAATAGACGAGAAACGCTTTCACGACTACCGGACAACAACCCTTCGCGAGATTTTTTTTTTTTTTTTTTTCATAAACTGCATATCACCCTCTCGTTTTAAAACGGACGTCACTCAAAATTCAATTCATACACTTATCGCGAAAGATTTTGAAAAAAAAAAAAAAAAAAATTACAATTCATCGAACGATAAATGATTTTTTAAAAATTATTTCATCGTTTCGTATAATATTAATGATAATTATTGTATATATAATAATAATTCGTGAAATTTTGGTTTCAATATTTCCGAAAGCAGTACAATTAACTTTGCGTTAATTGCGGCTTTTAACGTTAACTTTCATTGCCGAGACGAGGAGAGAATAATTTCGATGAAATAACAGAATAGCGTGTATCGTCGCGTGTTCAACTGTTCGAATTTACACGAACAATTTACATCAGTTAAATTGTAAATTTCTAGCCGCTCGTTTAATCCCGTGTTTAGCATGTATTACGTAGTGCAGCTACACGTATAGAGCATTCGTGTTCTCGAATGCATTTCGAAGGCGTAGCAGAGGAGAGCAGCAGCGGCCGCAGCCGCGATGCCAAGAACGCTGAACAAACGGGACGCGTGCGGTGTGTATACGAGTGAATGGGCGAAGTGGTAACTATTGAGTATCGAGTGAGTAGGTAGGTCGTCGTACAATACCATCGAAGCGAACACACTGCACACTTATACCGAGCAGTCAGACTCCCCCCGCGCAACGCAAGCGATCTTTCAGTCGGTTTCGACACGTTATACTTTCAGTAAGTATCTCTCGAACTAACGCTCCGTGAATTACCACCAAATTACCCGTAATATCTCCGCAGTTCGCAACAAAATAAAAAATACACTTGAATAATAATTCGACATTGAATTTTGCACATACGAAAAAAAAAACATAAAAAAAATGATCTTGTAGTCGATAAAAAGTAATGTTCGCTCGGGTCTTCGAATTACGCGGATCGCAAAATCGAACGGTACTCACGTACGATGGCATTGAAGGCGATGATGTCAATTTGCAACCAAATAAAAAATACCTTTCAATGATATTGCGATATTGAATTCTGCACACAGGAAAAAGAAATATACACACGAGGCGAAAACGAGGGGTAGAGAGAGAAATGTAACCGTGAATTTCTCGGGGCCTCAGGTACGGGGGGGTAACAATGACAATCAGAGCGAAAAAGAAATGGAAGAAGAGAGATCTAATACGTGTTGTGCTCGCGTGAGCGCATTGTCGGCTCTTCGTAGTTTACGAGCTAAGCGCATATGCGCTCTCTTCTGTTAACTCCGTGGAGCTCCAATGGTTAAAGGCTGCAAAGTTGCATCGTCTATATCTATATATAGATACGTTATTTTCTACGTTCTAATACCTTACTACGAGCCTCGAGCGAATGGGTCTCATCGACAGAAATATATTATTTGTCCTGTCGCGCTTCGTTTCTCTCTGCTATATATGTCCGATGTATTTTTCCTTTACTACCTACTATAATACGTAGGTACGTGTATCCAACAACCACCTACCTTCAGATCACACTGACCCTCCGCAAAAGTCAATTCTATCGTCACGCGAAACACATATATACACATGTGTACCTTCTATACGAACGTAGAAATGTGTGATCATAGAAATCATGCGGATTCCTCGCTCGACGTATCCTTCCTCCTTTTATTTCTGTGTACTAAGGTACATACGTGTGTGTTAGACGACTGTTCCCGTTTTTCTCGTAAATTTATTAAAGCGACACGAGATCTCGTATTTCCTCACGAATGGTATTTACACAGCGAGGGATATCGATAGATCGAGTTAGTTAACGCGCGAGTTACCTTTACGATTTTAAATTCGTGAACCCTTGTATTATTTCGACTCGCGATGCGTTTGTGTGCTCATGGGGTGCGAATAACTCGGCCACGCGAGCCTCGATTGCACTCCAACGGGCACCCGTTCGAGCGTTCGAAATTATCGACTTTTTTTTTTTTTTTTTTTTTTTCGGGGATGTTGAATCGAGAATACATTTTTTTTGGCCGCGTTATTGTTTCATGACTCTTGATACGGAAAGGGAAATTCGATCGGTTTTGCACGACGACTTTAGCGGTCGGGATCGTCGGCGCGGATAATCGAGTCTTTGATCTATTCGTGTATAATATATTTTTTTTTGTTTACATGCTGTTGCCGCTGGACAATTGACCTGTGGCCTTTTACGCCGTTGCTTCCGCATAAAGAAGGCTTTGTAATCGGAAATCGTATTTTTTTTTTTTTTTACGAGAACGATGTATTGAGGGATTCCGTTTGCTTAGGTTACTGCATCTTTTTAATTAATTAATTTATGTGTGGATTATATTTGATTTTTTAAAAATCTATATTAATATTGATTATTTATAATATTATTATACATTTTTTGACGAAATTTTGAAGAAAAAAAATTATTTTGCAATTTTTCTAACAAACTGAATTATTTAATTATGTTAAATTATTATTATTACAATTAATAATTATGAGATCAACTGTTGCATTGAATACCGTGAAAATAGACCGTTCAAATTTTGAAGCGATTTTGTAGAATATATATTACAACTATCGTAACATTTTTTTAAAAATCATTATATAGAAAAAAAAAAAATTCCAAATAAGTATTTTTTTTCAAAAGAATCGGTAGATTAAGTTTATATTATAATAAAAAAATGAATAATACTCTTAGGCGTGAGTAAAATTCCTACAAAAATGCCACGACGTTAATAAATGATCCAAACTTTGAATAGTCCGCAAAATGCTCATTTTTAAACCAATTGACAGTGGAAAACGACATATAAATTAAGATATTTGTGGCGACAATTTTATACTATACATATTTTTTTTATTATTCTCTCAATTTGTCAAACGCGAAGGTTCGATTTTTCCGTAATTCCGTGGGGATCGTTGTGAATTCTATTCGAACGAACGTCACTGCACCGGGGAGGGTGGAAAATGTGTCCAGTGGTCAAACACAGGCGGTGTTCGTTCGAGCGAACGTTTGGCATGCACTCCGCTCTCGTGTATACGGCGTGCGGTGAAGAGCCCCGTGTGCGTTCGGTGTCAAATTAAAGTCATTGTGAAGGCACTGAGGGGTGGGAGGGGGTTGGGGGGGGGGGGTGTGGGGAGCGCCCGCACAGGGACAGCGAAGAGTTTCAGTCAGCGGCCTCCTCTGTCCGGTGGTCCATCGAGTGGTCGATTTCGTGATTCACTCGATCGCCTTCGACAAACGCGAACGAGAGAGAAGAATAAAGAAATTTCGAAGCGAGTTAACCGAACGACCCGAACACAGATTTTAACGATAACGAGGGAAATGAGGGGTTCGCCTTCTGTCCATTATTCCTCTGTACTGTCTAACTGTCGTACCGAATGAGAGCGGCGTTGAATTTACGTTTCTCGTTCGAGCGCGAAACCGCGAGACCGCATTACAACCCTGAAAAATCCTCTCCGATGCTATACTATACTCGTGTACATGAAAATATATATGTATTTTTCCCCCCTTGTTTCACGTTTCGTCACGCGTGCCGGTATTCATGTACCCGGTAATAAAAAAAGGGAGATACACCCTAAAAAAAAAAAAAAAAAGAAAACCCGAGAAAACGAGTCTTTTTCCACAAAATTTCTCGCAATCTGGATCGAGTGTATGAGTACGCGATTGAGTGGACTCGCCATATGGGAGTCTGTTATTTCATCGTGATCGCACGTCGAGTGGCCTATGTACTAAAAATTTATTGGGTCAGTAACCCCTCGGATTCGTAGTTAAAAAAAAAAATGTGAAATTGAAAAAAAAGCCAAAGAAAGCAAAAGGGGTGGAGATGAGAGAGGTCAGGACTTACTTTTTACCCCATTCCATGGATTTATCGTTAACGGGATCGAACGTTCGATTTATCGTTCTCGTATACCTAAAGAAAAAGGGGAATTTTTTTTTTTTTTTTTTTCAAAAGTACACATACTTGAGGCCCTCGGGGATAGCGCGGTACTCGATTGTTGCAAGGGTTCGAGTGGTTTAGGGTGAAAGTCTATCGTATAGATCGATCCCCAAAAATAGAGAAAATATTGTCGTATGATCGCGTATGACTCACGATCGGAAACATATGTACTATATATATATATATAAAATGCGATATCGAGTCACCTGTCTGTAGCAATTAAACGAGCCCCGGAACAGTCCATATAGATCGGTCGAGTTCTCGCGAATTCAAACCTACGCATTCGCGTGTCTCAGCGGCTTCGAGACTCGCGGATTATAAAACGCGTGGTACAACAGCTTCGAGACACAATTATAAAATAATTGGTATTAAAAAAAAAAAAAAAAAAAAAAAAAAATTATTTTTAATCTTCGGAGAGCTTTTGCCGTTCGCTTGTGTATTTTACAAGTCTTCGATAGTGACGAGAAAGATTGACGTGACCTGAATCGGTTGTTGCTCTTTCCCCCCTCGCGATTTCGCGTTATTAGGACGTTCGACGTTATGCTTCGGCTCAGCAGATAACTTGCGAACTTGTGTATCAAATACACAGACAAACGCACCACGTAATAATGTAGCGGGAGAGCAAAGCGAATTTATTGCACTTTCACTGTATCGAGAGAGACTCGATATCGAAATCCAATTACGGAAAGAGAGTCTCGCGTCCTGTTTTGTCGAACGACTATGAACTCGTCGGGTATAACGCGAGTATGAAATATTCGCGAAATATACTCGTGACCACCTGTTCGATTGAGTGCTCTCTGAACAGTACGAGAGATAGTATACGTTTATGCAAAACGATTTATTCCTTTATTTATACTCGTCCTTTTTACCTATATGGTCTATTGAATTGCGATGTTAACCGGTATATTTACGAATTTGAACGCTACTTTCACTACAATCCACGGAAACTCGGCTTAGCCTTAGCGTTTCAATTATCTGCGTTACCTAAGCGTTTGTTTGTTTTTTTTATTGCTCATTCGTGATTTCCGATAATAATATACATTGTATAAGAACAACGATTGATAACCGCCCACATTGATTTACAGTTAAAACCATCGCGTCTATGGGAAATCGTGTTTCGAAAAAAAAAAAAAAAAAAATACATCGAAAAGTAATAAAAAAAATGTATATATATTTTCAAGAAGTTACGAAAGAATTCTGTTGAAAAAAAGTCGGATTACCGGATTATTCCCGAAACAATTTTTTTTTTTGGCAATGAAACGATAAACCTTTCTTAACATAACCTATTCTCGATACATCGCTTCTTCGTATTACATCGACGTAATACCAAGCAGATTAGTCGATAAAAAAAAAAGTAAGAAAAAAAAAACTACGTTTCCGTCGCCGGAATTGAATCACGCCGGAGACACACATAAGTGACTCGTCACCTCGAGTATTATAACACAAGTATATATTGTACATACCACTAGTGTAAGTTCCGAGAGCATCCGGACCATCGGCACGCAATATTACGCGTGCTACGAATACACACGGGACGAACCCTATGTCGATGAGCGTATGGGGGAAGAAGGAAGGGATGCGCCCCCCCCCCCCCCCCGCCACTCGTCCGTCCGACGTATTCGTCGTTTCCCCTCGGCACTTCCTTCCCTCTCTTTTCTCACTTTCTCTCGTTCTTTCATTCATTCTTTCTCATCCTCTCTTACTTTTTGCTCGGTGGGGTCTCTCTCTCGATCGGATCGCATTGCTAGTTCGCTACTACTCTATACATCGTCGACGTTCCTACTGTGTATCGCCGCTCATGCCGCTTGTGGCGTGACGCATGGGGCCCGCGTTCGCTCTCTCGATCTGCCCGCTTCATACCCGGTTCGTTCGTCGGTCCGTACGGGCGCGCGCGCACGAGTCATTCGCACGTCTTTCCTCGCGTAACTTAACGTCTCTCACTCGGTCATCGCGTTTTCTTAGTTACTATATACCACTACGAACATAACCCCATACATCGTGCTTCCCTTTTACACGAGAATACCAAACTCTTTCACCGTAGAACACGGACAGTGCTGATACACAAGAGTTTCGTTCATTCATCGTCTTCGCGATTCTTACCCATTCATATTTCAACGTACGTGAAACATCGCGCGCACGCGTGTGTGTGTCAACGTGTGAGAGTTCATTCAGTAATAAAATAATTCTTGTGTGGGACGTCAAGAATTGTAGGTGAATGGGTTCAATGAAATAATCAGCGACGAGTCAACATATATTTGAGACATATTTTTTTTTTTTCGTCGATGATTCGATCTTTCGAAGTGACATGGACGACTGCCGAAGAGACAATTACAATTTATCGATCTTATTGACGATAAACAATTGTTTTATTCAGTGATTTTTTTTATTTTTTGTGAATTGGTTGGTTTGTTTGTTGTTTTTTTTCAACGAACAAAAGTGATCGACAATAGTGATAGCTGCGATCTGGATGCCAGTGTTGGAAGGCGGAGTCGCTAAGAAGCGGGGCGACAGGGCGCGCAAAATGCGTATGCGTCTTTGCACCGCCTCCAAGGAGTCTTACACACTCCTGTCTAAGAAACGGTAATGAAATAATAAGATTTTTTTTTTTTTTTTCGTGTTTTTTTTTTTTCAACACCAACGGATTATTATCGTTATGATTTATGCGTTGTGTTATAAAAATGTTTATTTCCGCTACGATCGAAGAGAGAAAATACCGAGATTTTTGCATCATAATTTATTTAACGCCTTGATAGGTTTATACGCGCATGAGAATCGCGAATCCCACGCTTTGACTCTTGCAAACTTCGAAACAATCCTCATTGCCGTAAGGGAGTCTCGACTACGACCATAAGCGCGATATATATACCTACTCGGCGCTCGCACACGTTATTTTTTGTTGTTGTTGTTTCGTTTTTATTTTCTCAATCGTTTTTATCGCGATGTGTGCGCGAGCTCTCGACCACGAGGTTGTTGAAGCCGCGTGGGCGGAGTGCACTTCCGCGTGGCGCGAATATTGCAGGGGGATTGGGAGTAAGAAATATCGTATAGTAAACACTCGATAAATCATTTTCAATCTTCTTTGCCTTTCGCTATTTTCGTACTCGAAGATATCGAATAGTTCGAGAGAAGGAAAAAATATCCATTCGATAACTCGATAAATCATTTTTTTTCGTTCGTTTTCGTCATGTTTAGATCGAAACTTTTTAAAATCGAATTATATCGAAGTGATTGAGAAAAAAATCGCGAAGAAATCGAATAGTTCGAGATAAAAAAAAAATCCATTCGATAACTCGATAAATCATTTTTTTTCGATCGTTTTCGTCATTTTTAAATCGAAACTTTTTAAAATCGAATTATATCGAAGTTATTGAGAAAAAGATCGCGAAGGTCAAATAGGTTACACTTTTTTTTCGTTCCACATTTTTGACACGAATATCGTAGTTTTGCATTTTTTTCGAATGCATCGAATATGCGATCGATGTATTTTCATGTGTACAATCGCGAGCCTTGTTTGCAAAATTGTTCGCGCCTCTGTTTCGAGACACGATTGTATTTGTGTTTGCGTTCGCATAAATGTGAATGCGGAGAGTTTTATCGTAAGTGGGACGTACACACCGGGGCTGTTGCGAATGTTTGCAGTCTCCCTTTGGTTGCACATATGTACGTGTAATATACTGTTTTACACGGCGTATACGCAGCCTGTTAGCCGTAGACTTTTCCTTCTCGCGAGATCTACTCGTCCCACTATTCAATTTCAATGATATGGCGCCAGCGAGCGAGCAACTGTAGCTGCGCGCCTGCCACAGCGTATCCGGTTGCACGCAAAGTTAAACGTCGAGGATGCAATCGTTTATATGGTACTAAATACGGTGACGCGCGCGCACTCGTCACAATTACTATTTAGCAATTCATCGGGGCGTTTTTTTTTTTTTTTTTTATATCGGAAAACGTAATAAACCCAACAGTCATTGGGATTTTATCGTAAATTACGCATATGCGACACTCGATACGAAGAGGAATTTTTTTTGTGACGCTGATTCAGATAGTTTACAAGATTTAAAAATTGTCTGACGCTAAAAATGATTTTTTAAACAAAAGTAGTTGAAAAAAAAATTTACACATAAAAATGACGAATTAATTCGCTGTTATGACGATAAAAATTCAATTTAAGCGTTCAATGGATGTCTGTTTATTACTTGAGTTTTTTTCTTTTTTCATTTCTTTTGATTTTCGTCGTATTATTCCAAACATCGAACAATTTTTTTAAATTTCTCAATAAAATAAAAGAAATGTTAACGATAGAAAGTAAAAATCTATTTGTATTGACTGTTATTTGATTGGGATGAAAAAAAAGAAATTCGTTAAAACATAACCATTAAATTAAAATCGCGCGAGAAGAAACCCATGTGATTTTATAAATTTCTAATGTACACGCTGCGATCGAGAAACTTTTCTTTTTAAGTACCTCGTGTACATCCTTATCAACGCGCTATATTCCTTTCCGCGAATGAATCGAAGCACTGTTCGTAACCTCCGCGATGTTACGTAGTCGATAGTACCGCTCGGTGTCCGGACGGGTAAAAACGGATTTTCGATCGAGTGAGCATCTCGTTCAACGTTCAAATACATCGTGACTCTTGCCGATTCGAGAACTCGAACGAGTTGTGCACGTCGGGGGGCTTCTCGCGTTTACCTCTCTCGCCTCGTCGCGTGGTATTTCCGTGTTTATTTTTCTTCGAATCACGCGAAGCGCATCAATGCGGTATAACTATATACACACCGTATGGCGCTCGTGAATACGTAAAAACTTTCAACCCGAACGCGTTCTAAAACTCCGACGTTTGGCGACGAGATGAATACGCAAAGTTGTTGCTAGTCGCCGGAGCCGTGCCGAGGAATAAAAAAACATACGATTTTACATATTCTCATCGTGTTCGGTGAACCGAAGAGTCTTTCTCGATCGAGAGATCGATGTTCATTGCCCTCTCTCGGTGATGAGAATTGCTTTACAAATACCGACGGCGTCGGCGCACTTTCACACGCCGGACAATTATTTCGCCTTATTTTTTTCTTATCGTTTTTTTTATCTACGGAGCGATAAACGAGTGAAAAAAAAAAAATTTTTGGCAATTTAAAGAATTTCGCGAAAAAAATTTTGTCCACGAATTTCGGTGTAGTAATTCGCTGAAAATACAAAATCAACAGCTGTTTTGTTCCAAATTCAAGCGGACGGTGTGTTAATCGCGAAAAAAAGAATTAACTTCGTTATCTATGCCAAAATTGCTCCATTTTTCGATGGTCGCGAAAAGATAAAAAAATTATGTATTCTTCGTCTCGTGTCCTCTTATCTATGCTAATATTACTTAAATTCAAAGTTGTTCTTCGTTCTCTCTGGTTTCGCTCTACCGCTGCCAGCCGTGAGATAACCCATTTCCTATTTTCGTACACGTCTCGGTTTATACTCGCGAGGTCTCCTCCCCCCCCCCCCCCCTGCGCTCCGGTACTCTCGCGATAACCTAACACACGTCTTTGCTCCGTTTCTGGCCACAAATAAACTCGTCTGGAATATTACTCTCGAAATAAGAAAAAAATGGAAAAATCGTCAAGTTGACCCGATTCCCCGAATCTCCGATACGATTTTAGAACTTCACCTTTTATTACTCAGCCGTTTATACGTGAGCCTTGTGACGTCGGGGAACAGAAGAAACGGAAAAGTTGCATCGATTTCTTTTCGGAATAATAAACGAAAGAAACGATCGGTCCGTTTAATAACTCCGTGGAAAAGTTACAAAAGCTTTTTTTTTTTTTTCTTTGTATTATTATTATAGAACAAAACAAAAAAAAGGGGAGATAATAAAAAAAAATAAAAGAAAAAAAAAAGAGCACAATCGCCGAGTAGCCATCAGGCGGGTTTCTGGACGGCGCACGAGTCAACAGCGCCGCGGGGTATCACTATATATATACTGTATGGTACACATATAACAGCACAGCGAGAGTGAATGCTGGAGAGCAGCGGAACGGCAGCACATCACGCGCTTTGCTCTCCTCTAGACCCCGGGGAGTAATAAACGCGCGGAGAGCTACGCAACACGCGTATATACGTCTCAACGTTGTACCAGATATATATACGCGTTCGCTATGTAGCAGAACTCGTATAGCCGCGAGAGCTTTGGACGTTCTGCTCGCTCGTTCTTTCTACCCTCTCCTTCTTCGGCCCTATGGCCAGATTAGAAAATAGATGCCGACTCTGGCCATCTGGCTGTGGAAAGACCATATTTTCTTCGACGAGCGCCCAAACTACGTCAGTTGAATTTTCTTCGATCTCCGCTCGCGGCGAAAAAAAAAAACATTTATTCGCCACTAAACGAATGAATCGACTCCAAAATGGCGCCGATTTTTTTTTTATTCACGAATTAAGAAATTTAATTAATTTTAAATAAAGTTAATCCAATCAAATTTATTTCGCAAAAAAAAAAAAAAAAAATTAACGGACTAAAATTAAATATATGACTAATCGATATATAGCTATTTTGCTCGTATTTAAATGTAAATGAGAATGAGCATTTTTTTCGTTGACTTAAATCAATTAAAAATAAAATAATTCCAATCGAATTTATTTAAAACAAAAAAAAATTAAGAAACTATATACAACATTAAGTATGTGACGAATTGATATATAGTTATTTCGATCGTATTTAATCGCAGATCGTAAAAAGATTTTTTCCACATATTTCTCCATCTAAAGATTAATGATAAAACAGGTGGAGTAATGATAAAAAAAAAAGATATTTTGAAAGAAAAATTACGCGACGCTAGAGATAGTGGAAATGGGTGAGAAGTTTAGACCGCTAAGGGTTCCAGTTCCGCCGGTTTTGTCACCCCATATCGTTTTCTCTCCCGTGGTCACTAAATCACCCGCACGATTGAGCTCCCGTTGCCATTCCTCGGGGATTAACCGAGTCTGCGACGAGCCGTAAGGGAGGATTCGAGGTGTAACAACTGTATCTGTTGTTAGAGGGTCAACTACCGTGAGCGAGAAAGAGCGTAAGGGTGAAAGGAAAAGAAGAAAAAAGAAAGTAAAAGGGAGGAGGAGGCTGTAACATAGAGATATATCCATCAGGATATAATATAAACACACGTTGCGCGACTATAGATCTTTATATTGTATACACAGCGCCGGAACATGTATGTTGCGATTGCAACTTGCGTATTATTCTATCCCGCGGCTATGTGTTTTCGATCCTATGGAACGGACAGAGGCAGGGAGAGGAAAAGAGTCTAACAGCGACCACTATAATGCCCGGGGACACCGGAATACCCGAGGATTACGCTCGGCTTACCAGAGGATTATATCCACTGACGTATACCCCCGAAGTACACGAACGATCGGTACCAGAACTCGCTATTCGCTTCCTACGCGGCACGAGCGACTTTTATATTCCAGCAATTTTACGCACGATCACGTACTCCCGATTCCGCGTATCTCGCGATTATTTCTTTTCCTCGATCTTTTTTTACTTTTTTTTTTTTTTTAATTCGCGCAGTTTTTCCTCATTTTTTTTTTTTTCTCGAGGATTAAAGAGAACGAAGGATTCTTTACGCACGATTTGATGCCGATGGGAACTCTGGATTTTCCGCGGCTTTGGAATACGCGTTTTACGGATTATTTTTGAGGGTAGTTTTTGCGCGAGAGACAGGACATTGAATAATATCCCGGCTATGCCTCAAATCCGACCAAAGAATTAAACGGGGATATATATATATAAAACTATCGTACCCCGCTTTGCTCCAATTTTTCGCCAAAAATTCAACTCCCTCGAAGCGATTTCACGCTCGATATTTTGCGTTCTTTCCTCTCTTTCTCACGCACTCGCCGGAGACTCGTGAACGGGGGATAGTTCGCTGTTCGTACGGTTACGTTGGGGCACGTGCCCTCCGCAGTGAATCCAACGTTTTACAATGGTTGTGAACGTATTGTTGGAGTCGCGTGGTTTTCACTTCACGCCCGCGAACACGAATCGCAAACGAATCGATCAAACGTGTTCAGCTGGGATTTTTTTTTTTTCAAACGCGAAATCGTACAGCCAAAAGTGAATTGAATGGATGCGTGATAAAGCGAGGGAAACATTTTTGAAAAATTTGAAATTTTTCACGGTCACGAATTTCACGGGGGTAATATTTTTGGAAAAAGTCAATTTTTTTTAAGATACAAAATATTTTAAATAATTTCAATAATAATAATAATACAATATATTATTTTCAATAGTATTATATTATTATTATTTTTTATTCCCCTTCCATTTCGTATATCCGAGCGAATTAATTTTTTTTTTCTTTCGATGAATGAATACCACGAAGAGAAATAGTGAATGAGACGAATCGTCGTTACTGGTTGTAATACGTCGAATTAATGTGAAAATATCGCGCGCGTCTGTGACTGAGAGAAGAATCGTGTGACGAGTCACGTTTTCAACTAATCATCATGCTGAATGGTTATCGTGGAGGCCGACGATTGCTAGCAACGAAGACGGGTCAAAGATGCGTCGTGCGTCGTCTTCTTTGCTATGCAACTAACTTTGTGTGTGTGTTACCGCGAGAATCCTCGACGGAAAACGAGAGAATGCCAGATGCGCGAACGCGCCGCGAGAGAGAAGAGAGTGCATAGCTGTAGCTTCGTGACTCTAATACCACTCTCTTCTTCGAGTTCTTATTCTTCATCATCTGGACAGGAAACGAGCAATTAAAAGGCCACTGCGACCTTATCTTACTCTCTCACTCTCGTTTGATACAACTCTTCGCGATGCGCGAAGAAGTGTGCGTTATGTGCTGAATGTACCTCGCCGAGGGATCGCGAGAATTATAGTATATTCACGAGAATATATATATTTTTTAAAACTTTTATGTAATAAGGAGAGTTTAACGTGTCTTATGAAATATCCGCGAAACTATCAAATGAGATATATATAAAAAAAATTAATAACTTCGTAATTTAACGCTTCAAGAAATCGGCGAATCGCCTTGAATTCAGTTACCTTAAACAATAATATGAATAATTACAATAATTTTTTTTTAATTTGTCATTAAAGATATTGCGATCTCTTCGTAAGGTTTTCAGATTTTTCAAAACTTTTTTATTTAAATACTCCAAAATAATAAAAAAAAAAAGTAATTCAATTTGATCGAAATTTTGAAAAATCTATTAGTTCGTAAAATTATCGATGTATTTCCGCACGCGAATTTCGATTACCGTGTATATACAGTTATCTCGATAATTCGCTCGTTCTTTTATTTTTCCTTCCGCTCGATATCGCGTTACCTTTAGCTTCGGTACAATCGACGCTTTGAAACTTAATAATATCGAGATGTGGATATGATAAAAGGAGAGAAGAGACTGCAGCAAGGATCGTTTCGCAGACGAGCTGTTGCGAGCTCCCGTTGCACGCGCTCTCGTCGTCAGTTAATTAGGTCGAGTCGCTCTTCTTCAGCAACCCCACCGTCCCTTCTCCCCCCGCAAACGTTCACGTCTCCTCCCTCACGCCCTGCAATGGCCATCGCAAGTAGAGAAGCAGCGGCTCAGAGTAATTCCCGGAGGTCATTCGTTAACCTGGAAAGCTGGACGCCTCGTGTATATACCGTACGTTCCGCGGCAGAGTTGAGCTCAGAGATTTATTATCGGTTTTTCCATCCCGCCGCACACGGCCGCGCGAACACACGCGAGTTAAATTCATCTCTATTCATTTATCTTTTTTTCCCCCGTTGGTCACAGTACAGCCTCCGCGTGTGTGGGTGGGAGGGGGTGGTGGGGTTCTATATCAATTTTCCTATAGAAATTTTCCTATAGAGGCCGATTCGCGTTTTCCCACATTCACAACGTCGACACTGCCCGCTTCCGTGAAAATCCAATTACGAATCTGCGCCGTACCGGTCCGAGGCGATAACTCGCGTCATCGAATTATCATTTGAGTCCCGTACCCGGCGTTAGCCCGTCGATGAAGCGAATCGAATTTTCCGAAAATTGTACCCGAACTCGATGAGACATATATATGTATATATAGAGGGCAGAGGCAACCGAGAGAACGCTGAAGAGAAGCGTTGCGCGTAGTAAAGCTCTATACACCTATGACCTCCGGGGAATTCCTGCGGACGCGTCGTCATCGAATGTACAGGAGAGAATCGAGTTCGAGAGCCGCCACACGAACGTTGCGTATATATCCGGTAACTAACTTCGTTGGTTACCCCCGGGGGTGCGATGGACGACGGTGCTATGGCGTCGTCGGGGAAACACCCTCGCGGATAGTACTCACCACTGCGGTCAACTATGCAGGCGTAAATCTATACGGCAATAGTTAAACAACTCGTTTAATTACTACTCTGATAATAATTCGAAATATTGCGAAATATTTCGAAAAATAATTGGGTAAAAAAAAAAGTAGTTTTGCATGAAGTTGGGAGTGAAAAATGGAAACTTCTTTTAATTAAATTTGCCGAATACCCCGACGGTGCAAACGTGAATGCAATGTACGTTAGGGGAGGACGGGGTAAAATGAACTCGAGAGGCAAAACTGAATAATGAATAAGAAGATTTTTGTTTTATTTCAGATAAAATTTAACGAAAATTGAATAAAATCTAAATATTTGAACAAATAAAAACACATGGAATTTTCACGATGTGAGTTTAACTCGCACTTTTTTTTTGTATATTACATATCAATTTTTCTTAAATATTATCTCAATGAATTTTTTTTATTTTTATTTAAATTTTTTAAAATCATATCTAAAATTTTTTCGATTTTTTCTGTTATCATACATCCATTTTACTCCGGTGTCCCGTGTGCGATATTAAGGGATGATTAATTGGTTACCATCATAAAAAAATGCAACTTTTACTCCAATATTTTTTTTTTTTTCGCTCGTAAATTCGCGAAAGTTTCCGAGAGCGTTGGCAAACAATAACATCGGAAAAACAAAAATAATTCGCGCATCGGTAGTTTTATTGCTGAGATGACGCAGTGAATCGACATTCGATACGTCATACATTGGCCAATGGAAATAAAGGATATAGTAACTCGGGAAGCAAACAGAGACGAGTTTATCTTGTTTCCGATGAGAGTCTCGACGCCGGTTTGACGCCTCATGATAGCTTTCTGTTCTCCACCCCCTTTTCCCCTTATCAGTTCTGTATTAGTAGGTGCCTCGTGTGAAATACGATAACCAGCAATTACTGACCCGACTGACTGTGGTCCGAGGGCACAGTGAAGTTCCCCTCCCGAATCAGGGAGAGTTTAACACTGTGAGCCCCATGACGGAGAAATAAGATAGGGACCTTGTGCACACATATCGACCAACGGGAGGGGGGGAGGGGGGCGAGAAAACATAATTTATGGGTTTCGTTTCGTCCCGGTCGAAAAATCTGTTCTCGCATCTCAATTTCGTTGCCCTCTGCGTACATTGCAATAAATTGCTATGCAATTACCCCGCCACGCCTCAGACTAAAATTTTTTTTTTCCCCCATCGATCTATTTTATTTCTCGCCTCGAACGTGCTAATGACGCGACGCGGATAGATCCGATAGCGAAGTTTGAATAAAAATCTCGGAGGGTGCGCTGAGCGAAACTCGAGACTCGGCGAATTCGAAACTTCTCCAATTTCTCTCGTCTCCAGATCATCCCGAATGATTGTACAGTCATTGGCCACGTTGCTTCTCGAGTCCTGCGTAATATAACCTCAAAGCGATAATTTATGGATTCCCTTAAACGGCCAATGACTGTACAGTGTTTGATTCAGTATTAGCCGCGTAGATTCGAGTCTCGTATTATTTTACCCGTAAGGCAACGATTTTTAGTATTTCTTGAACAGCCAGTGACTGTATAGTTATCGGTTCAAACGGAAAACTATAAAGACTCGGAGATCGAGTTGCCTACGTGAACTAACGATCGGTCGCGATATTTGCGCGTTTCCCTGCACAGCAAATATTAAACCGTAGTGTACTTTTGCGCTCTCGAGAGCACTTTAATTAATTGAATTCGCCGAAGGGGAGTTGTCCGAAATGAATGATTTCTCATTGTTTAGCTTCGCGCTCAGGTATATCCCGAGTCACGCCCCCTCCGAATGTTATTGGGGGCACAACGATATAATTGTCCCGTTCGTTTCTATACGAGAATGAAGAACATCGAATATGTATTATTTATATGCGAAATTGTATTGCGCGCGCTTTCGATTTATGTTAAGGATCTCAAGCCTCAAAAACACACCCTTCCAATTCTCCCTTTGCTCGTAGGTAACTACATTCGAATTCGCACACACGTTAATAATTGTGTATTTTGCCATTTGTACAATATGCCCTGTGGCCGAACGACGAGGATTTAAATAGTATGTATTAACATCACAACCGGGAGGAGGGAAGCGACTCGATTCTCGAATACATTTATTTGTATGCGCGTTTGCTGCGGGGGAAGCACCCCTGGGGTACCAATTACGGTATATAAGCACATCCGCGCCCCCGAGCCGTAAAGCCAAACCAACGTCGGTTTCCAACAGTGATTTTCGTTTTCGCTTCGGGCGCAATTCAATTTTGCGCCATCGTCCAATCCCAACCGACCGATTGGTCACGCGCGTCTCTGACGCGATAATCTGCTACGATGGTTCTCTCGATTACCAAAGGTATTAACCGTCCCGGTGGTAGGTCACCGTGACGTAATCCAACGACGACCCCGACGCTCCGCGCGGAGATATCAATCCGAATTTGTTTTTATACGGGTTTTGCTTGCACAGCTTTTTATTAACGGACGCTGAATAACGAGATCTTTCACATCGATTTTGCGATGAGTAGTGATACATTCGTTAAAAAAAAAGGAAACATAGCGATGTTTCCAAACGATTAAACAAATCGCGATAGTAGCATTTATTTTATTTCAGGATAAAATTTATCACAAAATCGCCATTTTAGTAGGTTATCAATATTCAAAAAATAACAGTAAAAAGAGATTAAACCAAAGAAATACTTGGAAAAATCCTTTTTTTTTTTTAATAAACACATAAAAATTGAAAAAAAAAAAATCGGAATTTTTTTTTCATAATTATTATTTCGTAATAGTAAAAAATTTGATAACCATTTTTTAAACTTACAATTTCGTCATAATTTGGAACAATAAATTTTATTTTTTGCTTTTAAAGTTCTTTCCCTCGAAATATACAGTTTTTATACAACAGCCACGCGTTTGCATAACTTTACTCCTTCGTGCAATAAAATTTCAACATATGGAAACGGCCGTTGGAAGTTAATGTTAAAAAAGTCAAATATAACAGAAACCGAAACTCCGAATGGTCGCGTGGGGTCGCGGTGACGTAACTGTGGCGCGTGCCTAGATTTCGATCTCCAATTCCATCGGAACTCGGGCACAGGGCAAACACACAAGTTTTTACGTTTAATTCTATCGTTATTTCTATCTTCGTTACGTTACGCTATACATATAACGACTGTGTCGATCAAATCAAGAGATACGAATTATAGCCACGTGCGTTCGTGCAGCGCGAACACACGAGGGATGTTCCTCTCCCCCTCGGGCGGCAGTCTATCGTCATCTGGACGAATATAAAATTCAACGAGATTGAGAGCTGAGGGCAAAGGGGATTGACCAGAGGGTTACTGTTTAAAAGTCACCTATCAGAATAGCATAAATTATCCTCTCCCAACACTTTATCCTAATATTACTATTATACAAAACACCATTGTCCGACGAAAAAAAAAAAAAAAAAAAAATGCACCACAGGGATCCCATTGGTGGACGTCGGAGAGCAAAAAAAAAAAAAACTATTCCATCGATATTATATTCTCGTTGGGAAGGCAAATAACGGGACAGAATTGTTAATATCCTCGTAGAAGTCTGTCATTCGCGTCCACCCCAATTCTATTGAGCATTCAGCGATCTCCCCGCATTATACAATATCTCGAGTGCTTCTGGACGCGTGTGTAAGACTCGTCCATTATTATCCATCACCAGGAATAAATCGAATATGACAAAAAGCGTCCCACGTCGACGAAATATAATCGAATGTCCGAAAATGCACCAGACGCGCGGAGAGAGTCCGAATTTGGCTAAATGACCCATCCGGGGTCTCCGTCGAGACCCTAACTTTTCTCTATTTAATATTATTATTATCATTATTATTTTTATTATTTTTTCTCCCATTCCCGTCCCTCGAACTCTATTCGTATATTTCGTAACATTTATCTCGCTTATGTGCATCTCGAGGGTCTCTAAATTCGAGAGGCCTGTAGCGACCGAAGAGGCGTGAATGCTCTCTTTGTCATTATGCAAATGTCAACGCGATACCCGATGGCGGCATTATGTTCGTATGTACCGTTACGCACAATGTATGGGATATGGTTCCTCATAATAACAGTAAATGAGGAGAGAAATATGGCTATGCAAATGATGATGATGCACCCTTTGATATTAGGTGCACACGAAGTTCTCGAGTACACGAGAATGATGCAGGACATCCACTACAGTTCGAAGACTCTCCCTCACGTTCCCCGGGTGCTCCCGTAGTTTATTTTCGACCCCTGCAGTCTGCTGGTAACGATGGTACACATGTGTGCGACAACCCAATCTTCTATCGGGCAGTTCGTACTTTGGCTTTCGATTTATATACCATAAAAATAAAAAGAAAATTTAATTTGAAAATTTATGTCGATTTTTTAAAAATTATTAATAAATAATAATAATAATTATTAATAATAATAATAATAAAGTTAATTCGTGTGAATTTTCAAGAAATGCAACTGTATCTTTTTTTTAACCACGGTGAGCAAAAAAGTTTACTCCATTTTTTTAATAATTTTTTTATTATGAAATTTATTTGTTGAGAAGCGGATTTGATATTTATTCTGAATCAGTATATATGTATGTGTATTTTATCGGGGTGTCTCTGATGCACGAACTATCGCACATAGAGAGCCGTCCCGATGCGCAACATATGCAGACTCCTTCTCGCTTGTACTCGAAGCCTCATACATATATATCACGCCGTTGTCAACCCCCCTCGAGCGCCGAACCCCCGAAATTACGAGAGGGCCTCTCTGTTTATTATTTTTTTCCCTCGGCTCCTGCTTTCCCCTTCGCGTGGCTTCTATGTCCTCTCACTTTTGCGCATTATGCACGAGATGCGCAACACATTGGATCCTAACCGACGACCACATCGTGGAAACACCCCTTCACGCACGGCGATAGAGTCCGGCGAAATGCAATTTTTTTTTTTCTAACGTATTTAATAGAAATTATTTTCGTCCGACGGGGATTTGTATTTCGCGGGATTTCGAACGATTTCTCGCGGAGGGGAGGAATAATGATGTGGTATTTGTGATTTTTTTTATTTCGAAGGGGAGACTTTTATCGTCGCGATCTTTTTTACTTCGATCTTTTTTTGCTGTTGATGCATTTATTGGATTATTCGGTTTTGTTGACTTTGAGATTTGTTGATTGGAGTATTGAAGTAAAAAAACTGATTTTTTTATAAAATAAATTAATTTAAATTGAAATTTTATGTAATCACAATTAACTTGTTGTGTTGAGATAACGTCTGTGAGCGCTACACGTTTATCTTAACGTTCGTATATGAATCATTGGTAATTTGTAAATTATTTCGATACGGAGTTCGAGGCCGAAGTAATCGATCACCCAGACACGAGATTCTCGTCTTGTCTCTCGAAAGTCTCGGAAACTCGACGGTGAAATCGAGAAACACACATGCAGTGCAGGCGCTGGCGCGAGTTTGCGATATCGATAAGAAAGCGCCTATTTGAATAAACAATTCTGTAACATATGTTGTTGCGATCGAAGGCTACTTCGCGTCTCACTTCTGCCCTTCTCTCGGACTATTATTCGTAAAATAAAGATAAGGCGCAACAATGGATTCGTTAATGTGATTCTCGGAGGCCGCGGCGTGAGCTGTCGATCTGCAACGAACTATCGGAGCTTCGATAAGAAGAATACCGAGAATACAGGGTTAACAATGGTTTTTCTTTTTTTTTTTTTCTTTCAAACTCCACAATGAAGAAAATATATTTACATTTTTGTAAAAAAAAAAAAAAAAATTGCAATTGCTGAGAAATATTTGCTACGCATTTCACTGTAAAAGTAACAGTAGTTTTAGAGTCATAGAGTCAATTTACTCTGTTTAAAAAATTGAAACTTCGCTTCAGGCGCTATAGATAATATATTTATTTTTCATTTTTCCGATCAATTCGATATGTAAAAAAAAAAAAATTACGCGTGAATAGATAGTTTTTTTTCTACGAGAATCAAAGTCTCAACTACAAAAAAAAAAAGGAATGTTTGAATACCACGGGAGGTCTGTCTCCCCCTGCATTGATTTATCGATTGGCAGGCATTGTCAATGGGGCGGCAATGAAGTCGTCCCGATCATTGCACGCAATGTCGAACGACTCGTCACGGGGTGCGTGCATGTGAGCCGATCATTATCGTTTCCCGAACCGAAAAGGGACGGTGGAAGAGATAGGGGTCGTCGCCAATGCTCGTAAATCGATTGAACGATCGGGCAATCGACGTGCCGCAAGGGGCATAGCAATAGTAGAAGTACATAAAACTATATACGCGTAGAGATCGATCGATCGTTCGTTGCTCCACAGAGCACAGAGAGTGCGTCACAGAGGCAACCGCCGCGGCGTTATTGCCCCGCGCGACAATGGAAAAGCCGGGCGTGGTTTTGCTCTCGCAAACGCCGTCGTCGTCGTCGCCGAGCCGCGAGAGCGAATAGAGAAATGAGAAGCAAAAAAAATGTAATAAAAAAAAAAAAAAAAAAATTGCTGTATCCGCACCGCGATCCATCATCCGCTCGCGGTTACGCACATACGTGTACACATCTATATTAACATATTCATGCGTGACGTTGCGATAGAAACCGAACGGCGCTGAAACTCTGCAATAAAAACGAAGAGTAGACCATGAAAAGATCGAAGCGATGCTGGGACATCTGTCCATCAATTTCGCCCCCCCCCCCGCTATCTCCGATATTTCCTCGACATGCCACGCGACCGGAAGCTATAGATAAAAAAAATTGTTTTTGAGATACAAAACGCTTGACCAGCGGAATCTATAGAATAGGGGATGCGAAAAAAAAAAATGAACAAAATTTTTTCGTAATAATGGGAGGCATTAATCTCGTGGAATAAATGAATATGAACCCCAATGGAGCATCTGCGAAAATTTCAACCCTCGAAACGAAATATCAAAGTTGAGTTGACAAATTGCATATGCAGAAACCGCGCGTACATAGCCGCGAGGGGGTAACACGCTCGATTAATTGTTTTATGCGGTTGACAAAACAGCCAGCGGTCTGCGTAACGTCCGGTTTGTCGTGAGTATGTCGTACGTACCGCGCGGTTATATGTGTGTATATACAGAACAAAATATAAACGTTCGTGTTTTGCGCCGCGAGAATTGATTAAATTAACTCATTCAATTGGACACACCTATCATCAAACTGGGTCTCGAGTGAATATACATTGTCCCCGCTGTGTCGTTGCTGCCGAGACACACTTGGGAACGCTATTCACACACAAAACCAGAGTATAACATTCGCTCGTATGTGAGACGTTCTATTTTAAGTAACAGCAACGAATTCTCAGTATACAAATTTTCTCTGCAATTTTTTTTCATTCATCACAGTATTATCTGTAATAACATTTTTTAAAAAAGCCGATCGTTTCGAAACGAAACAAAATAAATAAATAAATTAAATTTATAGAACATTTGAAAAGTTAGGTTAATTAATATTTTCGAAAACTCTTATTGCGAGAATCGTTGAGTACACAAATCAAAATATATGACATTTATTATCGGGTTAACTATTATCATAAGAAAATCTATTTTAATTTCTCTAAGTTGGTCATTTGATTAATTTTTTTTTTTTTTTTTTCGAAAATTCAAATTGTGACATTTTTTTAGTAGAAAAATCGAAATTTCGGTATTTATTATCGGGTTAACTATTGTTCTTAAAAAATCTAAATTATTTTCTGACAACTTGTTATTTAATTAATTAAATTTTTCGAAAATTAAAATTACCACAATTTTCGAGTACAAAAATCGCAAAATTTGATATTTATCATCCGGTTAACTATTTTTAGAAAAAAAATCTAAATTAATTCACGATTCGCAATATTGAAAATTAATTGCTCCAAAAAAAAAAAAAAAAAAACAACAACATTTTCGTATCGTGAATAATGAAATAATATTCGTCAAGAAAATTTCGCGTACGGTCGTTGTAACGTGAATAGTACGTAATACGATCCCGAGTCGTGAGAGCAAAAATGTCATGTGGTCTGTATATGTCCGTTTGTCTATACATTCTCTCCGGGGTCGACAGTTCGAGGGTTTGCGCCCACATTGCGGTACATCCCTTCAGAGTGGCGTTGGCTGACGTCGTCAGCCACTCAGGGGTTGTCGACGCGAGCCACAAAGTCGTCTGATTATCTCGTCAAGATAACGCGATAGGCGAAACGAAGCAACGAGCACAGAGCTATAAGAGAGAGTACTATAATAACAACTGCAGACTCGAATAATAGTCATTTGCGGCGAGAGGACGATCGCGATGAAAGGGGTCAACGGCATTGCGTGCAAAGTCCCCGACCTCTCGCAAGCCTTCGTCTACGTCGACAGGAAGACCGTAAAAAAAAAAAAAAAAAAAGTAAAGTAAAAGCAAAAAATAAAAATAATACAAAACGAAGCTCTTGAAATACGAGAGCGTAAAATGCTTTCACCTAACTTGCCGTCATCAGTTTCAGTATCAGCCACCGTGTTATATATCTCGTTTGTTCCAAATCGACGCCTATTTAATTATCCATTATTAAATTTCCCGTTACTGCGATCTGTATTAAAAAAAAAAAAAAAAAAAAAAAAAAAAATACACGCCGAGCAAAATTGTTGATGATAATAATAATGATGTTTATTATGATGGATAATAATGATTGCGTTCTTAAACGAGAGTTGGTCGTTAATGCCATAGCGATTTAATCATAATATAACTGTTTAATGGTGGGGTCTTGCGGATTCCCCGATATAAAGATGTTGATACGCATACACAACGTTGGTATATAACCGTCTTATAGCCGAGCAATCCTCGCCGCTGATATAATTAATAGTGTGGATCCAACGCTTTCCTTGTAAATTTTAATCAATCTTTGTGTGCGCCTGAGACGTTACCTTCTCTAATGCGCGTGTGCACAGCTCTATTAGCGTAGTAATAACCGTAACGGAACATATATATACCGTAGAGGTGAAAGGAAACTCGAAATCATCGTGAGGGGATGACAAGAATTTTTCATTTCTTTTTTTTTTTTTCTATCTCATCATTCGATGATTAATACATTATTGATCGGGATATCTGTTCGCTGCGGCTGATTTGTGGCCGTCTCTACGTATTTAACGGGACACGATGACTATTCGAAAAAAAAAAAAAAAAAAACATCGATGTCGGATTTTTATTCGTCACGATCGTTTCGCTTTGTCGCAATTCTTTGGGCGATGATTTTGCTGATTTTGGCTCATAGAGAGTTTTAATGGAATACAAATTTTAACGATAACTTTTACGAGACATCGAAGACTTCGAGTCGATCGCGTGGCGCGTTATTTGAAACTCAATATTGAGAAGCGCGCATAGGAAAAAAAATGCAGCTGCCGCCAGATGTATGTATATATATATATATATATATATATATTCGTGCGCCCCGTGTCTTTAAGCTCTTCTTCGTGGGGGAGCAACTTGGAGCATCGATATTTAAGGCGTCAAAGTTTTACGAAGCGACACCCGTTTTAAACTGCTATGGTATATCGAGGAAAGAGGAAGGACAGGCGCCAGAGCGCATCTGCCCGTCTGTCCGGCTGGCGCAATAATTTTTCTCGAAGAAATAGATCTTTCGCTTCAGCGACTCCGCAAGATAGAGATTCAAAGTAGAAGAAAATACTAAAAGGTTTTTTTTTTCTGCGTTTTCGATGTTTTAGGAGGCAACAACTCGATCAGTCGGTTTACTGCGAACAGACGGACTCCCGGCGAAGCAACTCTCATCAGGATGATCGTCACAACGAGTCGCGAGGCAATTCGGACAAAGTCAGTTGATAAATTAATTTAAAATATGAAAAAAAAAAAAAAAAAAAAAAAAAAAAAAAAACAAAAAAAAATCAAATTTTTTTGGGAATAAAGTAACTAAAATAAATTGTCAAATTTTTTATTTGGGGTGCGAAAAAACTTTTCGATAAACAAATTTTTCTAGATTTTGACCACAACGAATCTATTAGTTTCGATTTGTTTCTATTCTCTAAGAATCGTTAAAATAGTAAATTAATCAATTTTCTCGCATCAATTTTCACAGAGTACGACGCAAGATCTCTTCGAGCTTCTCGAGAGGGTGCAAAGTTCGAGGCTCGACGATCAGCGTTGCGTTTTACCTCCCTACTTCTCCCAGGTGAGTCATTCTCGATGTTTTCCAAATTAAGAAAAATTGTCGTGCTGTCTAAAAAAAAAAAAAAAAAAAGGAAAAAAAAATTAAATATCATTCGAAGTATCTATTTTGTCGTGAATATAGAGGCGCCCGTATAATAATCTTTACCCGCTGGCCACCGGTGCCGTCGCGTCTCCTTATCTAATTTCCCTCGAGTTCGCTCGGCTCTCTCGCTGGGAGGGTGGTCCGAGTTGATTAGTGCCGCGGTACGAATTAACTATGAAAAATTTACGAGAAAAAAACTCGCTACAACGAGACGCGAAAGAAAAAAAAAAAAAAAAAAAAAAACGACATTTTTTTCCTTCTCGCATCCCTCTATTTTTTTATCCCAAGCAATGGCGAAACTTCTAAACCAAAGTATCTCGTTCCTCGTAGATACAATATTATCCCTATAAACAATAAATTTCGCCCGACCCTTCCTATTAACCGGTAACACGATTCGGAGGTCGTCGGAACCCCTGCAACTCCTCTGTCCTTCCTAATATAAACTCATCTATCTATCTATCTATCTATTAATTCTCCGCATCATTTTTCTTCCTACGTAAAAATTGACCGCCGACGAGATACAGAGCGTTAGGGACACTGTGTCGAGGGATTCATTTACGAACTAATATACATCGCGAACGAGTTCACGCGCTGTCCTTTTTGCGTCGCAGCATCCGCGATCTATTGAATATAATAATAACACGCGACTATACCGTAGTCGCGTTAAAAAAAAATAATAAAAAAATGTATTTCTACCGTTAAGTATACGTGTTCCGTCACGCGTAAGACTCGAAGATGGATGAAGTCGATTTTTCACGCGGGTGCACCCCGGAACGCTGTAGAGAAGTATTCACTCGCGTCCTTGCAGCGCGTGGACCAATCCGTCACTAATCATTCAGTTACGGTCAGTTAAGGGCGTTCGATGCGTGATTCTGGGTCTCTTTTTTTTTTTCCTTCGTCTCTCTTATACATATATCCCCTTCCATCCCATCCGATGGAAGGGGATACTGATGGATTATTATACTTCATGAAGAGACCAACAGTTTTGTAGAGCGATGCCGGGTAATTTGGTTCCTGTGGGGTCGTCTCGTATCCGAGGGTCGAAGAACGTGCCAGTCACGCGTGCCTTTGCGTCCCGCGAAGGATGAAAATTCGACCGTAGAGGGTTCTTGATATATCGGGAACCGATATTAATTGCGACCTTTTCAGGTCGGGAAACAGACTCTTTTTTTCTCGAGAACATAGATAATTAATCGGTTTATCCGTTAGCTTTGTCGGAATAGAGAAAAGTATAGACGATTGCGATGTAGAGAAAGGGAAAGCAAAGCGAAAAAGATAAGATAATCGATATTTCGTATCAACGGCGCTTTTCGTAGAGCGGAAACCTAATCGACGCAGCGAAGATTTTTTTTTCTCTGAGAGCAAAAGGACGAAAAAAAAATCAAAATAATGCGATTCGATCGCCTTTGCTATCTTTGGTCCATTAGGCGAACGCTGGGATTAAGGTATAATCGGTTTTCTGGTATCATTATGAGAAAACGAGAGATAGAGGATCGAGAAAAAAAAAGAAAAAAATTGGATAATCAATAGGATTCGCTGGATTACTCTCGGACAGGAAGTACTGATATAGGGAGAGAGAGAGAACACGAAGGCAATCGATTCTATCTTCCATCTCTTCTATTGATTGACCCCGTGATAGAAGTTCGTAAATGAGATACGTTAACTCGAACGAACGATGTTTCGACCTTCCGCAACCCCCGGCCTATCCCCGTATTCGGAAATTACGTCCGGATTATAGATTCACCGGATATTAGCGTAAACGCCATTAGCACTGCTCTCTGGGAAATGAGAACGTGAATTTTTTTTTTTTTTTTTCTGATTGCCACTCGAATTTCGTAAAAAAATAACTTTTATTTTTCCAAATTACGGCTTCGATTGTAATTTACATGAATTCCGTAAAATGGCTTACGGCTAATTTTGGTAGAAAAATAAATTAAATAATTGATTATACGAAAAAACAAAATTGGTGATAAAACTTAAAAAAATAAATTTCATTCACTCACAATCCGTAAATAAATAAATAAAAAATAAAATTAAAGTACGAAAAATTTGGTATTAGACTCCGAGGCATGAGTAACGGTGAAGTTGGCCTGAAAAATTGCTCGAGTTTTTATAGAGGTACGTGCGACGAAGAAAGCACGAAAATTATTCCGGCTACGGGTTCGAGGGGAATGCGAAGAGAAAAGCACGTGGGTATGTCGAGACTTTGTGGATCGTAAAAAGATTTTTAACGTTCCCATGGTATCGTTTTTTGTTATTTTTTTTTTATCAGAGCAAAGTGCACTCCGATTGCCAGGTTTCGCTCATCTGTTAGCCATGTGTGTTCGGAGCTCTTTTTCGACCTGAATTTCTCGATTACTCACCCTGGGAATCGTTTTGAATTAGTCGATTATTTTTTGCTTAACAGTCGATAAAGTTGCGAGTGACTTTACCAGGAATTGGTATTTTATCTCCGGTAGATATTGTACCGCGCGTTGTTAAGCTGAGGAAACTTCTTTACCGACGACAGGAAAGTCTACCATTTCGTCCAATAGATCGCGAACTTTATTCCGTCGATACTGTAGAATTCGGCTGTTTCCGCAGCGGTTACGATGGAATGATTTCATGAATTATATTGTTCGGGATTCTCTTTGATGTGTACCGGTTAATCCCGTAGCGAATCTGATGGGAGCAACGAAAGGGAACAATCACATGGGACACGGGCAACCAACGCGACAGAATCGAGACAATGGATCCGTATACAAACGCAATGTTGTTCCACTTTGCGTGGAAACGGACTGCGCGATCGGATCTGCGACCGCGGCGAGGCGGTGTCGCAATAAAAAATTTACAATGAGCACTCAGAACAACTCTGCGACTCTTAGTCACCGCGAAAAAAGATTTACTAAAATCGCGTTTACTTTTTACTCGATGGAATAATATTCTTCTATAAATAGAATCAAATTCTCGATTGAAAGTAAATAATCATTAATCCTAATCCGACGCGATTCATCAATTTCGAAAAACTCGAAAAAACTTACCGATTTTTTAAAATTTCAATTAAAGTGTTCACAAAGGGATCCTATTTTTGTCGACTTGGAAAAAAACCATAAAAAAATAATGGATTAAGTAATTAATTAACGTAAGGATTAAAATTCTTCAATAAATAGGGTCAATTTTTTTTTTTGGAGTAAATAATTATTAATCTTAAACCGATGCAATTTTTTATATTGTAATGCTAGAAAAATGCTAGAAAAGGAAAATTATTCATTTTAATCTAAAAAAAAAAAAAAAAAAAAAAAAAACAAATAGGCGAAACTTTGAACGCGAATAGTATTCTCAGTACAACCGTTTCAGATTGAGTTGAATCTCCGAGCGAAGTTTGAGTTCAGTTCCAGTAACTTCCATAAATCGATGTTTCGCAAATATCGCCCGAGTGGAAATAGACAAGAGACAATTAGAGGGACAGCGAAATAATCAGGATGTGGTGGATACAGTTGCACTCGAGCAGCGAACTCCCGAACCAGTGACGAGAACTTGCGTCGGGATAGGGAAAGGAGGGGGTGGGGGGGAGGGGGAGTGACTTCCGGTCGGCCATCAGGTACCCGCACCGGAAGTCCCGCTTCAACTACCTCAGCGAGGTCCCGACCGTTCCTGCCACCGTGCTGCCTTGTCAGGCTTCGCGTTCCCTTCTCCCCTCTTTTTTTTTTTCTTTCGTTCGTTCCTCCGCCATAGTTAAGAGATTTTAGAGATTCGTGCGCAGCTGGTATCGCGCGAGAATTTTACAGTACGCACTATAATAATACTTCTGACGTATAGTAAGGTAAGTTTGCTTCGCGAGAATGGCCCCTCGCGCAGTACCCCGTGAAGATCGTAGATTTGCCCTCCCGGTGTACGCACCGCTCGTGTGCTCTCGGGCCGCGCGGCGTCGACGATTTAATTCTCGGCGTCCTGTGGGCAACGCACGATCGCGAAGAGCACACAGGTTGCTACGGCGGCGGTAGAATTTTTTCTTCGTACTATGTATACGCGGACACGATAGGCGTCGAAATAATGACGATGTATATATATATATACCATCGATGTACCCCAGCGATCGCATGGGAAAAAAAAACAACGCGAGCCAAGCGAAGAGCATAACTCGCGTTACGATTCTTCGAAGTATTGTACGACTATTCTACGCGCGCGTCTCGCATGCGTAAACATAATGCACGCATAACGTTAACTCCCGTGGAATAAATACAGCATTTTTATATGTTGTTACATCGTACATATGTATATAGTTTGGAAAGTTGTATGTTCTTTCGATTGCACTACGCAACAGATTCGCAGGTAAATTGTAGGAACGAAGGGAATTAAAACAGAGGTTCTGATTGAAATCTACAAGAAAACGATTTTAGAATTAACAGATAGACAACAAGGATATCGTGTCAATTGTTAATTTAAATTTAAAAAAAAAGATTATTTTTTCCCAATCTTAGCTTTCATCGTAAAAAAAAAAAATGAAATCAATTTAAATTAAAAAAATTATAATAATTTAATATTCAATTTTTATTTGTTTGTTTTTTTAAATATATACATAAATACAGTAATTTATTGTTTACATATATTATAGTTCGGGAATTTTGTGACTATATACATATATAAACTTTTTCTACGCTCCGATATTACGGTAGAAAAGGTGAAGTAAACGCAACATACCTTGGCATCCATATAACTACCGGTAGGTATCCGCGAGAATCCGATGTATAACAATGCCGTGCGGCACGTAATCAAAGTACGAAGACGCTGCGCACGTCATACATCAACGGATTGAAGAATAAGCGCTGTATTATAGTTTGACTCTCAGCGCGAACTCTTTTTTTTATGGCATAGCGTAACAGAAATTGAATAGAGTCTTCGCAGTTACTACAGTTTCCTTTATTTCATTGGCATTGGCATTGCAAAAAAACATTTTCTCGATTCCAATCAAATTGTCCGAATCAATTACGTTTTTTTCTTTTTTTTTTTCCCTTCTATACGGAAGTTTTACGTATTCGTCATCGTAGTGGTCTATGCGATCAATTCTAAATCGGACAATGCCGTCACTGAGATGATCCAAACTATAATAATCCACTGTACTCGCGTTTTGCGTCGGTCCTTCGCCGCTCGAGACATTTGTTCGACATTCGTTTCGCTGTACGGATTACCGATAACGACTTTACGATCGCGACGCGTCAGCTATATCACGATTTACTATTTCATTTATATCGATATATATACATATATAGATAGTTTTTTTTTGTGTTCGCGACGGTTGGAACGTTTGCGATGTATAGTCCATTGTAAGCGAACGTGAAGGATCCTCTTATTTGCGAATGTGAGATATTCCGATCCGTACATCCGGACGTTCGGTATGGATACCCCGATAGTCCGAGAGCGGTTTTCGAACGTTGAAGTATCCTCTCCTCTCGGGTGTCCGGAAGGTCTCGATGATGGGATATGAAGGACTCTGTCGCGACGGGTTTTCGGACAGAGACAGGAAGTGGGACTCGACTCGTGGTAATGAGAAAGAGGAATGAGAGGAACGGAAAGTACAGAACACAAAGGGAATGGGAAGCCAGTGGCGCGCGTATGTCGGTAGTATAGGTATTGGTAGGTGAGACCAGGAGAGGTGAGAGCACACATACTGTCGGACAGAACCGACAACGAAGTAAGTCGACCACGAAACTACATCCGCTCTTCTGTCGCCGAAGACTACTAGCAGTAGAGAGATTACCGATTCCCAAAGACCTTCTGTTTCGCTGTTCATTTTTCTTTTTTTTTTGTTTCTTCGCTTCTTTCACTTTGGTGTTCTTACCTCGAACACCTGTCATTGTCGTTTGCAAGAAGATATTTCGAAAGGCGTATTCATGAAATTACTATTGTTTAGTTTGCCGAGTGACGAAAGATCAGAGCATTTTTTTCCATTCGGGAGAACACTGTTAAAAAAATGAATTTTTATTTTTACAGTTGTTTTGCTATTATCAAAAATGTAAATTTACCGTTTTTTTTTCCCTCATTTCGTACTTCGAAGTGCTCCGAAAAAAATGTTTTATGCGAGTGACGAAAGATCGGAGCAGTTTTTCCATTCGGGAGAACACTGTTAAAAAAACGAATTTTTATTTTTACAGTTGTTTTACTATTATCAAAAATGTAAATTTGGCGTTTTTTCACTTGTTTCGTACTTCGGAGTGCTCCGAAAAAAATGTTTTATGCGTATTTAATTTTTTTTTTTTTTTTTATATATCATATATGTTTTTCATCGTGAGTTATAGTATATTACGTTAGGGATGTATTACGGTGTTTTTATGTAATGTTCGGAATTATATTTATTCACCGACGAAGCTTCGTTGGTTTAAGTAGAGGAAACACGAGGTTCCGGTGGACGAGTCGTTTTAACGCAATTCTCATAATTCCACTCACGGCGGAGAAAGGCAGATAAATGGAAATCTATTTTTTCTATCGTTTCGACGATTTTTATAACCTATATCCGACCTCGTGCGTGAAATTAATGGTCGAGTTTGCTATAGCAAATGCTATACCGGAAGTTCCCACGTTTCCATCAAACAGGAAAAGGAAGATTCTGTGACCCCGTATCGCGCAGAGCGATAAGAAAATCCGCGTAAAAGCGGCGCAATTTTCACAGGGAAACGTTTCGCGTGTTTGCGAGGAAAAAAAAAAAAAAACGATATACGGGTAACCCACTCCTCTTAAATTTCGCTATCGCGTAACTCCGCGCGAATCGGTTAATCGTTCGGTGAGAAATTCTCGATATCGCGGGTTTTGATTAATTATGACCCTATGGGAAACGGGAGCTCTCACCCGGCAGTGAACCTCTCGGCAGTATTAAAACAAAAGTGTAACAGACCGAGGGAAATCTCTTGGCTCGTTAGCATAGCCGATTAATCCAATTAATTTAGCCGCAGGTGCAACGAGACTGCAACAACGTTATTTATTCCCTCGACTGTCTGGAAACCTTCCATTCTTTAATATAACCTTCGCGTTTCTTTCTCAACAAAATTTCGTGATATTTCTATGTTTTTTTAACGGCCTATCAATTACTCAATTTTTTTTTCGTCGCGCTGACAAATCGAGTTTATTAATGATTGACATCCGCGAACTTTTCTCCGAAATAAAAAAAACCGTTCGTCAGTGAATTTTTTCGTAATTTTTTGTGTCCGAACTTCTCGGTGCACGTTAACCCTTTATTACGAAAAAAAAAAAAAAAAAAGTTTAAAACTTTTTTTTTTTACGATTGTTCGAAAGTTCCATCATTTCGTATATAGCGCGTGTCTTAATTCATAAATTAATAATTAATCAATGAAGACATTAGCGCGAATAGACGCTCCGTACGTGCGACTCAGCCAAAGTTCCCCGAAGCAAAGTTTCCACGCCGCGCGGTTGGTGTGTATGTCTCGGGAGACGGTGAGGCGGATCGTCGTACTTACAGTCGTCGAAGGAACGGCAGACGGCGAACGGTCCGCGTAGCATAGTGGGACGTACGGGTAGAAGGGACGGTTGGGAGGACGCGAGGGGAATAACAGCCAGGCGTATACGATCGCGGAGCAGCGCGTTTGTTTCGTCTCTCTTTCACTCGCGTAGCCCGTTCCGCTGCCGTTGGCTGCTCGGTTGGTGGAGGCGCTTCGTATATACACTGTATATACGAGGTCTACTGGTGCGCGGCACCGAACCTTCTCAGCGGCAGGCCTCTCAGTACCGCTTCTGCACTCCTGCGTGCTACTCGGCGAAGGCTCTCACACGAGTGAGCATTAAGCATAAGTGCCCGAGCAACGCGATCGAGAACTCGCGACGACAAAACGGTTAAATTATCATACTAATTTCCATAACATCGCGTATGCGAGTGACGAAAAAAAAAAAAAAAAAACACACGACGATACAAAACAATCGTAAATAATAACAATGATAACAATGTTAGTAACGAAAAAACAAAGTACCGCGGAAAGTTTTGCACGTGTGCGTTAAAACGTGCGCACGCGAGAGAGTTTCACGGTAGTAAAAGGAGAGATAGAGGGACTTGCGACGTATAAACACTTTCTATTTTGACCTCGGGACTCCGCAACGGGGGAAAAAGAGAGAAGAAGAAACTTCCAACACAGTGAAAGAGACGGGGACGGACGTATAAAGGATATATATTTTCGTGCGTGGGAGGTTTAAGCAAATATCTGAATAATTTTCTCGAACGAGAGAACTCACGTTCTCGCTTTATGGTATACGTATATCAGCCAAAAGCTTTTCCCCGCTTTGCATGACAAACTCGACGACACTTATTCGCGTGTTCTCGACACCGAAAAAGTTGAAACGAATAAAGAAACAACAAAAAAATAACGCCAAAGTTCATCCCAAAGTGTTTGAGGTTATAAATCGCGAGCGAAAACATCGCGAAGCGTTCTTTACGACAATGACAAAGTTGGTGAACGCGACGATTGTTATCGTGAAAAAATCGTCGATTTCAGACAGCAGTGAAATTAAAGTTCGCGACGATTATTCGTGAAAAAATTGAAAAAAAAAAAATTACGCGAGTTTGAGTTATTTTCGAGGGGTTTTTAGTGCGAAGATATTGAATATTTTTGGCAAGCGAATAATTTTCGCGTTCGGAACGGATAGACACATCGGCGGAAGGCATCCGTGCAACGAATCCCGAGGCTCTCTAGTCGGGCTTCCAAGAATCTCCGAAGAACCCTCTCCCCGTTGCAACACGAGAGAGCGAGCGAGAAATAAGACGTTTAAGTTCGATCGCGTTTTCCTCGCGTGCGGTTCAGTCGAGTTGTGTTCCCGCGTCTAAATACTTCGAGTGCGCGACGAACGATTTCGTGACTCGATGACGGTGAATTAGCATTTTTGGTGTGTGGAAAATTAAAATATTTTCGAAAGGGCAAAAACAAACGGGCGAAAGGGGGACGGAGAGGTCTAAGCGCGCGAAGAAACGAACCGGAGAGTTCGGTGGCATCGCGCTCGCTGCGGTTCCCGGGTTATATTTACGTTCACCGACGAGAAGGAGAAGATCACGAAGAGAGTTCTCTCACCTTCAGCCACGGGACGTGATCTCGTCTCGGCGTGAGAAAGGCACGTCGTTTCTGCTTTCCAAAGAGACGCCTTAAATTTTTCTCAAACTGCCAAATTCGAAGAAACTTCGATCTTTTTTTTATTCGAAGTATTTTTTTTTTTTTTTTCGATGGCGATCAGAATGCAACGCGTACGATTTCCGGTCGCGTATTGCGCGAAAAAAACGCTATAGTAATCGGAGAATTAATCATAAAGAAAAAAAAACGCTGAGTTACGAATTCGATAACTTATCTTCGGAGTTTTTTTTTATCTTTATTAATTCGACGGTGCGACGTGCGCGAGTGATCGCGCAGCTGTCATGATGGGTGTATTGAGGTGGAGGCACGATCTTAGATCGGATGCCGGACAACAACAACAGCAGCAGCAGCAGCAGCAGAGAAGCGCGGGACAGTCGCACACTAACACACTTACTAAATTAGTCACACAGGTGAGATGAGAAATTTAAAGGGATATGTTATATATATATTTCGTTGATACCATCAGTCGTTATTTTGGCTGTTTAAAAAATAATATTTATTACATTAATAAATGTAATAAAAAATACACATTTTTTTTTTTTTTTTTCGTAAAAATCCAAAAGTTATATTTGTTTATTTTCATGATTTTCACTTGTATTTTGTTTACAACAACAAAGTTACATGACGCTTTTCCGAAATATTCCGTGAATTCTCGAAAATATGAAATATTTCGAAAATTACGAAACAGCAACGATTGCGCAGATACAAAACTGCCAAAGGGCGATAATTTCGATATAATTTATGAATAATGGCGATTTGCCATTTGGAAACTCGCGATATCGACGCGCCAAAAACTCCACGCAACGCGTGTCACAATTGACTTTAATAAATGGATTTGTTTATCGAAAAGCTTCGAGAAATATTTAACAAATATTTCGGAATGTTTCGCCGCGAAATTATCCGCGTTTGCGTCATTCGCGTCCTTATAAAGTTAGACAGCGTATAAAAGCCTTTGTGATGGTATGTACCTTATACCTCTCCGCGCACCTACCGTCAACGGCAGAGGAGGCATAGCAATTTTTCTCGTGACCGTTACTTCGTCTTTCCATCGTCGCTCGTCATTTCTATCGTTGCCTCGTCTTCTGCTGTACCTTTGGCTCTCTTCTCAACCCCAGGAATTTCCCCATTTTCTCGTGACCATAAAACTCTTGCGACACGTTCCGTCCGTTTAAAAGCATCTCGTCGTTTCTCGTCGGAGAAAAGTAGTTCGATGTTTCGTATTTTTTTTTTTTTTTTCGATTTAATACAATTCGAATGTCCGCAAAATCTCTTCTCTGTACTACATAAAATCCTGTCGCTTCGATATACTGGCACGAGGCCATTCGTCTTCTTTTACCTGGCGAACGAGAAACTCGAACACGACAGCCAAATAAGCGCTTCGCGCTATAAAAATCTGGGGTGTCCCGATGGTTTCTCGTTTCGATTCTACGCTCGTTCGCTCCACTCGATGACTTTTTACACGCGCGCGAACACGTACGCAAACACACACACACACGTGAGAGCCGACATCTTTAACTCCAAAGTCCTACTTTCTCGTGACTACCGGTCTACTAGTACACCTGAGTCTCTCCTATAAAAATGTATGATTGGTTTCTACGATTTATTTATCCTAACCTCGTCTACGATCATTAATATCGATTCTCGTCTTCTCGGATCGAAAAAAACACTGAAAATATAATTAAAGTTATGTAAAACTCAAATAACTATACTTATTGTTAATTATGATCGAAGAATCGATCAAATAAATAAATAAATAATTAATCGAATTTTTTTTTGCGATCTTTTTACACAGAAATACTAAAAATATATCTAAAGCTCTTATTTTTATTTTTTCTTTCATTTTAAATATTTTACTCCGAAAATAAATAAATTAATCAATAAGTCATTGGCTTCACAATTGGTTCCAATTTCTCTAAATAAATCCATTAGCAATATTTGCCGTTGATTCGCGGAGAATACGCGAAGATATTTCGAGACCGGGGCGGGGGGGGGGGGGGAGAAGAGCGAAAAGAGACGAGAGATTCAACTCCCATGTGTCTCGGTCGGCTCTCGTTCGTGGCGATTGAAACGATTGAAGAGATTTAAACGACCGTTAGTCGTCGAGAGCGCGTGCCAGTAGAATGAAGCCGAACGATGTATATACATACACTTCGATCGAGAATCTCGACTGTCTCTTTGCAGAGCACGAAGGCAACTCGTAGTCTCTTTCGATTGCCACCAGTGTGATGGAACTTAACGAGAGAAGCAAAAAACCTCTGTGAACGGAACTATCTTTTGCTCGTTCGTTTTGTTTTTCCTTCTCTATAAGCCAATGATTCATCCTCCGAGGGAAGCTTCGAGGCACGCATTCGTGTCACGCGCTCTTGTCGTTGAATCAACGAACGAGCGTCAAAGATCTTTTGCTTTGGATAAAACTGAAGGAGTGTACGAATTTACCACGTATAACGTCCGCTTTGTATATATATATGTATTTTATACACACAGTGTGTATATATATATGTATATATATAGTATAGATGTATATAAGGGTTTAATAGAACTTGCGAACACGAATAGAGCAGAGAGAGGGACTTATCGATCGACTCCTTGTGATTCATCGTTCCCTAAACTTGAGGCCTCTCCGCGTCATCGACAACTCTTCTATACTCATAGCCTCAGACTCTCACTCGCTACACAGCGATAAAGTTGACGAAGGACACGCACGCGATCTTTTTTTTTTTTTTTTTTTTTACGATCGCGATGTATATACTTAGAGCCTTATATCTGGAGCAAACTGTATATACATCATACCGTTTCATTTGCATATTATCAGACTGATGAATTTCACACGTCGCACTGTCCTCTTCCAGAGACGGTGAAAATAAATTAAAAATAAAAAGAATGTCGAAGATAAATATTCCGCGCGATGAGGTAAAATATCGTGTGACTATCTTTTTTTTTTTTTTTCGTGGTACTTTAATTCGAAACTTTGAGACGCAAAAAGAATCGGACAGATGTTTTGGGGTTTTATATTTAGTCGGCTGAATTCTGATTTATGGCAATGGGAAAAAAAGTTTTTTTTGTGTTTACAGCAAAATCCGTGCTTTTCTAATTATTTTATTATGTTTTATCCATATTACGAGTAATATAAACAAAAATATTTTTTTGTTAATATAAAATCGTATTATGAAAAAAAAAAAAAAAAAAAATGTACGGCGCACGGACCAAAAACGTGCGTCGAAGATTTTTAGAGTTATTCTTTGAGAAATTTCGGTGAAATAATGGAATTCCCCCTAAACTGCTCGCTTCCCTTTTCTTGCGGCAGACATACCGGCATTTCTGTCTGTTTATCGCTCGTCGGCAACTGCCAGCGGGATTATGTGATCCTAACGCATAGCAACTCGTTGTACTTTCGGTTAGAATGAACTAATTCCAGGTGCAAAACGTGAAACTTCGTCGGCGCGCTCCCCCTTTCCTCTTCGATGTACGAGTGCACCTGGCGGACTTCGGTTTCCGCAGTGGGGATCATCTACACACTAACGTTGTAAACTAAATAATACGGGGGACAAGAAAATCGATATTTTAGACTGCGAAATATAGCAGATAATTGAGTCGCCCACGTATATGAGAAAAACCGTTTTGTGCCGAAACTCGATTTCGATACGCGCATTTATTTATTCATTATTTGTCGATCTTTTTGATAGCCGCCATATCGGAGCGTTTCGCGCGCTCCAAAACATTTTTTGCAAGAATTTTGAAGAAAAAAAAAAAAAAACGAGAGTTTATCGTGTTTTACGTGAAAAACTATATAAGAAGTAGAAGACTTCGTGGAGTTACAAAATTGTTTTTATTTCCTCTGCAGGGAAATAAAAACTTGAAAAATGTGCGATAGAGGGGGCGGCGGACCCTTCGAAGACGAATCAAATATTCATTTTTTTCCCCAAAGTCAATCTGCACATAGATCACAGCAAAAAAACTTTTTTCTTCATTTCAAGCGAATAAATCGAAAAAAAAAAAAATACTTGAAATTATTTCGATCAATTTCCGGTCATTATTATTTTTATTTAGATAAGAGGGGATATCTGCAGGATACGAAAGATTATTATAAAAATTCGGCACAAAGGATAAAAAAAATATCGCTTGCAATCTGAAGTTATCAATCCCTATAATAAAATGAATTACGCGGGTAGTGTGAGCCGTGAAATTATCGATTGGAATCTTGAGTCGTGCGATAAGACTGTCGACAATAATAACTTCGTCAATGACACGAGACAAGAATATCTCGTTGATTCCCGTGGAAGCAATGGATCAGCCGCAAGCTGAACGTTATTGGCCAATCGTAGTCGCGCTCGTTGCTCCAATTTTGCGGGTCATACGGAAGGCGCTAACAAAATAAAAAAATAAAGAAACGTAATGGAAGACAACATAGCAATCCACACTCTGCCGATAGTAAATAGAGAGATAGTTACGCAGAGTGTGTCCACCGTAATTGAGTAGCTTTTGGAGGGATGGGAGTGGGGGAAGGGGGGCCACCCATAGCGACACGAGATTAGGCCATCCACTTCGCGTCTTTCTTCGTCTTCTCTTTGCCTTTTTTTCACCCTAAAAATACATATCCGTATCCTTACACTCGAATAAACCATCGCATCCAGCACTCTCGTTTTTTTTCTCCCCGCGAAGAGCTCCGGAATAGATAGAAGAGATCCAACTAACATACAAGGTCGTAGCTCTCGAAACTTGCGTCTCCTCCCTCCCCTTCCAAATTCGTTATCCGCCTCGAGAGCAAAGAAAAATAGGAGATAAATGAGCCGCGAGTGGTATACAGTCGAGTCACGAGTTAATGAAAAAACTTTTCGATCGATGATACATATACCTCGGCGTTGTGCAGAGAAAACAATTGTTCTCCGATACTCAAAAAAAAAAAAAAAAAAAAAGTTCTACTCCCGTTTTCGATCTTAAAAAAAAAAGATCGTTCGATCGCACGTAACGAACGAGAGAAATAAAAAACGAGGTCCCGACCTTGCGATTGCATTAAAAATTCATAAACAATAAATAATGTAGAAGCGAAATTCATTCGTTACTGCACAACGCCGTGACCCTCTTATTATACGTGATGACTTTGTATTCGATCGTACAAGTGACGACGATGACGACACTTCCGAATTCGGACAGAGCGCACGAGACACGTTCGAGGGAATTCTTGTCCTGTAATTTTATCGATTCATCGGAGTAGATCACGATATTCTATGCTTGACCAGCGCACAAACGACGGAGATAGACGGAATCTCTAGGACACGAGACGACGAAAAGAGATTCTCTATACTGGGCGTATATACGTGTATATATATCGTCGTGTCCATCGTCTTTCGCCGTCCGCGGAGTCTAACAACGTCCGGGAACTCTCGTCGTCTCACTCGCGCCCGCGTCAATTTCATTCTCGGCACACCTTCGACGTATACGGACGTGTACATGGGCGCGTCCAACAATGCCAGTACTGAATTATTCATTCCCACGAGAGTCAGCGACTCCCCGGTACCCTCTTGTCTTCCACTCTTCTCTTTCTCTAACACTCTCTCCCCTCCGTTTCCTTCGCGATATTCCACTAGTTTATTGCGACTGGCAGAAAATCTTTTTTTTTTTCTTTTTTTTTCCCCCCACTTTATTCTTTCTGTCTCGCGGCAATTCAATTTATCCATCAACCGTTGAATCAGCGCTACCGACAGAGATTTGTGTATTCTATTCGATTCATCTTATCTCGTGGTTTATCAAAGTCAATTATATATTAAATTAATAAACAGTTCGTTAGCCAAGTATGCGCGGGTCGTGAAGCGAAACGCCTATGAATGCTCGTTTCCTCCCTTTTTTTTATTATCCTTTGCGGTCTCGAGACGCTTTTGCGAGAACACCAAACGGTATAGTTTCTGATTTTTTTTATTTTATGAGTAGAATTTTTTTTTTTTTTATGTAATGTGTTATTTTATATACATTATTTCGTAATGCATGAAAATTTCGAAAAACGGAGTAAGAAAATCTGTAAATAATATTTTATGCAACCAAACAAAAATTTGCTGTTTTGATCGATCGTTTATCGGCTTGTAATCGATTTAATAACATTGGATTGATAATATCAATTTTCATCGAATTCGTATTTATGAAATACATTTAAAAAAATGACGATTAATCATAGCAGATTAAAACTGCAGTGAAAAAATATCAATTTTTCCACTTCGATGTTTTTAAATTTCTAATATTCTTCGTATATCAGCGTATCAAAATAAGAAAATGACACAACCCACAATCGTTAAACCCACGCGTAATTATTTCTTTACTTTCGGCGATCGCCCCAAACTATACATTATCTCATTCAACAACTTCTCTCTATCTATATCCATTATCTTTTCATCGAAGATTGATGTATCCGAAGTCCCGAGCTTTGTCGGCATTGCCATGGAGAGTTGTAGCAAAATCTACCGCCGCAGTATTCGCAAAGCATTCGAACTCGCGATTCCGTGGAGAATTCAACGGTGCTATGACCACGTCGAGAAAGAAACCTCTCGATGGTTACGTAGGTTGAAGGAGATTTTTGCTCGTGGAAAAGGTAATCGTAATAACGGGGCCCCCAGAGCTCGACGGCGTAACTAAATGCCAAGAGTGACCCGTTACTATCGTTCTCCCATTCGCCTCCTTCCCTTTGTCCCTCGTATTCCCCTTATTCGCGTGTTTAGATTCATCAATTCCTTCAATCGCTGCTACAAAAGCTCGCATACCGAACACACGCCACTCGATCCCGGAACGAGCTGTTACCCTATTTTCTCGTTATCCGAAGTGTATTTCCTCTAATTTCGAGAATGGAGCAAACCTCACCGTTTTGGTGAATCACAACCAACGGAGTTCGGAAAATCTTGAAGTGATTTGGCGCGTAGAAGAAAATGGGGCACAATGGCCACAGAGGCAAAACAGGCATTTTTTGTTCAATATTAATCACAATTTTTATCAAATAATATTTACAAACTGCAAATCGAAAAAAAAAAAAAAATTAGTTAATTTTTAAAAAAATTTAATTTTAATTTTAATTAAAAAAAAAATAACAATAATACAAATGTAATAACAATAACATTGCTATTATTTTTTTATTTGCAATTTGCAAATATTATTACGTGATAAAAGTTTTGAGGTTAAATTTGAACGAAAATTGCTCGTTTTGCTCCTCTCTTTCCGATAACAAGCTGAAGTAAACGAAGGAGGAGTGAGAGATGCAAAGATCCAAAGATACCGAAACTATCGGCCCTAAAGTTTCTCCTATCTCCAGTTTGTTAGACTCTGGAGAAACGTAAAAAAGAATGAAGACGTTTTCAGGATGATTCGAGAGCCGATACAGTATAATAGGAAACTCGAGACGGCTACTCTGTTATTCTTTCTTTCATCCGCACTGCTTCTGCTGCTTCTTCTTCGAGAGTTAACATTATTGCGGCAGCAAATCTTATGCTCTCTTTCATCGTCGACGAGGGGAATCACAGGTTTTCCAGCGGAATTACTCCCGAGATTTCTTAACAGTAATTCGAATCATCGAAGCGAAAGATACATATATATACACACATTCATAGCAATTGCTATCCGCTCATTATATCAATATTTCTCGTCTCTCATTCAATTTTTTTACACCATCTTTTCCTTCATTTCATAGCTGTATTTTCCCCGCTGAGCTTCGGAAAATCTCCGAGTTCTCAGATAATCGTTGTCATTGTCTACCAACAAATGTATCTTTTTTATTTTACTTTTTTCCTCTTCAACTATCTTTCCCTCCATTTCGTAGATGTGTTCTCTCTTACGTAGCTGCAGAAGTCCGCGAGACTTCTTACATAATCGTTTGTGTCGTCGCCTCTCAAGTTTTATTTATCGCTTTGTGGTTTCTTTTTTCTTTTTTTCTTATTTTCCCCTCTCTACGTCTTTTATATCTCGTATTCCACTTTTCGCGAAACTCCTTTCTCCTTCCCTCGCGCTTCTTGCATTCGTTCATCCGCTATACATATCTCTCGTTCCCTCGGGCAACCAACGGACCTGATGTATGTACATACGAATAGGAAACACGAGGAAAGAGGGGGAGGAGAGTAACGTTGCCGAGAGACTATGGGGACACGCAGCAACGAGAGACGAAGATCGGCGGGTAGAACAGAAGAGAAGAGCGTAGCGTCTCGGGTGTATAGTTTGCGTTTGCCTAGGGTCGCGCGAACATAATACTGGAAAGACCTGAAACAGCGACGGCTCTCTCGAGCGAACGAGCCGTCGTATGCATACAAACCCTACGACGGTTTGTCAAGGGTTAAAAAGAATCTCGTCGTCTCGTTCTCCCATCCGGGAGTTTATCTCTCCGGGACGCTCTCTCTCAGTTTCGCTGAGTCCCGCACTTTGCGTTACTCTCCCGGTTATAGTCTGAACCTTTTCTCTCTCGTCATTTCTCCCCTAACACCCCCTCCTAACCCCTCGTTGGCTTTTTCTTTATCGCTCCAACAGCCGAACTCCAGCCTCGAGGATCGGGCATCGGCATCTCTTCTCTTTTCGTCGCATCATTCGTCGCACACGCTTGACTCTCGTTTCGCTTTTCTTTTCTCGTTCCATCCCCCGCCCCTCTGTCGCCAGTTGCGCGTTATTAATACTCCGAGCTTTGCAGCCTCTCTTCTTCACTCTCGCGCCACGTGAAGATTTTTCTTTAGGTGGCCCCAGTGTGTCTCGCCGTTTTGGTCTTCAGCCGCTCGTTGACTGAATGGCTGCGAAAATTCAGGCAATGAGTGTCCGGATAAACGACGGATTTAATCGTTGGTTGGTCTACTAGAATTTCGTTGATCATTCGAAACTCAAAAAAATATAAATAAATAAATGAGATTTGTTAAGTAATTAATGATAAATAAAAACTTATTAGCATCCTTCCAATTTAAATCCATTTTTTTTTAAATGTAATCAAATAAAAAAAGAATTTTTGTATTTTTTTATTGAATCATTTAATTTAAAGTTCATTAAAAAAATACAGCAATTCGTATTAAATTTTTTTTTCATTCATTTTTTATAAAAAAAAAAGTATTAAAATTAAAACCTCTTTAATAATCTTTTATATATTATCAATTATTTAATCAGTTTTATCTGTCTTTTTAAATGAAAAATTGACATTGAAACGAGTAATCAGAGTGACTCCCATTACCTTCAAATTTTATTCGTCGTTTCCTGCTTATCTTACTGCAGGTTTATTTTTTTTTAATTCTCTCTCTTGCGCTCATTCGCCCTTCCGTCGGTTTCCGACATCCCTCGGTTGCGCGCATTGACTCTCTTTTGGTATCTCACCCTAGTATTACGCTCCCCAACCCCTCAACATTGTCGGTCGCATTTCCTCTCGTTCGTCTCTCTATCAACCCTCCAGCGTACGCACACACCCCTTCCGACAACGTTGGCGCTGCAACGAGGAAGCAGTCCCCGCGGATCATTCAACGCAATACCCCGTCCAGACTGCGTTGGTTTCATGAAAAGAAAAAAAAAAAAAAAAAAGATATATGAATTTTTCTCTTCCACTCGTTTCCCCGACTCGTTCTTCTCTTCCTGTTTGAAACTCTTTTTTTTCCTCCGTTTTCTTCGTTTTCTCGTCCGTTCGTACGGGATTATTGAATTCAGGGGGTTGATAGAGTCGGAACGGCCCCGAGAACGGCCCATCGGTTTTTATTTTTGTTTCATTTCGTTTTTTTTTTTTCGACTTTCTCTCGTCTATCTGCTTCGTACATATAGACATATATATATATTTTTTTTCTTGCCAATTTCCTCGCGGACTTCCCGAGACCGGGAGGGGCGATTATTAAATCCAATTGTGACCGACGTATATTTTTCTCGTCTGCGCGGACCAATATCGCCTTGCATCGTCTCTTTGCTACAGTCGATACTGGTTTTTCTTTTTTTTTTTTTATGATAAAATTTTTATCTTTATTCCCATAACTCCCGCACGTTCGGTTCGTCTCGTTTTCGTCGTCTCTGCCCTCTCGTTTCGGACGTTCCCGCCGCCACTGTCTCTGCCTATTCTATGTATATCCTGAAATTTGAGAAGGATATAGCAGGGGAAAGATAAGCCTTGAAAACGGTGGTCGAGGGAGTAGCTAACGTCTGTCCGCATGACGTACCCACCACCTGCCTGCTTCTCGTTCCTCTTTCTTCTCGACGAATATATGGATTCCACTCTCTCTTCAACAGAATTCTCTATCTGTCCACGTAATCCTCGAGAGTTCACTTTAGATACCTGAAAAATAATAACCTTCCTTCGTGGAACCCACAGGGAGCAAAAGAGGACACAGGTCAAAGGTCCTTTTTGGCAAAGTCCCATCCGTGAGTCACAAGGAAAAGAAAATAAGAAAATTGGATATATTTAGTTCTCGCAAAATCTATACATAAATACATTGAAAATCAATTATTTTAACCAATCTGGTAGTCTACTGAAAAAAAAACACATCTTCAATGATATTTTTAAAAAATGGAGTTAAAAATAGCAGTTAATTTTCGTAATTAATTAAATTCTCATATCTGCTCATTTGAAAAATACGAAAATTTGTATTACATTTTCGTATTCTCGATATTTATTTTTCAAGCATTCTTATTAAATTCAAACCCATTTCCCCTATTTGCCATTTTCATTGATCGTAAGTTTACTCTGGAAAAAAAAAAAAAAAAACGGTTTCAACGATATTTTTCAAACGAAAGTAAAAATAGAAGGAAGATTTCGTAATTGAAGTCTCAAATTTGCGAGACGAGTTGTCGAAGAAATAAAAAAAAAACAAGCGGGAGTCTGAAAGTCCGGATCTTCTTTAGCGCGTCCGATTGAGCTTCGTGGTTGTCGTCTTTTCTCATCCTCCTCGTCGTTTCCTAACGCCCACATAGCCTACCAGTCGATGAGTCACTTCGTGCACACAGTTCTTCGCTTCGGAACACTCTTACGCTCGGGTTCGTCTGCTACACTCGTCGTCCTCTTCGCTTCTTCCTTCGCGAGGCTCAAGGACCGAGGGACACAGATATATACATAGAGAATATCGAGATAGGCGATCCAGAATCTCGCAATCTCCTATACGGCTCCCATTCACTGGGATATCTCGAAGGAAAACGTATACCGAACAAACGGGTGACGTTTCAGGGGGTTCGATAGTCTTCTCCCTCCACTCGATAGGGATAATTCCGGGATGTCGACGAGCTTCTTTGCCAGCAGTCGCGACAATGGCGAATTGCGTGGGTTGTTATTCGACGATAGATTGACAAATCGATAGGAAACAGCAGATTCGGCTCTAATTTAAGAATCTTCGCTATATATCAACGTTAAATGTTGTTTCTGCGTACGATTTCAAAGCGCCTTGTAGTTGAAATTATAGGAATATCAAATTGAGAGAACATCAAGTAATTTTGAAAAAAATCATTAACCAATTTTTTTTTTTTTTCGTAGGCAAATTTTTCTATGTACAAATATATCTAAAATTGGGAATAAGAATTCATTTTCGTAACGCATTGAAAAAAAAGGTATATAATTTAATTTTTTTTCTAATGCTTCCACGGTACATTTTTTTTTTTTTTCATACAACAATTTCTAACATTGAGAAATAACGAAAGTTTGTTTTCTATGCTTCGAAGGTCTTACGCGATTCCTTTGAGAGCGTATTGAGACGCTATAATAAGAACCGATAATGCTTGTGTCATGTCGCGGCTCTTAGCTAGCGACGAGGCGTCTCAATATTTGCCCGCGAGGCTTCGCAATATACAACGTCGTGTCGAGTATATTATCCCGCTGCCTCTTGGAAGAAAATGAATTGCTCTACTCACGAAGGCTATCCGGAGTGCTCGAGTGAGAGAGCCAGCGCGGCGCCTTTATTATATACCGTGTGTGCCTCTCATATCGCCGCAAAGAATTGAAATCGCCGGGGCGTTTATATATAGGCGCCAGAAAAAAAAAAAAAAAAAAAAAAAAAAATTATTGGATAGAGACATTATATGTATTTTCGGTGTATATAATAATAATAACCTGCGTAGATAGAGATCCGAGCCGATTATGTCGTAAATCTTCGATTAAATCAATTTTCTTCCGTTATTATTATTTTTTTTACGCCAACAACAATAACCGCTCTATCGCTTCGAGAAGTGAACGTTTATTCTTTACGATGCCTGGCTTCGCGCCCGAGACGCTCGCGTAAACTTCCCCGAGTTCGTCTAAATATTTGCCTCAAGAGCGATAAAACAAGAAACTAATGAATTACTCGACACGACAGAGCATTCTTATTGCTCGATTCGCGACATTCGCAGCGCGCCCAGAAAAAAAAGAACGCAATTGTATTTTACCGCGAAAAATGAACGGCGGTGCAGTCATTACGCGGATTTTTTCTGTGTTTACGAAACTTTTCCTTGCGAAACATCGTCGTGCGCGTCTTTAAGGTAAATCAATTACGTTTCATCTCTGAATTATTGACGCGAAAGTGCTGAAGGAGAGTCGACGAGAGTTCGCCATCGTCGTTTCGAAACTTTCCCTCAACGATTCGACGAGATCAATTATTTAGAAAATCCTTTCCAAGTCTTTACCTGAGAGACTGCGAAGTTTAGATACACGATTTCGATGCACCAGGGTACAGGAGTGTCTTTCGCGTACCTTTAATACATTTCGCTCCGAGCGCATTTCGTATTTTTCAACGGGCGACGGGGGGAGGATCGCGCGTCGGTAGTCTCGAGTGTTTAAATATTTGTGTTGCGATTAAAGTGTCTTCTGTTGCCACGCGTACGAGAATACATTATCAGCAGAAGAAGCATCATAAATTGGCTCATCCAAATTTAATGCTATTTTTCTTTTTTTTTTACTAATGTATCAGTTATTCCAGAGAAATGTAAAGAAATGTAGAAAATCTGATGAAAACGAACATTTCCTTATTTTCTTTTCCGACAATATTAAGAACGATTATAAGTTTCTTTTTATATTATAAACTAAATTATATTTTTCTTGTATACGGATTTTTTTGCATTTTTGTTCCATTATATTTTTATATTTGATTCAATTATTAATTAATTCATTTGTTCATTTGAGTAATCGATTATGTCGAGACTTTTAGTCCGCAATTTTTTTATTTATCGTTTAACAATAAAAAAAATATTAATTATATCGAATGTGTTAATTCTTCGTCGCAAAATTATAATAAAATCCGTTCAATAAATAAATATAATCACTAAAATAACAACATTAATGTTATTTTTCTGATTACATTCACATACTTCTCGTTACACAAAAATGTATAACATAAATTCGCGACGAAAAATCGACACATCCGACAAATAAATTTTTTAAAATATTTTAAACGATAAATAAAAAATTACCTATTGAAAGTCTCGAGATCATGTTAATTGGACTATTTTTTTCTTATTGAAGACTAGAAAAGAGGAAATAAAAAATTTCTCCAATTTGTGAATCGCTCTGTACTCGCAGTGGCCTCGTCTTACGTATCCTGCAATAAATTCTCGTGCGGTAGGTCGCGTTATAACGCTCTAAGGGACTTCTTTTCTCCCTCGTCCTCTGTGCAGCCAAAAGCCCAAGGTCGCTTAATTTTCTCTTTCGCGACTGTGGCTTTTCCGCGAAGAGTGAAATAATGAATAAACCGCGCGTAGAGCTATAGGCCGAAAGAGGAAAAAAAAAAAGGAGCTTCAGCTGTCGAGACGAGAAGCGAAGAGTTCTCGAGTCTTTCCGGAGGTGGTTGGGAAAGAGCTTTCTGCCTCGAATTACCGGGCGACGAGGGAGGGTTATACGCTTGAAAAATTCAAAATTTCCCAAGATGCACAGCTCGAGAAATGCAGTTCTTCAGCTACGTGTCTTTCAGAGAAATCCTTAGCGTGCAAAGTTGGATTTTCGTCTTCGAATTTAGTAGTTTTCCCTTCTCTGTTCATTCACTAATTTAAGTGCTTCTAAATTCGAGAGGAGGCTGTAGAACGGACAGAGATGAAACGAGCGTCAAGTAAAAAAAAAAAAAAAAATAAATCAACAAGACTAAAAAAAAAAGGAAAATCGTGAAAGACGCGTTCACAGTGAGACCCGAAGTATCTCCGCTGCCGCGAGTTTCTCTCACCGCCAAATATAACTATTCCACGAGGCTCTCCGCTCGGTGCAACGTTTCAGGAAGCGCGCGCGTCCCAACGAGGGCGCCGGGGTTAGTTTAGCCCCGCGATAGGCTCGGTGTAGAAAATAAAAAGTCGTAAACGTCCTCCACCCGGTTCGATCTCTGATATATTATTTTTAGATCCGAGAGAAACGAAGAGATGGCCGCGGAAACGAGAGCAAATGAATTGGTGCTTCGGAGTCTCTAATTGTAGAAATGAAGTCACACAGTCGTTGCGGCTGCATTCCGGAGAAGACATTTATCGTATTGTCGTACACTCGAAGCGCGTATTGCTGCGATTGGTTAAGAAAATTTCAATTTTTTTTTATCACGACAAATTTTTATGCAACGGTCACGTTTTGGAGTTATTGCGATATCAGAAGTGCACAACGAAAAAAAAAAAAAATCGCCGGTTTCCCCAACGGGATCGTTAATCAATTAGTTGGTTTTGTTATGCAATTAATTTCTTAATAAATATATTAACAGTTAATTAATTCATTAATTGATCGAGTCGATAATTGATTGAGTTATACAAACAATTAATTACAGTGTGAAAAATTATAAATTTGGGCGACAAGACTTTAGCTATTTTAGCGAATTGTTTTGCGTGTCCAGCAAAGTTCTTGTTGTTCCAAGTAATTATTTCTCGCAGTTTGTTTGAACCAACGATCGATTCAGCTAATCAATTATTTGGTTTAGTCAATCTATAAATTGATCGAAGTATATGTAACCATAAAATTGGTCGAAGGATTCATTTTTCATCGGCTAAATTCGTATATAACGACCGTAGGTCTTCCAAATGTTCCAACGATCGTCGATATATTTTTGGTGTATTCTCGGGTGGTGGTTGTTAGAGCAGCGTACCACCTGCTGAAAAACGGCCATATGCCTCGTGTATACCAGTGCGTATTATTAACGTGCGTTTGCTGACGGCAACCCCGCAGGACCTGCTGCGGGTCCAGCGTGGAAAATCCATACGAAACTCGTTAAACTTACACCTGCTCCGTGGGACCAAACGAGAACTTCGAGCCTCGAGGCCACAGCTTAAATAATCCATGAAAGCGTTTACGTTAATAATCTACGAACCTTTACGAAATGACATGGAATTCGTTATGTTTTTGCATATATTTCACATGCCGTACAATTTCACGAATTACCATATTTTACGAAAAATTGAATTTTTTTTATATTAAAAAATATTTAAAATACTATATATTATTATATTTATTATTTACAAATATTCGATGAAAAATCTTATCGTTGATAAGACGAAAAATTATCTTATCGACATACGACTTGACTCGATCTTTATTAATTTTATTTAAAAAAATCGTGAATTAAATAATAATTTATGGCGATATATATTTTTTAAAAAAATTATTTTTTATCGTCGATCGATTTATTTATTATCGTTCATCGATGCTCATCCGTCGTTCTTTTTCTGTTTTTTTTTATCGGCAGACCTCGAGAGACGAGAGGCAACAGCAACAGTCTCAGCAACAGCATCAGCAACAAGCATCGAGTCCCGGTGCTCAGACGTTAACGCCCTCGCCTTCGCCATCACCGGTCGGCGATGCACCTCTGGGTCGCGCCCTCATGGAAGCTGCGCTACAGCAAGCTGCTAGTAACAGCGGTACAGGTGGAGGCGGTAGTTCACCGGGTAGTCAACAACAGCCACCGATGGTCGTGACACCACCGGGATACTGGGTCGATGGTACCGATCATCGGCACGCCCTCGACTCCGCTGGCAGAGCATTACTTCCGGCACAGCCGGCTTGGCAGCCCCGCATCGACCAAGATGACACGGCGAAGTGTTATCGACGATTTTTCGTCGGCAGGGTAAATTAATCTTTTTATATTTTTACATATTATTACATCGAATTATTATGAAGAACATTTTTTTTTTTACAATTTTCCAATTTACAATTATTTAATCAATTTGTTTAATTTTGTTTTTTACTTTTTACTTTAATATCAAAATATTAGGAAAAAAAATTTTTTTTTTTTGCAATTTCACTATTTCCAGTTAATTATTCAATTTGTTTGATTTTTTTTATTTCTTTATTTTTTTTTTTTTATTCAGTCAAAGTGTCAAAGTATTATGGAAAAAAAGACATTTTTTTTCTATTCTACTTGTAGAGTACGAAAATAATGAAAACAACGAGACTTAAGGTGTATCCGTTATATTTTCAGTCGAAAGTGAGATTCAGAGAGAATTTTTGAAAAATTGACGATCGGATAAAAGTCTGAAAAAAAAATCGTATAGGGTTATCGAAGATACGAAGACTATTAATTCTGTAGAATAATATTTATAGTGGTCATTAATAAAATCGAAAAAAAAAAAAAAATAAATAAACTAAACTTCTTTTTTTTTAATGAAAAAATTAATATTTTTCACACCTTATATATTGTTGAACATTTTCAGATTCTTATCTCATTGGGAAAAATTCAAAATTCTCTCATTAAAATTTCGATGTAAAAAGCAAAAATAGACGTTATCAGTTTAATCTCAAGCGAACGAGCGAAATTACCATATTGTCGTCAATACTCGTTAACTTTCTTTTCCAAACGGCGTCTCCGTCGACATTCTATATTGTTTCCTTTTCTCTAATCTCTAAATAATATGTTGTTTCTCCTCTACCTGCCGTCCTGAAAAAAGATAAAAATAGCAAAAAAAAAAGATAAATGTCTCGATAAGCTATTAAAAAGTACAAATATAGTTCATCGGTATCGTGTGTACAATCGAAAGCGAGCGGTACACCCATGTTGATCGTGGGATCCGCTAATATTTGTCGATATTGCCTAATCCCCTCCGTCGTCACCGATACGAATCTCCAGCAAAATACTTTACGTACACAAAATTCCGCGAGTTCCATACCTATGTATCTCTCAAACATTTCTACGATATCTCATCGAGCGGATCACTTAACCTATAGTCCTCGTTGCTCTTTCGTTTATTCGATATTATTACCTTAATAATCGTTTCATCATAAACCGCTTTCGCGCAACAATGCAAAACCAAACGTGCATTAGCACCGCGATAGATAGATAGATAGATCCTCCATAGGCGTGGGTTTCGCTTGATTCTCGTTACGTGATCCGCGATGTTTCGCTCGGAACTGCAAACCAACCGAACGGAGGCCCACGTTAGAAAATCTCTTCCTATCCGCAATGAAACTACAGAATGTACAGTTATCCTCGGTACTCTCTATCCTCTCCCTCTCCGCTATCTACAAGTTCCTCAAACCTCTCAACAACAATAATACCGGAATTACTGTTACTTTTATTACGCGATGTTTTATCTCCTAAGTCACACCGCGAATAATTCTCACCTTCGCGCCTGCAACAAGGCGAGAAATTGAAAAATTGATATACAAAAAATAACTACCAAGAAAAAAAAAAGAAAAGAAGAGAAAAAAAAGGAAAGAATGAGTTATATAGTACTGTAAATTTTCTTGATTATAAAATACAGCTTCGGGGACTCAGTCTCGAGACCGAAGACCGTACAACAAGTCCGGAGGTTTACGTACGCAGGAAAAGAGCACTTCGTGGCGTGGGAGTGGGAACGTTCTCATACCTACTCTATTCTTTCTCTCCTTGTATCGCGTTCTACGGCCAACGTCCGCTCGGAGTAGCAGACGTTATACACTCCTTCCTTCTTTCTATATGTATATATATATAAATCTATATATGTATATATATATATATATATCGTTTTGTTCCTTGCAGCCAAAGAACTTTGTCTCACTCCATCGCTTTGTCCCTTTTCCTCTCCGACTTGGCAGCTACGTCCGTAGACGTGCCGATCTCCCGTTCTCCTTCTTTTCTCGCTGATATTACCCGCCGCAAAAGCGAAGAGAGAGCCCCGTCTGTCTTCACAAAGACGAGACTTGAAGCCTCGAAGCACCGGCAGCAGCAGCAGCAGCAGCAGGAGCAGCAGTACGAATTTTCATTCCTCATCTCTTCCGCTTCCTTTCCGCGCTTCGATCCCAGTGGCTTTACCCGGATATGCGTGTCCTGCAACTCTCCTCTAATAATCCTTCTTTTATTCTCAAAACTTCATGCAAACCCCTCCCCTCCGTGTGTGGCTTCCTCTTCCCTCAAAGTTTTCTCTCTCTTTTCCTTTATGGAACATGAGAAATTGTCGTGATAATTCATAATGAAGCGAGTCGCTTAAATTTCATGCTAACACGAGTCCCCAAGACAGACACGAGACTTTTCGGAACAGCAGTTTTTATCTTTTTATTTCTCTTCTTTGCTTTTTTATTTTTATTCTTTTTTTCTTTCGGACGTAAAAAAAAACGTTGACGAGTTGTGCTGCGGCAAGAAAAACGTGACTGGTAGAGAACGACGATTTTTTTTTCTCTACAGCTGAGAAAAAAGAGAAAAAAGAAACTTTAACGTTGAGTAGTTTGCTCAACTGGTCGATTAATTACTTCGCTACGATTACCGAGAGGACAAAGTTACGACGACACAACGACGAGCGTCGCGGGCTTTCCTCGTGTACGCGAAGGGGTCTCAGTAGGAAACTAAGAAAAATATACGATTAAAAGACGACGGGGAAGAAGGAGAAGACGAGAGCTCCGCATACACCAGTTTATTCTCAACGAGAGAGCTTTCCGTTCTCTTTACTCCCGATATAGTATATAGTCTATAAGTATACACTACGCTTCGAAGGGTCTATATACATACGTAAAAGAAAAAAAAAAAAAAAAAAAGATATACTTCCTCGACAACTTCCGCTCTTTCCGCCCGAAATTCTCTCGAGTTACGCGGGTGATGCTTCGTCTCTCTTCCTGTGTACTCGTCTTGTAGCACACAACACCGACGAATATTTCCGGAGCTCTCGGGTTTTCACGAAATTTCGTTCGCGAAGCCCCGAGTCTCGGCATCTTTTTACATGGAAACCACTCGCCGCGAGAACTTCGAGAAAACTTTAGTTCATTTACTTTTTAACCCGAGGCACGTCTCGATCTTTTCTTTTTCGTTCTTTACAGTTTTTTCGGTGTTGTTTTTGTTTTTTTTAATCTGTTTCTTGCTCTCCTTTCTCGTTCATCGTCTTCTTCCCCCTATCAAGCAGCGATCGAGCAACGCTTCGATAACCCCTTCAAGTTTCGTCGGAGTACCATAGAACGCACACAGTCCGCAGTCATAAATACGTCGACGCGGTGCACGATAAGTTTATGGTCCTGTAGTTTCTCGCTTACCGAGCGCATAATACGCAACACAGTGGGGATTGAGAGAAAGAACGACCGGGAAAAGGAAACGAAAGATAGAGAGAGGAGAAAAGAGTTGGTTGGTGAGTGGTAAATAATGAGAAGGGAGAGCCAACGGGAGAAACCAATAAACACTCGAGCACTTATGTGCCCAATTACAAGGGAGGTAAAGAGTCAAGTTATGTTTAAATTATAATCTCGAATATGAATTCGAAAAATGGGAGAATAAATTAAAAAAAAAAAAAAAAAAAAACAGAGTTTCCACCCTTACAAGTGTAGACCAGCACTTGCCTCGTGTTTTTTAATTTTTTTTTTTATACTTTGACTTCGCTACCCTATGGTTTTTTCTCTCGCAACGATGTATCTTTCTCACTCCGCTCTTCAGCAGTAATTTATGCTCAGGGACTCCGGAGAGAAAAGAGAGCACGCGAGCGAACTTTAACGATCTGTACCCACCGTACCCCTTCCACCACCCTCCCCCCCTCCCCCTTCCATGGAAGATATTGTACACCGTGGAAGGCGCGTATATTGTATTCTATACATACGCGTGTCGTTAAACCGTCTAATTAAAAAAAAACTCGAGCGCCTCGGCTAATGGATCGCGGATAATAAACTTAACGCCGGGAATATTGCGGCTGATAAGTTACGTGAATTATTTTCTTTTTTTTTTCAATGGAATATCGGTTAACAATTATTATCAAATTATTCGCTGGAATTTTTTACGCTAAACGCAAAAAGAATAATAAATTCATGAAAATATAACATTGGAAAAAACTGAAAAAAAATTTCAATTTTTTTTTGGAGATATTTTATTGTATTAAAAAAATGGGCAATTAACAAAAAAGAAAACCATGAATATCGTAAAGATAATGAAATTAGTTGAATCAGCGTTAGAAACATTAATTATTTAATAAATCTTCTGATAATTTTTTTACGATTTTTTTCTTTCTTTTATATTGCATTAAAAAGAAGTGGGCGATTAAAAAGAATAAGACAAAGGACTGTGAACATCTTGAAGATAATGAAATTAGCCGACGCGGGTCAGGCGAGTGAATAGTGTGATAAGGCTATTCGAGACATCCGGCCAATTTTCATCACTCAATGTAACACGTCTCGGATCATTGTTTCGAATGTAATATTCTCTCAATTTTTAACAATCTTTTTCCGGTTCCTTTTCGTTATTACAAAAGCTATTATTACATCGTACTCCATATATGCGATGCGTGTCGTTAAACCGGCTAATTAAATAAAGACTCCCAGTCTCGTCTAATGCCTCGCGAATTGCTGTGATAATTTCAGTTTAAACGCTCGAAGATTTTATCGTCATATTCGCGACTTAATTGTTCCGTCTGAATTTTATTTCGAATCTCCGTCCCGGTGGACCAATTAAAGAGCGCAACTCCAGTAATTGCTCTGCGCTCGATATACTCGTTAGACTTTTTTTTTTCAACAATCTCTCTTTCCGAGTACCGTGCATATGTGTCATTGAAAAAACAAAAAGAAACATTAAAAAAATCGACAAATCTCATAAACGTAAAATCTCTCGTATGAAAAAAAAAAAAAATCGGCTGATATCTCGTCCGCAATAAAATTAGCGGCAGGACACTGCGATTCGTTATCTATCCTCAATATTAGTCGAAATACCGATCGCACAAACTTCCCTTTCGTTTTATCACCGCTGCACCAATTATAGAGTCGCTGCGCTCCATAATTGCTGCGAATTCGATATTCTCGCGTACAGTAGTAGTATTTCTTTTTTTTTTTTTTCATTTCTCGCCTCGCTCGCTCGTCCGTAATTGCATGCGCGAGCTACAGAGTCCGTTAACGCGAAGCGTGTTATTGGAACGCGGCCAGGGAGTCTTGTAGCATAGAGAATTGCGAATATATAAGTCACGTTTACGTTCTATAGCTGGAAAGAGAGTTCTATATATTTGGGTTTGGGTATCGAGAGAGAGACAGAGTGATAGGAGAGGATCGTAGAGCTCGAATTCCGCGGGGCGTTGGACTGGATGAAAATCGATCAGCGGCCTTCTCCAGTTTCGTATGCTTCGTTCAAACAAAGTTCAAGAGCCGTCCTCTCATCTTCGTCGAAACAAACGAGCGGACCAGTGTCTCTCGTCAATTAGCGTCGCTAAATCATTAATAACAATAATGATTCCCCGGGCAAAGGGATGAGATCGAGAGGGGAGGTCGGGGTAAGAGGATCCTTTGGCAGCGAGAAGCTCTAACGCGTAACATATCCTATAGATAGAATATATATGGAAAGGGGTATACGTGCCACGCCAGTAAATCTGGAGCGTCCAATTTGCCAACCTGCCAATTACTCAGTTCAGAACAAACTGATGGAGTATTATATAGCCGAACGTCCCCATAGCACATACCAATATTACGCACACGTGCATACGGCAAAAAAAATGAAATAACGTGTAATCTATATATATAAAATTGAAAAAAAAATTGTATATTGCAAAAAAAAATGTACTCGGAAATTAAAAATTCGTAACCATCGCACGTTAATGGTAAATTAAAATACCATAGCTGGTAAATTTACTAAAAATTCTTGAAACAAAAAAAAATTATATGAAATTTACAATTTTTTTTTTTAACTCGAAGACACGTTTATTTGAAATTTGTTTTACTGTTCACATATAAAAACTTTATACACCGGTATAGGGAAATATTTTTTATGTTTTGGAAGTTTTTATGCATAAATTTGTATACAAGATTTAATGTTTAATAATGAAAAAATATTAATGTCATTTTACAGTGAAATTAGAGTAAATTATCCAAAGTACAGTGTCTCTCCGGGTTTTAATATATCGCGCATTCATTTTTCATCATTTAATTTAATTTAATTTAACAATTTATGCATTAAAACTTCCAGTACCAGTATAATAAATTTTCATCAATTTTTTTTTTTTTTTGCGCTGTACAGTACGTATATTGAATCTCGAAATAGACCGGAAAAATAAGCAACTGCGATGAGATTGATAGATGAGAGAAAAAAAAAGAATAATATAATAGATGGTTACTAATATGATTTTGCCATTCGATTATTAGTTACGGTGGAATTATTTATCGTGCCGCGCGCGGGCGCGAGAGACGAGAGTTATTATGCCTGCGGAAGTGGCCGCATAGTTGCGTTTGGCTATCTCTCTTTCTCGTGTGCGTACCTCGCGGTGGTTACATGCCCGATGGTGGTTAAGTATAAACCTCGTTGCGCGTGCATGCATGCAGCTTGCGTGTACCATTGTCAACGATACCGGAGGGACTCACGGGGACTACGACGATTTTACAGTCTCGAGACTACTCCGCGTGTACCTACGTACGTACGTACGGACGTGAGTCTCTTTTCTTCGTTGATTCTGTAGGATCCGAATGGAGTTCGGTCGATAGACCTGAACCCGATGACGAAAAGTGATCCGATTGTTATATCGCTGACTCTCCGCGATCTATAAGGCCTATCGTGTACCCTATGAACTTTCTAACGTTGCATAGGCAACGCCTACGGCGATGGACTATACAAAGAATCTATTAAAATCCACCAGCAACCTTTTCGCACGATGAGTTCGTATGAACTTTACCCATTGGCCTCCTACGTTACTTAAAATCGTCTTTGACCCATTCGTTTTTCGAATGTCGTAACCGCGGAATTGAAAATTCCGGGAAAATGAACTTTACGTTGAAACGTCGTCTTCGTAAGATTTTTTTATTTCCGGCGTGTAGTATTCTGAAATGAATGTTCTTAGCGCCGCAATAGGTCGATATTTTTCAGATTCTTATCTCAATGAAAAGTAATCGAAATTCGCTCCGAATTTCCTTTTTGACTGAAAAAACAACGATACACACGGAATACAAAGCCATCGATTCAGTTTTAGCTATAAATTTTTCTTTCGATCGAATACGATAAACCGATCTTCGACCCGAACGACGAAGCAAAAAAAAAATAAATAAAAAAAATTCTGTACACACTTAACGATGATGTAATGACGATGTTGCCGACATTGTAGAAATACCGAGTGACGATATACTATGTGGAAGTCTCGAGAAGAGGATTCGAGAAATATCTTCCCGAGTCTCGTCGACGGTTTACAACGCCGAACGATCCTTTTTTCTATACTTCGCCTTGCAGCGCGCTTAGCTTTCTCGCGTTTCGATCGTAAATGGTCCCTCGAAGTTTGGTTTTTCGTATTTTTCTTTAACCCACAGAAATGAGCGCTCGAGAATTTCGTATAGTTACCTTAACTCCGTTCTTCATAAAACCGTTCTTATTCTTAATCTTCGTGTTTTTTTTTCTGTTTCTTCTCTTTGCAGGAACACGTAAACCTTGTGGGACGAGACGGCGAAAATGGTCCGGTCCTTGTCTCGATGAAAGCTGAAACCGTTGCGGGACAGGAGCACTGGCGTGTACTGCTTCGATTACGCGCCGGTTCGACGCACGAACTGGTGCCAGCAGCTACGCTCGGACCGAATCCTTCGCCCGCAAAAATGGTCAAAGTACGATTTATCGTTTGGTTACAAACTTTACGACCAACTTTGAGCCTTCATTCTCTTTAACCCTTTATCCCTTTCGGCCGCTCTCTTCGGACGTTTTTTTATTGTCCTTTTTTTTTCTCGTATTTTTTTTATTTTTTTTTTCTCGTCTTTTTTTGCCGCTTATACCGTTCTCGAGGTTTGGCGCTCCGTACACACGCCGTTATTTATATTTTTACACAATGTTCATTTCGTTTTTTTTTTTTTTTCTGCAGGCCATCAACGAGTCATTGAACGTTAGCACCCTTATGCCGGTAGTTTGTTCCGGCGCCGGTACTCTCATAGCGAGATACGACGAACACGCACTCGTATCGAGATTCAAGTTCGGCGTTCTTCATCAGAGAGCGGGACAGATAACGGAGGAACAGCTATTCGGCAATCGACAGATCACGCCGGCCTTTCAGGAATTTCTCGATCTTCTCGGTCAGAGAATCGATCTTAAAGATCATAAGGGGTAAAAATTTTCTTTCGCTTTTGTTTTTTTTTTTTTCTTTATTTTCTTTATGAAATAATGAAATAAGTAAATAAGAAAAATAAAAAACGATACATATAATTTTTGTTTTTTTTTTTTAGTTCTGTAACGTGTTTTTTTTATCTACATATTTATTGCATTAAACGGTACTTGTCTTAAGATATTCACGTCGTACGAGTTTAAACTATTTTGTTACGAAAGTTTCACAACCGGATCTCATTTTTTTTTTTATACTCAACGTTTCTATTTCGTTGTGCAGTTATCGCGGCGGTTTGGATACGAGACACGGACAGACTGGCGATTCGGCTGTCTACGAGGTATTTCGGGGTCGCGAAGTTCTATTTCACGTTGCCTCGTTGCTGCCTTACAGTCCCGGCGACTCGCAACAATTACAACGCAAACGACATATCGGCAACGATATCGTCGCTATTATATTTCAAGAGGAATCGACGCCGTTCAGTCCCGACATGATTGCCAGTCATTTTCTACACGCTTTCATAGTCGTACAGGTCATCGACCCTTGCAGTCCGAACACCAGGTAAATCAACACAAGTGTTTCGTATTTTTTTTTTTTTTTACATAATACATTATTACGATGAGAATGAAACGATTTTCTAATGCAATCGACGAGTGTCGACGACCGCTTAACAATATGCGAGATATTTATATATCATCGACACGTTTCATTTGATCTCATCGTTGTGAACGTTGCGTGTGTGTTTTCAGGTATAAGGTGAGCATCACTGCGAGAGACGACGTGCCCTGGTTCGGCCCACATCTACCCACGCCTGCTGTGTTTCTTCGCGGAGTCGAGTTCAAGGAGTTCTTACTTACGAAACTCGTTAATGCCGAGAACGCCGCATACAAGGCGGAAAAGTTTGCGAAACTCGAGGTAACCTATGGGGGATTCTCCACAATTGTTTCCTTATAATTGCCTTAAGAAATGAGTTCAAGGCTATTAATTTTGACGAAAAAAGAAAAAAGATCGTTTGTACAGATACAGTTTCGTTGTGAACGAAAATAAGACAATTTTTATCGGACCGAAAAAAAAAAAAAAAAAAAAAAAAAAAAAAAAAAAAAAAAAAAAACCTTTCGGTCGATTATTTTTTTCGCGTATTGTTACTATTGCGCGAAGAACAATGTTACAAGAAGTTTTCGGGATATTAATTTCGACGAAAAATGAAAAAAGTCCCTTAATACAAATACAATTTCGTTGTGAACAAAAATGAAACAATTTTTATCAGACCGGAAAAAAAAGAAACTTCTCGTTCGATTCCTTTTTTCGCGCATCATTACTATTACGAGAAGTTTTCGGAGTATTAATTTTGATGAAAAATTAAAAAAGATCGTCAATACAGATAAAATTTCGTTGTGAACAAAAATAAAACAATTTTTATCGGACCGGAAAAAAAACACTTATCGCTCGATTCCTTTTTTCGCGTATTATTATTATAACGCGAAGAAAGACGTCACGAGAAGTTTTTGGACTTCGTGTATCAAAGAGTCGCGGCAATTATTTAACCTTTTTTTTTAACCTTTTAACGATCAGTGGGAAGATAGCTTCGCGCTCACGCGACATTTCGCCTTATTTTGTCGAGGAAATAATATCATTTTTATATCAACGTTTTTCGTCGACACGAATATCCGCTTCTTCTACGTTTAACATAAAGCGTATTTATTTATTTTTGCAAAGCTTCGATAGTCGCGGATAGATAAATCGTTGACTCGACCCTGAAAATCGTAGTTGTTTTTTTTTTTTTTTTTCGGTATTCATAAACGTATTAACACATTCGATCTTCCGCTGTCGCTACGACAACAAGTTTCTTCAAAGTCCGAGCGTTTCGCTTGACTGAGCTGAATAATGAATAATCTTTAACCTTCCATTAGCTAAGAACGCGTTGCGCGCTGCTGGAGTCCTTGACGGAGGAGTTGCAATCGAAGACGAGTGATTTTCTCGGCGGTGGTATACCGGGACCGGGATTACCGGGATTCGGAACGAGCGCAACGTGTCCAGTGAGTCCAACGACAAGCGACACATCAGCGTCGGGTGGAAGCGGTGGAAGCGGTTCGCGTTTCATCGACACGGTCCGCAAAGCATTAATATCCCGAGTGAGAAATGCCTCGACGGAGAGTGTGCCGCAGCAATTGGCGAAAAAAGGCGCCTCGGAGCCGAGTCCACCGAGCAATCGTCAGTCAACGTCGAAAACAAGCGGCAAAAGATCGGTCGAACCTTCGAGTCCATTGGGTTCACCGGATCTGACGCTACGCCGTGATTCCGATCGCGGAAGTCCGAGTCTCGGAAGTCAGGATAGCAGTCTTTCGAACACCGATAATCAGGACAGCAGCAGTCTCGCGACTCTGCAACAGGATGAAGTCGATAGGCGAGAATCGACGCTCGTTGCGTCGTCCTCCGGCGGTAGCAACGACGTAACCATCGCCACGACCGCCGACAAACCCGTTGCGATATCGCCGTTCCAACGCTTGACTCACGAGAATCTTCGGAAACGCGACGACGGAAGAACGGAAAAAGTCGAAGCAACGCAAAGGATTGTTTCCGAAAGTGACGATAGCTCGTTGAACAGCGAACTGGAACTCGATCAGGCGGTTTATCCGGACAGTGATACGGGTCTCGAGTCTATGAGTTCAGCGGAGACTCACGAAGCTGCGAGATGCAATCCAAAGGACGGTGCCAATGAGACGGAAAATTTAAGGCTCGAAGTTACGAGACTGAAGTGCGACAAGCTGGACTTGTTGAGGCAGAATGTGGTGAGTTATACTTTCGATCGAAAAGAAACGATACAACAGATATTTATGTTACTCGATTGATTATTTATTAATTTTGCTTGTTTTCTTTGCAGACGTGTCAACGAGACATTAAGCGCCTTCGTGAAAAGGAACTTCAGCTACAGTCCGATCTGGCAGTGGCCTCCAAAGAGATTCTTCGACTCCGAGCAATGCTCAAAGAGTGTTCGTCGAGTATTCCGATGGACAACAACAATCAGCAGACTTCGACTGTTTGAGCGATAATCGGCGCAAAGAAACAAACAAACTAACGAAAGAAAGAAAGAAAGAAAGAAAAAGAAAAAATAACAAAGAGGCGTTATAGAGAACCGCTTGAAGCGGCGTATTAGATACTCGTTGCAATTATTAGCATTTATTCGTTGCCTCTCTTAGTTGCATCTCGGAAGATATTTACGATAAGAGAAAGAAGCTTCGGTCGGATATAAAAAAAAAAAAAATCACAAGAGATGAATGAAAAAAAAAAATCCGATCGCGAGTATCCGGAAGTATTTATCGACTAATTTATTGAAAGTAGCGATTAAGATTACCCTCCGAGAGATAGTCAGTGTATAGAAAGCAGAAATGAAAAAAAAAAAAAAAAAAAAAAAAAAAAAAAAAGATAATTTTTAAGTCACTGTGGTTCGAGTGTGAAAACTCACTTAGCCCGTAGAATCGGCACGCAATTTTTAGTGATGAATGATTAAAAAAAAAAGAAAAAAAAACATTGGACAAAGAAGCATTCAGAGCTCTGGCGATGAAAGAAACGATGTTTTTACGCGCGCTGCTCGAAGCGCCGACACCTTTAGTTAAGTATATAACGAGATATCGCGAGGACACAGAAGGCCGGTGTGACGTCGAGTTCCGGTGACGCGGAGATTCCGTTTTACGGCCCACGTAGCGGAGTTTCTCTATCGCCTGTGCCTACGATTTCTCGTGTTTCAAACGCAATATAATCTCTATCGTTAGGAGTTTCGTAACTGAACGACGCGAAGGATCTTTTATTATTTAACTCGCGTATTCCCCCGTGAATCGCGATTTCGTTAAAGATTAACCGGCTTACGTGCCGATATAATGCGCTCGATCAGACACACTCCTCTGCGGATTAGCTAAACCAAATTATTGTTTTTTTTTTTTCGTCCTTAACGCCCTTTCGTAGCCTTTAAGTTCGTCGCTGGCGCTCGTCCCCGCCCCGTCCTTCCACGCCTTTAGTTATTAGCAAATCTTCTACTCGCGTCTCTCATCTATCACGATAATTACTCTATATATATTATATATATATATATTAATATTATTATTATTATTATTATTATGATTAATTATGAAATTAACTTCGTTGTATTTTTATACCGTTTTATGTAAATAGGATTATCGATCACGAGAGGTCTCGACGGTAACGAGAAAACTCGCCGTCGTCACCGACCCCATAACAATACCAAAGTTTAACGTAGAAAGCCATTTTTTTAATTTTCTTTTTTGTTTCCTTATTTTCTTCGTTTTTTTTTTTTTTTTTTTCGTTTACGGTTCCGTTAAAAGTCTCATTCGCATTCTTCTACATTCCCCCTGAAAAAAAAAAAAAAAAAAAAAAAACGAAAATTGCGATCAAATCTCGAGGCTACGCGCTTCGATAAATTTGTCGTTAAACGCGTTCTGTAGTGCCGTTGCACAACAAACACAGTTTTTGCCGCGAGTCAATTTCGAGAGTATAAGTTTCGCTGGCATTACCTTGCAATCTGACAACACCACAATCACCACTGCCTGTTCGAGAGATTGGATATACTTGCGAAAGTTTTTTCGATTCCTCTTGTCCCTCTGTACATATGATGAAAAAAATGAATACAAAAAAAAATGAAGACTCGACCATTATGCAGTTGGATGCGATTACGATTAACACGCAAAAAGAAACGAAACTCTTCCCACCCCCCCCTCCGCTAATTTTGGCGCAATCCCCCTGTACCTCGTATTCGCATCGAACCACACGGAGATTTTAAAAGGATAACTTTTATTATTTTTTATTACTAAACGTAACCACGGCAAAGAAGCGCGCTACCGAGATAATAACGCGCGAGCGGACAATTACTTTTTTTTGTCTACGAACAACAGCAACAAAAATCTCGATGCTAAGTTTTACCAATTTTTCTCGTGTGATTTCTACGCTGGCCTTGCAAAATCAAAGAAAAATGAAAATTATACCTAATAAAAGATGAGAGAATAGAGGAGAGTGGGATAAAGAAAAAGACGAGAGATACGCGTTTATTATATTGCGAGAGAAGAGAAAACTACTCCTACAAATTATATAGATAAATATATATATATATATATATTAAATAAACAAATAAACATTATATATTTTATATTTAACATTAGTCCCTCTAAGACCGGAGGTAACTAACCGTTGTAGCGAAACTACCGATTAACTTATAAAAAAAAAACCTCTCGCGACTACCTGATAGAGAAAACAAAAAAAAAAGAAAATCTTATATTTCTCACGACTGGCTGATCGAGTACTCGTCTTCTGTTTTTATTTTTTTTCTTCCATGCACCAACACTGTCGTCTCGAAAAGACGAACGGTAACAATGTTCTACAATAAATATTAAAAAATAAATACTAGACGATGTATAAATCAATTCTTAATAATCGAAAACATTTTGACCTCGAAACCGGAAGTCCTGACTCCCAGAATTCAAACATTCGTCTCCTTTCTTACGCGGTATCCAATTGACAACGTTTAACCTATCTTACGGCGTAAAAATTACCTCCTTTCGGAGCATCAATAACGAGCTTTACAACAAAATATTATATCATCAGCATTTTCTTATTATTGAAAGAATACATTTGTTTTTTTTATCATAACAACAGTGTACAGACCGTCTATTGACTAGTCAGTGTCGCCTCGCGAGCGCCGTACGCGGCGCACGCGCGTTATCAACCTCGTAGCATGTTTATTACCGAGAGTTTGTGAATCGAGCCGTAGTATCGAATGAAAATGGCTAATTGTCAGGCCCGTTGGTGCAGCAGGTGAGAGAAACGACTATTGTTGTCGTTTTTTTTGTAACGCGATAGATAACAAGTATCGATGATTCAATACGGCGATGACATTTGCCCAGTCGTGTCGATGCGTACCAGTGAATACAACGATGTTTAACGAGCCTGTCGTCGAGTTTAATACCAAGATATTTTTCTGGGTACCGATAGCTTCTCGCACCTTCATAAAACGTTTACGAATTTAACCCTCTACGTCGACGTCACTATCGTGCAATTTCAATAAGTCGCAGTCGTGTCGTCGCGTTTTAATCGAATAAATTTCAATGCTCATCGGTCAGCCGCGAGAGTTGTTACAAACGTTTGTTAAACCCGCGAAGTAAAACTCGCGAGACACATCATCAAAAACTCCCCGTAGATTGATCGTTTATCTACCGTTCGAAAAACATTGGCTCCAGGTTGGTGCACCTCGCGCATCGATGCTTTTTCGCATGGAAAAACACGGCTTTTCACGCGAATAAATCGTGCCATCGTCAAACGCAAGGATTTCAGTGTAACAAACGGAACGTTCAGTGTATCGCGTTTAATTGCGACAGTGTTATTTCCGTGCATAACGAAACGTTCGAATTTTGGAAACCTCGAGGATTATTATTCGTTCGCGCCTCGTTTAGTCGCACGAATGAGAAATGTCATCGCCAGTTGCACATCTCGTTGAACCACAAAGGGCTCGTTCTACCGTTAAATACACAGTGCGTCGATTATTAATTATTTGCAGGAAAAACGTAGAGAGAAACCTGACGGAGAAGTATTTGTGGTAGAAAATAAGGACGGATAGGCTGAAAAAACCTTGCAGAGCTTAGAGCTCCAACGATAGAGAGAATGGCATCCGGCGCCTCATCGCTGGACAGTGCCGGGAGCAGCGGTGAGAGCTTTTTACAAATCTTGATAACAATTATCTTTATTCGAGAGGAGATTGTACCTCTCTTAACGCTAATGTATTGAACGACAATATGTTTCTATTAATTCATTTCTACGCTTTGCTCCGTTTCTTGCATCAATCGACGAATCGTTGATCCGCATTGACATTTCTTCTGTTGCGATACTTTCGTTGTTTTTTACGATTCGCTCAATTTTCTCTTAAAACCTCTTATAGCTCGGGGGAAAAAAAAAATGAAAAATATCTGGATTGTTTGTCTAATTCAACGAGATCTATATAAATAGCAAAGAATCACTGGTGCTTGCATGCGTGACCCATAGAGTTTCTTTTCTGGGTGAAAGCGTGAGCGGATCTACTTAGAGAGCAAAAAGAAAAAAAATCGAAATATTAGCACTCGTCGTATAACGAAAACCCTTTGAATTTAATTAATCATCGAATTCGAAAAAAAAAAAAAAAATCAAAACCAAAAATTGGCGTAGATTGCAACATTCGTAGTTTGTTTAATGCGTTTTATATTTTTTTCGTTTTTACAGATGGAGCGCTAAACATGGGTAAGGATTATTGCAGGATCTGTCTATCGATACGTCCCGCCCAATTTTTTCTAAGAGCGCTGATGCAAAAAGAGAAAATTGAAAAAACCTCCAAATCTCATTTGTATTTGTCTTTTGCAACAACGCATCGATAATTACGCATTTACGATATATATATATTTTTTCGTCAGTGTACCCATTTTTTTTTCAAATTGTTTTTCCACCATTTTATCTTTACTTTATTCTCGTGTGTTTTGCACATTTTTTTGTTTCTCGATGTATATTGTCGGGATTGCAATCGAAACAAAAAAAAAACCAAAAACCGGCACGAACCGATTTCCCGCACAATCCGGCATGCAGAGAGGGATAGCGGAGGGTACGGGAGCGTTGGGAGTCCGGTCGGTGGTCCCGAGTGTCGCGGTGACTACGACGGATTACAGGCACAATGCGACGAAGCCTTGCGCCAGCTACAGCTCCTTAGACATAAGCACACCGATACGATTAGACGGTTTGTTTTGCTGTTTTCGTTTTTTTTTTTTTTTATTTAATTTAAATCCTTCTCTCCTATCTGTTTTTTTTTTTATCCCGTTCTCTACGCTCGAGACCGCACGCATTTTGTATCGCTCATTAATTTCACCTAAATGCCCCAATTCGCGGAATCCGAAACTCGGTGAAAGTCGCCTTACCGTTTGTGCTTTGCGATGCGTAGTTAAAAAAGAAAAAAAAAAAAACCATGTAGTCTATCAAAATATCTCGAGTAAATCGCACTCGCTGTAACAACGCCCATAGTTTTTATTCCCGTTTTATACGATAGACAATTTTTCAATTTTATATATCGAGTAATAGTATATCGATAGTAATGAGCAGCCGGTACATCGTGACGTTTAGAAAAAAGATTTTTTTATCATTTCCCCCCTCTGATCGTCTATATCGCGCCTGAATGACTTTGTCCGCATAGCCCGTTTATCCCATCACAATCTAATCGGTTATCAGCGTGTTCGACCACTACGCTCGAGCTGTTTATAAGGTGCGAGAGGGGATGGAGGGCGGGAGGAAGAGAGAAGAGAGTGTGTCGAGAGGGAGAATTTTATTGATTTTTTTATAAAAATAGATGAATCAATTGTCGAACGAGTCGTCGCAGCGTGAATATTTATTTTATAATTAACCTCGCAAGGTCGTTACCGCAGGTGTGAACATACAATGAAGGAATTGGAGTACTACAGAGGACAACACATAGCAGCGATGCATCAGCTGGAGGCAACGTCGCAGGAGAGTTCTGCTCTCCGTGGAAAATACGGTGATCTCGTAAACGACAAGCAGCGTCTCGATCGCGAGGTGCAAGCGTTGCAGAAGGAAGTTTCGGAGTTGCGTTGCCAAAATCAGGAGGTTCTCGTTACCGATTCGGGAAACAGCGACACGATGAATCAGCACTATCTTTCGGCATTGAGAAAATACGAAGGTATTAAGGATGAGTACGATTCGCTGAGAAAGCGTTACGACGATCTGATATCCTCTCATTCGTCGGCGGTCGACAAGGTAAGTTGATAAATCGTAATAGACATGAAACCGATTTTTTTCGAATTATTCTTACGATCGATAATTAAAATTTTGATTTTTTTTTTTTATTTCGATAGTTGGAATTGGCGCAAGCGGAAGCCGCGAGATTGAAAAAACAGTACGAGGACGTGGCGCAGGAGCGCAACAGCGCGATTCGCGAGAGAAATGGACTAAAACAACAATCGACAGCGGCGATAAGACAGTGGGACATAGCGTTGCGCGAGAGAAACGAGTATCGCGAAGCACTTGCCAAAGTTCAACAGCAGCACGAGGAGGCAGTTAAAGAGATAAATCAAGCGATGGTTGTGCGTATGAAGACAAGTAAAGAAATGAAGAGACTAACGGAGGAGAGAAACGCTGCGATGCAAGAATATAGTCTCATAATGGGAGAACGCGACACCGTTCACAAAGAAATGGAAAAACTGGGTGACGATCTAACGCAGGCATTTGCGAAGATTACGCATTTGGAGAGTCAAAATAAACAGCTCGTCGACGAGGTAACATTCTCACGATTGTTCTCTAATTACTGTTAAACAAGTCGCTTATTTTTTTTTTTATTATCAATTTAACTTTTATCTTTACAGAAGAAAACGTTATCCTATCAGATCGAAACTCTCCGCAGAGAGATATCATCGGCATTGCACGATCGCGACGAGGCCCTCAAGGAGTGCAACGATTTGCGTCAAAAGTTCGGCGATTATTCCGAAGCCTCGAGTCGCGATTACAAGAATCGCTTGGAGCTTCACTCGTACAGTCGCGAACGCGATAATTCCAGTAAGGAAGCGGAGCGCGAGACCAACACGCGGGATTACGCGAAACGCGAAAAGGAACGCATGGAAAATCTCGATCAGGCGAATGTAGAACTCGACAAGTTGAGAAAATCCGTAGATACGCTGCAAGCCGAACTGGAAGAAGCGGTGCAGGAGGCCGAGGTATCTAAGCGACGAAGGGATTGGGCTTTCAGCGAACGCGATCAGGCGATACTGGAACACGCGAGTATAAACACTCTGTGCGACCGATTGCGAAAGGAACGCGATCGCGCGGTCTCCGATCTCGCAGGAGCGCTTCGGGACTCCGATGACATCAAAAAACAGGCATTCAAAGCGTCGAAAGAGCTTAAAGATCTCCGCGAGAAGGTTGGATGCGGCGACCATTCGTTGAGAAACAGCCAATACGAACCGCGGCACAATCACGACGACAACGAGGTAACCGAATGGGACGTCCACGCTATTCATCTCGATCTCAGTAGAATTTGTCAGGACGCCGATCGCGATCTCGGACTCGTACTCGTCGGGGGCCGCGAAGATCCGCACAATCCCAACGACACAGGAGTTTACGTCGCTCAGGTCAGCCAGGGAAGCGCGGTGGACGGTAAATTACGCGTAAATGATTGCATAATGCGCGTAAATAACGTCGACTGCACATCGGTCTCAACGAGAATGATACTCGAGACCCTGAGATCGTGTACCGTTGGTCCGGCAACGCTGACCATTCGTCGTAGACGATCAACGCGAAGATCTCTACGTACTACGCAACTTCCCGTTGGTTCGGTTCCGCATGGTATCGCTCTGGAACTCGGAATCTACATAGCAAAAATATCGCCTGGTAGTCTAGCGGCTAAAAATGGAAATTTGGCTGTCGGCGATCGAGTATTAAACGTGAGTTGCTTTCTCATCGTTTTATGATGAGAATCCCATATTTTTTCCTTGAAATTTGCATACATTTATATGTTTTTTTTTTTTCTTCATTCAGATCAACAGCAAACCAATGGATTCCGTTAGTTCGTCGCACGAGGCAATGGCGATACTGAACGATAACAGCGCCGACGTTCTCACGATTACAACGCTCAAAGGAATCGCCGTACCGGCTGTAGGAAGTTCCGAAACTATGCCGATAGACACGAGTTACGCCGGTGAGAAGCAAAAGATGGTGAATAGCTGTTCGCAAACGGAACAAGAAAGATTGATGCAAAAAACAACATCGGACGATTACGAACGACGTTACATAGCTTCGAATTTCGGTGATCGCAGTGTCTACAAAGTATCGAAATCCGTTAGCAGCGAGAAACCAAGCGGTATAAGCAATTTTATGGATAATTTTCGTGAGAAAATCGACATCGTTCGCGGTCGTCGTCACAGCAAGGATCGCGACGAAAAGAAGAAGCGTCACAGAAATTCGAGTCCTAATACCTTCGAACAGGAACAGGACGCGATCGCCGAACTCGATTCGGTGATCGAGAGTTATCACAAGAAGCCGAACAACGGCGTGCTGAAGCGTAGCAAGCGACGCGGTACCGAGAAGATCGAGAAGAACGGCGGCACGTGGCCAAAGGCGCGCGGCGGTCCGTTGATTCAAAACGGTACGGGAACGATACTTCATCCACGAAAAACGAAGGAACGTTTACCGCTAAGCGTTCTACTGAATCAACCGCCAAAGTACGAGAGCTATAATTACAACAGGACTTCCAATCCAATACCCCTCGCGACATTCTCAAACGTGAGCAATCGTCATACAGTGTACAAAGCTGTGGAAACACCACCGCTAAATTTTACTAAATCTGGTCAATTGTTCGGTCATAAATCATTCACACCCGGTGTGCAGTTTAAGGATATGCCGTTGGAGAAGAAACCGGTCGTAAGCGAATTCGAGCCGAGCGACAGTCGTCTTGGATCAGCTTTGGCGCCGTCCGAGACGAGCATTGATTTTTCCGTTAAATCGGGAAATCTTAGTCGCGACGCAGCCGATCATCATGCGAAACGTCGAGTACAAAAATATGGTTCGGCCGGCAACGAGGCGCAACTCGAGGCGGCATTGCAGCAACACAATCGCGCGCACTCGCAGCTTTACGGAATCGGCGTTTCTTCGACAACGGCATCGGGATCGAGCGCTCCGCGTCAACAGCTCACCGGTAATTTCTCGTTTCCCCCTTATGCGCACTCACATCCGCATCCGCATCCGCATCAGCAGAATTCCTTACCATCGCGGTATCCATCACCACCCTCTCTACCGTCGGCACAGTCCGGCGAGTCTATCGGACTCCCGGACGCTCGTTCCTACTGTTTCGAACCGCCCTACAGTCCCGGTCCCCAACCGGGTTTCGGACATTTGCACACACCATCCGTAGACCTGCACTATCACAAACCTCGAGGTCATCCGGTCGGCGTGGCTTACGATACACCTGCGTATACTCACGGCTACGAGGGTGGAACGTTTCCTCGTAAAAAGGAGAATCAACGATTTCGAATTCCGTCGAATCCAAGCGTTACGTCGAAGAGTAGCGTTGGAAAACTATCAACGGGGAGTATCGAGCGGACCTCGGAACGCGGCAGTCCAATGCCGACGTTTCACGTCGAAGTTCTGAGTCCCGGTACCGGCGGAGGCAGCAGCAGCGGAGGCGGTACCGTACGCGGCAGCGGAAATAACAAGAGGGCCAGTATGCCGGACTACGCGTGTTACACGCAACCGCGACCAGCGCCCGGTGAATTGCGAAGAGTTCACATAGACAAATCCGTGGAGCCGCTAGGAATTCAAATTTCTTGTTTGGAAAGCGGCGGCGTATTTGTTTCCACGGTTAGCGAACACAGTTTAGCGTCCCAAGTCGGCCTGCAAATCGGCGATCAACTGCTGGAGGTCTGTGGTATCAATATGAGAAGCGCGACTTATCAACTTGCCGCCAATGTTCTCAGACAGTGCGGTAACTCGATTACCATGTTGGTGCAGTACAGTCCGGACAGTGAGTATTCTGAGAGCTCTCTGAAAGAATCGCGCGAGATTCCGATAATAATAACGTAGAAAATCCCCCTATCACTCTAATTTTTTCATCTCTTTCTGATCGTCTAGAAAATAAATGTATTCGATGTTTCCTGATAAATATAAGGCAACAGTTCGTTTGCATTTAAGTTAATTCAGTAAACGTGCATTTTTTTTTAGAAATTCTTGAAATTTATTTTGGAGAAATATTACGAAGATAAATTGCCTAAAATCGATATAAAATTGATAATGACGCTAGTAGCGCTTTTTTTGCTGAATTAATTCGCTTTGAAATAAAAAACAAACAGTTGCCATTTCAATGTTAATAACAATTTTTAATAACAATGACAACTAACAATTTTATTTATCATCGAGCCGTAGGACTAACAACATCTCTAACGACTGCTATTCGTCGGAGTTACAATTATTCGAATAATGGAAAAAAAATTTGCCACACTTTTCTCAGAGTACAACGAGTTGGAAGGTTCGGGATCGTCGAGTTCGTCGGAGGCGGGCGGCGAGGAAGCGGGTAGTCGTAGCGGTTCTCCGACGCCGTGCAACAGTCCCGAGGCGCCGAGAAAAACGACGTTGGAAGTTCACGATCAGGTCGAACCGGAACGCGATCAACCGACAACCACAACTCTGACGGTAATGCGCAGCGATCGAGAAGTTCGTTCATCCGCGTCGATGGAAGTTCGTAGTACTCAAGAACGCGAACGAGAAATACGCAACTCCGCGAGTCTCGATATCAACATTCGTAAACCTGAATTGCGCAATTCAGCGACGTTGGAAAGTATGAGGAATTCCGTGACATTGGACAGTCTTCGAGGAGCCGGAAGCACCTTAACGAGGGGACAAATTAATCAGGCGATCACGACGCTGCAGCGTCAGAACGCGACAATGCGAAGTCCCACGCAAGAGGAACAAAGTCAGAAGAATCCACCGACGATGGATCCCCGTTATCTTTTCATCGAAACGCGGAAATGTTCGAATTTGGGAATTTCACTGGTTGGCGGTAACGGCGTTGGGATTTTCGTGCACTCGGTACAACCGGGTTGTCTCGCGGAGGACGCGGGATTACGCACCGGCGATAGAATACTCGAGTACAACGGCGTCGATTTGCGACAAGCGACCGCCGAACAAGCGGCTCTCGAATTAGCGAGACCCGCCGACAAAGTCACTCTTGTCGCTCAATTTATGCCGGAAAGGTACAACGAGGTGAAAGACAAACCGGGCGATAGTTTCTACGTGAAAGCGATGTTCGACAGAGTTGGCGAAGTCGGCGATAGTCTTCAGCTTCGATTTAACAAAGACGACGTTCTTTACGTGGATAACACGATGTTTAACGGAACTCCGGGACACTGGAGGGCGTGGCTCGTCGATCAATCTGGTAGGAGACAACAGTGCGGCATAATACCCAGCAAATTCAAGTGAGTAACGCAACGAGGCGCTGATTCGAGAAATTTAAACGATACAAAGTGTATCGAGGATTTTTGAAATTTGTTGAAACTTTGCATTAACCTTTTTCTTTTGTTATTTCTCATGAAATTCGTCTGAAATCTTATTTATTATCGCAGAATCGAAGAAGAGCTCTTACTGCGAAGATCACTCGGCGATCTGGAAGCCGATACCGGGAGGCGAGCGACAACGAGCGCTCGTCGAAGTTTCTTCCGTCGAAAGAAACATCAACGCTCCTCGAGTCGCGATAGCAAGGAACTCTCGCATCTTACAGGCGTTAATCTTGGATGGTACAGCGACAGCGGGACACTGAATGAGGAAAATTTACCGGCGAGTTATCAACGGGTCGAAAAACTCGATTGTAAGTTTTGTTTCGTGGATTGTGCGACGATAAGATCTCTTCGAATGAAATTAATTTTTTTTTCTTTTTCTTATTTCCGATTTTTCTTCACAGATCCAACTCTGAGGCCCGTTCTCATTATTGGGCCGTTAAACGAATGTGTGGCGACGAAATTGTTGCAAGAATTTCCAAGCGAATTCACTCGATGTCTTCCCGAAGCTATGCACTGCTCGCAAGCGACCCTCGAACAAGGATTGCGCGATTCTCTGTATGTCGATTACAGGAAAAAAGGCAGCTACTTCGAGTGCACAACCGTACAGGCGGTTAAAGATATTTGCGCGAAAAATTCACACTGCATATTGGACATATCGATCGCTTCTTTGGAACGTCTTCATCGACATCAGATATATCCTATTGTGCTGCTGATAAAGTTCAAGAGTACGAAACAGATAAAGGAGGTCAAGGATTCGAGATATCCGAGCGACAAAGTTAGCGCCAAGGCTGCTAAGGAGATGTACGAACAGGCACTCAAATTAGAAGCCGAGTACCGACACTTCATTTCCGGTTGGTTCTTTAAATTTTTATAATGAGAAATAAATACAAATTTTCAAAATCCTGAAAATTCTAAATTTTTACAATGAGAAAAAAAATGAAAAACTCGGAAAATTATAAATTTCTGCAACAAGAAACAAATAAAAAAGAAAAATTCGGCAAATAATCAATTTTTACAATGAAAAAAAAAAAAAAAATGAAAAACTCGGAAAATGATAAATTTTTACAATGAGAAAATATTTAAAAACTCGGAAAATGATACATTTTTACAACAACAAACAAATAAAAATGAAAAACTGGAAAAAATAAAAAATGTTGCAACATGAAAAAAATCAAAATGAAAATCTCAGAAAATGATAAATTTTCAATGGTTTTTTTTGTATCTTTAAAAATACGGAGAAGAAAAAAATATTGATCAATTGTATTTTTTTTTTCAGCTGTTATTCCCGCCGGCGTGAACGTCGCGTACATATGCACACAGGTAAAATCAGCCGTCGACGACGAGCAAAGCAAAGCGTTATGGGTGCCTCGAGGGCCTCCCTGACATCATCGGGGGGGTCCCCACAAGCCGCAGTGGAAGTCGATCTAATTCCACCGGGGGGCCCTTACGTCGAAAATATCTTCAAAAGATACAACACTATTATCGTTGGACTTCTTCGTTTACGGTTTTTCTCGTACAAGTCGATTGCCCTTCGGAAGCGCGCGAGTTATAAGAAAAAAAAAAAGAAGAAAGAATACCGCGCAATCCTCGGGCGTATCGGCTGTGACGCGAATTCCGCGGTTAATCATTTTTTTTTACTTTCAACGTTCTTCCCGGTTTTTGTTATGAATTTACTGTCGTCGTTAATCGATTATCGTTACCGCGTTGTTCACCGTTTTGTTTCTCATTTTTTTTTTTTTTTTTTTTTTTTTTTTCTGTTAAATTCTCGATGTGTTGAGTTTTGCATTGTTCCGGTGACGCGAGTTGTGAGTTAAATCGTGTAATACATACCCCATTTGTTGTGAAAACGTCACCGGAAGTTGTTGCTACGGCGAAGAATCTACTGTCGCGCGAAAGCAAGTGATATATACGCAACACGCAATCGTCGGATCTCTTTTGACTTCGAGTCCGGAAAGATGAAAGCACCGAACGGATTTTTCAACCGGACACCGTTGTTGAATCGTTTTGATGAGCGATGACGAGTGGAAGAGAAAAAAAAAAGATGAAATGCGAGAAGACCAGAGAAGAGTCGTCGTCGTATCGCGGCCCGCCTCCCGATTGCTTCAATCGTCGCTGGGCGGAGGGAACACAATAAGAATAAGAAGAAAAAGAAGAAGAAGAAGATAATGAGGTATTTTGTGCCTCGTTCCCAGGGTATTCGGAACGTTGTCGACACGTCAAACGCCAGACTCGTGTCCGATCCAAGGAATTGATAGGAATTGATATTAGGCGTAGTAGAGATTCGAGTTTTCTCGATAGAGGAGATGGAATTGATAAAAAAAAAGGAAAAAAAAAACACGAAACTCGGTTCCTGATATTCGAATTGGAGAAAAAAAACTACAAAACAGTTGCAATTGTAAATACCTATAGTTGACGATAAGTCTGTACAATGTAAAGAGTGCAGTATCGTCGTAGTTTACCGAATTACATTCGGAGTTCTTCCACGAGCTTAGGGCGTTCGTTTACAGAGCGCAGGGAGAGAAAGTCAAAGGACGAGAAATACTTTTGAGAACCTTAATTAAGATCAACACACTGGTGGTTCACAATTTATCTTTTTTTCTCCAACTTTGTTCTTTTTGTTTGCATCGATTTATCTCCGAGAGACGGAAGTGCCGCGGTCCCCACGTCGAGCGTATCGCCGTTACTCGTTACTCGAGCGCTCGATCTGTTTTTTTTTTTTTTTGGCCAATGTACACACATTCACACGTTCACCGATCGTCGGAGGCGAGACTCTCGATTATTATCTATTTATTGTTCGATTCTGTATTACGAGAGTCTCGCCTTCGGCGGGCGAACGGTGTCGACGCAAAACTGGAAAAAGCTCCTTCGTCTCTCATAGAAAAAAAAAAAAGGAAAATCGTAATGAAAAAGGAATACATTGAAAATTACCTTTTGCTTAGCACAGGTTTCGTTAATCGCGCCTCGTCGTGACCCTTAGACGACGAGCAGTTTATACATATATATTTTTTTTATATATACAATTTTTTTTTTCCTCTCTTTCCTCTCTCTTGTGTACTTTCCACCTCGTTGAAAAATAAGATTCTTTTTTTTTTTTTTTTCTAATCAGAGACAATATTTAGGCGTAAGTTAATAAATACCGAGACCAAAAATTAAAGGAATATTACGACGTTAAGTGCGATCGAAATGTAGGATTAAACGATTAAACTTAAAGGAAGGAATAAAAAAGAAAAAAAAAAAAAAACACAGTAAAAGCGTAAACAAGAAAACAAACAAATATTGGCAGCGCGTGGAGCGATATTACGAGATAGACAAACGTGATATATAATTGTATTAATTAGCAATCGCTCGTTAGCCGCGCGCGTCCCCTGGTTTACCCTCGTACCGTCGTAAGGCCGCGCGACGACGAATGAAATAGGAAAAAAAAATAAAAAAGAAAACGATATATATTATGAGACATGCCGCGACTCGAGGGAAAAAAAGAAGAAAAAACGAAAAAAAAAATAACAAAAGATACGTGATTCCGATAATATTCTCAATCACATTCACTGTGATACGTATATACTGCTTCTACGACATATCATATCATCTTAACAATCTCCTCTTTACGTACGTTAACATTATAATGAACTCAACCGCAATAGTAACATACTATACCTTAACTATCGTTCACACATCATCCGCAAACACACAAAACCCGTATTTTTTTGGCAATTGCATATATACAGATTGACAAAAATGAAATTAATAGATAATTATGTATACAATTAATATACAGCAATATTTACGAGATATCCGAAGATTTGCAGAAAAAAATCAATATACACGTTGTTTCGGTGAAAAATTAAGTAAATTTTACCTTTGCCAATATTCTTCGCAGTACTTTCGAGTTATTCGGGAACTGCGCATTTAGGGAATTATTTTCACAGGTAATGATTGACGAATTTTGCAGCCGTGAAAGACGATTGAATTTTTTTTTTTTATGCGAATTTTTGGATATCTTTTATAAAAGAAACATATATATATATATTTAAAAATGCACTTTTGATAATGAGCATTAGACGCGGTTCAGCGGAACACGTTTCCGAAAAACTCTCGACGAACCCATTGAAAACGAGATGTTTGTTATTCACTGATCGTAAATCACAAAGTTGTTAGGAAGGGAATCCCATAGATAATCAGAGTCGCGAGAGAGCGCATCGATTAATTCATTAAGACGAGACGTTTAATTAACGATTAATAATTGAATGCGTCGAAGGTGATATATATTGTAATTGCGTAGCTAAGAAAGCGAAAAGCGGGCGGGGATTGCGTCACAACGATTCTCAGGACGTTCGAGAATTCGGATTGATCGATGATTATTTGTCGATCATCGATTTCTCAAGAAATTCCGTCGTCTCGAAACTTTGCGACGGGAATCGCGACTAGTCTTCGATAGTATTCATTTTATTTTCTAATGAAGAAAAAAAAAAAACAAAAGTAGCAAACGCAATTGATCGTATTTATCAGCCACTCCGAGATGCGTATACCGACATAAATAACATCATTGTTTGCATTAAAAAAGAAAAAAAAATCTGTTCGTTCGCGCCGCACTTTGGCTGTTGAAATAATCGTACGAATTATAGATAAATGAAATAATCGATTAATTTTTAATGTTACGTACTTCTTGGTGGTCTTTTCGTCATCGTCGTCGTGTATCTCGTCGTTCTTTAAAAACGCAGCAATATTAAATTCGAAGCGTCGTTATGCGCGATTTTTTTAATTTTTGTTTTTTTTTTTTAATTTTCATTATACTTCGATGAAAATCGCGCTTCTCTTACACAAACCTTACCGTATCGAATGAATAATAATCGTAATGATAACGACAAATGAATTGTTATACGTATTTATACATATCATCACTTTTGCAGGCGAAAGTATAGAAGGAGGTCATTTTTTTTAACGCAAACGCATTCGTATTCAAATATCGGCGTTGCGAAGATTTTTAATGAAGAATTCGTCGTTCCTAACCATTCGGTCGAACGGTTTTCACACAATCGATTTTATTTTCGATAACAAAATAACAAAAGTAGCAAAAAAAAAAAAGAAAAAATCTGCAAAGCAATAGATATATCTGTAAAAAAAACTCGTAAAAAAAAATGTTTTTCTCCGATGTGCTCGACGATTCGCGTTTACGGATTTATCGCGTGACTAGAGAACACCGTCCTAATGAACACACTTCGCAATTAAACTACAGAAAAATCGTCGTTCGCTCAAAATAAACAGTTGTGTCGCTCACGGGGTTCAAGCAAATAAATAATTATCGACAGACGATTATTATTGATCTTCTGTCGTTGCATATGCGTTTTTTTCCTCGTGAGCGTTTGTAATTTAGATAGAAGATCGAGATCGACGATGCCGAGTTACGTTTCGATCCTCTCGCTTGGGGCTCTTTCTCGTACGTCGGTGAAAACGATCTTTTAGCTTTTAGACAAAAGAAAAAAAAAAATAATAAAAAGAAAAAAAAAAAACGATTAGGTTTGTGAAACCCGCGGTACCTGTGATTTACTATTCTCGAGCGGATTCACTACTGGGAAGCAACGGAGAGCGATTTGATTAGTCGAGATACTAGTTAAGAAGTATTTTTTATACTAATCGGTATACAGGCAAACGGCAACGGGTAATTCATCGTTACTATAAACAAGTTTATCGGAAAAAAAAAAAAAACAGTTAGAAAAGAGAATTTTGTGTAGAAACGAAAATAGAGATCACGGGAATTGGAATCGACGTTGTAATTGCGCTTCGGGTAAAAACGGTGGGTGGGATCGATTGGTTCTTCGGTGACTGCCACTTTCGCCCAAATTTCGTCCCTTCGTAAAAAAAAAAAACAAATATTTAAAAACCTACAATTTTTGTCCACATAAAAAAAATAAACTAAAAACGAGTTTATCGCGTATTTTAAAGACTTTCTGTCTATTTCATTACGAATAATATATTTATATATATATATTATTATATATAAAATCGGCATTCGACGATTCTTCAATGCGCACTGTATCCTTCCATTCACCGATAATTAACTCGCGACTGCCGGATAAATTGTATTAACTAATTAACTAAACAAAAAAGAAAATAACACAATCGGTATAGCGCAGTATTCTAATTTATCGTAAAAATCGTACTCTTCGAATGCGTCCCGAATTAATAAATTTACTAAAAAAAACCCTTCATACGTATACAAACTTTGACCTGTAGACCCATTTTTATCCGAAAAACGTGAAATTAACAAACTCCGAAACATATTCTGGACGGTGGAGGACGTCGTTTACGACAGTTGTTATTTGGTAACGATTTTTCTAACGATCTTAGAAGAGAGATCACCCGCTGTGTAATTTCGATGATAAAAAAAAAAAAAAAGAAAAACAGAACTTTTAGTATTTTGTATAGATAGGTTTGTTGGTGGGTGAGAGAGAGTCTGTATAATTTTTTACCCGCGACGTGACTTCGTTATACTCGATAAAAAATGAAAAAAAAAAAGAAAAAACGTATAAAAGAATTAATCTTAAACTGTTGTAAAATAATGACTTACGCGACTGCTTCTACGTGGAGAGCTTCTTTAGAGATTTGGGAATTGAAGAAGAAGATTCAAAAAAGAAAAAAAAAATGTAAGATTTTTTTAGAGTTTTTTTTTGTCCTGCAATGGTTTTGATACCAAATGTTTTAGCCCGATATTTATAAATACAACTTCTATTTATACACAGCTTCTTTATACATGCATAAGTATTTATGAATTATGCGTGTGTAAAAAAAAAAAAAAAAAAAAAAAAAAAACATCATTAAACATTATTGTCATCATTACTGCTAATTATTAAATATCATTATATGTACATATATAAAAAAAAAATATGTCGATTTAAACGGCGTTTGTAATATTATTTTCTGTGAACATTGATAAATGTAATGATTTTAAGCGATAGGTATTAAAAAAAATGTTGAGCTGCGTCAGCTACGAGCGAATGCCCAAAAAAAAAAAAAAAAAATGAAAAAAAAAGAATAATAATAATAATGAATAAATAAATAAAACAAAAACAAAATGATAAGTATTAACGTCAAACGTTCGTTGTATTTGTTTGTAACGATTGACTTTCGTTCGAATGTTGAGTTGTGTCTCCCGTGGATGGCAAACGTAAAAATAAAATCGATGAGAGGGGATTGGGAATGAGAAATATCGTCGCGACTTATAGAGAGACTATTGAAAGATTGGCGAAACGCGAAGAGGAGAGAAAGAATGAAAGTGCGTCGCGACACGTAGGCAGCTTTAGTACATTAATTAATTATTAATTAGCGTCGTTATTCGAACCTTACCTACTTGTAGTTCTTTACATTAAACAAGAAAAAAAAAACAAACAAACAAACAACAACAAAAACAACAAAATCGAGGGAGACGCTCGCACGCGTGCCTGTAATCTATTATAAATAATATCTATATGTATATAACGTTGTTTCGAACGATGAGATTAAATAAACGATAAATGGCGTATACTATAAAATAAAAAATTAAAAAAACATAAAAACAAGTCGATAAATGAAATTTTTATCAGTCACTAGCCTTGTGGCGGATTCAGCGGAGTCCACTTTGTCCCATTCGAGTTATTATCTGCGCTTTTTTTTTTTTTTTCTTTTTTTTTAGTCTCGTCGATGGCCCGGTGGTCGAAGTCTCAACTTTTGTTTCTGCATTCTCGGCGAGCGCGACGTTACCCGAAATTCTACGGGTAAATCGTAACATCGACAGACGCAACAGCTTGGAAATTTAAACCAATCGCTGAATATACCGCGACACTCGTTGTTCGGATCGTAAGCCAAAAGTCTGTGAAGTCGGTACTGCTGTTCGCATCTGCACCCGTCCCGGCAGTACATCTGCTTGTTTTCGTGCCTTAGCAAGAAATCAAAAGATTCGACGATAAATCAATCGGTTCCGATGTTATTCGCGTCATCGAGAGAAAAAAAATGAAAAAAAGAAACTCACGTGCACTTTTCCCAGTGGACGTACTGCTCGAAGGGATATAAATTTAAGAGCGCAAGAACCTCTCCCCGCGTATTGTTCGCCCAGAATGGAGCGACCACTTCCTCCTTCACTGGACACGCGTTACTGCAATGAAAAAAAAAAAATCGTCGTAATTTAATCGCATTTGCAATAATAATGAATTATTCATCGCGTTTAATACTAAAGTCAACTTTTTTATTTGAAATTTCGTCTAAATGAAAAGACGACGAAATTCGATTGCGCCCCGTAAAAAAATAGGGTTCGTGTCGCCAAGTGGCGGCGCAGGTGCTACACATTACCCCCGACCGGCGCTAAGTAAAAGACTGTGTCGTGAACAGTCCAACGGACGGCGTAAGTGTTTTTACCAGAGAATCGTATTTTTTTATATGTTATTACGACATTCTGCTGCATGAATATGTATTTTTTTTTTTTTCGAAATTACCACAGCAATCGTAAGTGAAAATATATTTATTCCCTTTTCATTTAAAATTGAACTCATTAGCGTCACGAAAAATATGAATTATTTGAAAATTCGAAATTAAAAAATATTTTATAATCAATGCACATATTTTTATGGTTATTTTTATTTTTTAAACAATGAATGTTATTTCGAAACCATTAATATTTCACGAAAAAGAAAATTATCTTTCTCCGCGTCGATCTTTTTCGTATCGAAACACATTTTGTTTTCCTTAAAAAATATTTATGCTTTACAAATGCCACTCATTAACAGTTGCTGACTGAGTCTTTTCACATCACCTTAAAGTACACGAAACCTTAGATTCTCAAGAAAGTATTTTTTTCCGTTTTATTTTCCAATAACGGATCGAATTCAAGATCTCCGGAGGAGTAAAATTAGAAAAAAAAAAGTGAAAATTTAGTTAAAGTTTTAACTAAACGAAAATTAACGTTTCGTGTTTTTACGAGACAGAGAATTAGAAAAAAAAAAATGTACTCACATTCCCCGAAGTTTTAGAACCGGCGGATCCTGTTGATCCTTAGCGGCGACGTCCTGAAACAATTGACTCTCGCGATTGGGTGTTTCCGGTTTACTTTCCGTGGGTCTGTACTCGGGACGCGGGCGAAATTGTTGCTGCGGCTGTGATTCGCTGGCGGTAAGGACCTCTTCAACGAGAATCGAGGAATCCTTGAAATTTTCATCAACAACAACGTCGTCGATTCTATCGATAGCGGAAGGAGAGGGCGTTCTCGTGGTCACTTCGGGTTCGAGAGTCGTGTCTTCGATGATAATAGCTTCCGGAGCAATCGGCACTTCCGTAGCTTCGTACGAATGATCCTTCACTCTCTCGAGTTGTCCGGGAATTTCATTGATACTCGAAATTTTTATTCTCGCGATATCCGCGAGCGTAACAGCCGGCGCTGTAGAAGCGATTTTTTCCGGTCTCGAAGAACTGTTGTTTCTCTTCTCGTAGTTTATTCTCTCAGTGGATGTTACCGTTGTTTTTTCGGTCGACGATTCGGGAGATATTGACGATATCGAAGCGGGCGATGTTGGCAGAGGTTCCGGTGTTGTTGCCGTATCGGAAGTCGACGAGGATTCCGCGGAAGATACCGATGTTGAAGTGGAAGAACTCGGACCGCTTGTCGAGGTCGTCGAATCGGTGGGACCGGTATGGGGTCTCGTGTATTCTACCGATGACTTTGTGAACTTTCTACTTCTCTCGGTCGTTGGCTCGACGAATGAATCGCTCGTGAAACTTCGACCTTCGAACGTCGCGTCGTCACGGGTTTTCGAACTTTGGTGGTGCTGCTGATTGTGGCGATCGAAATCAACGAATTCGTAGTCGTCTTCGTAGTGAAATCGACTTGTAAAAAATGAAAAAAATAAATAAAAAAATAGGCAAATTGTATTTCATAAATAAATGTGTTAATCGTGTACTTACCGAGAATCCTCGGGATATCGCTGATAATGATCGTCGTATTCCAATTCTATATCATTTTTTTCTAATTCTGCTTTGATAATATTTATGTGAATCTCGTCACCGTACATTCGCCTCATTAATCCCTGATTTTCCTGAACAAATCTACGAACTGCGTGCCTAGAAAAAAAAAAAAAAAGAAATGAAAATAAGACACGATGAGTATTACACGGTACACAGTTCTCTGTATTTATAATTCAAGTTCAGTGTGTCGGAACTCGAGACACGCGAGAGGTATCTCGAAAGTATTGACACACTCTCCAACGGAGGGGAAACGGGAGATAGAGACGTTCGGCTCGCGTGTTTTGCGGACAGCTGAGACATTGAAAGATCGCGTCATCCGGCAAATAAGTCGGGATAATTGTTTCAGAAAACATCGTACACCTTTCGGCCGTTCTTTTTTTTTTCGGCATCCAAAATCTTGTGATCGAAATATCTTCAATTTTTTTACAATTTTTTCATCAAAATTAACAGAAACGGTACGTGCTGTTGTTAAATGGGTGAAAGGGGCCTCAATATCGTATTATCTGAAGATTGAAAAGTTCAAAAAGAAACTTCCGATCAAATTTTTGTTTACTGTTTTTTTTTTTTAATTTCTACGAAACAAAAATCAATTTTTTTGTGATATAACTTCCGGTATGTAAAGCTAAGTTTTTCACCGGAAGTTAGATGGAAATCGAAAAATTTCAAAAAATTTCGACAACTTTCCGAAAAACTTCAAAAATTTCTCTGTGTTGTTGCTTTCGGCGAAAAACGGCAATTTTTCAAACCCGAAATAACGTTACATAAAAATTAAATTTTTTTCGTTTGAAAAATCGAAAAAACATTTTCGATGATATTGGACACCGGAATGTATAATGGAGAAAAAAGTTTACGTCTTTTCAAGATTTTTTCGCTTCTGTATTTTCTTACTATGCAATTTGATGCTCCGAAACTGAGTGCGGAAAATAATTTGACGGTGAACTTACCATGGATATGTACTGCCCGGTATGGTGCACCAGTTCTGTCGTTGAAAGTCGCAAGGAAGTTTTTCGAATCGCGCTCTTCCGTGTCTTGAATAAGGTTTGCTGCAAGCCGACGAAGCGTCGTATCCGAAAGTACTCGGACCACCGCCGCCGAACTGAGCGTTAGCCGTTCGCAGCATAACGACCTGCAATAAAATCAATACACCAAATTATCATAGCGGTTGATAGAATGATATTGGGAAAAAACAAATTGGCGCGCTTCTTCATGCCGACATGTATACACGTATATATGTATACGTATTCTGCAACCGGCTAACACACGCGGTGTACATCTACCGTTACACACTACGCTCCGACACAACTAAACGCGATCTTCTTCGCGCCAGAGGATCCTCGTCTCGAGACTTTCAGAACGGGTTCACCGTTCGATATAACCGCGCGCTTACATATTACAGAAGTTACCATTATATACACGATTTCCTCAAGCAATATGCACATTTTACATTCATTACAGATTCGTAGTTAAGTAACATGCAGTCGTGTTATAATTTTTTTTTCCAGTCACGAATAAAGTTAAGTTACCGAAGAAAATTCGAATAAAAAATTGTTCGATCGCATGAGAAAATGTTAATAGTCACTATATTTCGTTTAAAAAAAAATGCTTATTTACTATTACTACTATCATTATTATTCGTATTATAAGTGCACAAAATGCTCACCTGAAGAATAAAAATACCGATTGCACTCATAACTTCGAGACTTGTGAATAAAAAAAAAAAATATCGAGATAGAAATCGAAACCGCTTTTTCCCCTCAATCGATCGTAACTTTCTTGCAAAGTCAGTTTTGACCCACAAACGAAAAATATCACTTTTTCCACTGAAGAAGCTCTCCGAAACTCGTGCAGACTGTCCTTTCGAAGGTCCGCGACCCTCGAGAGCCCTCGCGGGACTTCTGGTACCAGTGGTACCGGTCTACTTCCGGTTCTCCACTCACTCGTGCGGTCCACCCACGCTGCACAGCTCTTCTCGTTCACCGCTCGCTACTCGCGCACTACCGACGCTTCATAAATTATCTCTCGAAAGTAACAATCGTTGTGTTGTTGTTTTCTTTTTGTTTTGTTTTTTTTTTTATGTTCTCCACAGCAAGAAAATGATTGATAGATCCTAAGCGTGTTGGAAACGCGTTACAGCACCTTCGCTCAACGCGGGCGCTTTCATTACTGTGGTACTCCTGACTATAATCGGCTGACGATGAGCAACGCGCGAGTGAACGAGCGAACCGATCGAGCCGAAGATCCCACAGGGGAAAAAGTGTGTATAGTATAGTAGCACGCGGCTGAAGCGATCGTAGCCGTGCGGCTCGAGAGCCCGTCGAAGCCTTTGGAAATAGTGTGTATATAGGAAGAGAGGTGTACAAACGCTCGACCGTCTGGGCACGGAGAGAGAGGCGAAAAGCTGATGATAAGAACGAAGGAAAAGAAAAGAGAAGAAACAGCGTTAAGAAGCTAAGGGGGGGAGGGTAGGGAAGGGGGAGTTAGGAAGAGGAAAGGAAAGGAAAGAGGAGAGAGGGAGAGAGCTTCGAGGCTCCGGAGAGTAGGTCACTCGGTGGATACCGTTAGGGCACTTCCATTGATGTGTGTCACGGGGCCCCGTCGGCGCATTCACCGAAAAAAAGAAAGAAAAAGGTACGAACGAGAAAAAAAAAGATGTTTAGAGCGAACCGGCAAAATAGAGTGGGGGACCTCGCGACGAGCGTGAAGAATCAAACATCGGTAAATACACACTGAGAGCGTTGATTTTTCGAAGATGAAAAAAAAAAAAACAAAAAAAGTTTTATTTATATTTGTGAAAAAGAGAGAAATGGATAAGAAACGTGAGAATTACAGTCGACTTGTAAATAAATTGAAAAAACGAAATGTAAATGTATATTGTTGAGCGTTGATTTTCGAAGGGGAAACAATTTTATTTATGTTTGTAAAAAAAAACGAGAAATGGATAAAGCATTTGAAAATTATAAAAAATTTCTAAATAAAAAGAAAAAAAATCGAAATTCATATTAAAAGCGTTAGTTTTCGAAGTGATTTATTTTTTATTTTTTTTTGTAAACAAAGGAGGAATGGAAAAGGCACCTGAGAATTATAGTAAACTTTTAAGTAAATTGTAAAAAAAAAATGTTGGCGGCTCTATAAAGCAGTGTCTCTGCACTGCAACTGCTCCACTGACCCAAAACCTCGCGAGGAACTCGGAACGATCGAGGAGGTCAGTCTTAATTAAGCAATTAAAGAAATCGAACGCCGAACGAGAGCGGTTCGTTGTGATAGAAATGGCGTTTTATTATTGTCGTTAATTCGAAGGCTGTAGAAATTTCGCACCTGCTGAAGACTGTTCGGCGTCGAGACGAGTGGGATAATCCCCTGTGATAGGTGGTCCCACTTTTGCAAATGGGCTTTACGCCACTTGCGAACGGTGTGATACTTATTCGATGGGAGAAGCGAGCGGGGGATACATAACGCTGTTTATAATTTTCGTTTATATACTATATACGCATCTCGTGGTCAGACACCACTTTTCCCCGTAAACGAGAGCTGCGCCTCTTTGACGACTCTTCTTCTCCTTCGATCGCGATTACACCGATATGGAGGACACGGGTAAAACCCCGAGCGGGCATAGTACAAACTCAGGCGCGGAAAGACTCTTATGGAAAAAGGAAACTACACCGGTTTGATCTCTTGGAAAAAAAACAGAAAAAAACGAACGATTAAAAAATTCTAATGGAGTACGAGAATAGTTTAGCGAGTATAAACATCGATCTTCGAACACAAAATTGACGCGGAAAGGACTGGTTTTCCACTATCATTCATTTCATTTTCTTGCATTTTGGATTCGAGTTTTTTTAAATTCGGATGAAAAACAAAACGAGTGTTATGCTTTACTTATTTAAAAAATCGTGAAAGAATTTTTTTTTTGTCACGTTACTTATAAATTGATTTAGAGTCTTTTTTCGTCATACTGTGTTATTAAATTAACAGTTTGAACTTTACGATTCGGTGACCACTACAGTACGCGACGAGTTAATATTCAATCGAAACTATTTCGTCGCGACTGCAAATGCATTCCAGCGTCTCAGAGTTACACATTATTTCCTGTAGCCTTTAATGAATAGCCCGCGGCGATTCCACTCCGATAATGAATTAGAATTCGGGCCAATGCCGCCAGGTATAGCGTCGAACTCTCCCGGGCAAAGACCGACGTGATGTCGTCAAATACCACTTTCACCGCGTGTGGGTGAATGAAAAATTTAGCTCGCGACATATCTGCGTCATTTCTCGATTCCAGACGAGCGCTCGCGGACTTAGAATTACGTTTAGTTCTAAATCCATATCGGATCCTGTCGGATCCTATCGGAACGTTCATCGACCGGTCGTAATTATCTCTCCGTTGAATATTCTGCGTCATTGTAATCTTTAACGACACTTAGTTTGCATAGTGTCAAAACAATTTCGCGAGAGTTTGTCACCATTTGACTCGCCGCAAACTTCTTACGTGAAAGTTTTTGCATTTTTAACGGAAAGAAATAACTGAATTGAACTAAAAATCGTAGTTACTTCAAAATTAAGTTAATAAATATGTATTTATTTACATTATTTTGCGGTAATTTTTCGATAAAAAAGTACGTAATAAATATATAGCTATTAAATATATGTAATATGAATATATTTATTTTGCACATAAATAAAAGTCATATTATTAATTTTATTTATCAGAATACATTACAGCTATCGGAAATATATTCGAAGTGCAAATTTTTCGATTTATTTTGAAGAAACGAAATAAAAATTTTCTGCGAAAAAAATCTTCGGAGACGGAGCTGTTATTGCAGAAATCTACGGTTACCCACTTCGCGAACAACTCGCGAGTCACGAAGTAGTTTTCTCTTGTATTGACAGAAACGTAAATGAAATCCCATGCCGATCAAGCAGAAATTTTACTCCAACCGCCGGAATGTCGGGAATCATTCGAATGCCGAATTTCAAATACCGTTTAATCTTCGAATTTCGTCTCAACGAAAAATTGCCTCAACGAGAGACTATTGTCGATTTAATTTCTATTAATTTCAATTTTTTAATGTTTTCGTTTTATAATTCTGACTTTGCCACCGAACCGAATAAAATATTCTTTCCCATGAGTGCGCGATCGAGTTTTGCATAACGTCGACAATTCCGTACGAATCGGCGCAATTTCCGGAAGAGAAAGTGTTGTTGTTTCGCGCGATACAGCTGAAACGCCGCGAACGAGATCTTCTTCTGGCCGTAACGAGGCCGCCTAATTAACCGCGATGAGAGATCCACCTGCGCCTGAGTTTTCGCTCGAATAGCCGCCTGTTCAGCCGGCATACATCATGTACATTTCTCGTTCGCGATTCCGTGGGAAGTTTTGTCAGTGAAAATTAATCGACAAACTGTCGAGAAAATTTTCCATATATAACGATACTCTCGACAAGAGCGTTCGTCAAAATTTTTCTTTCGTTACCCTTCCGCGAGCACAATTCTTACTGTACATAATAGTTACATGCGGGTCGCATTCCTCGTGCTCGGGAGTTCGATTCCCAACCGGACTGCCTTGGTGTCACCTTACGTTATCCAGTGCGTGACGATTATTCACCGACAACGGAGGCGACAGATGGAATTTTGAGACGAAAAATTCCAGCCGTGTCGCGAGCGGAGTGTCCGTTACTCGATCACGAATCAAGATCGATCGATACATAACAACAATAGATCCCGGATCGATCTATTCCCCATCGAGAAGTTCGATCGATCTAACGAATAAAAAAATCTAATTTTACCAGTAAAAGATCGCGATTTTCAAAAATCGTTTAACCAGACTCTGGAGCGGAAAATCATTAATTCGTAAAAAAAACTAAATAAATAAAACCCCCGAAGCAAAACAATGTGTTAAAGTAAGCAAAAGTATTCATTGCAATTTCAATGCTCTTTAAACAACACGAACACTGTTATCCGTAACAAAGTATGGGAATACCGAAATATCTGCGACGAAAAATCAGAAAAACAATTTTTCGCTCTTATCTCGTATATAAATAAGTTCTTCCGGTTTTAGTCACGCGATACTGTTCCATACAGTGATCAATATTTCGCGATCTTATCATTATTAAATAACTCGCTCGCGGTTCGTGTAACCGTATAGATAAGCTTTTTGCTTATCGAACTATCGATCCAATGTTCTCTAATCTCTTGAATCCATAATCCCTTTATCCGACACATGTTCGCGAGGTGTTATCTTCGACAACGTGACTCGTAGACCTCGAGGGACTCAGCTTTAACTAGCGACATCGTAATAGCATATGCACACAGCGTTGAGAGACGGAGGATTTACAAGAGCGATACACCCTGCGAAGCGTACAGTTGATGTCGGGGGATGAAATGAGCTTATAGCTCGCAGAGCTGTGTCGTTATAATATATATGTATACAAACGGGAGAAATGTGTTCCCTCCGTCGATGAGTCTCCGGATGAGAGAAGACCCTCTCATCTCCGATTGACTCTGACAATCTCAGGCAGAAGAGAAGCGAAGGTTTACTTCGATTCGTTTGCTTCGATTACCGCGCGCGCAAACAGTGGCACGACGCGGATGAAGTTCCTACCTCGTTGCTTACCTCTCGAGATATCCGTTTAAGGCAGAGCGGCTCATGGAGAAACGAGGGAAAGGGCTTTCGCAGAAAATTTCACGGACCAACGAACCGCACAACCTCGTCTCCCTATTCCCGGTTTCCACAACGCAGTTACGCACTATATTGCGTTACATTATATCATAACTTCCGTTCGATATTCTCGTTTTTTGCTCTATCGAAATTGACGAAGTGAAATAAAATTTTTTTTTATTCCGATCCATGTCGGTAAAAAAAAAAACATTCATTGCTCAATCGAGAAAAAAATTTGAAAAAAATTCTTTAATCGATGTATCGTCGCTGTTAGCAGGTTAGGGAAATGTGTTAATTTTTTATCAAGTCATTTCGAAGATATCTCGCTGTTAATGTACTGTTGCCAACGGTAACGGATTTCGTAATCTTCAAAAACCTTACAACATTTCGTCATCGCTAACCGCCGCGTATATCTTCGAAAGCGTTCACCAAAATATTCAAAAACTTCGTGTATTATACGCTGAGAGGCTTAATACGTATTTTGGAGAACGATTATCAATTTTTCTTCAATCACCTATTTTACTAATTTTTTTCTTTTATTCCCATCGTCTTTGACCTTAAAGAACGATCGTCTCGAATTCTCAAATGTTGACCTACATAACCCATATTACAGGTCACTGTTGAATTTGTCTAAATTATATGCGTCTTCAAAGTAACAAGAACTTCCTCACTGCTTCTCGCGAGTATTCAGTCCATGACCGACGCAACAGTTTCGCGACAGATAACACCTATTGTTATATTTATAGAGTACAACACGACAAGAAAAAAAAAAAAAAAAAAAAATCGCCACTGCAGTCTCGAGAATTGCAAATTTTCCCGGATCCTGAGCCAAGGTCCTTCCATTGCCTCTCGTTCCCCTATCTCTCTTAGCGCGATCGTTCTTCCAGGTATACATACTAATAGTGTCGTTTCTCGCTGGACACATAGCGCGCACATAAACACACATATATCCCATCAACACATAAACCTACATATCTACAATCGACAAAAGTTTCGAGTCGCATTTTACAATAAGTCTTACAAGTGTGGACCCTCGCGAGCTCTCTCGGTACCTTCGATAAACCGAGAGACCCCGAGAAGCTTTTTCGGTTAAAAATCATGCGAAAACCGGTTGTGTCGTTGTATAGTAGAAGAGTAGTCCTGTGAGCGAGTAGCAGCATATGCACTCGGCTCTCGGCGGCCGCTGGTGCTGCAGTGTGCACCCGTACGGTCCAACCGCATCAACGCTCGCCGGGTACACACGTACTCGTACTACTTGCCGCACTCTCGTACGGCTGCAGACTCTGAAACGTACGACTGTACGGGCTGCTGCTGCATGCATACCCTGAGCTTCACCCCCCACCCTTTTCTCGCTTTCGTACTGCAACACGTACTTCCAGGGACGCTGGTCACCTTTACGCTTCCATACATATACATACACGCGCGCGAAGTCGACATAACCTGTACGTGCATCTTATGTGAATTAATGGTATAGGTCTTTACACATAGACAATGAACGAAGTAACGAAGGAACGAAGTAATATACATGTGGACTATGGTATAGAGTACTCCGGGGAGCCCAGTCTCGCTGTTACGGGAATGGGCAAACGAGCAGCCAGCCAGGCTGGCGAACGTACGGGGCGACCGGTGCGGAGGCGGCCAGGCATCCAGTCGAGCCGCGTACGCCGCAGCGTTAACACGCTCCCGTGTGCTTGTTCCTCGTTTAATTTTCACACGACATAACAAACGTATTAAACAAAAAAAAAACACAAACGCAAAACGACAAAAACTGAAGGAAAATTGAATAAAAAAAAAACTAAGTAAAACGGACGAGAGATCGTAATAAAATGAATGTTGTTGTAGCGAGACTGTCAGTCTCAGGAGAGCCATGCTCTACGACGATATAAATAGACCTCGCGATCTATATAGCTGTATCGATCACAGGTGATCTGTATGCATTGGCCGCAATAAAATAACGTTAATAAAATAATAACAATAATAAATCATTCGAAAAAAAATCAATGAACGATATATACGTATGTATATATATTTTTTTATTTTTTTATTATCAAAGACTGTGGGATATATCGTGTTTACAACATGTACGAGGATCAATGTCACGAGGAAAAGGACGAAGAGTATCGTTCAGTTGATTTTAGACAGTGCGAGCAACCGAGACTTCTCGGTTAACTGTGCGCGCGCGTGTGTGTCTGTGGTATGAGTGTCGCTGTGTGCGCGTGTGTGTGCACTCGGTCCGTACTTCGTATTTCGTTGGTGTTAGTTTGAGACACGAGAGAACCTTTTTGGACAACAAAAAAAAATAAAAAAAAAAGAGATCCAGAGACTCGAGTGCACTTTCGAACGAAGCTTCGAAGGAAGATATCACGAATACCGCTTTAGGCAATGACACGGAGGCATGGTGGTAGTTCGAAATTCTCACGTGTTCGTTGTTCCCACGTCCGCAAGTGGTTTCAACTCAATTGCTGGCTATAATCATTGTTTCTAATTCGGAAGAAAAAAAAACAAAAAACAATTCTCGAAAATTAATACGAAGTTTCGAAGTTTTTCGATTTAATACGAAAAAAAAATAAAATTTTTGAATACATCGATGTTTTTTTATTTTTTGCGGGGGAATGAATTTTCCGTGAAAAAATTACGGGTGAGACGTGTAAGCAGAGTGAATCTCGTATGTATCGCTGTCTCGGGGTCTGTCGACCGATTCTGAGCATCGAAGATATCCCGCGTTCACCACGCTGCTCTCGGTCTTCGGAGTAACAGTACTTCCTCGCGGGAGCGAGCAGCAGCAGCGGTGGTGGCGGGCTTATAGCTCCGTGGAATATAAGCGACTCTACGGGTTCGCGGCAACCGCGGCTACGTCGAAGAACGGTACCCATACTCGATTGGTGCTCACCTCTGTAGATCCTCTTTCCTTTTCCAACGTCAATTCTTCCTTCCCCGTCGACTCATTCGCTCTTCTTGGCCTCTCATCGCTCACTGCTCAGGGACCAGTCGTGTTTTTTTTTTTTTTTTTTTTTTCGTTCTCTTTGCCGGCACGTTTGTATCGACTCTCTTGGTCTCTTACCTCGTGGACCAAAGTAGTCTGGCCGGTATCTCGCGTGTGCATGCCGGTCGCCTCGTTTAACCGCAGCCAACACACACGCGGAGACCCATCATCGATCCCACTCTCTTTCTTCAACGTTATCCAAGAGACTACGAAAGGGGCTCCGGGCGGAAGACTGCATTGGAAACCTCGCGAGCACACAAGTCCCCCCCCCCCCCCCTTCGATCTGTATTTAAACGGACATAGATCCTTTTATGCACCTGCCGTGTAAAAATCGTACAAAAACGAAATAAATCGATGTGAAAAAAAAAAAAAAAAAAATTATTACGAAAATAAATCGAAAGCGGATTAATAAAACACGAGGATTAAAGAAAAAAATGAACGAAAACGAGGCGGACAAGGATCTGGGGACGGAGGAACGTTCCGACGTTCCTGAGACCAATGAGAACACGAGACTTCGTTAAGAAAAAGTGAAAAGTCTCGAGGACGCCATTCTGGTGTCCTTTTCTTAGACGGCTAAAATAGAGATACACTAACAGCGTTATACCTCTCTGTAATCCCGTAGAGAAATAAATAACGAGAACCGAACGTGACTCGTAAAAGTTTCGTAACGCGACCCAAAAGATCGATAATATTTGCGATTAGTCAATGCCCTTTGTCATAGCGGAGAAGCCCCCGAAAGAGAGATTATAAAGCGTTCGTAAGGTAACGCTAAGATCACGAAGCAAGAAACGACGAACGGCGGAGAGGGGGGAGGGATCGGGAACTACCGTGGTGACTAATTCAAAGGTGCGAGTTGTAATAAACTCGCACGTTCGAACGCTTATCGTCGAACCTGAGATAGAGGGAGAGAAACAAACTTCGGGGTCTCGTCGAAAATTTCGCAGAGGTATTCAGTTTCTTCGTTGACCCGCTGACGACCGTTTCTCGCAATATCCCAACGGAGAATTCCAAAGACACAATTTCTGCCTTTTCGTAATCTAATAAAAAGTGAATTCAAAGTGCAAAGTGCTCGTATTTTATATATATATCTCCAAAAAATATAATCTATGTAAAAAAAAAAATAGTTCGAAGTGATTTTGTTCGAAAAAAAAAAAAGATAAATACACTGATCAATGGATAATACGATCAATAATTGATCGTCGGGGGATTAGTGGGAAGGAAAAACAAATCGTAGAGATGAAGACTACACAGAGAGCCTTGAGGTAAGTTTCGAATTTCACTATATATCGATCGTTAGATATAACGATAAAATCGTAAAAAAAAAAAAAATCAATCATAATAATAATAATAAAAATTTTTTTTAAATTGTGCGTTTCACGCACGATGTTGAGTAGACAGAGAACAGGCCGCTCACGCCGGTGATACAGTTAACAATAATAGTATGCACAGTTACGCGTAATGGACGTTGACCCACTGCCGCGGCAGAGAAGAGTTCCCCGCCACGAACGTACACTATTACTGATGCATATATATACATATATATACATATACATTATACATACACAAGAGCAAGAAAAACCATGGTGAACGGTGCGAACACGCGGAGCAATCGCGCACCGGTTATATAGTTAAAGCGCTATACACACGTCCGTCGATGTTGATTCACCGCTAATATACACAAACGCTCACGGACCCAGAAGAGTTGCTTTGGTTTTGTGATGCGTGAGCGCGAAGTTTAGAACAGCGAATTACCGCCGTTAAAAATGGAGGGGGGGACTTATTACATCGCGTTAACGAATTTAACGAAACGGCACGTTTCTCGTCAAGAATCACGAAGCGTATCGCGCGCGAGCAATAAGAAAGAAGATCGAGCGCTGTCGCAGTCTAAGCACAAGCGAGACGAGATCGAGAGGGGCTTCGCGTTCCCTCGCGTTCCCTCGCGTACTCTCGCGTACTTTGCGCGGCACACACCTGACTTTATTATCATGTTTAAGTGCTATTATCACTGTGACGTATCTCGAGAGATGTTATTCCTGAGGGTTCTTTTTTTTTTTTTTTTCTTCGTACGGTGAAAGAGCGGAACTCCGCGCGCGAGTTGTGCAGTTTGAATAATGCGAGAAGTCATTGCGAGGGAAAATTTATGAGCGGTACGAAAATGGTACCCCTTCATACGCCTCGACGAGTCGAGATAAGAAGGAAACGACTACACGTAAGTTTATTGTTGGTGAAGCGATAAGAACGCAAGGAAGAGACGCGCTTATGTAGATCGAGGCTACAGCTTCTTCGAACTATTATTACATACCGTTTTGCAAGGTCTTCGCGCGCGCGTTATACTCTAACCTCGAAAAAACATTATGCAAATCGATTGCTCAAAAGATTTTTTATTATGGTGGCAAAATTTTGAATTAATTCGATGTTTCGACAAAATGGCGGATAACAATTAGATTATTATTTTTTAAGGGGAAATAATTGACTGTCAGATTAGAGGTTATCGGTTAAAAAAAATGATCGTATTGTATCAAAATATTGAAAAAAAAAAAAAACTAAAAACATCGGAAAAAATTATCGATATATATCGGAGTGTTGTTTTTTTTTTATCGATTCGATAAAAATGAATTGTAAACATTCGCACAGTTCGTATTTATAAAAGAGGGTTTCCTGTGGACGAAAAACTTTTCCGTAAATCGTCGGGTCAATGGTCGATAAGGAGTGACGTACGAATGTGAGCTTTGCAAGTGACAAATACGGTCGATAAGTTATGAAAAAAAAAAAAAAAAAAAGTGACCGGTGCAAAGCGGAGGGTAAGAGAGCGCGTGGCTTGAATAGCGGGGTACCTGCTTCGGCGTTCGGCACCTGCGCGACACGAATTCAGATGTAAATTTACGCGCGTATCGTCACTGCCTGGTGGTTCGGTTGCACAGCTGGTGTTCCTATCGAAAAAGCTGTTACCTTTCGTAGCTATAAGCTCCCCGACAAGACATCTACGGAACTCTTTCTTGTTGCGCTCTGCATGTGTAACGCTAACGCAGACAACTGTCGACAAGGTCGATGGAAAGAAATGCGCCTGTACGTTTTTCTGCTGTACGTGACAATGAAAGCCAACTGTGACTTTTCTTCTCGCATTTCTCAAGGCCTTTAGCGCTTTCATATGAGACACTGAAAAATACCTCTTACGACATATACAAAACGCCTTTCTTCCTTAAAATTTAAGTTCTAAAAAATAAATTATTTCTTCGAATGCATTCGAATTCGAGGCATTCTTTCGCGGAGAGAAAAAAAATCGATTCCATCAACTGAATCAACGTTAGCGACGTCGAAAAAAATATGCGGTTAACGAAAAAAATAGGAAATTCAATTAACAGTTAACGTTTAACTAACAAAACGAATTCAAAATTCGTAACTATTGATTCACCAAAAAATCAAAAATATTTTGTTTTTTTGGAGTTTTCGCCGGATTTCTGTTTTTTTTTTTTTTTTATTTATTTTATTTTTTTCAAGTTACATTGCCGGATGATTCGTTAAACAACTTATCTTCTTCGATGATATTAGTAACTTTTCGGCATTATTATTATTCAAAATTAATATTCTAACCATCAACACGATCGATGTGTTTTTTTTTTTCAAATTTTTTTCCTATTGAAAAATATCGAAAATTTTCCCTCAATTTCACTTTTAATCGGAAATATAACGATACAGTCGCCTTAAGGCTCAATATCGATGCAATAAAAATTATAGAAGCTATTCGGGAGTTACGACTCCAAAAACACATATTGCATTTTGCGTCTATATTTGCCGTCGAAAATGGGTTAAATAGCACGGAAAATGTGTGGCAAAACCTGCATTCATTCGGTGTACGGTAATTAACTACGCAATTTGTGTTTTTTTTTTTTTTTTTCATCCGATCTCACAAAATTTCGCTGCTCCACTCCGCACCCGCCCGGTATCCCCATTCCACTTTTAATTAGAGGTCGAGCAGTTAATTGAGCGTCGCCCGCTGGTGGTTCTTTGTTAAACACGAAGAGTCGTTTGAGGCTCTCGCAGCGGCAAAACATCGACGGTGTATATTCGTCGGCTACAAGCTACGAACTCCCGTCGACTTTTGCGCAATTTTCTCACTGATGCCACAGACTCTCTGATGCTTGGTGCAAGTGGGGCTACTGGATGTTGCGAACTATGTTGCGCGAAGCCGTCAGCGACTATATAACCAACAACGAGGCGTCTCGTATACCGTCGCGTAAGCTCTCAAATTAATTAAATCCCAAGCGGAGAGCGACGTTCACTGTGGCGTTGGACACCGGACGTGCGTATACTGTAATATACCATTCTCCGCTTCTCAACTCGTTTCTCGTAACACAGAAATTATCTCGTAGACTAAGACGAAGTTGGACGCTGAATATTCGCCTCGCTATTACCTTCGTTTTAAAATTCACTGAATAATTATCGTTATTCAACTGGTTAGCAGAACTGGAAAGTCATTAAAATTGCAACGATTTCGACATAAAATTTCGTCAATATTATCATTTTTTTTTTTCGTGAAAAAAAAAAAAAATATCGGAGAAATAATTTTAGTTCGTTAACCTTTTTTTTTTTTTTTTTTATAAAAAAAAAGACGATTTTTTTTTTCGTGGGACCCGCGTGGAGAGTAAAATCTCACGGCTCATTACAGCGTGGCGTTAGAAACTCGCTGTGATTTCACAGTTTTTTATTTTTATCATCGAAACTAAGTAGTTTTTTTCCACGCGAATAGATCATTCTATGCGCGAACTATTTATAGTCGCGAGTCGTAATGGTGGATAAAAAAAATAAAATATCCGCAAGCTTTCGGCTATAGTGTCGAGTTACAGGTGGCAGGCATTGTGTACCGCGGTCTCATTGTGTAGAAGGAAAAGCTTATTGTTGGAGAAAAAACGAGAAAAAAAAAAGCTTCGCACATTCGCGCTTTGCTCGCGAGAAAAACGGACGTTTCACACAGACTGCGATATAGAAAAGCTTTCAAATTAATTAAATCGCTCGAAGCAACGCTCGACGCTAACCTCACGAGATATATCGCGATGTATGCCAAATGCAATGAATTTCTTGACTGCGTGATAGTGATTCGGGTCGAAGTCATCGCAGAATTACGCAGTCGAATGAAAATCAATGCTCCGAAAAAAAAAAAAAAAAAAAATGAGTAGATGAATATAAAACGAGCGGAAGCTGCGCAAGAATTTTATTGTCCTTTCGAAAGCGTAAAAAATACATAGCAAACACGAGGCTGGAAAAAATATTCGCGGTACGTATTAGCAATGTGATATATTGTGTACGCGGAGCTATACGTACGTCGCGAAAATTAATGAAATCCAAACCGGACGTGGCAGCCGCCGCGCTACTCTCTCACCATAGAAAATAATTCGTACGCGCGTGCGAGTCGGTTAAAGAGACCTCTCGGATGAGTGTGTAACACGTTGTACGATTGCGTATGCATGAACCACACGCGGCATTACAGCTGCTCTCTCGTTTCTTTGTGAGTTCTCGTGCGCTGACGAGCGGTTACGAAATAAACAATGCTGACGGTGAGTGACTGTGCATCACGTATAACCGACAAAACTCCGATGGGTCGCCCGACCAGAGAATCCCAATTGAATTTCGATGGAGGCGCACCAAAGTGTAGCAAAGCCAATTTATAGATTTACGCGTGAAGAATCGAGAGCTCTAACATCGGGACTCCGCTTCGACTCAAAACGTTTCTTATTAAATTATTTAACCCTTTTTCGTCGATCGTTTTCGTGGTTAGTAATAATAATAATAATAATAATAATAAAAACAGCCGCGTCAATTCGTACGTAACAGGGAAAGAATGCGATCGATGCTACAGTTAAGAAATAGCAAATTCTAAAAACACAGTAAAAGAGGTACAAACATTTTTTGTATTAACACGTCGACAATTATTTTTATTAATTTTTTTACAAAAAAAAAATTATTTTGTCGAACTATTGCAAGAATAAAGATCTCGCGATCTTCCAGACACATGTGTGGCGTTAAAGAGGTGCAAAAATATGTTCGATGTTTTATTATTCGTCGACACTAATTCCCAAAGGGGTGAAAAAAAAAAAAAAAAAAAAGTTCCGAAATAATTATCAAACGAGAAAATTTTTTATTCAAACTTTCCTCGAACGCCATATTTCTGAAAGTCTCGTCGACTAATGTCTCGCAGCTTCTGCTTCCATTAATTATAAAAGTCGGTTGCCACGAGGGGCTCTGCCTTTACTTGACGCCAATAAATGTATCTTATTATCGTAACGAGAATCGCTAATTGAAGATGAGCCGTGCGGACTTTTCAGCGGACGATTTTTCAAAGTTTATGCCGACGAGAATTAACGGAGGGATTTTATACATTGTTCCATCTATTGTTCCGTCACTTACTTATTCCCCGACAAATTGGTAAACTTTCTTCGTGAATAATTCAGCCCCTCGATCAACCGCTGCTGCGGTCGACTCCGCCACATTATTATCAACACAACACACACGCAAATTTTCGCTCATACAAGTGCATTGCACTGTGCATCGTATGTATCTGATTCCGCGTACCGGAATTGCGGGAACAATTCGCTTAGGAAGAAAAACGCGAAGAAAAATAAATATTTATGCCAAACGAGAAAGAAGAATATATATGCGTGTAGCGAATTATTATCTTAACAAGATTCTCGTCCAGCATCGTTACGCGCGGTTTCTTCCATACGGCGGAGTCGAGAAACAATTGCAGCTTCGTGTGCAATATACGATTGTCGGCTGCCGCGCCGAGAGCTCTACGCGAGAACAATTTTCTCGTTGCCGTAATCTTTTTCACGACGATTGTATATATATATATATATAAATCTTCACGGATATCAGTTCGGGATGAATGATTTATCGAGAATTCTTTTCCGTCTGAATCCCCGACGATCGTGGGAGAGTAGCGACAGTGCCGTTGTTGATTTTCTCGACGAACTTCCGCGCTCTATTAATTCAACGATATTTTTGCTTATTCCGCGCCGAGTTTCGCGTTCGTCGAAGATTCGTTATGAAAAACATAAAAATGCAATCTACACGACAAAATACTACGAGTTATTTGTATGCATATCTTTTTTTTTATACTTTCGTCGTTAGAACGAAACTCACAATTTTAGGTTAAGTGGATTTTACGCGGGCGGCGGTGTGTGCTAATTAAATTCAATACTTCGCGCAATCCGATTGACCGGATTTTTTATAGCCTCCTCTATCTATTTATCTATCTGTTTTTACTTGAACAATTGCCCGTGTACTGCGTACATACAACTCTTTACCGTTCGTCAGTTTAAAATCGATAGTAACCCGCACTGTGGTAACAGATAGAGAGGGTAACTCTATCAGCAATCTGTCCATCGACACGACGCGTACGAGATCGACATAGTAAAACGAGGATTCACTCTCCGTGAAATCAATTCGCAATTTCGACAGTAGAAAACTGCGGAGGACGAGCGGCTCTCGTTGCAAATTGGATTGTTGGCTGCTACTGACGAGCTTTCGGCAGTGAAGGGGAGGGGTGGGGGGAGTGATGGTCAAATTTCCAATGCACTCGTCAATTATACGCGGAACCCTGCAGGCTATCGGATTTTCATGGTCGAGTGCAATGAGTTCGAAACATTATTGCGAGGTGTTACGTTCACATTGGGTGGTATTTTCTATATTAAAAATCTTTCTTTTCCGCGAAGAAAACTGTTTGTGCTGAAAAATTAATTAATTGTTAACGAATCAATATATACGATAAAAAAAAATTGGAATAATATTTAATATTTAAAAAATAAAAATTATTAAATATAAACAATATTGATATTATTAATATTAACTAATAATAATAATAATAATAAATAACATAATAATATAATAATAAAGTATATTTAATAATATGAATATTATAAATATTAAGAAAAAAAAAAAAATTTCGCAACATTTCATTATTCAATCGTACTGCCATACATTCGTTAACTATGAACGAAACTCTTTTCTCAGTGTGGATGAATTGTGAATGTGTTTGCCGTCGGCGGCAGGGCAATGGCTCTTTCGCGATTGCGAAATCGCGAGGTGAGGGGCGGGGGGGGGGGGGGGGGGGGAGGAATGAAGAAGAAGGTCTGACGAGCGCCGGATGCAAAGTATGTTAATTCGTGGGGCGTCGCGTGTGGTGTGGGCACCTTTACGACTTCCCCAGACAGGAATGAAGCGAGAGATATAGTGCGCGGACAACAGTAGGTAGACGCATCCTATTCCGCACGTACTATATAAAGTATACGGACGATGTGACAATATCGCCCAAAGCGAACGATATCTTTACGTTAGGGACTCCCTCTGCTTTGCCGGAAGTTACATATATCCGTGTCAGACGGACTTCCGCTCGGAGCCAAATAACGACGAAAAAAATGTTATTTATAGACCCAATATTCGCGACACGTTGAACTGAGTGTAATATCTTTAAATACAACTCGGAAAGAATAAAAAAAGAATTATGGGACATTTTTTGTTTAATATCATAGATGATAGTGGCAATTTTGTACCTAAAAATAAAAAAATTGATTGATTAAATGGAAATTTAATAAAAGCCAATAACAACCGATAAAATTTGTTAAAATTCAATAAAAGTCAATAAAAGTCAATAAAAACCGATGAAACTCGTTAAAATTCAATAAAAGTCAATAAAAGCCGATAAAACACGTTAAAATTCATTAAACTTCAACAATAAAATATGGATAGCGAAAAATCGTTAAAAGTTCTATAAACAAATTGGCGTGTTATACAATCCGAGAGACTGAACTCAGTTAGCGTTTTTTGTTTTTTTTTTTCTACGTTTTACGAGAAAAACATTCGTTCGATTCTATGTGATCGAAAACTCGATGATCTATCGATTCCGAATGGTTTTTTGGTCGAAAGATGAGAACGATTCGCGAGAGGCAAATGTAAAAAAGGGCCGGAAAAGAGCTCGAGGCGATCGAGAAGGTTTGATGGCAGAGGGCAAAGCCAAAGTTGGCAAGAGACGAGCGGTAGGGAGAGATTAGGCTTCGTATAGCCTTTCAACGAACGCGTTTCGGCGAGATCAATCGACGTACCACTGGGAGCAGCAACCTTCTTCTTTCTCATCTTCGTACCTTCTTTGTATGTGTGCGTTAGCGTTTTTTTTTATTCGCCATACACTTTTATACCTCTTTTTTTTCTCATCCTCACTCGCGGCGTGAGACCACCGAACTGACGATCTCAACCGCGTTGCCTAAATCCTTCTCATGGACTCCGAGTAAAAGTATGTAACGGGAGTAAAAAAATAAGACGAAAAAAAAAAAAAAAATCTCAAAAAATAAAAAAACAAGCAAAGGCTCATCACCGAAACAAATTAAGCGAGAAATTCATTAGGCAAATTAATTCGAACTCTTGTATTTTCTCAAGTTTAATTTTCTCTCCCCACCCATCCTTTTTCCTTCCTCTCTTCTCCGTTGCTCACTCCTTACTCGACGAGACCCCCGGACCCTTAATTAGTCACGATAATCCCGAGATTATAATTCAAATTCTCGAAAGGAGACCCGAGGAGTTCGTCTGGCTGCAGTCGGGATAAGAGCCGATAAGACATTAATTCGCCAAATGAGGATTAGCTTCGCGATGGTGGCCTCTGCGGTGCCCCCCCCCCCACCCCACCCCACCCCAGCCCACCCCTCCTGGAGGAGTATCCTGCCGTTTTGCTACAGGACGCTTTTGGCGAGACAAACCATCTGCTTGGCGAAGGATTAAAATTCTCGAAGATGAGAATCTCCGGTTTGGCAGCGACTCGCCCCCTATGTCTCTCTCCCTGTCTCGCTAACCGAGATTATCTATATTTTGCTTCTCATTTCCGTCGCCTAAAGTTTTTTCTGTTTTCGAAACGCAGCTGTGCGTGTAACCCTTCACTAAATCTTAGATCTATAGACTTTCTTCCGAGTAACATACGGAAAAAACAATGCGGGTGGCCTGAGAGAAACGATAGAGATCTTTCGTTGAGTTTTGCAACTTTTAACCCAATAGCCGCGTAGAATTTTTCGAGAGACATTTTTTTCAATAATTCAATAAATTAATAATAATAATGACAACAACAACAATAATAATCTACAATTAACCAGAAATATCATTGAAAACAAATCGTCTCGACAAATGGTAACGAATATGCAGTTCTTTAACACAATATTTGCAAAGCCTTATAATTTACAAAAAAACTCTGCGTTTGTTCTCAAATTAATTAAATGGAACTAATTTTGATTTAATTAATTATTACTCTTGTTATAGAACGAAAAAAAAATTACTCAAGATTACAGCGGTACGCGATGCGTAAGATAAATTATTCTTGCGTAACAGGGTTGTTTTATTAGCAGTACGGAGATGCGCGAAGTTTAATTATCATGATATGGATCTGACCCGCTTTTGTGCTTTTCGAGGGAAATCGCGAGAGCAACTAAAATTCCCGGTAGTGTTTTCTCGTCGCTGGACCAGCCGAGTAAGCGAGAGGGAGGCTGAGGGTGAGGTGAGGGGCTTTCGGGGAAAAAAAAATTCATTTCTCATAACACAAACTCGAGAGTTTCACGTAGCGTTATATATCCGAGAAAAAAGAGTTTTATATGCTATGGTATATACCAATACAACAATCTGCGTTTCTCATTTTCACCGACACATACACGTGAGACTGCTGACACCGGGGTACAGCGAAGAGCGGTGTAGGTAAGACTCGCGCAGTACCCCAACCGAGAGAACCATTGGCGCACGTGGAAACGGCACTTTTGGCTCTTTAACGATCACCGAAATTACGAAACGCTCGTTAAATCTCCTTACTCCATCTCCTTTTTATACCCTTTTCCTCGAACTCCTTCTTTCTCTTTCTCTCGAGAACGAGATCGTTCGTCTTTTACCGTCGAGAGTTAGGTGGAAGGAACTCTCGCGCCCCCTAACTCCCCCCACATTTCTCGATTCGCATGGCGGTTTGTTTGCTCCAGAAACAACCCAACAGCGTTCTAAGTTCCGGCAATGATTTTTTCCAGAATCTCGATGCTTCCCTTCGTTGTTTTTGTTTTACTCCCATTTTTCTTTCTATTCTCGTTTTTTGCGCGAAATCTCCGAGCGATAATAAAAATTGAAAATATTATTTTAACTTCGTGCCTCGAATTCTTTAGCGAAATAAAAAATGTAATTCTGGTAATTTAACGAGACAAAAATAAAATAAAATTATTGTTTGCCAAATTTCAAAGTTCCAACAACTTCATTGTTTTTTTTTACTCCAATTTTTTCCGTTTATCACTTTTTTTTTACCGCGATAATAAAAATGCATTTTTTTTTTTTTTCTACAACTTCGGATTTTTTGTAGAAATGGAAAGTGTAATTTTGGTAATTTATCGAGATAAAAAAAAACGAAAACATTTTTGAACGCTTTTTTTTTAACAGAAATTGAACGTCGATTTACACGGGATGTACATTTTTTCTGCATGCAGTTTCAATATTTTACAGGCTTTTGCAGTTTCGTCCTGTCGTGTATCATCCTTTCGAGTCCCATTGTTTCCAGTCTCGTAAGAAAGTAACGAAACTTTGAGTGTTGCATAGCCTGACACCTCTCTAACGGGCGAAAGAACAGAGAGAGAGTGAAAAAAAAACGAGGCAACCCCGCGATTTCGTTCTCAAGAGTAAAGTATATCGTCGACCTTTGAGTCTCGAGATGCTTTTGCCGCTACGCCGCTCGCTTAGCGTGCTCTGCCCATTATTCTTTTTTTTTTTTTAACATTCGCGCTTCACTCGAGAACAAAGACAACGCGCGCGCGTCTCGGCTCGCATAATGCCCGCTGCTGTCTATAATGCATATTCGCCCGATACACCTATATGCGGGCTTTTGCTAGACTCGAGGAATCCCACGATTATCGTGTATCTCATATATATTAATCGTGCCGTCGAGACATGTACCGGTGCACACTTTCGCTCCCGGAGTAACATTACACCGTATTTTGTATCTTATAAACTGTAATGGTGAATGAAACGAGCTGACGGTCTGACATCCAATTATTCTATCAGACATTTTTCACGTTATATTAGCAGTAATGAAAGACTTTTCTTTTCATTAAGCCTCTTAACGAACTATGGGAAAAAAATTCATTGTTTTCATAATCTCTGTTATTACGAACTGCACGAAAAAATATGCTTTCCATTTGCATATGCGCTGTCGAAAAATACGAGTGATGCTTTTAATAATAAAAAATAATTACGCTCGTCAATCAATGGAAACGGAGAGATCGAGAAAAAAGAAAAAATGTCGTGCAACTGAATTTGTTTTATTTGAATTTTTTTACCTCCGTGAAACATTACTGAAACGGTTTACAGGCATTTTTAGCACTTTTTTTCTCTTTTTTTTTTTTTTTTTATGCGCTAACGTTATTTATTCGATCGACGAACTAATAGGAATTTATTTTTGCACAATTTTCAATCAACCAAATATATCGGTAAGACGATCAATGCACTACACGAATTCGCGAGACGTTCGTGAGGCATGCGACCCGATGTCGCATAAGTAGTTCGCACAGTTAGCAGTTATTTCTACTAGCGAATCAGAGTCAGACAGAGCCGCACACGGTTCAGGTATATACAACTATAGTTTCGTCGTGAACAATGGGCAAAACCGTCCGGAGAAGCGGGACACGCGAATTCTCGTCTGGTATGCCAATTCCGCCGTCTCCGATGTCGAAACAAAAATTAAAAAAAAAAAAAAAACTATATTCTGGACCACCGGACATCGAGAAAGATATTGACTACAGCTCCCGCTCGATTCTTTCGACGATTTTTCATTTATCCCTCGAGTTTTATTTCGTTCGTTTGTTTCGTTTTTTTTTTTTTCACCTGGCAATGCCCGAGAGAACGAACGCGGAATTAACGAGCCGTGATGCCAATATTCATCGGAATTTTCATCGGTTCTGATAGCGCACTCCAGAATTGTTATAGACCCGTTTGTGTATTAACCCGCTGTGTATACGTACAGAATACCCGTATATTTGCTTGTCGAAGTATTATGATTTTTGTTTTTTTTTTTTTCTTTTTCGTTTGTACCTCTCTGTATTTTCATCGGTTACAAAAGAGTTTCGAGATTGAATTCGCACGACCGAACGTGATCGATTCGACCGTAGCGGCGCAACAACGGAGGCCCCGCAGGTCAGGTCATCCTAAAAACCGGTTGACCGCTCTCCGAAGAATGGATACGAGAGCATCCTGTTCCAGTTTCTTTATTCATCGATTCTCATCCTAAACCTTCCTATGACTTTGACAATCTTTATTCCCGATAACCTTCCACCGATGTGCAATATCAAAAATCTTAGTTCGTAAACAATGCTTTAGCGAACACGGATTCGTCTTTCAACGTATCGCGCGATCGTCTGTATCGTTTCTATAAAAATTACGAAATCACATTTGCGACATGAAATGAAATGATTGGTTGAATAATTCTTACGAAAAAATGTCGAAAAATAACTTTCTATAATTTTTATTAGACATGAAAAATAATGAAACGCTTAAATAGTTTTTACTGATGTAACGAAAAAAGAGTAACTAAAATATAAATTTCATCGACGAAGAATTGAACTTTAAGCCCATAAATTTCCCGATGGATTAGGATAGGTATTAGCTATATAACTTCACGTAAAAAAACGTGTAAAATTAAATTTCCATCATTTTATTACGAAGAAAATATAATAAAATGCAGCGATTCGCAAATACTGTTCATGAATGCAAAAAAATTTCATCGTCGAAGAATCGAATATTAAACTCATAAATTTCTGGATAGATGACTACCGATCGCAATGAAAAAAAAAGAGAAAAGCGTTTACGAAGAGTCTTAGAGACATAGTGGAATAGCGCGAGCGGAGAGCGATAGCCGAGCGCAACGCGTTCACCTTTTCCGCGCGTTGCTCTGGCAAATGCCGCGAGGACTCGGTGAGACTTGCGAGGACGCCTAAGAGAACGTGTTCTCGTGGCACTAATGTCGCGGATTGTGGCGGCAAGCGAGAGTGAGAGAATTGTACACGAACTACGATGACGACGAAGGAGAAGAGGAGAAAAGGCTCGCGAGAGAGTGCCAGCGAGCGAACCTGCGGTTATATAGCGTGGCGAGAAGGAGGGAATAAGATAAATGAGAGTAACGAGAGAGTCCCGCTGTTGCCGAAGCTCTCCGGTGAGTGTCGGAGACGCAGCAAAAAAAAAAAAAAAATCCGAAAAAAAACAACGAAGAAGCCGAATAAAGAAAAACCCGCGGGGACTCGAGAGAGAGTAAACGATGTACAAAGAAATAAAGAAAGATACTCCCCCGAGGCATATATGCCTAGCAGAAGCGAAACGCGCGAGAGACCACACGATTAATTATGCGAGAAACTACGTGATTCGATCTTTTGGTCGTATGCATACGCTTTGCCTTCGCTGTGCACTGCGCACCGCGTATATACACTGTATAGAATATATGCACTCTTTCACTGCCTCGGGTTTATTTAGAGATTTAACGTACGTATTAATCTCACGACGCTCTACTGGCGCGATCTCTTGCTGCGTATACCAAAGAAATGCGAAAAAAAAAAAAAAAAAAATCATAATTTTATCGTATTATTGAAAAATTATACAATTTTTTTTTATTTTTTATAATCATCATTTTTCAATCTTTTACTATTAAGAAATTCTAAATTTCACGATGAAACTTCGATTAATATTTTTTGTGACTCAAATAACGAAAGCTTCGAGAATTTCGTTGAATCAAATTTTCCAATCTATATAAGTTATAACGCAACGATCTCTGAGTCTCCCTGACAGTAGTCCGTCTCCTGTTGCTCTCGTCCTTGAGACTAGAAAAAAAACTGCAAGGTCGCGACAGTCCAACAGACTTGTAACGTATAGTTATAGAAAGAGATCGGCGCGGTTCCTCGATCGTATACCGGAGGTACGAGTCCCCGAGAAATACGCGTTAGAGAACCGCGCTTAGCCTTCCCTCGACAATCCATTCGAAACGTTCCTTACACTCTATATATATCACGATTCTTCAATTTCTGTCGGGGATATAAGTACGAGATGCGAGAATGCGAGTTTGCGTACGCGCTACGCACGTTCGCAATCGTAAACACGAGGGTACGGTGTGGCATATGCTATTCGCGTTTCATATATACATATATATAGAAAAAAAAGTGGGGCAAAATGAACCGTTTGGCAATATATTGAGTTTTGTCGATATACACAACACTTTTTCACTATTTTTTAACCACAAAATAGGTTTGTCACACCTCTTTAGAGTATTAAAACGAAAAAAAAAAAAAATGGAGCAAAATGGACTGTGATTTTTTTTGCATTAAAAAAATGAAAATTTTTAAGTGCTATACTACTTTTAAATGATATGCAAACTATTAGTCACAAAGTATAAATTTGTTCGTCAGAAAAATAATGGAAAAATTTTCTTAAAAATAATTCTCGTATTATAGTTTTATTAATCTGTATTCCTAATTTTTGTATCTATATTAGCGCAGACGATAAATGTTTCATAGAATTAAATTAAACATCGTTTCCGATCTTTTTTTTTCGGTAAGCAGTCATCTACAGCATAAATAACGGCTATGAAACTTGAAAATCGAATTTGGTTAAAATTTCATGAATTTTATGATTGGTCCATTTTTCACGAAAATTCAAGTTGCGCGACGGATTCATTTTGCCCCACTGGCTCATTTTGCCCCACCCTCCCTTATATGTGTATGTCAATACGTATCTATATATGTTGGGGAGAGAATAACGCGTCTTTACGAGTTTCTGTGTTACCGCCGCGAACCTGCTGCGAAAGAGCGTTTTACCCTTCGCTCGGAGAAAACACATCGGTATATAGATACGTACAGTACCTTCTTCGAGGTACGACTCGATCGCGTATACCTGTCTCTCCGTTCGTTCATACTTTCGAACACTGAGGGTACGGGACAGGGATGAAGGGAACTTTGAATTACGACCGGATTTACGACGATCTCTACTTCATCTCCGGCTTTCCGCATGGACGTCGGCTACAAGCCATTCCGTTGATGGTTCTTTCCAACGAGTAGAGCTCGAAGATTCCGTCATACATACGTGTACATAGTATGTTCGATATTAGCAATAGTAGTAGTATTAGTAGTAGTAGTAATGACACGAACTGATCGATTCCATACCAGACACACAATCAGAAAGAGGAATTCCAGTAACTGCACGGTAGTGTCCAGTGGTCCTGGAAATCCTGGAATTCCTGGAAATGTCCCTAAATTTTTCATGTCCCGGAAAACTTCCGGAATGTCCTCAAATTTCTTCCTCAATTCTTGAATTCTTTACCATTTTTTTCCCCCTTAAATTCCGACTTTTTCTACTTTTCGTAGATTTACCGGATTTTTTTGAAAATCTATAGCTCTTCTTCGTAACGATATTAAAACATATTTCGACGACTGAAATTTGTCATTGAACCGAATGATAAAAAAAAAAAAAATTACGTACCTCACATCCGCTTTGAAAATTTTGAAATTGGAGCGATTTGGTTGATATCGCGGGAATAGACGTATCGTTGAAATAGTCGTGACCCGTGAATTAATGGCAATGGGTCACGGACCATCCGCAATCCGCAATGGGGGTCTTTCGAGTCGTCGTAGTGTCTCCTCTCGTTTTGTTCGAGAGTCAAGGGCGGCAGACCATAAGGCGCCGGTGGGGTTGGGAGGAGAATTTGTTGGTAGAGAGAAGGAGGAGAGGGTTCTGCTCGCTGCACAAAACCAGCGCCGCTCGAACTCAACCCGAGCAGCCTGTTACGACCACATGTATAGTATACCGCTGGTCCTCGTAATCGATATAGCCACTGAAGTTCACGGCGCACCGGGACGTCGACGCCGCAGCGAGCGAGTTTCACCGGTATAGCTCCCGGTATCTCGCTTTTTCACCTCCTCCACATCACCCCCTCCTCCCCCCTTCGGTCTCCGCTGGTATCAACGTCCTTAAGAGTCACGAGAGATAGAGAACGAGAGAAAAAGGAAGAGAGGAAGAGAACTCCGTCCGAAAGAGTTGAGAGAGGAAAAGCCAACTCACGGATTACTTCCGCACGCCACGGGCAAATCCTTCCCCACCCCACGAGAGAAAAAATCTATACGAAGCAAGCGAGCGGCAAGTTCGAGGTATAAGAAACGTGATGACCCGAGAGTTCGACCTCTCGGACGAGAGGCTTTCGGTTGGAGGCGTTATACATCACTGACTCTCGGTGAACCGGGGGATTAAACATCTCACTGTAGCGAGATGCGCGAATGGCTCTGCTGAACGCGTTCGTCTTTCCTTTCTATAGACACGAAGGACGGGACTTTTTTTTTTATACAAGAAAAAAAAAACGCATAAGTACCGCACATCGTAGAGATAGAAGAAGTAAAGAAGACGATGACGAAGAAGAGACGCAAGTTAAGCGTATCTATGAGTGTTGCACCGTTGAGAAAATACGAGCGTTGGATATTTCTTTTACGAAAGCTCAAGGATGTCTCGTGGTGACCGCGCGAGAAAATAGAGAATAAAATGGACGGGGGCACAAAAGGGATAATAAAAATAAAGGAACAACAAGAAGAAAAACGAACGAAACAGAGTAAAAGAAGAAGACTCTCCAGACTCCTCGGTTCCTATAATGAAGGTAACAACGCTGACCTCGCGGGTCGCTGGACACGCCTGCCATCTCTTTCTATATACTATATATACCTATATATAATGTTGATCGCACTGTTATATAGGTATATACACTCAGTTTCTTTCTTTCTTCTGTCCGCTTTTCTCTTTCCTTCGGAACTCCAATGGGGTAGTTAGCTTTTTCCTCTTTCTTTCGCTCGATTCGCTGCACCTGTGCCTTCGCACGCATATACTGACACGCATCGCGAGGGCTTTCTTCCGGATGCAGAAAGCCCGTAGAACGTATATTGCAGAATCCACAGCAGTATCATGTGTGGCTGTAGTCGTAGATAGAAGCTCTGCAAGAGCTCCAACTTCCAAGTTGAATCCCCTTCTATATCTACTCGTATCCGATTCCTTCGCGATTGGCACCAAGCAACCTGCAATCTACCGCGCACGTGATCTATGCTCCCTTAGGATGTTTTTTTTTTTTTATCTTTAGCGACTCGGGAGCCGAGGATCGAACGTCTCTCGACGAGACCGGAAATCACGTCGCCGTAGCGCTATTCTAGTTAACGCGGCGAAGCAGTTTAACCCTTTCACTACGAAAATTCATTTACTGCAAAGTCAATACTGTTTGCACTCGATGAAGACGTCGAGTTTCGATAGATATATATCTATAAACCAATAGATCAAAATATTTGTTTAATTGAATCAGATTTTTTTTTATACAATTAAATTTTGTCTCTCTATATATATAAAGTTACCGCCGCTGTCGCCGCCGCCGCCGCCGTGTCAGGAATCGAGGGGGTCAGCTTCACCATAAGGTGGGGGAGGTCCATTTCGGTGAAGCTGACCGTTTTCCCTTTATTAAAAGGGGAAAAAGGTCAGCTTCACCAAATGGAGAGCCTCCCCCCGTATGGTGAAGCTGACCCCCCCCCCCCCCCCCCCCCCCCCCCCCCCCCCCCCCCCCCCCCCAAGGCCGAAATATTCTAAGTCCCCAAGAGGGCCTTGACTCGAAATATTCTAAGTCCCTAAGGGGGCCTTGACTCGAAATATTCTAAGTCCTCCTTAGAGGGACTTACAATATTTTCGATCGAAGGGGGGGGGGGGGGGGGAGAGAAAAATATTCTAAGTCCCTCTAAGGGGGACTAAGAATATTTTTCGGGGCGAGGGGAGGGGGATAGGGAGGAGCGTGGGAGAGGAAGGCCAAAATATTCTAAGTTCCTCTAAGGGGATTTCGAAGGAGGCAGCAGCGGTGGTCGGCGACGGAGAAAGAAGCAAAAATATTCCCCAAATGGGTCTTAACTCAAAATAGTTTACAATTGACGAGCGAGCGCGCGTAGCGCGCGAGCCCGGGGAAACGCTAGTATTAATATAAACTAATAATAATTATTATTGTTTTTAATCATTTTTAAGGAAATTATTAAAAAATTAATTTATTTTGAAGCAAATTTAGTTTTATCGAAGAAATCATTTTTACGAGTAGAATATGTTGGTCTTTAGTTTTCTCGAGAACGTTTCGTTAATCCTTTCGCGTATTAAATATATAGAATTAATAATGGTTTTTTCTCCGATATGAAACTTATTATTTAATTATTATTGTTATTATTATGAAAAAATAATAAAGTTGATATTGGGAAAAAAACCGATTGAATAACTCTTATTAAATGGTCTCTAAGGACGCGAAAATGCATAATCCTACAGATAATCATTTTTTTACAAAGTCAATCAGAAAAATTTGCTTTGTTTCCATTTCTGTTGGGAATCGTTTTTTCGTCCCATTTCAGGGTCGCAGCGAAACATATTTATGCATGAAGTTCGCCATGGGACACCGAAGGATACTCGTAAATTATTAATTTTCAATTAACCCCGCGTCGGTACCTCGGGCCGGCAAAGTTCAACCCCTTATCCTCGTCGTCGCCGTCACGGGGCGAACAACGAAACGTAAAAAAAATGTTCCGTGACTCATTGATGCGTTCGCGGCAACAAACGTTTATGGTTGTGGAGCCCCTTTTATACAGGTACTCTTATATCCCGAGTATAATTGACGATAGCAGTGTAATGAGAACGAAAGAAGTTTAAGAATACGGCAAAGAGGGAGAAGAAGATTGAGAATAAACTGAAGATATACCGCGGCTCTGGAAAGGTCGATACGAAAATACCGGTTAAGCGATGGCCATTAGGTAATTGCCGTATAGCAAGGAAAATTAAGATATACGATACGGGAGTATAGTGATCGTACCGAGACGGGGATATATATATATGAGTACGAAATGCGCAACATATGGGAAGGAAGGAGAAAATCGGCGTTGTAGCTAAAGGCGATGCGCATCCCGAGCGATATAATTACAATGAATTACAATGAATTATAATGAAATAATAATTGACAGGGGAAATAGTATAATTTCGAGACTTTCACGAGAAATAGGGAGAAAAATACTTCTTGTCCATCGTTCGGCCGTTATATATATATGCATCGCAACGCTACACTGATTCAATCATTTTTTTTTCTCTTTACTCCATTTTTCTTATTATTATTTTTTTATACTTTATTCCCTTCGCGGCACGTCGTTCGCAGATTATTATAATTCGCACCGTTGCCAACGCGTCTGCAACGTATTTACATAATAATCCCCGACTTGAGAACTTTCAATTATATCGGTTGATGGATGAGCGCTGTACACCCAAAAAACTGAATTCTTGGGGATCAGAATATATTTTTGTCTACAAGAATTTTTTATCTGGATTTTTCATTTATTTATGACATTTATTAATTGTTAAGAAATTATTAAAAAAAAAAATTGCTTTTGATCATTAGTTCGAAATTATTTATTATTATTAATGCTCTACTACTCTACTGTTTTACTGTTGTGTATTACTATGAAATACATTTAAAAAAAAACTAAATTGTTGCGGGTAACAATATATTTTTACTTACAACAAAAAAATTGCCTAAACAAAAGCATATCGCTATCCTTTTAGGTTTTTAAGATAAAACGCAAAACCAACGTAGACGACCCGCTGAAAGGGTGAAAATATTTGTGAGACGCCTTTCAAGTGTTTTCGAAAGGGTCACATAGGTACCCCGCGGGGTAGGAAACCTAAGAGGATTACTGTATAGGATAAAATTAAGGTTTCGCGTGTCGAGAAGACTTCGAGACCAACGATGTCTCTCGCGCGCAGTCGGCAGACTAGACGACTGGGGAGGGAAAAATATGAATGAGTGTTTCTCGAGAGAATTACTTTCACTCAGCGAACGCACTACGGTAAGGACGACACTTCGAGACACCTCTGCTTTGTCGACCTGAGAAAATCCTTGAAGAATATTTCACGTATTGTTCCACAACGATCCTTCAAGATCCTTCGGCAATAATCGTTAAATTTCTCGATTATCTACGGGCTCTCGGTGTTTCACTCAGACAAACTCGTCATATTAACAATTATGAGACATATGCATATTGTAATTGCTTTGCCAAACGGTAATGTCGACGGCGTAACGAGTTTCTCTCACACGGTATAGTGTAATAATAAAATAATTGCTGAAGAGAAAACGTTTAATGTTGTGCACGTGCGCGAAGAGAGACCCCGAGACCCCGAAGTGTCCGTAGGGGATTTTTTTTTTTTTTAAGCGATTGCATGCCAATGCGAGTCATGTGACTCGAGGTTACCGTGACAAGAAAAACAATTTTTTTTTTTCGATGTATTGAAAAAAAAAATGTAGAACTCCGAAATGGTGATGAAATAATCGAAAATATGATTGACGACTTATTCGTTCGTTGATTGGTCGAATCTGTGACTGAAAAATTTACGAGGGACTTTTCTTCAAATACAAAAAAAAAAAGTTTTTTCCGCGGTTACCAATGGCTGACTGAAAATTGATCTCAGATTTGCACTGTAAGAAAAATATAATGACTTTAATGTACGGGTATTGGAAGTTTTTATTCGTAAACTGGGGCATTGAATTTGATGTATAATGGTGATGAAAAATTAATATACTTTTACAGAGAAATTAAATTAAATTATCGGATTAAAATTCCTTTTATAGTACAATTAAAGTAAATTACTTTCACGATTTTCAATATATCGCACATTAATTTTTCATCATAATTGTAAATTAAATTTAATTGAGTTACATTTTCAAACTTTCCTTGAATTTGCAGCAATTTTTTTAATAATGTGTGTTGGCGGTGCGCAAAAAGCATTTTTTCCAAACTCTTCGATTTAAGGAAATCATTTTTATCGCTGCGTGAAAAAAAAAATGTTTATTATTTTTTCACTATTTACCAAACCTTCTAAAGCGCGTTGTCTCGCTATTTCCGTCTAAAAACCCGAAAAAAAACTTCTTGAAGCTTCAGACGCACGAACGAGAAAATACGAGGAACAGAGTGCACGCGCGACGCAGTGAGCCAAAACCGTGAATCGATGATTCACGGACGTCGTGCGCGGACATAAAAAGAAAGAAACGACGAGCGAGAATAACGGAGAAAGATATTCGGAATTGGTGACCTTGACACCCGGTTTGCCGCTGTAGAATACGTACAATACTCGTGAATTTCATACTATAAGTATATCGATTCGACTCCGATTTCATCCTCGAGTTTAATGGCGAAAGGTCTGTCGTCCTTAAAATATCGAAATTCTCTATTCAAAGTTCGAACGCGTAAAATAATAATTCCCTCGCATATTCACAATTTTCGGAAAAATTCGTTTGCAACAAAACCGCGTGACGTAATACCGGGAGCGTACGAAAAAATAAAATAAAAAGCGAGAGAACAAAAGATAACGTTTAGATTGAATGGAAGAAAGAAAATCTTGCAACACGATCGCGTGGACTAGATTCGTCTCGATAGTTCAAGAGTGCAGCGAGGCAGTATGTATCTCCCTCTCGTTTCTCTTCGCTTCTCTCTTCCCCTCTCTTTATTTACATTTCTTTCTATCTTGTGCCCTCCATTCACCCAGCGATCCTCGTTCACCTTCCGTCCTCCTCTATGAGCTCAAACCGTTGGAAACCCGAGAGATATAGTTTAGATCGTTACGCGCACCGAGGCTTTCACTTTTCTGCCTCTGGTACAGCGTATCTCGTTCCCTCGCGCCCACTCGCGACTCTCCCCGCGATCTTATATACTTATACATTACTGTATCGTGTGAGAGAGGGCGGCGGTTGCACCATCACCGCAAAACTCGACTCTGGTTTTTCCTATATACCTCCAGCGGCTCTATCTTCCTTCTTTTTCACTCCGTCTCTATATAGTAACTATACCTTTATATTCGCTCGAACTCTATCGTCGAAACTTCTACATTAACCACGGTAAAGCCTTGTAGCATCAAAATGCTTTCGGAAAGAGCGAAAAAATAACAAAATATAACCAAAAAACATAATAATTCACGAAAGGATATTGTGTCGCAATTTATGGGATTTATTTTAAGTCGCTTTTCATTCTAACGTACTGAGTATTAAGGGGGGTGTAACCTTTCCAGCGAAAAGGGAGAATCAGAGAGAATTTTGAGTACTTTCCGAGAGGATAAAAATTTTAAAAAATCAACTATATAGAAAGTGCTAAGAACATTAATTTTTCGTAATAATAATGCCAAAAAGTTACTTAAAAAATAAAAAAAAAAAATAAAAAAATCCAACAAATCATCCGGTGCTCTCACTTTTTTATAGCAAATACGTTAATTTTTTTTTTCGGAGAAATTAACGATTCAACTTCTACGAAAAATAAAATCGTTTATCGAATGATTTGTAAATTAATTTTGATTAAAAATCATTTTTAATAATTTTTTGAAATTGTTATTATGGAAAAATAACGTTCTTAGCACTTTTTATATGGTTGAAATTTTTCAGATTTTTATACAATTGGGAATTAAATAAAAGTCTCTCGATATATCGTTTTTTCCTGGAAATCTGACGATACACCCTCTTTAACGAGTTTCTATGTTGTTTTAAATATTTTTTCATTAATTTTGATTATTTAATAGAAGTTTTGAGACATATTTTTCAATTAACGTGATCACTTTTACAAAGTCGGCATCTGTTGATTCGCCTTAATGTACTTTCATCGATACAGTCGCGTGTTTCAGTAGCTATAGAAAACGATTGCAGAGGAGTATCGAGTAAAGAGCTCGAGTCTCCGCTCCGAATCTTGCACTCCGAAGGTAGAGAGCGTATATAAAGTACGAGATAAGGTTGCCTCAGGCATTGTCCTTTGAATTCACTCTGTCTTTATCGGAAGGTCATTCTCACTCGAGCTCCGTATAGATTTCTCTCGAGCGAAACGTTCGCCGCCCTACGTCTTTCTCGATAGCACTGCGAAGACATTCTATTCACCGTGAGCCCGGAGGCCGCTTCGAGGAATCTTTATTTTCAACGTACTCGACTGTGAAAAAACGCGAAAAAGATTCGACGAGTAGAAAACTGAGCGAAAGATAACGACAATAAAAGAGTGAATTTTATCGGAGACAAATAATAATTAAAAAAAAAAAACGAGAATAATTCAATTTCGTAAGATTCGTATTTGAATCCCCACTTCGTCGTCGACACTCTCGAAGAAAAAACTCATTCGTCAACAGACTGACGAAAGTTTTCTGCATCTTTCAACGATAGATAATAGGCGAAGTTCTTCGCAGCTTCCTTTCTTCGTATTTTTTTTTGACAAAGACATTTTTTTTTTCTCTCGATGTAGTAAATATACGCAGTGCGACTAAACTTTGCGGGAAATTTCATAATAAATATGTCGAAGTTCGGGAGCGAAGGAAAAGTTATGTGTTTGCCACCTTTTCGCTTCACTCTCACCTTGTTCCGTGTATACTATATACACCTACTGTATGTTTCACGGGATAATAAAATTTTATCATCGACTATATTCTCAGCCTCTCGCGAATTCACTACTCTTGTTCTTTTCTTTTTTTTTTCCTCTTCTCTTTTTGCTTTACTCGTTTGTCGAGGTCCCTCGACTCCTCTTCCGGCAACTTTCGTACCCTAGAAACGCTACAGTTTCCGACACATCGAATTTCGAGAAACGAATTGATATTCAGCCCGTCGCTCCACACTGGGTAACTTAGTTTTCCCCCGCGAGAATGGAGCGCGCGCGACCCGACTTGAAATTCTTTGCGCGTCGCTCGCGCTGACCCTCGACATGCAGCCTTCGCGGCCCCCGTCCACTCCGCTCCGCTCCCCCCGTCCTTTGTACGTCATCCCTTTTGCCTTTCCGACAATTCTCCGACGACCCTGAACTCAATTGCCTTCTCATGGAAGAAAGTATAAACGTGCATTTCTTCGCGAGACGTTTTATCGGTCTGCAAAACAGTTTTTATAGATTTTTTTTTTTTTTTTTTTTTTTTTCGACTCCGAATGGCAAAGAATCGATCGATTTTTCGATGCGGAAGTTATTCATAGAGTCGGAGAGTCACACGGGGAAGGGACAGTCAGCAACATTGAGAGAAACGAGAATTGTAAAGAATAAAAAGAAGAAGCAGATCCCAGCAAAGGCGTTAGGCACGTACTATCGATAGCCAACACGGTTTTCTCGTTACGAGAGCTGACCGAGAAGAGAATCCGTGCTGAGGCCCCCGTGTACTCGACTATATGCTTGCGGTCGTTTTAACGAGCGAACGAGCGCGTGCGAGAAACGGAAACCAGTCCCGGAACAAATCCTTCTGGAACGGGTTTGTCCGAGTAATCGAGAGACGGCCACCAAGTATCTCTCTTCCTCTGTATTTCACTTTATCTTTTTTATCTTTCTCTTTCGTCGTCGACAGTTCCTGGTATACAAACGGTCGACTATATAGGAAGAGCAAAACGGAGTATAATAATAAAAATAAATTAAAAAAACAATGTTATTCTATGCATAACTTTACGATTTTTTTGCATTAACAGTGCAGTGCAATGCGCCGGAACGTTGGCGCGAAATATCGTCAACGTTCGTCTTATTCGCGCATAAAATCCGCGTCTTTGAACGGTTGGACTTTTAGGGCGAACATAACTTCGGTTACAATGGATATGGACCCTATTTTTGCATCTCTTTGCCACGCATGGGTGGCAAGAAATGACGAGAAATCTCGAGACTAAACATTTTTGTAAATGATTTAAAAAAAATTGAAACACGGAAAAAAGGAATTTCGCTCGTTTATACGATTCGCAATACGCTGAATCAAAATTTATTTTCGACAGCGTTATTTTACTGATTCACTCTAATAAAAAAAACGGAAACAGATATCGTAGTGTATTATTCCAAACTCGCGGCTCATCCGGTTGTTCTGAGAAGAGTGGAGAGCATTTGTACCAATAAATAACGGGGGAAAAAAAAAGAACTGAAAAAATAAAACGCGAAGCAAGCGTATTCCGCGGGAAAACGATTTCCCATCGGACGTGTTTGCCTCGTTTGCTTGCGAGTAGAGTTCTCTCGAATGCCAAAGCGGCTGGCAGAATGTTGGAAAACGATTTCACGTGAGTACGAGAGCTCGTAGCGAGCTGAAAACTTCTTCCTTCGTATACATAGTATAGTGGAGAGTCTGCGTCTTGCCGTACCGGTACGCGCGATTTGGCGATTTATAATTCAACGTTCGGCCTTCTCTACCACAGTACATTACTGTAGCGTATATACATAACTGTGAAGCTTTCTGCTCTTTCCGCGAGAGAAAATACATTTTACGTACACGAGGGCGGCGCAGCACGCGAGACTGATAAATTTTGTTTGTCAATTACAGACTCAACGAAATTTCACCCAAAAAGTTATAGAGACGAGCGAGTTTAATCGAATTAATGCGAAAATTCGTTGAAAATTACGGGGCTATAGAAGCCCCGAAGCTTTTTGACTCTCGAAAAAGAGTTTTCTCTCACTCTCGATTTTTCTCACCCCTTGTGCTCCGAAAACTCATGAATATTCAAGCGCGCAACCGAAAGAGCAAAATCCACGTATGAAGTCCCCGCATTCGCTATAACGCATAAATCTCACGTTTGTTCGCATTGCGAGATGCGATGCGTCAAAAGATCCATTTCTTTTGTGTTTTTTTTGTTTTTTTTCCCAAGTACTCAAAAAAAAGTAGAGAATCTCCGCCCGTATTTACTGACGGAGTATGTACCCCAAAAAATATGAATATCCCGTGAAAACGAGGCGAAAATCAATCTCTCTGACAGAGCGAATAAATAAACACCGTCGGTGTTTGCGCGATGAATATTTATTCCCAGTGAAAAAAAAAAAAAAAAAAAATGGATGATTGTACCGAAGAAATTTATCGAGAAAATCCTTCTCACGGGGGACAAAGCCCCCCCGCAATCTCATTGAGATTCCGTGTGGTACGAGGAAGCCGAGAAGAAATATGCTACCAGTAGTGGAAACAAGAAGACGCAGATAAGAGGAAAGAACCGAGAAAACAAGAGTCGGGGAAGAGAGAACCAGTCCAATGCTTTTTTTGTTGCTTCTCATGCGCGCAGCCTCTTTCGGCGTCTGGTCCTTCCGACTTTCGTAATAAAAAAAAATAAAAAAAATCAGTCGCGTTCCCACGACCCGGCCGAGTAGAACCCGAGCGTTATACGCCCGCGAGGACGAAGACGATGGTATATAGGAGTGCGACGAACCCTCGCCGCGACGGCAAAGGAGAGTTACGGTGCAGACTCTCGGGGGTTTGGCGCACACGCTATATCTCGCGTAAACACGTCAAGAGAATCGCCAATGTTTACGGTTATAAAACCTCTTTACGTAACCGGAGGCCGCGAGCGCGCGCTTTTTGACACGGTCGAATGTGCCTTGATCTTGAGAGCGCGGCGGGCTCCGTAGCTCGCGGTTCTCTTTTGCACGAATATGAATTTATTGCGCCCGCGTGTGGTGTGTGTTATAACGTTTGATGCATGCAATTTAGTCTGATATTTCGAAGTATATTTCATATTTTTCTCGAATATTATTATTGTTGTTATTATTATTATTATGATTTTTTTTTTTTTTTTTTACGTACGAAAGACAAAACGAGGCGTACGAAGAGAAATTCGGACGAAATTGGCTTTAGCGAGTATCTCTTCACCGAGGCGAGGGCAGTAAGCCAGACATGCGAGAACGAGATTTATGACGTTCGTGTAAAGCCGCGAAGAGTGCACTTCCGCGAGGAATCCTCGTGGCGGTCACGAGGCCTCCGAGATTGCTCGCGGAGAGAGTGTGCGCGGCCCGCGAAGCGGTTGATACTGAGGATGAGAGGAAACGAAAAAAATAAAATAAATAAAAATAAAATGAAAAAAATGTTCGAGAGCGTAGCGAGTGTCAGTGGGTTAAGGTCAGCGGAGTACTCATACTTCTCCTTGCAGTCTATCGTGTTCTACGGGAATAAAAAATACACGATATTAAAGATACACACCTTTCGCGAATCACAGGGGCGCTTTTTTTACTTAGCTGCGAAGTCACGAAAAAGGCGTAATTTTGTCCGTCGTTTTCTTTCCTTAAGGGAAGAAAATCGTATTTGGTGCTTTTTTTTTTTTTTTTACAAAAATTAAAAATGGTCCAAGAAACTCGACTCGTTTTTTACATTTTTTTTTTTCGTGTTTTCAAGGATTTGCGATCTGTGGGTCCAAATTCTTTGAATGCAATAATATTCAATAATAATAGTAATAATAATAATAAATAATTCGATAATATGTTATTCTAAACTAAGAATGACACAGTCGCAATATTCGTGATAAACGGGTTAAAAAAAGACTTCTGAAAGTTTATAAAAATCACGTTTTATAGGTACATTATTTTCTATGGTAATCAATTTTGATTATAATATTAGTAACCACTTGAAAAATACTACGCTTCGAACGACTGATTTAACAGTCTTTTCATCTTTATCAACATTATCAATACTTTTTTTTTCACGTAGTGCAGAAATATTGAACTAACTTTTTGTAATCTAAGAATAACCGTATATCATTAACTCGATTAAAAAAATGACCTTCGTAGAGTCCTCATCCGTGTTATAGTTATTTTCGGCGTCAATTCGGTTTAACAATGACGTCAGTAACCACTGAATCTCGACAGCTTTACTGCTGGCAGTTCCTTTAACTTACGACGTATCGGTAGTTCTAATTACTTCGGAGCAGTGGTTACGCGTCCGCCGACGCAGTCACACGTGCGATCGGAAAACTTACGCCTGACTACCACGGTCGGTAACCACTAAATCTCGCGGTGCGACGAGTTTACAGATTACGTCGTGCGCGTCTGATCAGATTAAACGTTACTACTTGAAACTCCGAAAACTTTTTCTCCGCTTTATTTTTTTTTTATTTAACCAATATTAACCCATAAAATAGTTAATAAAATTACGACATTTTTTTTTATATTATTGAAAATTATTGAAATGGTAAATTTTCGTATACAAATATTTTCAATTTTTTTTTTTTTTCTATTTATGAGTTATCGTTAATTTCAATAATATTGAACGCATAATATGGGGTTAGTGAACGATCCCAGCGCTGTGTACTCGCAGCAATGGGGCAACAACACTGAGCTATCGTACGTGTTGCGGTGTTGTGGTACCCGCGAGATCTCCGGATCCGTTCGCTCCGTTCGTGTACCTTCGCTCACTTGGGTCCCAACCGTGCGGAGCCCCGTTCTCTCTCTCTCCGATCCCAAAGCGGCGTGTAGGAGTAGAAAGTCGCTATTGTACTGAATCTGGTTTTATATAAATAGCATCGCGGTACTCGCGGTACCGCGCGCGAGAGCGCACGCCGTCACCGTGCGCACGCGTTCTCATATTATGCGCACGTATCCAAGGTAAGCATCGCGGTGATTGGCACTCGATCAGTTATTGTCATACATTACAGAAAATCGTATATTCGATCGAATGAAGAAACATTCATGGAAATCACTGCCTTCGGCATTCGATTTAGTAAAAACAATTATAGTAGCAAAATTTCTCGAAAAAAAAAAAAAAAATTAATAATCGGGTTGCATTAATTTTATAGAATATTTTTTATAAACCGATTCGTTTATCAATGAATTTTTTAAATGAAAATTTACGATGAAATTAATTAATTATATTATTCGATATAAAATCCATTAATGCAATTATAAAGAACAATTTTATTGTTAAAAAAATAGTAAAAAATAAAAATAGAGAATGTTTATTCAATATTAACGAAGCAGTTTTCTGGTATAAGCAATTGTTACATAGTTTATTATAGTCGTCCTTACAGCGTGGGGGATCTGGCGACGAGACTGAATAATAAAATAATAAGGCGAGTCTGACGGTAATAGCAAAATTCTCGCGTCAGGTACGGATGAATAAAAAAAAACGTACAAAAAAAAAAGAAAGAAAAGAACGGTGAAAGATGCCAACGGAGAAAGGGCAAAGGAGCGAAAACAAGGAGATGTGAAGAGATGAGGAATAAGAAAATCACGTGAGAATACGCAGTAAAGACTGATTCACGGTGTGCGTTACCAGCGTCGTATACTTTGCCCGCACAGCTTTTCTCTCGCGCACGTTCCCTCATACCTCCCCTCTGCCTTCTTCTCCCTTAATCTGCGGAGAGATGTTGAGCTGTAAACACGCGCTTGGTACGCTCGTACCACCACCGAAGAAGAAGAAGAAGAAGAAGCGTGTGGCGCGACGAGATAGAGAGGATGTGAAGTTCGTCTATATGCTATGCTTTGCAGAGGTAACAGCAGCACCAGCAGCATCAGCAGCCGAGAAGCAACTCGGAGAGGATTAGAGTATAATATTCTGTGGTTAGCGTGGGAAGGATTGGGTGGGATAAACCTCCCGAGATTCCGGGGGGAAGGAATATCGTTCCTCACGGTCTCGCAAATATTATTATACGATGAATTAATACACGTGAAAATTTATCAAAATAAATGTTTGCATCGTGTACCCCCGTCTAGACGCGATGTTGATTATGCTGCCATTTATCTTTTTTTTTTTTTTGTTTTTTTATATCTCATTCGTAATTTTTTTTGTTGCTATTTATTTTTTTTGCTCGGAGAGAACAAATAGACGAAGACCTTCGCGTGACTCCGGCGATCAAGACTGCTCGCGCCTGACCTATCTTAAATTCCTTTCCACGCGATATAGCCTCGTCGATGCTCTCTCGAGGTCGCGAAATACTCAAAAATAGAATTCTCGGTCTTTAAACACCTCGATCAGCTCTGATTTATTTATTAAACGTTTCAACGTGGATAAACGTAGAGCATGGAGTAGATTAATAAACAATTGTACGAACGCCGGTATTTGGCTATTGACCCAATTCTCGATCGTTCGAGAACGAAAAAAAAAAAAAAAAAAATACACATAGTAAAACACAAACACACGACTAAGAATAAAATCTTTGAAATATTTATCCTTCGTCTATTCTCAATTGTATTATTTTATACATCGCGTACGGTGCGTTCGAAGCGAAAGATCTAATCTGGAAAGTCTCAAAGTATCTCTCGAGAGCCCCGAGTACACATGTTAGCTGTTTTCAAACACAAGGGCCGATCTCACACCATCTGAAATGTAAAACGATGCGAAATTGCGTCCTTGTGTTTCTCAAGAGTCGATACGACTGTTAAAGCGCAAACGGACCGCGGGCTGACTATCGTACGCTCGATTTCCCTTTTAGATCTCGAGAGACTTTCGTCTATCCGCGTTTGGCCGCCTCCTCCCCCCTCCCCACCCCCCGCGCGCGACACGTGTGTGTTTTGCCTATCTGCAACTTCTGATCGGCTTTTATCTATCTAATACAACTCGAGCGCCTAATACAACGGCGAGTCACTCGTGGCGGGCTGTGTTATTGTTGGAATCGTAAAAAAAAAAAAAAAAAAAAAATTACGAAAGAAATAAAACAATTTCGTCGAGACAGAAAAATTCTGCTGACTGCTGCCGTTGCACGATAGCTGAACCTACGCGAAGGTAGCATGTGGCGCATAACTGCAGTGCACTAACAGTGAAGCCAGATGTTGTCACGTTTCGCGGAGAGTGTCTAGTAAGCCTGTTTATAATCAAGGTGATTATTACAATCTCTAACGTAGCGGTACATTCGAACATCGAGATTCTGTGTAATACTGTATGTATTACAATGTTACGGAATAAATAAGACCTCTATTGGGCCGGAAATACTTTAATGTTATTTGATTTCTATAAATCAAGATAAGGCAATCGATGTTTTCTTTACTTGTGTTAAGTTCTCTAATAAAACATGTTTAACGCGGCACTCGTTGATACGAAGGCGTTAAGAACGGTGTATCGTTACATTCCGAGAATTTTTTATACTTTCCAATGGGATAAAAATCGGGAAAAAATCAACTCTACAGAAGGTGCCAAGAAAATTACTTTTGCATAATCATAATGCCAAAAAAAGATTGACGACATCGAAAAAAAAAAAAAAAAATCGAAGAAAAACGAGATTTTCGAAAATTATGTAAAATTAGAAAGAGATTCATATGCATTCAGAAAAATGTACGAATCAAATTCTGCTAATAAAAAAAAAGTTCGATTGACAAATGATGTGTTGAACAATTTTTTTTAACTAATTTGTCAATAACTTTTGGGAATTATTATTAACGAAAATTTATATTCGTAGTACCATCTATATAGGTGACATTTTACAGATTTTTATCCCAATGGCAAGTATTCGAGATTCTCTCTGAATTTAACTGGTGGCTGGGAATGTAAAGATAATTCCTTAACAATTACAGAGCCGCAATAATACGTTCCATCGCAGCGTCATTAAACCGCTAAACCTCTGAGTATTTATCAGATTGTTCTTTTGCAATTATTGTTTTATCCTTCTGCGAACGTGAAATTTCAAGGTAGAAAATTAACGTCTCGTGCCGCATGTAAAGCTACAATGTCAAAAGCGACTTGTCACGTCTCCCGTGGAGATATCGAACGTCGAAAGTCGTTAGAATCCCGACGACGACGTGAAACGCGGTTAGAACGTTATTGCGGTGATCCCGGGAGATCTTCCCGGTTACCCGCGGCGTTCGCGATCATCTTTGCAAGTCCTGTCTGCACTCGTTCAACGTTCTCCGTATCAATTTCGTCTCGCCACAGATCTGCAGATACTCCTCTAAATGAAATTGAAATTTCGCCGCATCTCCATCCAAACGATTTAGACGAAACTTCGCTGCCAAGATTTCTACTCATAGAAAATCAAACTGAAACTACTGAAGCTGCGAGTAGCTTTGAGTACCGGAAATTCGTAAGTACCAGTTGAGAATAGTTGCCGTTAGTTTGGAAGTTACTGGAAGGCACACTCCGCAGGCCAATGCGAGCTGTGCGCCGAAATTCCCTGTTAGTACTATGGATATACGGATCTGTGGTGTACGTGACTCGTACTATAGACTTACAGCACTGCCGGTGAATTTCGGAATACAGCCTTCGCGGCTTTATCTTAGAAATGATCGTTCTGTTGTTTCGAACAAAGTTTCATACACCGCGGAGAAAATCCTTACATATTCCAAGATATCTATCAGCAGGTGGATTGTACGGTATCTTAGGTATAATATCTCTATACGTAACCGCAAATACATACCGATCTCGCGATTCAGAACTACAGACATCTAATTTAGGTATTCTGACCGATTGATAAAGATTCCGTTTATGAAAACGATGTGTATCAATTTTTCCATATTTATTATTAACAATATCATAAATATCTACAATTATCGTACAAATCATTGATACGCAGTTTCCGAATTATCGATACTGCATGCGAGGCTTTGTGAATAATCTTACAATTAGAAGATAAGGTGTTTCCATCATCAGGGAAAAAATGTAACTGGCTGAATATGTAATCATTGTGCATCCAGCCGCTAGTAACAGTAATGGCAAAATTTCAACGTGCAACGAAGAGTCGCCGTACAGAAAAATGGCTCTTATGATTATTGGATTCAGCAAGTAAGCGCAATAAGTCAATCGGCCAAGTGGCACCCATACTTTCAATGAGAGGAGCTTATTTACGAAACCTGAAATACAACGATGGATAAATGTCGAATTATTCGTGATTCAATTTTTTTTTAATCTTACGATCGATAGAAACTTACCGCCGTTGTTGGTGCAACAGGCGATCAATATCCAAGCGATAAAAATGCCCCAACTTGTATTGCTGAAACCGGTGTAAAATGCGGTAGCGGTCACGGATATATGCCTCTTGTGCAGACCGTAGAGGACAAATATGCCGCAGGCACTTCCGGCCATCCATAAGCAGACGATGTTTCTCTGAAGAAATGTTTTATTTGTAATGTTAGTTTTTATGCGATACTAGAAATAGATCGCGCAATTTACCCTTCGAAGTTCCAATTTGTTATTTAGACGGGCGAGAATGTAGCCTGCGATTATACCAACGACGTAGGGACCAAATCTGACCCATGGAGCATAATACACTAGATGCGCTACGTGAAACATTTCATCTAAGCTGGAAAAACCAATAGCAATTTGCAGTAAACTTGCCGTTATTAAACTATTTTTTCTTATTTTCGTAGAGACTTTAAGGTAGTTATCGCGCGGTATCGATTTTCTTAAGATATTGTTCAATTTTTGTGTATTCATTATTTAATGCGTCTTCAATACACGTCTGAAGTTGCAGCACGATTTACCACCCAGAATCAGAGAAAAAAATTATTTAAAAAAGTATTTTTTCTCGGCATTCCCTATCAAACAACATGGTGGATTACATTTTCGATCACCGTAAACGTATCCTTCTTATCATTTTGAACAAACTTTTTTGAGGGTTACACAATTGTCTAATCCTTACTTTCACGAAATTTGGAATCAATCGACCACGTACTTTGAAAAATTCAATTTTGAAATAATTAGTTAATAACATTTTGAAATTATTATTATGCAAAATCGATAATTTCATCACCTCCAATATGCTTGATTTTTTTCAGATTTTCAGACCACCGAGAAGTTTTTGCAATTCCCTCTTATTTCTCTGAAACTTATGTGAAGTCAGACTGTTCGCACGATAACTACCTTAAATAGGCTGAATATGGCTTCTGTTGCGTATTGCAGAATCTTACGTTGGGACGTATCCGTTGATATAGGATATGTAACCGCTGACAAAGATTGAACTGCCGAACAGGAAGACGAGGATTGTCACAGCGGTGTAGAAATACCTAAATCACGTTATAATTCGTGGATTTTTAGTTTAATTTAAGTTAATATGATTTCCAATTTGTCATATTCAGAGATTCGTCGGAATTGTAGACTTACAAAGAAGATAGTAAGACCATAAAAGTCCCGATAACGTAATATTGCATGTCGTTCGCAAGATACCAGGTCCAAGTCGCACACTGCAATTAAATTATGTTTCCAATCTTTAATAGCCCCGACAACTATTGATTAATCACTTATTCGTGTTTTTTTTTATCATACCAAGTCTTCCAGAGGGAACAAATTGTGGATATATAATAAATTTCTCCACCAGTATTTCGAACAGGAATCTTGCGGTCTTTCAAATGTGTTGAAAATTGAAATATCGTTTAACCAAATGGACAATAATTCGATTATACCGACTGCCATCATGTAAGCCGGTGTGAGTCTGCGGTATTCAAGTGAATTATTTTAAAAAATTATTATTCTTGTTTAATCGAAAAAACAATTACAATAGTCAATGTAAACGAAGATCCTTGAATGCAAAATGGTCGAAGTCAATGAGAAGATCGAATGAACTCTTTTGTTTAAGTTTTCCAACTCACCGTATAAATCTTTTCAATAACCCAACGAAGAATTCCTTTATTTTAGCCTTGCCGCTGACTTTCTTATTTTCCGTATTATTCTTCAAGTTCGGTTTGAAGTAGAGATACGCCATGAGAAAGCCACTGATTACCAAAAACGTATTGACCGTAACGTGTCCATTAGCGAACGTTTGTATTTCGACTCTGTCGGTCAACCTCATCAATATTGGCTTATTATCTGATACATTAAAGGAAATACTTTGTTAAATACACTCGCTTAATCCAAATGTGTTTTTTGCGAGTCTAATGTTTGCTCAGAGCATTAAATATGCTGCAGAAAAAAAACCTAAATTTCAGGAAAAAAATGGTATATTCATACAGAGACTTGCATTTGACTGCATTTATAGACAGAACTATATATATACTTCTCGTCACTACCAATATTTAAGATAATCCGAGCGATACAGTCCGGCCAAACGAGGAATTCAACGAGGGACAAAGGATTCAACGAGAAGTTCGAACACTTCTCAATGGGATAAAAATCTGAAAAAAATCAGGCATATGGAAGGTTCTGTAAAGTTTAATTTTCCATAATAATAACATTAAAATGTTATTAACAAATTAGTGAAAAAATGAATTATTCAACAAATTACCCGGCACCTAACTTTTTTTTTTTATAAACATGATTCGGAAATTTTTCTGAATACGTATGAACGTTTTCAGAATTTTTTTAAGATTTTGAAAATTACGGTTTTTAGACAAAATGAAGGGTTAAAAAGGCAATTTACAAAATCTTAACAAAATTCTGAAAAAATTCATACGTATTCAGAAAAAATTACGAATCATTTTCATTAAAAAAAAAGTTAGGTTGCCGGGTAATTTGTTGAACAATTCATTTTTTCACTAATTTGTTAATAACATTTTAATATTACTAGAGGTTCTCCGGGTTCGCGCGCTTCGCGCACTCACTTTTTTCTGTCAACATTACAAAAAATTCGCATCGCCGCCGCAACTAACAGTTATTGGAAATGTCAATACTCTGAAAACCCCCCAAAGCCTCCATTGGAAACAGATTATTCTCAGTTTCCTTCTAAATTCCTGAAACTAATATTATTAACATTCTCTAACATCGAATTACAGAATATTAACCCTCCAGGGGATTTAGAATACAGTAGTACAACCCCCGTATTCGTAACTCCTCGTAACTCAATCGCTTCCTTATTTCAACTCGTTACCATGGCAACGATTTCTCCTAATTGCATTTTCCATGAGTCCGTTCACCCCACCCCAAGCGGTATCTACGGACACGTATACCTCCTGTTACCCCTATTCGCAACAACTGACCGAAAGTGGCGACAGTAGGGGAAATGCAGAAACGGAAAGCTGTCCGGTCCCGTCGAGTTAAGATTACGGGGGTTGTACTGTATTTTGGCCTGAATGGCCGCTAAAAAAAGGACAGAAATGTCGGTACTCTCACCTTCCTCTCTAATGGGGACTTAAAATATTTCCATCAGCCTTTTACAAAGGACCAAAAGGCCACCCAAAGGGACACTCCCTCCGCCCCCCAGCCCCTCCGGCCTTTTCGATTCTTGTACGCGACGGTGGCGAGATCTTTTTTATTGCGAAAGATACATAATTATAAGGCCGCCGAGAATTTTTTATAATATAGAGAGATAAGGCCGCCAAGATGCGACTTAGAATATTTTCCCTCTCCCCCTTGGCCATCCCCTCGATCAAAATTATTCTAAGTCCCTCAATTCTTGTGCACTGCGGCGGCGGCGGCGAGATCTTTTTATAATATAGAAAGATTATTATGCAAAATTAAACTTTACTGCACCTTCCACAAGCCTGATTTTTTTCAGATTTTTATCCCATTGAGTAGTGTTCGAAATTCTCGTTGAATCCGTCGTTATCCCTCGTTTGGCTGGACTTTACCGCTCGGACTACCTTAATCAACGCCAATAGCATGATCATTAGTAAAATTGTTATGCAAATAGATCAAGATCTCACCTATCAAGTCGAGTGTGAAGAATAACACGTGAATCGCAATGAGCATAAACATTGTGAGGGTTCGTAATCCATTAATCGGCCCAATGGCGTCAGCCCCCATTTTCGTGCTGAATATGAATTTCGTGTTCGTATAAATGGAGAAACACTTCAGTATTTCCCCGCAAAAGCTGGGATGTTTGATTCCCGTGTATAATCCGGAATCCGGCATTTCCATTGTCAGCTTCACACCTATTTTTTCCCCTCAGTACAGTTATTTTGACGAATATCGTATTACGAATTTTCCTTTATTAGTGACTGGAATTACCATTTGACGTATTGTTGTAATGTTCCTCATTAGCTTTCTTAACTCTGAGGTATTCCTGATAGACGAGAATATCATAAGCGGTCCCGGCTACCATTAGAAGAAGCGTCACTGCGAGAATCAATACAACTATTATCATTCTGGTATTTATTAACCGCTTGCCATCGGTATGCAAATCCGTGACAATCTCCATCTGGAAATCCACTATGTATAGATCAGTGAAAATCAGAGTTCTTTCCCGGAACATTTTTTCTAAAATCGAAGTTAGTTGAACCGAAGTGCAAGAAGCTGGAAGGCAAAGTCCAAGGGTTATCCGATTCTGCGGACAACGAAAATATTAATAATATTTTTTTTTATAACGTTTTAATATAATCGATTTATTATAATAAAAAAGTACTTTCAAAAACTTGCCTCATTCGGGAGTTTGCCTTGATACTGGAACGTGGAATTGTGCCTAAAACGTGCCACAAAGTAGTTTACTTCGTACGGTGGAAATTCTTCTTCGGGGTTTCTATAATTAGTCGCATTTCGTAGAATATCTAAGCTAATTAAAAAAGGTTTCTTGTTGGAGAGATCGTTGCATTGGTTTCGACTTCCGAGCCACAAATTGTTCCCATAAATGAATCCCGGCTTCGGTGTTCCGCTCGAGTCGAGCACTGCAGCGTCCATCCAGATTAACGAAGAAAAAAAAAAGCAATAATGGTTTTGAGAGACGCATTTATCCACATGTTATAAAGAAGCCTCATATATTTGCAAGAGTTAAGTCGTTCATTATTCATCTTTAAATCAAATAGCAATTCATACTTACTTCTGAGAGCCCACAATTTCCGGATATCTACAGCATCCCTGAAGGCACCGAGTTCTTGGCTGCACACGCTAGAGTTCAGGGTCGTTTCAGCTTTCACAGCTACTGCATAAGCCGGCAATACACTGTTCAGAGTATCTCCAGAGTTCACACAGCTTGCGACATTCACGAATGACGACACAGTCAGAAGAAACAATGACAAAGAAGCCATTGCTTCCTTCTTCCTTCTTAAACTCCAGTTATCGATCATCCTCGATCTTTTATCCTACCCGATAAATATCACTGGTAAAATAAGATCCAACGGAGCACACAAAGACAGTACAATTTTATAAAACGTGCCCACGATTGAATAGTTTCTTAACCAAAAGATCTAATACATCTCAGTAATTACGTCTCAATCGGCATAAGCAGTCGCGACTTCGAAACTAAGTAGTCATTTATCAAAACATCTGAGTCATTCTTTTGGTGCGTGATTACCAGAAATTGCGGTGACATTCCAATATACCGAACATGTGATTAAGATGCTAAATCGTTATGCCCTTTGCCCCGATTCTACGTATTATAGGTCAAAAAATGAAGACAAGGTAACAGATAAATGGTTATTGTAGTCAATAAAGATCTTTTTTGTCTGAATAGGAAGACACCTTAGGATCCCCCACTTTTTAGTCTCATCATTGACGTACACAGTGTTATTGTTGTTTCAGAGTTACTGTCATCGTACAAAATACTAAAAGGCCACGAAATGTATCTATGTATAATGATATAAATGATGAATTTAACAACTTTGGTCCAAATAATCGTCTTTTTTATTACTTGTACTTAAAATGCAATAGTTTAATAACAAGTCGTAAGTTACTGGGGCTTTGCCGTAATTAGCCATTAACTTCTTAAAATATTCAATTTAACTCATTAGCTATTTATTGCACCTTAAAAAAATGTGTTGGCACCGTAAAAATAAAAATTGTGCGTAGTATACTCTATAAACGGTTCCTTATTCAATGCTGACACCTTTGACGTCAACAAATTAAATCGGATTTACTACAAGATCAACTCATCGCGCTGATGCGGAATACAAAAAAATATTAACGCTGAACTTCAATTGAAACGCTTTATTTACGTGAATCGTAGGCCACAGTTTGACGCCGTCTATTATATGATGTTTGCTTCTTGCGGCTATCGTTAGAGAGATAAATAATTTGAAGGCCATCCGATGAGGGCCAACATCATACGAAATTAGGCAGTCGAAACCACTAAAGCAGCTATGTAAAGTAGAAGTAGTGTGGCGGTCGACGAAGTTTTAGTTAAGGCGTCGGATGAATGCCGCCGGAGAAATGTCTCCATTTGTATGGCGTCACGTATGAAGTTGCAAAAAACGCGATCGAACCTTGAAAATGGCGGTCTGTTTTAAAAGGTTAAATACTTCAAAAAAAGTATTTTCCGTCATTATTGGAAGTCCTGTAATTAGTTTGTTCTTAAGCAAGCAATTTTGGACAAACCTTCTTCGCGTTTGTTATACGTTCGTCGGCCCGTTTTGTAAATTATTATTATTTCCTACAACTTATTAGTGTTAATAATCTACAGCATGACACTGTTTCCAAAAAGATTAATCCAAAGCGCCGAGCAACAGAACATTCCGAAGTAAACACACTGTTAGACACTGCAAAAAATTTTCGACGGTATATACTTGAATGAACGTACATAGTTAATCGGTTAAACATTGATCGTTGACTACACGTGTCTATTCTTCACATGAATAAATCGCGCAACTCAATTATTGATATGATGTTTATATAGAACATTGAATCTGTGCTCAGCAGCTACTCAATCTTTTAAAGAATATTCGATGATTTTTCAACAGACCGTTGTCTTTTAATTCTTAAATTAAAAAAATAATTTCTTGACAACATTAGCTCTACTTTCCGATGCTATAAAATCTCTAATTTGAAAACGTCGCTATGAAACATGTTATCAAGAATTTATTAATATTTAAAAGAGAATTGTAAATAAGCAAACTGTTGACATTAGTAATCAATTTTAACATTTTTTATATACTTTAAAAGGTTGAGTAGTACTCACTGTTGCATTTCAACAATTCACAGTCACAAACGAAAGAATGTTAGTAGTTCTTGAAAGTAAGGAACTAATTCTTTATGTGTAGAAAGGAAATTTGCTTGTTACTTGTATTCGATTCGATTAGAGCGATTGGCAGTTTATTAGATGATGCGTTATCTTCGAGGTGTTGCGAGAGAACTGACAGTGTCTGACATGGATTCGAAATTCGAGATCTTTGGACCAGAGTAGCGAGAAGCATATGCACGTGGCATCTAGTAGTATTTTTCGGTAGTTCTTCTCAGTAAGGAACTGATTCGTTATGTGACCACACTAAAGAATTTTTTTTTTTGTTACCTGTATTCGATTCGATTAGAGCAGTTAGTATCAATCGATCCGTTAGGTTCGAGGTGTTGCGAGAGAACTGACTCGGTATGGATTCGAAGTCCAAGATCTCCGGACAAGAGTAGCGAGAAGCATATGCATGCGGCATCTCTCACCCCACCGATATCTCCGATATTACATAGCATTCAGGAAACCGGCAGATTGTCGTCAAAGCATAATGTATCAAGGTATATTATTCGCAACAACTCCAATTAGAGACGAGGCTTTGAAGACTGTCACTCCGATTCGTCGAGAATCGGACAGTGGGACATTCATTGTCTTCAACGTGAGATCTTGTCTTCTGGAATTGCGCACCCTAAAAATTACCTTCTGGAAACAATACCTTCAAGCGAGTCGCTCTTTTAAATAATCTTTTTCCAAGAAATATGTTCACTCACAGGGTCATCAGAAATTGATTCCAATTTGAAATTATGTTACTTTGATGCTTCCAGTTTTTTTTTGGGTGCACTATGATTGCGGACTCGGCAAGTGAGTGCACTACGCTACGTCATACATGCCGTATCTTGCATGCAGTCGTATTTGTATTATGCTTTACATCCCGAGTCCTGGCGAACAAGAATATTCTTCTGACTAAAGGACTCATAAATCTTTTACATTTTCAAACCCTCCTCACTGCTCTCCCGTCATATATGTACAATCGTGTACAATGGTACTTCGCTTATACACGAGATGTATGAAGGCATCTACTATCCGCGATGCTCAATATGCTGTAACGCCTATAGTAGCAAACCATACGTAGGTATACACTGACGATGCGTACACATAGCTTACATACATATGAATAGTCGAAGTAACGATGACTCCGCGCTACGACGTGTATCCCGTGAACGTACTTTCTACCTTATGCTCCTGCCGCTTCAACTCTCTTGGGCATCGGATAATTTAAAGCATGTGCGTTGCACGGTGCAGTGACGCCTTCCGGTCTGAGCGTCAGGAACACAGAATATCACGGCACGAGAGGTTAGTAACCGCATGAAAAATTCGGATTCGCAAAGAATGTTCGTTTTCGTGGTGAACTCGAAATAAAAAAAAAATAATCAAGTAATGATAAAATTGTTTGCTATATTTTTAAAAACCATATATTTCAATGATCCAAAATACAAATTCAACGGATGGTGACTTGACTATTAGTCATAATTTTTTATTTATATTTTTCAATCGCCAGTTATTATTTCATTCAGGAAATGTTTGAAGAATCTGTCCAATGAAATATCGCTACGGTGCGATCTGCTGAAAATTTACCTTCCGGTATAAATTGACGAGAAAAAGAGTCACCTGAATTCCAAGTTAAAATAATCCTAATTGGCACTCAAATTGCACCGCCTTCCCACAACAAATGCAAATCCTACAGCAAATGCATAATAACTATTTGATTATACGTTATATGGAGTGAAACTACAACAGGTCGTCAAACTCGATATCACTTCTAAACCCTTTGTAATAAGGGGGCGATCCGCCGCAGACTCGTCGCCATCGTCGTCGTCGTCGTCTCCCCTCGCTGCATCAAAGTTACTCTCTTCCCAACTTCTCTTCATTTCAGTGGCCTCAAGCGCATATTATTAGATTCCGTCAGCCGTACTGTAAGAGCATCGGATTCCCCCTCGAGACTGGGGTCTCTCGTTGCCGGTTCGTCACGTGGAAAATCAAGTTAAATATGAAACTCTTAGGGACGGAAATTACAGGCAAAAAGTTAAAATTGCATTGCATGGAGGAAAAAGATGCAACGAGAACGAGAAAGTCTTTCGCAGCCCGTCTCTCGTCGCGAGAGCTCTCAAATTCTTCGTCTCGTCAGAGAGATACCATCTTTGCAAAAGAACTCTGTCGCTCATTCTCCATCGGAAAAATATGCAAAAAAGTAAAAAAAAGAAATAAGCGATCGACGATATTTAAATACTTTCTGAGAAATAAGCAAGTTAAATTCAAACGATTTATTGGCGTTTCTACTGTGATGAATGAAAAGTGCACTCTGATGGATCTGGAAAATTTGTGAAAACTCGCGCACGAGTAGATTCATGCTTGCGCTCGATCGGGTCTTTTTCCATTGCTCGCCGAGGATGGCTGGAATCCCGCTTGGCAAGGTCGAGAAACGGCCTAGCCGCGGGCAATATACTACTGTACATACGCATTCGTTCTGTATAAGTTCCTACGAGACTGACGAGACTACGTGCTTCTCTCGGCATGCCCTCCATGCATACGCATTCGCCCGACAATAATCAGAAAGGCGTATTTTCCATATCCTTACAACGGTTAAATACGCCTTTCTGACTTCATTCGCATGATATATAGCTACTTTACGCATACGCGTGTTGCGCAGCTTATCCAGCATTCGTTTCTATACCGTATCCTTCATCTTCTCGAAATGGTTTGATCAATGTCGCGGCTCAATCACGTCCTAAATTCGTCACGGATTAAATTTTATTTTTAAAATCCATCGTCCGTGGACTAAAATTTTCTTTGAAGCCTAATGAAGTCGCTTGATTAATCGTTTTCGAGATAATCGATGAATCGAGACGACATTCAAAGGCTGATTGCGCGTGTGCAGTATTGATTGAGAGAGTGAAACTCCTCTGTTGAGCCCTAAAGCGGGTAGACTTTGCTCAATCCTTCGAATGAGCCACAAGAGACTTTGGTCTGTATAACATCGAAGTCTGGTGAATTTCGAAAGGATGTAGGGATGCATTATCCGTTGGCAAACTCACGCTGTTCCGCGCTATTATCTATGTGCGATATCACTGTATAGAATACATTATTATCCGAAGAGGGGATATTATACTCTACACCGGTGGGCTTAAGACTTCCAGTCTCCCGTTGTCGAACAGGAAAACCCTCAACGCGTGCAGGAGGCACGGGCTACACGAAGTCGCCGTGCCTTTTGTTGTTCGCTTCGTTGTCAGGGTTACCTAACATCGTATTACCTATATTATATACGCATACATATACGCAAACGTAGACACACACAGACACAAACGCATATGTGGACAAACATATGTATGGGGATAGGCAACGAGCGCGGAAAGTATAATCGTTAAAACTCGGAATAACGAGTCGAAGAGTAAAAAAAAAAAAAAATACAAAAAAGTTCAGCATCAGCTGAAATATACTTTATTTATGATTCGCGATTTAATTTACGACGACATGAAAATTTTTCATGAATATCGTTTAATTCCGAAAGTTTTATCCCGAGCGAAGATTTTTAACGAGGCAATATGTATTCATTTAGTTATTATTACGTCTATTTAGTGGACTCTGACACGTCACGAATAGACCGTTCTGTAACTAAAACAAATTAATTTTTTTTTTTTTTTTTTTCGTCGAGAACGATAAATATCGATCCCCCTAGAATTTGCCCGATTGTTAATGTAGGCGGGAGAGGTTCACTGTGGTAGTTCGTCGACACGCGATATTCAAACACGGGACGATACAGTGAATCAAGTCACGCGAGTAAAACTCGGGGGGCCCTCTGTTACACACACTAATTTTCCGTTTCTATGGTGAGGGTCTTCGGGGGATGCGATGTATTAATCGTTGTTGGAAATTTAAATGCCTGCAATGCTCACTGCAATGCCCCGAATTAACTATCCCGCCGCCGTAACAGCCGCGGTTGCGGATCCAATAATTTATTATTGAAACGAATTCTCCTCGGCGATGTGTTCGACGAAATTGAGCGTTGAATCTCAAGAGACTTCTTTTTTTTTAAATATATTTTTAACGGGTTTTTGTTAAAATACATATTATAGCGAAATACTCTGGAGACTCGTCTATCGATCGCAATACATAACTGTTTCAATAAATGCGCTGCAGTCTTTTTATTTATAACCTCCTACCGCAGAAACGGTCGATCGCTCCTTTTGTTCGATTATATTCGCTCTCTCGTCAATTCTCTTTTTTTCTCTCGCTATCCGCGGTTTCTGTATGTTTTTCTATCTCATTCGTAAGGTTATACCTTTTATCACGAACACCAACCCTCGACTCTCAGAGTTCTCTGTACACCTACGTAAAACTTTTGGTTATGTGTATTCTGTACAATGTATAATGGCATATCGCGTTTATCGCGAAGTAGTAAATCGTCTGCGGCTGTACGATTCATCGAACGCGACGCATACCGCGTGTGGGTATTCGCATACACGGGATCTGATAGGATTTCGATGAAGTTCGATGGTCTCGAGAGACTCTTCAGTAAATTTTGCATATCTTGGACAACAAAATTTTATTTATTTTTCAAATAATTCTTTCGTATCTATTGTCACAAATACTTTTTTAAGGAAATTCAGAGAGAATTTCGAATACTTACTAAGGGCGTAAAAATCGAATAAAAATTAACTGGCGGTACGAATATTAATTTTTCAGATTTTTAATCCATTGGGAGGACTTCGTAATTAATGAAAAATTCCTTCTTAATTTTTTTTTTGTTAGACATCTTTTTTTTTTTTTTCGATTTTCAAAACGAACTAAAAAATTGAAGGTGTCAATGTTTATTTCTTTTAACGTCGAAGATTTGCGATATTATCATTAAATGCTACGAGTATCAGAGATAGAGAACTTCTCTTTCCGCTGAGCAACGTTTTAGAGCAGAGAGGAGGCGCGCGTATAGTCCGGGTGTAAGGGGACCGGAAGTCGGCACGACCGTCCGCCCGGAAGCACTGATGCGCTCGATGCTTCGCTTCCTGTCAGGGGCAGGCTGCGTTCTACCGTACAGTAATAACCGCGTTGTCCTCGCAGTTGTCGGCAACTATTATTCACCGTATTACTATGTTGTACCCATATCCAGCATAGGTACCTACTTACGTATCAACATTAATATTTCGAGGCCGCGCTATCTCCTCCCTCTTTCCCTATCTCTGCGCTCTCTAATAGCAATAATCTATCAAATTTATCTCCATTACGAAACACTACAAATTCTGACCTAAACACGCGCGCGCGCGCCGACTTTCCTTATTCGGAAAAAAAAAAAAAAATCACTCCGACAATCGTAATAGAAATACTTATAATTTCTGATGTAACAATTGCACAGAGTTTGTTTACATGAACTTTTGCTCGCGTTAAATTTTATCGGATTACGACGGCAGACTCGTGGCATTGACCACCGTATAATATCGCGATATTTAATGCTCTACATCGTTCCGGCATCACGTCACAGTTTACTGTAATGCGCAGTTAATGTTTTAACGTTTGAGCGAATGTAGTTCCCTTGATTAAAAAAATCAAATGTCTGCATGCGCTGATAGCTCATCACCGAGTATATTATACAATGTTGCCGACGACGAGATAGCGGGGCATGCAATTGGCTTGACATATCGAAGTTTCCGGCCGGTGCTCTCACACCCATGTTATATATATCAATGTAGTAAACGGCTCATTCATTCGCGTATAAGTCGTAATTACCGGAGGGTTTGGTCAACGCACCTTGCAAATTAGCAGGTGATCCGTTCATCGAAATGGACGTTTATTAACCGTATTTTTCGATCTAATATATTGCATCCAATTTATGTCATAAAAAGGTCGAAAGAACATTTTTAATGATTAATTTAATTTTCTCTTTGTCATTATGATTTATTCACAATAATAATAAATTAATTAATGAATAATAATCATATAATAATGTCCTTTATTAATAGAAATGATGAATTCCTCAATCAATCATTCCGATAGGTAAATGATATCATTAATGCTAATAATAACTATAAAAAATTAATATATAATCATTCCGATAGGTAAATGATATCATTAATGCTAATAATAACTATAAAAAATTAATAATAATAAATAATTTCGAACTAATTATCAGAAAAATGCTCTTATATCTCGAGTGCGCCAAATATATTTTTGACTCTAATACAGCATAACATTTTTTTTCTGCTACTGGTACCAACGTAAAAATGTCTCTTTCAATCGTCAGTTGCATAAAGATCCGAAGCTTTACATTGTAACGTACGGTAACGTGCCGATTGTGAATGTCACGTAAATAGGGGACCAGAGGCTCTCCTACGCGGATGAGTATAAATCTCTCGAGAATAGACACGCTGTCGTGGCCTATCGTAGGAAGAAGAAGAAGAAGAAGGAGAATGAGGGAAAGGAAAAAAAGTATCTGAAGAAGTAAAGGAATACTCTGCGTGAAAGGCAAGAAGACTCACGGTGATGAGAACGAGTGTCTCTTGCTAACACGCGAGAAGAGAAGAAAAGGCACCACTGGTGGCCGTTGTGTGTATACCGAAGAGAGGGAGTGCATTTCGCGTCTCTCGGTTCTTCGGCAAAGATATTTATCCATGAAGATAGGCGTGAAGTCTCGCCATTGCCCTGTCAACGTTCACTAGACTCACGCGTTTCTTCACCCTTTTCCGTTATACCTCTTCCTATCCCTGACCTCCCATCCCTCACACCCCTCCTCCCTTCTTGCGGCGATCGTTACATCAAAGTTACATAAGCTCGAGCAGTACTCTGGCACTCTTCCATGGAAAGCGTCTTGTCCAACCGGCAAAACAGCTCGAAGAACTTTAAAGAGAGGAGACGAAAGAAAAGAAGAAGAAAAAAAACATCTTGTCGATAATTCGATAAAGCTGCAAACTATTTTCGCAGCGCTTCGGTAGTCGGATTAAGAATGAAAGTTCATTGAAATCAAGTCGAAGAAACGAAGAGTGGTTGCCTTATTTTCGTTGAAATAACAATGAAGTCAGAATAGAATTACTTTGCCGGTAAGGAAAACTTCTCCCGGAAGTGTTGGCGCAGCAATTCGTGAGAAATTGGATTAAGAGAGTAATAAAGAGCGTTGAAGCTGTTGAGCTGTTGGAAATGGGAAAGAGGGGATATGGGAGGCTGAGAATTAGCTTTGAGCAGATGTTATGCATTAGAGACGCACCAAAAGCGGGAGTTCGAAGAGACGGCCACACCGACGTAGTTCTCGTATAAGCTGAGATGGCTATCCAATTTATTTATAGTATCCTTGGAATATATCTTCAGAGAAAGAGGATACCAACGTTGGGAGGATTCGTAGAGGAAAATATAGCGTTGACCAGCGGCCGCGGCCACCGTGACTGTGTTTAAACCCTCTCGCAAAATTTATACTCGTGTAAATAGTCGTTTGGCGCTTGTGTTCTGCGCGTACCTATGAAGAATACGGGGATGTAGGAGTATAGAAATATTTGTGTGCTCGTGTACCGAGCTGCGCAATGTTAACAGGAGGGTTGGGGTGGGGGATTACAACTCGACGGTACACTCCTCGAAAACAGTTCACGAGATGTACATATATATGTATACCTACGCAAACGATGGGGACAGAATGAAGAGAGAGAGAGTGAGACTGCCGGTGTAACTAACGCTGAAACCGTACACCACGAATTATTAATTACCCAAGCGTACAGAACGCTAATTGATAACCACTCGCGGGGGCCCAAGGATCTCTCGTTGAGGCACAAGGCTACATATACTGCATGGGTAGAAGAGAAATACTGTTGTAGGAGGAAGGAATTACTATACTGGTCTTTCCGGATACAGGAAACATTGAAGCCCTTCGCTGAGTGCTCGCGGGAGTTCAACATCTTGACTTGAAACTACAGTCCAAGCTCCGTATTCTTAACTCTCGTTAACTTAATCGATCCTTTATTTTAACTCGTTACCATGACAACGAGTTCCCTTAAGAGGCGGTGAAATACCGCGGTCGGTATCAAAAACTGTAAACAACTTTTTTCAGGCATACTGGCATTTACAGCTTAAAAAAGAGTCTCATCCCCTGCGGACATCACCATAGCAGGGGATGAGACTCCTTTTTAAGCTGTAAATGCCAATATGCCTGAAAAAAGTTGTTTACAGTTTTTGATACCGACTGAGCCCGGGATGGTCGGGGGGGAAGGGGCTGCACCTCCTCTTAACTGTATTTCCCTTGAGTCCGTTTGCCCCACTCCAAGGGAAGCCTATTTCGTAAAATGTAAACTGCGCATGCGCAGCAGGTACAAGGTGGCTTCGTACCTACGGACGCGTATACCCCTCGTTACCCCTATTCGCAGCAACTGACCGGGAGTAGGGACGATAGGGGAAATACAGAAAAGGGAACTGGTCCGGACCCGTCGAGTTAAGAATACGGAGCTTGGACTATACTTGGTTTTTTATATATACTTGCGATGGTATATGTAGCACAGTTTTACTTCCATTTTACGGGCTAATCGCGAGCGCTATGTTCACAATTTTAATTCATCGTCTAGACATTGGAGACTTCATAGCAAAGTCGACATGGAATTTTTCACAATTGGACAATTTTTTTATTTTTTTTTAACAAACATTTTCATTAACTTTATGCAGTGGAGATGCATTGAAAAATATCAACATTTTTTTTTTAGAAGCAGGAAATATTTTCTTGGTTTTTTTTTTCTATCATATATTTACTTAAAAAGCGATAGCAAAATGTTTTTTCTACTTAGAAAAATTCATAACCGGAAAGCGATTTTTTTGTTTGTTTTGATAATCTGTGAAGATCGATCGATCAGTACTTTGGTTAAAAAATATTTAATTTTCGCCAAACGGGAAGTGATTTTTCTTCAGAATTAATATACTCGGACGGAACTAATCGTGAATGTAAAAGTTTCGAATCTTTTCAAAGCTTTTCAATTCAGCTTTGTTCTCCGCTATTAAAGAATCGTTTCCGATGTAGTTCTAGAGTTGGGAACACGAGAGTACAGAGGAGCAAACAGTAGATCACTCCAGAGTTGCGGAAACAAGTGAGAGACGCAAGCCCTCTCTCCAGCAGAGACCGCAGCAGCTCGTTGAAACTGTACAGTGTGCAATATTCATTACCCTGAACGTGCGGAACGTTAAGTAATAACCCCTTAGGGAGTTGGACCTGCAGACTATATTCTCTCTTTTTTCCCCGCTGTCTCCCCCATATATGTTTTATCTCTCTCTTTTAATCATTTATATTCCAATTCTTCTCGCGATGGCAGCGCCAATGTCCGAGATATCTTTTTTTTTTTGCTGCCGCCCGCTCTCCAGTCGATCAAACGATATTCATTACCTCGAGTACGTACCTCGTCGTTAATTAATCCTCGTATGGAACTGAACGACTCGTATACGGTTTTTCGTTAATTTTTTTTTTTGTACCGTTGCCATAGTTGGATATAGTCGTATCTTTGTTGCAACTACCGCGCCATATACCGATTCCCGAGTTTCCTCTGTGAATCATTCATCCGGTACGCTCCTCCTACTATTATACCATGCGTTTCAAATCGATTATTCTAATTCCCTTTCCTTTGCCGGATTCGCTTCACGTATATATAAAATCGCTTATATATATATATATATGTATTTGCGGCAGAGGCAAAATATCGAGTGCGTGACGACCGGTGCGTCCACTGCGCGTTATTATAATATACTCGCATACACACAAATTATACAGCAGAAAATATTCATTATATCCGGACGTAACCATCAGGACGAACTAATAGCCGCTGCTGTTGTTCCTGATGTTCTTGCGCTTTTCCTCTCTCCGATTCGTCTCTCTCTCTCTCTCTCTGTCTATATATATGACTCTTTGCGCACACAAATTTCTATTTCCGTTTCTCGTTAATATTTGTAACGAAATTAGCGCACCGTGTATTCCCGAAGGAATTAAAGTTCCGCGAACAAAGCGCGATGTTTTCCACAGGTGAGATCCGCGTATGTGTTGTCCCCGTATATAGAATCTTACGCCGGATATTCACACGTTGTGCATAAAAAGTACGAATGTATGTACATCATTCCAGTTCCCTTTTTTTTTTAACCTGACAACATTGTACTTCCGGTTCTCTCGCGTTACCGACGAATAAGCAACTGCGGTTGAACCGGAAACGGCATCAACTCCCATAGGAAATGTTCTAATATGTAGATATGTAAACCGAGTCGAGCATTTTTTGTATTCGATGGTTCAAGTTGTTCGAAACAATATTTGTTTATTGTTAATTCAACATTTTGAAATGAGAAATTTTAATTTTTTAAATTTTTTTCAAATATTTGAAAAATTTTATCTGTTTAAATTTTGTTTTTTTTTTTTCTCACCAATAAATTTTTATTTGTATTTTATCTGTTAAGTTCCACCTTCTTCCATCGAGAAGAAAATTTCAACAATAAATTGAAATATAAAGATTTTTTTACGAAAAAAAGTACAGAAATTGTTGGAAAAAACGATACATCAACCGCGAGATTTGTCCCGTCGCCGCAGCGCGCTATCTGCGGTTTATCATTCTTTGTTTGCCGTTTGTTCCTCTCGGGTCTGTCTGAAGATTCGAACGTGCGGATTCCCGTCACTCCGACACGCCGATCTCATTTTTTTTTTTTTTTTTTTTTTCAACTCGGAGACTGGTAGCTTCTTCAGGAGCTCTCGTCATCCAATGCGCTCGAGAGATTTTGTCTTTCCGGGGCAACGAGCAAAGTAAAACTCTATCTTTTCCCTTCACCGTTTCAAAACGTAGACGAGGAGAAGAGAATGGATGGGAAAGGGAAGGTGATGGCTCCACATTGCGGACGAACTCGACTCTCTACGACATCGACGTCGACGAGGAGGAAACTCGCGAATTTACGAGTGTGTCGAACTAAGCGGAACAAACATCGCGCCAATTCGAGAGGGGAGAATCTCACAGGCACACGTACGCAAACACCGGGGGCTTTAGCGATCGGACAAATAATGCTCTCGGTGAACTACCACACCCGTCGACGCCGGGTTCGCGACCTGTCCACGGATGGGGTATTCCAGGTGTACATTTCACTCAACGATAAACCCCATTCGATATCTCGTTTACCTTTTAACATCGTACATTACAACAATGAAAATGAAGACATATTTGAGGCTCCATACGGAGTTACTGAACGCGTTGAACGCCGAGGAAATGTTCATTCGGCAAAAACATATCGATATAATTATTGTAATTATGATTATATCGATTCGTTTGGATATTATTAGTGACGGACAGTACGTGTTAGATATGTTAATACGACGATTATTAATTTATCGTATTGACGTGATAATTGTATCTATTCTTTTCGGACAATTTACACGAGTCATCCTTTACGATTCATTATACAATCAGTACGTAACAAAGGCAAGAAAAAAATGATCGTATAGAAGTCATAGAAAAATTGCATTATTCCCTTCGAAAGCGGATAAATTTATCAATATTTCAAAATTTATTAGAATATTAAAAACAATGGTAAATTTAAGGCTCTCAGAAATCAAAAAATTGACGATCATTGTACGTTAATGGAAAATTAAAATAGCAATTCATTTACAAAATTACGGTATTTTAATTTGTGATTAATTTCCGATGGTTGTCAATTTTTCGTTCCGAGATCATCAAATATACGACAATTTTTTATAGTTCAATTAATTTTGCAATATTGATTAATTAATTCGTAATTCCAACTAACTAATGCAATATTTTTATGACTTTTATTATTATCTTTCTTTAACGTAATTTTTTTACGTAATCGGAATGTGATGAATCCTAACGAATAAAATTTGCGACCAGTAAATTAATAAAACATTCTCAACATTTTTAAAAATGACATTAAAACTCGAAAATTTTTCGTTTTATTGCAAAAAGTTATTTAAAATTTCGGCACATATTCGTTTGAAATTTATTACACAGTTCGTACATAAAAAAATGAAATACCGGTATATCGGGAGTAATTTTTTTCCAGTGTAAATATAAGTCACGAATGTATACAATGCAAAGCTGAATTATTTGGTGTCGACATGATTTTTGAATGAATAAAAATAAAAAAAATATGCACAACGTTTTGGCTGTCGCGATTTTGATAAAAAGATGCAGATGCCGCGAGAGATCGAAAAAAAAATAAAAAATAAAAAAAGCATCATAGATATCCTTCCCCGGGGGGGGGGGGGGGGGGGGGGGGGGGGGGGGGGGGGGGGGGATTTTATGCAAGAATTCAAATGTATTGGATACACGTTCCCATACATAAATATTTATATGTAATATCGGATCGAGAAAATGCTTTGCGGAATTTACAAAAATGGATCTGACCTGTGCAGGTAAGCTGCGCGCAAAGAATGGATACAGAGAATAGAAAGAAACGTTACGCGGAGACCGTGTAGAATCAGCGAATATGCAGAGAGGCCAAATCGGAAAAAGGATTTGGCTGAAAAGGAATTTCGCGTGTATCAGGGGGGCTTTATCCTCCCCCGTCCCCTCCCCATCTCGCGCGTCACTCAGTTCTTGTATTCCATACGTACGAAAATTTCACATTGGTTGAGTGACATTTCAGCACTTTTCCGCGTTGTTACTGTTTTTCTCGCTGTCATCGCAGCGTATGTATAAAGCTTTTTATCCCCCCGACTCCTTCGTCATCGTCTAAGCACTGCGACAAGAGTTTGTAAAGCAGATGAAGTGCGCGATAAATAGGCGCTCAGCTCAACGTACAGACATTAATGCGAGAAAGCGAGTTACTATCACGCGTAATGATTATACGCTATGTAATAGCAGGTAATAGGAACAAAAAAAAATTAATTAAATCTGTACTAACGAGAGGTCAAAATATCACTCGGAATTATTGACTTAATTATCGAATACCAATTGATTACTCCGTAGAAAATAATCAATGTCATCACCATTTTTTATCACTCGTAAAAATGCGTTCCACAAAAAATTAACTCAGTGAAAAAAAAAAAATTGCTATAATAGTTATTCACCCTCATAATATTTTTAACCACCCATAAAAAGTTATATGTTACTATTTCTTTTTCATTTTCTTTTGCTCCACACCTTTGCTCCGGATGCTATATGTGGCGCGTGTAATCCGCATTACAAAAAAAAAAAAAAGAAGAAAATACGGTACTAAATACAATTAAAATGGAAGTCATTACAGCGGAGCAGTATATCTGCGGGTAAATCCGAGTAGAATTGAAAGGAAGAATGGATTGCGCGACAGAAATATGCAACTGCATCACGGATGAAGAGTGAAACATGCGATAATACATAATTGTTCGGGATAAATATTCCCGTTGGGTTAATGTAATGTCATGCCGTACGGTATCGGTAAGCCAAGAGAGATGGAAGAGAAGCTTTGTCCACGTCGAGCCATCCCCAGCGGTAGAAGCGCATACAGACATAGGGAATAACATGCATATACACATATTCCTTTTGGAATATCTACAGGGATATTCAGAGTACCGGAGAGCTATGTACCACAGAATATGCGATATACGTCCGGGGGTCTGGGGGAGGAAGAGGTTGGAAAGGGTAGAAGGGTAGAAGGGGAAGAGTGGGTTGTACGTGCCATATAACTGGCTACTGTGTTATACAACGCGAACTCATGTGTTGGAGATGCATCAGTAGAGTGTGTAATACTCTGGCGCGATGTGCGACGACGTTGTACACCGTGGTACCCGTTAGCTCCCGTGGATTTGGCTGCAGTTGGATTCCGTACGCCGGGGTAAACGGTGCACAAGACGGTGCAACCGCGCAAGATCGTTCTTTTCTAACTCCTACCCTTAAAAACTTATCCCAACTTTTGCCAATTTCGATCATTTTACTCGAAAAAAAAAAAAAAAAAAAAAAAAAAATTTCACCCCTTTCCGTCATTCTTTCCCTTAGTCATATCATCTTTTTTTTTCTTCCCTCGTTTTTTATTGAATTTTGTTCCGTGCGCGAAATTTGCGATCGTAGACACGCCATCGTCATTATTCAAATGATCCGCGCGATATAAGCCATCTGGCCGTATGCTCGAGTGTGGAGTCTAATATATAGAGCACCTGAAAGTCGTAATTAGCACGAAACCGTCGAGACTATCTCGCCCTGAGGCGGTTATTTTTTTTTTTATTTTCTCCCCCTTCCGATTTATTTACTACCTTTCCCCGAGGAGTTCACCTGTGATTCGCTCGAAGTGATAACGCACACTGCAAAAAATTGTATCGCAGACAGGAAGCAAGTTGCGAAACATACTTCGTAGTGGTTGAAAGGAAATAAGAAGGGGGATGAATATAATACACGTACACAAGGGGCGGATGTGCATAATTGCGTGCACGCAACTCTCTCTTCGCGGTACACGTGTTGTACTCGAGCCAAAGGGGGTTTCTTCGGGTTGGAAAAGGGCGGGTTGTACCTTAGCTACTCGTTCTGCACGCTGCTCTTAGTAGATATATATATATATATATATATATATATATGTATATACATGGACTTTATATATATATATATATATGGATATATATGTGACTGGCAGCCGTTGCCGCCGGCGCGCACCGAAATTCGCACACTGGCATCAGTTGCATTTCGCGCGTCGACGAAAGCGGACCGAAGTCGGAGAAGCAGAGGAAGCAGAGAGAGGAGTTTGGCCGCGAGAGAGAATGGATTTGTTTCGGCATCGGTGCAAAGCACGAAGACTGACGAATATTACTTCCCGTCGACGACGGCACAAGAAAGTTTTCTTCGCGGTGAAGAATGGAGAACAAATTTTCGTCTAAAGAGTCGCGAGTAGCGAAGGGCTGGACGGGGGGAGGAGGGGGTGGGGGTGGAGGGCGGGAAGATGGAAAGTATAGTGCGACGACAGAGTTCTTCGAGAGGATATGAGAAAGCGTGGAGAGAAATGGGACGCGAAGTGGGCGATAAGACAGATAAGTTCAACCACCAACGGCGCTTTATCGTCCCTTAACTTGTTTTTTTTTTTAACCATTTTTTTTTTTTTCAAGAAGATTTTACCATTTGAAGATTTGAGTATTCAGCACCGTATAGAGAATATATTACTTGGCACGGAACTGAAAATCGCTGAATGACATATACATACTATCATCGCAACGCGTATACGATGAAAATAGTCTGTTGTCGCGTGATCGAGTGAATAACGGAGATTGAGAGCGAGTAAAAGGAACGCGAGTGGGGACCCGCGCTCTTTCGAAGAAAAATCGGAGGAAAACCGAATATTTTTTTTTATTTTTTTTTTAATTTCAAAGGAGAAATGCAGAAACAACGTTGACAATTGAGAAAGCTGGAATAAAGAGATTTTGGCTCCGCACGCGAAGCAGTGACGGCGTAACGTAATGATATTATAATACAACTGGCACGTAGCCGAGATACGCTCGAATCGTGCGGATGCTATTTTTTTTTTGTTTTTCATTTTTTTTTTAAATTCCGATATTTTCGCCGCGATCGTAACGATCGGTTGCCGTAATAAGATATATTTTGCACGTGAAACCGATACACTCGCGATTGTTGTGCTATTTTTATATTTTTTTCGAACTTTCATTCGAAATAATCTCGTTGTCGTGACTCTACGAAAATAAATCGATAATTTATGACTTTGTTTTCGAAACTCACTATATTTAAACTTTGGACGTAAAAAAAAAAACTAATGATTTATCTGCTCGCGGAAAAATATTGATTGTTTGCATAGCTTAAACTTTCCGCGATTATTGGTGTCTAAGTGGGGGGAGTAAGCGAACGGTTGTTCTTTTACGTACGGGACACTTTTTGCCGGGAGAATATCGCGATTTATTATTTACGCTACAGACGTTTGTAAACAATGATTTCCTCTGATTTTATATAAACTTATATTCCACGTTCTTACGGGATTTCTTTTTTAACAAATTTGTTTTTTTTTTACTGAAGTGGCTGAAGTATTCAAGTAACACATTGTTCGCCACTTTGCTTTTGCTCTAATATTATAGTTGCAATAATTTGTAATTCAAAAACTACATTTTTTTTATAATAACATATTTTATTTCATGCCGTGCGAGAAAGCCGTTTTCTCACACGCGCAATGAAGCGAAGCGCATGCATTTCGCGCATGCATTTCTCGCACTCGTGAAATAAAATTTTGTACGATACTCGTGCGAGAAACTTTTTCTCAACTCGTGTGATTGCAATTCTCGCACTCGTGAAATAAAATTTTGTACGATACTCGTGCGAGGAACTTTTTCTCAACTCGTGTGATTGCAATTCTCGCACTCGTGAAATAAAATTTTGTACGATACTCGTGCGAGAAACTTTTTCTCAACTCGTGTGATTGCAATTCTCGCACTCGTGAAATAAAATTTTGTACGATACTCGTGCGAGGAACTTTTTCTCAACTCGTGTGATTGCAATTCTCGCACTCGTGAAATAATATTTTGTACGATACTCGTACGAGAAACTTTTTGTATCAAGATAATTACTAATTGCTAATTGCTTGTATCAAGAGATGCGGTAGCGTCTTGACGCTAAGTACTTGAAAAAATAAAATGCAGTCAAGACGCTACCGTACAAATCAACGCCAAAATGCCGGAAGTGGACCGTATTTTTAATGGTTCTTAAAATCTAAGCGTCGAATCGAAATTTTAACAACACTTCTATCATATATTTTCGATAGCAGCTTGCAAACGAGTCCAACCGCGATTAAATCCGTTCAGCCAATGTTAAGCTATCATAATAAGCGTTTTTTCGTTTCTCAAGATTTTTCGTAACTTCTAACCTCTGTAAAGTTATTCGCACCTGGATTACGTTAGCCCTTCATACAGCGAGCAAAATTCTTGACAGTGGTTGGCTGACGCATATGTAGTAATAATCCCCGAGGGACTCATTCGTGGGTCAGCAATTACACGTCGACTGTTTGACAACGATTACACCGTTTGTTTACAACACTCGGTGCGGTTCAAAAGTTTTCGCGGGCGTGCCGTCGCGGATTTTTCAATATTAATTTTTTTCTGTTTTTTTTTCTGTGCGCCACAAAACATCTGTGGATATTTCGTGAAGTTCATCGAAAGACGCAGTAATGTCTCGAAATCGAAATCGACTACTAATTTTTTTTGTTTTAATTTTGTTTGTACAGTACAACCTCCGTATTCTTAACTCGACGGGACTGGACACGCTCCCGTTTCTGCATTTCCCCTATCATCCCTACTCCCGGTCAGTTGCCGCGAGTAGGGGTAATGAGGGGTATATGCGTCCGTAAGTACCGCTTGGAGTGGGGAGAACGGATTCAGGGGAAATACAGTTAAGGGAAATCGTTGCCATGGTAACGAGTTAAAATAAGGGAGCAGTTAAGTTAAGAGGAGTTAAGAATACGGAGCTTGGACTGTAATTGTTCGAACATAACCGAATTTTTCTTTCGAAAGGAATTTTTTTCTTTCGATATTATTTACCGGTGAATTTCAAATTTATCTATTTGAGAGTGAAACATTTATTGTTTACCATATTGATTTATTAAAATGGGGTCCGGGCAACATTTCAGTGGTTAACTTCATCCCTGTAAATTTGACGCAATGAATTCATTGCAGCAAATTTGACGCAGTGACTTCATCGTAACACAATTGACGCAGCGTCTTTATCGCTGCAAACTTGTCGCAGCGAATTCATCGGTGCAAATTTTACGCAGCGACTTCATCGCAACAAAATTGGCGCAGCGTCTTCATCGCTGTAAAATTAATGCAGCAATTTCAACGCTGCAGATTTAACGCAGGGACTCCATTGCTGAGAAATTACCGTAGCGCCTTCATCAATGAGTAACTAACAAAACGACTTCATCGCTGTGAATTGAACGCAATTATTTATCGAATTTCAAAAATAAGCGAAATTTTCCAAAAAAATTTTTTCAAAAAAGTAAAAAATGTACGCCAAGTACATAAAAAATAGTTATTTCCAAAAATGTCCTTAAAAAAAGAGTGAAATCATATGAATATTGGAAATAGATATTGTAAATGAAAATTTTTAAAAACTTGGCACGACCTTGGAATTCAAATAAATTTAGTTAATTACTTTAAACAAAAGGATGCGCCAAGTTAAAAAAAAATGTATTTACAATATCTATTACCTTAACTCATATGATTTCACTCTTTTTTTAAGGACATTTTTGGAAATAACTATTTTTTATGTACTTGGCGTACGTTTTGTACTTAAAAAAAAAAGTAGTTTTGGGAGATCGTAATGTACTAAAATATAATAATAATAATGAATAATTTAATATAATAACATTATATTATATTGTTGTGTATTATTTTTATATTTTATTTTTAATTATTTGTAAGAAGAAATCCATATCTTCCATTTCGAAGTATTGAACAACGATAGTTTGGAATTTATTGGTTAACCCCACACTTCAGCGAATGTTATGACGACAGCGTTACTGCGGCGGTTGACAAGTTTCTCGAAGGGTTCATCGATGCGAGTCGAAGCAATATATCCCGTCGCTGTATCGTGTATCAATAATGACCAATCGAATATGACGATCAAATGCTGAACCAGCGTATGACGGTTTCCACAAACAACCGTTGACGACACCGGAGTGGTTCCTCTGGGTAATCTTCGAGTTCAATGAACAATATCATCAACAGCAGCATTAGAACGACGAGGCGAAGGCCAGATGCCCTTATTTCCCTTTCCCCGAACGTTCGCAAAGCAGAAGCACCGTAATTACGATAACTTCGACACGCTATCGTGTTCCTACGATAAACTACCCAAATCCCCGGATCCCCGAGGCCGCGGCTAATCGAGACAACTCGGCTATTACTACGATGGAGATATGTTCAAAGTTTAAAAAGTCACGGTTAATCGATATGCAACTTTAATGAAACATACATCGCAACTTAACCTAAAGTGATCTCGATAACAAAGCTTTCCTCGAGTCCCCCGACTATTTGAAAAAACATTTTAAAAAAATGTAAAGCTAAAACAATTACATGTATTTTTGCATTTCGCGAATTTTCTTATAATCATTTTTATTTAACGCCAAAGAAATCCATTTTTATTTAAAAAAAGATCGATAAAAATGAGTGATTATGTATGCGAAAGTGATTATTGATTATTGTGTCGATACCAAACGCTCCGGAGCAAGAAAAACGGAAAGGATGAACGTAAGAACAAATAAATTTTATTTGTAGTCTCGTAATCTATCAATGATCAGATGGAAGGATTCAGCAAAGCAGAAAGAGAAACGGAGCAGGTGTTCGATCGCAAGCGAAAAGCCAGGTGGTCAAGGAGACGGATGGTCCGATCGCCAACGATTCTCGCGTGTGCGAAAGAACCATTACACGATGCGAAAAAAATATAGTAAATAAGTGCGACTTGCTGGTACACATTAGCGTATAGTATACCTACGCGACAGTGTTTTTTCTGTGCGATGAGAAATGCAGGCGCCATAAGAACTTCGACCCTCTGCTTTGTTGCCGGCACCTGAGCGTAATTCCTATCGGACGTTGACTGGACTCAGTCCGACACACACACATACGCGAACCGCGAGCCCGCGTACCGTAGTTCTTGTTGGAAATACGGCGGAGCCTCGAGGCTCATGAATCGTTCCCTCGAAACATACGCGCTGCCCGTCTGCCCTCTCGATAAAACTACTCAAATAATAAACTCACCCTACCGGTGAAATATTACTTATCAGCGTGTTAACTATCGATCGATCTTTTTTCATCCAGGAAATAAAATTATTATCATTGAAACGCGCGGCATTGATGATAGTGTATAGACTGAGGAAAAAATCGGTTTAATTGACTAAATCGGCGATTTGGGTTGCGAAGTTTTTTTTTAATTAATGGAAAAAAAGTAAAAATTTCTTTCAATTAATGAAATATTTGTTTCGCCACTTGTAACCGCCGATTTAGTCGATTCAACCGATTTTTTAAATTCTAACAGTGCGCGTCGAATTAAAAACATTTCTTGTCAATAAAAACATTCGGTACGATAGGACGATTGTACAGATTATCGTTAAATAAATCGAAAATCGTCAGATTCAATTTTAAAAAACGAAATTAAAAAAAGTTCTTTTTTATTAATTGAAATTAATATCTTTTTTTGGTCGATTATTTTCAGCTGAAACTTCGTAAATTACGAAATTCAAAGGATCATTTAATTATTTCTGTACCAATTATTATCAAGTAAAAAAAAAAGATGATAAATTTTCGTATCTTTTGTATATTTTTCAGTTTCGACGAGTCGTCGTTGGAGAGCAGTCATCCGTTGGCAACGTTGACGGAGGGTCGTGTTAGCAACGACTGTACCGCGATAACCAGCGGCAACGATATACATCGTGAGAGTATTGAGGTGGAAGTGACGTCATTGGAGGAAGCAAAATCGGTTATAGCGGCATTGAGGGCGCGACAGAGGGCCCAAGCGCACCAGATGCTCGCCTGGCGAAGGACTCTCAAATTGCAGGTAAATTATTGCACCTCACCGTTCTCTTCACTCTCATTCTTCTCTTAGATTAAAAAAAAAAAAAAAAAAAAAAAAAAAAATTGCCTGCGGTGCGCTATATTGCGCAGACTGTAATTACTAAACCTCTCGCTATCTCACATCGGGCTCTCGAAACCTCCAATCATTTGTGCAATAAAGTAGCAAAGAAAAAAAAAAGAAAAAAAAAATTAATTCGATAGTACAAGAGAAGAAGATCTTAAGATTATATCATCCTGCGTCGTATGAAGAAACTTCGCGGATCACGGCATCTCGATACTTCGTACAGTCGACCCGAAGGCGTTCCGTAAAAAGGGAAACTCTCGGATAAAATAGATGCAAGTTACAAGCGGTAGAAATTTATTACAGTGTGTGTGTGTTACACATCGATTGTCTATAGCGGCGTCTGGAACGAAGAAGAAAGAGAGAGCAATCCGGATAAATTTGCATAGACCGATGGCTATACCTTATATACACATATACAGGTTGATTCACAATAGATATCGAATTCACTTCTCAATAGTAAGTTTAAAGTATTCGGAGTAAAAAAAAAACGATTTAGTTATATTTCTTTGAAATTCAAAAAAATTATTATTTTTAATAAAAATCAAGTCAATTAATGATTTTAATTAAAAAAGGTATTATTATTATTTTTATTATTATTATTGTAAAAAAATACCAATCTTAGTTTTTATAATTTTTTTTTTTTTTTTTTTTTTTTAAGGAACAAAAAACAGATTTTTTTGATTTATTATGAATCATCCCGTACACACAGGATTATAGTGTGGAGTATAATTCGAACTTAGCGATCCACGGAGGCTCCCGGGCGCGAGGGCAATCGTCCAAAGTTCCGTTCGCTCCGATAGAGCTGTTCGATATTAACGTAACGAAGAATGAAAGGATAATAATTGAAAGAAACTTCAGATTGTTGGCCTCGCGCTCGCGATATATTCGAGGAACATAACATAATCGGGCTTCGCTCGTTTGGCTATAAAAGGAGAGCGTTAGAGAGAGGAGAAGAAAGAGGACGCGAGCTGCACAGTCGCGTGACGGTTATGAGCCCAAAGGCTTTAATTCATAAGCCGTTAGCCGCGTCTCTTCTCTCGAGGATAATCGACTCGACTTGACTCGAAACGAGAGCGTTGCGTTGAGCACGAAATTCCCAGTGTTTTCACGGGATTTCGGTACGAATTCGGAAACGACGAGAATGAAAAAATAGAAGTGCTCCGTTTTGTCGAAATAAACGAAACAAAGTTAACGATTTTCATTATTACGGCGACATATGGGAAGCGTACTTCCGGTTTACGAATTTTATCCCTCATACACTGCCGAAAAAGTTTTAACGCGATAAAATTTAATGAAAACACGAAAACTAAACGGAATAATAAAATGGATGATAATTTGTGTTTTTTTTTCTGTTGCACGTCCGTAGGAGGATCTCGTCGCGAGACTGACGAGAGAAAAAGCCGAACAGCTGCGTACATTGTCGTCCCAACTGTTGCTCTTCGAGTCGCGATTGTGCAGAAAACAGAAGGAGATCGAGGCGAGTTTGGCGCAACGCGAGGCAATTATTCTTCGACAGCAGAGGGTAATAAGACAACTGCAGAGTCGATTGGCCGAGAGAAATACAGGTACGAGAGATTCGCCACCTTGCGACGCGTTAGATCGACTCGACAGCCTCGGGGATAGCGACAGCGCTGTGGTTCTCGAGGAAGCGGCCGACGATCCCGCACCGCCGAGGTAAACATTTTATGATCGAAATGAACAATTAAAAAATTTTATTACGAATTCGTAATTTATAATACAAATAAAATATAATATGAATTTATAAATCTATAAAAAAATGAATTATAAATTAATTATGTTTAATTATTATTATTACTCATTTATTAACTTAAAAAAAAAATTGATTCTATACTGTTAATTACATAAGTTATAATTTACAGTATGTAATCCAATTAAAAAGAATAGTGAATAAATAAATAATAATAATTATTCATAATTAATTTAACTATTATCAAAATTATTAATAATAATAATATATTACATACGAATCATTTTTTTTTTTCGAAAAAATATATTTCGTCTGATTGCGAATTTTTAAAAAAATTTTATTTCACGATATTTCAATTTGTTGCTTATTTTTAATCGTAGATTTCGCTCGAACATCACGGACGTTACTGTAATACGTTCGGTATCGGACGCAGTAGAGCCGTCGAGCAAATACTCGTCGATGCGTCGTAGCAACGGATATCTCAGAAGGCCGGAAATTCTCGAGACTGTTTATTCGGTCGAAGAGGATGTTGACAGTGAGAACAATCAGGAACCGTCGGAATCGACGGAAAATTCGGAAATCGATGATAGACGGGCGAAAAGTTTGGTGACCGGTAAAGGAAGACTGCAGGATCTTTACGGTAGTTTCGAGCGTTTAGCGCAGGAAGCTGATTCTCCGCCTACCGAAAGACCGAGAGACGAGAGCCAACAGGCGCAAGTCACGTACAACAGGGTAATGAGTAATCACCGATCCGTCACAAAGCCAAAAGACGTCAAGTACAAGAGAATAAATAAAGCGAAATCGAAGAGTTTGGAAGAGTTAAGGGGTCGACTGAGAAATTGGGTTGAGAAGGGAAATAAAATAGCTATATCGTTGGATCAATCATACGCCTGAGATAATATGAAAGTATGTAATTGATAAAAAAAAAAATTATTTTTATTTGTATTTTTTTTTAATTTTTTTTTTTTAATATTATTTTCCATTTTTCACGCGGCTTTGTCGTCTTGAACACTTTTTTCATGTTTATTTCACGGAGAAACGTGCGCGTTTTTCAATTACACTTTGCCACTTGTGATATTTAAACGTAAAAGAGATATATGAGTCTCCGCTTGTTTGTGCTACGCGCGCGCGGGTGTGTGCGATTGAAAGCGATTTTTTATTTTTTTTTTCAGAGCGACTGGATCGAAAAAAATTAAGATGTATCGATTTTTAATCGTTTTTCAACGACGAAGAGTCTTAACACGCGATTTCTTTAGAATCTGTGCGGTAACAAAAAAAAATTAACCCTTTAACGCTCTCGAGGCCTATCCACGGGAAATACCATGAATTTATTCGCAAATTTTCATTGCGTGCGTTATTCCCAACATAATTGGCCCGCGGTCGGCCGCTGTGCCAAAAAAAAAAGAAAAAAAAAAAAACGAAGAAAGCATTAAAAAAAAAGCCTGTAAATCGATGAGATGTCCCTTTTGTCAATTATAATATTTGTAATTACATCGCGTTCGGTGAGGCTGCATATGGCCGTTACAATTCGAAGCTCAATTTTTGCAATCATTCTTGCCTACGTATCCGAGAAATTTTTTAATATCGCAATTCTTCATTCGGTTTTATCTTTCAATTAAACGATATATATATATGTATAGAGAAAGAAAGAGTCGGCGATGAACTCGAAAGTTCGAAATTTCTACCGAACTCACGTGTACCTCGTAAAAGATATATTGATATATATATATATATATATATAAATGTACCGTATCGATAAGACGAATAGGCTGTCGAAGGTGTCTTTTAAAGATACAACGCAAATCGCCTCTTGATAATCGGAACAACAGCAGGGAGATCATAAGTACGTTCGGCAATCTTTTTTCAAACCCTCAACTATTTTTCTTCCTTCCGTTTGTCGGGTAAATGCCGGCGAATCATAGAGTGATATATATACAACACATATATATATATATACCTTAGTATAAATATATTCTGATACAAGAAAATTGCGAACGAACCGCGTGGCATGTGATTAAAAAAAAAAAAAAAAAAAATCCAGAAAGACGCATTCAGCGCGAATTCGTGCAAAAATAATGTAGCAATGTTGTTGACAATCTGCAGTCACGATGAGAAAAACGATTATACAATGTATAAAGTACACGATTTTTTTTTCCCTTCTGTAAATAATGTATTCGAAGGTTTTAAAAAATAGAGATAACCTCACTTAAGGTTTGCGTGAAAACGACGATTTTTTTTTATTTTATTTTGTTTTTTTTTTCACGACGAGAAGTTTTGTAGATAGAAATTCGGCGTTTGTTAATGAAAAATTCATTGAAATGAGTTAAATGAATTTTATGTTCCTGAGGGCTGTACGAAACAGCCATTAAGCGATCTCTTGCATAATATAAAAAAAAGAACGCGTATGAATAGAAAATTACGCGTCCGACTTGTATAGGACATACACACTATGATGTAAAAAATGCGTACGATGAATTGTAAGAATATTGTAAACACGAGTATATATATATATATACACGGATTCTGCGCAAATTCAAGCCGTTTCTGGAGACGCGGATAATTAACTGCAAAGCTTGTAATTATGAATACAAAAAAGAAAAGATTTAAATATTATACGACTATATAAGATGATAATTGTAAATCGTACACGAGATTCATAAGTGGAGAGAAGTCAATGATAACCATTTAATTTATATGTGAATGAAAAAACGAAAAATTAATTAATGACACACCGTTTATCGTGCGTACGCCGTTGCTTGATTAGCAAAAACGTAGACTGCTACTCGATATTACAGATAATCGTATGATTTTAAATATTATTACATAATTAAATAAATTATAGTACATAAAGGAGGAAAGACAACAATTGTTTTATTTCTTATTCCTATCCTTACCGATTCGAGAAATAAAAGTTTTACGAAAATTAATCGAATCGTCGGATAACTGTAAACAGAAGGATCCACCTAACCCGACTTTGCGACTATTGTATGCGGTTAAAAAAAACCGACAGCTAAATATTTCGTAACAACATAATGGACCGACGCGCGTATTTTATACTTGAGCGGACCATTGATGATATTAGAACAATAATTGTGCGACAATTAAAAAGAATCCGAGGAAATCAAACATTTTAATTAAATGCCCTTCAAGATGTGATGCATTGTGCGCATCGACGAGGGAAGCATGTCAATGGGACGGAAGTAAAGATCGAAACATACTTTGTTATATCGAAGACTTCCATTCTGCAGCATCAGTTGCGTTATCGAATCCTTTGCTCATTTGTTAGAAACGTTTATCGTTTGCTTTTCGATTCCAATCTTTTCTCACTGATGAATTTTCACTAATTGAATCATTTTTATTCTTACTGCACCTTGCACTGCACTTGACGAATACACAGTACCGCGTAAACCGAACAAAAGTCGTTGCGCGAAAAAAACAAAAGCTTCTCAATTAACAAGCAACGCGGGCATTGGCCAGTTTCAAAAACTTATCCAAACCAATGAGCGATCATCCTATCGACCGCAACCCGCCAGAATTGCAACAACAATATGGCCGCCGATGCGCGCTTCCACTCCCCACCACCTCACAGATATGTCGCGAAAAATAAGTGCGCGCACCGGGATGTCGTACGTGCACTAAAATTCAGCGTTATTTTGATTTGATTTTTTTCATCGATAACAACAAAAAATGATTATCGTATTCTTTCACGTGTTGTATCTCATCGGCAAAATGGTTTACGAAAATTATAATTCGTCGAAGCGCAAGGACGAGAATGAGAATGTCGAAGCGCCCTGCGTACCGGCGAAAATATCGCGCAAACGTCACGGAGATATACCCGACAAGGATTACGACGATGAAAATGGACCGAAAGCACCGAGATTCTCGCCTCCCGCTTACATACAGCGATATCTTGCCGTTCAGAAAGTTTTAGCCGATCCTCGATACAAAGGAAAAATTAAAAAGGTAATCTTACGAGTTTTTTCGACGCCGTTATCTAATCGCCATGTCTTCTTTTCTTTTTTTTTTTTTTCGTATCCTTTGTTCCCTTTGTCACGAAAATATTCAATGACATTCTTGCATATATCGATATTTCACCGTCTAAAAAAATATCTCGCGCATATCGTGAAAATTTGTCGCTTTGTTTATCAATCGATTTCAACAGGTCGTAGATTTCGGCTGTTCGGAACTCGGATTTGTTATACATTTGAAGAACACACCGGGTATCGAAGAGATTCTTTGCATCGACGTCGACAGAGAGACGCTGGAGTGTCACAAAGATAAAACAATGCCGTTGAACGTTGATTATCTGCAGCACAGACCTCATCCACTGACGATTCACGTTTACGAAGGAAGCGTAACTCACAGTGATAAGAAACTTGCCAATTGCGATGCGGTTGTCGCTATAGAGCTGTGAGTTTTCCAGAAAAGATTCCAAAATATTTTTTATCGATTTACGGCGATAGATGTTTTTACGAGGATTTTGAATTTTCAAGCATTGAGCACTTATATCCGGAAACACTGATGGATTTTCCTTACAATATCTTTGGATATATAAAGCCGTTGGTCGCTGCTGTGACGACTCCCAATGCAGACTTCAACGTGTTATTTCCAAAGATGGGAAGTGAATTGAGACACTGGGATCACAAATTCGAATGGACGAGAGAACAATTTGAAGATTGGTAAACCTGAAAAGATTATTTTTCTTTGCGCCGTGATTTCATTATTTTATTTTTGTATTAATTTTATTAGTAAAGATCGCGAGAAAGAATTATCGTCGTTATACAGGACCGTCAAACTCCGGGAAAATTTTGCCGCGAAATTAGAAACTGACGATTCTTTGAATTGTAAAGTTTTTTTTTTATCATCGATTCATTCGATTCTCTGTTAGAGATCGATAAAGAGAAGAAAAAAATAAGAAAACACGTGGTGCTTTCAAAAAATTGATCACTCGTAAGAAATAAATAAATCATTTCATTCAAATTTCAAAGTCCATCAACGAATAAAAGCAAATCGTTTGGCGAAAAACGTATATAAATGAATGAGTTCTCACGATATAATTGAAACGAATGTCTGTTAAGTTTCCTTATTTAGAAACCTATTTACTATTTATAGCTTGAAGTATCCGTAAACATTTATTTATCATTAATTCATCGTCAATCATTCCATTTTTTTTTATCAGGGCGAAGAACATAACTTCGCGATATCCGGAGTATGAAGTGTCGTTCCAAGGTATCGGTTCAGGACCCAGCGGAACGGAGGATCTCGGATGCTGTTCCCAGATGGCAGTTTTCACGCGAATAAGCGAATCCGATCCTCTCGCGATAGTCGGAATCGAAGGCCTATTAAAAACTGTATCGACTCAAGAATATCCTCATCGAATCGACAATCGTTCGGACGAGGAGAAAATCCTCGACGAAGCTTCCTATTACATAAGACAATTCAGTCACAACAATGCGGAATGCCTCGAGGAATATCCTCTTTCTAATTTGCTGAGAAATTTAGAAAAATTTTACATATCAGCCGCGACATTGAGAGAAATATTGGAAAACGGTGGTTACGTAGTGATCGATTATCCCGAAGGTCCGGCGGTTGCATGTCCCGCAGTCTCGACATTCTCGGATTATGAGGAAGAGATGGAAAACAATGATATCGCGAACGACGAGTGGCCCGACAACGTTGGCGAAACTTCGAATTTTAGAGACGAAATCGGTACTTGGGGAACGGATAATGTCGAAGCCGCGTACGACGAATGTTGGGACGACGATTGGGATATTCCCGCGGATAGTCGTCCCGAAAACGTCGAAACAAATAACGTCGAAGGGGCCGAAAGAAGGAATATCGTTGAGGGAGAATTATCCTGGACGCGGAGTCTCGATACCGCGGACTTAGATGACCTCGAGATTTCGTACATTAGTCACGCGTCCAACGAACCGGAGCGTTTCGTTGCATTTGTCGAAACTTTCGAATCAAATTCCGATGCGAATTTGCCTCAAAATCAAAATGCGTCGTTACAAAGCGAGAGCCAAGCTGCGATTTGTAACTTGGAATCAAACGTTGATATATCAGCGAAAGATTTAACGACGAGTTCAATCAAAAGCCCGGAAGCGTCGAGACACTCGTCGAATAACGGGGAACTCGTATTAGCAAACGACACGAGTGAACTCGGTAGTTTATGTAGTATGTATCTCGAAGCCTCACGAAACGCGGACCCCGACGAGTGTCCGATAAACATTACAAATCCGAGTTTCGATTGCTCGGCTTTGGAATCCTCTCTCGAAAAATCGAGAAAATCGACGACTCCGGACTCGCAACTGCGGGAAAGACTCTCGTTGCCGAGTAGCAATGCGAATCCCGATTTCTCCAGTTCGCCGAAAGTATCCCTGGAGCTTCGAGAAGAACCAAAAGAATTTTCAACAGTCGTGAACACTGAAAATCTGAAAAGCGACAGCCAAACTTCGTTACAGAGCGGTGGTAACGCATCGAGCACCACGTCGACTTCCGGTTCAAGTTTCGCAGCGGTAAAAAAATGGTATCCGCCAGAAGTGAATCCGATGTACAGTACCGAGGATCCGGTGAAGTTGAAAGGCGGAAACGAACTTTCGGACGATCCGATCGACGAGTTAACGTCGGAGAGCGGAGACTTAAGTCCGTCGGATAGTTTCATGGAAGTCGAACAACGGAATCTTCACGTAACGCGATTACAGAGGCAAAGAGCACCGGAGAGTCTCGAACTTCGCAGCACCACGTGTTCCAAAGAATCGCTGCCGAGTCTCGCGGCGTACAGCACGTGTTCGACGAATGTTCCGCAAGTATCAAAAGACGTAATCTCCTCGGAACAATTATCGAGTTACGTGGATACGATAGTGAAAACGGTGGAGGAGAGTCTCGCAGTTTCGGCGCACAGAATCGGAAGTTCGAGACTCTCGGAGGCCGGTGAAGCGAAATCCGCGTCTCCGGATGCCCCGGAAACTCCACCGAACAGTTGGTCACCCGAGATAATGGACTCCGGTTATCCAAATTCTTCGTCTACTCAGGATATGACTCCGGAATACGATCTCTCGAGCATAGCTCAGGATAGAATATCGGATTCCGAATCACCGAGCGTCGCGGAAGCTCCGCGTCTCGGTTTTCTCGAACACGCGGACGTCGAGAACGGCGATTTAGCGAACAACAATCGCGACGGCGAGGGTAACAATATGATTGCTGAAGCTGAAAACGTTATGGATGAAGATTTGCAACCGTTGATCGACGTTCTCGAAGACGATATTGAAAATGAAAACGATATTTACGCTCTCGAAAATGGTTTTCCCGTTTGGTTGCTCAGAATTCTTGAGAGAGGAAACGCCGGGGGAAGACAAGCGGTCGCTGAACTTCGAGTCGCCGAAGACGATCACGAAGCGAACGTCCAAGCGGCTGGCGACGCTGGACTCCCCGATGACGATGAGGGCTTCGATAGCACCTCGTCGGAGAACGATGATAGCGAAGCTGACGACGATAATATCGAAGAAATATCAACGGAAAGCAGCGAAGAAACTATCGACTGGAATTCCAGCGAAAATTATCAATAATTCGATTAAGAAAATAATATATGTTCACGACGATACCAAGAGACTTACAAATGATCTCGAAACGTACTACGGGTTCTTCCAAAGCGGGACTTGCTGAGCGCACGTGACGCGAGCATTAAATTCCCGAATTAATTTATCGTTAAAACTAATGATCAAAAAAAAAAAACGAAAATTAACGAGAGATAGACGCACAAGTGGCGTTATTACCACAATATGAACAAAAAAAAGACAACATTATCATATATTTTCTTACGATTAGGTCACTGCAAATTTCTTAGTATTCTCATTTTTGCATTTTTCTTTTTATACCTCTTTTTCGAAACTTTCTCGTGGCCATAAGATTTCTTTGTTTTTTTTCTTTCGAAGAGTCTATCGTCGCGTTACATTTGATTTGTTTATTATTTACTTTTTATTTTCGTTTCTTTTTTATCATCGTAGTAAGAAGTCTGCGAAAAATTCGTCGACTCGCGACTTACCGAAATGTGTTATTTTATAATTTTTTCTTTTTTCTTTTTCGACGATGACAAATCGATTAGTAGATGAGATAATATTCTAAGACTGATACTGCATATCTTAAAAAATCGTTCTCGATTCGCTCGAAGAATTTTTGGTGAAAATAAATAAAAGTTTATTAGTTGAGACAGAACTCTTTTCCGACGAAATACCTTTTCGCATTTCTGACGTAATATTTCGATCTTCGAAGAGTCCTTCACATGACGCGGCTTGGGTCAACGGCTGTTAGGACTCAAAGGCAAACTATTTTGATATGAAAATTATTGTTTCGCGCCAAACGGTTTAACAAACCGATAAACTGATTCGCGACGTTCAAATACCAATCCGGCGAGAGACGGCAAGGATTGCGCTTGAAGGACCGAAGGAAATTGCAGAAATAATAGTATGCGAGAGTTGTGGGTTTACTTACAATTTTGATCAGTTATTTATTGACGATGATCCTTATCTCTCTCTCACAGACACAGATAATATCGTTGTGTTACATAAGATTAATTAGATCAATTAAGGTAGCATAGCGCGTGATGTCCATTTCGCATAAGTTCGAGGAAATTGAGAGGTAATTGTAAACACTTCTCGATAGTATAAAAATCTGAAAAATTTATGCATATTACAGGTACTGAAAATATTAATTTGCCATAATAATAATTGCAAAATGTTATTAACAAATTGTTAAAAAAAAATTGTTCAACAAATTTATGGCACCTCAATTTTTTTTTATGAAAATGATTCGTTCATTTTTCTGAATACGTATGAATTTTTTCAGATTTTTATCTTTGGTTTGAATTTCGTCTTTCCACACATTTTTTCCATATAAAAAAAATTCAAACTAAAGATAAAAATCTGAAAAAATGCATACGTATTCAGAAAAATGAACAAATCATTTTCATAAAAAAAAAAAATTGAGTTACCATAAATTTGGTGAACAATTTTTTTTTTTCAACAATTTGTTAATAACATTTTGCAATTATTATTATGCTTAATTAATCTTTTCAGTACCTGTAATATGCATTAATTTTTTGAGATTTTTATACTATCGAGAAGTGTTTGCAATTACCTCTCAATTTCCTCGAACTTATGCGAAATGGACACCACGCGCTGCAGCTGCCTAAACTTAACAGCAGACGTGCAACAACGTCAATACAAAATAGAGATCGAAAAGCTAAACTGGAACGAAGGGAACGAACAACGCTCTATACTCGCCCTATGCTACGAGACGATTAATCGCCTCATCGTGTTTCGCGATCCTTCACGTAAGAATCGAAGGTCTCTTTATCGATAGATTAACGCGCAAGCGCTCGGAGGAATAGACTTACTCTTGACGCCGTCTGACGAATTCTCGTACGACGTCGAGGTAATGTTAATATCCTGTCCCGAATATCCTGTTACATAGTTAATCCTGAAACGACGTTGTTGAACCTTTGAATAATTTTTTTTCGATAGAACGTAATAATCGTCGCGTTTCCGTTATCTTCTACTTATAAAATAAGGCGGTTGTAAAAAACGTTAAATTTTTTTATTACATGACTCATCGAGATTATTGTACTCTTTCATGAAAAAGTAACTGTCGCACAGGTCTCTTTGCTTTTGCGAAAATTAATTTTTTCGAGAAAACAGTAACCTAATCGCGATGAGCAACTAAATTTAAAAAAAAGTTTTTTTTTTTTAACAACACGAATATATAATTTGTATATATGTATACATAGTTTTTTTTTTTTGGTATCTTTCTTTATTTCAATAATGGCGGAATGAAATTACAGGGTGTCGAGCGAATGCTACAGTATTCGGGGATATAAATCTACATAGACTTTACACGATCGGTTAGAGATTAGCCTAAGCGATAAAGCTTATTAAATGATACTTCGATTTATTTTTTATTTATTTCTTTTTTAATTATCTTCGGTATTTACATTAAAATATTTGATTCGGCTTTTTCGCAATTATAGTTTACGACGCACACGGATGGGGAGGGAGGGCTATTCTAAAATTTCCCTCTACGGTGACGTAGACTACCGTGCGCTCATGAATTATTTATTTTTCACTCTCGTAACCGTATTTTTCGATATTTTATTTCTTTATTTACTTTTTTTTTTCGTATGCATTCCTAACTCTCGATTTGAACGGAGTTTTGTGTCGTACTAACGAAAAAAGAATTTTTTATTTTATTTTCTCTTTCGGTGCTTCGGTGATTGAAGTTAAATTTTTTTTTTTTTTTTTTTGCGATATGCATCAACGAACAGTGAATTTATCAGTTTCGGCAAAGTAAACGCTGAAAACGTACCAAACTGTTCGGAACACCGATAAAAATTCGATTTGCGATCGTTGTCGCGGGGACAGAGTAATCGTGGCGACAACCGCTTGGAGGGATATTTCTTTTTTTTTTCTTCTTTTTTTCGAGAACAGATTATCGTAGTTTCGATCGCGATGTTCATTGGAATGTGTGTGAATCGGGGGAACTTTGTTAAAGTTACAAAACAATCGGATGAAAAACAAACATCTTTTCGGGAAGTTGTCTCATTGAACAGCTTATTGCCGGAACTCGGAACTTTGTCGATTAATCGGCGCTTTTCTATCTTTCACCCCATATTTCTTCGCTCATTTATCATTATCTTCGTCACAATTTGCACACATATTTCTTTCGCGTCGCGATCCCTTAGACTAGTTTCATACAAAACGCAGCATATACACTTAATACTATCATTCTAGTATCGTGAATATTTTTCTCTTTGCGTCTATTCTTTTACAATTATTATACGATCGACTTTCGCGCACCGGAAAAAAACTACCGCGGCAAATTTATATGGCAGCAGACTTTAAATCCCTCGAGTATGTCCTCATTTTTTTTTTCGTCAAGACACAAAAAGAAAAAAAATAACACAAAATGAACATTTCACGAAAAAAAAAAAAAAATTAAAAAAAAATTTCGCCGAAAACTGGAAAACGTAAACCCGGACAATCTCGACGACGACAATAACTTTTTTTTTTGTTTTCCAACGAATGATGATAATAATAACAATAATTAATAATATTTGTGAAATCGATGAAATGGCATGCGATTCGTCCGATCGAACATAACATTATCGGACGTTCAATAAAAACGAATATACTTGTAAAACGTAACAAAGTTTCCTAACAATTAAATGTCTTCCAAATATATATAATATCAATAACGTATATCGTTTGTTTGTTTTTTTTTTATGTTTGGGAGCAGCGATTTCTCTGTTCATATTTATAGTTAATATGTAAATTAGTTGTCTTTTTTGTTTCTCGGGTTTTTTTTTTTTTTTTTCATTATCTAATTATCGTGCTACGGTGCTCGGTGGCCGTGCGCGATACTTTTTTTTTTGTTGTTTTTATCTCGATATTGTGTTCGCGTAATTCAGAGATTTTCAGGGTGGAGGTGAGAGAGGCAAATAATTGTCGTTATTATCGTTGACCACACGCCTCTCCGATAGTGGCCCATTTTTTTCGCGCGTCCATTTTTTTTAGGACACGTTTGCTCGCCTCGTCTCGCATCACACGACTTCCTTGAGATTGTCGCGACTCTGCGAGTGCAACGTGTGACGCATTTCGCCGCCGGGGGCACTCTCCCGTCTAAGAACACCACCCGGTGCGATGACCTCGCGCTTGTTCGCCGCTTCCTTTATACTCGAAAGAGTTTTGCTGAGCCACGGCCAACTGTTGCGAGCGGCTTGGAGCTCTGACGCTGTTGCGTGAAGTTGATGGGTCAGATCCTGAAAAAAAAAAAAAAAAAAATCACCGATCGATCTATAACAGTTCTTACGAAGAGTGTATCGTTACATTCTCAGCAATGGAATAAAAATCTGAAAAAAATGACTATATGGAAGGCGATAAAAAAATTTAATTTTCCATAATAATAATAATGCCACAAAGTTATTAACAAATTAATTTTAAATATAATTGTTTAACGAATTATCCGGCCAATTAATTTTTTTTTAATTTTCGAAAATTTTCGATTTTTTTTTTTGTCGATGTAAAGTCATGAATTTTAGATACGAGAACCACTCAAAATGTTTCCGGGTAATCGATTGCATATATTCGTAAATAGCGATTAAGTATTTTTCGGAAAAAGGGATTTGCGAAAATTTGAAAAAAATCGAAAAAAAAATCGTATGTATTCAAAAAAATTCACGATTTATCTTCTGCTATAAAAGAAATTCGATTGCCGGATAATTTGTTAAACAATTTTTGTTTAACTATTTTGTTCAAAACTTTGAAAAATTATTATTATTATGCAAAATTAATGTTCTCAGCATCTTTTACATGGTTAATTTTTTTTTAATTTTTTCCATCGGAAAGTATTCGAAATATTCTCTGAACCTCACTTTTCACTGGGAATCTATCGATTACATCTTTCTTACCACTAACGAAAAATACATCGTAAAGTTACGATGTATTTTACACGAACGAACGAACGATGTATTTTGCCGTAACGAATAATTCATATAAGTATACGTATTATAACAAATAATACAAATTATATACGAATTATAAAGAATAATTCATATATAACATCTTTCTTAACGCTAACGAAAAATACATTGCAAAGTTACGATGTATTTTACACGAACGAAAGAACAATGTATTTTGCTGTAACGAATAATTTGTATAAGTATACTAATTATTCGTTATAGTAATTATAATTATTCGTATAAGTATACGAATTATTCGTTACAGCAACATTCCGTTATTCGTTTAACTGAAAACATTCAAATTCTTAGTACTAACGATTATTGCCCCAAGTTGTGTAATCTCCCGTCTGAACTTCCGGGTCAATTAAAAATATCGTCGATGCTTCACATTTCCCGTATCGTTATGTAATTCTTTACTTAACAATTATATGCACCTGTATTATTCATACAGTCGCGAAAATTATAAAAAACCGTACGGAAACTTTAAACGACTGTATCAGTATTATTGCGGTTTTTTTTCCTCAACACATAATTAAATGATAAATTCAATGACTCTCACTTGATTTCTGCACTCCGCCTCGACATGCGCGAGTTTCGTCTGCGCCAATTCGAGTTCAAGTTCTCGAACTCTTTCCTGCGCTCGATGAAGCAGTGGATCCGTACGATTTTCCAACGGATGCGCGATATCCGTCGACACCTTCGCGGCGTCGCTTAACGTTCCTCGGCATTTTTCGCACTTTGATACTTTGACCTGCGAAACAATTACGCACACCGTCGTTCATATACAAAGTGTAAAACGAAAGAAAACGATTTTTTTTATTTTTTTTTTATTTCGCTCACTCGTAAATCGCTGAGAGTCGACTTGGCAGCGTTGTAATCGTCTTCCAGTCGCTGGCAGATCTGTACGAAAGGAGATAGAAATCATTCAGCGATACTTGGATCATTAGATCGTTTCGTCGAACGAGCGAAAGGGAAAGTCGTTTTGTTAGTGCTTTTTTTTTTTTTTACTATTCCTTCGTTAAGAACGTTGCAAATCCCGATTTACCTGTTTGTATTCGGTAATAATGATGAGACTCCTTCGGCTCTCGGAGTCGGCGCGTCCAACTTCACGCTGTAACATCTCTTTTACCTGCACGAGTTCGGCCTCCAATCTCTGTTTTTCCTCCTCATTTCTCGCAACGACACCGCGCAGCTGTTCAACCTCGTTACTGTACTCGTCCGCACTTTCTTGCGCTTCTAATGCGGAAAAAACAAAAAAAATAAAAAACCAGGTAAACCCGAACTTTTTTTGACGTGCGCGCGCGCAGTTGAAAATAAACGTTCGAAACGCGGTACAAAGTTTATTTTGTTAGAGACGATGATGTTTTTACGAACACATTATTAGAGACCCCCGTATGGCCGTTAAAAACGAATTTTTGTTGTCGCGATCAAAATAATCAATTTTGCGCGTCGTTGAAAAACAATTTTTTTTTATTCGTTATTACTATTATTATTATTATTATCGTTGTTCTCTCACTTAGCAGCGCAGCTTTGGCAATGTGGCTCATTTCCCGGTTGACACACGAGTCATTCGTGAAATGCCAGAACGCTCGAGAGCGTTTCAAGCGTCACTAATCGACACACGATACTTTGTCGAGTCTGGCATAACTCGAAACGCTCTTGTGAAACCTCGCTGGCCCATTTTTTGATCGCGCTGTATTGTAACAGCGTATCGATAGTTATACACGCACGATCGCGCACGTGTTTTTGTACGCTATACATCGCGAGTTCGAATCTGTACGCTCTGGCGTTGGAAAAATAATGGGATTAGATTGTACGGCGCGGAGTATTGTAACGATAAACTCGATTGCCAGGCATCTGTGAGCTATTGTATCCTGTTCTTTACAACGCGGACTCGGGCTTTTGCGTACGAATTCATTTTTTGCAACATGTGCGCAAAAAAAAATCCCCCTTTTCGTTTCTGTAACGCGTGGCGTTTCTTAGCGAGGCGAGCGAGAAAAATACTGCGCATGCGCACAATCGCTAGTTTGTACTTTCCGCGCACTTTTTACGCACTTGCGCGACAAAATAACTATCAAATGGTTTTCCGATGTTTTTTTTATTGTTGTTAAATACGTGAACGCTGTTTAGATCCGATTTTTTTGTTACCGAAATGCCTTCTCGTTTTTCGCGAACAAAAGTAAAAGCATCCGTGACGACGGTCGCGTAATCCCCGTCCCCGTCTATTTAGTCTTAACCGCAAACGCATAGCTATGCACTGTGCGATATACTGAAACATAACTGAGCTTTTTTCGCGGTCTCTTTGCTATAATTGTAACGAGCTGATCGTTTTTGCGTCGTTCTTATCAGTACAATTAACTACCTGTATGTAATCTCGAGTGCAATAACCAATCGCTCGCGTTTCAATGCGATAAATAGAAAAACTGTGACCGTATCGTTTTATACGCTCTTTGAATAACGTTTCGGCGTAACATTTTATTGAACTCATTGATTTTAATATTGAATACATTTTTTTTTCGCGATTTTTTTTTTTTTTTAATCTCGAGGATTTATCGATGATTCTGACAACATGCAATGTACCAACACAAGCGGATGCGAGTTATTAAACAGTGTGTGTGTTGTGTGTGAGTTCCCAAGCGCATAACTTATTGCACACGAAACAGAGGCATTGGCGGGGTGGTGGGTGGCGGTTCGTGAAAAGGACATAAAGGATTGTCGAGAATAACTAACGAGAGTTCTATGTGAGGACTATGCATTTTATTCTTTTTTTTTTTCTTCGTTTTTGTTTTTTTTTTTAACTTTTTTTTTTTTTTCAATAAATAATACGTGTAATGTATAAACAGAATCGTAACATACAAGAGGTCATTTTCTTTTTTTTCCGTTTCCTTCGTTAACGGGAACATGTGGTAAAAAAAAATATTAAAAAAATATTTGAAAATTCCGAAACTCGAGGCGATCCTGCGAACGATAACTCGGTGGAGCATATATATGTGTATTTATATATATGTATGTATATAATAATAATTATTAATGTGAATAAAGCGTGATAAATTAATATCGCTCGAGTGTATTTTGATAGACACAAAAAAAACGAATTAAAGCGAAGTGGAAGAGGGATGAGTCTTAACGGAAAAACAAAAATGTTCCATTTTTTTAAACCGACTCGGTCTGCTCGACTCTTCGATAATAAATATCGGACGGACCGAATCTCTGATTAAAGTAGTTGCCCAATCGACAACCGTATTTCTCGAATCCCGTTCTCCATGAGGAATATCCGGTCTCGTTATCCCTGCCGCTCTCTGCAAAAGATATTTCATTTTCCTTCCGTACCGCGATTTTGAGTATTCAAATACGACTTCGTTTTTTTTTTTTTTTTTTTCGTTACTTTCAACGTTAAGGTTGCTTCGCTAATTTCATTATTTCAATTCTTTTTCTCACTAACTGTTATTAAATAATAATATCTACAGATAATTCGAGACTAGAAAAAAATTAAAGTTTGATTCGGCATCATGCGCTCGTGTGAGATAAATTTCAGCGAAATTATTTCGAATGCGGAAATAACTTTTTTAAATACGTCTACTAAGATGGTAAAAAAAAACGGTTTTTTTTTAAATTCAGTAACTCATTATAATTATGTTACTATTTTACGAAAAAGTAATTTTCGCAGAAGCAGAGAAGCGTATGGAAATTTTTACTACTGCCTTATCGATGTGTAAATTTTCCAAAAAAAAAATAAAGCAATTTTCGAAATTATTCGAAATTATTGCATTTTTTTTTAAATTTTAAAATCAACGCGACAGTAGGAAATATTTTCTGACGAGTTTTCGCTTTCGCGACAGTTATTTTTTCATCAACGAGTACAATAATCTCGATGAGTCACTTGGGAAATAAAAAGCGTTTTTTTTTTAGCCACACTAACGTCTACTTTGCGTCTAACTACGGTCTATTTTTTAATTTTTTCTACATTACGTTTGAGTCAATACTCAGGTGATGTGTTAACGATTCTACGGTTATATACTTTCAAATCTCTAACGCTAAAACTAATTTCTACAAACAAAATTTGTACAGAAAGAGACAGAGATAGAGACTGATAACCAGAGGGTTCTTAACATCTACGGATTTTCGCCTTACGGCAGGAATTGTGTGTGACGTGCAGCGAGACAATACAACATGGAAACTATCGCTAATAATTCGTGAATAACAATAGCGGGAAGGTTTTCTATAATATAATAAATATTTCTTTGCTTGTGCTTTTAGTTTTTTTTGGATTATGTTGACTGCGTGACGGATACGTTGGCACTTTCGTCTCATACGTAGAAGATGAAGTTACCTTTGAATGCCGTGAACTCAGCTTCGTATTTCTTCAGCTTCTTCAGCGTTACCGAACACGCGAGTTTCATAACGTATCGCGAGACCTCCTCGTTGCGACAACGTTTCGGCAGATAGACGCGAAAGTATTTCAATATACTCTCAAAGTCCAGTTGCAATAGTTCCTTCTTGCAGAGCTGTAAACATTTTCGGCAGAGTTTTAGTCGCGGAAAAAAAAAACAAAATTAATTAAGTTAGTCGCTGTCGCTTCGTGTTCATTTCGCATAAGTTCGAGAAAAATTAGAGAAAATTACAAATACTTATCGATGGTATAAAAACCTGAAAAAATGCATGCATATTAAAGGTACTGAAAAGATTAATTTTGCATAATAATAATTCCAAAATGTTATTAAGAAATTGATGAAAAAATTAATTAGTCAACAATTTTCCCGGAAACCCAAATTTTTTTTATGAAAATGATTCATTCATTTTTCTGAATACGTATGAATTCTTTCAGATTTTTCAATTTGCTTTGGATTGTTTTTTATATGGAAGAAATGTGTGAAAAAACACTAAATTCAAAGCAAATTGAAAAATCTGAAAAAATTCATACGTATTCAGAAAAATGAACGAATCATTTTCATTAAAAAAAAAGTTGGATTTCCGGGAAATTTGTTAACCAATTTATTTTTTCATAAACTTGTTAATAACATTTTGGAATTATTAGTATGCAAAATTAATCTTTTCAGTACCTTTAATATGCATGCATTTTTTCAGGTTTTTATACCATCGAGAAGTATTTGCAATTTTCTCTCATTTTTCTCGAACTTATGCGAAATAAACACAAAGCGACAGAACTACCTTAACAGAGACAATAGAATAGCCATTACCATCAGCAAAGCGAGAGCCACTTGGAACAACGTGTCTAATCCTTGGAGTAAAAATACGTCGAGTATGTGAAAGACGAGATATAGCGGAAAACGTGCTGTGAAAAGCGTGAGAAACCATTGTGCGGCGAACATGTGCGTCTCAACGCCACGATCACAGAAATGCTTGTAAAGCTCTGGCAGTTGTTCCTCCATAAGACGATTTAGCTGGTAGAATCTCATGTGAAGATTGTCGAATCTGTCTTTATACAAGTCGCGCAAACCGTAGTCATACATCAACTTTACTAAAACGCAGAATGCCTGTTCCTCTGGCATCTGGAAGAAAAAGTATTTACGTAAAAATTTTCTCGATTTTTTTTTTATTTTACCGATTTTTTTTTCCAATTTTTAACTTACATGCAACAGAAGGCTGGCGACTAGAAAACTCAAACCCTGACAATACCCGACTTCTTCGTCATAAACCGCATAGGCCTTACTAATTCTGTACAGTGAGTCTTGTCCGAGGCCACCGGTTTCCTTGAAGAAATCGTGAGCCGGGAAGGTACGATTTATGTCTCGAAGGATTACGCTTTCGCAGCTGCTTTCCTATTAACAAGAAAAACACGAATAAAAAAATCAATACTTCGATATGCGAGAACTTTCTATTGGTTTAGAACGGATTGATTGGAAATTATTTATATGATAACAGTGTCAAATTTTTTAAAATTCATTTAGTAATTTACGAGAAAAAAACGATCGATCATTAGGGTCCCGAATATTGGCATATAACTACTTCGCGCACGATCCGCGTACGTTAAGGGTACTTTGTTTGTTTTTTTTTTTAAACTACTTGGCGTTGAGACGCTACCGCGTCTTTTGATGTTGTTGTACCTTCGTTATCAGTGTTCTATACTTGTCCATCATATCTTGAGAATTGTCACAGTTACTCAGACGCTGCCACACCTCGCCTCGCAGAGCTTCAGGAATTCCCTGGCGCGTCAACTTTACAAGTAGTTTGGGACGGTGTTCGTTCACTTGCCAGCTGTCCAGAACCTCTGCCCAACTCGCCAATTCGTCGGCCGAACAGTCTTTCGAAACTTCGCCGGTACCGCTTAACATCGGCTCGTCACCGTCTGTTGTTAATAAGTTATTTATGAAAAACATATCGATGATAAAAAAGGACGGAAAAAAAACTTCAAAAGGACGGGACTCTGAATAAAATTGAATTAAAATTACATTGGGTTGATAATTCCATCCATTATTGTGAATATTTCCGAAGTATTAAAGACGAAATATCGGTAAACAACGATTTAATAGTAATTCGTAGTTAAAATAGCGACAAATGGTACAGTGGCCACAATTGGTGTATCTATTCTTTTTTTTCTCACCGGAATCAATCTCCTCTTTTGGCGTTAGAGTATCGATACTCGTCAGCGACGGCGATCTTATCAACGACGCCAAATTAAGCGCGAGATTCAAACGATTTCTGTCTAATTCCCCCGAAGTTTCGATATTCTGAACCTCGTAGTGAAGTTCCGAACCGTCTCCCGAAAGAATCTGTTCGAACGAAAGAAAAAAAAAAAAGTTCAATATTACGCTCGCTCTCCGTAGCCATCGTTCTGAAATCTTTATAAACTTTACCTCTTTGGAGTTCAGATAAAACTGTTGTACGAGATTTCTTTTGGTAAAATACCAAAATCTTTCGTTTTGGGGAAATATTTTAACGGACGTTTCGATCTGAAATCTAACGGGTTCTTGAATTCTTCGTATTACGAGATCCACAGCGACGGTCATAAACATTTCTCCGTCGCGCGGAGTTTCGATGTTGAGATTCGCGAGCGCCGGATCAGCGGGATCCCAACGACCGCAGATATTGTAGCACTGTTTGTCCTGAAGCACCGGTCCCGGAGTTATTTGCTATAGATTAACGGAACGAAGTAAAAAAAAATTAAAATAAAAAAATCGGTATTCGATTTATTGTCAAATTTCAGCTCGACGATTTAATTGACGTTGAAAAATTCTCACCATCTCGAGTAGTCGCATATCGCTGTGTTTTACGTTGCGACCGGGACTGACGAGAACGCCGAAACATCTCTCGACTTCGAGACTATTTCCGCCGTCTTTGTTCGATACTTGCTGTATACTGAAGCACACCTGCTTCGCAACGTTGCTGCGAAGTTTAAAGCAGCTTCGGTCCTTTGGTACGGTGCTGTAGCTACCCTTTCCGTCCTCTTCCTTTACCTCGAGCGTAACTTCGAATATGAATACTCGAGAATTCATTTTTTCCGTTCCAACGTTGAAACCGTTGAAGTCGCTGCCCGTCAGGGAATTCGTCATTGATCGGGGAATCCTCTGGAAAGCTTTGAGAAAACACGTCGATACCTGACCGACCTGCAATAAAAAATATATATATATATTATCGACATTAACGGCTCGAAATTTTTACAAACTTTACATTTCCGATAATTTAAAAATCTCGAACTCACAGCTTCCGGTATGTCGCAGCGAAACACGTGACACTGATGAATCGCCGATTCGCGAGTTTCGCCGTGCGACCAAGTGAAGCCGAAGCACGCGGCGCAACTTCCGCCGCTGTCGCCGCGGGCGAAGAACAGAATTCTTTGCACCTCGTAGTACGTTATCGCTTGCTGCGTCGCTGTGTCGTAAAGACTATGAAAGATATCGCGATCGATTAAAGATTCGCTCGTATTTTTGGCTCCGATCGCTCGATAAAATGTCGCACGTTTTTTTTTTTTACTCACACGACGGAACCTTGAGAACTGCTGGGTATGGAGACGGAAACTTTGATTCCCATTTTCGCGCCCTGTTCCGCGTTCAGAACACTCATATTTTTCTGTATTTCGCTTTCTGACTTTGGGGCGCTAACCTTCGTCGCGCCGAGATAAGTAACGCCGTTGAATATTGTGCATTCGTGTTGCATGTCCGTCGGCATGTTTACCTCTGTATTACCGACAAAGGTTAATCAATTAATAATCATTAAATACGAAAAATTCACTTTTCCGCGATGTTTTTTTTTTTTTTTTTTTTTTTCGTGTTAATTTTTTACCTTCCTCGCCGTAATCGTCGGGTTTCATAACATCCTGCTTTTCCGTAGCCACGACGCATGGCGTCACTTCGTAAAATTTACTCTGACCAACTTTTTTCGTGTTGTGTGAGCTGCCGATGATCTTTAAATCTCCTGTACCTTCCATTTTTGTATCCTCTGTCAGCACCTGAAGTATTTTGAAAAAATTTTAATAACGGAAAATTAATTTTTCGACTCCAAATCAAAGTTCGAAAAAAAAAAAAAAAAAATGTATCAAGAATTAAATTTTTTTTTTTTTTTTTTCGAAATAAATAAATTTACACAATTTTAAAAAATCACCTCTCGTAGATTATTTTGCAGATCTTCAAGATTGCCATTGTTGGCGATTTTAAGCATCGGCAGCTCCAGCAACGTTTGCTGATTCTTGCCGGTTCCCTTATCCGTCACAAATTCATATTCGTCGCTCGTTGCCACGGATTCCATTGATTTGACGCTGACGCTATCCTCCATAACTAAATCTGGAAGCGTATCAAAATTTTTCATTTTTACGGCGAAAATCAATGTTTAGCGTAAACATGTGGGATGGCTACAAAAACATAGAAACTTGTCCTGCCCTATGCTAATGTTAATTGGTATCTCAAACGTCTGGCGAGATACTTAATGTTTACAAACATCGACGCAATTACGCAATAACATTGAACTGGTCTGGAGATAAGCTTTTAAGAGTCAATCGCGGGGTTTCCAGTTGATCTTACGACCCACGATTCTCACTTGTGGAGATTCGTCGAATTTTTTAATGCTTTTTCAAACAATGAGTCGGATGAACTCTCGCAGTGATTCGAGATTAAGCTCCATGCATGATTTACCTTATCCTCAAAACGATTGTTTTCACTCTCGCGCATGTCGACGATAATTATATCTTTCCCGAAAAAAAGAATCCGACAACCGGCGCTCGTGACACTCGTGTTTTTTTCGTCAATCGAAAATCAATGTTGTAAAGTGAAAAGCCGTGTTGGGATACCCGTGCGAAACGGGCGTGACAATCGCGTCGATGCAATTACCGCCTCGCCGAAACGTCACAATAAAATTGATAGCGTAGAAAAACCGCCCATCTCGTTGTGCGATCGTAGCGTTAACTATAATAACAATCGTGCAACATTGTCAGACGAGCAACCACGGGGTTTTGACGGAGAGCGACGATATTGAAAACGGATCAAAGTTCGCATTAGCGCGCACACACACGGTGGAGATACACAAATATTCAACTCACCGATTGATCGCGGTGTAATTTCACTCGCCGATCATCTGGGAAGCATAATAAGAGTTTTTTTTTTCACCGACTGAACGACGACAACGAAATATTGTATGTACACAATATATATAATGGACGATAGACTTTCGTCTCGCGTTGTGTGAATGTCCGCGGGAGGTTCTCCCTCCACGAGAGAGAGTCAACCAGCTCGCGAGAAACGTCAAGCGTTAATGCGAGTACGCGAAAACCCGCGACTACAACGGAACTTCGCGTTCGTCATTAACTCGTCGAAGTCCCGTGACACTTGGGATTCTATTGTTGATCAACGCCTTTATCTTGCGTCCGAGGTCTCGCGAATAATTATTACGTTTGTCATTCACATAGTTTTAATCGTGGCAGAGATTTTGTAAACCTCTCGCTTGCAATGCGAGAACAACCACGGCGTCGGCCATTCGGGCACACACTGCGCGATCGGCACCGGAAATAGAGCGTTTAGCATGCGCGAGATATCGAAATATTCGATTTTCGAAACGTACGAGAATAACTCTTCTGATTGTATAATTCTACAATAAATTTTATCAGTTCATCAGACTCCGATAACCGAAAACCCCAAATTACGCACGCTACGCTACGAGATAACAATTCTTGACTCAATTCTTCGGCCGGCATCGATTGATAGCCCGGAGCGATTGTCATTCAAATAGCAGATGATTCGAACGATTAAAGTAAACAAAAATTGACACTTGTATCTAATAATCAATTAAACAGGCACTGACAGGCTAGCAAATAAGATCTATAATCATTATTTCCTCAGCAAATTGATATTACCTAAATCAAAATCAGAATCAAACTACGCGAAACCGGAAATACTCTCAATCGTATTCCAAAAACATCGACCACTGCGGTTAGCGTAGTCCGACATCGCGCGATTGTCTCGTCAGTAGGCGCGACGATCGCGCGGTGCGAGCATCTCCGCGTCAGTTCGCTGAGAACCTCACGCACCGACGGTACGCGGAAAACCGACACGACGAACCAGAGAGAGAGAAAGATCTTTTTTTTGTTGTAATCGTCGGTGTGTGCTCTCTCCGACGACGGGAAAGTGTCCGTCAGTTGGCGATACGTTCGTGCGGTACGGGGGGTTTTGCCGAGTTGAATTAATAGAATATCTCTCGCGGGGGTTGTGGAAGTTTTGCACGCGAGCGGGAAAGGGAGGTGCGACGAGGTGAACACATCTCTCGGTTAAGGCTCTCGCGTACACGGTCGTGATAATGAGAAGTTCGAGGTGGTGCGAGATCGGTTAGAGAGGCTGCTCGTCGCAGGCCAAGCAGACCGCGCGTGGCTGAATTAACGGGGTAAGCTTCAATTCAACTTATTTATTTATTTATTTCGTGGTGTTTTTTTTTTTTTTTTTTCGTCATTGCAATTCATAGAGTTGTGTAAAAAAAAAATTACGATGACAAAGTACACGATATATCGGCGAATACGAGGTTGGGTCCACGATATTAGGTACGATGTGTAGTGTGCGAGATACGAGAAACAGCGTCGATTCGGAACACAGCAGCTCTCTCTTCTCTCTTCGTTCGTTCGATGCGTCCAAACGGACGTGTCTGAGCCCGAGTGAGACGCAGACTTTTTTCATATCTCTCTCTCTCGGTGAAAATGATACTCTGTGCAACACACGAGCTTCGTGTTTTGTAGCTCGAGTGAACTTCTTTAGTGGCAGTGCATTACAAGAGAGGTTATAACGCAAAGTGAGTGTCGTAGCAAGTCGGAAGTGCACCTGCCATTCGCTCGACAGCTGTTTTACGACCTCGCGACTCTGGTGTCTCACTGTATCGTTCTGTCGCGGCTTATCGTCGACTTCTGTAACAGTCAATCCGGTCCACGCGAATTTCTTATTCTCGTAGCTTCGCAGGGGGGGCGCGGGGAATGAGAGAACGGACGGGTTGAGACATTGCGCGAAACGGAACGAAACCGAGCGACGAAAAACCGTGGGAAAGTCAGCGGAGTCCCCGGGATCTCGCCCCCGAGATTTATCGACGGGACACGACTCGGCTTGGTGCAACGAATGAGAGAAAAGAGAGATAGAGAGAAAGAAACGAGGAAAAAGAACGAAACTGGAGCAAGCGTTATTAAGCGCGACGATGCGTCGCGACGTCAAATTCACGATAGAAATTTAACCAACACCGTGTTAACTATGAGAGAGTTTTTTTTTCAACAGTTTGCACTCTCTTTTTTTTTCAACGACAAAAATATTGTGAAAAATTCGGACTTTTTATTATTATTATTATTTTCTCAACTGATATATCGAATTTTTTTTTTTTTTTTCGTCTTTATTTTTTTCTTCGTTTTTTTCTCGCATCATATTAGTATCAAATTGAATTCGTATTGAGTCGCAAGATTTCCGGAATTATTTGGCAGTTTGCCAGAACCATTCGTATCACTTTTATCAGCTATAGACACGCTTTACAGAATTTTGCTCTTCGCGAATCGTCAATCTGTATTTCAATTGTAACTACGGCATTGTTATTATTTTTTTGTTTTGTTTTTTTTTTCTCTTCCTCGTCTCTCGCTGCGGTATATTGAGTAAAAACATTTTGCATTCGTTATTCCGTAATAAGAGTCACGCGATACACGAGCGTCTCCTGCCACTTTTTTTTCGTCTTTGTCATCGTTCTTTATTCGTGTTGTTGTTTTTTTCTTTTTTTTTTTTTATTCGATTGACAAAAGCCACCCGCTCGTCCGGCGATTAAAAACCCTCGTGAACAAAGCTGCCGCAGACTTTTAAACGGTTTATTTGATCGCCTGTATCTGGATGTTTTTTTTTTTTTTCTTCATCGTCTCTTTCCGTTTCGCGGGACCGCGTGCCGCCGATTGCGTAATCGAACGCGTTGAGGAACGCGCGCGCTTCTCTTTCCGAGGGCTTGGGCGGTCCAACCTCGTAACGTTTATTTCCGATCTCAAACGTAAACACACACACGTATACAACAGGGAGATGTTCACGCGCGCGCTTTCGCTGGGGAATGAAAGACGATAATCGACCCGCGCCGATGCTCGACGGCGTTTCATTCAAGTCTGAGCGCAACTTTTGCGATTCACGTAAATTTCTTCTCGATACATATATCGATCTTAAAATTTGATACGTAACCAATCGATACGAAAAAAAAAAAAAAAAAAAATTAATGATGACCTCAGAAAATTAAGTTTAAATATACGATAATCGCGTACAATCTTTGTTTTTTTAATCGAAACTCGAGTATTTCATTGAATCATCGACCACGTGATAGCTTCGTCGAAATGTTTACGATAATAAAAAAAAAATCGATCGATAAGAAATTACTGCGTAATCGATCTTAAAATTATATTCTTAACCAATCGGAACGAAAGAAAAAAAATGTCTATGAATATAAAATTGAATTTAAAGATACGATAATCGGTTATCATTCATTTTTTTATCGACATTCGCACATTTAATTGAATCATCGAACGCATCAAAATCTTGAGAATTATAAAGAAAAATCGCTCGATAAGAACTTTCGGAGTATTTACCATGATAATGACGGTCTATCATCTCGCGCGAAACAATTGCGATAACGATCGAGCATCGTTACTGGTCGCACGTGCCTTTGCCACTTTATCAATTTAATTTCCATTTAAAGATATTTTCTACGTCATCGGCGACACTGTACCCTCGTAAATCAAAACGATAAGAAAAAAAAAAAAAAAAAAAAAAAAAAAATGCCGATGTACGTTGACGATGCACGCCGCGCGAGATAAAATTGTAGTTCGAGGACCCGTGATGCCTCACTTAATTGGGACTGATGTGTTTGCTTGCGTAAACAAAAGTGTCTATAACCAGCAGGCAGTTCGTTTATACGGCTAGCGGGTCATTACGCTTAGCGACTAGTCGCGCGACATCACTGCCTGTGGTCATCGGGCGTTTCAAAATTTTGCGTCACGTGCAACGAAAGACGCGACGATTTTTTTTTTTTTTTTTTTTTTTTTTTTTTTTTTTTTTTTTTTTTTTTTTTTTTTTTTTTTTTTTTTTTACATCGAGAAGCCGCCGGCGAGGGTGTGACGCGGGGACACGCGTCGCGACGTCGGTCAGCGTTGAGTTACAGTCACAATAATAAAACTCGCGACGATAATGCGTCCGAGAATTTTCATTCTCATCCGTGTCAATGGCACACGCAACGCATCGACAATCGACGCGACCTTCCGATCGCTTGATACTTTCCCGACGATATTAATCTAATGGCCTTTAACATCGGAACTACGGCGATGCGACGATAAATGCAATTAAAATCAATGAAAAATAAAAAAGATTAATAAAAAAAAAGGAAATATGGAGAATAATGATAAGAAATCACGAGACACATTATTATTTCTTTTTCAATGCAATTCGAGTGTAAAAAACTCAAAAACAAAAATTAATATAAAATTGATAATTTATAAATCGAGAAAAAATTTTTTTGATATTTTCGTATTATTAATGTTTATTTTGTTTATTTTTTATCGCAGACTCGAGAAGCCCGCAAAGGATTAATAATGCAGCGAGAAACGAGCGGACGATGCCGATGCTACATCGGAGGAACGAGTAACGAGAAATCCCAATCGTGTCGCAACTGAGAAAATACAATTGAAAAAAAAAAAATCAGTAAACAAAAAGAAAAAAAAAACGGAAAAATCCACCTGCGATTTTGGAGGCAATGTCGAGAAGCTATCGCAGAATCGTGCCGAATCCCTTCGTAGTATTGCCAATATTACAACGTCGTTGTCGCAATAATAGATCGCCGGAAAATTGCGAAAAGTAAGTTTGCGTTGACGAGCGTTGGGAGCTGTGCAACAGCTCGAGGGGACCAGAGAGTACGAAAAAAACGAAATAAACATATATACAGATATATATATATATATATCAGCGCAATGAGAATTTTATTATCAGAGCTCCCGGTGAGCTTTAGACAAAGAAATCGAATGCGCTGAAAAAATTATAAAAAATAATTTAAAAAACCTTAAAAATAAACCGATAATAATTGAAACTCGTCGATTTCCTCTCGAAAGAACTTTGCGAAACTTCATTACCGAGTGTTTTCGCTTGTAGAAAAAAAAATAAATAAATAAAAAAAAAATCAACGAGTGTAGAGTCGCGCGATATTGTGTTTGAGGTAAAAAAAAACGGCGAAGAGTCGTTCCGAACCACGAAGGTGGTCCGAGAAAACGTTCAAAGTGAAGTGCCCGGGGCTCGGTGAGATGGCCTTCATGATGAAGAAGAAGAAGTACAAATTCTCGGTGGAAGTCGGCCTCGAGGAGCTAACCGCAGTGCCTTTCGTCAGCGCCGTGTTGTTCGCTAAACTGCGACTCCTGGACGGTGGCTTCATCGAGCATTCCACTAGGTGAGTTAAACTCATACATCATTTATCTTCTTCGTTTATCCGCGTGTACACGGAGTGTCCTTAGGGGGCTTTGTCCTGCGAGATACGTAATAAACGATTCTACGTATCCGTTACACTTAGAAAATAGCTTTTCATATTCATAAACTGCGAAGTTTAACCATCCGATTTGAATAATTATTCAACAATTATTACGGTTAAGTTGACTTTGAAATATTAACTACGTACTCGCGAAACTGTAAAACGCGAAACAGCGAAAATTCGAGGGATATGACATTGAAAATCAATCTGAAGGCTGTTACCGTAAAAAATAGGAAATTTAATGCATTTGAAACGAAAAAAATTGACAATTGTCGAATATTAAAATTTTATTTTATTATTTTATTATTGTTACGTAATTATTTGTCATATTGCAATTTTTTTTTTTTATCGAAACATTTCTTGGAAATTTAATTAACGGTTCGTGATAAAAGCTTTCAATTCGCTGAAAAAATTACTTTCTACAGCGGGTTATGAAGCTTTTATGGATAAACCGTATAATAAACTTCGATCTGATGATTCTTGGAATTTTAAAAAACTTTTTACGATATAACGACAATTTTTTGGTAATTTTAATACAATTCATTTTTCCAATTACGAAATATCACTATTTCTTACAAAAATATTCAACATTATTTTCAGATTAGCGTTTACGACCGAAAAAAAAAAATCTTACAAAATCAATCGCGAAAATAATAACCTAAGCGAACGTTAAACATTTTTTTCTCTTTTGTCTGAATTCAACCTGACTATACAGTTTGAAAGATATTCGCTATTATTCTCGTGCAAAGCTCATGTGCCATTCAGCGAAAAAAAAAAAAAAAAAAAAAAAAAATCAACGAGGATTTTCCGCGTTTGCATGAAAAGCTGAGCCGCTGAGGAACGACCTCGTTGTCCCCATTTTCGACATTCCCCCTCCCTTTTCGGCGCTCGATCGAGCGAATTTCGATACCCGTTGTTCCACCGATCATTCGACGCTCCATTCTGAAATCCGACTCGCTTTTTGCTATACGGCACATACCGAATTACCGGTGTGTACTCGATGCGCTATGCACTTTAGTCTCTCGCCGGAGCTTTGCAAAAGTTTGGGGCGTTCAAGCTGCATATATGTATATCTATATTCATCTATATATTTATATAGATATATAGATATATATATACGACTTACAGGGGTAGAATTCGAAGCGAACGGGACACGGCTACTCGATATTCGCCTATCGATTGTGTTCGCCAGTCGTGAGAGAACGAGGGGTGTGGAGAGACCACATGAAGGAACGCGAATTACGATGGAAGTTCAAACACACAGACACACATAACTCGAGAGAAAAAAGAGTACGCGGTTTGCGTTTCTTTTATCCGCGAACGAGTATCAGAAAGAGAAAGAATTCCGCTTATCTCCGCGCCTTCGTTTCAACGACTGTGCGCACCACTCCATTCTTCATCTGCAATTCTTTTTTTTTTTTCTTTTTTCTTTCTTCATTCTCTTATTCTTTCTCTCGGCGCACTTTTATCTGACATGGCATAGACACCGAGTCCTCTTTACATCCTTCGCGTCTCACTTATTCAAACATCCCTCGGGGATCGTAGTACTAACGCCGTTTCGCGAGACTTGTAGCTTTTCTATTTAATTCACTCGCTTTTCCCGCGTTCCGCGTTTTTTTTCCGCACGGTGTGGTGCATCGTAATTTTTTTCCGCACGATGTGATGCATCGTAAAACGTTGGAAAAAATATAAAAACCACGAATTCGCTGTCTTGAAAGTTGGATTTTTTTATTCTTTGTTATTTAGACTTAAAATTTATTACAATTTCGTTTAAATTTGTTGGTTTTTTATCTAACAGTACGAACGTTATTCCGCGAGACTCGCAGTTATTTTCGATTTAATTCTCTCGATTTTTTACGCCGATACATTTTTTTTTGCACGATGTTTATCCCGAAAATTTTGAAAAAAAATAAAAACCACGAACTCGCGATCTTAAAGGTCGGCAAATATTTTATTTTTGGTTTTTTTAGACTTTGAAAATATTTACAGCTTCGTATAAATTTGGCGGCTTCGGCTTATAGATTTTTTCTATTTAATTCACTGGATTTTCCGGCTGACGATTTTTTCTACGCGATGTCCCGCGTGATGCATAAGAAAAAAAATAAAAAACCACGAATTCGAGGTTTTGGACTTTGGAAAATATTTTTATTTTTGTTTTTAAGACTTTGAAAATATTTACAGCTTCGTATAAATTTGGCGGCTTCGGCTTATAGATTTTTTCTATTTAATTCACTGGATTTTCCGGCTGACGATTTTTTCTACGCGATGTCCCGCGTGATGCATAAGAAAAAAATAAAAAACCACGAATTCGAGGTTTTGGACTTTGGAAAATATTTTTATTTTTGTTATTAAAACTTTAAAAATGTTTACAACTTCGTCTAAATTTGTCGGCTTCCGATCCACGCCTACCGCTTCCGCTATCTTTATTATTCCGATATTATATACCGCGGGCAATGGGCCGAGAAGAAATAACGGAGCCGCGTTGTTGGAAGTTTGCCAGATTGCCGCTGTCGAGTTTACGAGATGAGAAAGCCTCACCGTGAGCTTATGTACGCCGCAACGACTCGGTGAGAGCTTCCAGTGCGTGCAACAGTAGCGATCTACGTATATCGATGTCTGAGAAACACAACGACTCATTCTGCAGCCGTTTAACGCGGGAAAACGATGTCCGTTACGTCTTTTTGCTTCTCAGCGATTGTCTTCTGTACAATATATACATAGATCGGTTGTACATACGAAACTCCCGCAGCGGAATCTATTAGCAATAACGACAAAAATATCCTCGGTGAGCGATACGAATCGAGAGAAATGAGACAAATTTCCTGGAGGTACGAAACTCGTACGCGCGACTCCTCGAAATTCGCGGGGCGCAATGGAAAACATATTCCTTTGACGCCAAACAACGATAATGATAACACGATATGTTATCGCGGGAGAGGCGTGTGGCCTCGTGCTTTAGAAACGGCTATTGCACATGCATATGCAGCCAATGTACATAGCGTCGTTTCGTCTCAGTAGTATTTGTTTTGGAGGCACATGCCGTGAGGCTTGCGGCTGCTTCTGTTTCGCGCTCGTAGGCAGAGTTGATTATCGCGGATATTTTAAACCGAACCGCCGTTTTCAGGCGATAGTACGATGACCTGTTTAATTGTAAACATTCGGGAGATGATTAGAATTTTTGGTAAAAAATCGGTAGAATTTGGGATATTTTTTTTAGTACCGATATCAATTTGTTTTTTTTTTTTAATCTTAGAGAATTTCGAATATTTCCATATGGGATAAGAATCGGAAATATTTCAATCATACGGAAGGTACTAAGAACATTGATTTTTCATAATAATAATTTGTTAAAGTTGTTAATTATTTTATTGAAATAAATTGTTTGTTTAACGAATTATCCAGCAAGCGATTTTTTTTAGTTGTTTTTTTTTTTTTTCTGAATACATTTGATTTTTTTTCGAATTTTCAGAAGTTTCGTTATTCGAAAAATGTTTAATTATTATCTGCGAATATATTGGATCAATTACCCCAAAAAAAATTCGAGTGCAATGCGTAGTCGTGCAAAATGCGTGATGCAAAATTCGTAACTTTTCATATATAAAAAAAATCGTGAATTAGAAAAAAAAAAAAAACAAATTGTATCAATTCAGAAAAATGAACGAATTAATTTTTACAAAAAAAAAGTTCGGTTACCGGATAATTCGGGATTCGGGATTTTTTAAAATTGTTGTTAATAAACTGTTGGCATTATTATTGTGCAAATTTAATGTTTCTAACATCTCTTATATGGCTGATATTTTCTGATTTTCATTCCATTGGGAAGTACTTAAAATTCTCGCTGAATCGCACTTTCGGTTGGAAACGTAGCGATACACCGTTCTTACGTTCAGAGGAATTGCTGAATGGAATAAAATGTACGAAATTACCTTTTTTTTATCTCCCCGATGCATTGACAATCGCAGACTTGAACTGTGGCCTTTCATAGCTTTACGTAGAAGCTGTTCGCTATCAGACCGGAAATCGAAACGAGTGTGACGTCGGCGCTTGATGCAGTTGCCGCGTCATAGATTCGATGCGAGGAATTCCGACGAATGCGGGTTTATCGAGTTTTTCTTCCCGAGTCGATATTGCGAAAGAGATAAAAATAACAATGGAGATAATTCGCATATTCTTGAATAATCCATTTTTTCGTAGTACGAGATAAGTATTTTCATCGGATTTCGTAGAAAAAAAAAAAAAAAAAAAAATCGTGCGAAACTTCCCAATAGTCATTTTAAATCATTGCGTCAGCTGAAAAACCTTTCCTTACCTTCAAATTATCAAATTATAATTATATAATAATAATAAATAATAATAAAGTAAATAAATATTAATTTCGCTCCGAAATTTTCATTGTCGAAAGAGTTTCACCCGCATTGTCCAATCTCCGTGAACCATCGTATTCGTGTAACGTCGCGATGTTTCTCGCCAGGAAACTCGAAGGTTTCACCTTCGCCCTACACATGTCACCCCACGCGTCATCCTTGTCTCCGTTCGCCAACACCATATCGCTCCTTCCGCACTGCAGCAGCCGCTTCCCGGCGTCGGCAAACGTGGCAAAACGCTTCTTTGGCCTTATTAGCGAGTTGGATGCGAGAGTGAGAGAGGCTTTGGGTTCATATAGACGATAAATTACTGCTGCTAAACCGAGTGTCGAGTTCTGACCGACCCTTGACCTTACGTCCTCATGCGACTCTATATATACGTGTAATACATTTGTGTGTTCACACCACCGTTCCCCAGGGGAAGTGTCCGCACGATGTACTCATAGTAGTTCTCTCCTACTATATTCCGCAGTGTGAGGAACACTAATGTCCACAATGTTCGCCATGTTACACACGAACCCTTCCACCGTTGCATTCCCAGCTGTTACGCGCAATGAATAAATCAAAATTTTAGTGTTTGAAGTTTTCGGCACTTCGATATTCATATCGTCAGCTATCACAGGTCGTTTAGTAGCTCTGCTTCGTTAAACCACTTAAAAAAAACATCAAAAACAAAGACATTAACGCCACACATATTTTTGCGCCTCTTTACCACGACATTCGGCGTCTGGGAGACCCGATGTCTTTATTCTTACGAAAATTTTTCAAAAATCGATATTTTTTAGTTAACTCGTAATGCAAGCGAAACATCGAAATAATATTTAAATTAAATTCGTTTGAATTCAATGTAAAGGCAAATAATAATAATGATATTATTATTGTTATTATTTTTAAATATTATGCTTCAAAGGACGATACCTATTAGTAAAATGTTTTTGTGCGATTTTAATAATTCATTGTTGATATTAACGTCAAAAACACCATTTATAGATGCACTTGACGCGAACTATTAAAAAAAAAAATCGATTAAAATATTTTTTATCTTTTTATTTAAATTAAATAATTTATTAAACAATAATAATTATTATCATTCATAACAATGTTATTATTATTATTATTATGAATTTTGAATAAAAAAAATTAACTCAAGATGGGTGGTGGTCTTTGGGGTTAATATCGACAAAAAATGATTACAACTGTCCAAAACCTTTTACCGATACACATCGCCCTTTCGGGCGATATAATCCTTCACGCGATCGTTTGTTCTCTAAATCCGCATATCATTTCTCGACTACCTACGAATGGCGTTGCTATCGCGTTTTAACAGCGAGGATAGCTAACACGAGCGACTGAAAAAAAAAGAAGAAACGATCGTGTGCGAGGCGCGTACGATAATGGACAATGTCCTGTCGACGTCGGGTTCGGCTGGTGTCCCTGTGCAGCAAAGTGCGGCCTCGCAGGCTACGAGAGAAGAGCCCGGAGAGCAGCTCCTCTCTCGTAATGTATGTAAGCGAGGATTTGACACCGTGGAGCTATAGCAACGCGCGATCTCTCAACGCTCTCTGTCACAGCAACGGCGGCGGCAATAGCAGCAGCGACGTTGATGAGGAAACGTCCGATTACAACGAGGAATATGGACACGAAGGTATCTCTCATCCCCAGTCTCTTCCTCCGACACTCCATATATACTCCCGTCGTACGTCCAATATGCTTTATTATTCGATGATCGTTGAAATATCTTCGTGTCGCTTTATACTCACGTATTCTAACGGCGAACAATTTAATATCATTCTCGTCGCAAACTCATTATCCCCGTTGAGGCATTAATCATATTTAGGAGACGTTGTAACTCGTTGACGCCTCCGCAAGGTGCGATAAAGGGTTTAATGCGAATGGCAGAGATATTGGACCCGACGAGAAGAAGCGAATCGAGAAGTTCCGGTCGTTAATCAGGAGCGGTGATGGGTTTTGATAAAAGCTTCTGGAAAATTCACGACGTGTGTGTGTTACTCTTCAACCTTTTTGAGATTTAACTGCCCAAAGCTTCGCGTCGGTCTCCGTGACCCAGTTGTGCGTAAGATTTGTAGAAAAACTTAAACAGATATATATGTGTAATCTGTACACACGTGCGCACCGACTTCTGCTAACCGCCTTCGGCGAAGTAGAAGAGTTTTGAATGCACAGCTGGAAACTCTCGAAATCTCTGGAGATTCTTCGAAAACTTTCGCGCCTACTGCTCGGGATAAATCTTATCTCGAAGGGTCTTTCTGCGCCATTTGACTTGAAGGATAGAAGAGACTTATATATTCACGCGATGTCTTGAATAGACGGCAACCGGAGATCTCGTCATTCATAATCTCATTGGTTAATCGGGTTGACTGCATTTTTGACGCTATTTAACTCAAATTTTACTTGAAGTTGGTTTTCGCGGGAATTTCGGAGATTTTGTTCCGTTTTCAGCGCTCCGGGAAATTCTGGAAGTCCTGAAAAAGTCTTCGGATTTTTGCTGTTCTGGAAAAATCCTGGAATTGCTTTGAATTTTTTACAGGACATCGTGTGTTTGTTCTTTCGAGGAAAAAAAATTGTAGGGAAATAATGGAGGCATAGGCTGAGGTTTACGCTAAAACCGCCCGAGAAGACTTGGTTCGCCGGTTTTTTTTTTTTTTTTTTTCTACCAAAGCTTCAGTCGATTCACTCCGAAGCTTGAATTCGTCGACGTCAGCTGCCGGAAGTCTATATGGAAATGTACGTTATTGCTCTGTCGGAAGGCTCTCTTCAGCTTTCCGTCGGCGGAATATCACGGAGTTTGCCAAGTACGACGTGCGAAACACTGACATATACGCGGAACGGAGTTTTGTGCAGTTCCGTTGGGTACGAAATACACATAGCTACGGTTGTCGGGATAAGAAAATAAAGAATAACATTGTTTCGACGGCAATGAAGTTTTTTTTGTTAAAACATTGAATATTTTTGTAGTACGCGTTGTAGTCGGCGCACACAATAGAATGCGAAACAGAACTGTTAACAATGAATGATTTCATTAAAGAGACTGAAATATACGAAACAAAACTACAGGACTGAGCTGTACGACGATCCGAGAATCACAACATTTACATTTGTAAATCATAAAACTGAGTCGGCGGAATAACGTTATAATAACTTAACTAATCCGAAGGAAGTTCTGATTGCTTTTGTCGGAGTTTACCACCAACGGAATTATATCGACTAAGTAATTGTATGCGCAGTCGGGGAGCGAACTATAACTCTGCACTTTCAATTAAGTTCGCCTGTGGCAACAAATATGATATATTATTGCAGCTCTGTTTCCTATTATTATAACTCGTAACATTAAGTAATTGATTCAGATTGAGATATTTGCAAAAAAAATTGATTTATTTACTACGGTTGCTGTATTGCAGTAGTTATTTATTTTGAAGATATGGATTCGGTTGGTTTTTACGAAAAAAAATCCCGTAAAGTTACATAAATCTAATTTTGATGGAAAAAATGATTATTATTTTTAATAATTTTGAATATCATACGAAAAATGAAAAAAAGAAAAAAAAATTGCTGGACATTTATTGTACTGATGCTGGAAGTTTTTATGAATAAACATTAAATTGGTACATTAAATTGAATGAAAAATTAATGTACGATACGTTATTTTTAATAATTTGCTTTAAATTTAACTATAAAAGTATTCTGAATCCAATAATTTTTATTTTTTTATCACTTTTGTAAATTAAATTTATAGTACTAATTTACGTATACAAATTTCCATCTACCAGTGCACTAATTTTGTTTTTTTTTTTTTTTAAGTAAAATTGATAACAAATTTTCAGTAATTAAATAATTTTTACAATCCCATTTACACCGACTTGCTATAAATATTTAATGCCAATCGTCGTAAGTTTCATAAACTCGTTAATCTTCGATACAAACATTAAGTTTGGTAATTTCGATGCAAAATAAGTTTTCCGTTTCGATTACGTGGCGCTTTATCTGCAAAAACCGGCAGAAATAAAAGCCCGAAACTGTAACAATTGGGACGTTAGCCAGCATCGCGTGGTGCAGGATATTATCCTTCGGTATCCTTTTTATTCTTTTTCACATATATATCTATGTGCTCTCGGCGAGTGTCCTCGATCCCAGTCACCTTGACCGGATTTATTCTCCACCAATCCGATAACATAATACATACAAAAACACATAAACGTACAAACAAAGTACATAATCACGTAGTATATCAAATACGTAAGACACAAGATACGAAATGAGTTTTCAGTAGTTTAGCGTTTCGCGAATCCACGACGACGAGCTTTTTGTCGCAAGAGGAATATATAATATCCTCGGGGAAATTCTGATATATCACAGCAACTCTCGATCGACCCTCGAAGGACTTTTTTTTTTTTTTTTTTCTCTCTCTTCGTACCCTCACCCAATCAACATTGTCAGCTCTCGAGGCTCTGTAGACGACGAGGATCATCACTGTCACACACCAGTGGCAAGAGGGACTTATCGATTGCCTTTCTCACGCACGAAACACATCGCTGCGCGCTGCGTGATCCGTGGCGTAGTTTCACGGGACGAAGGAGCGAACTATTGTGTGCAGTATATGTTCGCGCAGGTCTTGTAATGGGGTTGGGGATGTTATTATACACGATACGTAACTATATGTGTATCTATATATATCGTCTACTAAGAACCAATAAGGCGTATCGGATATCCTTTTATATGGTAAATAATATGAGATGCGCCTTTATATTTATTAACTATCAATACATATAGATATACATGATAATATATAGACTACTAGTCCTTTATATCTATATATCTATCTATATATACCGACTGATTCAGAATAGCTATCAAATCCGCTTTTTCACGATAAACCTGAATAAAAAAAAATAATTTAATTATATTTTTAAAAATTCACACGTAATTAATTTTTTTTAATTAAAATCGGGTCATTTAATAATTGAAATTAAAAAATGATTATTATTCTTATGACTATTATTTTTAAAAATTATTATTGTTAAAATTCTAAATTAGTTTTCATAGAATTTTTTTTTTTTTTTTTAGACATCGAAAAAAATAAATAAAAATGTCTGATATCTATTGTGAATCGTCCTGTATATACCTATCGTCGTTCGATTCAACGCCCTTACCTCGCTCGCTCGCTATCATCTCGAATATAAACGGCGCGTGGGATAGAGCCTTCGGGAGCTCTCCCTCAAGAACGCGAGGGCGGTCGATATATAACACTCGCAAACGCCATTGAAATTACGTGGTCCCTATTCTCCTCCTTCCGTGCCTTCGCCTGGTTCCCTCCCTCCTCCCCCTTGAACACGTGTAGACTAACAACGCGTGGTTACGTGATCATTCTACTCGCCGTAACTCACGCTCTGTGACGCTCGTCGATTTCGAGGAGCTAATGTTCGACTCGAGAATTGAGCTTCAAGAGCTTTCCAGTTACTTATCGATAGATTACGGATAAGAACTCGTTTCTCGATTTACTTTGAAATGTTATTGCAACGAATTATATAGTTCACGTTTATGATGCCCGCGATGTTTTGATACTTCGCGTATTATCTGTGTTTTCGATACAAACACCATATGGACTTTTGTAATGATTTTTTTTCTCTGCCCCATCAAGAAAATCACTTTAAAATACTTTAATAAATTTTTGTAAATTTTTTTTAATACATTTTCATGGTATTTACATTATTTAAAAGATGAAAATTGAGACATAAATAAAAAAAAATTGGTAGATCCACAACGCCGCTGCGTGAGTAAACGGATAAATGTGTGCGGAGGACGAGATTTTTCAATCCTATAGGACTCTTGGGAAAAATAACACGTAGGTGTTGTTTATTTTTCTTTTGCCTTCTTTTTTTTTTCTCTGATCTTTGGACCCTCGAGAGAAAAAAAACGCGTTGTTGTTTTTCTTTCGGCGATTCCAGTCTCCGTTTTAATTGAGTTCGGAGTTGTAAACTGTTGGATCCATACTGCCGTTATATTGGCTCCGTAAATGGATGGATGAGTGCGAAGGTTCAGATTTCTCTACCCTTTGGACCCATTGGGAAGGGGGGAGGGGGAGGGGAGAAAAAAGTACGCGTAGGTGATATGTCCTTCGCATCGTGTGTAGAGTTCGCGACCTCCCCTCGGCGAAGAGTCGGAGCTTTGTGTGTCCGGCCGGTCGTCGCTTAATCGAGATACGGGATGCAAATGTCGTGCGTCGTCGACGAGGGGGGGAACAACAAAGACCAGGGGACGAGAGTATCTTTCAACTCCTGTATACGCGGCTGCTGTACCCTCGCTTCGTCGTTTTCCCTTTAGCTATCCGAACTCCTCTTGCGACTCGAGAAATCGATCGATTTTGAAAAAAGGTTGACTGCCGCTGGTTAACTCGGAACTTTCATGCAAATCTATATATATGTATACATATATATGCTGCAGACAGTGAAATAATCCCACGTTGATTTTCTGACGAACCCACGCAACGTTTGCCGCCCTTTGATTCCTTCTCCCCAAAGAAAAAAACAAAAAGCTCCAAAACGATGAGGCGTATCTGTCCGTTTGTCCGTTCCGCCCGAAGAGTATTACGAGAATCGAGATAACGAGCAAAGAACAGAGCATTCGTTGTTCCTTGGGTCACTTTTACTCTCCGCACGTGTATTCATTCATTTATTTCGAACCCTCCGATTCTTCTTTATATTCCTCTTTGTGTATTTAACTCTCGTAGGATTTTTTCTTTTCGTATTTTCGACAGATTTCCGTGTATCTGCGTATTTCACCTCTCATACATCAGCTGTGCTAATATTTGGATAAACTATTTTTAGTTTACGATTTTTGAATTTCTTTGAATACACAGATACCAGCGATGAGCGGTTTAATGATTTTTTTCTCTTGTTAATTTTAACACTTTATAAATACGAAAAGATCGATAGCTGATCATCAAAAATGAACGAATTTTTTTTTTCTTTTTTTCTCGTTTTTCATGATTTATTTTTAATTTTCTTTCGTGAAAGAAAAAAAAATAAAGAAATTACAATTTTTTTTCATTCCCTCGCGTAACTTCGTTTCGAGAAAATGAACTCCACGCCTCTCGGGATATACGAGTTTCGCGATCAGTTCGCAAAAGAAAAATATTCAACGCTCGCGAGTTTCTTATCGCCGGTGTTATAGTATCGGAACATCTTTAGCTCCGTTCCAACAAAAATCGATAAAGTTCATCTCGCAGCTATGTATACATTGAATACAGCAAAGTTACGAAACTGGATACTGTAATTAGCATCGCATTATCAATGAATGTTATATGGAGTTCTGTCGTATACTTCGAACAATTTTCCTATCATTTCGTTGTACGCCAATGCTGTTATTACGATCGCGTCACTTCGCTAATTGCAAAGTCGAATGTATACCTGACGAAAACGTAAATAAACAAAAAAATTAAATGCACTCCGATCCTTGGGTCGGGAAAAAAAAAAAAGAAAAAAAAATGCAATCACGTAAGTGCGAAGTGCGAAGTGAACGATGACAGAGATGACGAGTTAGGATCCATCGAGCGATTGGCGCATCGTATAATGATGGAGACCCGCGCGACGCGAAGCGAAGAGTAGAGAGATGAACTGAGAACGCGGGAGATCCCGTCATGATCGTGAAAAAGAAGTTTCGCGCGATGTATTATACGCATACAGACTGATTCACAATAAACATCGAATCCGCTTCTCGACAGTAAGTATATTGCGAGTAAAAAAAAATGATTTAGTGGTAAATCATTAAAATTTACGCGAATTAATTATTTCGAATGAATCATGATCATCACGACAATTAATGATTAAAATTAAAAACTTATTATTATTATTTTTGATATTGTTGTCATTATTATTGTTATTAATTTTGAAAAAATTTCAATTTATTTTTCATAGTTATTTTTTTTTTCTCGGAATTAAAGGGGGGAAAAAAAATTGGGATTTATTGTGAATCATCCGGTACGTATGTACATATATATGCAACAACCGGGTGTATTTCCCATTCGATTCCGCGACTATTAGTGTACGTCATTGTCAAAGCTGGGAGAACTATCCCCGAGACTCGAGAACGCATTTAGATCCTTTTCAGTATCATTACAACCCACATCTTCGCGTATTTTTCCGCATCTCCCATGCATCCCAAGATTACATAGTCAATTGATCGACGCTTAGAGGCACTCGTCATCGTTCGCGAAGCTCTTATTATTAGATACGTCTCATTTCTATATTCGGCGCTCACGTTGGTTGCAGTATCCGTCGTTCAATTAATAAAAAAAATATGATATCGGCTTCGTAAAAAAAAAAATGATTTCAATTTGTCGCGAATCCGCGAAGAAGTTCGGCATTTTTTATTTTTTCGAAAAATACCCATTCGCACTCTGTGTTGCGAAATTCTCAAGATAAATGAATTTAAAGGACAAGTATACTATAATTAAATTAATTTTATGATCGAATTCGTCGTATCTATCGAGAAATGCAGAATTCATCAAATATTGATTTTTTTTTTGAAAATATTCGGTTGCGTTCGAAATTTTTTAAATTATGAGAAAACGAGTTAAATTTTTCTATGTAAACAGATTATAAAGTAGAACTTTGCACATTACTTCGTCATTCTTTTCCATTTTTTCCGAATCGAGAATTACCGCTTCGAATTATATGCCTTTTTTGCACCGTGTTTTAATACTTAGTTTATACGCAATTCCCGAAGTTTTAAAGTATTCGATTTAAGAGCTTCGATATCCCGGGAACTTTTTCTTATCGTTAGGGGGATATATAGCATATCGTTCGAACCGCAAATTACGAGAGGAATAAAAAAAAATCGCGATTTTTTCGATCTATAACGACCGTGATAATGCCGAGTCGTGATTGCAGCGACAAACGCGAACGACACGCACACGGGAGTCGCGTGTTATCGACGTCGCCTTGAATTTTTACGAGTTCGAAAACGCCTACGTATCTCTATTTAACGTTAGATATCCCGACTGTTGGAACGCTGTTATAGCGTACAGTTTGTTACAGTGTAATATTGACTGTGTATGTGTAACTGACGGGAATACCCTTCGCGGACTCTCCTTCTCGATGTGCAATTACGATAGGTTAGTGCGCGAAGCTCGACATCGATAAAAATTACTTCTCAACTGTTAAAGTAAACTACAGTAGACTTTTGCGCATTGATACTTTAATTCTCAAAGCGATATATCGAATAACCGTTTAATAATAAAAATACGTTTTAATAATTCTCTATATCGAGAATCGCTGATTTTTTCGTCTGCTAAAATATAACATAGAAATAATGAATTGATTTTTATTTTTCATCAAAATTATGTTAATATTGCGAACAATGATTTTTAACACATTTTACGTATCATTAAGGGAAAAAAAAAACGTTTAGGACTTTAAGGAAAATAAAATATATATCGACAATTTCCAATTCGTCATTTTCCCTATTGAATATTTAAAATTTTCCTGCTTTTCCGTTAAAAAAAAAAATTTGAATTTCATATATCGTCCATCTTATGACACGCAAATTTTATTTTCCTGGCCGCACCTCTTTGTCTTGCAATTTTCCCGGAGATAAGGATAAAAAAAAAGTTGCATTAAAATTGATCGACATACGTAATTACCTTTGGTGACGATCTCTCGTACAACCGCAATGCAAACACTGAGCCTTTTGTGTGGTCGTCTCCGCGCGAGAGGTATCCATATAGATATCAGGAAGGAAATATCGATTATCGAAGAAGAAACAACAGTTAGATGAAGCGAGTGATAGGTACACGCGAAGTTCAACCAGACTTCGAGGTGCCTGCAGAACCGCCTCGCGTATTGTTTCGTCTGTCTATCCATTGCCTATAGTAAACCGCTGACTTTGATGCAAACTTAATGCTCGAAACTCTGCAATTAATTAACCTCGCAGTGAAGTCGTACAATATTACATTACCGGAAACTATATAAAATAATTTAAAATTCATTTAAATATCGTCGCAACGGTTCATTCGGTATTTTTCGGAAGGAATACCAAAAAAGAATATTTTGTTGCCAAATTCGCAAAATTCAACAATAGCATCTTTAGTTTTTCATTTAAATAATCCGGTAACAAATAATCTCTTCTCTCAACCCCGGGCACCGATTTGAATTAATGTAACAAATATCGTAAAAAAAAAAATTTAGACTTTTTTTTTTTTTTTCTAAAAATCAATATATAATAATCAAATGAGCGCCGCCGCCGATAATCACCGAATCGTATTATTACCGAATGTGATAATCGGGGGATTTCGAATTTTTCGCCTTCGATCGGCTCCCTGAAGCATGAGAGCGACGAGGGCGTTCCACAGAGTAGATTCGCTGCACGGCAGCGTTGATTAAAATTCCGTACTGCTGTGGGTCAATCGTATGTACTGCGTACAGCAGCTCCGTAGCTTTTACATAGGTAGACATCAAGAAGCGCATATCTATTTACTATATATAGAAAACAAGTTTTATATATATATATATATATAGCGTTCAATATATATAAGAGAGCCAAGTTGGCGCGAAGCCCATAGCCGATCGAAGGATCTTCATTCGCGTCCTCACATTCGTGTCCTCCCACCGATCGCCCGGAATGCGGAGACCGCGCGATTGCGTTATAACGGTCCGGCGATCGGTCTCGTCCCCCAAAGTTTCGTTATGCGCCGAGGACAAACGACTACGACGCGATGGGTCCTCTCTCTCTCTCTCTCTCTCTCTCTTTAATTCTCTCTTAGGTTTCACGAGCGCGCAATAACTTTTCGGCCTCACAACGGACCTCGAACGCCCTACCGTAGTGAGGTGTTTTTTTCCCCCCTTAATTGGCTTTTGCGCAAGCGAAATGGAGGAGCGGCCACCTTTCGTCTTCTCGACTCGATGATTGAGACGAACGATTTTTTTTTTTTTTTTCATAAAATATATATCGTTGCGGCTCTATAAATCTTCGAGAAAAGAATAACGGTATGAGAAGCGGGATCGTTAAGAAACAAAACGAAAAAAAAAAAAAAAAAAAAAAATTCTTGAAAAGAACATTTTCGTCGTGTCCCGATGTTCGTCGACATAATGAAGGCAATGCGTCGAGTGCCGAAGAAATAATTGATTGGACTAACGTAAAATTTGTATCATTAAGAGAGGAGACGAAAAGAGAGCTCGTGCCTCGAGAGCGTAAACTGCTTGTGCGACTTAATTGCGCTTCTATTATTACACCTGAGAACTCCTCCGGTATACAGGACCGCGGCGTACAGCGTACATCAGTTGTTTCGACTCGGTGATTCTCGATTCTGGATATGCAACTCACACACAAGTTTGCGTTTCTCTCTATACTGCTTCGCGTATACAGCAAAGCGGTTTTGTAATAATTGCTGGATCGCCGAGTGCGGCGCGGATTTCCCCGTTTGTTTTTCCGGCGTCGATGTATAGCTTCGATTGTTCGGACTCGTGGCGCTCGTGCGCTGATATAACTGCGGCAATCTAATGCTATACGAGAGGGTCGATTGTGGCACGGGGACTCGATAATACACGTGTAGAATCGACGCATTGCCAAGTCCCTCGCGATCTTGTCGATCGATAATCGAGTATCGATAAAATTTAATAAATCGATACTTTATCGGCTCGAATAACGCATTTAACTTGAAAAAATAACTTTTTTACGAATTAGGATTTAATTAAATGATAATATTTATTGTAATTTATTATAATCATTATATTACGATAAATAATATAATAATAATAATAATATACGATTTATTATATATTTTTTTATTATTTAATATTAGGCTTTATAATAATACTATTACAACGGTTTCTGTACTGAAAATCACTATAATGCCGTGAGAAATTTTACAATGCGCCAATGACGAATAGACAACTGTTGGTCGCTTTTAAATCACAACAGACCTCGAGTTGTACTTGAAAGGTTTCTTCGAGTAACATTATTACTCCATACGGATGAAGAAGATGTTCGAGAAACGTGCTTCGCGGCAAAATCGAAGAAAAACGGCAGACAAGTCTGGTCCTTTGCATTTTAAATTGTGGTAAGAGGCTTCGAGTTGTAAGCCGTTCGAAGGTTTCTATCGTAACGTACTCGGAAAAAAAAAAAAAAATAATAATAATAATAATAATAATAATAATAATAATAATAATAATAACGAACGACAACAAAAAAAATCTATAACATTATTTCTCGAATAGAAAAATCTAAGGATTCGAAATAATAATAATGCGTTCTTGAAGTCTCGTTGAGTAGAGGAAAAATGGGGCAATGACGGTCACTGGGCATTTCTTAAGTTTTATTGGCCGAAACAGCAGCGGATTTACAAATAATTATTCTTTACTTAATAAATAATAAGTAAATTATCGCAATCAGAATTAATTTATAAATAATTAGTTGATGTTTCGGCCGGTAAAACCTGAGAAATGTCGCGTTAGCGGTTTTTCAGCCAGAAAATCGCAAAAAATCTCCAATGTCCAGTATTTATAAAGAATTTATAAAAAAATGTTCTTTATCCAATGAATAATATTTAAATAATCGGAATCATAATTAATTTATAAATAATTAGTTGCTTTTTCGACCAGTAAAACCCATGAAATCTCCAATGACCCTCATTCCCCATTCTCCTCTTCCTCCTTTAATATTGAATAGATTCACGTGAAAGCCGTCAATGAATTTGCGTATAATCGAAGCAATTGACAATGCCATGCTATTCGTTACGTCTCACTTCCGGGAGACTCTTGAAGCCCTCACTCCGGATTAATTATCCCCCTTAACGTGTATGTCGGTGTTCTATCTTGCGGTCCGTGCGAAGACGGAGGCAGAGACGCGCCACGAATCTTCTCGATCAATTCTACTCTCCTCTGTATTTATTATGATACAAGTGACCGTTCCTTCGCTCGCACGGTGTTACCGGGGGTCACGTAGGCGTCGAATTACAATCGTGAATTGCTACAACTCGAATTATAAACGGCACACGAGGCAAAGGAGAGAACAAAAAAAAAAAAAAAGAAAAAATTCAGTATCCCGATGAGATAGAGAAACCGCCTGCGATCTCCGAACGAGACGAAGGTAATAATTTACGCATAATACACACATACAAAAGACCGCGAAGTGACACGGTCGCGGTCGTCACGGTGACAATGAATTTTTATTGGGGGCCTCGTGGGAAGTTCGTTGTTTCAAACGGACCTACGATTACACGATGCCTCGCTGTTTATACACCGATGTCTCGTTGCATCGCGGGGACGTGAACGCAATTGCAAATTGTCGCAAACGCTTGACACTCGCTTCGCACTGGGTCGACGTTAATGATCGTTCGGTTCACGGTCGTTCGGAAGCGATTCGCGTGTCTTTAACGTTTCGTGACTTTTCTCGAAAAATTTATCATTTTTTTTCGGTCCAATTGTAGTTACAGCAAAAACTCCGAATTTGAGGTTAAATGTGCGTTATTATTATTATTTATCTCGAATATTACGAATTATTCGATTTTTAGTAACCCGAACGAGAGTTATGAAATCGGAGATCAAATTTCGAGTTCGTGGAATTGGAGGCTCCGAAATTTTTTTTTTTTTTTTTTTCGAATTATATATGATTAACAACATCAACAGTTCTGTTATTGCCTCATTGTCTCTCGATAATCGTCGAGAGCCTCGCTGTCGCTTCGATGGATCATTGTCGTCGTTAAGTGCGACGTCTGTGAAGCACACAATGCACTGCCGCACGACATTACAGGCAACACGCACACACACACGCGAAACTGCAACAGCGGGTTATATTTATAGCTTTCTGGAGTGTGTCACGGATAGAGCGAACACGCGAGAGTTCAACACAACCGTATAGAGACATACATTGCTGATGCCGATGACGGCCTGTTAATTGCGGCCTCCCGCAGCTAAAGATGGTATAAATACGATCGAACTTTCGTGTACAGTACGCTTATTCGAAGGACACCCACAGGCTTTTCTCCACTTGCTTAGGTAGCGTTAAATCGTAGCGATAAATTAGCTCGAGTTTCGAATAAACGAAAATGTTTTGAAATCCTTTGCAATCGAAAAAAAAACGGCATTGTTCTATTAACCTGAAAATAGCTGAAGGGGAATGTCTCTCAATGTCGACGCTACAGTTTTCACGGACGGCGCGATCTCTGATTCGCGAAAATATTGGAATAAAAAAAAATTATTTTCCGTGTGATTTTTTTTTTTTTTTCAAATTTTTTTTTCGTCATTCAATGAATATTGCAGACTGCAGACTGCATTTGCAGACGCTGGTAAGTTATCTTCATGGAGGAAGTAAAGGATTAATGGAAGAATTAGTCATATTTTTTTCATTCTTCCTTCCAATGGCGAGTATAACTTCCCGATATAAATGTTTCCTGTACCTAAAACAAGATTGACGACAACAACAATTCTCAGAAAGATTGTCCTCGTAGAGCATTTTATGCATCGTTCTTCGAATTAAGTTCGTGACGCAATCGCGCGATCGAATACAGAACTGAACTAAAAAACAGTCGATACAGTAATGAATGCATAGAACAAACTTCTCGTTTTCCTGATAAGTTTAAACGACTGTAGCAAACAGCAAAGTTGCATTCGGCGATAGAGGTTGCGCCGCGGTTGGCCGACTCTCTGCGTAACACACAAGATGCATGTATACCGCGTTATTTCGTGCCTTACTTGCCGTTTGCTCGTTTAGAAAGTGGTATTGCGAGCTCCAGAAGACTCGCGTAAGTATACTACTCGGTAGGCAACGAGACACTGCCGGTGCTCTCGACCGGTTACAGTTTTCCCTTCGTTGCCATCATTTCGAGAGACGAAAGTTCAGGTGTCCGATCAGATTTTTTCCCTCTCGCTGAGCGTCTCGCGTCGCGCACGCTTTTGCAGCAAAAGCCGAACGCGCGCGCGCCGATCGAATCGAAAGGATTACGAAATCGAAACGGCTCTCGCGGGTCTCTCAAGAGTTTTCTCCCTTCCTTCGCGCGATGGGGTCCGTCTCGAGAGCCTTGAACAGCCTTGCCGACGGCTCTCTGTGAACTCTCTTGAAGCGCGCGGGTACAGGGGACCCACGTGTTGTATCAGCAAAAGCAACAGCCCAGACAGACGGAGATAGATACTATGTACATACTGATATACTCCGGCGCGGCGCAACCGACGTCATCGTGTCTGCCGCTGTAATAATCGACTTTATCTTGCCACTGAAAATTGGAGCAACTAATGTATCTCCGATATAAATACCTCTCGCGAGATATCGAAACTTCTATCTAAAGACAAGTTGAATTTCGCAATTTTGAAAAACAATTTCAACTATCGTTAAGTTATTTTTTTCTCGATTTATCGCCATATAAAAATCGTTATCTTAAAGACGCCGTATCGTTAGATTGCGAGGAAAAAATGAGATTCTGATAGAATTACGAATACTCGCCGATTGCAGAAAAATATTAAAAAATCAAATATATCAAAAGGTGAATAAACATTAATTTTGAATAATAATGCGAAAAAAATGATTAATAAGTTAGTTTAAAAAAATACGATTTGTAACGCTATTTTAACGCCGTAATGAAATAAAAAAAATTCCCAATACCCAGTGAATTGTTATAATTGAAAAAAAAAAAAAAAGTAACTCTACTCCGTTCAGTCAGAAGCATAAAACTAACAATAGAAACTTCTTAGCGTCGTTCTCGTTGTTCGCTCGATGTACATTTGTCACGCAAAGCCCAACGGGGGTACAACATGGATAATATCCGACACTCTGTTTCGCGTGCAGCTTCACTTGTCCGACGGACGAATCCACTGGACGGAATCGTGAAAGGTCACTCGAGCAACGGCGGGCGCTCGGTTACCAAAATGGTGTCGCCCGCCGGTTGATCGCTTTACTACCCACAGCTATAGACAAAAAAAAACAAAAAGTATTCCCATGAGAAATCATTCCCACGAGATGTTTTAACAACAACACGAATTGGTGTCTCGCCGAGTCGCTCTCGCGCAAGCCGCGAAATCACGAGACCCGACGGCATTGTTGCATAGATTGTTTTTTTTTTTCTTTCTTTGATCGTTACCGGAAAACCATTAGCTGCAACTGAGCGAAAGAGAATCGCTTGACCCGTGCCCAGTGGGCAGAAATCGACGAAACGGAGGGGCACAGCAGCGGCAACGGCTCGAAAATTGGTCGGGCAAAGAGAGAAGCGAATTGGGATGAGGGGCATTCGAAATTCGCGACGGGGCGTGCGGGGGATCTTTATATATATATATATAGATTTATCGTAAACATATACAGATTGATTCAGAACACATATCGAATCCGCTTCTCGACAAAAAGTTCGATGTTTACTGAGAAAAAAACGTTTTAGTTATATTCCTTTAAAATTCATAGAAATTAATTTAAGAATTTAATTTGGAATGAAAATCGAGTTAATTAATAATTTAAAAAAAAAAATTGTTATTATAAAAAATATCGAACTTCGTTTTCAAAGTTACTTTTTCTTACGAAAATTGGAGCAAAAGAAACATTTTCGATGTTTATTGTGAATAATCCTGTATATTTCAAATTCGTGGAGGACGTGCACGATTGCCTGCGGGGTTGGTTTGCCAACTGCACGATAGTTCCCCGCAATCGTCCTCGACATCCGCGTCCACCGTCCACTGCTGTTGCTCGCCGCTGCGCTGCTGCTGCTGCTGCTGCGTTTTGTTGCTCCTTTCTTCCCTCCTTCCGACATATTTGGAACGCGGTATATTTTGATTCCATTTCTGTCGGTGCTTTCATCCTCGTTGCATGTACCGTCGTCGGGGGCGTTCCGAGAGATGCTGGAAGAAACGTTTTTCCACGAAACACCGTCGTTGGTACCCACAAGTTCGCTCGATGACATTGCGGCACTGCAGTCGCAATATTTCATTGCAAAACTTCGCGAAACGTGTTCACTCTTTTAGGTTATCTTTTTTTTTTTCTTTTTTCTTTTTAAGTTTACTCGCTTTCGTGATACTTAACCGAGAAATTAAGATCGCAGACTGAGAACCTTTCGTGTGTACATTAGATACACGTGTATACACAGTATATGTTTTAATGAACAGAGCCATTAGCACGACTGGTCAACGCTGACGAGAGAGACTCGTTGGCACACTGAACGACATAGACCCGCGGTACCTGTTCTAACCGGATCGATCAATCGCTTATTAAATTTTCACGCTCGTTGAACCGCGAACTTGGTTTGTTGACAATGGAGGATAGAGACCCCTTGACAAACGAGAACGTAGCACCCCCGCAATTTATTTGAAACATCCACACCTGAATAATACATCTTTGGTTACGAGGGAGAGAAAGGCTCGGGGCGCTATTTTTAACAGAAAAGGCCGTACATTCGCCGAATACGATTAATTGATTAAACTTTCCCTCAAAAATCCTTAAAATTTGTATTTTTTTTTTCTTGGATAATTTTTCGATGCCTGTTTTTTTTATTTCTTTGCACATGCAATAATCATAGCGTAATCATTTTTCTTGAAATAATAAATGAGGAAAAAAATTTAGATTTTTAACAAATTTTCTCGATAATTATTTGATGCATTTTTTTGTTTTTCGTCGTAAGTACAATGACCTTAAATTTTATGAGACACATTTTCGTTCCTATGATAACTTGTATTTTTTTTCTCGGATAATTTTTCGATGCGTATTTTTTATTTCTTTGCACATGCAATAATAATCATAGCGTAATCATTTTTCTTGAAATAATAAATGAGGAAAAATTTAGATTTTTAACAAATTTTCTCGATAACTATTTGATGCATTTTTTTTCTTTTTTCGTCGTAAGTACTATGACCTTAAATTTTACGAGACACATTTTCGTTCCTATGATAATCATTTTTCTTTGAATAATATATCATAGACAATAGTCAGTTCTTTTTTTTTTTCGTTATCCCATTATCATTTCTCACAATTCGCCGTCGGCTCCACGCATATTTAGTCAGAATTTCTTTTCGACACGCTATACGATAGTACAAAGAAGCTATTAACACGAGAGCATTAGATTCGTTCGGTGTATCTGACAGCAATACAAAACGAGAGACACGTGCGGAATGGGGAAGAACGAGGAAATTTAATGGCAACCCCTTTATGCTCTGCCATTAGATATTATTCCACAAGGGCACAATGCGCCTGGCACAGCGCCGGACTCACGTATCTCGTTATATTATGACGCGCACCCACGACACACACACGTAAAACACAGTCAAAATCGATAGAAACTTTTCGTTCGCACGCGATACGGAACGAAAAAACGAGACGGATATGCAGAGCGTTGGATATTATACGTGTGTATATCTATATGTTTTGAATAGGTAGTCAGGGTAACTACGACCCCTTTTCAACATCTTGATACATATAATTCGACTATCAAAATTTTCAATCACAGATTTTATCTAATCGAATCGGAAAATCGATAATAATAACATTTAAACAACAAACCCCCAAAAATTCGTTTAAATAAAATAAAAAAATTGCTAAATCAATTTCATTCAAATTTAATTGAAGTTATAAAAAAATATATTTTTAAGAATTTAAATTATTTGTTCCATTTTTCACAATTTAATTGATACTGTACTCCGACATAAATACATAAATACTTCGATAATTTATCATTATAAATCGATAAATCATCAAGAAACGCCACAAAGTCTCGACTTCTTTAAAGAAAAGTTCCGAATACTTCAACTCCTATAAATTAATTGAATTAAATTATTAATTTTTTTTTCCTTTCGTCAACTCCGATCTTCGGTTTTGTTAATCATAGCGGTCTATCGCGCCGCAAACGTATATGAGTCATAGCGCCACTTCCGGTCTTTGTGTTCAAAGCTCATTTCCTCTCGCGGAAGTAAGATAAGTCTGGCGACTTGGCGGAGAGGTTCGTTCCGTTTACCGGATATACCATTTCGTTTTAGGGAGAGGGAAAGGCGGGAGGGATGGATGGGAAGGTAGCGGCTGCAGGGATTCGGTCCATGTCCTCGACACGGGGTTGACCCGCTTTCCTCGGTAATTGGCTCGTCGTGTTTCTCCTGTCCACTGCGCCCTAAACGCACACTGAAATCCCAGCTGTGATATTACATTCTTGTTAAGCTTGTGGCGGTGTATACCGCGAGGGACAGTACTTTTCCCACAAACCTCCAAGAAACCGGTCAATATTTCGTCACGCGAAGACGTTCGCATTCTCACCCGGGATCCTCCGGACTGGAGAAATTTTGTCGAAACCCTCCGCGAGGTGTTCGCGAGAGACGGTTCCGACCGGCGAGACGTTTGATCGCGTTATTTAATTAATTTCTCTCGACTCCGAGATTCGCTTCGTCTCGTTTAAGCTAAACAGCCTCCGGGCTCTCCATTTAAAAGGTAAAGCAACGCGATGAAAAAAACTTTGTCGATCTCCGGCGAAAAATTTCGTCGCGAACTCCGAAAGCGTGAGATTCTCTTTAGTGAAATTTTTTTCGTTCCGGTGACGAAATAAATCGCTTGCGCTTATTCGATGGCACGTCGATAGTATTAGAGAAAAAAGGACGAGAAAAAAAAGGGCGAGTGAAAGAGATTGAATGAGAGGAATAACTACGACTGCATGCAAATGGAAAAACGTCGCTGCATTTAAAACTCGAATGGTCGACGTGCACGCAATTTTACGCCCGCGGCGTTTTATAATATCTCATCGCAGCTTCCTGCAACGTATGTATGTAGAACTCTACGATTCTAACGTCGTATACTCTCTGTCGTTATACGCGGATGTCTTTTCATGCCTTTGTTACTGCAGCATTCTTTCTTTTATTTCTGACTATCCGCGCCACCTGAGGAATGTCACGTTTTCGAATCTATTTCAATGTCTTATTGAATTATTATCATTTTAATGTCTTTATATATATTTATACGAAGTTTTTTTTTTTATTAGATTTTTTTTATTTTTATTTCCGGTCGATTTTCCGCGGTACTCGAGTAATTTCACGTTTCCGAACCCATTTCCGTTTCCGATTATTTGAAAGATTTATCGTGCCATTTTATCGAATATCGATATTTTATCTACCGAAGAATATTTCCTATAATTAAATAACTCTTGATTGCCATAAAAGGCACGAAAATATAAGTGATCACTGAATTATTGTAATTGATAAATTTGTAGCCTTTGGGGCGATCAGTTTGTTCGAATATTCGAATACATTTATTATTTATTATAAATATATTATTTATTTATTTATTTATTTATTTATTTATTTATTTATTTATTCGAAGCCATTTCGATTCGTTTACGTGTTACTTTTCCTTTTTCTCGACTGCTAATTTTTCTATCTATTAAATTGAAGCTTAATGGTTCACGTGACGTTCGAGTAAAATGCGCGCGTGCAGAATTCTCTACGCCAGCTGAGTTTCATCGCTGAGTGACTCGGAACTCATTCGAAGGTCGACTGTAACACGTGCCTTTATTTACTTTTGTCCCCTCTCGATTGACTCCGCTCGTCTGACGAAGCACCGCGAAGATTTTACTCCGTTTTCCAGCTCTTTCACGTTTCACGATGTACTTTCGAAGCGTTTTATGAAAAATCGTTGACGATTCGCAATCCGATTTGTCGAACGACATCCCATTCCCATTATTCTACGTTTACAGTGTACCCCGAGACGTTTCGAAAAAATCTTCAATTTTCGAAAAAAAAAAAAAAAAAAAAAAAAAAAAAAAAAAAAAAAAAAAAAAAGATATTAATTTTTTTTTAATCTTATAAAAAAATGTGTAAATCCTTTAATTTTTAATATATCGATATTATACGCCTTAACAGATTTCTTCCTTATATCCTCGCGTTTCGATTGCCCTTCAATTAAACTTGAAAATATTAACTTTTAACGAAATTTCATAAGTATAAAGAACATCGGGTCTCCCAGACTCCGATCCCCGATGTATGGCAAATGCAAAAAAATGGGTGTGATTTTCCGGGATTAATCTTCAATCTGTAGATTGCAAAGAAACGTTGTCAGTACGATACTTACTTCGAGAGTTGCATTATGCAGGCGGATAATACTCGCGGTGCCGGTTATAGGGGAGAACTGGCTGAGCCGTGTAAATCTCGTTAGACAACTAGACGCGCTTTTTCCTGCTGATTCCAGTTCTCGAACTTTCCGCTCTTTTCCTGTTCGCATCGCTTCGCGTTATATTCTTTATTTTCGTTTTCTTATTTTCATTTTTTTTTTTTTTATTTCACTTAACTCCGAAGCAGCGAGAGAAACAGTCCAACACGTTGCCTGAGGGAAACAGTCAGAGCGTAACGCCCGGCTATTGCACGCTAACTCATCTCTGCCCTCGCGTTGCTTTTGCTTTTCGATATATATATATATATTTATAGCATATATTGCACTCTCTCGCCAAGCGAGAGAGCGATATTACGGCGACGAAGCAATTCCCGTTTCGTGCAAAAACGACGTTTCATTTGTCAGGGCAATTATTATATCTATTCCTCTCGACTTCGATGCTGAGTTCCCTTTGTGAAACTGCAATTATAAATACCGTTGAAGATTAATGTGAAAAGAAAAATAACAATAACATAAAAAAAATATCACTGAAAATTTACAATTTTTTTTAACACCACACGCGTACATGTGTCGAGAGAGGATAAAAATAATTGCCGAATAAAACAGCGAGTACGTTGTTTTCTCGTAATTAGTGTGTACATCTATATATATATGTATGCACAGCTCGTTCGTATAATGGTCCCTCTCTTTTGATGCTACGGACTTGCCAAACTAAGTTCCGAGATAGTGGGAGAGACGACTTAACTTGTTTCGTCGTTTCTCGCTTCTCGATAAAACATCGAAGATTTTTTTTTTTTTTTTTTATGCATCGCTTGATTCTTTTATTGAATTTTTTTTATCGGTACGTTCGAGATACCTCTCGAGCTTCCGCGGTTAATGGAAAAAAAGGGGCGATGTGGTTGCGACGAGACTTCTCGGTGGGATTGAAGCGAATGGCGAAGAGAAAAAATATTTTCGCGACGAAAGCCATTGTGCTGAATAGTCGATGATTTCTTTGTTTTTTCGTTACTATTTTTTCTTCTGCGGCTGATGTTTTTTTTCATTGTTTGTTGCAGGGAAGAAGTGCAGGAGCACACGGTAAGGTGGAACGCGAAATTCGAGTTCCCATGCAAGATGAGCGCAAACGCGTCCACCGGTATCCTGGATCCCTGCATCCTTAGGATATCTGTGAGAAAAGTGAGTCGAAGATTTTTAACATACAATTTGTTAATTATTTCACGTTGCTTCTAATAAGTCTTGTAATAATTTTTTTAAAATAGAGAAAATTTCGAAAAATACGAGAAAAGATCATTTATCAATTTATCATTTTTTACGTTTTTGTTTACAACTATAATTGCGCAAAGCACTAAAAACATAAATTTGTTGAATTTTATCGATTTTATGATACAAAAAAAATTAGACAAAAATCTTTACGTACAATTGCTTAATTATTTTGCAATAATTTTCATAAATCTTATAATTAATGTAAAAAAAAATATCGGAATTTCGAAAAATAAGAAAAAAAATATTTTTGTGGATTTACCATTTTTTACATTTTTATTTACAACTGTAATTGCGTAAAACACTAAAAGTATACATTTATTGAATTTTATCGATTTTATGATACAAAAAAATGAGGCAAAGATCTTTACGTACAATTGCTTAATTATTTTGCAATAATTTCCATAAATCTTACAATTAATGTAAAAAGAAATATCGGAATTTCGAAAAACAAGAAAAAATATATTTTTGAGGATTTATCATTTTTTACGTTTTTATTTACAACTATAATTGCGTAAAGCACTAAAACATAAATTTGTTGAATTTTATCGATTTTATGATATAAAAAAAATGAGTCAAAGATCTTTACGTACAATTGCTTCATTATTTTGCAATAATTTTTATAAAGCTTATAATTAATGTAAAAAAAAAATATCGGAATTTCGAAAAACAAGAAAAAAAATATTTTTGGCGATTTAACGTTTTTAACATTTTTATTTACAACTATAATTGCCTAAAGAACTAAATACGTAAATTTGATGAATTTTTATTGATTTTATGATATTTGCTTCTTCAAGGAACTGAAGGGAGGCAGGTCCTTCCAGAAGCTGGGCTTCACAGACCTCAATCTCGCGGAGTTCGCTGGCGCTGGACTTTGCCGAACGAGATGTCTCCTCGAGGGTTACGACGCTCGGCATCGACAGGACAACTCGATGCTCGGTGTAGCTATCAAAATGAATATGTTGTCCGGGGATATTCTCTTCAAAGTGTGAGTTTAACTTGTGTTTAAAATGTGTTCAACAATATTCTTTAAACTCACAATTTTTGGGACTCTCACGTTATTATATTTATTTTTTTAAAATTGAATTTCGATGTTTAACTTTTTTTTTTCCTTCGCTTCGGTTTCAAAATAATATATCGCTTTTTATATATTTCCAATTCATAAATAATAATTAATTGACAATAATAATATTATTATTAAATATCATAATTAATTAATTAATTTATCATTTTTTAATAAATAGAAATATATTGTTAATATGATTCATCCAGTCGACTCCGAAGGCATTTCGTGTTTATGGACCATCGAGACGATTTTTCTAAATTAATACATTTTTCAGACCCACGCCATCGGCGAAACCTGTGCAGCTGGCGGTGCCCGGTGCTCCCGGAATTCCTGGTGGTCCATCGGACGAAGTCACAGGACCCGAGAGGGGCGCGAATCGCGACGATTACGTTTCAAGCGGTTCACTGGCCGGGAGTATCGCCAGTGCGAGTAGTGGTTTCGGCAGTCTTCCGAAAAAAAGGCCCGCGTTGTTCTCTTCCGGTAATTTTTTTTATTTCTCGACTTTTTTTCAATCATTTTTTCGTTCTTTTACTCTAAACGAACTATGTATTTTTTTTTTATTTATTTTTTTTTCACAGAACTCCTAAGCGGCACGGAGTCTTACGATCCGACGACTCTGAGCGAAATCGTACCTTCGGCAATTCCGGTGGAAAGTCTCGCTGAGGCCCACACGGAGTCCGGACACTCGAGAAACAGTAGCAACACGAGTCAGTTAAGCAAAGGCTCGGGTTACGGATCTCTGAACTCTCACAGTCAACACAGCAGACAGAGCAGTAGCGGCGACAGTGGTCACATCAGGTAAGAAAATCTTTCCGTTCTTTCGGACCCTCTAAACTCTATTCCGAAACTCAAAAGTACCTCTAAAAAAACCCAAAAAAAAAAAAAAAACGAAAAAAAATACGAGAAGAATATTTATCGACGTTTACGAATTTATTTATTTCGGCAATTACTTCGATAGGTCTTAACTCAACGTAAAACCGTATCTTCGCAGATATATCTTTTCGATCGTCGACTAAACATTTTCCCTTCCCAGAAATATTAAATTACCACGCAATATATAATTCGATCGGCGAGAAAACATATTTATTTTCTTCTCCATCGATCACTTACGGGAGCAAAAGCACCGACACTCGTAGACTTCGTCTCGGTGAGCCGCATGGAGGGATTCTTAAAATAGGAACTTTACCGTTGCATTGACGGATGTCACGTTGTCCACCGCGGAGACTATCTCGTCCCGTATAAAAAAAAAAAAAAATCCTTGACACGTTGTAACATACGCACCCGTAACGCTCAATTATTATCTACCAAGTCTATTCGTCTTTATCGCTCGTTTTCTGCGTCTCTATCTTCTATCTATCTGTTTCTAATATCTTCATGCGTTATGGCGTTACGAAGCAAAATAAAAAAAAAAATCAAAAAATGAAAATTTACGTATGAATTTTCGCTGTATTAACAATCACGCAAAGGGCTCATCCAGTTCGTCACTTACTAACATTGCAAAAAATTAACCCACAGAAGACGAAAAAATAAAAATAAAATATAAGATCAATAGAAATATACGCTGTACTATTAACATTCCGAGGAGCCGAGGAGCCCAAAAAAGAAAACTAAGTAACCCAATCTTTCACATTTATTGTCTCTATCTTTATACTTCTTATAATTTTTCTATCGATATATTTTTTTTTATATTCATTGTTATCGTTATTGTCATTATATTTTTTTTTAATATATATATTTATATACAGATTGATTCAGAATAAATATCGAATCCGATTCTTGACAGTAGTAACTGAGTAAAAAAAAACAAAACGATTTCCGAACGAAAAACAATTTTTGTATCGCTTTAAAATTCATAGAAATTAATACTTTAGAATGAAAATCGAGTCAATTAATAATGTTAATTTTTAAAATTATTATTATTATTAATTTAAAGAAATGTTCAACTTAATGTTGATATTACTTTTTTTTTCTAATGTAAATAAAAAAAAAAACATATTCGATATTTATTGAGAATTATCGTGCATATTAATTTTTTTAAAACTAACGACTTTTCGAATTAACGAGAAAAAAATTACCAGAGCCACGAATATTTTGTTTTTTTATGATTTTTTGCATGCTGAACTATTTGTGTTGTGATCTTTGTAGGTCACCCTCCTGGCCGGTATGGGCTCCACGCCTCCCGACCCTTTCCCAAAATCAATGTTACACCGGTAAGGCTGAGGCCTCCGGTAGCGATTCTACGACGTCCGTAATGTCCCCACCTTCGCCATCCTTAACTCTAATGGATACCCGTAACCGGTTCTGGTCAGCGGCATCGAGTCCGCTTAGTTCGAGACGCGTCGAGGACGTTGGAGCTTCGATAAGCAATCGAAGAGTATCTCGAGTTACCGGCCAGAGTGTCGCGGCGATGACGAGCGGTCATCACCACCATCATCATCATCATCATCATCGAAGAAGCGCGGAAATCGACGGATCTCCAAGAAATGGAATACCGGACAACAACAACGTTTCATCGGAGAAGAATAATCGCTCATCGGATAGCGCTGCATTGGGCAATTTTCGAATCCCCGGCATTCAGGACGTACCGCGACACTCTCGCAGGAATTACGAGAGAAACGGCTCCGATACGCGAAGTTTACGCGATCACTATTCGCCACTGACGACGTGTAAAAACGTTAAAAACGTCGTCGGCCCGGTGACAAAGCCGAGAATCGGCCAATCCGGCTGGCGAAACATGTCGAAAACTTGCGACTGCATCGAGAAGGGAAAGACAAGTCCCGTATTGCGTTTGTCGCAACAAGCGCGCGCCGTATCCTCTCCCGATCCTCTCCACAGACCCGAAACTCCCCGAGCCTCGCTTCTCTCCGCGACGGCAGCTCAGACCCTCAGGTAGGTCTTCACCGAGACAATTCAAGATTCATTATTATTTCGTTTTCTTATCGTTTCTTTGGTTCTTTTTTACCGTTTAATTATCTTCTCTTTTATCTTTATTTTTCTCAAATTTTTCTATTTCACACACTTTTTGTTTGCATTGTTTTTGTTATTCGTTTCTGTTTATCGCCTCCTTCATCCCACCACAAGATTTGTCTTCAGCCTATCGCCACTGCGAGTCTCACGCGTTCGTACAGTTTTTCATGAGAACTTTTTCCGTAACTTTGCCGAAGCGATATTTTCACTCCCCGGAAAAGTTGCTGAAAACAGAAAAAAAATTAGCGAAGTCGCGGAAACGTTTAATTCCGCGAACTTTCGTGTGGTTAAAAAAAAAAAATTATGAATTTTTTTCTCATGTGTTTCAGTCGTCGTTTTGGATAAAAATAACTTCGCGATATAGTAAAATAATCTTCATGACTAATTGAAGTAAAAAAAAAAAAAAATTTAACCATTCTTAGCGCACATTTGGAATTATTTACCGAAGAAACTTTAATCGGCAATCCTCTAGTTATACGAGCAAAAAGAGAATTGCCGAAGTTCCAGAATTCATGATACACGTTATACGTACGAACACGAGCGACACGCATTGACGTCGTGTCTCACGCAAATGCAAAGTCTACTTACAACTATATCTGTGTAAAACCGCGCGCGCTCGCGCTGCAGCAAGCAACAAGCTTTACATGCGTCACTCACGCGTTACCGATGGTTAATATTATATATGTATACACGATCATCGCGCAAAATAGACGCTACGTCCTCGCGAAGGCCGCGAGATGCATCTCGCGAGGTCACTCGCATCATTTCTAACATCGATATATAAAGCAAAAAAAAAAAAAGAAAAAAATCGCCGTCACAGCCGAGAAATTTGTGAATTTCCTGTCCCCTGTGTCGCTTCTTGCGCGCCAATAACTCTCGTCGTCGTTGTTTTTTTTTTTTTTTTTTTTTTTTTCAACTCTTTACCCCCGAAAGCTCGCTTTTCGTCGTTCTTTTCGTTATCGATTGAAAATCGAAGCGTTCAGGTCGTTTGCCGTGAGGCAAAGATTCTTCGTACTCGCGTATCCCTTATCACGATCTGGACGAAGCTTTCTAGTTAGAAAAACGGCTTTTTTTTTGGATCCTCTTTCAGGGGTATCGGAGGAGGTCATAGGAAGTTGCTGGACGGTGCTGGTGGCAAATTGGCGACGGTGGCTACAAGTCCAGACTCCGAGGAGTCCTCGTTAGGCGTACCGGAAGTCATTGTTCCAGTGCCGACTATCGCACAGCACCGAAACAGCATTACCCCACCGTCGACTGTTCATACTTCCGTTTTCTCGTACGTGCGTTCGTGCTGAATCGGGACGTCGCTCGGTCGCGTGAACTGCAAAATTTCTGCTATTTGTTTTTTGAACTTTTTTTTTTTTTTTTCGGTGCCCTGATGTGGTTCTCTGAGTCACTGGGTTAATTATTCGTTCAAAGGACGAAACAGAAATTTTGGAGTCCCCTCGACGCGACTCCGATACGAATGCGGATTGAACGACTTTTTTTAATCGTCCCGTTAGCCCCCCTGACCTTCGCTTGTGCTTTTTAAAAAAACTTTTACTAACTTCGACGATGAAATTCCGAAAGTTTCGATATACAAACAAACTCTGTCGTGTGTTTGTGTCGCTTATTTATTTTCTTACTTAACTAGAAATTGCATCGCTTGCTAATTAAAAAAAGCAAAAAAAAAACAGCGCTTGCTTATTGCACGAACATTGCCTATCCGCTTTTTTTCTCGCATGTACCCCGCCACACATCATCGCTTGCCTCGGACGCTTCAGAACTTTTTTTCATCCCTTCACACACCGTATACTATCGAAAAATTCGAGAAACTTAATCATCACGAAACACACGAAGTTTCTTTCGAGTAGTATAATTTTTATACTTCACACTTAGTATTTCTATCTCTGTATATATTTATTGACGATATGAAAAAAAAAAAAAAAACAAAACAATTACAAATACTCACGTAGAATTGAGGATCGATAGCGGCACATTCGATGCATCCACTGTGATTTATTAATCTTATTACTTTTATCCATTACACTATTAGAAAACAAATATAAAAGAACAAAAAAATAAGAATTCTGAACATGAATTGCGTGCTGTATAGAATTTTACTTGCGAAGTCGCGAGACGATGGAACAGTTTTGTTAATCTTTGTCGATATTCTCTTTAGGAATCCGTCAGGCGGTTCGGGACTCAGCGAAACCGGTTCGTTAGACAGAGCCAAAGCTGCGCTCGAGCGCAGGAAAAAAGCGGAAGACGGAAGCGGAAATTCTGTTCTATGCAGAGTCGAAGTAACGAGACCCAATCCTGACTCGTTGATAGACGAACTATTGAAGGCAACGAATCTTGAGCAGACGGATCTCGAGAGCGCGGAAAGTAAGTTTCTTTTTTTTTTTTCTAAATCGATTTCACGCAACGAACATTAAAAAAGAAATTCTAATTACCGAATTTCTTAGCCTATATATTAAAAATGCTGACTACTGGTCAGGGAAAACCTGGAAATCAGGAAAAAGTCACGTAATACAAAAATCATCGGAGAATTGTCAGGAAATTTTTTAATTGATCGGAAAAATCGAGTAAAAAAAACGGAAAAAAAACAAAAAATGAACGAAATTTTTTTTTTTTTTCACATGTTAGGCATTCTAAATTAATAAAAAAAAGTGTTGAAATTGTAAATAATTATTTCTCATCACCATAATTTACAAAAAATTTTTGAATATCGATTGGTAAGGAATTTAGGGTATTAGTTACGCGTATTTACACTATAAGTTTGAATTGTAATAAAAAAAATGTTTGATTTCGTCGGGAGAAAGTGAAGGAATTTTGTTCTCTGTTTTTAGTCGTCACCATGTTGAAATATATGTTTTTATTTTAATTAATTTGTTTTTTTTTTGCAGCATCGGGTCTTCAGCTTTTCATAGGAAAAGACGGAACGACGGCCCTCGGTAGTGACGAAGTAAAGCGTCAAATGCCGGCCGGTGTGTTCAAACAGGTAGTCATGGAGGAGAACAACAGGTAACACGAAGTTACAACATCACGTCGACAGTACACGAGACAAGCGACAGCGGCAACGTTTTCTTTGGCTCTTGTACCGGAGTTGGTTTACGAGACTTGCGAGCCGCGGTAGTGACACTAGTAAAGAAAAAAAAAGATTAAAAAAATAATTAAAAAAAGGCTGAGATCGATATTATTGTCATCGAGGGAAGGACTCGAGAATGGATTTTCCTCTTCGTCCGTTTGAAATTGGACTCTACGAAATCCTCGACGCAATCCAACTAAATCGACTCTCGACAATCTCTTCCCGGTTTCCTCGTTCATCAAACCGAACGAAGCGCACGGCTACACGAGGAAATGTCGAAGTTGATCGGTTGAAAACGCGCGAAGAAAGCTTTTTGCGACCGAAGGGCGGCAATCACAGCCAACAGCTTACGCAGATCGTCGTCGCCGTCGAAAGGCTCGTTACGAAACTCCGAGGAATCAAAGAGACGCGAGTTTCTCTCTCAAGCTAATTGCTCCGAGTAAAAGAATACCAATGGAAGAAAGAAATTGAAAAAAAAAGAAAAAGAAAACTCAAGATTAACCGAGCGATAAGAAGCTGAAGACGAAACGTGCTAAGAACAATAATAAAACTGAAAAGAAAAAGGAAAAAACAAACAAAAAATATGAAATATATTTAAAAGAATATTTTCTTCCGTTGTAAACTGAGGCACAATCGTTCCGTCGTTCGAGGCACAGTGGTCCGTTTTGTCGACCGGAGCGTTAGTCAATAAATTATAATAGCGAGATAAAGTTTCACGGAAAGCCAGCGAACTATCGGAGGTAATCGTTGGTTAACGAGATATCGAGAGACGAGACGATTTACGTGAGAGGGACCGCGAGAAAGAGAGAAGAGAGAGTGCGAGGGTACGTTTTCAGTCGAAGCGTCCCGAGGGATACGCTGTCCCTCGATGGACGTTCCAACTTATACGGACTCATGAATGTTAACTAATATTAAAAGCCGCGATTGCACCGACGCTTGAAAGCCCATCGAGAATTGAACATCTCGCCGTATTAATTTTTATCCGTTGCGTTTGCTTTTTTTTATTTACGGAGATCAAAAAATGTCTTTTTTTTTTTTACTATCGTAACTAAACTATTGGCTCCGAACGATGAAGCCGGACGAGAGAAAATGCAAGGAAATCCAAGTATTAATTGATCGAAGCCATTCGACAGGCGACACATTATTAGAATTTTTTCCTTTTTTTTTTCATTTTGAACGAATAACCAAAAGTCGAAATGAAAAAAAAAAAAAAAAAATGGAAAAAAAACCGAATAGAAACGCGTTGCCACAGCAGAGTTTGGTGCAACCGGCCTCCCCATCCCGTACGATATAGCAATTTGTATATATAGCGTAGTGATTGTTATGTAGCTAAGTGGCCGATGTTACATACATACCGTTCTCTCCGTATTCGAAAAAAAAAGAAATAAAAACACCGTAATGTAATGGCTAAGGTGTGTTTGCGCGAGTGCGAGTTTTGCGAACGAAAGATTCTTTTGCCAGTCTGTCCGAGTGATCGAATGAATGCTCGCTGCCGCTGATGTGTTGCGTTGAAAGCGATAATGTAATGAGGCTTCGGGATGGTCGACGATGAATGAAAATCGCGCGCGGAATTAACCATTCGCTCCGATGCGGATATTCGAAAGACTACGAGAGAACGCGAAACCAGTGTGCGACTGTATATCATTGAAAAAAAAAAACAAAATACGAAAAAAAAAAAAAAAAAATGCGCGTGTTTGAGTCGCGACTGGAATTAACGTTGCGAAACGTTGCATTGAGATTAAACACTGAAGATACGAGAGCCCGTTAAACCGTCGTAGCGATACGCACGTTGTAAATGTGTAAACTTTGGGATTTTTTTTTATACGAAAGTACCTTTTTCGACATATGCCTCTGCTGCGTGTGCCGCTTAAATTTTTTTTTTTTTTTTTTTCGTTCGCCATAATTATTGTATCGACGGCATACAAGCGGACGACGATGCAATGTGGGATATACACATATGGAATTGATTATATCGAAGCATCAGGAATTTCTTTTATTTATTGTTTAAACGGTCAACAAGAGAATTCTCACGATTAGCGATCGAAACTTAGGGGAGATCGGGGCAAAACGAAACGGCTAAGGAATACAGAGCGTTTTCATGATTTCAAGACTACGAATTAAATGTTTATTATCTCATTAAATTCGTAATAAATATCTCAATTTTCCGAGGGGAAAAAAAAAGTTCGGGGGGCAAAACGTCGCCACCGCTTAAAATAGAAAAATTTCATTACGAAGGGTTTGCGATCTATTTTCTTGAAACTTTGTGCACAACTCCATCTAATACCATAGCATTTGCCATTGAATTTGACGAAAATGGTTACGGCGATTCGCATTTTTCGAAATTTTTCATTTTCATTATTTTTTATCGTATTGACAACTTTACCTTTTTAATTTTCTGGCAATTCATTTGCACCGTATCGACGTTAATTTCTCGTCATCCATTTTGCCTCGAAAGTCCATATTGCCACAGTCTCCTCTATTATAGACTATACTTGCCAAAAAAAAAATCGCTTATCCAATGTTTTCCTTGTCGAAAAATCGCGCGACAATTTTGTACGTTACGTTCGAAGCCTCTCTGTTTTTTTCCACGCTTCTCATTACCATTCACGCGTTTTTCGGGATTTTCCCCTCGTTTTTTCTTTTTTTTTTTTATTACCTTCACATTTCATCGACTGACTGCGAAAGGTATTATACGATGATAGAAACTCCGCGCGAAATTTTTTTTTTTCGACGAGATTGCTGCTGCTCCTCGTACTTGTTTATTATTATTATTATTAATATTATTATTATTATTATTTTGCGTCTGCGAAACGCCACCGACGAAGAGGTACACACGCATCCCCCCGTCTTCTTTCGTCTCGTTTCGCCACCGAGTCACGCGCATTAATTTTATTTATCTGCCACCGCGATCGACGCGGCGATCATTGTACATTATCCGATGAGAGACGGGAGCGCTAAGACGAGACACGAAAATACGATAAACGATATTTTCATTTCTTTTTTCTTTTTCTTTTTGTTGTTGTTTTTCTTACCGCGCGCGAGAGACACGCGCGGTGATCTAAGTCAACACGAAGCGCGGACGTTATCGCGATTAATCGAAACGGTAGTCTTTGTTACTCTGTTTTTCGATACCCCCGATGACGTCCCCCTTTCGGGCAATTAATGAATATAGAATGAGAGGAAAACGCAGAGAAATGAAGAAAGCAATGAAAAAAGAAGAAAAAAAAAAGGAAACAAAAATACCGGTCTTTTGTTAATTTCGCTTGAGACACAGATATTAATGTTGTGATATTTACAATATTGTAATAATTACCCGCCCCCCACGTTATTACTGTATTATCGATTGTATTATACTTATTACTTTTATTTAGATACCTCCTCCTCCACCCCCTCCCCCCACCCCCCTCGTGGCGCGTCTGCTCGTGAAACTTCTGTGAGATGCTCTTCACGAACGAATGGCCTCGTCCCCTGTTCGGGACCTCCGATTTATATTATTTACCGTTGTTGACACTTCGTCGTAATCTAAATGAAAGAGAGATTTAAAAAAAAAAAAAGAATAAAACAAAAACACGCAAAAATGAAAAACGAGAGAAAATATGTGAAAAAGATTATGCGAACTTCCATGTGCTGATAATAACATCTTGAAAATCAGAAAATACGTCTTGAGTTTCAATTACCACCTTTCGTAATAAGAAAAAAAAAATCTCGAGATAAAAATAGCATTTAAGAATTTTTTTTTTTTTACGCTTATGAATATATTACAGATGTTTCATCGGATAAACGCGATTTATTTTCGAGTTTATGCTTTGAATCGATAACTGTATTATTTTTTCTTTTTTTGCGCGGGTCTCTGATTTTTTAGTTTGCGAACGCCGATTTATGCGGCCAATGATATTGATTAAGGTAGTTATCGCGCGGTATCGGTATATTGTTGAATTTTTGTGTATTCATTATTTAATGCGTCTTCAATACACGTCTGAAGTTGCAGCACGATTTACCACCCAGAATCAGAGAAAAAAATTACTAAAAAAAGTCTTTTTTCTCGGCATTCGCTATCACACAATATTGTGGATTGCATTTTCGATCACCGTAAACGTATCCTTCTTACCATTTTGAACAAATTTTTTTGAGGTTTAGACAAATGTCTAATCTTTACTTTCACGAAATTTGGAAACAATCGACTACGTACTTTGAAAAATTAAATTTTGCAATGATTAGTTAATAACATTTTGAAATTATTATTATGCAAAATCGATAATTTCGTCACCTCCAATATGTTTGATTTTTTTCAGATTTTTAGACCACTGAGAAGTGTTTGCAATTCCCTCTTATTTCTCTGAAACTTATGTGAAGTCAGACTGTTCGCACGATAACTATCTTAAAAACAAAAAACCTGAAAAAAATAAAAATAAAAAACCTGAAAATTATCGGCAGCTTAGTGTTTTTTATAATGCACATACGGAATCGAATTTAACTTTTTTTTTTATTTCACTGTATTCGGAGTTTTGCCATTTCGAAATCACTAAAACTCGATGAACGGGTGCTAAAGGGTTTAACTCTTTAAAACATCGAGAAAACCTAAAAAAATTAGCTTCACGACTCGTTAATACCTGAGATAACTATTACTATTACTATTGTCGCTCATTCATCTTCCAGAGGACTCGATAGACTACGCGGAGAAGTAAGAAAAACATTATACTAATAATTTTAATCCAAGTAATCCGGAATCTCACCTCTCGCCGGATCGCGTACTACGATATCGCATCGCATGGAAGGACAGCAACGGTGGTAAAAGGTAAAAGAAAAATATAAGGGAATAACAAATAAAAGTATTAACGATGCATCGTTAAAGATGTTAATGATGTATCGTTAAAGATATTAATGATGTATCGTTAATACTTTTGTTCGTAACAGCGGTTTCTTTGCATTAATGAGACGATTTGTTATAGCGTTCCCCTCGAGGTGAAGGACACGAAAAATTACTCATTACATATCGGCTAACAGATTATTTTATGTGATAGTTTTTCGCATACTATTATGTTAACGCGCTCGGGGTTCGGAAAAAGATTACGAGTACCTGGAAAAGGTATTTTCATTGGAATAATCTCGTCTCGTGTATTAACATCGAATTAAACATCGATATATCGCATATTAATTCTTAATTCCCGAAACACCACACATAGTTCTGCTGTTCTTTTCCGTTGCAAAACTTTGTCAAAAATCGATATTTTCAAGTTTAATGGTCGTGGAATCCAAACGCCAGAAAGATATCTGTTAACGCGCAATATCGATATAATAAAAATTAAATAACTAAATATACTAAAAATTAGAAGTTACGCGTTATTTTTATGAGACCTAAAACAGCAAACTTAAAAAAATCGCATTTTTTTTTAAACATTTTGACGTTTGACGAAACATATTTAAGTCGATATTTACATCGTGGAAAATCCGGGAAACGGAACTTAAATGCATTTCCTGCGTGTCGAGCGTCGACCCGCATTAACGGTAGTTATAGGAGTCATTGGGAGTGTTCGAGGAGAGTAAGGAATAACGTAACGTCCGGTCCAGTAAGTATAAACAAGATATCCCCACATATATATATAGAGATACTATATATATATACATATAGTTGCTTTCACAGTAGGAATCGTTCCACGCGTTTGACGTAATTACCCTTTGCACTACACAGCGATGTATTTTTTCTTTATTTCTTTAGCAATAAATGCTCAATTTTTGCGCGCGTGATTTGTTTTTTTTTTTTTTTTTTTTTTTCACGTGTTACATATATAATCGTATACAAAACATTACTCGAAATTACGATGGAAAAAAAAAGTGAATAGTTTAATTTGCGATTTAAAAACTATACATAAATATAGTACGTAGTGCAACATATTTCATGATTACATCACGAAGCTATTACAATTTATGAAGCTATTAAAGTTACAATTAATAGAGTTTAAATTTGTACCGCTCCGAGTGTCGGCTATTGAGGCACTCAAAAATACATAATACCCATCACATAACGAACTCGCAGCTGCGAGAACTGCAGAGAGGACGTCGTGCGCCGATTCGAACGTATAGCCCGACGCCTGGTCGTTTCCGCTGTTGGAGAACGGAGTCACTTGCACAGAGAGTGAAAACCTCGATTGCGTAAGGGGACACACCGGAGACCTCTTTTCCTATATGCCCCCCAACCGCGCGATCGAGAGACTAAAGGATTTCGGTTAACCTGATCGTGTGTATTACGCGATTTTAAGTGTTTTGGTTTTTTCCACGTACGCGCCGTGGCATTTCCTATATCGACGCATGTAATACGCAAGAAGAGAAATTAGTTATGCGTCGGAGAATATTGACCTGGTAATCGGTTACCGGACGTCACTACGACAATTCTACGCAAATATTCCAAAAATATTTTTCTATACTCGACTACAAGTTCTATATGTGTCGAGAAAAAATTGAAAATTGTAAATGTCGACTTTGAAAAAAGAAATGAACGAAAAAATAAATATTGTTTTGAAATTTTTTTTAAATAAAAATAAAAATTATTATTATTTTATTTATATTAATAATATAAAAAAAATGTTGGAACGGAACAAAAAAAATTTGGAATTCAAGTGGTTTATTCTTCGTTATTACTCTTAAAACATGACTGCTACCGTTATTTATCTTCCGCAAAACTGTCAAAATCGATTTTTTTTTATTCGTATTTTTTTGCACTCAAGCAATGCGAAAAAAAATTGCTGATGGATCATTGAAAACGTAATCCAAATGTCATATTCTGAAAAAAAAGTCTTATTATCGCAAAATCTCGCACACGCTTCGAGAGTGACGATAAAATAATCGAATTACTCGCCGATCCGAACGGGCGCTCCAATATTCAAAAGATATTCCTCGGTCGGGGTATCGCCGTGGACCTGCTACAGTGTCACGAACAAGCGTGACGAAGTAGTAAAACAATGTTTGCTCGATCGAGGCACGCGTGTCCAACGGAGTTCGGGGGAGTAGAGAGATACATGTATTTTCGCCTGTGGACGACGACGACGACGGGTTTGCTGAATGCTGCACCGGTGAGATACCCCCGATGTTTTGGTGGGGTGAGAAAGGCTTCGTGTAGGTATTTCACGCTAACTTTCCTCTGGAGATCCTGGATTTCGAATTCATATCGGACAGAGTGGCAGTTCTCTCGCGACACCTCGGACTCGACGGATCGACCGAAAAATCTTTTTTTTCATTGTACAATTTTCATCGATAATAAAGAATAAAAAATAAATAAAAATAAATTGTAATCATTCATTTAACTCGAACAAAGAATTGGTCACTCAATAATCGGCATACAAAATGAAATTCTGTTGAACTATCGTGCATCGTTGGCTCTTCGTTGTTTATTACTGACATTTATTAAATTTAATAAACAAAAGTGCGAAAATGATCGATTGGAATTTGAGAAGGAAGAAGGAAACGACGACTTCGTTGTCATTTTTTCTTTTACTCGTTTCGTCGATTCTGAGTATCGTATCCGGAGACGGCACGATGGACGCTGTGCAGCGAACTTTACCGGCGTACGCGATCGCTTTGAATGCCGAAACGACTCTTAACTCGACCGCGTGTAGCCGTGAACTCGGTGTCTTCAGAGACGCCGTTGACTTCCGGAAATTATGGGCTCTAAGAGGTCTGTATGAATTTTTATTCAATTATTTTTTTTACGTCTGCGGTATTTAAGAAATAGAGAATTTTGTAACGGAATTATTTTTTTTTTGCTGCTCGTTTGAAATTCACGGAACGAAGGTAAATTCTTATAGTCAACATGTGCGTAGAATTTATTCGATAGAATACAAACGAACGTATGGATTCTGCACGCGGTTTCGACTTTCGCGTCGCGCGATACCGTCCACCAGGAGTTTCGTTACACAAGAAACTCGTTTATGTGCTGTCATTGCCGTTGTGTTCCGAGATCCGTTGAGAAAAGTATTCTACCGTACGAGTAAATTCGTTTACGGTTTTACCTCTATTATACATAGTACAGCTGCATTACATGATCGATATCCATATATCGAACATTTAATGCGTTTCGATACACGATCGAGAAATTGACAAAACGACAAAATAGTTATTAACAAAAAGTTACGTCTATAGAAATAAAAATACATAATATGTATATATTATAGTCACAGAAATCTTTGAATGAGTATTTGTCGATAAAATAGATTTCTTTGCATCGATAATTCCGGAACCTTTGCAAAGACCAAAAGAGCCGAAGTTATACGCGTAATATTTGCACAAACGTATATATAAAGAGATACGGAGCACAAAAAGTTGGCACGAGTTTAGTACTTTGCAACACGACTGTTAGACCGATAACGTTGGAAAAACTAAAAGTACATTATTCCTAACACTGCAGGCCAACGAGACTTGCGAAATTTTAACTCTCCCGCGTCGCGATCTCACCGGTCATTAATTCTCAGAGATTGGAAGATTTCGTATACACAATACGCGACTTTATAACATTGTACTTTCTAAGTGTTCCCTTGCGAAATAGAAGAGACGAATTTATGGCAAACGCATTCTTCAATTTCTTAACAAATATGTTGCTTTATTTTTATTTTTTATACGGATGAACGAAACGTCGCAGTGCTCGACGCGAGCGGAGAACCGAAGCCCGGATTTATTTACGGCAACAATTACTGGCTTGGTAGTCGATCCCAATGCTTCGATACAACCAACAAGAATCCATTTTTACTTCATGAAGAATTCGTACGCAATGCCTCGACATTTAGGAAAATTGAGGATGAATTTCCACCATTCGAACTCAACTACTTCGCAGCTTATCTTCGTCACAACGGCACTCTTCAGTATCACGTCAGACTTCCGAACGAGGCGAGTCATCGATATTGCATTCTTGTGATAATTCGGCTCGTGATTATTTGAAAAAAAAAAAAAAAAACGCGAGAATTTATTATTATTATTATTATTACTATCCACCTGTTCATAGGATCTCATAACTCTCGGTCTTTGCCTCCCTGCCTCTTGTACCACTGATCAGTTGGGTTCGATTCTGGAAACGATATTCCAGGAGCGAACTCTCATGATCGGTGACCTGTACGCAACGGATTTCAAGCTGGAGAACGTTAAGGATTTGCGCGATAATCACATGTGGTTGATAAACGCAAGAATGATAACAGTGGGACTCGTTCTCGTAATTACGCTGCTCTTCATGATAGCTGGAACCGCTTACGATATTCTCGTTTATCAAAGATATCACGAAATCACGAAAACGATTCGCGATACCTGCGAAAATAACAATACATCGAACGGTAATTTTTATCCACCAAACGTGGAAATTATTTTTGCGAAGTTAATAATTTATTGTTAATAATTTACGAAGTTAACCTTAATAATAATAATAATAACGTTATAATGTTATAACGTTATTATTAATAATTCACGAAGTTAGCAACTTATTGTTAATAATTAATTAAAAACGCAGGTGCGAAGCTCACGACGGAAATACCGGAGTGTCTGGAACCCGGGAAGATAAAACGTTCCAGCCGATTCGGTGAAATACTCAAGTGTTTCTCGATCTATACAAACACGAAGATAATATTTGACACGAAATTGGGACCGGACGCTGTCGGTCCGGTTCACGGACTGAGATTTCTCGGAATGGTATGGATTATTATGATCCATACGGTATTCTACATGGCTGATTTCATGGGTGCATTTTTTTCTATGAATTTTTTGTTACAAGTTTTCTTTTCAGCAATTTTATTTATTTACGGTCTATTCTTTTTTTTAAGACAACAAGCCGTGGTCCTGGCGAATGTCCGAAGGACTAGCGGTCCAGATACTCAGCAACGGTACACTCTCCGTCGATACTTTTTTCTTTCTCAGTGGCTTCCTGTTGGCTTATTTGTACTTCAAGACGAATTCGAAAAATCGCAAAGAAGACGAACGCGTTAATTACAAGGCGAAAATACGCGAATTCTTTGTCGCGATAGCGAGAAGATTCATCAGGTGAGGCATACAGTAAAATCGTGCCAATTACATTAGCATATTGCTTCCTCTCTTTCTTTTAACACAGTTTACCCAGCGCTGGTTTTAGGAAAGTACGTTTATCATTTATTTGACTTCCTCGAGAAGCTGTGTTTTACGATTCCTTGCTTTAATTGTTAGTTCTTTAATATCTTTTTATCAATCAAATCTGTGATTCTGTACAAACATTCTAAGGCATACTGAGGTGAAAAAAAAAAAAATTCTATTAGATACTGCAATTGTTAGTTTTTTCGTAATCAACGCTGTGTTGCTATATGCACGACTGCGTAGATTTTGACCAAATTCAATACCGATCATCGATTTATAATAGTCCAACGTTGGGCCAAATTTCAACCCGATATCTAAAAAAAAGTGGCAGGTAGAGCGTTCCCACCATTTAAAAAAAAATTAAAAATGGCGTAATAACTGAACGACTGCATAGATTTTGCAAAAAATTGACGAAAGAAAGGGACTTGGCCACGCACACGCACACGCACAGGGACTTGGCCACGCACACGCACACGCACACGCACACGCACACGCACACGCACACGCACACGCACACGCACACGCACACGCACACGCACACGCACACGCACACGCACACGCACACGCACACGCACACGCACACGCACACGCACACGCACACGCACACGCACACGCACACGCACACGCACACGCACACGCACACGCACACGCACACGCACACGCACACGCACACGCACACGCACACGCACACGCACACGCACACGCACACGCACACGCACACGCACACGCACACGCACACGCACACGCACACGCACACGCACACGCACACGCACGGACAGAAATCCCCGGAGCCGCTTTGTTTCGCGAAAACAAAGCTTCTTGAGGAAGCAAAAAATCTGATTTCGTCTCCTTTTTTAATAATTCCGGCCTAATTTTAATAATAATAATAATTTTGCGGCTTAATTTTCATAATATTAATAATTTTACGGTTTAATTTTTAATAATTTCTTGAATATCGCAGACTCACACCGGCGTATATGATGGCGATCGGTATAGTCGAAATGAATTCCGCTTGGTACGGCGAAATTTCGGTGTTTACCATGAGCGAAAGGCCGCAGGAAGCTTGCGCCAAATATTGGTGGCGAAATTTGCTCTACATAAACAATTTTTTCGGACGCGAAGATATGGTAAATTTAATTTTTTTCAATGTGAAATAAATAAAAAAATGTACGTTTCCCTGTATCGTTAAATAATTGTCATATTATTGCAGTGCTTGTCATGGAGTTGGTACCTCTCGAACGACATGCAGTTCTTCGTCATTGGAATTTTTATAATTATGTTATCGTCTGTGTGAGTTAATTGCCACCAATCCCCAAATGAGCGAAATGGGAACAACTGTTTCATGGAAATGTTTCTTTTTCCCCTTAAATCATCGACAAACTTAACTATACGAATCCACTATGCATTATTTGCTTCAGATATTTTTACACCGCTGTTACAATCCTCAGTTTCGTTTTTGTTACCTCAACCGTTCTCACCGGCTACGTGTCTTACATTTACGGATACGTGCCAACGTAAGATTCTGCAATAATAATAATAAATATAATAATAATTATAATAGTTATCATTATAATTAAATATAATGATAATTATTATTATTTATTATAATAATAATACACAAGAGCTGTTTATTATTTTCAGTATGGATCAGCAGTTCAGTATGCTGGATCTACTCTACGATCCTCCATGGACGAGAATAGGTCCCTACATCGTTGGAATCGTCACAGCGTACATTCTCGTCAGGCTGAACAATACCTTGAAACTTCGAAGGGTAAATCTTTCAATCTCTTCCATGAATTACGTTAAAACAAAGATGTCAAACTGATGATTTTTTTCAGCGAAACATTGTCGCTCTCTGGTTACTCGGAAGTGCCTGCAACCTGTTCGTTCTCTTCGGTATCTGGGAGAGACAAATATCCGTTCTTTCTTCCGCGATTTACGTGGCTCTCAGCCGTACAGTTTGGGGCGTTGGTCTCGCGTGGGTGTTAATCGCCTGTTGCACCAACAACGGCGGTAAGCTTCTCGCGGTTAAGCTTCTCGGATTGAAATACAATCGTCGTAATAGGCAATTATAATTATCGTATGTTTCAGGTATCATAAACACCATTTTAACGTTCCGCGGATGGGTACCATTCAGCAGATTGACTTACTGCGCTTATCTGCTTAATCCATTTCTCATAAGTTCCGTCTATCTACAAAGTGAGACTTCGATGCATATTGATTTTTTGCCAAACGGCGCAATGTTCCTTGGAAACCTCGCCATAACGTATCTGTGCAGTTATGCATATTCGTTGATGATGGAAACTCCATATGTTCTTATTATGAGATTATTAACGAAGCCCCGTGGGCAGTATCGATGATGCGACATTGCTGGTCGCCAACTAGTTGTGGTGTATGTGTAGAAGTTTGTGATAATATAAAAAAAAATATATATAGTATACCTATATTATATAAATATAATGTACCCGCGACGATATCCCAGTGATCGATATTCAAACGAAGTTTATGTAATAAGTTTTGATGCTCGTCATGCTTGCTATTGCAATTTATAATCTAATCGATTCTCGGATAATTTGGTCGTCATGTGATTTGTTGAAAACGCTGTCGGCGAATTAGACAATTAGAGATTTCATAGCCTTGGATGTCGATCAAAATTGTCGCGAATGATATGCAATTTTGGTTTTTCAAGTATCGTGAGTACCACAGAAATCGGTGGGGAAAGGCGATGCCTAATGCTTATACTTATTCTAACCGATGGTCACTTTCCATATCGGAAACTGATTGCGGAACTCGCATTGTCTCGCAGCATCTTAAACTCGACGTTCGGACTGATTTGAATCTCCGTGTCTTCGACAGTCGCCTAATAAAAGAGTTTAAACGGAAAAATTACGCGAAGAATTCGTTACTCGCGTTTAATATACCCATTGGATTACTTATGCGAAAAATTACTTACTCATATTTTATATATTTCTCTCGGCATAAATTAAGAAATTCTGATGGACTAATGTGGTTTATTAGCTACTGATATTCATTATATTTAACAAAAGTGTGGTGTTTGGTAAGAAAAAGAAAGCAATGGTTTCCTTGTCGTTTCTTCTTTTCGTTGCTTCGTTAATAATAAGTGTCGCATCTGATGCGAGTTTGAGAGATATTATGCCGCGAACTTTTCCTGCTTACGCGGTAACTCTCAATACCGGAACAATTTTTAACTCAAGCGCGTGTGACCGCGAATTCGGAATCTTCAGGGATGCCGTCGATATCCGGAATCGGTGGGCCCTCAAAAGTCAGCATGAACTTCCGTTTTATCGTTAGACGAATAACGAATAAAAATAATTATCAGGACGAGATTTATTATTATTAATATCATTACTATTATTATTATTATTTTATCATTAATAGTTTTAAGTGTATCTTAAAACCTTGTGACGGATTTTCCTTGATCTCGAGAACGCAACACTAATTTTACAAAAAAAACTCAAAACTCAAAAAGATGAGCGAGATCGAAACTCAAAAAAAACACGAACTCGAAAACTCACGTCACCTTCGGCCGTCCACCTTCGCGGATGCATCGGCGTCCCGGTGGGCGCCAGTTAATTTTGTTTCACCGGTATTAACAACCGGACTAAACTGGAGGCCGGTGGAACGGCAACCTCCGCAGGGTTAATTTTTGTTTCGCCGGAATTACCAAAACGGACTAATCTGGAGGTCGGTGGAACGACGACCTCCGCAGGGACAAAACGAACGACACAACAAAACGGAAACTAAAACGGAACGAGAACTAACGTCGATGCATTCGCGGGAGCGAACGGTTGCGGAAATGCACGGTTGCTCAGGATGCGGGTTGTGGTAGAAGGGTCGCGATCCGAGGTCAATAGAATAGCTCACTGGAAACGGAGATCAGAATCTCAACGTTATCGTAATCGAGAACGACAATTAATAATTTTGGCTGAGAAGCCACGAGATCGCACGCCCGCAAGTCGCGAGTACTCAGCTGATCGAGAGATCGAAGCGAGACAAGGGACCACGAGCGCGACACGGGAACGATAACTTCGATAAATCAAAAAAACTCACCGAAGCGCGTAATTTATCCAAAAAGGACCGGGAACTGCATCTGACGATGCCACGAGAACTCACACACATGCACTCCAACTCGAGAGCGTTAATTGTAACGCATCGATCGAATTATCGACTCGGAAAGGATTCCTTTCGGAATCCTACCGAGGATAGCACACGCGAAACACACGAATCGACGAGCGAACGCGCGAACACGAGAGCGAGAGCGACAGCGGGATCCACGGTAACGCGAGCTAGACACCCGATGCCTCGATGGCTCGAGCGCGAGAACAATAGGCCGAAGCCTACGGTAGCGGGAGCGCGAGAGAGACCCGAGTTGCCTCGAGGGCAGCTCTCCGTCGACTGTCTTTGCCTACGAAAATTCGTAATGAATTATCGTTATTATTTGCGGGATCTTGATCGATAACTACTGCCCTCTCAACCATCTCCTGACTTTATCGAATCGAGAGCCGATACTATAACGCGGTAACTTGAACGAATCTTCGCAATCGCTTCCCTTAGTCAATGCGTGAGATACAAGGCTCTACTCAACTATAACGCAGCGCAAGGGGTTCCACCACCCTTGCCTGGACCAAACGATACCTCCGCCTGATCTCAACGCATTGCACTTTTCTATAGGGTGCCGGGTTTGCACCGGACTTTAACGTAGTTGCAAGACACTTCGTCGAGTCTCTCCTTCACTTGGGCCTTTTATTTGCTAACTTTGTCCCACCAAGTGAATTCGAGAATCTCGACCAAAACTGAACTAAAACTGGAATAAAACTAAATCTGAGAGCAATACTGAACTAAATATGAAACTTGAATTTAAACTGAAATAATGAACGTTATTGAAAGAATTCGTAATAATTACAAAAAACATAGAAGGTAAACTGCAAAAATCTCGATCGATATCTTAGCAAGAGCTTGACGGTATCTTAAGTCGCTGGGAGAGGCAGTAACGCGAAACTTCAGCATTAAAAATCGGTATTTTTATGCGAGTTACGGTTGTTTTGGTTTTTGTGACGCTGATTCAAAAAAATCACGTCACAACCTTTATAAAATTTTCCCTTATTCTGTATGGACGTCACAGTGCTCGAGGCGAGCGGAAATCCAGAGTCGGGTTTCATTTACGGCAACAACCCGTGGTTCGGAAGTCGATTCCAGTGTCGAGATATCGCCAATAAGAATTCTTTTGTCGTTAAACAAGAATTTCGACAAAATGTGTCAAGATTTAGAAAAGCTGAGGATGAATTTCCACCGTACGAAGTTAACTACTTCGTGGCTCATTTCCGACACAACTCCACGGTGCAGGATAACTTTAGGTTGGCGAACGGGGCGAGTTATCGAATTTTCATTCTTACGCCGTCCCGAGATTAATCAAAATCATAACGTAATTTTTTGCGACTCTTACTTTCAGAATCTGACAAGTCTCGCACTTTGCCTTCCTGCCTCCTGCCTCCACCACCGATCAGTTAAGCTCGATATTGGAAAGGATATTCCAGAAACGAACTCTCATGTTCCGTGAACTGTACGCAGCGGATTTTCGGCTGATGTACGTCAAGTATTTGAACAATGACCGCACATGGTTGATAAACTGGCGAATGATAATAGTTTTGCTGGTTGCCGTGCTTACGCTTCTGTTATCGATAGCTGGTACTGCTTACGACGTTCTCGCCTATCAGAAATATTTCAATGTTAAGGAAACGGCTAGCGATATCCTGCGTTGATCTTACCCAATCTAAATGCATCGGTTAAAAAAGCTCTTAATGCTACGATTTCCAACGAATGGCTCTTCGGGAAACAATTAGAGAAAAATCTTAAGACGGCGAAGACATTAGAACGTTCATCTAAAGAACTGACCAAGACTGCACCGAAGATAACGCTCACTCGACCGTCAAAAAACTTCAAGAGTCCGTATCGCCAATAGGTCAATAGACGTCGGCCGACGACGGCGGGCGGACCGAAAAGAATCTCGAATCAACGACACACGGGTTACCAGAAAACGGATGCGAAGCAGGAGCCTCGGAAGAAACAATATTAAGGTAGTTATCGCGCGGTATCGATTTTCTTAAGATTTTGTTCAATTTTTGTGTATTCATTATTTAATACGTTGTCAATACACGTCTGAAGTTGCAGCACGATTTACCTCCCAGAACCAGAGAAAAAAATTATTTAAAAAAGTCTTTATTATCGGCATTCCCTATCAAACAACATGGTGGATTACATTTTCGATCACCGTAAACGTATCCTTCTTACCATTTTGACCAAACTTTTTTGAGGGTTAGACAAATGGCTAATCCTTACTTTTACGAAATTTGGCAACAATCGACCACGTACTTTAAAAAATTCAATTTTGCAATGATTAGTTACTAACATTTTGAAATTATTATTATGCAAAATCGATAATTTCATCACCTCCAATATGCTTGATTTTTTTCAGATTTTCAGAACATTGAGAAGTGTTTGCAATTCCCTCTCATTTCTCTGAAACTTATGTGAAGTCAGACTGTTCGCACGATAACTATCTTAAGTCCCGTAAGTAAAATTGCCGGGCGGTTGAAGTATTTCCGCAAAAAACGCGAAACAATTACACAGACACGGTTATTTTTGACTGGGTAAACGGAATAACGATACCGTTCCCGAAAAAATAATTTATCAAAGGTCGCCTCCGAGAGAGCCCCATTGGTCGGCGTTTGAAAAATCCCAAATGTCGGATCAATTTGAAAAATTACTGGAAAAGGGAGCAATCGAGGAATGCGAGAGTTGTCATGGAGAATTTATATGTCAATTTTTTCTCACTCCGAAACCAGACGGTTCTAGTCGATTTATTTTAAATTTGAAAGAATTAAATGAGTGGATCAAGACGCAGCACTTTAAATTAGAGGATATTCGGACAGCCAGGGATCTATTGCGTAAAAGCTCCTTCATGGTGACGTTAGATTTGAAAGACACTTATTACGTTATAACGATTAAAAAATCAGACCAAAAATGTCTACGTTTCACGTTTATAAGTAGATGTGGATTGAATATTGCACCGTACATATTTACAAAGGTTATGAGACCAGTGGTAGCTTACTTAAGAAACTCTGGATTTACGTCCGTCGTCTACTTGGACGACCTACTTTTGGTCGGAAACTCTTATCGCCTTTGCGTAAAAAATCGTGATGAAACTCGTTATTTGTTGGAAGAATTAGGGTTCGTTATTGACGACGAAAAAGGCGAATTCAAGCCTTCGAGAATTCGAAAATATCGAGGTTTCATATTAAATTCTGAAAGAATGTTAATCGAACTCCCGGAGTTAAAAAGGATCAAAGTGTTGTCCGAAATTCAAAAATTTGAAAACTCGCATTCTTGTACGATATGAGAATTTGCGCCATTCGTTGGAACACTCGGCTCATACTGTTGAGTAGTGCGCTATGGTTGGGTGTACATGAAATATCTCGAAAGAGAAAAGACGTTAGCGTTAAAACTAAATAACGATAATTTTGAAAAAACAATGATTATATCACGAGAATGTAAAAAAGACTTAGCCTGGTGGAAAGCTAATATCATGACAGCCAATAACCCGATTGGGACTGACGATTATAAGATCGAGATATTCTCAGACGCCTCGTTATCAGGTTGGGTTGGGTGCTGTTAGGGCGAAAAGTCTCACGGACATTGGGATGAGAAAGATCGAAAATGCCATATCAATTATTTAGAGCTCCTTTCGGCTTTCTTTGCGATAAAATGGTTCGCGAAAAATTTAAGTGATTGCGGTATATTGTTAAGGATCAATAATACGACGGCTATCGCGTATATCAACCGAATGGGTGGCGCGCGTTTAAACTCCGTAATCTCGCGAAGGATATTTGGATTTGGTGTGAGCAGAGAAATCTCTGGATCTTCGCTTCATATAACCGTTCGGAAGACAATACGATCGCGGATTCTGAATCAAGAAGAGAAAAGCACGAAACAGAGTTTAGATTGTCAAATTCTGCATTTCAAGAGATATGTCGTGTGTTTGGAAAACCCGAAATCGATCTCTTCGCGATTAGAGTAAATGCGAAATGTAAACGCTATATTTCCTAGCAAAGGGGTCCATACGCAATGGCGATTGACGTGTTTACGATCGATTGGTGTAAATATATTTTTTACGCGTTCCTTTCTTTGTCGGTAATTCTAAAGATATGGTATTCAAGATTCAATACGAAGAGACTCGTGGTGTGGTTGTTGTACCTCATTGGCCGTCGCAAGCGTGGTTCCCACTTTGCCTGTCTATGTTTGACTCGGAACCTATTTATTTGACATCAGATGTAAATCTTATACGTCCTTCGAACAGAGAGCCGCATCCGTTGTGGAGAAGCCTTTCCCTGGTAGTCGGTGTATTATCCGGCAAGCCTTCAAACGAAAAGGAATGCCAGAAGAATCATTGGACATTGCAATCTCGTCGTTAAGCGATTCGTCATTGCGGCAATATGAATCTTACAAGAAGTTGTGGTGTTATTGCAAAAAGAGAGACATTGAAATTTATACAATTTCGATCACCGAGATTCTAAGTTTTCTCACAGAAACATTTAATAAGGGCGCCTCATACGGTACCATAAATGGTTATCGTTCAGCTATCGCATTCATCGTGGGATCGGAAATCGGTCAGGATGACAGGATAAAAAAATATTGCAGAGGCATCTCGAAGCAGCGACCAGCAAATCCTAAATACAACTCGACGTGGAACCCAAAAGTCGTGCTGGACTTCTTAGGAATGTGGACACCGAACACCGAGCTATGTCTAGAGAACCTTACGTTAAAGCTTATAACTCTACTCGCTTTAATAACGGCGCAACGTTTCCAAACTTTATCACTTATAGATATACGTAACAATGCAAACAGAGGAAATTTATTAGAGATAAAAATTCTAGCAAGAATTAAGATTTCAGGTCAAGAAGGACACAGCCAACGTTGATAATTCCATTCTATTCGCAGAATCAAAATATGTGCTATAACAGGTTTTTAAGCCGGTTACGCTTCGGCCCATTTGCGACCCTTCTCGCCGTCGCGAGAGCCGTTGAGTGCCAGTCAATTTTTAATTCAACGGCGGAATTGACAAACTGCTAAACGTAACTCAATTCTATCATTTTTGAGTCGGCGGAATTATAGAGAACGCCAAACGAAACTAAATTTTTGAGAAAAAAAAACACGAAATCATCGGCGGCGAGGCGGGCAGAGATAGGTGACGGTATACCCGAGCTGTTCAGTGTGTTAGGTTATGATAGAAGGGCGTGGACGGCGGTCCATCAAACGAAGAACAAACCCTAAACGAAACCCCCAACGTTTAAATGAAATAAATACTCAAAATAGGAGCACATGGTTCAGGTAACCGAACATTTATTCATAGCGAGAATTCAGAAAAATACAATCGACGATACGAGAACGCGCGGGAACCCTAGCAAAGTTGACAACACGAAATATCGATCACGCCGGTGACCGAGAACTACACACTGATAACGATAGCATCGATAACTCCAACCGAAACACAGAACGACAGAATACCCGAGTACACCATACGTTAACGATAACTTATCCTCGAGAATGCCGTAAGAGAACGAGAAAGAGTCGAGAACATTGCACGAGAACGGAAAGGAACGATAATTTCAACCGGCACTCACCATAATCGTCACCTAATTGCATCCAGAATACGATAACCCGAATTAATCGTAAATCACGTAAAATGACAAACTTATAAACGAGAATGTACGCAACTCGGTAGCTGTAACAATAAGTATTTTATTCGGTAACATGCGTAACACCTCCAGAGGCCCGAAGGCGCTCTGGAGAGAGGTCCTCTCGGGACGAGAGTTGAACGGTAACTTTTCGAGACAGATCTCGGTCGAGCTCCTCTCGGTCCGAAAACCAAGCCGAGACTCTTTACATGTAGGTGAACAGAATACGAAATTTATGTCGACCAATCACGTGAGCGACGTGACCAATAACGTCGCGAGGAAGCCATGGTCCCGTCAGCTAAATCAAACGATACAATTTATTTATCTTAACCCCGATAACATCCCTCAACGGTACGGTAACTGTTCAGCGGCGAGATGTAAGGATGCCGATCCTCCCGCGTCGGACTGTATCGCTGAGATGCACTTTTCAGATTATTGGAATTTTCGAAAGTATAACTAAACGATTGCTAGCGATCCGGCGATCCGTGGCGGCCGGATGATTGCGGATCCCGACGCCAACGACCTTCCGAACGTAAATGTAAACGTAAATAACCTTAACTCACCTTGAGGGTGTCGTGAACCGTACGATAAAGGAATCTGTCCCAATAATATCCCATAAGCGAAATGCCGAGAATTGCACTCAAACCTTTGTGCTCCCTCTAGCAACGAACCATAGGTGGAGATCTAACGGGTGGCGCGTTATATTGGCCCTGATCCACGCTACTCTCCACACCTGACCACGTCTTAACGTTAGATTCAAACCGAAAACGTAACCAGGACAGGACTGAACGTACGGTAAAAGTAACCAAACTGACGATAACTCGAGAATAGGTGGTCGGAACGACCTGTGACGTGATTCTCAGGAAAACCGCGTCACAATACGCAGCGTCAACGTTAGAAAGATACATTGAACAAACTCGGGAGTTACGAGGCGATTGTTTTTCGCTTTTTATTTCGTTCAAAAAACCACATAAATCGGTGAAAACTTAAACTTTAAGCCGTTGGGTTAAAGTTATCGAAGAATGGAATCGATACAGAGATTTTTTCAGCGTACAGTACACGTCATGCGTCAACGTCGTTGGCAAAGAAAAGTGGCATTAATATAGATACGATAAAAAAGACGGCTGGTTGGATGAAACCCTCAGAGACTTTTGCAAAATCTTACAATCTAAGTGTAGTGGAAGAAGAAGATGTTTTTGCAAGAACTGTTTTGCAGGTAGAAGAACGCTTAGAAATATTCTTGTTTCATGTTTAATATTGGACTATTGAAAATAATAATAATAAAAAAGAAAAAAAAACACGCTTGTGCCGTAATTTTTGCTGTCAACATCTACCGGGTGATCTCTTCAGAAGAGGCGCTACATACAATTACGATAGAACTTCACTTACAAGTTCGTTTAATCGTATAATTATTATTTTGTTATTTTTATTTAACGCTGTCGAAAAACTGAGTATAAAGTCTTATCGTAAAGGCGGTCGTCGTGGCGGTTTCTTAGAAACTTCACTATAACGTACGCCGTTATGCATATTTGTTGATGATGGAAATTCCGCATGTTCTCATTATGAGATTATTAACAAAGCACATGGACAGTATCGATGATGCGACATTATTAGTCGTTCATTAGTTGTGGTGTCTGTATAGAAGTTTCTGATAATATAAAAAAAAATACATATATATATATATATTCGACAGGCGACAATATTCCAGCTACCGATTAAAACGTAGTTTACGTAATAAGTTTCGATACTCGTTATGCTTGCTATTGCAATTTATAATCTAATCGAGTCTCGGACCATTTGATCGGCATTAGAGTCGTTAAAAACGCTCTCGGCGAATCAGAGAATTAGAGACGTCAAAGCCTTTGATCTCCATTAAAATTGTCGCAAATGATATGCGATTCGTTTGCCAAGGATCGCGAGCACCACAGAAATCGGTGGGGAGAGGTGATGATTAATAATCATATTTCTTCTATCTAATGGGGACTCTGGGATCAGAATCCATATCGGAAACTGATAGCGGAACTCGCGGTTCTCTCACGGCATCTCGGACTCGACGGGCCGACTTATTTAATTCTCGGTTGCTGCGACAATCGGCCAATAATAGAGTTTAAACGGAGAAATTACGTGAACGCTTTTACTGTACCCCTTGGATTACTTACGCGAAGAATTAGTTACTCACATTTTATATACTCCTCTCGGCATAAATTATGAAATTCTGTTGCACTAATGTGGTTTATTAGCTACTGATATTCATTAAGTTTAACATAATTGTGAAGATGTTCGGCGGGTGGAGTTTGTCAAGAACGAAGGAAGTAGTGGTTTCCTTGTCGTTTCTTCTTTTCGTTGTTTCGTCAATCGTAAGTGTCGTATCCGGTGCAAGTTTGAGGGATATTGAGCAGCGAACTTTGCCTGCTTACGCGGTAACTCTCAATACCGAAACAACTCTGAACTCAAGCGTGTGTGGCCACGAACTCGGAATCTTCAGGGATGCCGTCGATAGCCGCAAACTATGGGCCCTCAAAAGTTAGTATGAACTTCCGTTTTATCGTTAGGCGAATAACGAATAAAAACAATGATCAAGAAGAGAGTTATTATCATTATTATTATTATTGTAGTCATAGTTATTAATATTAATAGTTTTAAGTGTTTCTTAAAACACTTTTTACATTTTTCCTCTATTCTGGATTGATGTCACAGTGCTCGACTCGAGCGGAGCACCAGAATCGGGTTTCATTTACGGCAACAACCCGTGGCTCGGAAGTCGATTCCAGTGTCTTGATATCGCCAACAAGAATCCTTTTGTCCTTAAACAAGAATTTCTACAAAATGTGTCAAAATTTAGAAAATCTGAAGATGAATTTCCACCATACGAAGTTAACTACTTCGTTGCTCATTTCCGACACAACTCCACGGTTCAGAATAGCTTCAGGTTGTCGAACGGGGTGAGTCATCGAATTTTCATTCTTACGATAATCCGCCGGCACGAGATTAAACAAAATAATAACGTCATTATTTGCTACTCTCACTTTCAGAATCTGATAAGTCTCGGACTTTGCCTTCCTGCTTCCTGCACTACTGATCAGTTAAGCTCGATATTGGAAACTATGTTCCGGGAACGAACTCTCATGTTCAGTGAAATGTACGCAGCGGATTTCCAGCTGATGTACGTCAAGGATTTTCACGACGATCATACATGGTTGATAAACTGGCGAATGATAACAATTTTACTGGTTATTGTGTTGACGCTTTTGTTAATGATAGTTGGTACCACTTACGACGTTTTGGTCTATCAGAAACATTTCAATGTCAAGGAAATGGCTACCGATAACCTGCAGCATAGAAATCGAAAAAACACCTCAGACGGTAACTTTAATTCATGATTACGGTTGTGGTATGGCGTTGATGCAATTTAATTTGGTATAAAAATGAACAGTTCAGGAGGCCAGTGCAGAGAATACGAAAAATTTGATGGGTACGAAAATCGAAGAACCGAGTTTTTTTTGTCAAATACTAAAGTGCTTCTCGGTCTATTCGAACACGAGATATATATTTATCACGAATGTACGACCTGAGAGCATCAGGCCGATCGATGGATTGAGATCCCTCTCAATGATATGGATTATAGGGTCCCATGGAAGTTTATATATGCACGATACCGTAGGTGAGCATTTGATGGATTCGCGTAACAGTTTCATTGAACATTTGCAGGCTATTGTGATAATTATAATACATCGAAGCGCAACAAACATGTTGCTTTTTTCGCCATATATAAGAGACATTTAAAATATCGTCTAACATTTTAAAAAATCGTATCTTATACATCAAACTCAGGAAAAAAAAGTTTCATTGAATTCGGCGAGTTGATTCATTGATTTGAAGGTAATGTGAAATTCCGCGGTCGGTAATCAAAACTGTAATACTATTCTTTTCAAGATGCTAAGACTTCAATTAAAAAAATTGTATAGCCTTTAAAAAAAATAGGATATCACTACAGAATTAAGTACACGCAGTGGCATTCGATTTCTGGTAGATGCTAAAGTTTACACACCTTAAAAAAATGTCATTATCAGTTTTTATCATCAGCTGAGCGCAAGATGTTTCACTTTATCTTAAGGCGCCCTGTAAAGACCAGTGTTGGGCAAAAAGTACTTCAAGTACTAAGTACATGTAGTATAAGTAAGAAATACGTGAACGTAATGCTGCAGTATTGAAGTACTAGAGTACGTTGAACGATGTTTTTTTTAGTGCTTCAATACTGCAACTTTACGTTCACGTATTTCTTACTTATGCTACATGTACTTTGTACTTGAAGTACTTTTTGCCCAACACTGGTAAAGACTCAGTAGGCAATAAAAACTGCAATGATTGCCATTTCGAAACTCGACATTTGAGAAAAAAGAAAGATGAGTTTCGCTGCAGAATAAATAGATGCGGAAAAAGGTAATTTTCTTTTTCCTTAAATGTTTTCGATTTCGAAACGGCATTTATAACAGTTTTTGGCCCCAACTGGCCATGGAGCGGGTGGGCGATAGGGTGTTTCACATCACTTTAAATTAATTCATTCAACGCAGACAATACAGCGCGACTTTGGAGAACAATGGCGGAATTGTGGGCGCAGGGTTTGAGCAATTCGTCATACGCGGTCGATACGTTTTTCTTCATGAGTGGATTTCTTATGGCTTATTTTAACTTCAAATATAATTTCAAGAAGAAAACAGAAAATCAGCGTGACAACTACAAGGCTAAAGTCGATCAGTTCATCAACGCGATAAAGAATAGATTCTTACGGTAAGATAAAATAATAAATCTTGCGGAAGGAAAACATCCTATGATTTCTTGACCTCAACAATTTAACGTTCAATATTCTTTGTTCCAAATGAAAGATTTTCTCCATTTCTTCGTTGATCAAGTAGTACTTATTTTATAATTTAATTGTATGTCGCAGACTTTCACCGGCGTATTTTACGATGATCGGTATAGCCGAAATAATTTACGCCTGGCATAGTAAAACGTCTATATTCCACATGAGCTTCGAGAGACCACATGAAACTTGCGCCAAATATTGGTGGCGGAATGTTCTGTACATAAATAATTTCTTCCCGCGCAAAGAAATGGTACAGTTTTTTTTAATATTTCGAATAAATGAACAAACAATGTTTGCCGATGTTGATAAATAGTTAATAAGTAGGTAAATTGTAAATAGTTGTGATATGATTGCAGTGCTTATCCTGGAGTTGGTATATGTCAAACGACATGCAGTTCTTCGTTCTCGGAGAGTTTCTCGTCATATTATCTTCCGTGTGAGTCAATCGAACACAAAAATCCTCGATGAGAAGATCCTTCGTTTATCTCGGCGGTGAATGTGAATATTCTTATAATGATTCTCGGTTAATTATCCATTTCAGATACTTTTACACCGCTGCGACGATCCTCGGCGTTATTTTCGTCAGTTGGACCGTTCTTACCGGTTACATAGCCTACATTAACGGATACGAGGCAACGTGAGTTTCTGCGATATGCATGAAAAGGGACTAAGTGGATCAATATTTTTTAATATTACGAGAATCACCCCTTCATATCGAATTAATTTTGTTATCGCTGGAAAACCACACATATGTTTGCATCTCTTTAACACATGGGTCCGGAAGACCCGTTGTCTTCATCCTTACGAAACTTTGTCAAAAATTAATATTTTTACATTTAATTGTAGTGAAATCAAAATACCAAGTTGTAAGAAAAATATATATCGAGACACAATATCGATACAGTAAAAATGATAAATGTTACACGTTTTTGAAAGATAACTAAAACGCCAAATTTAAAAAAATGTTAAATGTTCAAATAGCTCGAGTTTAGCAGACCAATGTCTATTGTTCTAAGGTTACCATGTCGGGTTAATATTTTCTTTATTTTTTTTAGTGTAGATGAACAGATATACTGGTTGGATAAACTGTACGATCCTCCGTGGGCGAGAATTGGTCCCTACATCGTTGGAATCGTCACAGCATATATTCTCGTCAGGTTGAACAATAAATTAACACTGCGACGGGTAAATTGCTCAAACTCTTTGATGCAATACGATAAAACAAATTGAACGAACTGATCAATTTTTTTTTTCAGATATACGTCGCCGCTCTCTGGTTTTTCGGCAGTGCATGCAATCTATTGGTGCTCTATGGTCTTTGGAATTCGCGGATATCCGTATTGAATTCCGCTTTTTACATAGCTATCTCTCGTACTGCTTGGAGCATTGGTATCGCTTGGGTACTAATCGCCTGTTGCACCGACAACGCTGGTAAACTTCGCTCGGTCGTCTAATTGCGATTGGATCACGGTAATTCCATATCTATACATCGTTTGTATTTCAGGTATCGTGAACAGCATTCTCGCGTGGAGAGTATGGGTGCCATTCAGTAAACTGTCTTACAGCACGTATTTAGTCAATCCGCTACTCATAAGTTCCTTCTACCTGCAAAGCGATAGTACGCCGCACTTAGATCCCTCACCGGTATTGGTGACGTTAGCTGGATTCGCTTTTATGGCATATATCTTCGGCTACGTGTATTCCATGACGATGGAAGGTCCGTACGTTCGACTCGTCAGATTATTATTCAAACCCCGTATGAAGCAATGATACGACATGCTAAATTAAAGATTAGTGACTACGTAGGCGAAGATTCTTAAGATTCTTAAGATATACACTGCATTCTTGTTTGCGGTGAGTAGAATGTTGGGGATCACGAAATAAAACTGTGTATGAAAATTCAAAGTGTAACGTATAAAAACTTATTATGCAGCGGAACTCGAGACTTATCGGAATAGGTGGATTTATTCCTACTTTTTGTGTTTTTCACGATACTGTACGATACTATGTTTAGTTTCGTTTCTACTATTAGCGAATTTTTTTATTCGAATTATTATTATTATCATTTTTTTTTTTGTTTTTCCATTGGAATTATCATTTTTAAAATTTTATTTAACGCCGTCGAAAGTTTGAGCGCAATGCCTTATCGTCGTCTGGTTTACCGGGTGTATCCACGATAAAACAGGAAGTTGACTGCGAGAGGCCGCCGAAACTTGCAGCCATCCATAGTGCACGCTGCGGCAACAGCCCAAATTACCGTATAATTGTCGCGCAAACTGTATGTATCGTTTGTCTTCACTATTTTTCAGCGATCGCTGTTTATATTCTGTAGAAAATAACCGTACGATTTAGGCTTTTATTTACTATTCTTCACAAGAAAACCGCAATTTTTTATAAGAACGAGAGAATTTTCGATCGTGGAGGTGGAGCACTTACATCGTGCTGTGCGAATCTCGAAAACACGTAAATCGTGCGATACGTTTGTAATTCACGAAATTTCATTTAATTTTCAGATCGAAATTTAAAAAATGACCGAAGTTAGAAGCATTTTAGTAAGGTTAGAAATAATTATTGTGTGAATTAAAAAAAGAGATGGCCGAAAAGCAATAAAAACAATGCCGGTATTAGAAGGAAAAAAAAACATAGAGAAAGGAACAGAAAAAAAACAATTGACGTCGAAACTGCGTTCGGTAGATAACGATTTACCGACCAAATAGTCGTTACGTCTAATCGATGCGACTCAGATTACCGCCGCTACCGCGCTTCGTTATGAGTCTACGATACACCGGCCTATGCAGCAGCGATGATTTTTACTCGATTGTGTCAATCGTGTAAAAAACAAATCGTGTTTACAGTTTTTCTGAATGAACGCTATATTGCTATTGCACGGCTATTGCACGGGTTCGGATGACCGGCTCTTGCTCTTCGTCCAAAATATAATGACGTCCGATTTTTATTAAGTGTTTTCTCGACCTTTTTCCCTCGCTGTCCTTCGCTGGGCGCCAGAGTATTGTACCAATCCCAATACTCAAGGATTTACGTCTCTCTTTCAACCTCTTACTTCTATCTACGGCTAGCGGGACAGGAAGTGCAGTCCGAGGCGACAAAAAAATAAAATCACCGATATCCTTCAAATTATATAAAAATTAACAATACCGTCTCGGTTTATTTTTCACACAAATTATCGTTAGAAAAGAACAATATCCTTCGCACGCGTGATTCTACCTTAACTCAAGCTCCTTCCAATCATCTCTACGATGCGAGCTCGATGCTTCGAGCGAGAACTTTCGATGCAAACGGAATAATTTATCACCGGACACGAGCGACAAAACATCATGTATCGCGGGCTCGATTACTGCAATCGTCAAATAATCGGAGACAGTGTGCACCACGTGCGCCTACCTTATCAATACGGCGTTCCCGTGAATCCGATCGACGCGTCCACGGCGTGGTTTTTCTCCAGCTGCGTGCTTTTACAATTATCTTCCTCGAAATATTCTCGGTCGTCGACACGGTGTTTCTTATGTCCTCGACGGAGCTCGATATTAACACAATTAATTAATCTCATCGTAATTCTTTACGCGAATCGGTGGAAAGAGAGTCCCGCGCTCATGTCTCATTACGCGTAAATTCGATAGGTCCGGGGTGGGGGTCACGGCCTCTCTTCGATCGTTCTCGTCGATCGTCGCTCGAGTCCTCGCTGTTCCTACCGCCTCGGCCTCTCCTACCGCGTCTCTTCTCGGCACCTCGCGTGGTCTCCGAAAATCTGTAACTTACAATAGTTCCTTCGGCAGACTCTCTCTTCTTCTTCTTCTAACCAATTTTGACGGGGCCTATGCAAGGGTGGAGGCGAGCCCGCCTGGCCTCTAGAATATATCCGCGCCGGCCAATCAACACTTTTTATTGGGATTTTTAATGTTTTGGTCAGCTCGTTAACTGTAATCGCGCAAATGCGACTTTTTGACGTACTCAGGACAGGATTGGACAAACACAAGGACAAGACAGGACGGGAAAAACACCCAGAGGCTGAAGCAGGAATCGAACCCGCGGCGTTGAGGACTCCAGACTAGCACGCTAACTGGTACACCACTCCAGCAGACTCTCTCGCTGTACAATGTGTGCTTTTGCCCGGGTATCGCGGTGGTACGACCCTGTAAGCGTGGTCGATCTATGGACTCTCGTGTTTGCTATTCTAGCGTAGATGCTGGAGTCCTCGAGCGCATTATAGCGCCTCGTCACAACGCATAACACTAAAATACGCTATAGATCTCCAAAAAAATGTTCAGCGGTAGTCTCACATATATATTATGAAGGTAAAGTAGAATTTTCCACCACAATTATATATACTGGATAAAAAAATTACTTTTCGCTTCTTTAGGTGACCCAGTCCCCTTAAATCGTGCTGTGCGAATTTCGAAACCACCTAAATCTTGCGATCCTTTGGCGCAAAGACAAAGTTGTTTCGCTATATTTTGTATTTTTCCGAAAACATCGCAATTTCTTAGATGAGAGGAAGGAAAGTTGCGATCGCGGGGGTGGAGTACTTAAATCGTACAGTGCGAAATCGAAAGCACCTAAATCGCGCGATCCGTTGGTACAAGTCCAACGCCGTAATTTTTTATTTACTATTTTTCACAAGAAAATCGCAACTTTTTATAAGAGGGACATCTTCGATAAGAGGGACAATTGCAACATTAATGATGGGGGGGGGGGGGGGGGGGGGGGGGGAGCACTTAAATCGTGCTGTGCTGTGCTCCCTCCCAAGGTCGAAATATTCTGTTCCTAAGGGGGCCTCAGCCGAAATATTCTAAGGCCCCAAAAGGGCCTTAGCTCAAAATAATCGGCAACTGATCAGCGATCGCGCGCAGCGCGCGAGCCCGGAGAACCGCTAGTATAAATATAATGTACACGCGACGATATCCTAGTTATCGATTCAAACGAAGTTTATGTAATAAGTTTTGATGTTCGTCATGCTTGCAATTGCAATTTATAATCTAATCGATTCTCGGATCATTTGATCGGCGTGATTCGTTGAAAATGCTGTCGGCGAATTAGACAATTAGAGACTTCAAAGCCTTTCATATCGATTAAAATTGTCGCGAATGATATGCAATTTTGGTTTGTCAAGGATCGCGAGTACCACAGAAATCAGTGGGGGAAGGCGATGCCTAATGCTTATATATCTGCGAACCGATGGTGACTGTCCATATCGGAAACTAATAGTGGACTCGCGATTGTCTCGCAGCATCTCGAACTCGACGATCGGACTGATTTGAATCTCCGTTTCTTTGACAGTCGGCCAAAAAAAGAGTTTAAACGGAAAAATTACGCGAAGAATTCGTTACTCGCGTTTTATATACTCCTTGGATTACTTACGAGAAAAATTACTTACTCACATTTTATATATTTCTCTCGGCATAAATTATGAAATTCCGATGCACTAATGTGCTTTGTTAGCTACTGATATTCATTATATTTAACAAAAGTGCAGTATTTGCTAAGAAAAAAGAAAGCCATGGTTTCCTTGTCGTTTCTTCTTTTCGTTGCTTCGTCAATAATAAGTGTCGCATCCGGTGCGAGTTTGAGAGATATGGTGCAGCGAACTTTGCCTGTTTACGCGGTAACTCTCAATGCCGGAACAATCTTGAACTCAAGCGCGTGTGGCCACGAACTCGAAATCTTCAGGGATGCCGTCGATATCCGGAAACTGTGGGCCCTCAAAAGTCAGCACGACCTTCCCTTTTATCGTTAGACGAATAACGAATAAAAATAATGATCAGGAAGAGATTTATTATTATTATTATCATTACTATTATTATTATTATTATTATTATTAATAGTTTTAAGTGTTTTTTAAAACCCTTTTAAAATGTTGCCTCTATTCTGTGTTGACGTCACAGTGCTCGACTCGAGTGGAGAACCAGAGTCGAGTTTTATTTACGGCAACAACCCGTGGCTCGGAAGTCGATTCCAGTGTCTAGATATCGCCAAAAAGAATCCTTTTGTTATGAATCAAGAATTTCTACAAAATGTGTCAAGATTTAGAAAAGCTGAGGATGAATTTCCACCATACGAAGTCAACTACTTCGTGGCTCATTTCCGACACAACTCCACGCTGCAGAATAACTTCAGGTTGGCGAACGGGGCGAGTCATCGAATTTTCATTCTTACGATAATCCGCCGGCCCGAGATTAATCAAAATAATAACGTCATTTCTTGCGACTCGCACTTTCAGAATCTGATGAGTCTCGGACTTTGCCTTCCTGCCTCCTGCACCACCGATCAGTTAAGCTTGATATTGGAAACGATTTTCCAGAAACGAACTCTCATGTTCAATGAACTGTATGCAGTGGATTTTCGGCTGATGTACGTCACGGATCTGAACGATGACCGCACATGGTTGATAAACTGGCGAATGATAACAGTTTTACTGGTTGTCGTGCTTACGCTTCTGTTAATGATAGCTGGTACCGCTTACGACGTTTTGGTTTATCAGAAATATTTCAACGTCAAGGAAACGGCTAGCGATATCCTGCAGCGTAGAAATCAAAAAAACACTTCAGACGGTAACTTTATTTCATGATTACGGTGAACATTGTTTTATGGCGTTGATGCAATTTAATTCGGTACAAAAAAAACAGTTGAGGCGGCCAGTACAGACATCACGAAAAATGTTGTGGACACGAAAATCGAACAACCCAATCGTTTTTGGCAAATACTAAAATGCTTCTCGGTCTATTCGAACACGAGATATATATTTATCACGAATGTAGGACCTGAGAGTATCAGGGCGGTTGATGGATTGAGAGGCCTCTCGATAATGTGGGCTATAATGGCCCATGTAACTTTATATATGCACGATACCATAGGTAAGTATTTGATGGATTCGCGGAATAGTTTTATTGAAAATTTGCAGGCCATTGTGATAATTATAATACATCAAATCGTAACAAACATATTACTTTTTGCGCTGTGTACAAGAGTGTGACATTTTTAAATATTGTATCTTATACATTTATGGTCGGAAAAAAAACTCCATCGATTTTGGCGAGACGATTCATTAATTTTAAGGTGATATGAAATTCCGCGGTCGGTAATCAAAACTGCAATGCTATTTTTTCAGGGTGCTAAAACTTAGTTTAAAAAAAGGAGTAGCCTTTAGAAAAAATAAAACACCACTCCAGAACTCAGTAGACACATTTAGCATTTGATTTCCGTTAGTCGCTAAAGTTACCGTACCTAAAAAAAATTGCATTATCAGTTTTGCTTACTCAAGAAGCATTGTTTTGGTGAAAATATTTTTTTCAAGTTTTCTATGTATACATGTTCAGAATGTTCCAAATCGTCGAAAAATCACATGTAAAAAAATGTGACAATGTATGAGTGGTGTGTGCGCATCGTTTGACCTCATAACTTGAAAATGGTTTGAGATATCAAGCTGAAATTTATACCACATATTGGGGGGTCAAGTCCCCTTCTTTGGTCCAATTTTTGGCAAAATCTATAGGGTGGTTCAGTTTTAACGCCATTTTGAAGTTTTTCAAAAAGGTTTGATGGCACACTAATTGCCCCAGTTTTTTAGATATCGTGCTAAAATTTTGTACAAACGTATTTCCTTATTGAACAAGACCTTCTCTTGATAAATAAATTTTCGTACACTTGCAGTGTAGTACTGATAAAATATTTACGTAAAAACTAACAAATAAATTGACAAATCACAAAACAAAGCTTCTTGAGGAAGCCAAAAATGATAAACGTACTTTCCTACAACTAGAGCTGGGTAGACTGTGATAAAAGAATTAAAGTAGTAAGAAGAATTTAAAAGTAGCGTGAGAGGCAAGGTGTCTTACATTATCTTAAAGCACCGTGAAAAGACTCAGTATACAACGACAACTGTAATGACAGTTCAAAACTATAGACATTTGAGGAAAACGGAAGATGAAATTCGCTGCCGAATAAATAGATGCGGAGAAAGGCGAATGCGAAATGCAGAATTTTCTTTTTCCTTAAACGGTTATGATTTCGAAACGGCATTCATACCAATTTTTGTCACCATCTGGGCGCGGAGCGGATGGGCGATAGCGTATTTCACATCACTTTAAATTAATTCATTCAACGCAGAAAATCGGACGCAAGGTTGGAGGGCGGTGGGAGAATTGTGGGGGCAGCCAATGAGCAACGCGTCATACACGGTTGATACGTTCTTCTTTATAAGTGGATTTCTCATGGCTTATTTTACTTTCAAATATAATTTCAATAAGAAAACGGAAAATCAGCATGTCAACTTCAAGTATAAAATACACGAATTCATCACCGCGTTAAAGCATAGATTCATAAGGTAAGATAGAATAATCAATGTTACGCAAAGCAAACTTCTATATCTTCTTGAGCTCAGCTATTTAACGTTCAAAATACCTACGTTCACGTTCACTCCGAATTAAATCTATATCTTCTTTCTCTATATCTTCATTGATCAAGTAGTACTTTTTTTTATTATTTAATTGTATGTCGCAGAATCACACCGGCGTATATTATGATAATCGGTATAGGCGAAATAATTTTCGCTTGGCATAGTAAAACGTCTATATTCCACTTGACCTTCGACAGATCACATGAAACTTGCGCCAAATATTGGTGGCGGAATGTTCTGTTCATAAATAATATCTTCCCACACAAAGAAATGGTATTATTTTTTAAATATTTCAAATAAATTAACATACAATGTTTGCCACAGTTGATAAATTGTTCATAAATAGAAAAATGGTAAACAGTTATAATATGATTGCAGTGCTTAGGTTGGTCTTGGTTTATCTCATGCGACATGCAGTTCTTCGTTCTCGGAGAGTTTCTCGTCATATTATCTTCTCTGTGAGTCAATCGAATATAAAAATACTGGATGAGGTGAAACACAACTATGCGAACTCCATTTTTCGATTCTCTCGGCGACGAATGTGTATATCCCTATAATATTATCCATTTTAGATACTTTTACACCGCCGCGACGATCCTCGGCGTTATTTTCGTCAGCTGCACTGTTCTCACCGGCTACATATCCTACATTAACGGATACGAGGCAACGTGAGTTTCTGCAATATACGAAGAAATGGACTAAGTAGATCTATACTTTTAAACAATGATGAATCTCCACCTCGTATTGCATTAATTTTGTTAACTCTGGAAGACCACATATATCGTTGTACCTCTTTATCGCCACACGTCGGTCAGGAAGATCCGTTGTCTTCATTCTTACGAAATTTTGACAAAAATCAATATTTTTACGTTTAATTGTAGTGACATCGAAACACCGGGATGTAAGGAACATATCTCATTCATACAAAATATCGATACCAGAAAAATTATAAAAGTTACACGTTGTTAACGTAGTTCTGTCGCTTGGTGTTCATTTCGTATCAGTTCGAGAAAAATGAGAATAAATTGCAAATCCTTCTCGATGGTATAAAAACCTGGAAAAATTCATACGTATGCAGAAAAATGAACGAATTATTATCATAAAAAAAAAAGTTGGCTTTCCGGGAAATTTGTTAAACAATTTATTTTTTCATCAGTTTGTTAATAACAAACAAATATTTGTTAACATTTGTTTCTTTGTTTGTTAATGTCATTAACAAATTGATGAAAAAATAAATTAGTCAACAAATTTCACGGAAACCCAACTTTAAAAAAAATCTTTTAATACCTTTTATATAAGCATATTAAAGATACTAAACAGATTAATTTTACATAATATTAATTCCAAAATGTTATTAACAAATTGATGAAAAAATTAATTGGTTAACAAATTTCCCGGAAATCCAACTTTTTTTTTATGACAATGATTCATTCATTTTTCTGAATACGTATGAATTTTTTCAGATTTTTCAAATTGCTTTAAATTTTGTGTTTCTTTACACATTTTTTCCATAAAAAAAAAATTCAAAGCAATTTGAAAAATCTGAAAAAAATGCATACGTATTCAGAAAAGCGAACGAATCATTTTCATAAAAAAAAAATTAGGTTTTTTGGAAATTTGTTGACCAATTTACTTTTTTATTAATTTGTTAACATTTTGGAATTATTACTATGCAAAAGTAATCTTTTCAGTACCTTTAATATGCATGCATTTTTTCAGATTTTTATACCATCGAGAAGTATTTGCAATTTTCTCTCATTTTTCTCGAAATGAACACGAAGTGACAGAACTACCTTAAAAGATAACTAAAACGAGAAATTTTAAGCAATTCTAGAGTTTCAAATAGCTCGAAACTGCTTATGTCTGATGTTCTAAGATTACGATATTTACGAAACCAGGTTAATATTTTATATTTTATTTTGTAGTTTAGATGATCAGTTATACATGGTGGATCAACTGTACAATCCTCCATGGACAAGAATCGGTCCCTACATCGTTGGAATCGTCACAGCTTATATTCTCTTCCGGCTGAACAACAAATTAACACTGCGACGGGTAAATTGCTCAGACTCTTGATGCAATGCGATAAAACAAACGGAACGAACTGATTAATTTTATTCGATTTTTTTCAGATATACGTCGCCGCTCTTTGGTTTCTTGGCAGTGCCTGTAACTTATCGGTGCTTTTTCGTCTATGGATTATGCGGCTGTCCGTACTTACTTCCGCTTTTTATATAGCTATCTCTCGTAGTGCTTGGAGCATTAGTGTTGCTTGGATACTAATCGCTTGTTGCACCGACAACGCTGGTAAATTTTAATCGATCGTCCGGTTGCAATTGAATCACTATAATTCCATACTTATCCATCATTTATAATTCAGGTATCGTGAACAACATTCTCGCATGGAGAGGATGGGTGCCATTCAGTAAACTGTCTTACAGCGTTTTTTTAATCAATCCGCTAGTCATAACTTCCTTCTATCTTCAGAGCAATATTGCGGTGACCGTTGAGTACACAACGTTATCGGCAATGTTAATTGGATTCGTTTTTTTATCATTTTCATTCGGCTACGTATACTCCGTGATGATGGAAAGTCCGTACGTTCGTCTTGTGAAGCTATTCTGTAAGCTCCCTACGAAGTGATTATACCACATGGTAAATGAATGACAGGTGACTAAGTAAACGGCAAAAAAGTCGGCGATTTTCGGCTCATTAAAATGCACACGATATACATACTGCATTCTTGTTTGCCATTATTAGAATGTTGGGATCACGAAATAAAACTGTATAAAAAATCGAAGTGCAATGCAGAAAACCTTTTTATACAGTGGAATACGAAACTTACCTGAATATGTGGATTTATTCCTACTTTGTGTTTTTTTTTAAGATGCTACACAATACTTCGATTGGTTACGATTTTACTATTAGCTGAATTTTTCTTTTTTTTCGGATTATTATTATTATTTTTAAAAAATTTGAATTATCATTTTGTTATTTGTATTAAAAAAAAAAAGAAATTATAAAAATAAAGCTGTCGAAAAACTGCGTGCAAAGCCTTATCGTCCGGCCGTCTTCGTGGCGGTTTCTTGGAATATTCGTTGATGCTGCAAATTCCGTATGTTCTCATTATTGAACAATTAAACGAACTTACCGGTAAGTGAAGTTCTATTGTAATTGTATGTAGCGCCTCTTCTGAAAAGATCAATCTTGTAAATGTTTAAAGTCAATTATGGCAACAGAGAACTCCGTATGACTAAAAAAGATAGCAACTGTTTATTATTACAAATCTTCAATCTTACCACTATCTTGACACTCTTTGGATCTTCTGTTTCTTTCTCTGGGACTTAATCGAAACAATAACACTTACGTATCTAAGATCGCTTTCGCAAATACGCCTTTATCGGCAACAATCGATCAGTCATGAAACCTTGCAAACGTCTTCGAGTTAGACGTCCATCCCGCGGTCTTACGTATAACATCAATGCTGACCCCTTTTCGTTTTGCCATCGACGTAGACGCGTGGCGAGTACTGTACGCGGAAAATACCTCGGTGTTTAATCCACTCCGAGTTAACATTGTTTTCATCCAGCGGCTTAGCGTCTGGACTGAGATCGACTTATGTGGTTTTTTAATCGCGATAAATAGCAACTTTTCCGAACCTCGCAGTGTCTCCGTTCTCTTTAGGTACGATGCTATTGTAGCTGCCGTGCAAATATTCGAGTCTCTCTCAAAAAATGGCAAGGTTAATAAGGGTTGCCTCTTCTTGGCTCGCGACGTCTTTATCTTATCGGGGATCTTGATCTCTATAGACCCTTCGCGTCTCTCAATATTTTCGATTCTAATTAAAGCGACAGTTTGCATTCGGTGGCCCGTTACCAGCGTGAGTAAGGTGGCGAGCTTCATAGAGAGATCTTCGAGCGAAAGTTCGTCGTTTGAACCGAGCGTCGACGCATAATTTAGAACGATCTTTGGGTCCCATGTCTGATCGTATTTCGGTTCGGACGGACGTAGCTCCGACACTACTTTAAACAATCTCTTTATCCGATAATCCTGACCAATTTCTGGACCCACAACAAGCGATATCGCGGACCTCAAACAATTCAAGGAACCGTGTGACGCTCCGTTCCGGTACTCCTCCGTAAGTAATAATAATACATTCTCGATCGAGAACACAAACGGGCTTATGCCCTTTGCAATACAAAATCTCCATTATTTTTTTAACGCACTATCGTACTGCTTAATTGAAGACTCGCGCAACGACGCAATTAAAATGTCTATCGACTCTCCCGGTACCCTCTTTGCCTCGAACGCTCTCCTGACAAGATTCCTGCAACCAGGGTAATGTTCTTCCAGAAGAGGTGAGGATCGCTGTTAGGAGCAGATAATAACATCTTATTAGGCCTAAAATAAATTGGCTCCGAGATGAGCAGAGCCTGAAATAAAGAGTACCAGGGTTGCGCAGGCCATTTAGGCACAACCAGAGTACCTCTCGAGCCTTCGTCTCTAATTTTCCGCAAAACCCTGAGAATAACTATGAACGGTGGGCATGCGTAAAAGAAAAATTCTTTCCACGACACTGTGAACGCATCAACCGCCACACTATCGGGGTCACGAATCAACAAAATATACCTATTACACTTTGCGTTTACGCGATTAGCAAATAAGTCGATTTCCGGCTTCTCAAGCAAGTGTACGATGTCGTTGAACGCCGCCTTCGATAATGTATACTCCGTCTCCACTTCCAATCTCCGAGATTCAAAATCCGCTTCGCTATTCTCTTTCGAACTGATGTACGATGCGAAAAGCCAAATATTTCTCTCTTCGCATCATTCCCATATCGATCTTGCCAACTGGTTCAAAGTCTCGAAACGTACACCGCCCATTCTGTTGATATATGAAATCGTGGTGGTGTTGTCTATGCGCAGCAAAATGTCGCAATTCCTTAAATCTTTAGCGAAACATTTCAACCCGAAGAAGGCGGTCGTTAATTCTAACACGTTAATGTGAGACTCTCGTTCGCTCTCATTCCAAAACCCGTGCGATCTCTCTCCCTTGCAAACGACCCCCCATCCTGACAGCGACGCGTCCGTAAAAATTTCTCTATGAAAATTCGGCGCTCGCGTCGAGTTGGTCGCGGAAGAAATAACGTGCCTCCACCACAAGAAATCGCGCTAAAGATCCGCCTCTAGCGTCATATTTTTATCGTAACAATCGTTATTAGCTTTTAATGCCAAATACCTTGCTCTCTCGAACGCGTTTGTGTGAGCCAAACCGTACTTTATCGCCGGACAGCACGACCCGATCGTACCCAAAAATTCGGCAAATTCTCGGATCTTGCAGCTCCTTAAGGAACTAAATTTCTTTACTTCCTTGGCGACTTTCAATTCCTTGGCGTGTCAATTCGATAGACATCTCGATCGAATCGAATATGAAGACCAGGAACTTAAATCTCTTCGACGGAACCAGCTGACACTTTTTTTGATTTATTACAAATCCCAAACGTCGTAAACGAGCGCATGTAACCCGAACGTTATCCTCGCAATCTTTATACGAATTCCCGAAAAGCAACAGATTGTCCAAATAAATCACCGATAGATACCCTTGATTCCGCAACCCTGCCATCACTGGCTTTAGGATCTTAGTGAAGATGTAGGGTGCTGTCGTCAGGCCGAACGGCAAGCAAGTAAATTCATACAGCTGCCTATCAAATTGGAACCGCAAATATTTCCTGTCTGACTGCGCTATCGAGACTACGTAATACGCATCCTTCAAATCTACTGTCACCATAAAACAATTAGGACTCATCAAGGTTATAACCGTCTTTCTGTCCTGTAGTTTGAAATGATCCGCATTTATAAATTCGTTCAAACTTTTCAAATTCAAAATTAACCTGTTGCTACCATCCGCCTTCGGAATTAAGAGAATTCCCGAGATAAACTGATCGCGTTCGGCGCTGCATTGCGTAACCGCGCCCTTCTTTACTAATTGAACGACTCATAACTTCCTCGTATTCGAGTAGTCGGTATTAGTTATCGCGATGTCGTTCGGGACTTTATCTTGAAAAGGCGGAGACTTAAAAGGTAAACGGTAACCCTTTATCCATGATAAAATTAGTTTGTCGGAGGTTATTTCCTGCCACTCGCGTAAATACCTGAGTCTACCAGCTACGCCACTTACATTCCTCATCGTCGCCTCTGATGGGAATTGGTCTCGTGCTTCTGGCTGCTCTACCACGAACTCTCGGACCTCTGGTTGGCTCTTTGATTCGCCGGAAAAAAACGAGCCCTTCGTTCCTTGTTGTTGTTTCCTCCCGCCCGACGTCGATTAAAAGGATCGTTGATTGTACTGCGGTCGACGGGACGGGAACTTCTAGTTTTTTGGCGCCTTCATTCCTTGAGATTTCTGAACCGATTTAAGTTCTTTTCGCGAAGTTTCAAGCGCCTTCGCCGTCTTTAGTTTCTCGTCTAACTGTTTTCCGAATAAAAACTCGTCTGGAGTCGCGGCAGTCAGTATGTCCTTAAACGATGCGTTCAAGTTTGCCAAAATCAAACTCTTTCTTATCGTCGACTCATCATGTTGCAAATCCGACAGCAACCTTCCAATATCGCTCAATTGTTCAATAATTACCAAATTATCCTGTCCCTTGTATTTTTCCAAAATCGTTAGAACAATCTTTCCCACCACCGCGAGACAAGCCGTGATCTTCGTCTGTTTCACGAGGATTCGTTTATCGCGTTTAATGATCACCTCCTGCAACGACGCTCGAACTGCCGGATTTATTCTCGGAGGATCGATGATAACGCAATTCTTCGGCGGAGGGTACTTCTTTACCAAAGCTACTCTAGCCTTCGTTGGTAAACCGGACTTCAAGATCTACTCCTAACGAACCAACAAATCCTTCGGGATTGCTTGCGCGAGCGTGCGCTCTTCTAAGAAGCGTTCTCACATAACCTCGAGTATCTTTGGATCAAGAGGGACTTCGCTTGGATCTTGTACGGTCGTCGAGGCGGCCGGTGGGGCGGTCGCTGGGACGCCCACTGCGGCGGCCACTGGCTCTGTCGCTGACGTGGCTATTGGCGCTATTGCTAGCGTTATCGATGCCTGCTGAACCGTTGACGCAGTTTCCGCAACAACCAGTGGATTATCTGCGGCTAGCGGCACCGCCTGCTGATTATCATGGACGTTCGATAATACCGTTATATGCAGCTGTTGCCCCTCGACTTGCTGCGCAGCCTGTTGTTCTTTGCGTACACTATCTTGAGCCTGCGGCGTCGATTGTACCACAACTGGATTAGCCTGCGCCTCTCCTTGTATCTGCCCCATAGGGTGTATGACAACTTGTTGACTCTGCGACGGAACCTTCGAGGTTCCATAGATAACTTCGATCGTCTTTTCCGCCTTCCTGCATTCCCGTTCGAAGTCGCCGTCTCCAGTGCCCTCCGAGGACGATGACATCGTATGTGTGGCTCTGGAGCACTGTGAATACGTCGTCGATCGATTATGCGAATCTCTCGAGCTATGCGAGCGCTGCGACCGAGGAATCGTATCTCTTGAGCTGTGTGAGTACTTCGACGCACCCTCTGTGCCTCTTGAATAACGCGACGATGGCAAACGATCGCGGTGTCCTGGTAAACATAATCAATAAAGAGCCCTGAGAATACGTTCTTTCCTCAGACACGTGATACGGGATCGTGAACACAAATTTCGACTAATAATGCCCGGGCGGGTTCGAGCCCTCCTTCGAGTCGTTATTGTTCTCCGGTATAAGTTACCGCCTTTCCCGGGTATAACCCTCGATGTGCCTGAGCATAACTCGACTCGTGTAGGTTAGAGCCTACACGAGCGGTCAGAGGTAATTCATTTAATTATTATATATTTCTTTTCTTTTTTTTGAGTTATAACTCGTTCGCTTAGGTTAGAGCCCAAGCGAATAATCATTGCGAGAAAAAAACTTTCATCATCTTGTCGTTCCTCTCTCCAAAATGGTCGCTGGAGATGCTCGAACCCTACCTATAACAAAAGGAAAAAAGGGGGACGCGTGCCAGAAAGAAACTTACTGCGTTTACGCCTTCGGCGTTTTTTCTCTTTTCCTTCTAGAATCAATTCCTCCAAACGGCTCAATCGCTTATCGAGGCGATTCTCTTTCTCCTCGTCTTCCAAAGTCTCACTTCGGGCTCGTTTATTATTCATAATTCCTTTCTGAGTTAACCAAATTACAAAAACACATGTGAATCTTCCTGCACAAAGAACTAGAATGAAGTTCCAGGACGATACAGCCAACGGCTGAGAGGAAAAAGATTCTATTTGGGGCTTTGAACATGTGGTGACACCGGCGTGAAGTGGAGGTACTACAAGATTGATCTTGAGGAAGAGGCGCGAAATACAATGAGATTATTAACGAAGCCCGTGGACAGTATCAATGATGCAACATTGTTGGTTGTTAATTAGTTGTGGTGTCTTTGTAGAAGTTTCTGATAATATAAAAAATATCTCTCTATATATATAAAGTTACCGCCGCTGTCGCCGCCGCCGCCGTGTCAGGAATCGAGGGGAGGGCAAAAATATTCTAAGTCCCTCTAAGGGGATTTCGAAGGAGGCAGCCGCGGTGGTCGGGGGCGGAGAAAGAAGCAAAAATATTCCCCAAATGGGTCTTAACTCAAAATAGTTTACAATTGACGAGCGAGCGCGCGTAGCGCGCGAGCCCGGGGAAACGCTAGTATACATCTCTCTATATATATAAAAAGATAACGCCGCTGTCGCCGCCGCCGTGTACAAGACGGTAGTTTAGAACATATGCTAAAGTCACGGAGAGACTAATGTCACGGAGTGGCTAAAACCACGGAGAGACTAATGTCACGGAGTGGTTAAAGGCACGGAGAGACTAATGTCACGGAGTGGTTACAGTGACGGAGAGACTAATGTCACGGAGGGACTAATGTTACGGAGTGGTTAAAATCACGGAGAGACTAATGTCACGGAGTGGTTAAAATCACGGAGAGACTAATGTCACGGAGTGGTTAAAGTCACGGAGAGACTAATGTCACGGAGTGGTTAAAGTCACGGAGTGGTTACAGTACTGGAGGTCCCCCTTAGAGGGCTTAGAATATTTTCGGTCGAAGGGGGGGGGGGGGGAGAAAAATATTGTCCCCCTTAGAGGGACTTAGAATATTTTGTGTGGGAAGGGAAGGAGCGTGGGAGGGAAGGCCAAAATATTCTAAGTCCCTCTAAAGGGGTTTCGAAGGAGGCAGCTGCGGTGGTCGGCGGCGGAGAAAGAGGCAAAAATATTCCCCAAATGGGCCTTAACTCAAAATATTCTACAATTGACGAGTGAACGCGCGTGGCGCGCGAGCCCGGGGAACCACTAGTATATTAAAAGGCGCGGTAGCGCCTCGACGCCAAGTACTGAAAAAACGCTACTGAGTAACCTACGCCAATATACCGGAAGTGTATAATGCGTTCAACTTTCGATCGATATATCTTCGCAATAATACAACGAATCGAATTTTCATGGACACTTTTATAATGTAATTTTGGGTCAATCTTTCGAAAGAGCCTAGTTACCATTCAATTGGTTTAACCTATTTTGATTTCTCGAGGTCGGGAATTTCACAGGGTCCAAACGATTATAAAGTGTCCTGTCCCCTATATATATGTCTGCGTTTTCTGCCTTAGGGCAAAAAAGTAATGTGACGCGCATGCGCATACTGACATTTCGACGCTGTTACGAAATGAGCTACTTTCGTCCCGCAAAACTGACCCGAAAAGCGCCGTTTTCATGCCCGAGTTACACAATAGAAATTTCTATCATTTTTATACACGTATCAACGCTGTATAAAAATGCAAAAAAAAACAAAGTCTATTGCGAGAATCATAAAAATCAATTCGCAACTGCAGAATTACGCAATCGCGAATAACAGCCAAAATTGTGTTTTTAATTAATTACAATTTTTTAATCATTAAATTTTTTTATCAGGAATACACGGACAGTATAGTGATCGACAAGATCGAGACTAAGGCATTGGAGAACGCGATAACTGAGGGACAAACGCCATTCGCTCTTCTTAAGCCCGTCAAAGGAATTCCGGTCATCGTATTTTTTTTATATTCATTATTTTAAATAATAATTCAGTTTTTGGAGAAATATTTTTTATTTATATTTTATTTATATAATATATTTATAATATATCTTATTATATAATTTTTAGTATCCCTGTTACGTCCAGAAAAAGAATTCGGCACTGAAGTGGCTGGAGCGGGAATCGAACCCGCGTCCCTACGCTTTCCGGGCGAGTGCTCTTACCACTAAGCTACCCAGCGCCAGCGCGAATGCAATTTCTAGTCGTCAACATATACGAACGTGAGGCCCAGACGTAACAATCCCCTTTTGTTTTTTCGTTTTTAGGCACTCACTATAATAATAGGCAAAGAGTGCCTATTAAAATGACCAGCGAGGCCTCTTCACACAGCTTTCGATGGGGATTCTGCAGAGCGTATGCTCCAAAAAATGTAATTCTTCAGCATTTACTTCGGTGTACCTTCAACATCATGCGTAGTGAATTTAAAGTGACTCCAATGACTGGAAATATTTTTTTTCGCCTGCGGTTGAATAAAAATACCTTTATTACTGAATTTATCTTCTTAGACGTCCGTATCACAGTGTAACTTTGGACTGTGCGAAGCAATTTTTTTCTTCTTCGCAGGAATGATGTATCATATCATCACCATTGTGCACATACATTTTGAAGCCCCTGCGAAGCATTTGAATATTTGATTAACAAAAAAATTCAATTTTTGCTTTGACAAGTGTCCGTACGGTGCTGTAACTTTGGACTGTGCGAACCAATTTTTTTCTTCTTCGCAGGGATGATGTATCATATCATCACCATTGTGCACATACATTTTGAAGCCCCTGCGAAGCATTTGGATATTTGCTTAACAAAAAAAAATTATTTTTGCTTCGACAAGTTTCCGTACGGTGCTGTAACTTTGGACTGTGCGAAGCAATTTTTCTCTTCTTCGCAGGGATGATGTATCATATCATCACCATTGTGCACATACATTTTGAAGCCCCTGCGAAACATTTGAATATTTACTTAATAAAAAAAATTCAATTTTGCTTCGACAAGTGTTTGTGCGCTGCTGTAACTTTGGACTGTGCGAAGCAATTTTTCTCTTCTTCGCAGGGATGATGTATTATATCATCACCATTGTGCACAATCATTTTGAAACTACTGCGAAGCCTTTAATAAGTTGTTCCAAAATAAAAATTCAATTTTGTTCCGCTAAATGTCCATACGGTGCTCCAATTATGAAGTCTACGAGCCAAATTTTTTCTTTTTCGCAGCATTATTTTATTTTATCAAAAGCACTATGCACAGCAAATTTGAAGACATTCCGACGTCTCTGAACATTTTTTCCAGGCATTTTCCATTTAAAAATCGATTTTCTCCCGTCAAATGTCCGTACGGCGCTGCAATTCTTAAACCTACGAAAGAATTTTTTTCTAATTTTCAGCAATATTTTATTGCATCGAAAACACTAAGCACAGCAAATTTGAAGACATTCTGACATTTCTTAATATTTTTATTCCACAATTATTTTTAGTGAGGAATTATTTTAAAGGTTATGTTATTTTAATTGGCCAAAAAACAATTTTTTATCGTGTCAAACAATAAAATTTAGTTGCGAAAAATAAAATACGAAATATCACACATTGATTGACAAATATTAGTCCTTTTTATTTCGAAAATAATATATTTTGAACGAATATCATTCACAATATTTTACTATACGTTGTTCACATTCATAATAAAAATCAAAAATTTCGCCGGTGCACTGAAAACTTGGTTATAATTTCACAAAGAACAATCATCGAATATCCAAAATTATTGAAATTTATCAAATAAAATTGAAACCAATCGCGACAATTTTTTTTTTCATTCATTCTATTTGTCAAACTTGGAAGCCGACGATAATTTCATAGCAGACGTGATAAAGTTCGCATACGCCGCGACGTTGGTATTCTGTGGCGGGATGATTTGAATCGAAAAGAAAAATCTCATTTTTTTTTTCATTTTTTAATGTATATTACTTTAAATATTGGGAAACTGCAAGTCAATCTTTTCAAATCTCTAACAATTTTTCGCAACAAAAAAAAATTCAAATTTTACCTCGTATTTTTCGAACCATCCTTCTCTTTTTTTCAATTGTTTCAATATACCTATCTCAAAACAAAATAAAACGATAAAAAATAAAATTTCTCGAATTTCTCTCGGACAGTGACAATAACGAATTGATTCTGTCTATTATGGGGAAGAGAAAAAATGCATAAGTGTGTTATAACCGAATTCTCTTCTACATCGACAAACAAAGAGCCCTCGCAGTCGAATTCATCAAAAAATTGAATGTTTATTTTTTTAATATTGGACGCATCCAAGACACTACAACTTTTTATTTGAGCAACGTACTACTTCCTCTTCAATACACGATAAGAACCAAGACGACATCTATGTTCGTTCTCGAGATATCATTTTTTTGCTACAACGATTAATATCGAGTTAATTTCATTGAAAATCGTAACTAAAAGCAAATTTTTTGAATATTCGGCTCCAATACTTCGGCTCCTGTCCAGAGGTAATAATAAAGTGATTCTATGTATTTTAGGGAAGAAAAAACATTTAAAGAGATGCATTTAAAGGGGTCATTAGATCGAAAGGGTAAATGGTAATGGTGTTCGTGTTGGTAAATATTTTCTGTGTTTGTTTTATACTTATTTAATGTGGCCATAAGTGTTAAGCCAATAAAACGACCTTTACTAGATATGATTTGATTCGTTACATTAATTTGATCAAGTTCTACGCATTGCAATTCGTTATATTTGTCTCGTGTCTGAATTTTTGATAATTGATCGTAAAACAAAAAGGAAATATCAGTTGTGAATAATAATAATGAATTTGTATAAAAACGAAATGTTTATATTCGATGAAGGTTAAACTATGAATCAATTTACATAATTGATAAATGATTTTTCCCTATACGTTCTTCCGAGATGAAACGCGCAGCATGACGTATAAGCATATTCGACACGTAGCGCATACCGCAAAGTGTAATCATACTCGATACGGAGCGCGTAGCGCGACGTGCGTATAAGTTTAAAATGGAGCGCGTAGCGCAACGTGTATCCCTGTGAGTGCCTTAAAAAATGTCCCGAAGGGACATTTTTCGGGGGGTTTGAGGGGCGGAGCCCACCAACAAGAGCCTCTGCGCCCGCAGGGCGCTGAGGCGCTTGTTTACTCGAGTTTCGTGTGGGCTGAAACAGAAAGTAAATTAAAATATAGTAGAAAATTGTAAAAAGTATATTGTAAATTGTAAAATAAAAAAGAAATATCAATTCATTCATTTTATTAATTAGAAAATAGTAAAAAATTGTGACATAGTATAAAAATATAAAATATATAAAATTATGTGAAAAATGGTAAAAATTTATAATATAAAAAAATTAATTGTGTATCGTGGGAATAATTATTGTAAATTCGTACCTTAATATATTTATTGGCCCCGTCCGCCTCTGTCGCCTCTGCCGCCCTGTCCTCCGCGTGGCTCGCCTCCCCCTTGGCTACCTCTTCGGTGTTGTTGGGCTCGAGCTCGTGCCTGGACCCCCAATCTGCGCATTTCGCAGTTGGCGAAATATCCCAAAAATTGGGAGGCCCAACGAGCCCTCCGTTCTTCTTGGACGCGCCATCCGGCTGCCACGACCTGATTATAACAAAAAAAATGGTTACCATGAAGGGCACAACATTTTTTGAACCCGTCGATCATTAAAAATAATATTTCTTCACTGACGCACTTTGAATTCTCATCGGTTCATCAAATTTAAAAAAAATGATCAAATTTTCATGATTTGTGTCGTCGATAGAGAAATGAATCGATGAAAATTCAAAGTGCGTCAGCAAAAAAAAAATGAAACACGCAAAAATACTTACGCAATTGACGTTCTTCTACGACGTTCGGGACCGCCGCATCGTCTTCATAAATTTCTCCTTCCCGCGGGTCAGGCGCGGGATTCCCATAACAATTATTAGCCGCCGGTGGCGGTAACCCGTCCATCGGTTGCTGCCCCGCGGCATTTTCGTTGTTTTCTTCGTGATTTTGATCCATTCTGAAAAATAAAAACATATTCAATAAATATTTTATAATAAATACATACAATAAAATGCCGCAGGGCAATTAGTAATTAGTAGTAATTACTAATGATTAGTTATTACTAATTAGTAATTAGTAATTAGTAAACGTGCGACGTGTCATTCAAAATAATATTAAAAACAAAAAAAAAAATTAACCGTACTTACTTCTCTCGTGGTTGCGATAATAATGGCGGGACTTTTTCTTTTCCGTTGGTTTCTCAAGTCGACCATCAACGCCCTCTCATGGGAGAATTATTAACATTTCAAATTATTAACATTTCAAACGTTGAATCACGGGGATTGGTTAATGCATACGACTATTGCGCCCTCTATCTGCCAATTCCGTATGAAAGCGCGATTTACCGGGATACGTGGCCAACAAAAGAGCTACCGATCAGTGACTCTACAAACGAATCGCGAAAAGCCGTCGATTGTCGTTCGTGAATAGTTGGTGCGGCATTTTGGCTTTAGAAATACGTAATTTTGTGTATTCGCAGTGACAAAACGAAAAAGTAGTTCACCGCCGCGTGTTTTTCGTGTAGTGTTTTCACAGAGAACATTTTAGTGCACAATCGTCGGACGACGAAAAAATTTTCAGCGTTGCGATTTCGCTATCCGGTCGCATTTGATACCCGCGCTCTTCATTCCAACGATTTCCGTGAGTACATAATACATATTTATTTGCGTAACGGATCGAAGAAACAGTTGTAAGAACGACGGATCCTTCTGTTCCAAAAATAGACCCTATAAACGATCGTAAAATAACCACCTACGGTGGCATGGGTGACGTGTTATCTCTTTTCAAGGTTATTGCAACATCCTTTTCAAATTTTTTCGCGATTTTTTATAGTTTAATAAAGCAGTTAAAAGTAACGACCGATTCAATAATTCGGACGTATATGTACGTCCTTTATACGTTGACGGCCGGTCAAATAATTCGGACGTATATGTACGTCCTTCATACGTTCACGACCGGTCAAATAATTAGGACGACCCGTCAAATAATTCGGACGAATATGTATACCTCCATATGTGGGGGTTAAAATATATTGCGATAGACGCATTAGTGTTTTCGCTCATTTTTTAAAAGTTATTGTCGTAATTTTAAGTCCGCGCGACGCGTGAACGAGAAATACTTTATATTCATTGGCTCGCGAAAAATGCCAATCGCACAGCGACGTACATAAGACTTCGAATGGCTTACCGTTGTTGTCGAGATAATTCGTATCGAAATAAGTTGCTCGGTCGGTAAAAATTGTTTACATAATTCAGAATTGACATTTGCCAACACTCTGTCAGTAAATCTTTGTTTTCAATCGATCATGGAAGTTCCAAATCATATTGACAGGTAGAAATTTTGAAAAATGACTAATTGGCAATTTACGGAAAAACCGTCGGTAAATTTGAGTGTTTTTTTTCGTGTTGAAAAATCTGTTTTTTCACAAATGTTGATGAAAGATTCGTATTTTTCACAAATTTTGATGAAAAATTCGTATTCTTCAGAATAATTTATAACGCGATCTCGAAGTAACCGAGAGCGAGGCATCGGTGAAAAGAGAAAGTTACCGTATGTACTCATTTTTTATAAGTTATTTTCTACATTTTATTCTACGCAACGCATGAGCGCGATACACTTTATATTCATTGGCTCGCGAAAACGCCAATCGCACAGCGATGAGCATAATACTTCAAATCGCTTATCGTTGTTGTCGATAATTCGTTTCGAAATAAGTTGGGCGGTCGGCAAAGATTATTTACATTTTTCGGGATTGACATTTACCAACACTGTTAGTCAATCTTTGCTTCCAATTGATCATGGAAGTTACAATTCATATTTACGGGTAGAAATTCGGAAAAATTACTAATTTGCAATTTACTGACTCACCGTTGGTAAATTCCAGTATTTTTTTCTTTAATTTTTGTCCAAATGTAAGTAGTACAGTTACATTTTTACATTTTTTTTGCTAACACTCTGAATATTGAGAATTAAAATTGATTGCTTCTATTTTCTCGTTTTATACCGTTTGGAAGTTTCTCACGACTTTCATTTTTTTCTTTTCAGGTTTCCTTGCATGCGACGAGCGTCGTCAAGATTCCCATTAATCTTCCATTTTCTATTAACTTTTTTCTATTTTTTTCTTTCTTTTTTTCTATCTATTACGTCAGCTGCTATACGCGCTATACACACAAGGGGTGCTACAAGCGCTACAAGAGCTACTAAAAGCTACTATAAGTACTAAAAAACCGGATACCTAAGCAAAATAACCTTTCACGTCGAAAGGAGTGTACATCATACTGGTTCAGTTTGGTCCATTTACAAAAAATGTATCCCATCACACAATACTCTGAGGCAATACGTCTGGGAATCATTATCATGAGAAACAGACAAGCGCCTCAGCGCCCTGCGGACGCAGAGGCCCTTGTTGGTGGGCTCCGCCCCCCAAACCCCCCGAAAAATGTCCCGAGGGGACATTTTTTAAGGCACTCACGGGGGTACACGTCGCGCTACGCGCTCCGTACCAAGTGTGATTACACTTCGCGTTATGCGCTACGTATCGAATATGTTTATACGTCGTGCTGCGCGTTTCACCTGAACCTCCTGTGTGTTTTAAGATCGGAATATTGAAACAATTGAAAAGAAAGAAATAGAAGGGTGGTTGGAAAAATCCGAGATAAAATTTGAATTTTTTTTTTGTTTCGAAAAAATTTTAAAGAGATTTGAAAAAATTAAATTGCAGTTTCCCAATATTTAAAGTAATTTACATTAAAAATGAAAAAAAAGCTGAGATTTTTTTTTTTTTCATTCAAATCATCCCGCCACAGAATATCAACGTCGCGGCGTGTGCGAACTTCATCACGTCTGCTATGGAATTGTCGTCGGCTTCCAAAGTTTGACAGATAGAATGAACGGAAAAAAAATAAATAGTCGCGATTGTTTTCAATTTTATTTGGCAAATTGCAATAATTTTGGATATTCGATGATTCTTCTTTGTGAAATTATAACCAAGTTTTTCAGTGCACCCGTGAAATTTATGATTTTTATTACGAATGTGAATGATGTATTGTAAAATATTGTGAATGGTTTCGTTCAAAATATATTATTTTCGAAATAAAAAGGGCTAATATTTGTAAATCAATATGTGATATTTCGTGTTTTATTTTTCGCAACCAAATTTTCTTTTCTGACATGATGAAAAATTGTTTTTTGGAAAATTAAAGTAACATAACCTTTAAAATAATTCCTCACTAGAAATAATTGTAGAATAAAAATATTAAGAAATGTTAGAATGTCTTCAAATTTGCTGTGCATAGTGTTTTCGATACAATGAAATATTGCTGAAAATTAGAAAAAAATTCGTTCGTAGGTTTCAAAATTGCAGCGCCGTACGGACCTTTGACAGGAGAAAATGGATTTTTAAATGGAAAATACCTGGAAAAAATGTTCAGAGACATCGGAATGTCTTCAAATTTGCTGTGCATAGTGCTTTCGATAAAATAAAATAATGCTGCGAAAAAGAAAAAATTTGGTTCGTAGACTTCATAACTGGAGCACCGTACGGACATTTAGCGGAACAAAATTGAATTTTTATTTTGGAACAACTCATTAAAGGCTTCGCAGTAGTTTCAAAATGTTTGTGCACAATAGTCATGATGTGATAAAACACTCCTGCGAAGGAGAACAAAATTGGTTCGCACCATCCAAAGTTACACTGTGATACGGACGTCCGAGAAGATAAATTCAGTGAAAAAGCTATTTTTATTCAACCGCAGGCTAAAAAATATATTTCCAGTCATCGGAGTGACTTCAAATGGGTGGAGTCCGACTCTACACCTCCCAAGTCGACACGAAGTCAACTCTACACCAAATGTGTACACCGACTGACTGTACACGCGTAGAACTCTGCACCAAATAACTCCACACTGCAATTTTTACACTGCATATCTGTATACGCCGGCGGTCTGCTCAAAAAGTATGCACCGATCGACTCTACACGAGAGCAAGTCTTCACCGAATAACTCCACACTGAAATTCTAACACTGCATAACTGTACACGCCGACGATCTGCATAAAAAGTATGCACCGATCAACTCTACACGCGAGCAAGTCTGCACCGAATAACTCCACACTGAAAATCGTACACAACGTTACTGTGCACGTCGACGGGTTAACACATTTAGTCTGCACTGAATGACGGTACACGCGGATAGGTCTACACCAAAGAACTCCACCCTAAAAACAAAATGCTTGGTCAAAGAATATATTCTTAGCCCTAAGACCAGATATTCTTAACCCTAAGAACAGATATGCTTGTCCTAAGCATATTTATCCGTAGAGCTAAGAATATATTCTTAGACCAAGCATTTTGTTTTTAGGGTGTCTGCGCTGAAAACTCTACACATCCTACCGTTAAAAACTCTACACAAACATCTGTACACAATTATAAAAAACACGACACGGTGAAATGTCGACACCGAAAACTCGACACGCCGAAAAGTCGACACCAAAAACTCGACACGCCGAAAGGTCTACACCGGAAACTCAACACCCCCCATTGAGAATAATAATTCCGCGATTTCTGAACCGTATTCAGAATGTTCCAAAAGAATTCACCAATTTCTCACTGCGATAGGTCTTTGATGACTCGACTCGATTCAAAGTGCCGCACGGATTTTAAGGGACAAGTTTCCAATATAAAAATTTTCATCGCTGCACATTCGATTTTTTTACCTTCGCTGGCGTTTCGAAAAATCCACCAATTTCTCACTGCGATAGGTCTTCGATGGTAAAAACTCTATCGGTGAATGGATTTTCAAGTCAATTACGATTTCTCCACTGCGAATGACTAGTTGAGCAAGAAAATCATGTTTGGAAGAGCGGCGCAATGAAATTTGAACAAATAAATGCAAATATTCAATCCATTTTTGCGATTTTATTCGATTTTTCCCGATAAATTAACCGCGCATGAAAAAATTCATATCTTTGTTGTTAAACGACGTATCGACTCGATTCAAAGTGCCGCACGGATTTTAAGGGACAAGTTTCCAACATAAAAATTTTCATCGCTGCACATTCGATTTTTCTACCTTCGCTGGCGTTTCGAAAAATCCACCAATTTCTCACTGCGATAGGTCTTCGATGGTGAAAACTCTATCGGTGAATGGATTTTCAAGTCAATTACGATTTCTCCACTGCGAATGACTAGTTGAGCAAGAAAATCATGTTTGGAAGAGCGGCGCAATGAAATTTGAACAAATAAATGCAAATATTCAATCCATTTTTGCGATTTTATTCGATTTTTCCCGATAAATTAACCGCGCATGAAAAAATTCATATCTTTGTTGTTAAATGACGTATCGACTCGATTCAAAGTGCTGCACGGATTTTAAGGGACAAGTTTCCAATATAAAAATTTTCATCGCTGCACATTCGATTTTTTTACCTTCGCTGGCGTTTCGAAAAATCCACCAATTTCTCACTGCGATAGGTCTTCGATGGTGAAAACTCTATCGGTGAATGGATTTTCAAGTCAATTACGATTTCTCCACTGCGAATGACTAGTTGAGCAAGAAAATCATGTTTGGAAGAGCGGCGCAATGAAATTTGAACAAATAAATGCAAATATTCAATCCATTTTTGCGATTTTATTCGATTTTTCCCGATAAATTAACCGCGCATGAAAAAATGCATATCTTTGTTGTTAAACGACGTATCGACTCGATTCAAAGTGCCGCACGGATTTTAAGGGACAAGTTTCTAACATAAAAATTTTCATCGCTGCACATTCGATTTTTCTACCTTCGCTGGCGTTTCGAAAAATCCACCAATTTCTCACTGCGATAGGTCTTCGATGGTGAAAACTCTATCGGTGAATGGATTTTCAAGTCAATTACGATTTCTCCACTGCGAATGACTAGTTGAGCAAGAAAATCATGTTTGGAAGAGCGGCGCAATGAAATTTGAACAAATAAATGCAAATATTCAATCCATTTTTGCGATTTTATTCGATTTTTCCCGATAAATTAACCGCGCATGAAAAAATGCATATCTTTGTTGTTAAACGACGTATCGACTCGATTCAAAGTGCCGCACGGATTTTAAGGGACAAGTTTCTAACATAAAAATTTTCATCGCTGCACATTCGATTTTTCTACCTTCGCTGGCGTTTCGAAAAATCCACCAATTTCTCACTGCGATAGGTCTTCGATGGTGAAAACTCTATCGGTGAATGGATTTTCAAGTCAATTACGATTTCTCCACTGCGAATGACTAGTTGAGCAAGAAAATCATGTTTGGAAGAGCGGCGCAATGAAATTTGAACAAATAAATGCAAATATTCAATCCATTTTTGCGATTTTATTCGATTTTTCCCGATAAATTAACCGCGCATGAAAAAATTCATATCTTTGTTGTTAAACGACGTATCGACTCGATTCAAAGTGCTGCACGGATTTTAAGGGACAAGTTTCCAATATAAAAATTTTCATCGCTGCACATTCGATTTGTCTACCTTCGCTGGCGTTTCGAAAAATCCACCAATTTCTCACTGCGATAGGTCTTCGATGGTGAAAACTCTATCGGTGAATGGATTTTCAAGTCAATTACGATTTCTCCACTGCGAATGACTAGTTGAGCAAGAAAATCATGTTTGGAAGAGCGGCGCAATGAAATTTGAACAAATAAATGCAAATATTCAATCCATTTTTGCGATTTTATTCGATTTTTCCCGATAAATTAACCGCGCATGAAAAAATTCATATCTTTGTTGTTAAACGACGTATCGACTCGATTCAAAGTGCCGCACGGATTTTAAGGGACAAGTTTCCAATATAAAAATTTCCATCGCTGCACATTCAGTACGAAGTATTGTTTTCTCGACTAGAACGATACGCTGGCCGCCGTTGTTACGTGCACCTGATTGGTCACTCCCGCATTTGACGATGTGTCCGAATTGCGTCAAATACAAGAGTTTTTACTGTATTCATGTCTTCGTTGCGACGTTTATAGGGGACTTATAGATATTATACAGAACCTTCGAAACATAAATCGCATAAATAAATAATGATATTTTTTTGAGCCTAGCGTTAGTACTGCGTAGGATAGTGTGTAGAGTACGCATGTGTTTACGGTTGATGTATTACGGTATCAAACAGTAGTACTGAACAAAATCGTAGTGAAGCGTAGTAAATAACATTTTATCGATTAAGGAGCACAGGAGGAGGAGGTAAGTCATCTCAATTTTTTGATCTGGTAAAGTGAGAACAATTTTCGGATCGCTTCCATATGAATGCGGATCGATGACGATGGACGTTTGCCGCAGGATCGACGACGAGGATGCACATTGAGGGACGACGAGAGCTTGAAACCAGAGTCCACGCCAATATATATTATAATTTATATAATATATATTACGAATATTGACTGTTACCAACGCCGTTACGTTGGCTCCAATTTCTCGGACGAGTTTATCTTTCCCGAGGGGAAAGAGTTGAAAATTAAAGTTTTTTAATCGCGGAACTGCAGGCGGTCGATTAAAATCGACGGTCTGCAGTCGACTTCTGCTGTCTGTATCTTTAGATAATGCGAGTCCCGCTGTTGCGGACAGGTTCCGATTTTTTGTGATTCGCGAGTCGAGATAGACCGATTAAAGAAAAGAATAAGACAAGTAAAATACGGGTAAGGTAAAACAGTTTATTTTCGCACAAGTGATGTTTTTGCCACCCGGGACGGTGGTGTTTTTCTCACTAGGGACGGTGAATTTTCATTCCACCAGAGACGGTGGAGTTTATTTTGCTCGCGGAGCTAATCTCGAAATTATACGCGGTTCGATCCGTGATCGGCACCTTGCGCTCTCCTGAGGGCAGAGATCCCCGATGCCACCGGAGACGGTACGGGGTACGTGCTGATTCTGTGTTGGTCTCGACTTCTTATGGAAGTGTTTGGAGCCTTTCGCTTACGAGAAAATTGTGTCGCTTTAGCCACCTAGCGGTGGAGGATCGAACTATCTACACTGCACATGCGCAGTGACACCGGTACGCGTGGTGCTGAGAATCGCGAGTGCCGGCTGGAATTAATCGTAAGTGACAGACGGTAAACAATCGCGAGTGTAAAATAAATTGTCAGTGAAAAGGGGCGACAACACCGAGGGATCGCCATCGAGGGACGACGCCGCAGCTTTGACATCGAGGGACGACGCCGCAGCCTGACATCGCCGGAGGATCGACATCGTGGGACGACGCCGAAGGATTGACAAGGTAAGTATGTATCGCAATTACCCTATATATAAATTATACTTCTATTTTCATTAATTTGCTTTTTCTTTATTTTTCCGATGTTCGCGATCGAATGGGCGGACAACATGACTACTTCTTTCTCTTTTCCTTGTATTAATTTTTTTTTTCATAAGAGAAAAGCCGACAATCGAGACGAATCACGCTGCAAAGTGTGGCATACAACAATGCAATAAAATAACAACAATGTCAACGACAATACAATATAAAAAAAATATAAAACATTTCTTTTCGGTAGCGCGGCATCAATCATTGACCGCGTAAACTCGGTTGAATGTTTCGATCGGTAGCCGACATAGCGGACATCGTTTGTTTTGACTGTCGAAGATAGTCCGCACACACACCTCGCAAATACAATAATGGCCACACGGATTGATAATGTGGGTGATCGGCGCCGTCAAACACACCCGACATGTATTCGGAACTGAAAAAGTTTAAAACATCGTCAGAGCATGATAAAAAATGATGTTATATAAATGTATTCGCGAAATGTAAACATTCCCGACTGAAAGAGGTATACTACAGTAAACGAATTGTACCATCAAAAACACTTGAATTGAAAATGAATACGTCAATTATAGTCGGGAGAAGTCCACACTCAATGACGAATGAATCTCCTGAATATAATACATAAATACGAATAGTGATTGATAAGTCCAATCTTGATTGTTACTACAATACGCTTACTGTACTTCTTTTTCGTCGAGAATTGTTACATTAATTGAAATTTATCATTTTTATCATGAGTATTTAATCAGTTTCAAATTTTTAAATAATGCAAATTCAATATTCACATCGCTTCCTTACTTTAGAAAAGGCAACAATGTAAAGTGAACAATGCAGCAAGGCTTAAAATCGGCAGCGATCATTGTCTCTCCTTAATATCTCTTCCATTATTATGTCTAGTCTATCATGAATGACTTTGATACAAGTTCTTGCTTTAATCAGTCAAAAGCAGACTACGTATATGAGGAAAATATTGGATTATTTATTCGTTTATTATCACTTTCGCACTTAAGAAAAATATTCGAGTCATGTTTTTATTACACTAACCATGTATAGCCGGTTTGTTATCTCGCGTGGTTAATAATTTCATGATTTTTTAAAATTAAATTCTCCGTACTGTTACCCTGACATAGAATCTCTTTCATCAAAAGTCAAACAAATTCTTCATTTGCAAAAAACATATTAGGAACAATAATTTTCCTGATTACTTGTGATCAGTTTCGACACACAGAGAAAATCGCATCCTTGGAGCAGCAATATAACATTTCTCATAGAATTGACATGGAATTTGGTATATTTTTGTTATAAGAACGCTAAATTATACTTCGGAAATAATCCTTTGATCAATATAATCGTATCTTGAACACAATCGTCCACATCCACGTTCCGAAGAACGCGGGCAAGAGCATACAATTCTACTACACTCAAAGCATAGCAGACGCGTGCTCTCGGCTGCATTACTGCATGCGTACGACATATCCAAAAACGATTAACGGACCAAAAGAAAATAATCCGAAGTTCTCTTCTATCGCATTGTGGTAATTTGGAAAAGTCACGTTTCATATGGCCAATTAATTTATGTACTCTAAGTGGCGATATATTCATGTCTGTACTTCGATCAATAATTATTGCTGTAATGTGATGGTCCGGATCCGGACAATTCCTTTACTCGATATTGCGTAAACAATGGAGCAGTGTCTAAAATCACCCGCGATCGTTGTCTTCCCTTAATATCTCTTCCATGATTATGTCTACTCTATTATGAATAACTTTGATACAGGTTCTTGCTTTAATCAGTCAAAAGCAGACTACGTATGTGAGGAAAATATTCGATTATTTATTCGTTTATTACCACTTTCCCACTTAAGAAAAATATTCGAGTCATGTTTTTATTACACTAACCATGTATAGCCGGTTTTTTATCCCATGTGGTTAATAATTGTATGATTTTTTTATATTAAACTCTCCGTACTGTTACCCTGACATAGAATCTCTTTCAACAAAAGTCAAACAAATTCTTCATTTGCAAAAAACATACTAGGAACAATAATTTTCCTAATTACTTGTGATCAGTTTCGACACACAGAGAAAATCGCATCCTTGGAGCAGCAATATAACATTTCTCACCGAATTGACATGGAATTTGGTATATTTTTGTTATAAGAACGCTAAATTATACTTCGGAAATAATCCTTTGATCAATATAATCGTATCTTGAACACAATCGTCCACATCCACGTTCCGAAGAACGCGGGCAAGAGCATACAATTCTACTACACTCAAAGCATAGCAGACGCGTGCTCTCGGCTGCATTACTGCATGCGTACGACACATCCAAAAACGATTAACGGACCAAAAGAAAATAATCCGAAGTTTTCTTCTATCGCATTGTGGTAATTTGGAAAAGTCACGTTTCATATGGCCAATTAATTTATGTACTCTAAGTGGCGATATATTCATGTCTGTACTTCGATCAATAATTATTGCTGTAATGTGATGGTCCGGATCCGGACAATTCCTTTACTCGATATTGCGTAAACAATGGAGCAGTGTCTAAAATCACCCGCGATCGTTGTCTTCCCTTAATATCTCTTCCATTACTATCCCATTACTATACTTCCATATCTTCCGTGACTAGTCTATTATGAAATTTTATGATTTTGATATAATTTCTCGTTTTTATCAGACAAATTGCTGTACATATGCGAGGAAAATTGTCGATTATTTATTCATTTGTTGCAACTTTCCCAGTGAACAAAAAGTTCGAGTCATTTTTCGTTTGTATGCCGCTTCGCAGGCGTACCGTTGCCTTCCTTAACTTAACTTAATTAAGTTTTTTTTTCGACTTTAGTAGATTAAATGTTATATATGGAACTGTCAAAGTTTGTCAAAGAACTGTCAAAATGCAGCATGAACGACTCCATCGAACGATTCCAATTTCAGGCTCGTGCGACAGCCAATAAGAAAACGAATAAAGAGACAACAATACATATATTGACAATGCGAGTTATTTTAGCCACGGATTTTTTGAAAAGGGACTAGGAGGTTACGCTTGCGTTCTGAGCGCGGCCCGAAATCTGCTGTCAATTTTCGACCAATCACGGCACGGATAAACCGACAACAATACATATATCGAACTTTCGATAAATCGAAACTCGCATGCGATATATCGTGACGAACCAACTTTTTAGAGGTGGATTTTAAGAACGTTGCTAATGAAAACGTGATTTTTTCTTTTTCGAAAACATTGCATTTTCTATGTGGAAGCCAAATTTGGTAAAAAAAATTCGTAGAGCTTTCTCATAGAGCGAATTTCAATAAATAAGGAAGCAATGTGCAAATTGACATTGCATAATTTCTACACATTATACTAAACCTATTCCTGTTTTAACATACACTGGTAACATTACAGAAGATGCAAAGTAGATTTACCATATTTAAAACAAAAAATATGGTCACGTGGCAGATGCTACTGGCGTGTTGCAACTCGTGACTTTCTCATCCCAATTGTTGCTTGCGTGAAGTTAGTTAGTGATTGTGTTGATATGTATGTTTTTAGTGGAGGAGTTTAGTTTTCGAACACACCGATTTTTGTCCTCATAATTGTAACTCAAATTTTGTTAAAATTTTGTTGATCGCTTGCAATCTGCGTTTACCACTGAAAAGTTTGAACATCACGTTACAAACAATAGGTGGCAAGTCGAACTTTTGATCTGGTTTTCACTTCCAAACTCAGTTTTTATATGTAGAATATGCGTATCAAGTTTCATAGTTTTTACTAATGTCTGCGTAAAGTTATTGTGTTCACGTCAGAAAATTTGATACGTACGTACAGACGGACAAACATCTGAGGAAAATCCCTTTTTTTACTACTTTTAAGCAAAAAAAAACTATTCGGGTCATGAAATATGATAGATTAGGTTACAATTATGAGGACAAAAGAAAAGATTTTTTTTTTCATTTTGTCATGTTGAAAAGAGTTATTTAGTCTATAAATTTGACGTTATTTTTTCTAGCAATTACAGTACTTTCTCTTATTCCAAACTTCGTATGGGATGAAAAAGTATAAAGTTATTCCAACACCACAATGATGTAGGATTGACATTATTGAAGGATACAGCTGTACTATCCGCAGTTGTAATGTAATGATCTAATTAAATCACGCGAAGAGATATAGTAAATCTACTTTCCATCCATAGGACATGTGTAATGTTACCTTTTTGAGTTTTCTTTCGTCGGCGCTTATGGCCATGCGGTCGACGCTCCTCGCCGCCGCTTTGGGCTTGTCGCCGCTGCTGCTTCCGCCTCTTTTTTCGCTGATTTTTTTTTCTGGATCGAGACGCTGTAAATGAACGTTATGTGTTCGTAACTTAGAGCGCTCGATTAATTCTTACAAAAATATGTGAACAACAAAAAAACCGATCGCATTACCGTTCGCATTTGGTCCCGGACCTGCCCCAGCTGCCACGGCAACCACGTCTGTAGAAAGATTAAAACCGTCTGATAACTGCGGCTCCCGTAACCGTCTGGTTAAAAAACCGCTTTATTTCACGGAATTTTATATTACAGTACAACCCCCTCTTTTCTTAACTTGACGGGACCGGACCCTTTCGCTATTCTGTATTTTACCTACAGTCCGCACTCTCGGTCAGTTACTGCCACAAGGGGTATACGCGCCCCTCCACCGCAGAGCCAGCAACTGCGTGACTCGGCGCGTGCGCAGTGTACATTCCGAGATTCATTGCCCGAAATCATTGCCATGGTAACGAGTTCAAATGAGCGAGCGGTTGAGTTAAACCATGGTAAAAATAGAGAGGTTTCACTATTTATAAATAAGGTTAACTTTACCGTTATTTGCATTCGCAATATCCCCGGGCCGTCGGTCCACATCAATTTCTTGAATCTCGTCTAGAGAGATTGATGAATATGGTTAAATTATTGATTTTTTGCCTCACGCTTATCCTGAAGAAGGATTTCTCTTTAGGATAATACGGAATTCAATTTATCTACTGGCAAAATCTGTTCATACACTCTTATTATGATGGGATATAATCAGTGATAGAGGAGGCTACTAACCACTGTCGGTGGTCTCATCGGTACTGTCCACTATGACAACCGGCTCAACCGGCGCAACCGGCGGAATCGGGGCAACCGGCGGAATCGGGGCAACGAGCGGAATCGGGGCAACGAACGGAATCGGGGCAACGAACGGAATCGGGGCAACCGGCGGAATCGGCGCTATCGGCGCAACCGGTTCTTCCTCCGGTACATCCCGCTCCGCGTTCATAGGGACATCGTCTTCAGTTCAACAAAATATTACGATCAAATGAAATTCATTAATAAAGTTATCCTTCATACAAACATTATAAGAACATGTCCGTGTAAATTTTGTTGAAAAAGTAAATTAAAATTTTTGCTATTTCATACAATAGAAAAATCAAAAATTCTTTGAAATATTTACTGTATCGCGCAAACATGGAAACTCTTATACCATCTAGAACGACTGTTCTACTATTTCTATTTCATCATCAGACTATTTCGTCTGATAATCGAACCTCCTTAATCGGTCGAGATTCCATAAATAAACTTCGTACCGTTGTTAATGTCGCCTTCGAGTTCCGGAATCTCGGGATCGACGTAATACACCCTCGCAGGATTGTCAAAAACCTCGGCCATTTCGACGCTGGCGCTATTTTCGCCGCTATCCAAATCGGATTCGATTATCGGAACGACGTTTCGGCGACGTTCCACGACAATGTTGACCGGTTCATCTTCGTCGGAACTCTCCGATATAATAACCCGTTGGGGGGGCGTTCGGGGGACATTTTCACCGTCGCTACTCTCAGCTTCATGCAATAATTTTAATGGTAAAAGATTTGTAATGTCTTAAAAAGATTGACGTTATAATCAAATTCTCAACCATTGTAATAGTTTCGGCAATACCATGTAGCATTAACGGTAGACTATCGTTACGTTGTGGACCTCTACAGTGAAACCTTGATTATCCGAACCCGTCGGGACCGGGTCTAGTTTGAATAATCAAAACGCGATTCCGTTTTTATAAGACACGTCGATACGAGATCATAACACGTATATCAATAAAACATACATCACTAAAATAATAGTATTATCGGACTCGGAGTTCACGCCATGGTACATGTGATTTGCGTAATTCGATTCAAAGTGAAGAAAATAGTCGCTGCGTGGTGTCCGATTTTGCTCGTGAAACTGCTCTGGAAAGACAATGTGCGGACTAATGTTGAGAAAGGAAAAGTGCGCTTCAACACGCTTGAAGGTACGCGTACCCTTTGCCACGGTGGTCAACAATATATATTCGCGGTAACATTCGGATAACCGAGCGTTCGGTTAACAGAGAAATGGTTCGGATGATCGAGGTTCTACCGTTTTCGTAAAAGCCTCAAGTGATAATATTTGAAGTATAACTCACAATCGTCTACAATTACGCGTTGGCCTGCCGGTCTTCCACGGATAGCGCCTCTCGCGCCGCGACCACGTCCACGTCCGCGTCCGCGTCCACGTCCGCGACCGCGACCGCGACCGGGACCACCTCGATTCTGGGCCGGTTCATCTATTTTATCGAGGGAGTATGTTATGAGGGAGTTAATGTTTTATCAGGAAGTTTTTATCTGGGAATGTCATGTAAATTGACAAAAGAATGCAAAGGTGGTATGTGCAGGATACAATAGTATATTGTGTAACAAGGGCCGAAAGTTGGTGATTGCCGCGAGTGTAAGGTTTGCGGCCCCAGCGAAGCGAGGGCTGCGATCCCACGAGTTGCAATCGTCAATTCGGCCCGAGTTGCGAGCTATGCTTTTTGGAATGAGCGCAGGGAATCCAGCGCATTTCATTGCAGTTTTGCGGGACGGACAGTGAAATGTGAGGTTATCATTTTTCACCCCAAGCGACGACAGTAAGCTCCCAAGGGACGAAAGTGACACAATCGCGAACTGCACATGCGGGTACCGATCTTTTCACTACTGTCACGAAATTGACTTTCGTCCCGCAAAACTGCCATGAAATACACCGCTTTCCATGCACGAATTACAAAAAATAATATTAAAACTCGTTTATGAGAAGGTTTAAGGGAAAAAAAATTGTTCCTTATAAACTGACACACTGCGCCAGTATATTGGATAATTTTTATTTTTATTAGAATTTCATACATTTCAACAGAATTGAATTTAAAGTTTAACTCACTATCGTCGCTAACCCCGTGTCGTCCATCGAATCTTCCGGCTCTCCCGCCTCGACCTCTCTGGCCTCGACGCATCGGGCTTCGCTGACGTTCAGCTATTTCGAAAAGGTTTGACATTATTACTCAGTATTATGTAATTCTAAAGAGCGAAGAATAGCAATTGGATAAATAGGCAACAGGTTGACGGGATGGAATATACGTTTAGATTGTTAACAAAATCTACAGGTACCCTCATGCATAAATTATTTTTATGTTTTAATTGTATATAAAAGAATCCGTGTGGGTGCGGAATGACAATATTCTTAGAGAAATATTGAATTAGAAAGTCTTCCGTCCCATCAACAATTTGTTGTTATTTAGCTACTCACCATTATTATTTCCTGCGCATACGGGCCTGCCAACCCTACCGCGTTGGACAGCACGCCCCCGACGCGGACGATTGTCTTCAGATTCAGCTATTTCAACATAGTTCCGAGTGTAATTATGCATTCGATTTTTCGTACCCACTTTTAATCTTTCATGTACAACGCAACGTTCGACAAAGACCGGCACTTCGGCAATCTCAAATTTTACACTATTCATCTAGTAATTTAATTTCGTTATACTATAAATAGGGTTTTGTACGGCTCGCACGCTCCGCGCGCCCGCCACCGCCTGGCAAAACCAGTTGAACGAAAAAATCCGCTACAATAGAAACCGTTGCTATGGCAAGCTTTTTAATTGCAACAGCTGTGACATTAGCTACTCCGTGATTTTGACCGCGATGTTAGCCACTTTGGTACTTTACTTGATGACTTTAGTATATTGTCTGCCAGTTCCTGCACAACGACGGATGCCGCGGCGAGTTATTTTTATAATATGGAGAAAAAATGTAGGATAATCGCGAACTGGCTAACTTCAAACCGTAACTAACTTCAGGCCGTTGCTAACGTTATATAGCTGTTCATTTCACATTGCTACAGCAACGAATTCCACGACTACGGTTTAGTGGAGTTGATTGGGTTTATCGAACGGCCGCATGCGCGGGTAGCGCGCGAGGTCTACGGACCTCTTTACCCCGTGAGAAAAATCTTAATATTTAATCCGATTTAGGATATAATCGCCGTGACATTTTAAAATCGGTGATACTTTGCTACCATAAACATTATATGCATTTGTCTTTTTCTAATTCACAGAAGACGGTAATGCGCAATAATCTCAGTCGAAAGTGCCCGTGAAATTTTAAAAGCAGTTCGTATTGACTTCTCACTGATATTTTACCGTCAGTTTCAGACTCGTCGGTTTCTTGAGCCCGGTTCTCATCCGCCGACGATTGCGGATTCTCGTCATTTTCTTTATTTTGAAAAACAAAAAATCGTTTTCAGTTATTAGATCGTTTGTTTATATGTACAATTTAAATTTTGAAAGTTTACCGCCACTGTCTGATTGACCGTCGTCGCGTTCGGTGCTGTTCCCTCGCGAAGGTGGGGGATCTATTTGAAGGTCCACCAAATCGGCTTAAATTTAAAAAATGGCCTTCTCACATGTCTTATTATAAATATGGCACTTATTAAATCGATCGATAATATTAAATTACCAGCACTGTCTGATTCGTCTATTTAATGATTTATGTTTACAGCAGCCAACATCAGCATATGAAATTTAAAAAAAAATCCATTTATATCGTTTCATCGCTCATTATTGACAGTTATTTTGTTGGAAAAAATACACGTACCATCAGCCCGACCTCTCCTCGCATTAAGGCGAGGTCTCGGTCCCCTTCGGCGACGGACGACTTGCTCCTCTTGGGCAGGATCGTCTATAAAGACATTACGTTACTGTCGAGAGTACTGTATGAATATTTAACTATAAAACCGTTAAAGACATTCAATTAACAACCGACTTCTACAGATGCGGTCTTTTTTTATGAATTGTTTGATACGGATTGCTAATTTGATCCATATTTACCTGGGAACACATCTTGTGGATTAAGCATATGCTGAGGAACGGGTAGCTCGTGTTGCACTTCCCCATCTGAAAAAAAGATTAGTTCTTATTAAAGACGAGCAGGTTATTGTGGCTCGCGCGCTTCACGTGCTTGCATTGCGTTTTCAACCATTTTAACGAATGGTTAACGAATGGGCGAATGGACGAATGTACAATACTGCATCGTGAACATTTTCAATGTTATATATGTTAAAACTTACCAGCTCGAAGCGTTCGCGCCGCATGGTGTAAATCCAACCGCTGGTAAGGCGTGGTTGCCGCTCGCAAAAACGCTTCAATGTCGTATCTGTTAAAAATGATAAATGCATACTAAATTTCGTTTCCACCATACAGGGTGTCACAGAATATCCGTATGATGTGGGATTTTCGTCGGAGTTGATCGCCGTTTGCAGAACTAAAAAATTCGCAATACAGTTTAATTGCGAGGCGATTGAAATTCCGCCAATCAGGGAACTCCGATAGACCATGTAATTCACGCCCGGAAATATGTTCTATAGATATAGTCTGTGCATGACAAACGAAAGCGATCGACAAAAATACTCGACTCGCGGCATACTTTGAACGACTCGCGGCTTCACGCCGAACGGTCGAACACAACGTTGGTTATGTCGCGAAACAAATTCATGCGAATAGCACAAAGCTCTTTTCAATGAATTCATTTATTGATAATTATGATTTCATTGATGCACAAGTCGCACGGGTCCGACAACCAAGTACTAGGTACTAGGAACTAGGTAGGTAGGTAAGTACTTGATGCGCAGGTAAGATCCAATGAGATGCCTCATTGGAACGATAATTTTACGGTTTTTGTGATCGCTCGAAGCGGTTTGGTAATTCATTACAATCACGATCGATGTTTTGTTCGGTCTCGCTTCTTGAGATTGGTTCGAACGTCAATTTAAGTCATCAATCGTACCGGAAGTCATGAAAAGAGCAAAAGCTCAGGCGGTTTTACCGCTATTCGCTCGCTATTACAGAAGTCTTACTTCCGGTGCGAGCGAATAGAGGTAAAACCGCCAGAGGTATTGTCGTTTTCACGACTTGTGTATCATCGTCTTATCAATAGTATCGGTGGCGTATTCGGTTACGCTTCGTTCGATTGAATCGATTGCAATTTTTCTTATCGAACGCAGCGGAATATCGACTTTGAAAACGATGATCCGATAGAGATGAAACCGTCAGTGCGTATCGTCCCTTTGTTCGAGATTTGGTATCCTATCATCAACACGATCAATTATGTATTCGGTATCGCGTCTCGAGATTGATTCGAGCCTCAGTTTAAATCATCGATCGTACCGGAAGTACAATCTTGGAAAGGGCGAGCGATAGAGATGGCTCGACGGTGTGTGTAACGTTTTTACTCGCTGTTCGGTATCGTATTATTATTACGATACAATCAGAATGATAATACGATACCGGATAGCGAGTAGAAATATTAGACACACCGTCGAGTCGTCTCTATCGCTCAACCTTTCCAACATTTTGCTTCCGGTACGATCGATGATTCAAACTAACGTGCGAATCAATCTCAAGAAGCGGCACCGATAAAAACATCGATCATATTGATAATGCATTACCAAACCGCTTCGAGAGATGACGAACATCTTACCCGCACATCAAGTACTTACCTGATTCGTTGTTGGACACGTGCGACTTGTCCGATTCTTCTTATTGCTAAGAGAGGCGATAAAATAGCAAGCATACATGAAATCATATTATCAATAAATAAATTCATCGAAAACAGGTTTAGGCCATCCGCATGAATTTATTTCACGACATAACCCACATTATGTTCGACCGTTCGCCGTGAAGCCGCGAGTCGATTATTTTTGCCGATCGCTTTCGTTTGTCACGCACAGACTATATCTATAGAACATATTTTCGGGCGTGAATTACATGGTCTATCGGAGTTCCCTGATTGGCGGAATTTCAATCGCCTCGCAATTAAACTGTATTGCGAATTTTTTACTTCTGCAAACAGTGATCTACTCCGACGAAAATTCCACATCCGAAAATCCCAAATCATACGGGTATTCGGGGACACCCTGTATTTTGTACTTTTATGCACAATTTACGACACTACGTAATTATGCAGTACGACTCAAAATCACCTTCCCGTCCTCAGTAAACGCTGGTTTTCCGCCAGCCTTTCGTCGGCCCTCACCCACGCTTTATGTTGGGGCTTTTGTCCGGTTTGTCCCGTCGTTCGCCATCGGTTGAATTTCATCAACTCGTCGCCGATAGTTTCCTTCAATTTTTCTGCAGATCATACTAATGTTGATGCACTATGCTTCATATCGTATGTATAGAAACGGAATTCTATGTTAACCATAAGGGCATACCCAAAAAAACCCAAAGTCTCGGATGGACTCCTCCCATTTTTTTCGTCGAGTGGCGATTAAAAGCCTCCGCAACGTTATTTGTCCGTATCGGCGTTCCGTGAACGGACGTAACATTCGCGAGGGGTGCCCATTGCTGTCGGAGATAATGCGTAAACGCATTGAGCGATTCGTGGGGTTCCACAGCGTGCGGATCGGCAAGCGCGGTTATCACGCGACAACCCTCGGCAAACTGATCCGCAGGCAGCAGAGGAAGACCCCACGACAGATATAAAATTTCTGTCGGTGGGTCGATCATTCGCAGCGACTTCCATTTTCGGTAAACGGCCTATGTCAAATGAAGTCTATTACTAAACATTAAGTTTCACTAACCGTCGAATGGCAATCACCATATAAAACATTTGAGGAGGGAGTTTGGCTGCAATGACGTATTCATTTCTTGGTTACCAAAAAGAAATAATCGATTAATTGCAATTTCTGGTATACCTATAGCTCTCTGTGTAGCAAAATTATTGTATCAGACGATTGTGAGGATAGGAACAGGAGAAGAAAAATAAAGCACCTTCGGTTCGTACACAGCTAGTAATAATCTTTATTTTTAATGACGATAGAATAGGCGTTTGCCTCGCGACAGCAACGATATCGAACCACTGACCGATCGCGCTTATTTTCTCACACACACATACCGCTCACCCTCGCACACTTCGGACATTTCGATTGGTCTAGCGCTCGAGCGTCGGCCGAACGCTAATGACAATTCCCGAGTTTTCGGAGCAACGCGGCATGTAGGCGAACGCGCATCAAATTGCTCCAACAAAAATGATTACATTTTGCTACACAGAACAAAATTTGAATCATTCTCACAAAGATTTAGACCCATCATATCGTAACCTGTATACAGGTGACAATATGATACGGATAAAATTTTCTAATGAATTGCCATAAAGAAGAAAGCGACAGAGTTTCATTGTCTTCGCTTGTTTCTTTATGGCGATGGATTTTGTGTGCAGGTACATGATTTGAAACCCACAAAAACTTTTGCTTTCAATATCAATTGATAGACAACATGTAGCATGGCTATAGAGAGAGTGACATATTTTACCACAGATTATATAGAGACTTAAAACTCACACGACAAAAATGGAACCAACAGCCCCGGATCCGGATCCGCGGGAAATTAGTCCGAAGACTCGCAACCGCGGCCCGTTCGAAATCGGTCCATACGGTGCGCAAATTTTCCCGAAGCTGTGGACACAGCTCGAGTATATGATGCCATATGGCATCATATAGCATTTTCGTTCGCCTCTGGCACAGTACGAATACTGCCGCGTATCCCTACAACAATATTTTAGAATTGTAATGATTAAGAATGTACTGTTACGGGTGACCCGACTTTTGACCACATGACATAATATTTCATGAAAATATTCTATGTGTTTCTGATCCCTCGATGAAATACTCCCACCCAAAAAACTCCCGTTTACAAAATATTGGATACTAAAATATTTCATATGCCAAAATATGCTATTTGGAAAAATATCCCATATGCAAAAATATCCCACATGCAAACATTTTCCGTGAAAATATCTCCAACCTTCTGATCCAAAATCACTAATGTTACCTCCCGTGACTATCGGTACATACTTCTTTTCGCGATCTTGCGCTGCTCCTCGACTGAACCGAGAGACGAGTATAGCTGCATGTGTATGCACGCGGGGCGGGAGACGGAGAAAGTCAAGCTGTGAGGGAATATCTCTATACATATAAACAAGAGTCCCTGAAAAAATATGTCTGTCTTCGCACTCACAGACACTCTCACCGACGCTCATAGCACTCACAGTGACTCATAGACACTCACACACACTCACATAGACACTAACAGATACTCATATACACTCACAGACGCTCTCATAGACACTCACGGACACTCCCAGACACACACAGACGCTCACGGACACTCACTCATTTAATCTAAGTCCCTTAGACTAACACTCCATTCGACAGACTCAAACACTCGACAGACAGAAACACTCCATTCGACAGACTCAGATTACTCAGATTAGTGCCTCTGGATCCCGAAAATAAGAGCTGCCCAGGAATATTTGTCATGATTAACCGTTAACCATTCATTAAAATAGTTGAAAACGCAATGCGAGTGCGCGAAGCGCGCGAGCAACAATAGCCTGCTAGTTAATCGATGAATTGGTGGGCGAGAACTGTTTAACAAATCTCGACAGCGACTTCGCCAAGGGGGATCTATAAAGTAAGCTGTCATTAACCGATAGTTCGATAAAATCAATATCTCCAAAGGGCTTCAGTTACTTGAGCATTCCAAAGAACGTTATTTGTGATCGATTTGAGAACGTTATCTGGATCATGCAGAATGAACGTGTAGCACTAATATTATGCTATGCATCACTACGACAGAAGAATGCCGTCTCACGTACTTGAAGCGAGCCAATTTCCAAGGGCATTTGATTGCTATAGCCTTAGCGAGACCCACCCATACCTCAAAGCATCGGACTCACATATACGAGCGCGCGGTAACTTCAGAGCTAAAAGAGCCGCATCTCGAGCATCAATACCGATGGTTTCCTCCTCAACCACTATGCATTCGGCCCGCCGATTTTAGTGCTTCGAATCTCCGCCAATGGGTTCAACACCTCACGGGCAGCCCTTACAGCATAAAATTCCCGAGAGGAAAACGTTCTTTTAAAATATTGAGCTTCGCAATCAAAGACTTAAATAAGCAGCATTCACCGTTCACCTTTGCAATTGCCCAGCATTGGTATCTCCGAGATTGTTATGCTTGACATTGGAACAGGGAAAGCGGCCAATGGCAAACCTGCCATCGTCGGAAGGGACTCATTGAGTAAAGGTCAGTCCGAGGCCCAAAGAAGGCCAGCCATCCGATTCCACTCACCCGAGGTTGACAAGGACTCCAAGAAAGCCCGGGTGCCACCACAACCGACAGATTGCGGGGATACGGTAACGGCGGATAAGAGGATAGCTATAGTACTATCTGTCTGCCGCGGTACGACCCTCAGCCAGAAGGAGATCAAACTGGTTGCGCAAGCGTTACTCGGAACTTTAGACGCTATTTTTACATTGTTAACGCAGCTAGTAATACCATCGGCATACTTCCCATACGACTCCGAGGACCCGCCCCCTACAAGAAAACTCATGAAGCTGATCGACTACTGCAAGAACAAATAGCTAATCATAGTAGTGGAGTGCGGCGCTAACTTGCTCTACACCGTATGGGGTAGATTGAATATAAACGAGAGAGATACTCTTTTAGAGTATCTATCTACAACCGATCTAGGGATCCTGAACAAAGGGTCGAAGCTAACGCATATTTCCCCCGCAGACAAAAGGTAATAGACATGACGCTGGTTTCCCCCAAGGTGGGTCAAGTGACAGAAAACTGGCGGCCTTTCAGGAAGGGCTAAGAAGCAGGCTTGGGGACCAGTGTGATTGGCCGCGGATGAATCAGGCAGAGTGGGTCATCACTTACAGTGGAGCCCCTGCCTCCGAGTCAATTCGAGTCCAGTAAGTTGACTTAGAGGATGTCGGAGTGGATGAGCTTTTCCGCTTTGCAAAAAGGAAGCACATCCAATGCACACTCCTTCATGCTCGGGGCGGTGGTGGAGGGGGCGCAGCCCCCATTAGGGGTCGATAATTTTTTAGTATGAGGGGAGATATTAGCATGAGATATGTCTTGTTTTTACAGTTGCGGGATTATGGGACTGGGATATTTTTGCCCGAGATTTAATTTTCTGGACGAAAAGTCGGGTACATGACTTTCAAAGGAGCATTCAACACGATATGGACTAACAGAGATATTTAGACTGTCGCGGGAAAAAGTATAATGATTAATGAATTAGAAAATAAATGCTAACCTTATCACCCTCTCGAATAAAGACAATCCAAAGCTGGGTAGCTGGCGGATTTGACGGAACGACCTATTTGAAAGTATCAATAAAAATTGAGGATTAAGAAGACACACTGATTTCAGTAAAAAAACATTCATGTATCATAAAAAAATGCTTTTAATAGTATATTGTGCAACAAGGGGCGAAAGTTTTTAACAGGGAATATTTCCATTGCCGATCGAAGCCTCATCAAGGAAATAGTAACGATCACCGATCGCATTGCGCTACCAATCGCAAATTCTCCGAGCAATGTTTTTTCGTCGTACAAGGATAAAATTCTTCTCACGACTCCGATCGAACAAATTTCTATCTCGCTTTTCGAAGATTCCGATTATTCGATCGAACTATCGATCGACGACGTAAGAATCGGCGATTTGACGGCGATTTCGCCGGAAAACGATAGAATCGGAGACCACGGAGCGTCGTTGTTTCGTTCGCGTTGCTGTTGAGACAGTTTTAACTTCGATACTTCGCATAACCGAAGCGACAAGAGCCGCAAATTCGGAGATTAAAAATAGCGAAGCGGCGGACGATTTGTTGTTCAAAATTACCGATATCAATACAGATGTTTTGCCGAATGTCGGCGAAATCATGATGAGCGGCATCGTGGCAACGATCGAGGAATGCGGAAATTCTGCAAGTTTGGTGGACGCTTTTTTTGAACTCGGACAATCGTTGAAATCGCGCAAGGTTCACACGAACAGTCAAGACTCCGGTATAAAATAGACAACGTTGGAGCCGATGTCCAAAAGGAACGCGCCAGAGATCCGAAATGATCAGAAATGTAATTCGCTCGAACTAGACTTGCGAGAGTCGCAGAGCGCGAAAGTTAAGATGGAGGAAACGGAGTCGAAGTGCCGCGCGCTCGAGGACCAATTACGAGAAGCGCAGATTATGCGCGATAAGCTGAACGAAACGGTCAGAGCTGAGCACCGAAAAAGCTTCAAAAAACGAAAACCCCAACTTCATCGCCGAGCTGACGGAGAGTCGAGCGGAACACGAAAGATCGCTGGAAAGTGCGAAAGAAAATGCGTCAATGGCGCGAGAACCCATAGAAAGTTTGTCGCGACTGGTAAAAGAGAAGGATCAAGAAATCGCGAATTACAAAAACGCGGCTCCCGCTGGAGCGGAAAAAAACAGTTTGATGACGAAAGTGCGATCGCGACGTTGAAAGCCGAACGCGAGGAACTCGTGAGATTGGTTCAAGAAAAGCATAAAACGAGTTTGCAGGATTACGCTCAGATTCAGAGACTTGCGCAGCTTTCGAGCGAACAGTCAGTTTCCCTTCAGCGAATAACCGCCCAACGCGACGAAAAGATCACGCGATTAGCGGAGAAAGAGGCGGAGATACTATGGGCGCAAAATAAATTGCAAGTCGTGACGGAGATCTGTCGATACGGAATCGCGTCATTGTCGGTCAAGATTTAGCTATAGTTAATCAATAATCGTGTTTCGACAAAGGTGTTAAGGCGACAACAACGATAAAATATAATTGGATGCATAAACGGATATAATAACCGAATACTAATATGTGTTGTTCCACTTTTCAGGTATCGGCAAATCATCGACGGAACGCGATCGCTGTGACTCGATGAGAAATACGATTCTGCGATGCAATCGATCAGCGAAACAACTCGTCAAGTAAGAATGATTAAAAAATTCATTTAATTATATAATCGAATGGAATTATCCCTAATAGACAGAGCGCCGCGAAGCGTAGCAGATACCGCAATACTTGCGGCACGTGCGGCACGTGTCGTAATTATTGCGGTATCTGCTGCATTTTGTGCCGTTTGTCTATCAGGCGATATGTGTTTTTCTTTTTTTTTTTCAGTAATCGGCGGATAATTGATGGAACGCGATTGCTGCGGCACAACGATGGATACGATCCTGCGATACAATCGATCTACGAAAGAACTCAACAGGTAAGAAAGATTCCAAAATTCATTAATTATATACCCAGAAAAAAGATTTTTTGCGATAACAAAAATTTCGTTACCATAACTAAATTTTTGGTTACTGTAACTCAATTCTAGTTATCGCAACAAATCTTTTATCTCTGCATATAACTGAATGTGTTTTTCTCTTTTTCAGATATCGGTGAATCATCAATGGAACGCAATCGCTGCGGCACGACGAGGGATTCAATCCTGCGGCGCAATGAATCAGCCAAACAAATCGACAGGTAAGGAAGATTTCAATTCACACAATTATGTAATCGAATGGTAATATGTGTTTTTCTTGTTTTCAGGTATCGATGGATCCGTTGGCGCAGACCACGACATGCGGATGAAGACTTCCAAACAGATTCAGCGAAATGCCACGAGTCACGATATCATGCAATGAAAATAAAGAGAATTACCGATAACAGTAAATTTATGTTTTTTTAGTGTTTTATTAACAATTTTCGGAAAAAAAAAAAGAATAATTTTACATTGCGTCGATGCGATTCACGTGTCAATCGCGAATATTACTTTTTATTCGAGAAAAATATTGAGTTGACCGGAAGCGACGAATTTTTTCGGGGAAAAAAAAAGTAATATTCAAATCACCGACGCAACCACCCGTGAACCGCGCCCCGCGACTCGTTTTTCGTTAAACGATTTAAAAACTTCACTTTCACTTCCCTTCACTCACTCATTAACCTCACTCACTCATTAACTTCACTCACTTCATTCGCATTATTTTTTTTTTTGCCCGTCGTCACTTTACCGACGCACGTTGCGCACGAACACACAATTTTTAATTAAATTTTTTAATTTAACACTTCGCGCATCTCGGCCACTTAACCCTTCGCGCTCGCGACACTTCAAATAATGCGACGATACTTCGGTTTTTTCCGTTATCGTTCGTCGCGTTCTCGATGTTTTTCTTGACCCTTCTCTTTCATCGTCGAACAGGGTTCACCGTGTTCCTATTCCCCAGAAACTCTTCCAAGAGTTTCCGCGAAACGAGAACACGATTGAATACGCGCGACGCTTTTTTCGCGATGACGCCAGAGAAAAAACACACCCACGCACTATCGCCTGACGAGAAACGGAACCGGAAACACAACCGGAACGGAAAATCACTCGCGACATACGATAAAAAATTGAAAAAAATTAAATTATGAAAATCAAATAAAAAGAATAATAATAGAGAGATCGCTACATACCAGGAAGGCTGCTTCGAGGACACCGAGACCCGATGTTTTTTTTTCTTTTTGGCGCCGTTCGTGAACTCGAAGATGCGGGATTATCCGGAAAACTCTTCACACACTCTTCACACACACTTCACAAACGTTCTTCGGTAAATAACGATTATTCTGAATAATAATTCTTCTCTCGACGCGTTATATTCGTGAATGGAGATCCTTCTCTTGCCACGATATGTCACGTAATGAAAATCATGTCGATTGTCTGATGTTCGCAACCACGAGAAGGAGCGCAGTTAAAGACGATATTTTCTTATACAGAGTGTACACATTAAAAAAAAAAGGTAATAAAGAAATCACAATTTTTGAATTTCTTTTTTTAATAACTTAAAAACGCTGGATAACTCGGGTTTCAGAAAATTCAGAAAATAATAACCGAATACTAATATATGTTTTTCCATTTTTCAGGTATCAGCAGATCATCGGCGGGACGCGATCGCGGCGGTACTTTCAAACCCGACAAAATTGGGTAGTAAAATCGAATGTGCAACGACGAAAATTTTTATATTCGAAACTTGGTCCTTAAAATCCGTGCGGCACTTTGAATCGAGTCGATACGTCGTTTAACAACAAAAATATGAATTTTTTCATGTGCGATTAATCTATCGGGGAAAATCGAATAAAATCGCAAAAATGGATTGAATATTTGCATTTATTTGTTCAAATTTCATTGCGCCGCTCTTCCAAACAAGATGTTCTTGCTCAACTAGTCATTCGCAGTGGAGAAATCGTAATTGACTTGAAAATCCATTCACCGATAGAGTTTTCGCCATCGAAGACCTATCGCAGTGAGAAATTGGTGGATTTTTCGAAACGCCAGCGAAGGTAGAAAAATCGAATGTGCAGCGATGAAAATTTTTATATTGGAAACTTGTCCCTTAAAATCCGTGCGGCACTTTGAATCGAGTCGATACGTCGTTTAACAACAAAGATATGAATTTTTTCATGCGCGGTTAATTTATCGGGAAAAATCGAATAAAATCGCAAAAATGGATTGAATATTTGCATTTATTTGTTCAAATTTCATTGCGCCGCTCTTCCAAACATGATTTTCTTGCTCAACTAGTCATTCGCAGTGGAGAAATCGTAATTGACTTGAAAATCCATTCACCGATAGAGTTTTCACCATCGAAGACCTATCGCAGTGAGAAATTGGTGGATTTTTCGAAACGCCAGTGAAGGTAGAAAAATCGAATGTGCAGCGATGAAAATTTTTATATTGGAAACTTGTCCCTTAAAATCCGTGCGGCACTTTGAATCGAGTCGATACGTCGTTTAACAACAAAGATATGAATTTTTTCATGCGCGGTTAATTTATCGGGAAAAATCGAATAAAATCGCAAAAATGGATTGAATATTTGCATTTATTTGTTCAAATTTCATTGCGCCGCTCTTCCAAACATGATTTTCTTGCTCAACTAGTCATTCGCAGTGGAGAAATCGTAATTGACTTGAAAATCCATTCACCGATAGAGTTTTCACCATCGAAGACCTATCGCAGTGAGAAATTGGTGGATTTTTCGAAACGCCAGCGAAGGTAGAAAAATCGAATGTGCAGCGATGAAAATTTTTATATTGGAAACTTGTCCCTTAAAATCCGTGCGGCACTTTGAATCGAGTCGAGTCATCAAAGACCTATCGCAGTGAGAAATTGGTGAATTCTTTTGGAACATTCTGAATACGGTTCAGAAATCGCGGAATTATTATTCTCAATGGGGGGTGTTGAGTTTCCGGTGTAGACCTTTCGGCGTGTCGAGTTTTTGGTGTCGACTTTTCGGCGTGTCGAGTTTTCGGTGTCGACATTTCACCGTGTCGTGTTTTTTATAATTGTGTACAGATGTTTGTGTAGAGTTTTTAACGGTAGGATGTGTAGAGTTTTCAGCGCAGAGTTCTTTAGTGTAGACCTATCCGCGTGTACCGTCATTCAGTGCAGACTAAATGTGTTAACCCGTCGACGTGCACAGTAACGTTGTGTACGATTTTCAGTGTGGAGTTATTCGGTGCAGACTTGCTCGCGTGTAGAGTTGATCGGTGCATACTTTTTATGCAGATCGTCGGCGTGTACAGTTATGCAGTGTTAGAATTTCAGTGTGGAGTTATTCGGTGAAGACTTGCTCTCGTGTAGAGTCGATCGGTGAATACTTTTTGAGCAGACCGCCGGCGTATACAGATATGCAGTGTAAAAATTGCAGTGTGGAGTTATTTGGTGTAGAGTTCTACGCGTGTACAGTCAGTCGGTGTACACATTTGGTGTAGAGTTGACTTCGTGTCGACTTGGGAGGTGTAGAGTCGGACTCCACCCCTTCAAATTAACTGCGCATGAAGTTGGAGGTACACCGAAGTAAATTCTGAAAAACTAATTTTTTTGGAGCATACGCTGCGGGGAATCCCCATCGAAAGCTGTGTGAAGAAGCCTCGATGGTCATTTTAATAGGCACTCTTTGCCTATTGTTATAGTGAGTGCCTAAAAATGGCTCAACGATGATCATATTGATGAGTTTGGCAAGTTACTGGGTCGGGCTTCCAATTCAGAATTTATACCACAATTGCAATACTTAATTTTTCGTCCTCATCTGATAAGGCCTGTTCCACGGGGTACGAGACACATACAGTGCTTGTTCTCGTGCGACGATTTATACCCCAAAGATCTCGCTAAGGGTATCGAATGTGGTCACTACGTATGCAGCTATTACGACGGAAGCAGAATACATATTTATGATTCTCTCAATTCGAAAAGGCTGCATCAACATCATCTTCTGTTCTTGGAACGTTTGTATCCGTACGACGATTTTCATCAACGTGACTCCGTTTTGTTTCCGACAGTTGATAGACAACCAAACGGTTGCGATTGTTGTTGTTGCAGTGTATGCGATGGCGTTCGCCACGTCAATATTATTCGGACTGACACCAGAGAACGTGCGATACTATCAACCAATAATGCGTCTTGATTTGTTGAAAATGCTCCAGTCAGGAATAGTCGAACATTTTTCTGTCAATCCAATCGACCCTACAGTCATCGCTTCTCTGGCGCAAGTAAGAGAAGATTGGCGTGCAAAAGTATTGGTAGCAAATCGCGAAAAGCAGGCTGGAAACGAAAGTTCAGGCTCTCAGCCAATAATAGTTGATGAGTCTGTTAGCATCGAACGATTGCCGAAAAAAAAGGTTCCCGAGAAAGAGTTTAACGATCACGTCGAAGTTAAGCGTGTAACGTTCAGTGACTATCTCTCCAAATGCAATTTGGATACAAACAGTAATCGATCAAAGTTACCAAAAAAGAGGCTAAAGTCCATAAGAAAAGGAAATACGAAAGCGAGAAAAACTGACGAATTGGCTACTGGATCACAAACTCCACTGTTTACAAAGTCTACGAAGCCGATAATTTCTGAGAGTGTACAGCCATTGCGAGTACATTCTTCATCAGAGTACGATCAGGATGTTGCGCCTCCGATAATCGCGACAAATCTTTCCACATCCAATACAAAAGAGAAATCTTCTGAACGGGAATTGGAAAAGAGACGTCAAGCAACTGAAAGGCAAGCCCGGTGGCGGCTAAAAAAAAACAATCATTGGCTACCCAACTAACGATTTCCGACTCTCAGAAATGTCTCTCTCAAGAAAAACTCTCAAGAAAAGCTACATCTTTGTTGAGGAGCGAACCGAACAAACTTGATGTAATAGAAACTAGTGATAATAGAAGAAATCATGAAACAGAATCATTGGTAGTGAATGTTTCTTCTGATCGCGTTATAGAGACAGAATCGTTGGTAGTGAATGTTTCTTCTGATCGCGTTATAGAGACAGAGTCGTTGGTAGTGGATGTTCCTTCTGATCGTGATATAGAATCAGAATCAGTTAGTGATCAAAGTCACTTGGTAGTGAATGTTTCGTTTTACCGTGATATATATATGGAGAAGTCCGTTGGTAATGATTCAAAAGAAGACAAAACGATTGCGGAACGGATTACTGAATGGTCGAAAAACAAAAATAATATTCTCCCGTTGATAAATGCGAAAAAGGCAATTAAAAAATGGAATTGTGGTCCTCTCTGCAAGATCGATAATGTAGTCGTTTTGAATAAGTTAAAAACTTTCTGTCAAAAAATTATGAACTCTGTACCACCGGAGGTCCAAGACTTTCTATCTAGTGCCCATAATTGTTCTAATAAAGTTAATTCGAACAAACTTGGTCACTCATACGGTTGCTACGTGAACCCTAAAGAATGTTTGTCAATTTTTTTATGAGTCGAAATTTTAGCTCCTCATTTTCCGTTAATGCGGAATCTAAAGAGATCCATTTATAATTTAACTACTGTCACAAAAAAATTAGTTCATTTAGATACCGCTTTAAACAGCAATGATGTAGACACTCTGAACAAAATTGCAGATAAGGCTCAAAAAAATCTGCGGAATTTTAAACTGATGAGGGTGAAATTAATTTAAATGAAAGCGATATAAGGTCCGAATATAAGTTGGCGTTTAGAGCGTTCACGAAAAGAGCAATTGATACACCACGCATTTCGTGTATTTCCTGTGAAAAGCTTTGTATTCAGAAAAATATTCTGCCCTTTGATTTTTCAAAAGTATTCAAATATGGTGACAGTTGGAGAACTTTTAAAGAGTGCCTTAAAAGTCTTAACTTGCCATATGAAGGGGAAATCATATCTGCCGATATTGTCATAATAAATACAGCGCAGATGTTATGCCACCTACATGTATCGCTAATAAGCTTCATGTAAGATCGGTTCCGTCGACCATGAAAAGCCTCAATATTTACGAAAAAATATGAATTCAAAGAGCCAAAGCTTTTCAAGTAGTGCAAAGATTGGGTACTGTAATGAAAAAAAATGTACCACAAAGGAACAAGATTCCGAAAGTCATAGGTAGAACGTTTCATCTCCCTTTGCCAATAGAGGAAACATTAAAAAGGATTTGTCCCTCTACTGATGCAATCAATGCTCAACATGAGTTATATATACTCGTTCGTGGTATTCCGACCAAAGCTAAAGTAATATGGGAACAATTGGTTGATTTAAGAAAACTATGGCAAGTTTTACAATGGCTGCAGTCGAATAATCTATTGTATTTTGAAATAGAGTTGCCAAAATCTCATGAAAATGTACTACCTTTAAATACACGGGAGGTAGAATACCAAGAGGAGCAACCGATCTTGGATAATGTTGATTTGGACCTGTTAGGGATTATCAAATGAGTACGCAGGATTTAGTTGCAAGAAAGAAAAACAATGTAAATTTATTATTTAGTATATACAAGGTGAGAACGATTCGACGCGCGCGGAGACAGAGCGTGTGTACACGTGACGTGCCCAATCTTCACTGCTCGTCGGCGGTAACCGTCGGTACGGCGAACGCCGTAATAATACGCGTGTGTGATATAGTCCGATTGTCGTAACCCTTACAACGATTTTTTTAGTAAGCACACTGTATCATCGTTCGCGGTTAGCTCGTCGAGCCAGCGTCCGGCCGTTTTTCTCACCACGTCTTCTTGAGCAATTTTGATATTCGATCCGATCTGTTCGCCGGATACCAGTTTACTCAACACTTCACGCAGTTGTTCTGGCACCTCCATGTACACGTCCTCTTCTAGTTCGCCGTTTAGGTACGCCGCGACGACGTCCATTTGATGTATTTCCAGCCCGAGTTCAGCGGCTAGCGCGGCCATCATGCGTATCGATGTTGTTCTCACAACCGGTGAATAGGTCTCGTGAAAATCTTCTCCTGGCCGTTGAGAACAGCCCTTCGCGACGAGACGCACCTTCTTCTTCTCAGAGGCACCGTTGGTTTTTGTGCGAAACACGAATCTGCTACCGATTACTTTTCGATTTTTCGGTCGTCGGGCTATTTCCCAGGTACCGCTACGAATCTGCGCTAAATACTCATCCTCCAGAGCGACTCTCCAGGCGTCCGCGTCCTTCGTTTCCTTCGCTTGCTGCCATGTGACTGAGTCTTGGACCAACGTCAGGTTCGCGGATTCCATGAAGACCTCGTCATCTCCCTCGGAGCCTTGCTGTTCTTCGCGAGCATCCTCTTCATCTTCAGTGCTCTCGCTGTCATCGACTTCGACACTCGCCGATTGATACATTTTTCGGGGCCTTCCAACCGATCCGGAGCGTAGTATCTTCGGACGTCCCCTGCCGCGCTTCGACGGTTGAAGCAATGCTTCCCACGAAACCGGGTCTCTTCGCTTGACGGTGCTCCGTTGTTTTCCGCTTGGCCCCGCTTCGACCCTCTTAGCCAGCTTGGGAGGCGCTTGATCTTCGGTACCGGGCTTTTCTTGACCCGTAATTTCCACGGATAGCTCGCCGTCGATTTCTCCGTCGTCGAATATTTCTCGGTACTCGTGTCGGAAGCCAGGTTCACTCACGAACTTTACGTCGCGGCTCACGATTATCTTTCTCGTTTTCGGTGAGTAGACACGATAGGCTTTCGATTCCGTCGAATATCCCACGAAAATGCATTGTTCCGATCGCGAATCGAATTTACTTTTCTGCGCGTTTTTATTCAAAACGTACACCTTCGAGCCGAACACTTGCATGTGCGAGACCGCCGGTGTTTTGCCCCTCCATACTTTGAATGGTATCCGCCCCTTCAACGCTGTCGTCGGGCAGCGGTTTCGTATATAACATGCCGTGTTTATCGCCTCGGCCCAAAAAAGGGGGGGGAACTCCCGAATGACGCATCATGCATCGAACCATTTCGACTAGCGTTCTGTTTTTCCTTTCGGCTACACCGTTTTGCTGTGGTGTGTACGGTACCGTTAAGCGTCTCTGTATTCCGTGATCTCCTAAGAACTCGTCGAACTCGCGATTGCAATATTCCGTTCCATTGTCCGATTGCAGTGTTTTTATCCGCCTGCCGGTTAATTTCTCTACTGTCGCTTTGTATTGTTTGAAGACGCCTAGGATCTCTGTTTTGTTTTTCACGAAGTATATCTCACACCACGGCGATTTATCGTCGATAAACGTCACAAAGTATTTCTTGCCGGACGAGGATGGGTGTCTCATCGGACCACACACGTCTGTGTGAACGATTTCGAGTAAGTCTTGTGTGCGTTCACCGACACTCTTCGGGAACGGAGCGCGTGTTTGTTTCTCGCTGATACACACTTCGCACTCTGACAGTTTGTCGTCGCCTTTAATATTCAGCCCGTGAGCACCGTCCTTGGCCATCGCTTTCAAGTCGCGCTCATTTAAATGGCCCATTCTCTCATGCCATTTGTCTATCTCGCTCTTGTTTTTGTTTTCGACAATATTCGCGGACTCTTTGCTCTTTCTCACATAGTATAGGTTTCCTATTCGGTCTGCGCGGACTATCACATTTTCGTGTTTGTCAACAGCGATCGCATCTTTCTCTCGGAATCGCACCTCAAGGCCGCGGTCAGTCATTTTCGACACCGATAATAGATTCGTTTGAAGGTCCGAGACGTAGAATACTTTCCCGATAGTTAAGACTTTTTCGCGGTCACCCGTGTCTATCGGTAGATGCACGCTTCCGGTTCCGGTAATTTTCGTACTCTCGCTATTGGCCAAACTCAGATCGATATCCATTCCCGTAAACTTCTCTATCACATTTATTTTGTTACACATATGACTGGTGGACCCGCTGTCTAAACACCGTTCACCATCATCCCCGCGACTGTACATTACCTCTTCGATAGTGTTCAATAGCGCTACGTCTTCCTCGCACTCGCTCGCGTGCTCTCGGACTCGCTGTCTTTGCCTTCGATTTGTCGCGCACTTTGTTTTGACTTCGTCGGGAGTTTCGCGCGGCAATACCGCGCAATGTGACCATGTCCACCGCAACGAAAACTCGGTTTTGCCTCTTTGTCCGTTGGATTTCTCAGCCTTCTCACCTCGGAACGGACGCCTGCTGTTTTTCGCATACATAGCGCCTTGAATCTGGTTGGGCTCTCTCGCCTTTCGCGCCTCATACTCTTCAATAATCTTGACTTTTAGTACCTCTGGAGCGGGCAAATCATCACGCGACTCGACGGCGATGCGAAACGTATCGTACGAATCAGGCAGACTGTATAGCAGCAAAATTGACAGTAACTCATCGATTACTACTAAACCAATCTCGCTAAGCTTTTTCACGGCGTCGAAGAATTCTGCGATGTGTTTCCTCAAATCGTCGACCTCTTGCATGCGTGTCAACACGATGCCGATCCTTAACAGCGATGTCTTCCGCGCCAGACCGCTGGATTGGTACATTGACTCGAGTTTCTGCCATATTGCTTTCGACGTTTCCATCCCGTCCACAGCTCTCACCTCGGACGCACTAATCGCTAACACGATGTCTGCCTGAGCTTTCCTATCATTCCGATGCCAATTCGCAATCAGTTCGTCGCCGTTTGACGGTTTCACTTCATCACCACTGACGTAGCCCCACAAATCGTTTTTTATCAGTATCGCTGTCATATGGATTTTCCACGTATCATAGTTCTCTGCGGTTAGTGGGTCAATCCTTATCGTTGCACTCGACATTTTTTTTTTTTTTTTAACAGCGTCTGTTCACTCTCGCGGCTCCAAGGAAAGCCCTTTGACAGACCTCTCGCGACGGTCTTCCCGCCGATCTAATTATCACGCGGTCGATCTATCGTCACCACTCTTTTTACCCGAATTTCTACAATTGCCAACATGCGACTCCTGGGCCCATAACCTGTTAGGGATTATCAAATGAGTACGCAGGATTTAGTTGCAAGAAAGAAAAACAATGTAAATTTATTATTTAGTATATACAAGGTGAGAACGATTCGACGCGCGCGGAGACAGAGCGTGTGTACGCGTGACGTGCCCAATCTTCACTGCTCGTCGGCGGTAACCGTCGGTACGTCGAACGCCGTAATAATACGCGTGTGTGATATAGTCCGCTTAGCGCTTTGATACCGAGGATTGCTCGGACGCGGGCAATATTCGACAGGACCCTACTAATGTTTCATGCGATCTGTCTGATAAGAAAGCTATCGGTAAGGCGAATGAGAAAAAAGCTGCCCTAGTGATGCAAATGCCACAATCAGATGGATATTACGAGAGATTTACCATTTATCCCATTCATGAGAAAAAAAATTATAAAACTGCAACAGATCTTTACCAGATGCTTAAGGTGTATGATCGTCCTTTGCATTATAATGACATGCAATTAGATTTGATGTGTTTTCCAGATTTATATCCATACGGGGAGAACGGTCAACATGAACCTAGGGAAGTACGTCTTACTGATTTCGAATTTATTAAATCGAGACTAATGTCGAAACATCCACAGTTCCGTTTACACGACCAATATCTGTTTTATCTCTTGTTTGATAACAACATGCGACAAATCAATGCTGGGATTTATCACAAGTTAAATATTACGAACCCTCGTTCAAAATATATGGCTGGTAGCTATTTAGATGAAATGAAGAAGGGATTACTCGAATCAAATTTGAATACAATATTTTCGAGATTGAGAAATACTCAGCAATTCTGGGTCATACCTAGAAGTAATTTATCGTGCATGATTCGAAATTATGGACCTGCTACATGGTTTCTAACATTCAGTCCTAGTGAATGGCTTTGGACAGATCTCTTAGAATATCTTTTACATGTTAACAACATACCCAGAGACCAAAATATTAATCCGATGCAGCTCATTGTCTCCGATCCCGTGTCAACGTCGCGATTTATAGATATCAAATTTAAAGCAATGTTGGATTTCATAAGCTCTCCAGATAATCCAATTGGCCATTATTTTTGGCGTCGAGAATACCAAACGAGGGGTGCACAACACTTTCATCTTTTAATTTGGATCAAGGATGCTCCCATTATCGGTAAGTCGACAGAAGCGGAAATCGCAGCATTCATATTAAAATATGTTACATGTAGAATGCCCGATCGTAACGTTTCGCCCGATTTATACCGACGGGTCAATGATTATCAGTGGCATAGTCACGGATCATACTGTCTAAAATCTAGAAAGACGAAAAATGGTTTCACTCGTCGTTGCAAATTCGGACATCCACGTCCATTGACAGAAACCTTAAAGCTTCGCGACGTTTCGGTTGCTGTTGCCGGAAGGAAAAAATTAAAAACAAAAAGTAGACTGTATGATTTGCCGCGTGGTTCAAGTGAGACAAATGTCAACGATTATAATCAAGCCATACTTTGTGTTTGGGATGGTAATATGGACATACAATTTGTTGGTGAAGAATCGACTCTATTATCGTGGTATGTTACCAAATATATTTCTAAGTCGGAAAAATGTAACATTCCTGATCCTTTCGAAATCTTGAATTCGACCAAGAGTGTTGCGAGTAGCCTTTGGAACCTTGCAATGCGCATGTTGAATAATCGGGAATGTGGAGCACTGGAAGCTGCTGACAGTCTTCTCGGAATTCAATTATATGGTACGGATCGGAAAACTACAATAAAATGGGTAGATGTCAACATTATTCGAGGTAGAAAACTAATGTCCCGTAAGGAAATTGAAGCTCTCCCATCGGAATCTACGGATATCTTTTTTTCATCTCTTGTTGATACGTATTATCCAAATAGGCCAAAACAATTAGAATCCATCAATCTGTATGATTTTACTAAATGGTACGAAGTTACAAACACGTTGCCGAAAACCATTGATGAAGTCTATAAAATCGGTGAATCAAAATACTTAACGAGACGCTCGCGTGGTTGTCTTGTTAATCACCGGATGTACATTGTGAAAATCCAACCAGAATTATACTTTTACTCGATATTGTTATTATTTCAACCGTGGAGAGAAATTGGCGAACTGAAAGGTACAAGTTATACGTATGCCGAAGCATTTCTATCCTTGGGATCACAGCTTGTAGAAGCTTTGCGTGATCACGAAAAAATGATTGGCCTTCAACGAGCTATAGATTTTGTTACAGAAGAGGTGCAGAAACATTTGCAAAGCCCTGAAAAAGCTAATGACCTTTGTGCTAATCAAGATTTAGAATGCGTTCCCGATGAGGTAGATCATGCTATGAAGGACTTTCAACATGTCGGAGATAAGCTTGATGTAACAAATCTTTCACAGATGATTGCCGAATTGAACGCAGATCAGAAACTGATCTTTAATATAGTTATCAATGCTTTGTCGTCTGATGACAAAATATTGAGGTACTACATAAGCGGGGAGGGAGGTACAGGAAAGAGTTTTTTGATAAAAACACTGAGGATGTGGACGAAAAAAGTTATTGGTAAAGATACCGCAGTAGCTGCTCCGTCTGGGATTGCAGCATTCACTGTCGACGGTATTACGATACATCGCCTCTTCCAATTGCCAGTTGAACATGGACGGACAGCCAAATATCGACAACTCTCTGATAGCGTTCTAAAATTATTACGTGATCAACTTAGAAACGTCACATTAATAATTATAGATGAAGTTTCCATGATATCCAATGTCACGATGATGTATATTCATTTGCGATTAACTGAAATATTTAATACTGAAGATTCTGAAGATGGTTGGTTCGGTCAAAAACATATCATTCTATTTGGAGATCTTTTACAACTTCCTCCTGTCCATGAAGAACCGCTTTTTGTAACATTATCGAAACAAAAGATTGATGAATGTATTGGAGCAATGGGTTCCGTTGATTTATGGTCAAATTTATTTAGATATGACGAGCTTAGAATTAACATGCGACAGAAGAACGACCATGACTACAAAGATATTTTATCTCGCATTCGAATAGGAGTGGTGCTTGATTCAGATACCAAAGTTTTAGAGTCAAGAATATTGCAGTTCAATACAAAAACGCCAGAGGACCGATTAAATGAAATATGCGATTACTTATCCAAATTATCACCCGATACAGTTTGTTCACTTCCCACCTGTGCTCTTTGTGATTCTATAAACACAGCAATGTTAACGCGAATTGAATCTCCTGAAATACAACTAATCGCACGTGATACTATAGAGTGTACATCATATATGAAAAAAAAAGTGGAGAAAATGATATGTAGCGATGGCGAAAGTAACTCGCGAACATCCGGGTTATCAAGAGTTATTACTGTGAAGGTAGGATCGCAGATAATGATTAGACGAAATATTGACGTAACACTGGGACTCGTTAATGGTACGATCGCTACAGTTGTTTCAGCGCGACGAGCTGTCGATACTAATGATGTTGACTCACTTAGCATTTTACTACCGTCCGGAGTCGAACATACGTTAGAACGCATTAATGTTACATTTGAAGTAATGGATCAAGCGATCGTTATACGAAATCAGTTTCCCATATGCTTAAGTTACGGCATGACTATCCATAAGAGTCAAGGTTTGAGTTTGCAAAATGCCCTCATTGATGCAGGCAACTCCATATTTAGTTGCGGGCAAATTTATGTCGCATTATCGCGTGTTACAAAATTAGACGGATTACACCTTATCAATTATGATCCAGGATCTATCAAAGTCAATGAATTGGCAATAGTAGAATACAATAGGTTGCGAAAGAAATACAGACCCGATCTTGACAGTTTTAGTGTTGCTCAACCGCGTGGTAGAAAGAGATTTGACACTGTCTGGTTAATGCGAGCTTGCATTTTGGCTTGCCAACAAAATGTAGATGAAAATCTTCGTGAGAGTGTGCAATCCAATGTGAGAGGTCTGGATAATCAGGACAGTGTTTCGTGCTACGCTATATCTGCTATTCAATGTATCATACATTGTTCTACCATTAGAGAAGCAATTTTGTGTCAGTGTGAAAAGACTGCAGCTATCAGGTTGTTTATCGTAGCCTATATGTCTCAAAATAAGGATACTTCTCTCGATGTATTAAAATTGCGTGATTTTCTCGGTGGAACATTTACCGAAGTGATTCAACAAGATGCAGGTCAGTTTATTAATGCTCTTTGCGAGCAATTGTGTGTTATTCGAAACATGGTAAATCGTCAGATAAGTACAGTGACAATGTGTCGCTCCTGTGGCACTGAAACGATTTATCCCGGAAATCCAAATAACATTTTATTACTGTCAGTACCAACGGAACAACGTAAATTGTTTTCTTTGCAAGAAATTATTGATGACAATATTGTTAACTGGAAGAGCATGCTTCAACGAACGAAGATTGCATTGACACAACGAATTTTGATCATTCAATTGTTACTATTCGACGTAATAGACGGTAAAATTAAGAAAAAGACATTCAATATTAAAGCCGTACCGTCATAACAATACGGATCAACGAGCACAGTTATAAAGTGAAAAGTGGTATTTTTCACCATGGTACACGCGTAGAAAACGGGCATTACACAAGTATGCTGAGAGCTACGGGCGTTGTCTGGATACATACTGATGATTGAAAAATTGAAAAACGCCGTTGGCCCAGAAATAGTAAAGATGTATATATATTATTCTTAGAACAAATTTAATATAACAAAAATTATACATTACCTTTTTGCAGCTAAATTACTATTATAAAGTGTGATGATATATTGTTGTTTTAAATAAAGCAAAAATTTTTGTAATTTTTGTAAAATGTTTTTAATTTCACTTCGAAATTGATTCAACGACGCATTGACAATACAAAAAAAAATATTTTTCGACAAACTTGAAATCGAGCGACATATTGCTGGGCACATTAAGTAAATAGATGAATAATAATTATTACTAAATACGGAATTTTAACGAGTTCATTTACATTATTCGTCCGCTCAAACGGCGACACTCTCGAAAAGCGACATCTTCGTTTAAACGGGTGGAGCTTCTTGTGTCTTTAAGAATATTTTTGTAGGGCAACGCCAAAATACGCACGTCAAGAGTTTCAAAATAAAACAAAAAATATCTTTAACAAAAATATTAGTTAGATTTTCAAAAAGAAGTGAAATTTCCCAAAAATTAAAAAAAAAAAAAAGGTACGCCAAGTACTGAAAATTGTTTGCAAAAAAAAAACATATAAAAGCCAAGCCAGTCTGCGTACAAAAACTTGGCGTGCCAGTTTTTTTTTACAACAACTATCGTACATGCTTCATTGATTGAAATAATCGCAGGAACAAGGAGACGTTTAGTCTCGGCATCTTCAACATGCGTATGCGCACGTGCGGGAGCAAGCGGTACTTCTTTCCGTTTGCTTGATACTTTTATCAATGGACGACACAATTCGTCATTTTCCATACCATCAACTGTTTTTCTAGATAGCCAATAGTCAGTGGTTATAATATAGCAGCTTTAGACACTGTTCGATTTTAGTAATTAATGGTGGGTACCACAGTTATAATATGCAAGTTTTAAATCCATTTATCGATCGAATATAGCCTTCGAAATCTGCTATAAACACCGGTATAATTTGCATTATTTTAACTTATACAATTTAAAACTTTCGGAACATATTTATCAGTATTGGGTGCATGGGAATGTTGCAAAAATGTGACATTGAGTAGCAGCTGCTTATAATGCAAATTAATGTCTGAAGGCATTATTTTTTTCTGTCCATTGGTTATCTTACTGCAATGGGGTATAGTCAGTCGGTAACAAATGCTTTCGTCATTTTCTCATAAATTTGACGGCCTGACGACCAAAAGTAAATTAGGTTTTTGCAGTCACTTGATAGACGATTGATTACCATTGGAACATTTCGTGACAATAAGCACGGTCTGCCCTTAGTGACCACGTACGACACCTATTATAAAAAAAACTGGCACGCCAAGTTTTTGTACGCAGACTGGCTTGGCTTTTATATGTTTTTTTTTTTGGAAACAATTTTCAGTACTTGGCGTACCTTTTTTTTTTTTTATTTTTGGGAATATATATACTAGCAGTTCCCCGGGATCGCGCGCTACGCGCTATTACAAAGATACTCTCCTCGAATGGATGTGTGACGCGAGCAAGATGTTCTGCGACGTCATGCACCAATTGACAAAGACGAGAAAGTTTCACGTCTATCAGCACGTGGACGAGAAACGCAAGTCTATTCTACAAGAGATAAAGACAGACGATTTTCTTTTTGGCGAGAACCTGGCGAAACGTATCAAGGTGGTTTCGGCGAGCGAGAAAGCCGGGTTATCACTAAAAACACCGGCAGAAAGGAAGTTTACTTCCAGACCTCGGCAGTTAAACTGGAAAAGCTCGTCGGCAACGCGAGACGGTCATTCGCAGACGAGCTACAACGTGAGACCGTTCCAAAGATCTGCTCCCTCCCACAGAGGAAATCATGTACCACTTTAAGCGTTTGAGACGTAGAATCGCCAAAACCAATCGAACAACACCAACAGCAAATAGAGGTGAATAGTATTGCGGGTCGTTTACGTTTTTTTCCGCAGGCTTGGTCGCGGATCACGTCAGATGTTTTTGTACTCGCAACAATCTTAATCTACAAAATTCCGATTGCGTCTATCCCATTTCAAACGGTAGAGCCTCAGGAATTTTTGTCGCGGAATGGAAGTGATTCGGAGATGCGAAGCGAGATCGAACGGGTTTTAGCACTTGGCGCGTTAGTAGAATGCAAAGAAATTCAGGGCCAATTTCTTTCGAGTATATTTCTTGTCCCGAAGAGTAATGGGAAAATGAGATTAATCCTGAATCTTAAAAAGTTAAATTCTTTTATCAAAACCGAGCATTTAAAGATGGACGATATTACAACCGCACTCAAACTGTTGTCGAAAGGGGATTATATGACCAATCTGGACTTGCAGGACGCGTATTTCACGATGCCGATTCACGTAGAATTTCGAAATTCCCTCAGATTTCGCTGGAAAAGACAACTTTACGAATTCGTATGCATGCCTTTTGGTCTAAGTACGGCTCCCTGGACGTTTACCAAGATTTTGAAACCAGTCGTTGCGTCCCTCAGGAATCTTGGGTGGACTTCGGTTGTGTATTTGGACGATTGGCTGCTGTTAGCAGATTCTCCGGATAATTGTAGAGAAAACGTAGCCGTGACGGTAGATTTTTTAGAGTCGCTAGGCTTTATTGTGAATCATAAAAAGAGCAACCTCGTGCCACCTCGCATTTGTGAATTTTTGGGTTTCATCTTAGATTCGTCCTCGATGACATTAGAACTTACGGGAAAAAAGAAAAAGAATATTTTAGAGTTGATCTCGAAGTTGAAGGAAAAAGAGATCCGCACGATTAGAGATTCTTCACGTTTTGTCGGCAAAATCACGGCTGCTTGTCCGGCTGTTGGCTACGGATTGTTCCATTCAAAGCCATTTGAACGCGAAAAATTTTTGACGTTACAAAAATCGAAAGGTAACTACGATGCTAATATGCAGGTTGACCCTTCGCTATGTAAAGAGTTCGAATGGTGGCAAGAAAAGATCAGACTTTCTAAGAACCCAATTCGGCGATCGGTCTACGGCATGAAGATTTTTTCGGACGCGTCTCGTTCGGGATGGGGTGCGTCATGCGAAGGTAAGGTTGCGTTTGGTGAATGGTCTCTTGAGGAACAGTTGCTTCACATAAATTGCCTCGAACTATTGGCAGCGTTTAACGGTTTGAAATTTTTTGCGAGGGAACTGATGCGTTGCGAGATTCTATTAAGGATAAACAATTCGACATCAACCGCGTATATAAATAAGATGGGAGGAACGGCATACGCGAGTTTGAACAGCGTGGCCTACGAGTTATGGTCCTGGTGCGAAGAACGAGAAGTTTGGCCTTTCGCAACATATATTCCGTCGAGAGAAAATACGGAAGCCGACATGGCGTCGAGGGTCGTCAATATTGACACGGAATAGACCTTGGAGCCGTGGGCGTTCGATCAGATTTTACAAAGATTTGGCAGAATGGAAATAGATTTGTTTGCGACAAGAGAAAATTCGAAATGCGACTTGTTTTGTTCCTGGCATAGAGACTCGGAAGCTTTTTGAATTGACGCCTTCACACTCGAATGGGACTCGTTGAATTTCTTTGCCTTTCCACCCTTTTCGTTAATCTTAAAAACATTAAGAAAAATCCAGGTCGACCAAGCTTGTGGGGTTCTGGTGGTCCCGAACTGGCGTGCCCAGGCTTGGTACCCCTTGTGGTTATCTTTGCTATAGTCTGACCCGATAATTTTTCAACCAGCAAATGATTTATTGACTGTTGCCGACAGCAGAGCGCAGCATCCGTTGGCTGGCAAGCTGAGTCTGATGGCAGCCAGATTGTTCGGCAGGCGTACAAGAGACGCGGAATGAGCGAGGATGCGATAGAGATTCTCTTGTCTTCGGTGACAAGCGGAACGATGCGACAGTATGATCGGCCAATCACGGACTGGGCATCCTTTTGCCGGAAGAAGGAATGTGATGTTTTCGAGCCGAAGGAAAATATGGTTCTAGACTGGTTAGAAATGGTGAGAAATTTAAGCTCGGTGCGTCCTATGGGACCCTTAACACTTATAGATCAGCGCTTTCGTTGATTTGCGGAGATTATGTAGGGAGAAGCCCGATAATCGCACGATTTTTGAGGGACGTATTCAAAAAGAAGCCGAAGTACGATCGGGTGTACAATCTTGATCCAGTCATAGAAAAGATCGGAGGAATGTTTCCCCTCGAGAGTTTGAACCTGCAGCAATTGACGATTAAGCTGGCGGTACTACTTGCTCTAGTCACTGCTCACCGTAAGCAGACGATTATCGCGATAAAAAGAAGCATCCGAATGATCGCCGATGGTTCTTACGAAATCGAAATTCCGGATCGCGTAAAAACTTCGAGACCGGGAGCGTATCAACCTCTCTTACTAGTTCCCAGGTTTGAAGAGAAACCACATTTGTGTGTATCGTCGACCCTAGAGCAGTATTTATCGGTTACTTCACCGCTAGTGAAAGATATTGATAGTCATTTCATTACAACGAGGAAATCTTATCGTACGGCATCCAAAGATAGTTTAAGTAGATGGATACGATCGTTCCTAGTGCAATGCGGTGTAGGAGACGTATTTTTCCCACACAGTATTAGGCACGCAGCTACTTCGTCGGCATTAGCCAAAGGAGTTGAAATCGGTATTATTAAACGGTTGGCAGATTGGTCGGAAACGTCAAGAGTATTCGAAACATTCTATAATAGACCCATTGTTAGGGATAACAGAGAGTTTGCTAAGAGAGTTTTATCGTAGATATAAGAGACTATGCATTATAATATTGTTAACGGAGTTGAAAACTGTTTGTATTGAGAATAAAAGTTACATGTACTTTCTAATAAAAATCAAATTTGTGTTGGATTTTTAATAGCTCTGAACATCCTACCTAGTGATCTTGAGTAGTATTCCGGTTGTCGCGAGAGATAGTACCGAGTTTGAGTGGGATTCTCGATGTTTCAGTCATGGGGATTTTGGGGATAGACACATTCACACCACCCCCTGGGTGAGTTAAGGGACGTTACGTTTAAAGACCGATTGCGAGTACGTACGGACGGCCGTTGGTACCTGGGTTCGCATTCACCCAATTGCCACATATCGCCAGATCGCAAGTTATCGATTGTTATCGTTTAGTTGCCGTACGATTAAGTTGAACCCCTATCCCCGAAAAGTACGTATCCGCGATAGTCCCACGCATAACAATTAGCCACCATCCATCAATTCATTGGCTCCATCTCTCCACCGAACAACGTTATCGTTTCTAATTTTAAATTGTAGTATTAGTTTCCTTTTCGAGTTGCGTTAGCGGGTGCCTTAATCTCGTTGCGACGATCCTGGCTACGAGTGATTGACATAATCAGCAGGGGTGCGTTCCAAATGACGAGTTATTTTGTCGGTAAATGCTCATGCGCAATGATTTCGGCCGAGATGTACGGTGAAGTTTGAGAATTATAATAAAAGTGGAAGATTGGGCAAACAATTTCTTTACTTCTATTGATTTCAAAATACAGCGCAGCCCCTCTTGTCTTAACTCGACGGGACCGGAGAGCTTCACTACTCTGTATTTCCCCTGCAGTCCCCACTCCCGGTCAATTGCTGCCGGTAGGGGTAACGAGGGGTATACGCCGGGTATACGAGTGGCCCGCGCAGCGGTCGTAGTGGGGCGAGCGGACTCAGGGAAAATACAGGCAACCGAAATCGTTGCCATGGTAACGGGTTAAGGCAAGCGAGCAGTTGAGTCAAGTGAAGTTAAGACAACAGGGGCTCCACTGTATGAGAATTTCGATTTCTCACAGATTATCCTATTTGTAAAGTATTTGAATATTATCCCCACCTCGCCAGCGGGCAACAACTTTGCGCCGTACCTTGGGAGTAGGGCGAACAGTTGTCGTCCGATGATGAGACAGGGATAATATTTGAATTCTTGGCAAATAGGCAGAGCCATAAGAAATCGAAATATTCATACTTTAGAATCTGTAAAAATAAACAAATTGTTTTCTCAAGCTTCCACTTTTTTTATACTTTTTAAACTTCACCGAAAATCTCCGCAGAAACCATTGCGCATGCGCGTTGAACGACAAGACATCTCGTCATTCAGAACGCACTCCAGAGGTGGAAGAAATTCGCGTTCTCGGCTACGTGTGCGTTCGAGGCGCTCCCAGTTAGTCCCCTCTCTGAGTAGTCCACGCTCCCTCTCTGAGTTTGGCTTCTGACCCAGGTGTTCGCGCTATGCTACCTCCCCGGTGTTACCGTAGGCTCTCGAATCATCTGTTACCTTATCTTCGACAGCTATCGTTTTACCGAGATTTCGCTGTGATTACCGATATTTGGTTCTCGCTAGCGCTACCGCTTTTCTTCTCCCGTTCGCGACACTGATTGGTTCCTAGTTCTCGTCAAGTTATCGATCCTGGCGAGTTATGGATTAATTATTATTTCCTTGTATTTTATTTGTTTCATCTAAGTCCCCGCTGAGGTGAGTTTTGTACGCTATGGGTTCCAGGTGAAGCCACGACACGGCTCTCGACTATTTTTGGTGTTCTCGGATACTCTGTCGTTCTCAATTATCGAAACTACCGCGTTACCGTATTACCGGAGTTCTCGCGTATCGTTTGGGTGCCTCCATCGTTACTGAGTTATTTCTCGCTCTCGATACAGTCGTCTTGGATATCGTGATTTTTCCATTTCGGTCTGTCGCTCTCGGATATCGTTGAAATGCTCAGTTAATTATTGAAGTGTCCAAATATTAAATCCTGATTGAATAAATACATCCATGATTGCCTGAACCATGCGCGCGAGTCGAGTTAATTATTTCTTTGATCGATTTCGTTTCTATGTATCGACTGCTCGTGAGTTAGGTTGTCGTCCATGCCCTCTCTCCACAACCCGCACACTGAACGAGTCGGGGATACCGCTACCAGTCCCCGCTGTTCTCATTGCCGCCATCGTCTTCGTTTTTTCGTTTGTTTGTTCAATCTATATATCGGATTTTAGATATGTTTATCAGTTTGTTAGATTCCGCCGTTGAATCAAAAATTTAACTGGCACTCATCGGCACTCCCGACGGCGAGGACAGCGGGACACGGCCGAAGATAACCGGTGGGAAAGCACCCTATTATCTCTATATATATAAACGAGAGTCCCTGAAAAAATATGTCTGCGCACTCACAGACACTCACAGACACTCTCACCGACGCTCATAGACACTCGTAAACACTCACAAACGTTCTTATAGCACTCACGGACACTCACTCATTTAGTCTAAGTCCCTTAGACTAACACTCCATTCGACAGACTCAGATTACTCAGATCAGTGCCTCTGGATCCCGAAAATAAGACCTGCCCAGGAACATTTGTAGTGATTAACCGTTAACCATTCGTTAAAATGGTTGAAAACGCAATGCGTGTGCGCGAAGCGCGCGAGCCACAATAACCTGCTAGTAATATACATATATTCGACAGACGACGATATTCCAGCTATCGATTTAAACGTAGTTTACGTAATAAGTTTCGATGCTCGTCGTGGTTGCTATTGCAATTTATAATTTAATCGAGTCTCGGACCATTTGATCGGCATTAGCGTCGTTAAAAACGCTCTTGGCGAACGCTATGTCTAGAGTAACGCATCAGTGACTTTCGTGTAAAAATTAAAGTAAGGTCAAGCTTACGTGACTCTTATTTTTTGGCATATAGTCACGCAGTTTGCGTCTCTTTCCGTTCTTCTTAAAAGTAACGCAAGAAAAGTTCTAATTTAATCAAATAACTGCCTCAATGATACTATCATGTATGCTTTTCATTATTTAGTAGATATTAATGGATTATATGTACGAATTCATTAGCTCGACAAAAACAAATCTAGACGTCTTTTTTCAAAATGTATCATTAATATATGAAACGTTTGATCACAAAGTGTGCTCGGATGACGTCATAGAAAGCGTTCCCAAATTTTTCGGGTAATTTCAACGGTACTGCAGAGATTCACAAACAGATTTACCGTAAACTACTTTATTTTTATTTCACGTACTCCTCACTACCTCTGTTTTTGAATAATGCCAATTTGTGCATCGAGCTACCGCGTTTCGAATGCAAACCGCCGAGATATTCCGTATACTAGTAAGGAGCCACAAAAGAAGATCAACGTTTCAAATACTGTCGAGAGCAATCCCCTCCCTGAGTAACACTTGGCAGAGACCGGTGCCACCAAGATTTCGATTCTGACACGTCATCCAGAACTAATCGCCAAAAGTATGCAGTGTTCATGTAGTATCATTTTTGCGGTATTTGATCTATTGTGTACATTTTTTATTAATGTAGTGCACAAGAAATCACTGATGGATTCGACTCTTAGTTCGGCGGCCAAGGAACAGATAAAAAATGTATACGAAAAATTAAATGCTTCTCAAGGCCCACCCTAACTCGTTATCGCGTAGGTTCGAAAAATTTCATCGGATAAGATAATACGGATTCGGATCGGATGTAATTGTTAATACCGTTCGGCTTTTTCATCGCTCTAAAGAATCTCTTAGATATTTTCGTCTGTTTTTTACTAGAACAAGTCCCGTTTATATTTTGTTCTATTTTTCACCTAAACCTAAAATCTGTTGATTTATTCGAGTAAACACTTGTTTTGTTCGACACGTGTCCTCTACGGAGATTCTGTGCGAAAATAAAAAAATGCCTCCCTATTTTTTCACCGTTTACTTTACTTGATGATTTTTTTTAATGTGCAAAGTTATATGCATTCGGGACCACTGATACCACCACCCAGGCCTGCAAAAACGAGAAACGATGTGCTATAGATACGTTTTCATGATGAATTTTTCGACAATACAATATTTGAGGTATACGATTTTGGGTCATACAACAATTGGAATATACGATTTTGGCCGATACAACATTTGGGATATACGATTTTGGGCGATACAACATTTGGGGTATAAGATTTTAGTGCATACGATTATTGGGGAATATAAGTTTGGGGAATAAAACATTTGGGGTATACGACTGTTCGGGGATACGACAGCGTACCATAATTTTGAGACAGACGCCTTTTGGAGTAAACGATTTTGGGGTACAGGCCCTTCAGAGTAAACGAATTTGGGGTATGGTGTAAATGGTTTTGGGGCATATGATGATTGAGGGATATACCGGTCGGCGGTTACGATAGCGTACCGCGGGCGAATGATAATAGTTTTACGGGTTGTCGTGCTTACGCTTCTGTTAATGATAGCTGGTACCGCATACAACGTTTTGGTCTATCAGAAATATTTCAACGTCAAAGAAACGGCTACCGATATCCTACAGCATAGAAATCGAAAAAACACCTCAGACGGTAACTGAATTTCATAATTACGGTGAAAATAGTCTTATAGCGTTGATGCAATTTAATTTGGTATAAAAAAAGATCAGTACAGGAAGCCAGTGCAGACAATACGAAAAATTTGATGGGCACGAAAATCGAAAAACCGAGTTTTTTTTGTCAAGTACTAAAGTGCTTCTCGGTCGATTCGAACACGAGATATATATCTATCACGAATGTACGACCTGAGAGCATCAGGCCGATTGATGGATTGAGAGTCCTCTTAATCGTATGGGTTATAGGGGCCCATGGAAATTTATATATGCACGATATTGTAGGTGAGCATTTGATGAATTCGCGGAATAGTTTCATTGAAAATTTGCAGGCCATTGTGATAATTATAATACATCAAATCGTAACAAACATATTACTTTTTGCGCTGTATACAAGAGTGTGACATTTAAAAATATTGTATCTTATACATCGATGGTCGAAAAAAAAACTCCATCGATTTTGGCGAGACGATTCATTAATTTTAAGGTGATGTGAAATTCTGCGGTCGGTAATCAAAACTGCAATGCTATTTTTTCAGGGTGCTAAAACTTAGTTTAAAAAAAGGAGTAGCCTTTAGAAAAAATAAAACACCACTCCAGAACTCAGTAGACACAGTAGCATTTGATTTCCGTTAAACGCTAAAGTTACCGTACCTTAAAAAAAATTGCATTATCAGTTTTACTTCCTCAAGAAGCATTGTTTTGGTGAAAATATTTTTTTCAAGATTTCTATGTATACGTGTTCAGAATGTTCCAAATCATCGAAAAATCATATTTAAAAAAAATGTATGAGTGGTGTGTGTGTGTGTGGGTGTGTGTATGTGCGCATCGTTTGACCTCATAACTTGAAAATGGTTTGAGATATCAGGCTGAAATTTATACCACATATTGGGGGGTCAAGTCCCCTTCTTTGGTACAATTTTTGGCAAAATCTATGAAGTGGTTCAGTTTTCACGCCATTTTGAAGTTTTTCAAAAAGGTTTGAAAAACGCTATTGTAGGAAATCGATTTTGTCAGACATAATTGTTAATTATATTATTGATTTGTTATTGAAATAAAAGAAAGTGAGGAGGATGTCAGGAGGTAATCAATAAAGAGACTCGTTTATCAATAATAAATAGCACACATAAATCTTTATTCGAAGGGAAGTATATCGCGCGAGAGAATTCGAACTCTCGTCTCGTAATATGGCCGACGCTGACTGACTGCGTGACCACGCTTCGCACGCTAACATTCATTGGCTAAGCGCTCGCCTGCCACCCGAACACCTACGACGAATGCCGAGCAAAAGCGGATGACACAAGCTTAAAGCCGAACGCACATCAAACCGCCTTAACCTTTGTACTAATCCTTATTCTCAACAGCAAGACTCGTTTGTATTGCCGAAACGAGGCAAAGTATCGCCGAGTCAGAGGCAGACTCGCATAACGCGGCTATTTGATTCGCGCATTTTCACAAAAGGGCTCATGACTGGTTAACGCGAGCGACGAAATATCGAGCGTCCGCCGAATTCATCGAAAAATTATCAACACTTGTACGTCGACCGTCTTAGGGTACGGCTGGTCAGCCCTCGAGGAGTCTCGTCGATAGTCTGTCAAAACATTGTAATTGTTCGGCAATAAGTAAATTGTCAAATTGTATTAAGGGGGCTGAGTCACCTAGAAATAAAAAAAAATCGATTTTTTTTTAAATTTTTTTTCGAATCCTCATTCTGTTTTCTAACTACCCACCAAATTTTAAGTCGCGTGTTTCAAAAATAAAAAAGTTATGAGCATTTTAGCACGGAACCATTTTTAAATAAATATGTAATATTCACAACCGTACTCAAATGCTCATAACTTTTTTATTTTGGAATCCGGCGACGTGAAATTTGAAAGGTAGTGAGAAAACAGAATGAGGATTCGGAAAAAAAAATCTCGATTTTTTTCGATTTTTTTTTTCTTTGTTTTTTTTTTTACGCTAAATACTAAAAATAACGATCATCACACTGACATCCCGATAATAATAATTCCCACTCTTGGTCAATGTCACCAAACCAATTACATTTAGTCCAGAGGAAATGAATAAATTTTAGAAACGAAATATCGAAACGGGAAAAAAGAAATGATAACAAGCGCCTCAGCGCCCTCCGGGCGCAGAGGCCCTTGTTGGTGGGCTCCGCCCCCCAAACCCCCCGAAAAATGTCTCGAGGGGACATTTTTTAAGGCACTCACGGGGGTACACGTCGCGCTACGCGCTCCGTACCAAGTGTGATTACACTTCGCGTTATGCGCTACGTATCGAATATGTTTATACGTCGCGCTGCGCGTTTCACCTAAACTTCCTGGGTGTTTTAAGATAGAAATATTGAAACAATTGAAAAGAAAGTAGAAGGGTGGTTGGAAAAATTCGAGATAAAATTTGAATTTTTTTTTTGTTTCGAAAAAATTTTAAAGAGATTTGAAAAAATTAAATTGCAGTTTCCCAATATTTAAAGTAATTTACATTAAAAATGAAAAAAAAGCTGAGAGTTTTTTTTTTCATTTCAAATCATCCCGCCACAGAATATCAACGTCGCGGCGTGTGCGAACTTTATCACGTCTGCTATGGAATTGTCGTCGGCTTCCAAAGTTTGACAGATAAAATGAACGGAAAAAAAATAAATAGTCGCGATTGTTTTCAATTTTATTTGGCAAATTGCAATAATTTTGGATATTCGATGATTCTTCTTTGTGAAATTATAACCAAGTTTTTCAGTGCACCCGTGAAATTTATGATTTTTATTACGAATGTGAATGATGTATTGTAAAATATTGTGAATAGTTTCGTTCAAAATATATTATTTTCGAAATAAAAAGGGCTAATATTTGTAAATCAATGTGTGATATTTCGTGTTTTATTTTTCGCAACCAAATTTTCTTTTCTGACATGATGAAAAATTGTTTTTTGGAAAATTAAAGTAACATAACCTTTAAAATAATTCCTCACTAGAAATAATTGTAGAATAAAAATATTAAGAAATGTCAGAATGTCTTCAAATTTGCTGTGCATAGTGTTTTCGATGCAATGAAATATTGCTGAAAATTAGAAAAAAATTCGTTCGTAGGTTTCAAAATTGCAGCGCCGTACGGACCTTTGACAGGAGAAAATGGATTTTTAAATGGAAAATGCCTGGAAAAAATGTTCAGAGACGTCGGAATGTCTTCAAATTTGCTGTGCATAGTGCTTTCGATAAAATAAAATAATGCTGCGAAAAAGAAAAAATTTGGTTCGTAGACTTCATAATTGGAGCACCGTACGGACATTTAGCGGAACAAAATTGAATTTTTATTTTGGAACAACTCATTAAAGGCTTCGCAGTAGTTTCAAAATGTTTGTGCACAATAGTCATGATGTGATAAAACACTCCTGCGAAGGAGAACAAAATTGGTTCGCACCATCCAAAGTTACACTGTGATACGGACGTCCGAGAAGATAAATTCAGTGAAAAAGCTATTTTTATTCAACTGCAGGCTAAAAAAATTATATCCAGTCATCGGAGTCACTTCAAATTAACTGCGCATGAAGTTGGAGGTACACCGAAGTAAATTCTGAAAAACTAATTTTTTTGGAGCATACGCTGCGGGGAATCCTCATCGAAAGCTGTGTGAAGAAGCCTCCATGGTCATTTTAATAGGCACTCTTTGCCTATTGTTATAGTGAGTGCCTAAAAAGGAACGTATTTTGTCATTGGCTGGATGACACCGTTCAATGGAAACCACGTGAAGGTGGTGGGTCAATCTTCCATCGGGAGGGGAAAGGGAAGGAGTCAGGGAGGGGTTTTGGAAGGTGAAATGGATGAATAAATCATAAACATGAAGAAACTAAGGAACGACAAAAAGAAAAGACACAGATATAGAATAAAAAAAGAAAAAAAAGAATAGAATAAATTACAAGAAAAATATTTAGGAAATAAGAGTATTGCATATCTAAAATAAATATAGTCACTAAATTCTAAACGACATCGAAATTATTGCACTTGAACAATAGTATCACAACATTATCACTTTCATAACACTGTCACTACACTGCATTCAAAATCCTCCAGGGGTATAGGAATCATCCTCCTCTTGTAGGTGATGCCGGCGTTTTTTGATCCTCGCATCTTTCGTGCTCGCTTCTGCTCTTCTCTCGGCTTCTGTAATCCGAATTTTGGCCTTCTGTTTTGCAACCGATACTGCGTGCTTCCCTGGGAGAACTCCGAAACTCTGCATTACTTTGATTATGCCTGCAGGTCCGGCATTGAAGAGTAGGGTGCCTAGATTGCTTGAAATCTGCACTGTGTTGATTCCTGTGAAAACCGTTTTCGAGCAGAATTTCCAAATGACGCTATGCAGCGATTCATTCGCGTTTTGCGTTTTGGCTCCGATGCAACGTTGCAAAAGTCCTGGCGATGACAAATCCTCAAAAATCGGTTTGATTTCTTCCATCACTGCCGCTGGTAGAATTCTCTTCTTCGAATGTTGATAATTGTGTAGTGTCCCAGCTGCCTCTGCTCGTCGGTATTGGTACCAAGACTTTTCACCAGGCGGACAAAGATGATGCTGCGGCTTCTCATCTGTGGACGCCTTATGATGCCAGATTGCCCAAATCGCGTTCGACATATCCTTCACTGACGAAGGGTTGTTGCGTATCGCGTTCCCGTAGTACGACTGCATTTCGTCTATCAATCCGTTGATCAGCTGTCCTTTTCCTCCTAATGTCTTGCCGTTGCTGAGTTTCCTTCCTGTGAGAGAAGCTTTGAGCTTTCGCGCCCGATTCCCAAAGCGTTTCTGAACGTGGCCCGTGCATTCTATCTTCTTTATTTCGATGTTTGGTCCATAAGGCATGGAGCTACTAACTTTCGAGTAACTCTTCGTATCGCCATCGCCGATGTAGTTCGTGTACTTCACGGCGTACTTCTCTACTGACCGATGAAAAATTTTCATCATCCCGTCGACTTCCATGGACCCTGACGATCCAGAACAGTTCTTCATGCACATGTCTTTGTGTGCTTCCATCCAATTCTGTTGTTCTTCCGCTGTTGCATTTTTATTCGCCGTAGCCCACTGACGACACTGCCGGCAGAAAAGCGACAGAACTTCCTGGTCCAGCACTTTTCCAGTTTCAGTCCCTATTACTGTGAATACTGCATTGAGAGAACTGAAACCTCGACGTTGCCAGGTTGCGTCACCTTGAACTGTGATACACCGTTCATCGGTTTGAGCAGCGCTCGTATTGGCGATGGGCTCAGCAACACTCGTACTGGCAACGGGCTCTTCATCGTCGTTCATCGTCAATTTTACCTCTTCTTCTACGGCTTTCTTCATATTATCTTGTACGGCATCGTTGGTAGCTTCCAGCATCTTCAGTCCAATCTTCTTCCATGTTGATAATTGTACTGGCGGTGGCAAGTCCATAATCCCGCAAAAAGTTCTATGACCAGCAAGGCCTTGGCCAATACAGCGCATCGCCAACGCACTGCGCCGATTTATTTCGTAGCCACGACCACCTTCAACAATTGAAGAACTGCAAAATATTTTTTTGCTGCACAGTTTCCACATCGTATCTCGTATCTTCCTCCTAGTCCTCGAAGGTTTATCTCGTTGAAAACGACGGACCCGTGACACACTGTGCAGCAAACGGACTCTTCGAGACTCTTGAATAGAAGAGAAAGATCGAAAAGTCTATATCCCGCGAAATCGGCAGACGGTATGTCTTCCTCGTTAATTTTTTTCGCGCTGGCACTCAAAAACTGTTTTGTTTCTACTTTTTGGTTCGCGTAACAGAACTTGTGTCTTCTACGTTGTCGACCTATAGAATTTTTCCTGTCCGGTAGCGCATTTCTCTTCCTTCTAGCCATTGTCACTTATTGTCAGTAATTGCCACACTTGCCACTAATTCTAATAACACTTTTTATCACTCGCGAAACAATAAACAAACTTCACTATAAACACTATACAATCGCACACAATCCAAATTACAATAACGGATACAAATAACTATATGCAATAAAACTCTCAAAGTAGGAAATTATCGAAATGAAAATCTGAAGAAAAAGTTATAAATTCGATCTATATTAGAGAAGAGAGAAAAAGATACAAGATAATGAGAAAAAAATACGAAGGAAAGCTTGAGGTAAAACAGTAATCCGAGAGAAAGTGATAAATAAACCGTGCAACTTTCGTAAAAACAGTAAAGAAATCCACGAACTCGCCAGTAAGTAATTTCGTATCGCTACGGGTTGTCACGGTGTGTTTGTTTTCGATTCCGTCCGCAATGTCAAACTTTATCGAAATGTTATGGCGTAGCCAGCGCCGACGATCGAAAGTAACGATTTACCGACCGTACGTTCGTTTCTGCTAATCGATATGCAGATTCTCGCCGCTACCGCGCTGCATCGCGTATACGTTTCACCGACGTGCTGTCGTAAACGGTGTTTTCTCGCGTGTGTCAGAATGCTGGCGATAAACATTACGCGATTATTGTTCCGTAAATCCGATACAGTTCTTGTGAGCCGGCGGAATGATAAATATATTTCGGGGCGATCTAGTGAAGAAGAGTTTCAGCAGTGACATCGACGAAAATTGGTGGAAACCATCATGCGAATCAACATAACCTTTGTTTTACATCATTCGATGCGAGGTATTGTCATCAAGTAACTCGAACGTTTGTTTTTTTTGTCGGGATTATTTTCTAAAAAAAACTAATTTTTTTTCTCAAAAAAACGATTTAAAATTTTTTTTTAATGTAATTTTTTACTCAGTGAAGCAAAGATTACATAATTTCGAGAAAAAAAAAAAAAAAAAAATTTATTGAAAATTAACCAGTGTAGTGGTATCAAGAATTTTTTCTTTAAAATGCGTTTCTCGACACTATTTACTTTTTCGCCTGTCGTAGCTTTCGAACTGAACGACTCAACTGATCTTGGCGTCCGACGTCTCATTCTGTTCGTAACAGATGTTATTCCGGGGTGAATGTGAGAATTCAGGATGCGAGGTAAAATCAAGTTATTGTTAAAGATTGTTTAACTGTTTTTTCAACAAATTATAAATAATTATTTTTTTTTCCAGTCTATAACTTGTTGTTATGTCCGGAGAGGGTTTAAAAAAAAATCCCACATTCACCCCGGAATGACATCCGTTACGAACAAAATGAGACTTCGGAATCCAAGATTCGTTGAGTTATTTGGTCCGAAAGCTACGACAAGTAAATTTCTTTGAGTTCGGTCTCACAGTGTTTCGGAAGGGCTAAAAAACTTTTAAAAAATTCAAAAAGGTAGTAAACTATATGTTTTTCATATAGGTGAAATACCATTTGAATTGGGATTCATGATTGCGAAAAAAAAAAAAAAAAAAAAAATTTTTTTTAGGTGACTCAGCCCCCTTAAATTGTCAAACAGTGTGAATTGTGTGTTCCGGTTTAAATTGAATTAATTCGCGAAAGTTTCTTGCTCAAACGATCTTCGGTAAATTGGTGATTTCGCAATAATAATATCCTCGGGTTCTCCAATCCTACCTCCCTTGCGATCGTCTCTAATAAAATAATTGCTTGCCGAGATTAAAATAATGAAAGGTTCATTGGTTCTCCGAAAACTAGCTGGCGCCCAAAAGAAATCTACTAGTAAAAAATTGTCAAACAGAGTCCCGGCAGCCCTTGACCCAAGCCGCGCCGGGCGTGGCTTTCGTTTATTGTCGTCGAGTATTCGTCAAAAAGAAAGGCTGTCTCAGTACAATGAACATGTTTTTTTTCTCTAAATAAATTATTTGCTTGATCAAATTCACACAAAAATAAATGGTATAATACGTAATTTACATAGTTATATGAAACGGTAGTGCATTCAATTTTGTATTTTTTTAATTTAAATTTACTCGACACTTCTTGCTTATTGAAAAAAGATAAGAGAAATTAATGAATGTTACGTACTTATACGAACTTACGTATACTTACGTATTTATTGCGAACGGTTGCCAAAGCGCCTTTGGGTTTCCTATAAAGTTCTCGATTCAGTACTTGACTATATTCGTGATGTCATCGATCTTGTAGTCGGTATCTTATCAACGCCGTAGCAGCCCATGATATTCATTTCGTAATCCTTTATGAAAACCCAATCGAAAAATAGACGCAACTAATAGAATAATGAAAAAAAAATAAACGTACGCTATATAGTCCACGACTTTGAGTTGTCACTGGACACGTCATGCGCTTATGCGCTAAGGCCAAGAAGGCATAGCGGATAATTTGGGTCAACATCGATGCTCCTGGGTATCACGAACTTATGCTGTCGCATGTCTCGTCTTGTTTGCGGGATTATTTATGGTTGCAATTCAAATAAATGCGATTAGTTTTTAGAGTTACAATCCATCAGATTCCAAGTATCATGAAAGCGACAATACGTATAAATTTAATTTTGTCCGTTTCGCCAAGTAGTTCTATGCGGCATATGCTTTTCCACGTAAATGTGCATCGTGTAGAGAAAACGAGTTTAGCTTGCAACAAAAAAAATCGATGAATGTGAACTATAATAGTTACTGATTACAATCGTTGTTCATACATTCGTGACGAACGTACTGCATCGCGAGAACATTGTTAATTGCAATTAGGCATTGAAGAAACGCGCGTGGGACGGATGCTGATCAACAACGTTGCAAAAAAAAACTTCGTTTATGTAGTAACTTTGTCTTAGTACTGCCGTACAATAAATACGAAAGCATAACAAAAGTAATGCCAACGAGTTAAATTTGGGTGTTTAAACTGTGCGTTTAATAAATGTGTTACATATCTTTGTGTTTCAACATTTTATTTGGGAAATATCATTGTAGTATATTACATTTAATTTGAACAGCGAGAAGGCGAGAATCCGTATTTTTTTCGACCAAACTTGTGGAAAGATGAATGTATACATTTTACATCGAATTTCTTGCAATGCCTTATTTCTTTTCTCGTTTTTACGATTTCTCGTTTCTTTTTGATGTCAAGTAATACCTGGCGAATGGTTCCAGATCCTCTGTCGGATCTGAGTTCGAGATAAAAGGCTGCAGTGGAAAGAAAAAGACCTATAAAATATAAGATAAATCCCACGCCGAATGGCTTTGATTCAAGAACTTTCGGCTCAGCGTCATTGATGTCATATTCGATGAGAACTTCCCGAAGAGCGGCTGGCATGCGTCTGTGTAGCACGTTGTTAAAATGGTACTCTACTAAGCCAATCTCTTGCATCCACTGCATAATCTTATGTACATTAAAATGTTGTTTTCTCTTGTTAATTATTTGACTTATCGACTGATTGGATATGGAGATGAACGTTTCGCGTCTTACCTGATCTATTGAATTCTTTATTAACAATGGAACCAGAATCGCTAAATGATACTTTTTCATAGTATCTCTCATTAATCTATAGTCCTCAATGACGATTTACCAAATAGTTAAATTAGAATCTGATAACGTTTCTTGTTCTTCATAAACAAATAAAGTTACTGTATAACAATATCTACTTTCAGATCTTCATTGCTGACATAATCAGCTGGGAAAAAAACCGATGATACACGACTACCATATATTGCGTAATTGCCTTCCAAAATTTTTTCGTGACTCCTCGCTGGATTCGTTTCGTATTCAAAGCTATCAGGTACCCGCGCGGCGTAAGGATCCTAACATTCGATAAACGTTTTATGTTTTGTAAACGTTTCGTGTAGTGATTAATTAACGAATACCAAAATGAATATCATTTTCTGACTTACCGATAAGTCGAAGTAACGCGAAAAATCCGTTATCATGAATTTTCTGCCCCATGTTAAATTTGCCGCGATGAAGTCCTCGACAGTGTCAATTCTGTGTCGATGGAAAAACCGTAATCATTCGGGCGACCAATAAAAATAGAGAATTTATTAATAACTGACCTTTTGTCATAATGTTTGCTTGTCAATCTGGCTGCTAAACTGCTGCAGTACGCGGTCACCATGAAAACGCCGAAAACGTACCAAAGTTGGAATTGCAGCTTAAGGCATCGAATGTCTCTGGGAGCGTACGTACCTAACAAGCCTCCCATCAATTCTGTCCATGCATTAGTGAAGCTGCGAAATTCTGGAAAGTTTGTAAATGGCTATATTATTGACGTTTCGAATTAATTATTGAAAATGTTAGTTACTTGTATATAACAATATTAAAAATAGTAAAAATATTTATTTTTTATTACGTATAACATTTTTATAACATAAAATATATTTCTTCGTATACAAAAACATATAATACAATATTAGTTAATTACTCTTCGGAATTCGTGAATCGATCCAAGCGCCCATGTAAAGGCAAACGCTCTGAGCGATCAGCACAACGATTATACCAGACCACATTTCAAGTGAAAATGGTGTTATCAGCGCCCAAAAATTCAAATGCGGCTTGGGTCTTGGTACCAAAAATTGAAGATTAACCGTTTTCCACGGTATCGTCCACGCTAACACGTTCGTGGTATCTCGCTGCGTGACCCACAGACCGCCGAAGTACAATAAGATATTAGTTCCAAATGTGTCATGGACGTCGCCTTGCCAGACACTTCCATTCCTTCCCGAAGGGCTGATTTATTTTTGTTATAAAAAAAAAGTTCTCGGTTATTAAGTAAACGTTGGGTAGTTACATGGGTAAATTTAATAGGTAAAGATAAATTTGCTTTACTAACATAAATTCATCGCTTAGTTTTATTATCGTGTACGAGAAATTTATTCGTTCGGCGATTAATTCAATGAATTTCAGCTCAACTCCGTTAATCTCGGTTTCTGCGAGAAAAATCATATTATTTATTTTCTGATTACAATTTTTATACAATTTTCCAATATTAAATCGCGAATTAATTATCTTTTTTACCATCTTTTGTGACAAAGACCTCTGTCTCGATTCCCTTTATATTTCGATTGACGGTCGATCGCAGAAAGCAAAATGGAGGATTATAAAATGACGCCGCATACAGATGCCTACCTTTGAGATTGATCATTCTTTTCCGGTATTTAATCTCATTGTAACTGCAATGATTGTCAGCGACATTAATCTGTTATTCAAGCATATTGGTTGACAACACGATCATTTTAAAATTTCCTCTTTTTCCGTTTATTTTCACCTGAAAAACTTCTTGTATACTGTTCCCGACGGAAAATCCATATTCCAGAGACCGTTATGCGCAGCAATATTCAAACTTGCAGGACTCCTTTCCAGGTACATTTTTAAGATGCTCGGTCTCCGATCGACGTCCTTTAGTTCTTTAACTTTATCGTCGATAAGAATCAAAAATTCGTTCTTGTCGAAATAGAACGCCCTAGAAATCCTGAATGATAAAGAGAGAATCGTGAGTACAATTGTGTGTCTCTGTTAAGAGGAGGTGAACACGTTACCGAGTGTCTCTCTCTCGCTCCGCCGTAAGCTCCGATCACGCTATCTCTCTCGCACTCCATAGGGTTTCACCTCCTCTTAACGGAAATTTAATGTGAAAATCTCCAGTTATTTCAAGCCGAGAGATACCTTAAACTTTTCGAAGAATCTGAAGGCATATTGTATTGTGCAGGAATTGCAGAATAGCCGGTAAGTTATTAAAACCACAACCACAACCCGCCACAACCCGTAAGGAAGACCGTACCATACCTCCATAATTTTTAATGATAAAAAAAATACGGTGTAATAGCCAAAAGTCATAATAAAAAATATACAATGTTTCGAAAATGTTGAAGGCATCTACTTTTAACAAATAATCATGAAAATAAAAAGAAAATTCTCGTCTAAAGGTATCTCCCGCATTTAATTTAGCATCGAGCGTTAGGATCGGAACTTTATTATAATTCATAGATACGTAATCGAAGCGCTCTGCATATTCCAAGTCCCTCCAGAAGGGTCGTTATTTTTAGAGGAAACTTCGCCGATAGCCCCGCGAAAGATATTTTCCACGTCAATAAACGAGTAAGTAATGAGTTACCCTCATGGGAAATAAAGTATATTCAAGATACTCGTTCTTCTGACGCTGTGGTGTTTTCGGTACTTCACACAAGTGCAAAAGATACCATGGAATCATTAGGATATGGCCGTCTGTACCGACACGGGTTTTCCGCAGTTTTCCTGTGTCCTCGGCAAATGCGGTACAGTGTAACTAAGTCGGCTGCGGACGCACAGGAAAGGTTAGGTAGCTTAGCTTGGTGCGGGTAGGGCGTGTTAGAGTGGGGGGTACCGTAAAAACCCAACAGGGTATACGGCGGAACGATGAAAAGGGGGACCAACCTAACCTAACCTATATTCAAGATACATGTATAATTTACATATAATTTTTTTCACATGTATTAGACATGGCATTTTTTGCCGTTTTATATGAAAATACATCTTTCATATATTCCGACATATTTTTACTTTCTCATCCATACGAAGTATGAAAAAGAGAAAGTATTGTAATCGCGAGAAAAAATGACGCCAAATTTATGGACTAAATAACCCTTTTCAACATGATAAAATGAAAAAAAAAAAGCTTTTCTCACTTTTGTCCTCATAATTGTGTCCCAATCTATCATATTCCATGACCCAAATAGTTTTTTTTTACTCAAAAGTAGTTCAAAAAAGGGATTTTCCACAGATGTCTGTCCGTCTGTACGTACGTATCAAAGTTATTGTGTCTACACCAGAAAATTGTTTATCTGTCTGTACATATATATCAAATTTTCTGGTGTAAACACAATAACTTTGTACAGACATTAATAAAAACTATGAAACTTAGTACACATGTTCAACATATACAATCTGAGTTTGGTATTGAAAATCAGATTTTTTTGACACGTGAAATAAAAAGTTTTTGAGGTTATACAGACATACACAGTTTTTATCACATACACCATGTTTCATTGCAATAAAAATTCGAATTGTGAATTGAAAATGTGCACACGACATTTCTCAATAACATTAATAGAGAAAAATAAAAATTACGGAAAAACATCGCAAACTGTCAAATTTTGCTATTTCTGGAGGTAACGTCTATAAGTCGATCTTCAACCGCGAGAGGTGTGATCGACACCAAAAGTTCGACTCGCCACCTATGGTTTGTAACATAATTTTCAAACATTTCAGCGGCAAACGCTGATTGTAAGCGATCAACAAAATTTTAATAAAATTTGAGTTACAATTATGAGGACAAAAATAGATGGGTTCGAAAACTAAACGCCTCCACTAAAAACATAAATATCAACACAATACTAACTTCACGCCATCAACAACTCGGATGAGAAAGTCACGAGTTGCTAAACGCCAGTAGCAACTGCTTCGTGTCCATTTTTTTTATCTGTGTGGGTGATGGGAGATGTAATGTTTTTAAATGAATCTACTTGCCTCGATGCACATCTGGATACTGATTCTTCGGAGCGAGCAATGAGGAGATAGCTATTGCAAGAATCCCACACAATGCGTATGAGCATGTATTCATCATATTTGTCCATCTGGTCCCATCCGCTGTACAAGTTGTATGGGTATGGGTAAACGCTTATAAATTCCTTAAAAAGCCTCTTAGTGCCCACATCTTGGTCTAATAGGGTCAAACATTAATAATGTGTAGGCATTAATCCCCTATTACCATTTTCATGCTATGACGCATCATGTGCCAAAAATGTATAAAACGCTCAGTTGTGTTGTAAATAACAACGTAATTACAACCCGTAATACGTATCGTACATTACATATTACTATTACGTAATAATTAATTTACTTGCCGCAAATCAAAATGTTGACACACTGAGGTATCTTCAACGATACACCGATCAAAGATGCGAAATCATCCCTCGACATCCACGGCCGCACCATGGATTTCATCAAAATATCACTTTTTCCAGCCGATACCATAAAAATGGTAATCATTGAACCCAGAAATACAATAGCGTAGAGTCTCATGACGGCACGTTTTCAATCGTTAATCATTAAAGAAAATCCTCGCGAAATAGATACATAAGAATGGACAGCAATTAAAAAGTGAACATTTTCGATCGCATTTCCGACTTTGAATGATCACGTTGATACATTATGCGCTGTGCGTCAGGCAGACGACTTGTTCCTTTTGATATTTTATCAACGACGTTAATTCTCCTGAGTGTAGGTCACTTTTTCCCTCGCATGTAATCTATCTATCTATCTATTAGCATATTTATTAATGCTTCTAAAATGCAACACGAATGAGTAGTTGTTTTTGTTATCGATATGCGAAAACAGATGGTATCATCGGCTTTTAAATGAAATGTACACAATATATTACGTTTGAACTTCATTTCGATCTCAAAATTAATTATGCGAAAAAAAAGAGAGCGCGAGGCATTGTTTAATTATTACTAATTGCGATCGTACTCCGTTCATTTCTGAAGATTGTAGATTGCAAGGACATGGAGAATAAAAAAACAATGTAGCGGTAAGTAAACGAGTGAACCCCTGGGATCGATGCTCTTGATAGACACGAAAACATTGTACGGAAAAAAACTTGTATTATGTATTTACAGTTCTGTATTCGGTAGTGCCTTATACTTGCACCATATACAGTGCTCAATGTACGCAATACCTTTTCGAAATAGAAAAAATAGTTATTTTCGTGTCCCAATTTTCTGCTGTTGCTAATACAATATCCGCATTCGATAAAACTCTTCTTTGAGCCGCAAATGCCGTGAGCTTCTTTTTTACGCTGAAAATGCCAATATACCTGAAAAATTTGTTTACAGTTTATGATAACAGCTTTCGTTATCGACTAAGTAAGCCTTTTCACATCACGTTAAGAGGAGGAATTCCTAGTAGAATCCCAATTCCAATCAAATCCGTTAGGATCCGTTCCCAATCCGGTGGGATTGGGAATCTCAATTCGAAATCATAGATATTTGAGGAATAAGAAAATTTCGTTTCCCTGCGAAATAGATAGACGCGCGGTAAAAGAGAATATTATTTTTGGATTGACAAATATTTGTTTTAAAGTTTAAAAAATACTTTGCAAATAAAGTACGAAAATGTATAAGTGTTTATTGAATTCCATTATCGCATACGACCCGTCAAAATTGATCATAAAGAATAACCAAAAGAAAACCCCAATAAGGACTTGAGGCTAACACACGAGCCTCAACTATTCCAATAGCTATAACTATATATAACCATGCAATTCTTATATTTCAAATAGAGTAATGTATATGTACGAGTAGAAAAATCTATCGGCAAGGAATGGAAATTAATCAAATTAATCGAATGGAAATCGGAATCGGAAATGAATAAGAAAAAAAAGTTTGTTATCTTTTCGTACTTATCCGCATTCCTGTGAAAAAAGAGCCCCGATCATTGTTCTAACGATTAGCAAGACTATTGGCCACCGGATAATCTCTTCAGCTCGCAGTTGCCGCATCCTGAATTAACAAGTGTTCGTCACAAATACGCTCGACACAATTCTATACAAGAATTTTACTACATACTTATTCACATATTCAACACTGTTCGTTGTATTCGCGTATACATACGGAATAATGTAAATCAAAGTCGCGAACCGGCTTAAACTCGTGTGCGTAATAACTTGAGTTTCTTACCGTCTCCAGCGTTTATTAGTGCCCCGATCGTTGTATCTTTGCCGATAATTTAGTAGTGAGTAAATATATGTTAATCTCAATTAATCTCATCCGAACAATGTAATGGGGGTTGCTACAGAGTAGTCTTAATTTCCCTCAAATGATCATTATTACACGTTACACATAACGAATTGATAATCACGATTACGATTATACAACAACCACATTATTTTATTTGTTTTCATTTTTTCCCCTTGTATTTCCTTAAGTGTTCGTCTTTGCGATATCGCCGTACATTTCGACATCGAATAAACTTTATCGTCGTTATTAATGTGATTTATACAGACAAAGATATCGCGGGATACAGAGCACGAAACAAAAAAAAATCTTTTACAGTCTCTATGGAGTCTATGACTCGTTAAAATGTCGTATTGTCTTCATAGTTCCATTTGTATATCGTTATATCCCATTATAGGTTTTTAGGCTCTCACTATAACAATAGGCAAAGAGTGCCTATTAAAATGCCCTGCAAGGCCTCTTCACACAGGTTTCAATGAAATTACTCCGCAGCGTATGCTCCAAAAAATTTAGTTTTTCACGATTTTCTTCGGTATACCTCCAACTTCATGTGTAGTTAATTTGAAGTGACTCCGATGACTGGAAATATTTTTTTTATCCTGCGGTTGAATAAAAATGGCTTATTCACTGAATTTTTCTTCTCGGACGTCCGTATCACACTGTAACTTTGGATGGTGCGAACCAATTTTGCTCTCCTTCGCAGGGTTTTTTAATTACATTATTACATTATTGCACATCACTTTTAAAACCAATCTGAGACCTTTAAATATTTTTTCTAAAAAATGATTGGTCACAATTTGCATTTGCCTTCCGTTAAATGTCCGTACGGGGCCATCATAATGAACTCTACGAACCAATTTTTTTCTCCTTCACAGCATCGTTTTGTTTTATCAAAAGCACTATGCACAGCAAATTTGGAGACAATCCTACATCTCTAACTATTTTTTCATCACAATTTTCCATAAAAAAATTATTTTCTCACATCTGATGTCCGTACGGTGCTTCAATTAAGAATTCTGGAAACCAATTCTTTTCTCTTTCGCAACAATATTTCATTGCATCGAAAGCACTATGCACAACAAATTTTGAGTCATTTAAGTTATTTAGATTTGCCAAAAAACCATTTTTCATCATGTTAAAAAAAAAACTTCGTTTGCGAAAAAAAAAAACACGAAACATCACACACAGATTCACGAATGTTTGCGCTTTTTATTTCGAAAATAATATATTTTCACCGAAAATCATTAACAATATTTTACCATACTTTATTCACATTCGTAATAAAAATGATAAATTTCGCGTGTTCACTGGAAAAATTGGTTATAAACTCACAAAAACGATTCATCGAATATCCAAAATAATTGCAATTTCCCAAATAGAACTAAAAAAAATCGCCAGTATATAATTTTTTGTTTTGTTCTATCTGTCAAACTTTGGAAGCAGATGACAATTTCATAGCAGACGGTACACAGATGCTCATACGTCGCGTCGCGCGTACTCTGTGGCGGGATCATTTTCAAATTAAAAAAAAATCGACATCTCGTTTCAATCTTTTTTCGTATTTTACCCAAATACAAATGGATTCTACGCGGTATTGCGCAGATAAAAAGTGTGCAATAATAAAAAAAAGAATTTTCTATCCTTCGACCGTCGAAGATTCATCGCATTCGAAATCTTTGTCAATTTTGTTCGCGCAATTTATTAATTTACAGTTGATAAAAAAACTACTAATTTTTTTCTTGCAACGTATTTTCTCCTCTTCAAAACAAGATAAGAAAAGAGTCGATATCTTTTTTCGCTACCGAGATATGATCTTTTTTAGGCAAAGACTAATTTCACAAATTTTCGTTAAAAAAATAATTTTTTTTTTTCAAATTTCTCGAATTTGCCATTCCTAATCCTGATATGAAATAGATTATGAATAAATAAAAAAACGAATTATAATAACGACGAATAATAATATTGTGACGTGATTTTTCGCAATCATCATCACAAAAACTAAAACAACCGTGACTCGCATAAAAATACGGATTTTAGTGCTGAAGTTTCTAGTCACTGCCTCTCCCAGCGACTTTAAACACCTTCAATCTCTCGTTAAGATATCGATCGAGATTTTTTGCAGTGTACACTGTGCTATTTTTTTTGTAATTATTACGATTCCTTTCGATACCATTCATTATTTCAGGTCAATTCAAATTTAAGATTTAGCGTCGTTCAGTTTTTTTTTAAGGTTTGAGATTCAATTTTAGTTCAGTTTTGGTCGGGATTCTCGACTTTATTTGGTGGTATAAGTTTTGAAATAAAAGCCCAAATAAAGAAGAGACCTGATGAAGTTTCACACGAATATGCTAAAGTCCCGTGCAATCCCGGCACCCCAAGTATTGTATTTTAGACATTGACTAGGGAAAGCGATCAAGAAGATCCTTCGAAGTTACCGCGTTATAGTATCGGCTCTCGATCCGATAAAGTCATGAGGTGGTTGAGAGGGCAGTAGTTATCGGTCAAAATCCCGAAAATAATCATTCTCTCTCGCGCTCCCACTGTCACAGGCTGCGGCCTATTGTTCTCGCGCTCGAGCTATCGAAGTGTCGTGTAATCGCGGCGTCTCGCTTGAGTTACTGTGGATCCCGATATATCGTTCTCGTGCTCGTGTCCGTGCGTTCGTTCATCTACTCGTGTGTTTCGTGTGTGCTATCCTCAATAGAGTTGCGACTGAAATTGTTTTTCGAGTTGATAATTCGATCGATGCGTTACGATTAACGCTCTCTAAGTTCAGCTATCGCGATAGAGTTCTCGTGGCATCGTAATATGCAGATCCCGCCGAATTACGGAGAATCTACGCTATTTCGATGAGTTATTTTCATCAGAAAATTCATCGATCACCTACATTGTTCGTTTTCGCTTTGCTCGCTTCTATCTCTCGATCGGCTGAGTGTTCCCGAATGCACTTGTGTACGATCCCATGGCTCATTGCCAATAACTTTGTCCTCGTTATTTGCTATTGAGATTTCGATTTTGGATTTCGGTTGCTATTAATTCGGTTCGGTTCGGTTTCGGTTTGGATTCGGTTAGAATTCTATTGACCTCGGATCAAACAATCGGAGGGGGGGTTCAAGTTCGAACAATTATTTATCGACAAAGGGAAAAAAAACTGAATTTGTCGATTTCATGAGTTTTTCCGGACCGAGCAACTTATCCTTATTTGTAATTAAATAAAATATAAAAAAATATCATATGATGATGAGTATGATGTGATACTAAATATGATTTTTTTAAGCGACTATAAATATCAACAAAATTTCATTGAAAATCGAATTTCTCGAATTTTTCGTCTCCAATACTTGTCTGTTCTACAGAGACAATAACGAACTGATTTCATCTATTATGGGGAAAAAAATAAACATTGAAGGGGTTGGATTTAAAGGGGACGTTAGACCTGAATGGTAAATAGTAATCGTGTTGGTACATTTTATGTGAGATTGTTTTATACTCGTTAAATCTGGTCATAAGTTTTAAGCCAATACAACAACTTTACTAGATATAATTTGATTCGTTAAATTAATTTGATCAAGTTCTACGCGATGCAATTCGTTATATTTGTCTCGTGCCTCAATATTTGACAATTTATCGTCAAACAAAAAGGAAATATCCGTCGTAAATAATAATCAATTTGTATAAAAAAGAAGTATTTGTATTCGACGACGGTTTAACACTATGAATCAATTTACATAACTAATAAATGTTTTTCCCTTAATTGTACTTTCGAAATGAAACGCGCCGCGCGATCTATAAACTTAATCGATCCGTAGCGCATAGCTCGAAGCGTAAAGGCACTCGATACGGAGCGCGTAGCGCGACGTGTACCCCTGTGAGTGCCTTAAAAAATTTCCCGAAGGGACATTGTTTGGGGGGGGGGGGGGAGTTCACCAACAAGAGCCTCTGCGCCCGCAGGGCGCTGAGACGCTTGTTTCTTTTACTTTTTGCATTTTTTCAGTTTATTAATTTTTTTTTGATTTTTAACACGTTTATTCTTTTATTTTTCTACCTCCCCCACCTAAATCTTCGACTACACGATGCAATACAACGTTTGGTACAAAAAAAAAGTTTACTCGCAATTTGGGAAAAGCCCCAATTCCAGATAGTTACCCTTTTACACCGCTGCAACGATCCTCGGCAGTTGGACCGTTCTTACTGGTTACGTATCCTACATTAACGGAGACGAGGCAACGTGAGGACGAGGCATGGACGAAGTGGATCTATACTTTTTTAATATTACGAATCACCCCTTCATATCGCATTTATTTTTGTTGTGTTAGTTTGACGCGGATTCGCCCATATATTCGAGTTGTCGAACGAGAGAGCGCCGGGATTGGCTAAACGAATATCGTACGAGAGAGAAGAGACAGCGAGACGCTCGCGATAAGCTTGCGATAAGCAACGGCTCGCTCTCATTCGGCGTCTATCCGCGATCGTGATTGCCAAGTCCGGCGCTAAACGAAAAGATCGAGTATTATCACGCGAAGTCTTTGATCAATTATTTATCGCCTGTATCTGTCCTTTGAGTTTATATTTATTTATCGTTTTGTTTTTCTGTTTTGAAAAAGAAAGAGAAGTTTATCGCGTCGATCGGCGCGCAATATTAAAAGAAATAAATACATTTTCGTTATCGTGTGCAATCTCGTGTGTAAAATAATTAATTAATCCCTCGCATTTCCTCAACCACTACTTTTTCTCGTCGGAAACGTGTTGCGCTTTCTCAAAAGTCAACAATTTTGTTATCTCTGGAAAACCACACGTATCTTCGCATTTTTCTAATGCCACACATGGGTCTGGAAGACCCGTTGTCTTCATCCTTACGAAACTTTCTCAAAAATCAATATTTTTAGGTTTAACTGTAATGAAATCGAAACACCAAGTTGTAAGGAAAATATCTATCGAGACACAGTATCGATAAAAAATGTTAGATCTTCAAATAGCTCAAGTCTAGCAGACCAATGTCTATTGTTCTAAGGTTACCATGTCAGATACATTTTTTCTTTATGTTTTTTAGTTTAGATGAACGGTTACACTGGTTGGATAAACTGTACGATCCTCCGTGGGCGAGAATCGATCCCTACATCGTTGGAATTGTCACAGCATATATTCTCGTCAGGTTGAACAATAAACTGAACGAGCTGATCAATTTTTTTTCAGATATACGTCGCCGCTCTCTGGTTTCTCGGCAGTGCATGCAACCTACTGGTGCTCTATGGTCTCTGAAATTCGCGGATATCCGTATTGACTTCCGCTTTTTACATAGCTATCTCCCGTACTGTTTGGAGCATTGGTATCGATTGGATACTAATCGCCTGTTGCACCGACAACGCTGGTAAACTTCGCTCGATGGTCTGATTGCGATTAGATCACTGTCTTACAGCGCTTATTTAGTCAATCCGTTACTCATAACTTCCTTCTATCTGCAAAGCGATATTACGCCGCACTTAGATCCCTCACCGGTATTGGTGACGTTAGCTGGATTAGCTTTTATAGCGCATATCTTCGGCTACGTTTATTCCATGACGATAGAAAGTCCATACGTTCAACTTGTGAGATTATTATTCAAACCCCGTATGAAGCAATGATACGATATGCTAAATTAAAGATTAGTGACTAAGAAGGCGAATTTCAGTTTATTAAGATTCTTAAGATATACTACATTCTTGTTTGCGATGAGTAGAATGTTGGGGTTCGTCAAATAATACTGTATATGAAAATTCAAGGTGTAACGTATAAAAACTTATTATGCAGCGGAACCCGAGACTTATCGGAACATGTGGATTTATTCCTACTTTTTGTGATTTTCACGATTCTACACGATACTACGGTTGGTTTCGTTTTTACAATTAGCGGATTTTCTTTTATTCGAATTATTATTATTATCATTTTTTTTCACTGGTATTATCCTTTTTAAAATTTTATTTAACGTCGTCGAAAATCTGAGCGCAATGCCTTATCGTCGTCTGGTATATCGGGTATATCCATAACAAAACCGGAAGTCAACCACAGCTGCGAAAGGGCGCCGAAACTTGCAGCCCTCCACAATGGGCGCTGCTACGGCAACAGCCCAAATTACCGGATAATCGTCGCGCAAACTGTACGTATCGTTTATCTTCACTATTTTCCGGCGATCGTTGTTTGTATCCCTTAGAAAAAAAAAATAACCGAAAAATCAGTAAACCATCGATATCGGATGCAACTTCCCGTTTCGACCTTCGATCTGATCGATCATCTGCACTCGTTCGATCTTATTGTTTTTCTTGTGTTCACCATTCGTTTCATTTTGAGAATCGAGTCGTACACATTCCACTCATTTTTCGAAAAAATTTCCGATTATTTAAGCAAAAATACAAGAAATTTGTTCGATAGTGGAAACGAGTAATGCTTTAGTTTCGAGAATACATTGCCCGCGAGTCGTTCTCTTAAATATAAATACATTGTATAGTCGACAGCAATCCAGTTCTCGATTTCCAAGTAGTTTATGAAAAAAAAAAAAAAACGCGATCCTTGACTGCTGATAATGTAATCGAGTGCTTGACTAATCGACCGGCACTACAGTAGAAAAAGCGAATTCTCATAGAATCAAGGAGTTCGAGTCTTCGAAGATTTTTCTCCATCGATCAAAGTTGTCGCGAATGATATGCAACTTTGTTGTTAAAGATCCCGTATCGCAAAGAAATCGGTGGGGACGAACGATGCCTCAGGCAGATTTTTCGCGCGTCCTGAGTTTACGGGATTTTAATCCACATCACTAACTGGCACTTTTCTTTCGCATCATCTCGGGACTCGACGCATCGACTGATTAAACTCCTGTAGTCCGATCAATAATGAAGTTTACGTAACGAAATCGCAATCATACGTTCAAGTGCCGTGAAGTATTAATTAATTACTCAATCGTCGGAATAATAACGGTAATTAAGTTGGGTTTAACACAAGGGCGACGATGATTGACGCTCGGAGTTTGGTGATGAGAAAGAAGAAAGAAATGACTTCGTTATCGTTTCTTCTTCTCGTTGTTTCGTCGATCGCGAGTGTCGCATCCGGCACGAGTTTGATGGACGACGTGCAGCGAACGTTGCCCGCTTACGCATTAGCTTTAAATGCCGAAAAAACATTAAACTCGAGCGCGTGTGGCAAAGAACTCGGCATCTTTAGGGATGCCGTCGATATCCGAAAATGGTGGGCCCTCAAAAGTTAGTATGAACTTTTGTTTTATTGTTAAACTAATATCGAAAAACATGATAATAATAACGAAATTCTGAAGAAAAAATAGTAATATATTACATAACTATATGTAATCTTATTATTATTACATATTGTAACGACCGAGCGAATGAATAACACGAATGAATATTTGGTTTTGGGACGGATATTATTAATAATAAGAAACGTTAATTATCCCGATCGCGAAATGTCACACGTCTGCTCGCTTTTAAAGTCCCGTCCAGAGTCTTGTCGTGACGATCGATATCGTATCGATCGTCCGTACGTTTGTCTATTGTCAACGTAACAAATGTCGTGTCTTAATAAATAGTCAGCTATATTCGTTACAATATTATAATTATATAATATAATATTTATAAAATAAACAATTATTCCGAATCTTAAAAAAATACTTGTTAATTCTTTTCCTATACTGGAACGACGCTGCAGTGCTCGACGCAAGCGGACAACCGAAGTCGGGATTCATTTACGGTAACAACGCTTGGCTCGGGACTCGATTTCAGTGTTCTGATATCGACAATAAGGAATCTTTTTCCGTTAAACAAAATTTTCTACGAAATATATCGATAATTAGGAAAGGCGAAGATGAATTTCCACCGTATAAGCTTAACTACTACGTGGCTTATTTTCGGCACAACGCTACAGCGCAATATATCTTCAGGGAACCGAACCGGGCGAGTCATTGAATTTTTTATTTTTGTGAATATTCGTCTTCCTTTAATAAGGATGTATGGACGCGAAACAGTGCTCAACGCCCTCAAAAAGTTAGAATTCAGAGAGAATTTCGAACACTTCTCAACGGAATAAAAATCTGAAAAAAATCAAGCATATGAAAAGTGCTGAAAATATTAATTGTGCATAATAATAATTCCAAAATATTATTAACAAATAGGTGAAAACAACAATTGTTGAACAAATTATCCGTCAACCTAATGTTTTTTTCATGTTTGAGTTGTATTCGCGACTCTATTTGATCAATCGTTTGAAAACTTCTTGGGTGTAATGGATGGTTTTGTGACAAAACACATATCAAAAATTCATGACTTAACACGCATTTTTGAAGACAAAAAAATTCCAAAAAAACCAAATATCGATGATTAGAAAATATTCTGTAAAAATTCATACGTGTTTATAAAAATTAATATATCATTTTCATTCGAAAAAAAAGTTAGGTTGTCGGATAATTTGTTGAATAATTGTTTTTTTCATCTATTTGTTAATAACATCTTGGAATTATTATTATGCGAAATTAATCTTTTCAGCACCTTTTATATCCTTGAATTTTTTCAAATTTTTATTCCATCGAGAAGTGTTCGAAATTCTCTCTGAATTCTCACTTTTGAGGGCTTTGAGCACCATCTCGCACCCATATATCCTTATATAAGTTCAATACGAATTACAGTCCAAGTTCCGTCTTCTTAACTCCACTTAACTTAACCGATCCTTTATTTTAACTCGTTACCATGACAACGAGTTCCCTTAACTGTATTTCCCCTGAGTCCGTTTGCCCCACTCCAAGCGGAGCCTATTTCGGAAAAAATCGTAAACTGCGCACGCTCAGCAGGTACAAGGTGGCTTCGTACCTACGGACATGTATACCCCACCCCTTGTTACCCCTGTTCGCAGCAGCTGACCGGGAGTAGGGACGATAGGGGAAATACAGAAAAGGGAACGGGTCTGGTCCCGTTGAGTTAAGAATACGGAGCTTCGACTATAGTATTTTGCGATTCTAGTGCGAGAAGGCAGACTTCACGGCGAAGGGTGGGAAGTGGTCGCACGAGCCAGATCGAGCGCTACAAGGACACGAGGCGAAGCCGAGTGTTGCTTGTAGCACGAGAGAAGGCGAGTGCGGCTACTTCACAATCGCCATCGGAAGTCCGCTTTGTCATACAAGTATCGCATGATGCTTTTTGTAACAATTGCAGGAGTGCTACTACCGTGCCTGCCGATTGTGGCTCCGCCATAGCATGAGAGAAGTACGAAAACGCATGTGAGAAGTAAAATCAGGCTGATCTGCGCATGCGCCGCAACACTACGGCTTGCTATAACGCACCACTTACGCCACTCTCGGCCGGCACGAGAAGTAGCACTTCTCATGCACGCGTTACAAAAAATAACTTTATTTTTATTATTATTATTATTATAACTTTCAGGATCTGGTGACTCTCGGACTTTGCTTTCCAGCCTCCTGCACCATCGATCAGTTAAGCTCCATCTTGGAAATTATGTTTCGGGAACGAACTCTCATGTTTAGCGAACTATACAATACGGATTTTCGGCTCGTGTACATTAAGGACTTGCAGGACGATCGCGCGTGGTTGATGAGGCCAAGAATAATAATAGTTTTGCTGGTTCTTGTTATCACCGTTTTCTTTATGATAGCTGGAACTGCTTACGACCTTCTCGTGTACCAGAAATATCTCAGAGCTTCGGCAGCAAATGACCTCAAGCATAATGATCAAATAAATACTCTAGATGGTAATTTTATTTTATGGTTTCGGAAAAAATTGTCTCAAGACATTAATGCAATTGGATCCTCTGTCGGCACACTGGGAATGTGAAGCCTTAAGGTAGTTATGTCGCTTCGCGTTCATTTCACATAAGTTCGAGAAAAATGAAAGAAAATTGCCAATGCTTCCCGATGGTATAAAAATTTGAAAAAAAGCATGCATATTAACAGTACTGAAAAGATTCGTTTTGCATAATAATAATTCCAAAATGTTATTAACAAATTGATGAAAACATAAATTCATCGACAAATTTTCTGGAAACCCAACTTTTTTTTTTATAAAAAAAAAACGATTCGTTCATTTTTCTGAATACGTATGACTGTTTTCAAATTTTTCAATTTACTTTGAATTTTGTGTTTTTTCACACATTTTTTCCATATAAAGAAAAAAATTCAAAGCAAATTGAAAAATCTGAAAAAATTCATACGAATTCAGAGAAATGAACGAATCATTTTCATAAAAAGAAAAAGTTGGGTTTCCAGAAAATTTGTCGATGAATTTATGTTTTCATCAATTTGTTAATAACATTTTGGAATTATTATTATGAAAAACGAATCTTTTCAGCACCGTTAATATGCACGCATTTTTTCAGATTTTTATACCATCGGGAAGCATTGGCAATTTTCTTTCATTTTTCTCGAACTTATGCGAAGTGATCGAGACGCGACTAACTATCTTACTTATGTTTTAAAGAATTAACAACAAAAAAGTTTTCAAAAACTAATTTCTGTAGGAATACTTTTCCAGGTGTCTAATATTCGAAAATCTTTATGAATTAATAAAAATAATGATAATTATCTATTATTATTAATTATTAATAATTAATAAATTATTATTATTTTTAAATTAATGTACGTTGAAACTTGTAGACAATTTTTTCAAATTTCAATGCCAACTATGCCTTCAAATTCCCTGTGGGCTGCTGGAGGGTTAATTTTGTATAAAAAATAAACAGATCAGAAGACCATTACGGATATTCGTCAAGCTGCTGTGGGCGCGAAAATGGATAAACCGAAGTTCATTTGGCTTCTATTGAAGTGTTTCTCAGTCCACGCGAATACAAAGTATATATTTAATACGAGGACAGGACCCGACACCATCGGTCCGCTTGATGGAATGCGGTTTTTCTCAATGACGTGGATTGTGTTAACCCATACGGTATTATTCATGAATGACTACATAGGTGAGACGACTTGTATCTATTTACGTAACAGTATCACTATAAACTTATTTGTCGCTGTGATAATTATGATACATTCATCGACAATAAATAATTGAGTCCATTCAACGAAAAAAAAGGAAAACGTAGAAAAACTCGAATGCGCAGTAGATGCCGAGTCTCACTATAATTATGTTAATAAAGAACAGACACTATAGCAGTTTCTTTAACGCTCCCGGTGAGACGATATAAAAACAATGTATCGCGGATATTGAATATGGAAAAATAATAATAATTGGATGGGACGCGTAATTCATTGACGTTCACTTATCGATTCGTATAACACAGATAATCCCACGCGGCTTTGGCGAGTTGCGGGGGAACTCAACTCACAGATAATCAGCAATGCAACATACCAAGTCGACACTTTCTTCTTCATAAGTGGATTCCTCATGGCATATTTTAGCTTCAAGTATTACTTGACGAATAACACGGAAAATAAGTCGGTCAGTTATAAGACTAAAATAGCAGAGTTCTTCGATGCGTTATGGAAGAGATTTGTAAGGTGAAATATAATTATCAATGTTGCGCACAAATTATGCGCAATTATTCAAAAGACTTTTCGATTTATTCATTTAGATTTCAAAATTTTTCGGTTTACGTTGAAATTCTTCTTTATTTTTATTATTTTTTTTTAACTATTCTTTTTCATATAATTAAAAAAAAAAATTGTTTTATTGATTAGACTGTTTATTTTTTTTTATAATTGAATTAAATGTCGCAGACTCACACCGGCGTATATGATGCTAATCGGTTTAGCCGAAATAATTTACGCCTGGAATGCTAATACATCGATATTCCACATGTCTTGGGAGAGACCCCACGAAGCCTGCGCCAAATATTGGTGGCGAAATTTGCTCTACATAAACAATTTCTTCCCACGTAACGAGATGGTACTTTTTTTTTTTTTTCGTATAAACTAAAAATTAATGTTTCCTCGAGTTGATTAATAGTTAATCAATAGATAAATGATAAATGATCGTAATATGATTGCAGTGCGTATCCTGGAGTTATTACCTCTCAAACGACATGCAGTTCTTCATTCTCGGAAATTTTCTTATCGTATTATCTTCTGTGTGAGTCAATCAAATACAAAATTCCACGATGAGAAAAACCAAAACTATACGAGTTTAGTTTTTCATTTATCTCGGAGACAAATGTGAAGGTCTTTACAATGTTCCCCGGGTTTTATAATTTATTTCAGATATTTCTACACCGCTGCGACAATCCTCGGAATCATTTTCGTCAGCTCGAGCGCTATTACCGGCTTCGTAGCCTATAGTATCCAATACGAACCAACGTAAGTTTTTGCAATATATGTATAACGAAATGAATTAAATGGATCTGTAATTTGAAAAAACCATAAATCCCCGCCGTACAGCGCGTTAATACACGGAGAGAAGGATGTACTAGAATTTACTATGTCAACTAGTAAAATTCGACGGTGGCGCCACCTATGACGAAAATACTCGAAATTATGAGAATTTTTACTATATTTATGGGGATTTTTACCATATTCTATGGTAAAAATTTGCATAGTTCTCGTAATTTTCGTCAGGTGGCGTCATTGACTCCGTACTACCAGAAATTTACCAGAAATTTGTTGTCATCGTCCTTACTTTCTCAATAATTACTGTTTTTCAATTTAATTGTAGTTAAATCGAAACGCCGCAATGCAAAAAATATGCCTATTAATTAAGAGGAGCTAAAACCCTATTGAGTGCAAGAGAGATAGTGTGATCCGCGCTTACGGCGGAGCGAGAGAGAGGCACTCGGTTACGTGTTTCACCTCCTCTTAAGGGACAATATCGAAAAATTATAGAAGTTACACTTTTTTTTTAGTTTGGACGATCAGTTCTTCACGATGCATGAACTGTACGATCCTCCGTGGACGAGAATCGGTCCCTATATCATTGGAATGGTCACAGCTTATATTCTCGTACGATTGGGCGACAAATTGCCATTGCGACGGGTAAATTTCTCAGTTTTTTCGTTGCAATACGATGAAACTAACAAATGTAACTATTTTTTTTTTTTTTTAGATATATGTCGCCGCCCTCTGGTTACTCGGCAGTGCTTGCGACCTACTTGTGCTCTATGGTGTATGGAATTCGCATATGTCAGTAGTTACTTCAGCTTTTTACGCGGCTCTCAGCCGTGCGGGTTGGAGCGCCGGTATTGCATGGGTATTAATCGCCTGTTGCACCGGCAACGGTGGTAAGTTTCGACCCGATCGTCAAATGGAAATTTCATCACTATGATTCGGTACTTAAACTTCTAATTTCTATTTCAGGTATAGTAAATACGTTCCTCTCGTCGAAAGTATGGGTCCCATTGAGCAAATTGTCTTACAGCGCTTATCTACTCAATCCGCTAATAATCAGTACTTTTCATCTACAAAGCGAAATTTCGGCGCATCTTGAACCGACAACGAACATCGTATCGTTTGTTGGATATCTTTGTATATCGTTTACCTTCAGCTACGTGTTTTCCATAATGTTTGAAAATCCGTATGTTAGACTAGTGAAATTAATTTCCAATTTTCGCGTGAAGGATCGATAATGCGACTTTGCGAGATAAAGAGGGGCAATGGAAAAAATTATTAACCGGGAAAATACATCGATAATAGATGAAACTAATAGTTAGTAAGTGAAACCATTTTATTTTCTGGAAAAAGTAATTGTCTCTACTAAATTTTAGTAAAATTAAAAAATAAAAAATCGGTTAATTTCAGTCGATTGCGGTATTTCGAATATTTTTTCTGTACTTGTGGATTTATTACCTTAAAATATTAATATCATATTTCTCCAAGTATCGGAAAAAAAAGTGCCGAAATTCCGAAAAATAGTTCAATTGCCACAGAATTATAAAAATATTTTTTCTATAATTTCCCTGTTACGTCGGCGGGATCCTCACCACTCGTTAACGTCACGTTAGCAATGCTAATAGCATAGTCAGGATCGCGCCGCTGACTCTTCGTTCGCACATTTTTACTCAATAATCTTCTTTTATTTTATTTCGTTTCTCCAAAGGAAGAGATCCAGACATAGAATCATACGACCGGATAACTAGTATCATATTTCTTCAATTCATATCCGTTCGCTCAGCGGACGAATCTCTGAGACGTAACATACCCATATTTTTCTTTTCGCGATGATTGAAATATTATTGCAAAAACTCTACAGATTCTCATGATGTAACGTAGAAAAATACTTGATATGCAGGCGGAAGCCGCGACTCAATGTAAATACATCGATTTCTTCTCTCAGTGGGGTTTTTTTCATAGCTACTTTTATGCACCGAGCAGAGGTCAGATTTGTAAGAAAAAAAGACTCCTTTAGACTCAGTGATCTCATTTAATAAAGCGTTTGCGTCGATATAACAACAAATATGCAATAGTTGTTAAAACTGATCGAAGGACTCGTAAAACGGATAATGGTCGATAATGCAGTCGTCGAGACCGATACCTTCACTTTCATGCGCGGCTTTCGCGGCATTTAACTCTTCTGCAACTTTAATTATTTTCTGAATAAACATCGATAAGTTAATATCGTTTGATTGCATTTTCGAAACGTATATAATAGTTGCAATAAACATACCTTCGACCCGACCAATGATACCGGTGAACGAGAACATTTTTTTATACCAATCCGTAATCGACTTGACGAGTTACAAATTGCTTTTTTATTAATGGGATCTTTGTACGCGTGGAAGCTAAGTTCGGTCGAGAAAAGAATAATAAAAAAGAAAAGGACGTATATTAGAGATTCTCCCGTGGAAAAGACTCGTGTTTTTTCTTTTTCTTTTTTTTTTTTCACGAGGGATCAGGTAAGCGTGAATTTTCATCATTTACATAACTAGTTATAGGCCGAGGAATCGAAGTCGATAACGGATCAAAGAGCTTCTCGACCGGTAATTGGTGGGGCTATGAGTGAACCGGGGAATGTATCCTCGGCGGCGCCGGCGAAGTCAGCGATCTATTGGCTCGCGATGCTTGTTCTCTTTTGCCCTCTTCCACTTGTTTTTCGAGTTGCTCCTTCACGACTAGAAGTTCCCTTGTGCGTTGATAAACAGGATCCTGCGAAACGAAAAAAAAATAAAAATCGGTTGTAATTAGTGATGTAAACTTCCATTACAGCTTTGCGGCAAGCGATTCAACGATTTTTTATTTACCTGCTGTCGCATACTAGGATTCCATCGACAGTACAAACTTTTCCACGGCTTTATATGCCTCATACTCGCGATCGGTATCAATACAAGTTGATAATGCGGTCCCGCGCGGTAAAGTGGATTTTGATAAAGCGACAATTGGCTATTGGTATACGACCACAATGAGACCGTTCCTTGTTTCACCTGTTCCTGAACGCGTTCGCGTTCACTGCGAATGAAAAATCGAAGTTTAAAAAATTGTTATCGTTGATTTTTTATTTATTTTTTTATTTTTTAACCGGTAATACCGACGTCGATAAAATGACTTACCTGCTATATAAAAATGTGCCGAATCTGCAGGAATAAAGGTTATCCAGTATCGTGATAAGAAAATGTTCGTTGAATTGAAAATCGTTAGGAAACTGTTGGGTTATCTGCCAAACGCAGTCGATAAACTGAAGAAACACTGGCGAACGATCCGCGTCACTGTGATGTTCGTCGCCGTGACCGATCCTCTATAAAAAAAAAACCGAAATAGGAATCAAATGGAGTCGAATTAGAAACTTTTTTTATTGCATCTAACGCGGTATACCGCACATAAGTTATTTTTTGTTCATACCTGTTGAAATTTGTGACCGAAACTCAGCCATTCTTTTTCTATGAGAACTTCAAAACCTTTGATAGTTCTGTAGTACGGGTCGAGCATCAGCGTCGCTAATGCTGTTTGCTGAAATAATACATTTCGGTGAAAAAAAAAATCAGTAAAGTCGGAAGTTCAAAATACCTCGGTACTTAAAAAATGTTTTAAGGTGATATGAAACACGAACATTTTAGGAAAACGAAAATTGTCTTTCCCCGCGTATATTTATTCCGCAGGGAAATACAATTTTCTATTTCTTACAATGTCTTCGGTTTTAAAATAGCATTCATTACAGTTTTCGTTACAAGCTGAGACGTCTCACATCGAATTAATTATAATTATTACGCTTGCGAGAAATGAGAATTGTCGGAGATAGTAATTTCTCGTTTTACCTGCGCGGTTCGATCCCAACCGTCGGAACAGTGTACGAGTACCGACGTCTTGTGATTCTCGACTTTGTCGACAATCCTAACAGCACCAGCGAGTATACACTTTATATGCTTAAGCCAAAATGTAGATTCAATGCCTGAGAGCCACCGAGCTTCGTCAATAGTTGGAAAACACAGTTCTGCAACAATATGAATGAACAATATAAAAATTGAAAAAAAAAAAAAGAAGAGATCAGAAAAGAAGAGATGTTAAAATGTGTTGTTTCATTATTATAATATATTATTATTATTATTATTATATATTAATATAAATATATTTATATAATAATATTAATAATTATTATTATTATTATTTTTTTGTTTATTAAAAAAAGTAGTAAAAGAATTATATTGAACGTCGAAATGATTTTTTTAATTTCTTCGATTTACCTTTCAACTTTCTTAAACTTTCTCGCATAACATGAATATTGTGAATATCGAGGAAAACGACTTCGGCATTTTGATAAGAATCCTCATTTTCATAACCCCCGCCTTTGGCTTTATTGGCAACAGCGTTTGCCATCGGTCGGGCATCCATTATAAAGAGTTTGTGACTCTGTGCGTTAGCGTCCATTATTAATTGAACGTATCTCTCGTCTTCTCGGCTACGTTTGCCACTAACGCCGACGAGAGGCTGAGCGCAACGCGTTATTGTCGCTTGGCTCTCCGGATGGATCCACGAAAGAACCGGAAGTCGGCCTCGACTGCGAAATGCCGCCGAAGCTTGTAGATCCTCGTCGGTCGCTGCTGCAGGAACGGCCCAAATTGATGGATAACTATCGCACAGACTATACGTATCGTTGATTTTCGATATTTTCCACATATCGTTGTTTACGCCCTTTGCGAGAAAAAAATAACGGAAAAATCAATGATACAACGATATCGAAGGACACTTCCGGTATTCATTTGATTCAACTTCATTTGTGGTATTATTATTTATTATTATTATTTTATTTTCCCTTTTCACTCACCATCCGTTTAAGTTCGGCAATTGGTTCGTAAACGTTCCATCCGTTTTCCGGAAAATTTTCCGAATACTCGAACGCGAATAGCGGCAGTTTATGCGACAGTGGAAACGAATACTGTTGTAGTTTCTCGAATACATCACGTCGCGAGTGTTTCTCCTGTTTGTGAGCGAATCGAAGGTTTCTCATGTCTTTGCAGAAAACTTCGATTCCATAAGAATTCTCGCCGCGGCTTGACGCACCTCCGACCTTCTCGATTCTGCTGACGACTCCTAGAGGAACTTCGACGACGTGAGGCGTTTCGCGATCGGTGCTACGAAAGTGAAGCTTGTAGTTTGTCACGCTGAGAACTCCTCGCGCCGGTCCGGAATAAGGACACAGATAAGTTACTTCCCGCGCTACGCCCTGTTTCCTTTCGCCGTGGAGTAACGGCGGTCCGGTATCACCTCCCGATAAATTCTGTTTAAAAAATCCATTCTTATGATATAGTAAACCCATTGCAAAAAATTTTTTACGAAGATTCACTTGTAACGATGAAAAAAAAATTAATAATCGAGTATTTGCCGTTCTAAAACTAAAAAAATCGCTCCAAAAACAAATAGAAAATTCGTAACATTCTGTGCGTATAATAACAATTGTGCTGTCGGGAAACTATGTTTTCATCTACCAAACGTGCATCGCGTGAATATACTGAAAAAAAATGTCGGAAAAAAATAATAAAAAATTCAAACGTGCGAAATCGGTTGAGTTTTATTACCGGACTCACTTTTCCATCGATTTCTTTTTTAGCTTCTAGAGCAGAAACGATATTGTTATCTGTGGATGTGGAACTCGTTGAAAAGCTCTTAGAATGCGAAGCTTTCTCCCAACATTCCTGTTGCATCCGAGATTAGCGAATTGTGAGAAGAAAATTCAATAGTTGAATTATTTGTTAGTCTTATTAATCGTAAAAAGAACAAAGGGGGAGGGGGGGATGAGTTTAGTTAAAATCTCACAAAGATTATTACCGATTCATGGCCCATTTTCGAATTGAGCGAACTGCTCTTGCTGTCCGAATTGAGAGAATCGGAACTCGCATTTTTGGAATTGTGCTCCGCACCCAAAAGTTCTGCGCTCCCTCTCTTCTCCATACTCAGCGAAAGAATGGCTTTCGTTATCTCTACTCCCGTTGCCCCGGCATCGTCCATTTTTCGTCTCCGCGTTGATCCACCGGCGCCAATTTTTTTGAAAAGCTGCAATTTCCACAATTATGTTATTCATGCGTTTCCATCTCTTGCGGCGATGCGAAAATTTGTATATCGTACATTCAGAGGAAAATTCAAATTGTTGAGACGGAGCAAAGCGATTTCTTTGGTTAACAACGGAACGGGATAAAAGGACGATAATTTGTCGTTCGCAGAATCTCTGTGTGTCAATTTATTTGTCACCAACGATTTTTCATCACGGATGTGATTTGACTTCGTAGAAATTTGGTCTTCTGACGAAATTCTATTTTCGTCTCTTGCAACGTCGTTCGACGAAGCGTCCATCGTTACTGAAGTTGACGCGCTCTATGCGTCTTTGCGAAGTCAGAGAGGAATTTCGGGAATGGGTTATGAATGCCGCGAATGAGTTGAAACAAAATAAAAAGAAGTCAGCGAGTCGTTAAAATATCGTGTATAACCTGTATTCTCACGAGGATTATTTTTAACATCGAAATATAAGACGAAGAATTCCAGATTAACGACATTGCGGTTAAGTAAGTTCGGGAAAGTGTTTATTCCGGCTTATCGTGAGTAATATGGGTACAATGATATATTATCGCGCGGAATGAAACATCAACAGGATTTTTGTGTCAAAATTACGATGGATGCGGTGTGCCACGCCCAGAGTAACGCAAACAAGGATTTTTTAAAATCGGGTCGGCGTTAATATACGAAAATAATGTTAATTGTCTCACCGATAATGGATATATTCTTCAGTTTGGAAGAATGTCAATAACCGTAATCCTTATATCGGCCTGGTAGTTCTGTCAGACCAACTTGTATTTGACAGAAGCGGCCATTTTGCACTGACGTGCCGCTAGGCGTCAGCACCGATCAAATTTTCAATTCCCACGTGGAGAGACGATGCACCTGTTTGCTGAGACTTTTTTTTACTTATTCTTTCGTCATCATTAATCATAATTCATAACAAAAACAACGGTCGCAGCGTTTCAAAACCAAAGTGGGCAAAATTCGTCGTGTGTCTCATTTTCGGTCCGCGTTGTATGTCCGTGTGTCCAGTATTTCGTATGTCTCGATGTTGCAATTCAAGTGAATTTCAACTGCATTTGCAAGTCCCTGACACGGAATTACGGGAGGTTGATACAAGTACGCCGCAAGTGAAACGACGTTTATACGAGGCCGTTGATGCGATTACACGCGTATCGTAAAGGTTTCGGTCGAACCTCACGATATATCTTGTTAGCAAAGTGTCAAATCGGATTACGAATACGTCTGTCAGTACCCGGCAATAGGTAAGTTGATCCATCTTTTGCTACGTTTCCCGGTACACAACACTGCCGCTATCGTACGCGCTCCTTCGCTTCCTCAACGTCATAAAATCAATGTAAACAACAAAACTGCAGGGGGCAATTACGATTTTTTTTTATTTATCAAAAAGAAAAAACATGTTTTTGTTTTTATTTATTTAAGGAACTAAAGTTTTGGTAGTCGGGGCGCACGCAGGCGCGGTCGTAGGGAGACAATTATTTTTCATTTGCTTCCATCTTCCCTTTTCTTTTTTTCTTCTCGATCTCTTTCTCCATTCGTTTTTTTTTTTTTTTTTTCTTTTTTCATTCCACAATGCGTATAATATAATAGCGACAAATCGTTAACATGAAATATAAAACTCTCTCAATCATCAACTATTATATCGATAGCATTTTCCTTTTCCTTGGTATTTCGTTTTAGTTTAGTTTTTTTTTTTCTTTTTTTAAAACATTGTCAACATATAAATATAGTACAGTCATCACGTCAATGTTTGAGAAATTTTGTATGTATAACCGAGTATTACACGAGTAGATACAGCGATAACGGATTTTTTTTTTTTTTCTATACAACGGCCATACAGTTAGCAGATTTCTAAATCGGATTTTCCTCTGTTCACTTACACATTAACATGTATTTATAGCGCGTGTGTGTGTGTGTGTTTGTGTATATATATATATAATATTTATATATGTATATCATCGATGTCTGCCCCGTCCAATCGCCGCTAAAACATTTATACAAAATTCTATCGTCAGACTCACGTGCTGATCGTGTTTAATTATTATTTTTCATTTGTTTTTTTTTCTCGAAATTTTTTTTTTTTTTTTACTCCATTTATACATCGAATGGCGTCGCGTCAGCAACATTATCGGTTATGATGATTTGTTTGTCGTTAAGCCGAGTTGAAAAGATCATTGTCGCTCGATGGAAAAAGCCGACATTTGGTATCCATTTTCTTTTTTCTTCCTTTGGCACTTAAAAAAAAAACGAAGAATTCTTAGAGTCTACAGTTAGAAGTTGCGTTGCTTCGCCGTATTTTTTCGTCTTTTTTTTTTCGATTATTCATCGGGTGCACAGGGGGTGGGGGAATAATCACGATAAAGTTGGATGTTTGTTCAGCTCGATATCAGCATTAGGCCCCCAAGTCGAGAAATTCCGAGTTGCGTACACGTGGCACCGCAAAATTTTCCTGCAGCCCGATTCGTAGCAACTTTCGCGCTGTTAAGAGATTCAAGAAAGAAATTAAAATAAAAAAAAAAAACAATTGGCTCCCGTTAAAATACCCGAGTCGCTGTCCAATTTTGATCCATGTCTCCCGAGAATCGTCGTTGACGATACGCACGGCTGTGGTTCTCGTTTACGCGAAAATTCGCGAGTTATTGATGTTATTTTTTTTTTTTTATTTATTTTTTTTTTTTTCGCGATTGCATCAATGAAGATCCCATCCGAGTTAAAATCTCGTCCATCATGCGAATAATCTCAATTCTCAATTCGTCTTTTTTACGTTTTTCTTTTCTTTTCTTTTTTTGTTTTTTCGAGATTCCGCTTCGATATCTATGCGATAGAATTACTCGAAGCGCGAATCCGATGCGATCTCCTCTCAACTTCGCAGAGTTCAGTCTTATCTCGTTGTCCATCCGGGTCCCGGTCACGTCATTTGCGCGGCATTGAAGCCGCGCTTTCGCGGGGCACCGAAATGTTGCGGACTCGTCGCTATTTGGAACGGTTGAACGTAAGGATTGTTCCTCAGCACATTACCGACAACCGGCGAACCTGCGCCAACATACTGCGGTTGTACGGCTATTATACCGGTCTGCTGTAGATACTGTTCACGATAGAGCGCTTGTTGCGTCACATATTCACCGTTAACGGCACCGCTCTGCGACTGATAATGCGAACGGGTTATTCGTCCCCCGCCGCCGCCTCCTCCTCCTCCACCACCGCCCCCGCCGACTCCACCGACGTTCGCCGGACCATTAGCGTTGTATTCCTTAACGTTGTAATCCTGATAACGCATACTTGTCGGGGAATCGTTACACGGAGGCGTTCCGGTATTCTTCAAACTCTGAGTCGGACTCTGAGTTATCGATTCCAATACGTGTCTCGGCATATTCGGCGACGGGCAATGCACCTCCTGTAGACCATCGACGCGATTCGCGTTTCTCACGAAGACCGGTGCGCTCTCCGGACGACCACCGATTATGTTTCTCATACCCTCGCGATCTTTGGCGCTCAAACTTTGACGCGAGTTACTCAGTCCCGATGCGGGACCAATGAAACTCGTCGAATTATTCAAATCCGCAACGCTCGACCAACTCATACTCGCCAATTCCCAACGACGCATCAGATCGGATATCCTTTCGGCTTTCATTGTCGCGTCCAAACTCTCGTCGTAGTCCGGTCCCTTTAATCATAAATATGAAAAATAAAATTAATTAAATATGCAATTAAATTTTGTTGTTTTTTTTTTTTATGTTTAACTTCGTATTCTCGAGGATCAAAGTTCGATAGAATATGTTTTGTTTATCTGTCTGCAGACGGGTATTGCGAAATTTATTATTCGAGTAACGTTGCTATTTTCGATTTCTATTTCGATTCGATGTTTCGTCATTTTTGCAAATAATGCAAAGTAATGTTTTTTTTTTTTTTTTTAGACAAAACTCAATTATATCTTTAAATGTTTATTTATATTGACGGAACTTTACTGATCGACAAAAATCGATCGAACAATTTTTAACATCGACAATTTTTTTTTTTTTTTTTTAGACAAAATTCAATTATATCTTTAAATTTTTATTTATATTGACGGAAGTTTACTGATAGACAAAAATCGATCGAACAATTTTTAACATCGACAATTTTTTTTTTTTTTTTTTTTTTTTGAAAAAACTTACGTTTTCAATTTTTTCGTCTAACATCTTGAAGAAGTCCAGCTGACTGGATGACACCTCACTGCGAACAAAAAAAAATCGAAATTAACGGTCGAACGGGTTTATACGACAATTATCTCGCGAATGAAAGAAAAGTACCCACGAGATAACAATGAGAGTTCAGCGAAGCATTAACGCAAGTTGTTCATTAGAAACTTACGCCTGCTGTAAGAGAGGTCCGCTTCCTGGTCCGCCGGACTTCTTCTTCGCCTGCGACTTTACGTCGACCGAGCCGTTCTGATTATCCTCGTTTCTGTTAACCTCAGCTCCATTGTTGTTTGTTTTGTTGCTCTTGGTACTTCCGTTCTTGTGCTCGATTGACGCGGAGCCTGAAATCATGAAAAAAAAAAAAAAATGTATAAATTACAAATTCGTCTAAATCGTAAAAATTTTATGGAGGTTTTCGATGTATTTAGAAGAAAAAAAAATTATCAATAATTCATTGTAATAATAGTAAAAATGAAAAAAAGTAATTAAAAATAAAATAATAATAAAATAAAATAATAATAATTATTGTTATTTTGTAATAATAATAATGATTGTTATTTTATTCAAATATCAAAAATATTGATTGATAAAAATTGAAATAGTAGACAAATTTTTAAAATTTCAATGCCGATCGCACCTTCGACTCCCCAATGTGTAAACGGAGCTTTAATTTTAGAATCGAAAGTGCTTAGCGGAGAAGCTAAACTGCATAATTTTTCAACACAGCGCTAACACGCTTTTCCGTAAATAGAAGAAAATGCGGAGACGCGGTAATGTAGGGACGGAATTAACGTTATTCAAGGCCTTTCCGAGGTGAAGACCCCGACCTCGAAGTATTCTGTGTTTCCATCGGATTTTCATACAAAATGCGACGAATGAGGAAGGAAACAACAGAAATCACGTGCGCGTCGTAGGTGTTTTTATTTGTCGGCCCCTTCCTTCCCGATGCGGAATACGCTAATAGCGGCTGTTTACCCGAAAAACGCGCCAAGCGTACAGCGAATGATGAGGCATTCGTCTATTTTTATTTTTTCATGAAAATTGCATTCGTCGTCTCTTATATAGCCGTCGCGTAATATAGCGTCGCAACGCTGAGTCAAAGGTCGGTAATTAATGCGTTGGGGAAACTACGGTAAACAAGAAGTAATCTTATCGTAACTTATATTCATTTTGTAGCTGCAAAGGTTAATGCTGTTGGTACTTAAATGCGAAGAATAATTATCTCGATACTCCGAGTCCGGGAGGAGCATTGATGCAGTTATAATAACTGATAGCAATAATGTTGATTAGGAGAGTAACGCCGGTGTTCTATATATACCGCCTTCGGATCGTTATACTCGCGAGAGCTGCAGAACGCGGTCCATTAATTGGCTGCTGTTGGCGCGTACGAGGCGAAAGGAGAACGAACTCTTCGTATTACAATGGGAACGCAAATAAACGTGCGATACGGTCGCCAGATGCATAAAACGCTAGTAAACGTGTTATACTATAGAGAGGGAGAGATGTCTGTTGGCGGCAGACCTGTGCGTGTCTCACGTGCAATCAAACGACCAGACTGGTAGAGGTTATTCGACCGTTTCTCTGCTAACGAAATCTATTCGATTCTCGTGTCATTCGCACGCATTGTCGTTACGCGGATACACGATGAAATATTACGGTTCGATTATTATCGATTATCGTTTGCGAATTATTTAGTTATCGGAAATTCGGAGCGTTTCGATGTAAAAATCATTCGATGTTTTCAATACTCCAAAAATTGATAAAAAAAAAAAAACCATTCGGAAAAATTGAAAATAATCATATTGTCATTTTTACCATAAATTGCTAAATTTTCGGAGAATTTTGAAAGAAAACCATTAATCGAAAAATACGCGAAAAAAAAAAAATTTCACGGTCGATTTTTTACAATGAGATACTATGCGAAAAAAAAATACAAAAAAGTGAAAAGAAATTTAAAAAACCGTATTTTCGTTTTTACGAAAAAATTGCGTAATTTTCGGAGAACATCGGAAGGAAACAATGCGTCAAAATTTTGCGCGAACAATACAAATTTTAAAGGTTATCTGCGCGTATATTCTTGGAATCCCAAAAATTGAAACAAAAACACAGACAATTTTCGTCTTTTAACGGACAATCTTTGGATCGAAATTATTTTTGGACGCGCGATTGTGTGATTGAATACATTTTTTTTTCACGGCTCAGCAATGCATATCTATTTTATCGTAACGATATTCAGCCAATGAGTCAATAATCGTATTCGTGGAAAAGATATTGACGTCGGAGTTCCGGAGTTGTCTAACGCGTTGTCCGTATTCCGCTAAACGAATTTTGAGAATAATAATGAATGTAACGCGTAACATTTTCTATATTACGCTACGAGAATTATATGCGATTCAGTAGTTTCCCACGTCACGGATAAAGGCTCCGCGCGCGAAGGCGCGTCCCTCGTTAATTGATAGTCCGACGTAATCACGCGTTGGCTAAATTGTTTATTCTCCTATATACGTTCACATACAGCAATAACCAACGTTACCGAAGTACAGAGGGGACGCCACGTGCGACGAGTTTCCGTCACGAGGAAATTCGCTATTGCGTTTGCGGTTATTATTAAGCGCATCGGTTTCGCGTACATCGCAAATAAACGCGTCACAGAGATTCCTCGTAGACGAGGGTTTCGGTACGAGAAGAATATAATACCGGATTATCGGAATCTTTATTCTTCGTCGAGGCGATCTCTCGGCCGATTTTAGACGGATTTAAATTCCTCCGCTCTCCCAGCGATTATTCAAAGGGAAGTGTGGGCGGAAAAGGGAGGAACAATACCGTCGGTATTCTCGCGGAATTACCAACGCCTCTTGAGTTCCTTTCCCTCCATATAGACATATAATATATATATATATATATTATACACTATAAATTCGCGCAAAGAAAATTTTAATCAAAGAAAATAGAATATTCTTTTTGAAATTAAAATTGGAACGCAGATTAAACGTCCCGTGAATTCAAAGGAAAAAAAAAGATCGCAAAGCGAAAACAGTTGATTATTGAGACCGGAGACAATCTATCATTATTTTTTCTCTTTGGCAATCGCTATTCCGCGAGTCAGAGACGTTTCGGAGTTTTTTTTTTTTTTTTTTTTTTTCGACGTTGCAAACACGAATTACCGAGGATTTCGAGGAGACAAGAGAGCGGTATAAATCCAAGAGGGGGGCGATGAAGTTCTCGTGTTGAATTTACATAACGCTGTTCGCGCCATTGCCCTCGGTGATTCATCGAGACTTACGACGTTCCTTTTCACTCCTACGCGGGGAAAGATATATCGCGTGATTGGAATCACAAAGGCATATCTTATACGTTTCTACGCGGAAAATATGACCTTTACGTTTCAAACGCGCGAACGAGGAGCGCTGACGGAACGAGGCGAGAATTTCGTACGCGAAAGAATTATTGAATTCCTTCGTGGAGTGTAGAGGACTCTGACAACGACCGCTACGCTACGCTATTCGAGGCAATTTCGGAGTAATTTCATTCGCTACCGAATCTTCGATTTTTTTTTTCTCTGTCGTATATAATTCCCCATTCGCTGTGAGTTTTTTACGAGTGGGAAAGAGAGATGGATAACTATCGAAGCATTTATACACGAACGCCGAACGAAACACAGACACATCTGTCGCCCGTTCGCGTTTTGCTCGTTGCCGAGAAACTGCGAGAGAACACGATCGCTGAACGTACGGAATTCCAATATGAATTCCCGTAGCGTTTGGAATTTCCGGTTACCGTTGCTGTACCCGATTTTGCAATGGCGCCAAAATCCGTTCGACTCATAGACCGCTGTAAATTATCGCTCTCTGCATTATCAACGAGTCAAAAAAATTGCGAAGTATTTGTGAATCAATTTTTTTTGTTTTCGTCGATCGATGAGACGCAAATTTTGAGAAATCAATAATGAAATTTTTTCATACCGTTTAAAGATTATAACGTTTTTTATACCGACAATTTTCATTTATTTAAATTAATTTCGGAGTTATTCGAATTAAAAAGAAGCGAATCGTTTCTCGCTGTATAAATCAATTTTTGATTCCTCGATAAGACGAAATGAAATGAAAAAAAAATGAAGATAATGAAATGTTAATAAATCAAAAAATACATTTTTTCATTCCGGTTTGCAGATTATTGCAAAGATCGATTTTTCGGCGGTATTATTGCGTCAATTTCGTTTTTTTGTGTAATGAAATTTTATTATTATTTTTATCGTTTTATTGACCCTTTTGTATAATGTTACGCGGCTTACCGCGATATAAAGAGGAAAAAAATGAAAAAAATAAATAATTCAACGAAATATGTTTTTGTGTGCATTTCGTTCGCGTAATAAAAAGGTTCATAGGGAATCTGTTGCGCTTTAGCGACGCTACAAGCTCTCGTTTATTTTATAACTATACGCTTCTCTTCTATCTATATTTAGATAAAGAGAACGGTGCCACGAACCTGGCGTCGGCTCGCGGGGTTTTACGTCAGAATTTGTACCGAACGAGTGCTAAAGCACCGGTAGGGCAAAAGCGCGACGACGACGACGACGACGACAGTGTTATAGCAAAAGAGAAAAGAGACGAACAGAATAGAGAAGAGACGAGAAGCTCACGAGTCTCAGCGATACGTAAGCACGTGCGACACACGCACTGTGCAAAAGTATAATTATGCCGTCCGAGAGGTCGTCACGAGTCTCGCTTGGCGTCGGGAGGCTGCCGCGCGATGAATATAGAATTCTCAAGAGAAATAAAAAAAAATATATAAAGGATTTTCCACAAGAATCCTCCATAGAAAAAACATACAGAAGAATAGAAAAAAAATTGTAAAATAGAACGCAAACGTTTGTTCGCTCTCTGAACATTTGCGAGAGGACAAAGAGTCTACAATTTCATGTAGAATTCGCACCCAAAAAAAAAAAAAAAAAAAAAAAAAAGTGCGATATGCGCTTTGCGTGCTAATTATCTGCCGTGCGTCGGGAACATCGCGAAATATTGTTACGAGGCGTGTCGTCGGGATTAATTAGCGAGTTAATTAAATTCAATTAATTAATTTGCCGTATTAAAGAGTTCGAAAAAAAGTTACAAAAAACTCTATTCTCGTTAAACTTCGAGACTCCGAAATAAAATAGTCGCTTTATCGGGATATATTTTAGGTTATGTTTCGTATTCGTGTTATTCTCGGGAATAGTTTTTTTTTAATTGAGTCATTGACGTTCGTTTGACGAAAAAAGAAACACGAGATGCCGGAAGTAGCTGACTCGACGTTTTTCGAAGGGAGTCACCCTGTATAAGTGAGTGGGAGAAGAGAGAAGAGGATCGGGCAGTGCTCCGGCCCGGATATCGATCGGGTTACTCCGAAGTGCGGTATTCACTGTGGTACATCGGGCCTCGCCTAGCGGAGGAAATTGGTTAACCTCGGGTGAGCAGCCGATACCAGAGAAACCGCTCTCTCCTCTCTTCGTCTTTCCTTTGGCTCACGTATTCCTGCGGCTCGGTGAGATTAATAAGATGGAGATGTCGAAGAGACTCCGGAGGAGAGGATAAAGCAATTCGCGTCATTTCAGTAGCTTCGAATGAAATAAAAATAAGCGAATCGTCTTTTATACAAAATCGAGTCTAATGGTTTTCAATGACGAGGATTTACCGTAACATAGATTAGTAACAGATATCACTACGATATCAACTATCTAATGAACAATATATCGATATGTACGAAAAAAAAAAAAAAAAAAAAAAAAGATGGCGCGAGGTATCGACAAATCACGATACGATATCTCGAGTTACTGTAATACAATCTTCGAGTACCGGGAGAGATAATAGATCGAAGAAAAATTACCATATCGTATCAACCGGATGTCGCGGGGAGAGCTAAGAAAAACTGTTACGCGATCACTAAAAAAATAAAAACTGAAAAAAAAAAAAAAAAAAAAAGTTGCGAGAGTTCGTAGGCGTATGAAAGCCAAACCGGAAGTGCGTTGCAGCTGCCGTTGCAAAAGCTCGCTGACGACGGATGGGCGCCAGGCGCGCGGCCGGCAACGCTCTTGTTAATCCGCCGATCGAGGATCAGCGGCAGCTGCTTCGGGAGGGCGTCGAGGACAAAGTAACCGAAGTCGGCGAAACCAAAGTGAAACTCGTTCACCTTGAGTATTGCGATCGTAGCTACGTATACGAGAACATTTTTCGCGTATATTTTTCGCGTTCTGTATACACGCGATTTTTAGACTCGGTGATCGATCGATACGCGTATTTAGTATCGAAAGGTACATAAGATCGAAGTGGGAGTATTTAAACGCGTTATTTTACGGGTCGTAACTAAAGACACACGCGCAGAGCCCATATCCGCTACGGATATTAACACAGTCCATTAGGTTTTGCGCGACGAATTGCGCGCCCGTAGATACCCCTCGTGTGGGTGTGCGCGCGCATGTATACGTTACAGAAAACCGAACAAGCAACAGAAAGGGTATCCGGTCGTATCGCGATGACACAAGGCGATTCGTTTTATTCATGAACGATGGCGCGTTCGCTCGTGCGTAAGCGTCATTCTCGTCTCTCGTAACTCGATCGGATCTGTGACGCAAAAATTTGCTGGTCCCGCCTTCGATACGCATAAACTACTCTTTACTATAATTTCCGGGTGAAAAGCAAACAAACGAAAAAAAAAAAAAAAAAAAAATTGAAAGGTTGAAAGATGAGTAGAGTTCGAGTATCGTTATCGCTATGTCGATATTTTTTTTTAACGAGACGCCGCCAGTGTCCGTTTACTGTATTTGCTCGACGCGCCATCGATCTTGAGAATAATTAGAGGAGAAAAAAAAAAAGGAAGGTTCGTCGATGACGATAGAGGGGATGTATTGAGAGTGTCGCGACACACCGGCGCCAAAAAAAATCGTCGAACAGAACTGTGTAACTAAACCGTCTCTTGTATGCGTGACGTCGACTCTCTATAGAACTTCGAGTTCACGGTACGTCGTCGTCGTCTACGATATATAGATAAACCTATCGTTGGTAACAATGAACTGTAAAATCAACATAAATTTGTGATATACGAATGTTATTTTATGTATTTTATGCTGTGCGCGATGTTGTTGACGGAATGAGAATGTTTAGAATTGTTCAATTATAAGCTGCGAAGTTATGCGTACGTTTTGCGTGGAGGCGAAACCGAGCCGAGCGAATCCACTCGTTCTGACGTGTGAATAGTTTCGTTACAACAACTATCTCGCGATTCTGGCCCATGGCGTTCGCGATTACTCAACGCGTATTCTCGGCGATTGAACTTATCGCTAAACAGCTCTCGATTAGTTATTTTTAAAATGGCAACCGTATGTTAATTTTTTTTATTCAAATTTTCTCAATCGATTGGAAATATCTTAGTTTTTGTGGGACTCTCGAACCGATTTGAAAAAATATTAACGATTTCGCTCCGTTTTTTTTTTTTTTTTTTTTTTTTTTTTTTTTTCGAAAAAATGTTTCGATCATTTTTTTATTAAAAAAAAAATAAGTAAATGATATTTCGACGCTGTAGACAATTCATAATTTTTATTAAGAAAAGTTCGAGTAAAGATCGGCAAGTAACACGTCTACGACTATGTGAAATATGTGTTCATTTTTTTATTCAAATTTTCTCAATCGAATGGAAACATCTTCGTTTTTTTAGGACTCTCGAACCGATTTGAAAAAATATTAACGACTTCGCTCCGTTTTTTTTTTTTTTTTTTTTTTCGACAAAAATGTTTCGATCATTTTTTTTACTAAAAAAAAATAAGTAAATGATATTTCGTCGCCGTAGATAATTCGTAACTTTTATTAAGAAAAGATCGAAGCAATTAACACGTCTACGACTATGTGAACTATGCGCACTATGTGTTCATTTTTTTATTCAAATTTTCTCAATCAACTGGAAACAACTTCGTTTTTTTAGAACTCTCGAACCGATATTTAAAAAATATTAAACATTTCCTTCCGTTTTTTTTTTTTTTTTTTTTTTTTCGAAAAAAATGGATTCGATCATTTTTTTACTAAAAAAGAATAAGTAAATGATATTTCGACGCCGTAGACAATTCGTAACGTTTATAAAGAAAAGATCGAGGCAAGCAACACGTCTACGACTCCACGCCACATTGCGAATCATCAAGGTCTCGACAGTTCCCCAACAACATCCCTCCTCGTTCGCTCGTTCCCTCGCGGATATCGTACACCTATGGCTACATATACATATATCTATACAAACGTAAGTGTAAAACACACGTTCGCTGTTGTTCGTCGAGGCTAAAGCGAACGAGAATATACCCGGCGTGGAAATGCCGGCAGCTGTTTACACCCTCGTCGTGTGCACACACGACGTTACATACTCCTTCACTCGCGCGCACGTGTAACTGCGAAAGTAAACAATCTATTTCTTCTTTTTATTCTTCTCACGTATTTTCGCGATCTCTTTTTCTGTCTCTACCTCCGTCGGTACATCGACGATTTTATCGCATCTCGTGTGTTTTATTATTACATACGTCGCAGAAAAGATTGACCTGATTACCTAATATAGTGTGTATTACACCGCTCAATGACGATATCCGATCCTCTTGGCCCCAATCGGTGTTATAAACAAAAAATTTCTTAGAACACGCGAATTGCGTTATAAGCGTATTATCCAATCGAATCGTCTGCACGGACGCATGTATTTCGTATATATTTCAACCGTCGGGGATTCCCGTAAGGGGACACGAGACAATTAAAAAAAATACATCCTAAACTGCGATACATCGATTTAAATCAATGAACTCTGAAAAATTGTCAATTTAAATTTAAAAAAACTCAAATCGTCAAACATCGCAAATGTTAATTTCAAATTATTTTCGTAAATCCCTTGAAAAATAATAATAAACTTCGCGAAAGTTACCATTTATTCGTAATTTTATTCGTCGTATTACAGTTACTTTAGCAATCGCCACTCAATTACGATTTCGTATACATTTTCGATCTTTTCGATAATGAAAATTTCATCGAGGGCGCGCGCTCGCGAATCTTGCGTAGAGCATAGAACGTTATAAGACAGTCGACCAGAGTGAATATTCTATTTAAAACATCGGACATTCAAGACTCCTTTCTATTTCGGTGCTTTCATTGCTTTGAGATAGAGTTCTCGCGTATTCGCGCACACATGCGCAGTACGTGTGCGCGTAGTACGTGTGTATTATAACCTCATCGCGTAGAGAAGCGGCAAAGACGTCGACGACGACGGCGCTATTTTTATTGCCACTATGCTTGCGCCGCGTTAAACCCGATAATCGGTCTCGAATTTCGATAAGCAGTTAGCGTATACGATATGCATATACCAGGAGATTGGCGGCGAATGGTCAAGAGCGACAGTGCATACGTACGCGAGATGTGTGCGAAGGGGACAAACAATGAACGTCATAAACGTTATTCGAAAGGTAAGTAAAGATAACAACGTCCCGCAACATCGCGCGCGCGAGTTCGTTCGACCGGTAGTTCGCAGGTTCAAACCCGTCTATAATTCTCGCCATAGTAGTTAAACCTCTCATAACTCGTGAGCACTCAGGGACAAGCGACCTTTCTTCCAAATAATGTATTTCCCCTCAAGCGCGATCCGCCACGAGACACGCGAAACGATGCGGTACTCGGTGGGGACAGAACCACTGCGCATGCGCGCGCCGCCGATAGGAATAAACTTCGCGGAGAAAGTCATAAGTTTTCTGAACTCCGCTCGATAATTTAGAAGTGAATTCATAAGTTATGGGATTATAAATCAACAGAGGTTCCTCTGTTCTTGTATCTTATCTCGACTCGTTAACCCGCCCGTTAGCGGCGTATAAGATGTATCTCGGGCGAACGAACGAACGAGCAGAGGGCGAACTTGTGTTATTGGCGTGCGAGCGAATCTTCAATTCGTCGACACTGAGGCATGTGTTTCGCGAGTATACAAAACTATCACCGTTCCAAATACATCGCGAATTCGATAATCCCGATAATTCAAAATGTTATTTTCGCGTCCGTTGCGCAACGCGAGAGAGATTTGGTGCTGTGATAATGTTAAAACGGTGGAAAAATATGAGAAAGAAATGTTTCGATTGCATTCAGCTGCGCAACAGACGTAACCGGTATATTCTGGAGCAAAGTCAAATATTCCGACTCCTACGTCGAGCGTCGTAATCGCAATTCGACGACATATGTTTCGTTCGAAAACGATTTTTATCGTTATTCATATCGGACACAATCGTTTCTAAGAATTATCGTGAGATGTGACTAATAGTTATCTGATAAAATGTCGATAGATGTTAGAGATGAAAAAGGCGTACGTATGCGCATGCGCGTGAATACGTGTACGTCAGATATTTGAGTGATCGGAACCTCGAACGGCGGTTGCATGGGGCGATTTCTCAATTGTTGTGACGCCGGAGACGCAAAAATCGGCCATGACGATCGTCGAAAAGATAAAAGAACGTGAGGGCGAGAGAAATACTCGCGCGAGACGAGGAGTATAAACGATAACGATCTTTATGTTTAATCCTCAGTCCGCGTATTCTCGAGTGCCTTTCGTTGACGTACCTTTGCCTTGTTCGATACGAAAACAAGATAATTCTCACTAAGAGGATAACATTTTTTGAAAAATTAATGAGAACAACGATTTTTCGTCATAATTTCGTAGCGTGAAAAAAAAGAATTACGGAAACGAAATCTCACGTGACACGCGAACAATAAAACGGTTGTAAATATTTTTCGAAAATTCAACAAGGCAAGACGGCATGAAACGTGCAAATGTTTGATGACGAATTTTACGCGTCTATAGATATAATACATACGAAAGAATTAAATTCGAGGACAGACGAGATTTCCCTGTGGGACGAGGAAAAGTAAACAACTGTATAGAGAGAGGATGAGTTTTGTTTGAAACGCAAACTCGTCACCGAACTCTCCGTGTATACATTCGATTTGCATTCGATTGACCTTAAGCTCGTTAGGGCCTCTAACGCCCCGAGCGGTACTCGCTATACCTACCCGTCGTACAGTCCTTCAGGGACGTTACGATGACTTTCTATCAATAGCATTTATCTCACGCGAAGAGGACGAGTTTTACTGACCGATCGTGTGGGCTGCGGAATTTCAGATCGGAACTTAACACAACGACGTGTCGTCATTCTTCACGCTGCAACACCACAACCGCTCGGAAGCCTTGGAACGTCGAGTACTATGGTTCGAACGAAAACCTCGTGAGTATCGTCGACTGGTTACGATTTTTTTTTTTTCGACCCAAATTACGACAGCATTTTTTCAACGATATCGATATTTTTCTTTAAATCATTTTCGTCGAAATGGGAATCGTCGTTGAGTAAAAAAAAATGGCGGCCGCAAAACAGTGGATCGATAGCTTAAAGCTATTAATTACGAAAGTTTCGGTAATTATTGCGGTTCTGACGCGAAAACATCGATTTTCACGATTTGATTTGATTTTTTTTAATATATTTTTTTCTGTGATTATTATTATTATTGATAGACTTCAATATTATTATTTATACACGCAAATAAATAAATAAATATAAAATAAGAAAATTGTGTTGATTTCGAGCAGTAAGAATAAATGTATCGTTCATGTTGTACGCTATACGTGGGTTTCCTAATAAAAAAATTATGTTCCACTACATCGCGTTTACTAAACGCCAAAGGTCATAGAGCTTCGCGAAAGCGCAGATGCAAAGGTTATTTCAGCTTTTTTTTTATTAACGCTACATACCATGCGCACTATATATACGATACATATTCGTAGATAAAGTTACTTCCGATAAGCGGAACGGAAAGGATCGAAAAAAAACTTGAATTCGCGATTCCACTTCTAATATAAAAAATTTTCTTGAAACTTTTTTTTTTTCGTAAAAAAAATGTATCGACAAAATTCGCAAAATTTTTTTTTTCTAAACAAAAATGTATCAACAAAATTTGCGAAATTTTTTTTTTTCTTTAAAAAGAAATGTATCGACAAAAATTGCGAAATTTTTTTTTTTTTTCTTTAAAAAAAAAATGTATCGACAAAATTTGCAAAATTTTTTTTTTTTTCTTTAAAAAAAAAAATGTCGACAAAATTTGCGAAATTTTTTTTTTTTTTTTTTTTTTATCCGCGTACCCAATGTACCGGAATAGTGTAGGGATACAGGTAGACACGAGAATGAGTCATTTTATCCGACTGGAATTCGAGTCATAGTCGGTTATTGCAACGAGGACGAGTTTTGGCGCCATATATTCCGCGAGAGCAAACGGATGACGCAGCAGCCGACGCGCATCTCGGAGCTTCGGTTTCACCGGCATGGGATACGGAGCTCACGAGAGAGCGCGCGCGGGGGGTTAATAATCTTAAAACAATGCGACTTAGCGGACACGCCTCCGAGTAGAACCCGCAGTAAGTCCCTGAACCGCGTTTAAGTAAATCGTTTCGCGCGTTTCTCGATGTAATGGTACGACAACAAACAACGCGAGGCGTTACAAAAACACTTTTAGCTCCGTTTCTCGTTATTCTTATACTTATTTGCGTCTGCCGTCCGTCGGAAACCCCGGCGGTCCCTCTGGGGGATTTCCAATCAACGAAACGCGACTCGCCTACGACGAAATAAATTATCGATGAGTCGCTGATGCGTGAATGCACCCGGTGCGTCGTATGCGCAGCTTCACTGCGCAGCGGCGCCGTGCGTTCGCCTCGCAATGATATTAAAAGCGCATAAAATTGTAAGAACGCAGATACAATTAAAGAGAAGGCAATGACGAGTAAAAATTCGCCTTCCGGTGCATTTCGACTTTAATACCGTTTGCATTACCGTTAATTCTATTTTTATTGCATTACTCGATTCCAAGTAGTATCGTCATAAATCACGACGGTGAAATCAGAGTTCGTCTTCGTCGCATCGATGGAAATGAGATTTTACTATTATTATTATTATATATACTGCGTGTACGCAATCTATTGAGAAAAAAAAAAAAAAAAAAAGTAAAATCGACGCGTTAATCGATCGATGAAATCTCTCGGTTCGCTTCGTAAGATTGAATAATCGAAGGGGATTATGTCACGTCGAATAAAGCTGAAGTAACGAACCGTACTTGGAAATAATTTGATACGAGATGTTTACTGTTGTGTGAAATCGATAAATTGATCGCGACGCTACGAGTACTTTTCGTATTAAAAAAAAAAAAAAAAAAAAATTCGTTCGTTAAAAACGGCATAAAGATAAACCATCTATCCGTAGTTTCTTAATCCTTTTAGCAAAACCATCGAGCGATTTGCAAATTTAAATTATAAATAGAATATCGTGCAACGAGATGAAACCTTTCAGGGCGACTCGTGAAAACTCGCCAATGAGAGGGAAAAATTGTCGCACGAGTGTGCGAAACGCCGCGCGGCACATTCACACGTTTCTATTTCGATCGATGGACGAAGATGTGTGTTTGTCAACGAAATTTTCGACTCGATACGTAAGTATTAGGTACCTTAAGCGGATGCATACGTAGTCGTCGCATTCGCGTCTCTCTCCCCAAAAGATCACCTCTCGTGTACCCAAAGATATATTATTCTCGAGTGACGAGGGGAGTTGCCGAAAAAGGGAGGGGAGCTGCGAGAGGGGAGTAGAGAAGCGGGTAGAGCAATACTGGTATTATTAATAGCATCGAAATTCTCGGTGTCGCGAATATAATTCGCTGACCCTGGAATCCGTTTCCTCTCCGTTCCGTATATATATTCAGTTAATTTACGCAAATTCAGAGTCCAACGATTTCGTAATAATAATTATACGCGCGTAAACCTTCGGGGACAGCATATGCCAAAAATTTCCTGTATCTTCGAGAGATTTAAAATACCGTTTTTTTTTTTTCGTAATTTTTTTTTTTTTTTTTTTTTTTTTTTTTTTTCGTAAACGAAAAATTGACTTACCCTTGGCTCGGCGCGCCAGGTGGCTTATGTTTTGCCTTAAAATCTTGAGCCACATAGCGGCACGCTGTCGCTTTCTACTCGGCGGTTCTGAAGTTATTCCGACCAGCGTGACGGCGATGGTGGCGGGGTTCGAGCGGAGTTGCGGCGTAAAGCCGAAGAAAACGTGTTTGAGGGGAGTGAGAGAACTCGATACGTGGCTCTTTTCAGTATTTTTTTTGCCCGTAAACGGCAAAAACGCTTTGGTCACTCGTCACGATTATCTTCACAAATGTATTTTTTTAATGTCAATGTCTTATTAATTAATAAAAAAACACGTATATCATTGCTTAAATATAATTATTTTACGAGTCTTTGTCTGTATTTTTTTTTCTTTTTTTTTCCGTTTGGCACGGAGCGTCAGCGATTGTTATTCGTCTCTTTTCATTTACAGCTCAATATTGAGACCCTTTGCGGGTTCTCAATATTTGCTCCAAATCTTCAAGGTCTTTTATTTGAACAATTAAAATCCCGAAGTTAAATGGCGAACATTTAACTATTTATCCAATGGATTTTTATTTATTTGACACTTATTTGAGGTTTTGTTTTATTTTTTATCTTTTTTATTTCGTAAAACGACACGCACTCGAAAACCGTTGTTTCGTAATAAAAACAACGAATGATGTATCAACTATCACGCGCGATTCGATGAGAAACTCAGTTGCGATAATAAAAGATTCTCTGAGCGGATCTCGACTATACGAGGGTCCGTTGAAGACTGAACGAACGCACGAACGACGAGAACGGCGTGGAGGCGCACTGTTGAAAATTACTACGCGAAACAAGTGGGACGACGCGGCGCTTTATACGGGGCGTCGATCACGTAGGCAGACCCCGAGTGCGCGGCAGGGCAAACCGAACGTACAAGCGGCAGGCTAGAGGCAGCAGGCTAACCCGGTGTTTGCTCGTTGCTGCTATACTACTATCGAGAACGATAATGTCGACCCCGTGACGGTCCTTGGAATAAGGTCTGGTGGCGTCGCGCAAACGTTCGCTGCCGCCGACGACGATGTATACGAATCGTGAAACGCCGGTTAACACTCGCGCGCTCCGGAGCATACGACGCATTCAAACTCGCAGCATCACTGTGTGCAATAAACCACATACGACGTATATCCCCACCACAGATGTACGACTCGGCAGATAAATACCGGCGAATTCGCAAAGCCCACGAGTTCGCGCGAACTAAACGTTTACAGTGCACGCGATCTTTTGGAGGGGAACATTTCGATGTATAAAATAAAAAATAACCTTGAAATTGTTCGTAACTATTTTTTTCCCCCGAGGATCATCACTCAAGCGAATGCAGACGATACGAAAAAACAAAATGGCGGATTCGATTTATTATTTTTAGTTTTTTCGATTGGAGATAAAATATTGAATTGGTTTTCTTTGAAGTTTCTTTAACGCAGTGAAGTAGCGACTGCCGTCGATTGATAACGTTTAATCGTTCGCTGATTTGTATTTGGGATACGTGTTTGAGAAAAATGCGTCGATAAACTTTGATCCATTAGTTCGAATGAAGCTTTTGTCGATGCAAATTTGAAATAAGCTTAACAGAGTTGTTAAATTAAAGTTTCATTTCATAATTTATTTTCGTTATTTAACGTTAATACTATCGCACCCCCCTCGGCTTATCGCGGAGCTTATCGCGGGACGCTTTTAGCAAAATCAGCGACAGCTTCGCCACCGACCGCCGGCGCGTCCAGTCAACAAGTTGCGCGCGCAGCCCGAAGTCCGCGCGAGTCGCACGAGCATCGAATGCACGATTGAAACGTAAAATAAGAGAAGATAATAGACTATGTGAAAATGAGAGAAGGGGAAAAATTGTTATTCGCCTTCGCGCTAATATCCTGCTGCGCCCGGATTTTCTCACATACGTCAATCGCAGGACTTTCCGGATTTTTCTCGCTTTGTTCTTCATCTTTTTTTTTTTTCTTCGCGTCTATTGTGAATTCGTTCAAATGCAAAATAATAGCAAACAATGGTTACGTGGAGTCGAGAGTTTCGACTGCATTAAACTGCGCACTGCCGTAAGCTGAATTGCAGGCGAATATACATCGGAAAAACAGATTCAAATATTTATCGAGTTAATTTCGCTACCGGAAGCATGAAAAAAAAAAAAACACCAATAATTATTCAACTCTGTAATAAACATCCCTCACGAAAAAAAAGTATATCGCAAATTATCATTATTATTATTATTAATTAAATTCTCGAATTATTTTAAATGAATATCTTCGGAATTAATCACATCGATTATTAATTTTAAATCGATAAGCTTCGGTACGCAAGAAAATATTGTCGAACTGTTGCCAAAAGATTAACGTTTGTTTTTCTTATGAAATTCATTATTTGTCGATCTTATCGAAAATTTTCTCACATGCGTCAATCTCACTGAAGCCGTTTAGACCGATCGGCTTCGTGAATTGGCTGACTGGTTATGAAAAACTCGCTAATGGAGACGAGGAGCTTCCGAAGCTCAGTTTCTATCGTGTAGTCAAGGATAATGGAAGCGTAGAGATGAATGAGACCTGTTGCTTGGACGTCGAACCCTTGCGGAGTTCGCCCGGTATATCGTTGTGGTTATAACGACATCGGCCTCGCGAGAGACCCGCGGAATGAAAACCGAGAGAGAGAGAGAGAGGAGAGAGAGAGATTCCTCCCTCTACCCGCGAGTAATTGGACCGGAAGTGGTCGACCGCGACCACGTACGGCGACAATGGCCACTCCCCGCTGTCGATTATTATTGCACACGATAAACGCGTACGTCGAAAATTTTGTTCTGCCAAATTCGATCGAACGACCAAATGCGTTTATCCAGAACGATTCGCCGATCCCAAATATATATAACGCTCGGAATTTATCGGCGCAATATTCATTCGATTGCTCTATCGGTCAATTTCGTTAAGCGCCCCATTAATTATACGTAATTCGCGCATTTATCTCAGTCTGCGCCGAGACTGGACTTCAACAAATCATTATCTTCTTATTATCCGTATCTCTCGCGACGTTTATAATTAGCAACTGTAAACATCGAAGACAGTAAACATGATGTTTTGCGTGTTTTTTTTGCGACTCTCATGCCCATCAAATAAGACGCGAATTAAATCGAATCAAATGAATTTAATTGTTGTCAATGGATCCTAAAAAAACAAACGCATTTTTGCACCTCTGATATAAACATTGGATTTTGGAGTCGCGATGTCTTTATTGTTGTGAAACTTTGTCAAAAATCAATATTTTTCAGTTTAATTGTAGTGAAATCGGAACGTCAGGTTGCAAGGAACATACCTGTTAAATCACAATATCGATGTAATAAATATTATGAAAGTTTTTTTTTGTCAATTTTTGAAAATTAATAAATATAATTTTTTTTGAAATTTTTGAATTTTTTTTTTCAAATATGATTTTGGAGTTCGAAATGTTATTTTTCATATCAATGCAATTCAGTGAGAGTATAATGCGTCCTAACGAGAGTACCGAGAGAAAGAGACTCGTTAAACCGCACCGTACGAAGAGAAAGATACCTGTTAAATCACAATATCGATGTAATAAAAATTATGAAAGTTTTTTTTGTCAATTTTTGAAAATTAATAAATATAAATTTTTTTGAAATTTTTGAATTTTTTTTTAGATATGATTTTGGAGTTCGAAATGTTATTTTTGATACGAATGCAATTCAGTGAGAGTATAATGCGTCCTAACGAGAGTATCGAGAGAAAGAGACTCGTTAAACCGCACCGTACGATGAGGAAGATACCTGTTAAATCACAATGTCGATGTAGTAAAAATTACGAAAGTTTTTTTTTTTATCAATTTTTGAAAACTAATAAACATAAATTTTTTTGAAATTTCTGAATTTTTTTAAAAAATATGTTTTTGGAGTTCGAAATGTTATTTTTAATATCAATGCAATTCAGTGAGAGTATAATGCGTCCTAACGAGAGTATCGAGAGAAAGAGACTCGTTAAACCGCACCGTACGAAACCCCTTGAAGCACTTTGTCACACGAAGCCCCCGAGGAAACTCTCAAGATATACATAGGAAAGACTCTCTGTTTGGTGATTGACGCGAACCAGTTAAATCCGCAACAAATATAATGTCCTTAAAAGACTATGTGACATTCCGAGTTTTATGCGTCGTATCGCGTACGGTAATGTACCATAGTATATATATACATATATATAGACACAGAATGTATGCATCAATACTACTAATGTTCACGTGATAGTTTCGTGTGCAGTGAATAAAAAAGAGAAACTCTCGAGTCCCGATAGCCCGGAGAAACCTATGTGTAAAATAAAACCGTCGAATCGATTAAAAAATAACGAAATTCACGAATTCGAAAATCCAAATTATCGACCTTTCGGTTTATCCTCACAATCCATTTTTTTTTTTTTTTTTTTTTTTTTCCGATTTAAATTTTTATTATTTCAATGCCGCATAGAATTTTATAGTGCATCGATTTATTTCGCGCGTATCCACGCGTTTACTTCCTTAATTCATAAACGAAGATTTACTGCACGGTGAATCAAGTAGTTTCTCAATGACTCTCCTCGTTATACGCTTATGTATTATATTGAATACACATACATAGATATACAATGCATATGTATGTATGTATAGAATATATATAGACGAAGAAATATTCGCCAATGGCGCGAGGTCGCCGGGTATCACGGCCTCTCGAACACTCAGCGGTGACGCAAAGCGTTTGATGGAGAGGCATTAAGTCTCGTCTCGGGGTGGCATCACGCATAAGAGAACCATAGCGCACAGGACTAATACATAGACTTTACTCCTCTCCTCTTCGTAGTCATCGTGGAAGTCAGTCGATCTCTCGTCAATGTAACTTTGGTACACATAAACATTGTGACGCACGTGAAGAGCTCGAAGGAGAGCGAAATGCAAGGAAGAAATCGCATAAGCGATACGAGAGAGAAAACGAAAGGGGAGCAAAAACCGAACGAGAATTAATAGTACTCAATGAAGCGGAGAATCGAAGCGATTTCCGACGCGACTTCACTTCGCTCCAATGGCCGACGAAAAAAAAAAAAAAAAAAAAATTAATAATAATAATAATAATAATAATGTATTACAGATCTACGCAGCGGCATTAAACTTTCATTCAGACGCGAAGCTTTAGTAATTTCTTTCGCTTCATTCGAATCCTTACAATAGCTTCTCGTTCGATGTTTCGCGCAGCTGTGAGTTAAGGAAAAAAAAAAAAAAAAACTCTATCGAGACCGCCGCAGACTCGGATGCTGCGAAAGCATCAATATTGTTGCGCGTGCATTTCATAAACAAAATTTTACGAAATGCTGCAATAACAACTCGTTGACATACTTTATGCAGACGGAGATTTTCTTTGTAAATTAAAAAAACCGAACGTGGCGTAATAAAATGAGAGAATTTAATTGGTTTTGGTATATATTTTCGATGATTGCGTTATGACAATTGCTATGATTTGATAAAAAAGAGTTAATCGCGATTTTCGGAGAAATTTTTTTCGATGCTTTCTTCAATTTCGTAACGAAGTTCCTGTGACTCATTGATGAGTTTTCGTCGCGAGTTCGGAGAGATTCTTAATTAGGAATTGACGAGTCTGAGGGTTCAAAGTCTCGTGCGCGCGTGACTATTGTCACGATATATTATGATTCAATTTCGATTTAAAGTTTGTGAGAAAATAATATACCGATAAGAATTGATGTTCTGACAAATTTTAAGCACTCCGTCGAGTGTATCGTCGCGCGATTTTCGGCGGAGTTTCTCACACGCATACGTGTGAAATTCCGGCCGCGGATATTGGCGAGATAGGGAACACGGTATATATATATACAGATATATAGATATATATAATATCGTTCGCAGTTTATCTTTCGGTAGATTGAACGTCTCGCGTGATTATTGTACGGCTTCGCGGATGGATATAAATACGATAGTATATCATCGGGGAAATGTGGTAAAGCAATATTCTACGTGTATAACGGCACGCGTATTCTTTACTATCGAAAAAAAAAATCTATGACCGAAATGTATCGAAATAATCGGAAGTATTTTTATCGATTTATTCGTTCGAGAAATTGACTTTCATCGAAAGTAAAATTGTGTTCTAAAAAAAAATTACGAACACACAGTGTCACGAAAAATTGCTGAAATTTTACTTAATTAATTAAATATCAATATTAATAAATATTAATTAATTATTTTTTATTTAATTTAATTAATGTCATTTTTTTTTAATATTCTACATTTTTATGCATAAATTGGTACGTTAAATTTAATACACAATTATGATGAAAAAGTATAAAATATCATAGAGATACTTTACTTTTAATAATGTACTTTAATTTCACTGTAAAAGTACATTTATTTTTCGACACTATTGAGTCATATTCACCCCTTTATGCATAAAAATTCTCAGTACCATTGTAGACCACTAAATACCTACCATAAAATTTTTTATTTTTTCATTTTTATTTTATAAATTTACGGGAACTATAATACCAGTGGGAACCATTGTATTCTCTATTTTTCTCATTGCAGTGCAATTGCAGGTATATAAAAAGTGTTTTCCATAGAAAAGATCGGGAACAATGCACTCGCAACACAATTAGTTTTTGTAGACACGATTCCGCTAGTTACCGCTACAAACGACGAGTATAAATTCGTCAATGATAAAAACAGATATGTTTTCGTCAACGCGATTGTACATCGCTCGTTAATCCTTAAGTCCGATAGGAGGGAACGACGGGGAATAGAGAATCGACAGTGGTATATAGCAAGAGAGGTGCGGATAAATAGAAACGAGGCCAGCATACGCGCAGCTCTGGGCTCCCATTAGAGACAACTGGGTCGTGCTGCGTCAACGAGAGATTCGGCGTGATAAGCCAATTTATTATTACGAATTGTTCATGACGGCATTATCGTCGTTACTCGTTGTTCTTACACAATGCAAAATAGATAAATAAGAAATTTATTTTAAAAAATAACGCAAAAATAAACACATCGCAACTGCTCACGACTCCAAAACTCGTAACGCGAAAAACGATGTTTTTTGTTCATTCGAATTTCTACGCATTTTTTTTTTTATTTTTTTTTTTCGTGTATTAAGATTATTGACAAAATTAACAAATAAAAAAAAATGAGCAAAAATTAATGTGTTCGTATGTAAGAAAAAAACAAACGAAAAAATAGACACATCGCAACTGCTCACGACTCCAAAATTCGTGACGCGAAAAACGATGTTTTTTGTTCATTCGAATTTCTACGCAATTTTTTCTTTTTTTTTTGTGTATTAGGATTATTGACAAAATTAACAAATAAAAAAAAATGAGCAAAAATTAATGTGCTCGTATGTAAGAAAAAAACAAACGAAAAAATAGACACATTGCAACTGCTTACGACTCCAAAACTCGTAACGCGAAAAACGATGTTTTTTGTTCATTCGAATTTCTACGCAATTTTTTTTTTTTTTTCGTGTATTAAACAAAATTAACAAATAAAACAAAATGAGCAAAAATTAATGTGTTCGTATGTAAGAAAAAAATAAACGAAAAAATAGACACATTGCAACTGCTTACGACTCCAAAACTCGTGACGTGAAAAACAATGATTTTTGTTCATTCGAATTTCTACGCAACTTTTTTTTTTTTTTTTTCGTGTATTAAAATTATCGACAAAATTAACAAATAAAAAAAATGAGCAAAAATTAATGTGTTCGTATGTAAGAAAAAAAACAAACGAAAAAATAGACACATTGCAATTGTTTACGACTCGAAAACTCGTGACTTGAAAAACAGTGTTCTTATTATTATTATTATTAATTACATATAGACTGGGAGACCCCAATTTAGATAGATAGACGGAACTGTGCGGATGTTATTGTTCATTCGAATTTCTGCGCAATATTTTTTTTTTCGTGTATTAAAATTGTCGACAAAATTATGAAACAAAAAAAAAGAGCAAAAATTAATTTGTTCGTATATAAAAAAAAAACGACAAAATAGACACATCGCACCTGCTTACGACTTGAAAAACGATGTTTTTTGTTCATTCGAATTTCTACGCAGTATTTTTTTTGTTTTTTTCGTGTATTACGATTATCGACAAAATTAACAAATAAAAAAAATTAGCGAAAATTAATGCATTTGTATAATTAAAAAAATCGATTCGAAATAATAATAATTATTTTTAATTAATTTTTTTTCATGAATATCAATTGGAATTAATAAAAATAGTTACAGCAGATTATTGTTGTACTCACGTATCGAGTCTCCGTTCTTCTTGGTCGAGTTGTTTTTATTTTTTTTATTCTTCGAATAGATGTTACCGATTTTGCTCTGTCCACAACCCATCCTGGTGCGCGAGAGCCTTGCGACAGCTCTTCCGCAATGATATATCCCACTAACGCGCACAAACTCTATTGTTTCCGATAGAGAAATAATGGGCGACCTTTTCTTTTTTTTTTATTTTTTTTTATTTTTTATTTCACAAATGACCACTATAAATTTATCGACGACGACGAAAACTTCCGACTCGCTAAACGCGCGCGCACCACAAGCACCTTCACGATGTATATTTCACATTTTCGAATTTTTTCTTCGCTTCAGACGAAATATTAAACTCGACAATGCGTTACTCTGTCTCGGGGTCAATTCTCTTCGCCGCTCTACGGCCTTTCGCATTACGTAGTTTCGTGTACCAATTGCCTTGGCACTGGATCCAAGTTTTACCTTCGATTCGCTCGTTTCGATTGCACAACGTATCAATTGCGACGATTTCTAATCTACGATTAGATCGGCGTGCAAAAGCCTATCGATCACTAATTTTCTTCCGTATTCTCTCGTTATTCTTCGGAGCTCATTATACGTATATATATATAATTAAATATATATGTATATATTTATAGAATTTGTGTGTTTATATATTATGTAGGCAAATATACAATTTCGTAAATTTCGGCTTGAGAATCAGTTAGTTTTGTTTCAGTGTGAGTCAGACGAGTCCACGAGTTCTCAGGTATATCGAACAACGTTCGATTGTACGTGGATATGTATATTATATATATATATTTTCGATATTATATTATACATGTATAAGAATCGACGCTTGGCGTCTCGTTCGATAATAAATCTATTGTATATGTATATTTTCTTTCGCGATCGATTTCCCTCGAGATTTCGATCAGTCTTTGGATTTTAATAGCTTCTTTAATTATTATCGTTTTTTTTTTTTTTCGATTTTTTTTTCGTGATTTTTTCAACGTTGACTATGATATATTTTGTTTTTTTTTCTTCACCGGATATGCGATTCTAATTCGTTTAATTTATCGTTTCAATTTTTTTTTTTTCTTCGATCGGCTACCTGAGTGTCGCGGGTGGCCAATCCATCGTTTCTTCACTTCCGCCCACCCGTTTTTTCGTCTATTTTCTTTGTTTTCGATTTTTCTTTATTTATTTATTATTATTATTTTTTCTTTTTGCTTTTTTTTTCTCGTCAGTCTCGACCTCTCGGAATTACCAATGCGCGCATCGTTTACCCCATGTCGCGATCACGCGCGTGCAGTCGCCTGCATCCCGTAATCGAGGCGACGAACATTGTTAGAGATTCGTTGCGATCAATCGAAACTCCACACACGACGACGACGACGACGACGACGACGACGACGAGGAGACCGAACTCGATGCACTTCCGGAACGATTCTGCTGCCGGAAATTAGGAAAGGCTTTCGGTGTTCTCGTTCCCACGTGGATTCAGATGCACGATGAGTCTTCGGATCTCATAGTGATTGCAATTGTGTGAACCGACGAAATTTAACGTAATCAATTTAAAAAACGAATTCTTCTCGTGACGATGGCGCCGCGAAGAAACCAAAGTTTTTCGGGAGTTCGTCGGGTGTTCCAGATTCTCGAAATAGTTGCGGGGAAGCGAGATGAAGAAAAAAAAAAAAAAAAGCAGATGAAAAAAAAAAAAATGGAAGGCAGAGGAAGACGCGTGTGGAGAACGAAATGCGAAAGAGTTTCGATAATATCTATCGGACTTAGTTGCCGGTACCGTCCGCAAAGAAAATAACACACGCGGCGCGGAATCGTCTCTGTTTCGCTGCTCTTCGTCGAGAACACTTTCGACTTATCGTTCCACGACGGTGTCGAAGGTCACCGCTCGAGACATTCTCCGTTCGGCGAAACGAGAAACTCGCCAGCGAGTGAGAGAAACTTCTTTTCGAGAGGCAGAAAAAAAAAATGCAGAAACTCGACGTCGCTGTTTATTCCTCTCGCGAAAAAAATAAAAATAATAATAAATAAATAATTTCGTACGCTGATGACTCCGTTTACCGAGAATCCAGATTTGGAGTCTGCAATGAGAGAGAATAAAAAAAAAAATAGATGGGGATACAGAAATTGCGTTCGAAGATTGGTGGGGGTGGGGATGACGAGGAGAGATTACTGTTCGCAAAAGTGGCCTTCAAGGTTCGTCGGCAATGTGAGAAGCAATAAATATAATAAAGTCACGCGCCGAACTTTTTTTTTCCCCCTTCCGTTTCGCTCGAGTTTTCTAATTACTCCGGGGAATATAAATGGTACAAATGGCGAACGAGAAAGAGCGAAATTGTACGACGGAATCTCTCGAGACGGAAGTTCCCGCAATTATGTCTCTTTCTCTTGTACTTTGGGATTCTCGATTTTTTTACTAATCGCAATATTGTTATCTCAACAAACTCGGGACTTTACTAACAAACAAAAAAAATTCAAATATTAAGTACATTCGGAGTTTTTATTTCGTAATTTTTTTTTTTATATGCAAAGTCCTTTATATCGCGCGAAGATCGTGTCTCAGTTTCCGAAAAAAAAGTCGAATATTAAGCTGTGTATTCTGTTTTTTTTTTTTTTGGCAATTTTTTTTTTTTTTTTATAATGAAAAGTTCTTGATATCGCGGGAAGATCGTGTCTCAGTTTCCGAAAAAAAATCAAATATTAAGCTGTATATTATTATTTTTTTTTTTTTCGTAAATTTTTTTTTTTTTTAATGGAAAGTCCTTGATAACGCGTGAAGATCGTGTCTCCCTTCCCGTATCACTTTATCTCTACCACCGTAATACGTCGTATAATCCTTTTTAATCTAACGCCTTTTTTTTTTCGTTTATCTGTGCGTCGGGCAGCTGACGCGCGTCACCTTGCATACCCAACGCATTAGCCAACGGAGCTTCTCACCATCAGCGAAATCCCCGGGGATAGCAAATATAGCGGGTAATAAAATATTTTTTTGTAATTATTTCTTCATCAAAGTCGACTATCTATGTACAGAAGTCATTAAAGTTTTCACGAAGGAGAATCGTATTAAAAATTGCAAATATTCTCGCGCGGTTCGAGAAGTCGACGAAAAACGTCGTGCAAAATATCGATATATCGATTTACACAGAACTTTTTTTTTTTTTTCACCGCGATCGCGAGTAATTAGCGCTATGCGAGTTCTAATCCACTTCGTGCAAACAACCCCCGTTAATCCTTGCAATACGAACACTCGTACACACTGATCGAAGCGCGAACTGTATACATATATATCGCGTTCCTCGCGACTCTTTGTGTTAATACACAAAAGCAATTGAACGACACACAGAGCATTATTGACAACGACACTGACGCGCGCGTTGAAAAACAACACGACAGCGCGAATATAAAGCTTATTAGCACAATTAAAATTTAATTATAACCTCCGATAAATCACTCGATAAACGTGACGAAATCAATAACGAATAACATCCGTATTGAACCATCTAATTCAAAGAATACTTGTTATTTAGCGTCGAAAAAAAAAAACAGCAGCGTGAATATAAATTTTATTAGCACACGAAAAAAAAGATTCTATTTATAGCGAAACCTTTGAATAACCGCACAATCGTGAAAAATTTGCATCGAAAAAAAAAAAAAAAAAAACATCGTATTTTCTATTCTACAACGAAAATACCTACGTGAATATGTTCGTTTGTATTTTTTTACTCTTGGAATGTCGAAAAAAGAAATATATATCCACACGGTGACAGTCCTCGCGGCGCGTAACTATCACGAATAATATTTCGCGCGTTCGCGTTTTTTTTTATTTTAAGGTTACAACGACACCGATCGCGACCGCGATTACGCGAGTTTCGTGGTTTTTGAGTACTACGTCGTTCACCGCTTCTATTACACTGTGCATCCTCGAGAATAACATAATACGTATCTCTCGGATACTCCGCGTACGTATAGAACGGAGTTCGAGATGGTTTCGCGTTGTGCACACTGTATATCCTCGTGTTTGATATTCCCGCAATGTAATTATATTCTACACGTTAGATTGTATACGTTCGTTTATACATTGTGTATAGATATATATAGAGTAGTGTGTCAAAGTGCTGGAAGGGTTATTCGCTCTGGAATCTAGGATTGTCCGGGGCCGCGGCGGGCAACGCTCTCTCGCGCCCTCCTCCTTCACCTCCTCCTTCTCCTTCTCTATTGTACAACGTCGTACACTCCTCCCGCCGATCGTCCCTCGATCGAACTCATATCTCGTGCCTCTGCTTCTGCTTCTTCTCTCCCTCCCTCCTTTGTTTTTTTTCTACTTCTTATCTCTCTTATATATCCTTATCACCCTCCAGCCCCGTTTTTTTTCTTTCGCGATTTTTCTTTTCTCTCGACCTCCCTTTTTAACTCTATCGCTTCAAATTTCATCGCGGAAATATTTCGGGAACATGTTTTCGTTTATTTTTATTTTTTTCGAAAGATTTCGTAATATTGTCGAAGTGTATTGTTTATTAATTTTTTTTTTTTTTTTCGAAAAATATATCGGAAACGAAGATGAGGGTTTTTTTTTTACATGACGATGGTTATGAGTTTCCGTTTTATTCTTGTATGTTGCGCCTTGTTTTTTATTCGGAGCGCAACCGTAACGATAATGGCGATGTATGGAGCGATGAACTTTATACACGAGTTTTTATTGTTTTTTTTTATTTATATTACTATGTTATAATAAACGTATGTATGTATATGTGTGTAAGTGTGCGATTAACACACGATGATACGATGACAGAGTGCGGGGGTATACCGTCCTTCCGCCACGATGTTCCAGCATCGACTGGCGGAGGCGCCAGAACGCCAGGCGCATGCGCACACACAGATGGTTACTTTTACCTGTGTATATAAACGAATCCCACCGAGCTAATGTATAGACGGGTACCACAGCTACCAACGGAATATATTGTACAGGGCGAATCAGAATTTATAACGAATTTATAATAAACAATGGTTTCTAAAACATAATTTTACTTGATAATGTTTTTCAAAATGTTTTATTTTTATTCAATATAAAGAATTAAATTAGAACGAAAAACGGTTAAACTACAGAATATTTCACGCGTCAGAAGATCGTAAAAAAAAAATGTTGAAGAACAGCCTTCGATTTTATTTTCGATTAATCGAATGAGATGACGCGATGTTTTGAAGATTGTATGCTCCGATAGTTTGCTCTCGAGTTTTGAGCAAAATAACCAAATATGTTTAATACATATTATTAATAAAATTTTAATTAATTCAATTGATTTCTGTGCTCTTAATCATCGTGTACATTATCGCATATACCGATACCGAAAATCTGCTGCGCGAAGAATACTGGTTGATGCAATGATAACATTTTATACACGAATGAATGAAATAAAAAAAATTGCGTATCAGTAAAACGTTAAAGTTTTTTTTTTATCGATTGTCTGAAAAAATCGCGTAATAAACGCCGCAAAATGATTTTTATATGAAGCGTTGCGAAATATATAAAAAATGAGTTTTGAATGGCTCTGTATATAATACTAAATCTCTGGCACAACGCTCCACCGCCTACACCAACGAGATCTCGTGATGATAGCGGGTGGTATCGCTCTTCTCGCGAAATATATAACCGGGTATACAAGAGGACGTGTTCAAAGAATATATATATGTATAAAATATATATATATTCGATTACATACTCACCGCGTGTGAGTCCCCGCGCGCGCACTCCAACACTCCTTTGAAAGGGTAACTTATTTTACACGTGGACGACTTCGCGAACGCGTGTTAAACGCCCTTTATAACACTACACACGTTTCCACCCTCTCCCTGTGTATCCTCAGCTCGGATGCACGAAACTCCAAACCTTTCCAGTCTGACAGTGGAAAATCTCTCGTTTCACCGTTTCGACGTTCCCGAGGGTTTACGATTACGTCGTGAAAGGGGCGATAGAGAGGGTTGGTTAAGACTTAAAAAAAAACGAAAAGAAAAAAAATCTTTCGCTGAATTTTTTTACGAAAGGGCGAAAAAAAAATTGTTTTCAGAGGATTACATTTATTTCGTAATTTTATTTTTATTTTACCGACAAAACATCCCCTTCCCCGGGATGTCTGCTTTGTCCATTCGCTTGTATACATTTCGGTGCATCTGCACGTACCATGAGCTATTTTACGTGTTCGATAGATTCGCTAAAGCCCCCGCCGTCTGTCTTTCCCGGATAGTTTGCAACGGCTATCTATCGATTGCTACGAAACGGAAGGGTGTATCGCATATCGTTTTGCATGTTAAATCGCGCGGAATGTTGCTTTCTGTTTCTCATGAGACGATATATACGCATTGGCTGTATTGCATGCACATTCGTCAAGTACACGTGTTGCAACGAACGTAATTCGCGATGTAGTACGCGTGTGTGAAAATTTCCAAGGATGACGGCGGGGTGGGGAGAGGGGCGTCGAGGGCAGCGAGAGGGATGGAAAAATAGTGTGAGGGTACGAGAGGATGAGAGGTCCGAACGCAAAGGCCTCGCTACGGGATTACTAGCTTCGCGAGCGCAAAGTCACGACCTTCCGACGGGGATTCCCGGCTTTACTACCACCGGCTGCTACAACACTCAACTGCGTATACTGGAGAACGCGTTTTTCCATGCCACCCCCCCCCCCTTTTTCCCCGACACTTGTTATTAATATCTCGATACCAAAGGCTTTATTCTTCCCTCTTCCCTTTTTATCCGACTCCGACACGTTTCCAGACTCGGGATCGGCAAAAATGACGATAGTGTGTGACATCCATATTGCTTACGATAGTTATGGTTTTTCGATAAAAGTTCATATCGAATATTTTTCATTAAATCTTTAGACGAAATATATAAGAAATATAATATAATGCAAAAAAAATGTAAATAAATAGTAAATATAATTAAAAAAAATATATTGCATTTCTGGAGGTTTTTTTTCAACGATTTTAATCGCAATGATGCAATTTTCATTGAAGGTATAAATATCGATGTATCGTTTTTTTTTTTTTTCGTTTTATGGTTTTTCGATAAAAGTTCATATCGAATATTTTTCATTAAATTTTTGGGTGAAATATAAAAAATATAATATAATGCAAAAAATTGTAAATAAATAGTACATATAATTAAAAAAATATATTGCATTTCTAGAGGTTTTTTTCAACGATTTTAATCGCAATGATGCAATTTTCATTGAAGGTATAAACATCGATGTATCGTTTTTTTTTTTTCGTAATAATCAGATAAAATTCTATTACGAAATACTTCACGGTATTTTACGCAAACTTTGACGGTGAGTTTTATATAAAAGTGTTATGTAGTCAAGACACAAAAAAGGCGGTTTATATATATTTTATATAAGCGGAGAGTCGCGACGACGGCTATATTTGTAAGTCTGTCGGTCGACGACACGCGACTGGAATTGAAATATCCCGATACGCGTCGATCATTTAATATTAATTAGCAACTGTACTCCGAACACTGTACCTACCGTCACAGTGTACCGAGACGATACTTACGACGTTAAGTATAGAATAACCTCGCGTGCACAGGCCTCGCGCAGCGAGAGAGAAGAAAAGTCGATGCGCCCCCCGATCGAAGAATTCCTGGCATCGACGCTAAGTCTCGTAATTATTCATTACGGTATATAGCAGTTTTCTTGCTCCGTCGAGACGCACCCGCGCGGGTTCTCGCAAAATGATGCGAATCGAATTTAAAAAATTCGTCGTAAATAACGAACGTAAATTTCGTTAACCCCCGAGAATGCGCTAAAAAAAAACAAAGAGTGTCGTCGAGGAAAGTAGGAATGAGGTTAAGAAACAAAAACCAGTCGTTTTCATTGCGAAGATCAAGTCAATTTATTTTTTAGTAATTTTTTTATTTTTTGTAGTTTTTGTTTTTTTTGTTTTTTTTTTTTTTTTTCATTGTTAGATACAATTATGCTTCTCGATCGATGAGATCTTTGACAAGAAGTTTTTTTTTTTTTTAATTTTATTATCTCGACGCGTGCGCGCGAATATCCTGCGAAATTTCGTAAATCTGAAGTTTCATAGTTTAATCGTTATTCATTGATTTTTTTTCTCTGTTTGTTCTTTTTTTTTTTGCTTTTTTTTCTTCTTTTTGGCAAACGGAAAGAAGAGTATACGAGGTTTTTCGAGCGCTTGCGTTGACTTCGAAGTCTTCGGATCAATGCGCTCCGCGAACTCTACAGTCGAAAACCCCCGAAGTACGCGCGAGCGGCATCGAAATCAATCGCGCAACTCTTCCAGCTTTTACGACCGATCGTCGCACGTTTCATTCTTACACGTTAATGCGTTTACAATAAGTTGTTTTTTTTTTTTTTTATTATTTTTCATTTTTTTTTTCTTTTTTTTTCAAGCAAATGTACAATGGAGGAATGTCATGCCGAGAGGCGCGGCAGACAAAAAGGACTTTCAGCCGCGCTTTCGTATACCGAAAAAAAAAAAAAAAAAAAGAAAGGAAACATAAAATTCGACCGAAGTACACATTCATGAACGACTCGTCACAGCGTGACGAGAATAATTAAATGCACAATCGCTTCGGTAATTAGTTAATAGCAGTATAATTACATCGTACCGAGAGCAAAGATAACAATAATTGATAAAGAAGAATAAAAAAAAAAAACACGAAATTAGAACTTCGAAGATGAAAACATTTTCTGGTAAAACGACTCGGAAAAAAGAGATTGATAAGATCGAGCGATCGATAGAGATAGAGAGAGAGAAAATACGGTACATGATTTTTTTTATTCGATGAGATGAATATTGAAATATAATTTTTTTTTTTTTTTTTTTTTTTACGTCCGCATACGGCCATTTAGATTCGGTCGTTATTTATGCGCCCCCACAGTCCTTTCCCGCTGATATTCAATCCTCTCTTCTCGCTCGACGTCTCTCCTTTACAATTATTCATTAATTATGTTTCACGGTTTCGCAGTTTCGCTCGATTGCGAGAAAGCATCGTTTATTAATAGTTCTAGTAGAGTTCATTTTTTTTTTTAATATGTTCGATTTCTTTTTTTGTTGTTTATATGTTTTTTTTTGTCTTCTTTTGTATTTTTCTATCTTTGAATGTTCCGATCACTTTGCAGTATCATCACTAACGATGTCACTTTCGCATTCACACTATTCCGAGGAACGAGAAATTTTCGTCCGATCTCTTTCCTCGTTTTTTCACTCTCAATCATTTCCATCCGATCTCACATAAATAAATAAATAAATCCTGTGGAAGCCGAAAATTCGAAAGATTGTTTTTTCCTTACGTTTCTTTTTTTTTTCACTTATCGCGTAATACGATGCCTGCAAATCTTGCATCGGCGAGATCTGTTTATTTGTTTGTTTGTTTTTTTTTTTTGTGTGTGTCTATTTTTTTATTTTTATTTTTAGGCCCATTAATCGTTCGTCCCGATTAACCGATTAAACAATCTCGCGATGTAATATATTATCGATAGTTATCGCGAAACATTCGACGGTATATATCGGATTGTTTTGATCTCTTCTCCCAAATATCTCACGTTTATTTTTTCGTTAGCCGCGCAATTTTATTGACGAGAGAGATTTACAATTAATACAGAGTTTCGTAGGACGTGATTCTCGGATTAATTGATTAAAGTCGATGAGATCGAACACTTGGGGGGGAGAGGGGAGGACTCGAGAAAACGATGATTGATAGAGCCGAGAAATTGTTTTTTTCTTTTTTTTTTTTTTTTGAGAGTCTCGACAAGTTTGTTGGAATTGGCAAAACCGGCTAACTATTATATATATATATATATAATTCTTTCACAGGCAGTATATAAACTGCAAATCATCTTCGCGTGAACAAGAGTTTTCCGTGCAACGGCCCTTTTTTTTGGGTCTCTTCGATTTTTCGTTACGGAAAAAAAGTCTCATCGTTCATCGAGGATCGTTTTTTTTTTTTTTTTTTTTTTTTTTTTTTAACATGAATCGGCGAAAGGTATGATTATTTAGCTTTGCGAGAGGAACGTTCAAAGATTCATTATTTGAGAGGCGAGAAGATTAAAAGCGATCCCAAGAGACAACAAAGACTTTCTCAGTACACAAAAAAAAGACGACGAGAGGCGTCCGCACGGAAAGATCGAGAAAAAAAAAAAAAAACTGCCGATTCACGCGACTTTAAATGCTGTTTACTCCTAATACGATTACGTTTATTTTTTACATCCTTTTCAAGGATCTCCGCGCACAATCAACGGCTGCCACACACGCTTCCGTACTTCTTTTTCTTTTTTTTTTATTTATTAATTATTATTATTAATATTATATATACAGATAATAGATACTGCAATTCGTGAGAGTGTGTCGACGTGTATTTTTTTTTTTTTTTTTTTTCGTTTGTATGTAATAGAGTGTCTGTGTGTTTGCTGAGTGATTGGAGAGAAGTAGAGAAATTTTTGTTTTTTTTTTTTTTCTTCCGAAATTGCGTGTTGCAAATCCCTCGAAGGTAAATAATTTCAATAATCGAAATCCCACTGATAATATCGATAACGAAAAAATGGAGTTAATACAAAAATCAAATTGATATACAGATTTTTAACGACTATTGAAGATTTTTTTTTATAAATTGAATTATTATTTATGTAAAAAAAAAGAGCCTTCGAAGGATTAAATCGCGGAATCTCACGCTTCCGTTCGCTATTCGCGTTCAACATAACATCGATATACGATCAATACTCCTCGATCTCTCGTGCACACTGTCGATAAATCTCATATTTTTTTTTTTTTTTTTCGTTCCTATTTCTCGCGTTTTTATTACGCATATTCATCGCCAACATTCCGCGTCGGAGTGTCTGCGGACAACGGCGATCGGTAAGCTTTTTCTTACGGTACCGCCACTCTGGCGATAACGTCCCTAAATATTTCCACCTGTTGGATAAAACGGAAAACCGCCGAATTGAAAGTTAACCGGCGTTTTGGGCGACGCGCACGCGTAAAGAAAATCGTCCGATTGCAGTTGCGTTCTGTTGAGATTTGGTTCGGATGCCGATCTCGTTATCTTCGGCAAGCCGCGTATGAGAGCCTCGAGACTGGCGAGTATTTGCCGAAAAATCGGTCTGTCGTCTCGAGAGAATTTAATACAATCCTCGGTGAGTCTCTTCAGTGCCTTCGGTGTGTCCGATCGTAACTTCATGAGATCCGGTTGAAGATAACCGCTTCCAACTTTCCATAGTATCAAATCCTTTTCGCTAACGTTTGAATACGGCAATTGACCGGCAAGAAGTTCGAAGAGAACGATACCGAACGCGTAGACATCCGATTGAAAGCTGTAAGGATTTTCCTTCTTTTCCATTCTAATGACTTCCGGTGCCATCCACAATATCGAACCGGTAGGTTGATGCGATTGTTGCGATCCCGACCATCGTGTTTTCGCCGTTGCCAAACCGAAATCGCCGATTTTAACCGTTAAATCGTCGTGCAAAAATATATTGTTGCTCTTGAGATCGCGATGTATGATATTTTTCGCGTGAAGATAATCCATTCCCTGCGCTGTTTGTCGGCCGATTTCAATTAACGTTAGAAGTTCGAATTTCGACTCGAAAACGTGGAGATGTTTATAGAGCGACGAACCTTCGCACCATTGCGTGACGATCGCAAGATCGGGTTTACTGACGCATCCCATAAACAGTAAAATATTAACGTGACGAGTTTTTCGCAATACCGCAACTTCGTTTTTGAATGCTTGTAGCTGCGCGGTCGTCGGTATTTTAACGTTCAACGTTTTAACAGCGACGTAACCGTGCCAATGGGCCTTGTAAACGGTACCGAATGAACCCGAACCTATTCTTTGTCCCATTAATATTTCGCCCGCTGGAATTTCCCAATCCTCGATGGACTCGCGTGGCGCCAAAAGATTTTTGGAAGACTCGTCAGCCGAACGAGCGCGCGGACGTTTCGGTCGCAAAGTACTCGTGGGACTCGCTTGCGTCGATTGGCTGTGTTTCGTCGGACTGCTACCCGGCGATACCGGACTCTGAGTCGTTCCAACCGGCCGTCCGAGACTTTGAGATCTCGCGTAATCGTCCGCGCTGCCCGGTTCACCGCTACCGGGTTTTACCATATTTATGCAAACATTCGGCGCCGAACTCGAGCGATCCTGTTGTCCGAGAGTTCGGGGATGTCGCTGATTTCTCGACGGCGCTAACGACGGCGACATGCTACGACTCAAACCGTAACCCGACGGTAATTGCAATATTCCAGCGCTTGTCTCGAGATTGTGCGCCAACAGCGCTTGATAATACGCGTCTTGCATTCTCACTTGATGACACAACGCCGGCACGCCGCCCGCGCATCTCTGATGAAATCTGTAGTTGCAAGTTCTACAGTAAAATCCTTGAAACAACAATTTTCTGCAACACTCGCAAAAAGCGAGCGTGAAAAATGTTTTTCGAACGAAATTATGCGATATCGACGTTGTTATTGGAAATTTGTCGAGTATCTCGACAGATATCTCGTCGCACTCCAGCGACGATATGTCCGTATCCCAGGGTATCGGAAATTTTGAGTTATCGGAGCCGACAATGTAAACGACGCACATCTCCGTCGTAAGATTCCGTAACTTCATCGCTTTCGCGAGAGCATCTCGTAGGGACAATCCGTCGCGTACCTAAAATAAATAAAAAAAATTTGAAAAAAAATATTATTAATTTTTTTTTTTTTTTTTTTTTTTTTTTTAAAGGTTTTGAGAGATCTTTGTTTTTTGTTGACATACCTGCACGCTGGTTCTTTGCTGATTCGGCAGATGCGCCCGGAGCAAAGATTTTGACGGCGTTCTTGGACATCTGTATACGACGGATGTGTTGCAATCCTCTTGATTACCAACACCACTCGAATTTAAAAGCTCTATAAGCTTCTGTTCCTTTGATTCGAGTTCGTGAAGTTTGCTCGTCAATTCGTGATACTCGGTGAGATATATCGACGGGGGATGTTGAAAACCGGCGAAACGATTGTTTAACGCGTCGATGTTTTGTCTCGTCACCTTGATGACACTCTGTATATTGTGGAGCTCGTACCTGTTTGGATCAGCGTCGACGTACGCGTCCTCCGGATCGCTGAGATCGCCCGGATCGAGGCCGACACGACACGACGACATTGTCCGTTTGTGTACGAGCCCACCGGTAACCTCGTACGACGTTGATGTTCTGTCACGTCGACGACACGACTCCTGTAATCCCCTGACGGAACACCTGGGACCCGATAATCCCACGAATTGGCTATCATGGACCGAGTTCAACCTGGGCGCACCGATCACGGCCATTTTCCAGCGTCGAACAGCATCGTGGACAGTTGCGTCGCCTTAGTCGCGCACTACCACTACTCTACGAACCGGGGTTGTTGAAAAGGTGTACCCCACTCGGCACTTCACTCGCGAGAGATGCTGTTGCCCCGGCGGTTGCGTTCACGCTCGCGGGGTCTCTCGTGTTACCTCGTCTACCTACGAACGGTGTTCGGTCTGTGCACACGAAACGTAAACTCGCACTTCGCGAATACGAGGCGCGAATATTCTTCCGCATTGCATCTGTGATTGGATAAAGAAACGGAATGGTCGACACGTTATTGGCTGTGCGAGTTACGAAATAAGTCGCGAGTTAAAGTTTCGTGAGAAACGAGTTTTACTATCCCCAACCGAACGCTTCAACGAGATTTATTTTTCGTCTCTTTTCTCATCGGTATCGCGTTCTTTCACCGAGAAATTTTATTGTGTAGGAGTGCGAACACGAGCCGGCGATTCATTGACGAAGTCTCGCGGAGATTTACGCACACGCAGAACATGTAGTCTCGTAATTTCGGATTATATGTTCAAGATCTTGAGTTTTTCTTTTTTCATCGTATTTATTTTGACGAAATGGTAAAGATTTTTTTTAAACGCGCACTCGAAATAATTTTTCGATAGTAGCGTTACTATGCTCCAAATTGTTCTTAATAGGTTTCTTTGTTTATGATTTCATGCATTATTTTTCTATGTTATTGAGGAATGATTTACGCACGAAAATAACTTTCTATTTAATTAGGCTTTGATGCATTGGTCGATGATCTCTTGTGTTTATATCAGCGAGTGGTTGCGTTCAATACAGTCGCGAGAGTTTGCACTACATATATGTATAACGAATTTCAGTATCCTCCGCTGATTCTCCTTTTGCGGACGAATAAAATTGTTTGCGCTTATTACAACGGCATTTTTTTTTCTTGACACCAAAAATTGGCGCCGCTTTTGTCTTCATTAAATATCTTTTTCTCCGTCGATCGATGCCCCAGCAGTGGTCAGCGTCGTCATTATATTCTGTAAACACGACAAGTTGCATTCTCTGACGTCACTGCGGACGCCGTTGACGTCAGTGGACGGGTGATACCGTTGCCCGGGCAACGAGAGCCGATCGTAATTGGACCGATAGAGATTTCCTTCGCCTCCGTCTATCACGTCCATTTACTTTCCGAAAAGAGAAAATACAGCTAAATAATTTCTTAGTTCTTACGACTATATATTCTTTGATACATTTAAGCACCTCGCGGATATACGAGAAAGCGTAAGATACGCGATATCTTAATATGATGTAAATGTATTCTTTCATCGATGTTTTTTTTTTATCATTCTTCGTAACGAAACTTTGATAATAGCAATCAGTTCGAACCACAGTGCCGAATATGTTGGCAGGAAAACTCGCGTTCGTTACAGGTCTGTAATATAATTAAAATGAAATTCGATAAATATAATTGCGTAAACGTGTAGGTAGATGCGAGAGACGCTCAATTGTTGAAAATTCGATTGTCGAATTACGCAGGTGCCGGTAGCGGTATCGGCAGGGCGACTTGCAAGGCTTTCGCGAGGGAAGGAGCAAAGGTCATCGTTGCTAGCGATAATGTTAAAACCGCGGATGACACTGTATCGCTTCTGGATGGTCAATATTCGTCTAAAACATTAATCTTCGATATCGCAACATTTATTAAAAGAGAATATTGTAAAATGTAGTATTTTCCTCAGGTATCGGTCATCTTGCAGTCGATATCGATGTATCGAAAATCGATAGCGTTGAAAAAGCTTTCGATAAGAGCGTAAAACATTACGCGAGACCACCGACAATTCTCGTTAACTCGGCCGGTATAACGAGAGACAATTTTTTGCTAAAAATGAGTCCAATTGACTTTGACAGAGTTGTCGAAGTAAACTTAAAGGGAACTTTTCTCGTGACTCAAACCGGAGTCAATAAGATGATACAATCCGAATCTTTTACGAACGGTTCGGTCGTCAATATTGCTTCGATTATCGGAAAAACTGGTAACATCGGTCAATGCAATTACAGCGCATCCAAAGCTGGAGTGGAGGCGTTGACGAAGACGGCGTCGATGGAATTTGGAAAGTATGATTTATCGCCTTTATCGCTAATAGATTTTTTTTAGCTCTTTAAAAACGGTAATCTACTTGCGCATCACATTCGAAAATTGATAGCCTGTTATGAATGGCGTAATAAAATATTCCGTAAATTAGGTCACGTGACATTGAGACTATAAAAATAAAAATATTTTAATAAAAATTTTCTGCAACAAAATTTGGTTTTCCAATAAATTTTTTTTTTTTTATCAGAAACTTTTCGATTAAAAAAAATGTTTTATAGCGCATTGCTATATTGATAAGAGTAAAGTAATTAACGTACGAATTCTCGTAATAATATTACATGTAATTCTTTTTTTTTTTTTTCATTGCAAAGATTCGGAGTTCGAGTAAACGCCGTACTGCCGGGTATAATAGAAACGGATATGATAAAAACAATTCCCGACAACGTGAGAAAAATGTTTATGAGTAAAATTCCGTTGGGAAGAATAGGCGAACCCGAGGAAGTCGCGGAGCTGATACTCTTCTTAGCGTCCGACAAGAGTTCCTACGTCAACGGCGCTTCGATCGAAGTAACCGGAGGTTTCCGATAATTTCATCAACGCAAATATTTTGTTTTTCTCGCAATAAAAATTACCGAAAACTCGAAATAACTCCATTAAAACGATTTTTTTTTTCTTTCTTTATTATTATTTTTTTTTTTTTTCGGAATAAAAATGAAGTATATCAATCATGAAATATATACACGTTTTTAACATTAATGTTTCAACTATTTTTTCTTTCCCTTCAATTTTCTCGCGTGTTTGTGCGCCTTGTAGTGCATTTTTCGTTTTTCGTCGACAATTTCCTTGTACTTTCGCTTGTTGTATTTTGAAAATTCTGCGTCCGCCATTAGTTCGTCGACGATAGTGCGCTTGCGTTCCTTCTTCGTCAGACGACTGTTGTAGTAGTCCAGCGGCGAATCAACGACTTTACCAATTTGGAAATATTTAGGCAGCGCCTTTATATCGTTTTTCTTGTAGAAATGCTTCGGATCCAAAACTGATCTCATTTGTATTATTTCCAAATCGTGTTTTATCTCTTCCGTCATTTCCGTCGCCGGCATGTTGAACCATTTTTTTCCTTTCGTTTTTTCTCGTTCCTTGAGACGCAACTTTCGCTGTCTCCGGAGATTCTCTCTGTAACTCGGTACCGTCTCCAATTGTTCAAAACCGGGTTTTATAGCCGTTTTTTCGAGAAGCTTCTCCACCGGATTGATTGTTTTTGTTATATTTGTTACGTTCAAAACTTTTTTTAACTGCGTCCGACGCTTGCTGGACCAACCCATTTCTCTCTCAAATTCGTCGAGATCGATATCTTTGCCGGAATTTTTCGACGATACGCATTCCTGCGTATTTTGCTTGTCACGACGCTTGCGTTTTCTCGATTTTTTCTTCAATAATTTTGACGGTTCGAGACCTGCAAAACGATCGCGAATATTCGACGTTTATTTTAACGACATAACCTCACATTTTTGCGTAATCGATTCTCGGAGAAATGCGTTATTTATTTTGGGATTTTGGGGTTCGAACTCACCGATATCCTCGAGCACAACGTCATCGTCGTCGCTCTCTAGTAATCGATCCTTTGTAACGAGATCCGCTTGACCTGTTGTGTCGATTATAATATCCATCTTTGAGGTTCAACGACTGTTTACCTCGCTGTTCGTGAGGCACTGACTGAGAAACACATGTCTTTTCCCCCACTGCGACACGTGAAAGATGCCGCGCGACTACGCGATGTTCTGTTCAAAAGACTACGAAAGTGTGACAATTAATGGGAAAAATGTTTTTCGTGAGAAAACTGTATATAATGAATTTAATTATTATTCGTGAATTAAACTGCAAGAGGGTAAAGTAATGTTTGACTTTAACAAAGTATTACGATGTTTACAAGTTTTTTTTATTTATGTTTTCAAATTCGTAGTTACAATATTAAAAAGATGTAATGAAAAAATGCATTCTGTTGACGAGTACTTGGATCGATTTATCACATTAATTAAAACTACAAGACGCAGGTGCGTCTTCGTTGATGTTATAAAGTTCAAACTCATCAAATGTGAGAGGTTCAGAGTTTATTTTATAGGTCTACAACTCTACCATGCGGAAGTAGCGAGATGCAATAAATTGCAGCCCGCGACTTTAATAAATTGTATGTTTCCCGCAAGAGAATTTTGCTCGTGTGCACCGTAATTTTTACTTGTATCACGAGAAGATATAAGAGTGCAGTTCAGTGAAATGTCCACCTTTCGCCAGTGTAGTAAGGCACTCGTTGCTAGATAATAATTTCTACTATTATTCATCAACCTGCATTTTAGACAAATTTTCGATCTTAAATATAATCCGAAAAGAAAAAAAATCGTATTTCCCGCATGAAAGTTCATTTATTCAGTTCTCATCACTTCTCATTAAATTATTTCCGTCAAAACACAATTCAATTTTTTTTTATTACTTCGACAAGGACAAGAATAGAATATCTATAGAAATGTATTTAACAGAAAAAAAAATGGACACGAAGCAGTTGCTACTGGCGTTTAGCAGCTCGTGACTTTCTCATCCGAGTTGTTGATGACGTGAAGTTAGTATTGTGTTGATATTTATGTTTTTAGTGGAGGAGTTTAGTTTTCGAACCCATCTATTTTTGTTCTCATAAGGTAAACGTCCCAGTAATCGACACTTTAAGCCAGATTCGGAACTTCAATAAATTGTATTTTGACTTAATGTCACATTAAGACGTCAATAACTGTTATTGTAGGCTTTAATGAATCAGTATACTCTTTTCAACAAATAGAACGCTTACCTTTTGGTCTATTTTACGTTATTGTAAAGAAAAATGAACATAGAACTTGAGATGTGCAAATGTACCTGTCATGGACATACTAAAGTCATGGTTTGCCCAGTAATCGACCCGTGTATGACCCAGCGATCGACACCCATATTCTATCTCCATTAATAACAATGACAAATGGTATTAGTTAATGGTATAATAATAATGAAACATCAATTTAGTACGTAATACTTTCAGCATTTTATTAAAATTATTTAACATTTGGTAATACGCGCGGATAAACCTTTATCTTACATACTAGTGATGTAACATGTGATAATAATCTTCATTTTTTATAAAGATTTCGTCTTACATACGAATTAACAAACAGTAAATCGCGTTTTTTATATTATTTATGGTCGACACTTTCTTTAATATTTTTTTTTCTTTTGTGCAGTCTTTTACTGACTAGTTTTTTTCGGGGCAGTCTTTTTTGGAGTAGCTTTCTTAATACTTTCTTTGGCGATGCGTAGTTTTTCTTGCTTTTCCTGGGCAATGCGAAGTTTTTGTTCTTGTTTTTCTAGCGCAATACGCAATTTATTTTCTTTTTCTTCTTGTGCAATACGCAGCTTTTCAATTTTTTCATCCAGCTTCCGTTTTTTAATAGTACCCGTACCCGTACCCGTACCCGTTTCGATAGTACCCAGTCATGGACATTTGCATGGCCCAATTATCGACATGATTTATTTTACTGTTTAATTATTTATAGAGAACCCAATACCCCTGTCCATAACTACTCTTCGTATAATTCGATCGATAAACTAATTCATATATTATTTTTTATTATCGAATTCATAAAAACAATACACGATTTACATGAGTTTCCTATCCGCGATTTTATCCTAGTGATCGACAGTCGGTTGATTACCCGGACATTGGTATGTTTTTCCAAACCAATTATCGACACCCCCGATTTTTTACGCAAATAACAATTTTTCGACTAAAGAACATTCATTTAAGTAAATAGATTCCCCATATGTAACGTCAAATTAAACTTAACCAGTAATAGTCTTCGTGCATCGCAGAATTCTAGCAAATGTTACGAGCCGCACCTTAACCTCCAAATCAAGAATTCCGACGAAATCGCGGTCGGTTCGCCCACTGCAAGTTTTCGATTTTTTTGTTTTCACTGTTGTGATTTGATAAGCCTCACATTTTTATCCAATGTAGAACATACTTCGGAGGAAGGGTCGTTGATTTTTTTAAACCTCGAAAAGCACTCACCGTCTTATTTATCGCTCTTTTACATTTATACTCTTTTATATTTATCGCTGATTTACAATCAGCGTTTGTCGCTGAAATGTTTAAACATTGTCAAGAGACGCGGTAGCGTCTCGACGCCAAGTACTTAAAAAAAAGTTTTTTTTGGTGGCGTGACGCTATCGTGTATACATACGCCAATATACCGGAAGTAAGTAAAACTTACCGGTATAGAAAGTTAAACTTTCGACCGATATATCTCAGGAACGAAATATCGAATCAAATTTTGGTTGATGTTACAAACCATAGGTGGCGAGTCGAACTTTTGGCGTCGATCACGCCTTTTGCGGTTGACGATCGACGTATAGACGTTACCTCTAGAAATAGCATAAGTTTGACAGTTCGCGATGTTTTTCCGTAATTTTTATTTTTCTTTATTAATGTTATTGAGAAATGTAGTGTGCACATTTTTAGTTCACAATTCGATTTTTTATAGCAAGGATGATTTTTAATCACGTGTCAAAAAAGTCTGATTTTCAATACCAAACTCGGATTGTATATGTTGAATATGTGTACTAAGTTTCATAATTTTTATTAATGTCTGTACAAAGTTATTGTGTTTACACCAGAAAATTTGATATATATGTACAGACAGATAAACAATTTTTTGGCGTAGACACAATAACTTTACGTAAACATTTTCTATCGCTGCGAAACTTTCAACATATCTTCTTCATGTGCGGTATGAGTTTGATATTGAAATTCAGCGTTTTTCCTCCACATTTACTAGTTAAGTTTTGATAAGTTATGGCATTTTAACATTTTTTTAATTTTTAATTTTACACATCACTGGCAAATAACTAGTAAATGCGGAGGAAAAACTCTGAATTTCAATACCAAACTCATACTCCGCATATAGAATTTATGTTCAAAGTTTCGTAGCGATAGAAAATGTCTGCGGAAAGTTATTGTGTCTACGCCATAAAATTTGATACGTATGTACAGACGGACAGACATATGTGGAAAATCCTTTTTTTGGAGTACTTTTGAGCAAAAAAAAACTATTTGGGTCATGGAATATGATAGATTGGGGCACAATTATGAGGACAAAAGTGAGAAAAGATTTTTTTTTCATTTGATCATGTTGAAAAGAGTTATTTAGTCCATAAATTTGGCGTATTTTTTTCTCGCGATTAGAATACTTTCTTTTTTTCATACTTCGTATGGATGAGAAAGTAAAAAATACGTAAAGTACTAAATTCCAACATGGCGGCGACATATATCAATCCTTATATATGGAAGTCGTATCCGGTGTTCAACCATCCGCGAGATAATGTATTCCGCTATAAGTCGATAATCAATAATGAAAGTCTGATCAATATCCTCAATTTTGATTAGATGATTTCAGCGTGCATTACAATTATATAAAGTCTTCGGTATGCGCGTGTCTAACTTTCGCGGGCCTAATGTAAAAGGGTTGCGTAATGGTGGGACGACAGAACCGGATGTGAGAAGAGTGCGAACAGCTCGCGCGAGTAACGAACAAAAAGCCATCAGAAGTCTCATTAGGTACCAATGAGGTTAGGGAAGGGCGGGAGGAGGAAAAAAGGTTTGCTGCTGCCGACTAACGAGTCTTCAAACTTCTAACGATATCGTCCGTTTGCTGGGAAAGCGCCGGGAGTTCGAATACCGACCATATCGTACAAATGAAAATCCTGTTCTCCGCGCGACCACTCCGAGTGGTGGGAGAAACAACATCACAATATATCCCATGTGCATTTGGCCGCCTTGGCACAGTAGGCGACCAACTGTTGGTGATTTATTTTCATACTGTGCACAACTCCTAACAACGTTCCATATAACAATAATAGTTATTACCAATAGTTATTATTATCCTCGTAAAAGTTGAGAAAAATAAAAAAAAAAAAATTTACTCGTTACAAATGATGCGAACATCCTAAAAAAAAAAAAAAAAAAAAAAATGGCGAAAATATTCGCGACTCTGTGTTGTTTAATATTGTGCAGTGCAACGATCGATTGTTACAAAAATTCGTCACTGAGCAACACGACTTCGATCTCAACGACGAGGACATCGATCTCGAAGAAAACTATACGTACCCCGCCACTACCGGCACAACTAAACTATTCCGCGGATATCGAAGAACTCGTTGACTTATGGAATCCGATGTTATTGATACCCGTTTGGAAAAATCGAGATTTCGAGGATATTAAAATATCGATGAAATGCGATGGGGACATTACGCGATTCTTGAATGAACTCGCTTCCGGAACGAAATGGGCTGTTAAGAGTATATATCAAACCAACAGCTGCGTCTATGTTTTTTTTTCGATATATTTTTTTTTTTCGATATATATATATTTTTTTTTTTTCAATTAAATTGTTTTCATCGTCTTTTTTGCGATTCTTACTTTCTAATAACTCGTTCACCCGTAGAATGTAGGCGGTATTTTTGTAATTGGATACATTCGCTTAGCGAATACATTGTTGGCAACCCGGAAGACGAGTGCAAACACATAACTGCGGTAGAAAACTCGTGGGGTCCCTGAAACCAGTAGAGTGTCTACCGGCTTCGTAAAGACCGGTCTTACATCGTTTCGTTGCATTTGAGAGCACTTCTTGATATCGTGTTTACTTTCTTCTCGATCAAAGGCGCGGTGGCCTCGGAAAATATCACTGTCGAGTTCAAGAATATAATATAGTATCTCGACTCGCCGGCAATTCAATCGATTTTTATAGAGAAATCAATTTACCCGCGAAAAACTTACGATTCAAGCGAGACATCGACTTTTTACGTAAAAATAATTAATATTTTTTAACGATAACACAATTTTATTAATTTGCCATTTTTATTTATACTTCGATTGCTACATATCGATTACATCGAAAATTAGCTATTAAAATGATTCAATCGATAATTACGTGAAAAAAATAAAAATAAAAATGCCGACGTTGAAGGAACGAAGAGTAAGAAGAAAATATAAAGGATCCACGGCTTCTCGATAATTAGCATCCTTACGTGCAATCCATAGCACTCGTCCAACGTAAGAATCGTCACGCAAGTACACCGCTCGGTGATACGCTCGCTAAAAGGCATTGCGTGTCTCGTACGCGGAAAACGAAAAAAAAATTATTCGATCGGATTTTATAATACCGCGATTACATTTCTAACGTAACCTGAAATCGTGTAGCACTGACAATGTTGTAGCATTGCATAACTCAATTCCGCATGGTTAGCGACCCCGTTTTCGTGTTTTTTTTTTTTTTTTTTTTCGATTTTCTAACCCTCTCGTAGCTTCTTTTATTTCGAACGAATACATAATCCGCAGAATTTCTTTCCGTTGCATAATAAAATTATCAAATGGTACGTTTATAATTACGAGAATTTTCCAGAACTTCGTAACACGGTCACGCGCCGTCATGCAAGTCTCGTTTTGTGTAATTAAAAATAACGTAGCATATTATTATACGAAAACGAAAAGTAGTTGAAGTCTAACATCGATGGATTCTTTAATCGATGAGAAAGTAACGCGCTATCGCGGAAATCCGCATATGCGTCGAGACTTTCGTCGAATTATCCGATATCCTTATTATCTGTCGTATTTTTTCACTCGGAGAAACTCCGTGCGATATTCGTCTCGAATATACATGTTTATCGTCGCATTTTCATTTGCCCCATATATCTTGACAATTTAAACGCTCGTCAAACTCCGCTGTCGAAGTAATAAGATAATTGTATATGAATAGCAGGAATTCGTATTTTTTTTTCATACAGAGATCGCTAATGTCTGTTGAGCGCATGCGCGGTCATTCGCGTATTTTTTTAATAAAACTTTTTAAACTACTTGGCGTCGAGACGCTACTGCGTCTCTCGATATGATGCGAGATGATAGGTGGAAAGATACGAAAATAGCTTGTGGTCGAAATAGTTCCTGTAGAAAGTGAGAAAGTAGTTTATGTGAACACACGAGACGATATCAGTTTGCGTTGCGATCGACTACTGCCTCGTGTACCACTTTTCGTTACGATCTCATGTGTAACAGTAAAAGTAAACTCGCTACAAATTTGTACCGAGCGAAATTTAAAAACACCGCCCACGTTAGAAACTTTCGACTAAACCATATCGACGATATGTAACAATAGTCGTGATGTAACGATAGCAAAACTGTACCGTCGATTGTAATCGCGAAAAAACGCTTGAGAATCCTACTAACCCGACAAATATTCAAGAAAATGTTGTAATTGAGCACAGAATACCACACAGCTGTTGCGATTTTTTTAAAAATTTTTATTATGTATTATTTTTTTTAATATATATTTTGTTATTTCCTATTTTTGATGTTTTTTTACTTAAAAAAAAAAATCGTAATTTTAGGTCTTTTTTTAAAATCATTTCTATAATTTTTTCTATATCGATATTTCGGCTCGCGATGTTTTCTTTATATTTGGGTCCATCAATTTCACTAAAATATTTTTAAAAAATCGATTAAATAAAAAAAAAATTTAGTCGCAAAATATTGATCAATTTTTTTTTTTTTTTCGAAAACATCGATTTTTGATTAAGTTTCGCATTAACGAAATTCCCGGATTTCTCAGACCGTTCTGCGGCGTTGAAGAGGTGCAATAATATGTGTGTAGTGTTCTACGGTTAGATAACCGACGGACGTCTCGTGCGGTTTTTATGTTCCAGTGTCGGACGCTAATGGAAGACATACGGGTGGTTTATTCACCGGCATCAGATACTGGATGGGTGCTTTCGATCAGTGTAGAGAAATGGAAGACGATTTCGAAGATTCGATAAAAAACAATCGTAGCGCCGAGAGCTCCGATGTGCCGCCTTTTCGAGTTTCCGTGAACGCCGTGAGACTCTATCTCGACATTTTCAAGTCTGAGATAAATGGGGTCCGTTAAAATAAATATTTTTATTTTCCATGTTTTCCCTTTAGTTCGGAAAATTTCGAATTACTTCCTCATAATTTTTTTTAACATCGATTAATTTTTCGGAGTCGAAGACAATTACGGGAAAATGTAAAAATTCCCAATTTTCACGGTACAATAATTTTAAATAAAAAAAAACTCTAAAAAATTCCTTAAGAGTAAAAAAAAAATGTCGCTAATGGTTTCTCGCTAAACGTATTCAGGAGATATTTTTTTATATAATTTTTCAGACTCACGACATAACAGTGAGTGTCTGTATGCCATCGAGTTGTCGTACCGACGACGTTGCTGAACTTATGCGTTATTCCACGAACGGATTGCATCCCAATTTGCCGCGAGAAGTGACGATCAATAACGTGAGAAATCTGTCGGAAGGCTACAACCTGTGGGACGACAAGATTTTCTATATTATACTGTAGGAATATCCATAAACTCGCATTTAGTTATTTCCTTAACGATCCGATTAATTAGTAACTCGAACTATCAGAAACAATACTCTGTATCCAATAGTCCGTATCGAACTATCGTACCGTAATATCGAAGTTTGAAATACGACAAGACGTTTTAGAACAGCGTAATTAAACGTGTCGCCTATTTCCAGGATCTCCGTCGTTCTCGTCACTCTACTCGTTATTCTCGGAACTTCATACGATATTGCGCTTCGTTATCAAGTAGCGAACCGCGACGAAACGATGCGAACTAACAGGAATGTGGGTGTAACAGGTGTGGGAGGTATCCTTACACCGTCGAAAATAATGAAGACGGAGGACGACTTTAACGGAAATATCACGATCTCGAAACTTTGGTCCATCAATCAGCACAATGGATCTCTTGGTATCATACGAAAGAAACTATTTTTTTAGTCTTTAATTAAACAAAATAATAATAATAATAATAATAATAATAATGCAATTGTATTATTATTATTGTTATGATTATAATATTAATTTTTTTTTATGTTTAGACGTTTTTAACGACAAAGCAGTTCCGCGACCGATGTCCGAAGCTCTCTTGTCGTTCAGTCTTCTTTTGAATATCTCAAAACTCGGGAGCCACGATGTCGGAAATGATACCCTCGCGCCGATTCATGGTCTCCGTTTTATATCGATGCTTTGGATTATATTGGTTCACACGTGTCTACTGACTAACGAACTATCCGGTAATGTTAATAATACGCATAATACTTCGTGCATTGAAAATTAAATATTACATGACGACGTCTCGCAATGAAACTTATTCAACGAACTTGCAATAACTAGTAGAGCTGTAATGCAATGTGTTATTACATTTCTTTCAGATAATAAGATGTTTCGCTCGAAAGCGGAAGAGGACTTTCTCTATCAGACAATTAGCAACGGCACCTATGCCGTCGATACGTTTTTCTTTATAAGGTGCGATGCGATAAAAACAAAATAATTTTCGGCATTGTATCGAAAAGAAGTGTTCGAAGGGATATTGACATTTTTCGTACTATTACCATTATCGCCATTTTTATTATCGTTACCATTATTGCCATTTTTATTATCGTTACCATTATTACCATTTTTATTATCGTTACCATTATTACCATTTTTATTATCGTTACCATTATGACCAATTTTATTATCGTTACCATTATTACCATTTTTATTATCGTTACCATTACTACCATTTTTATCATCGGTACCATTATTAACATTTTTATCTATTACCATCATTACCATTTTTATTATTGTTACCATTATTATATTTTTTTTGTAAATGCCATTTTTACTATTTATTTTATTTCCTCAGCGGATGTTTGGTTTCGTTTCTCTACTTTCGCACGATATCCAAACAGAGAATGAAGGAGAAAAAAATAACACAAGGATTCTTTGGTAAAATAATGCAATTCCTCGGGATGATGGCGTACAGATACTTTCGATTGACACCACCGTATTTACTCGTTATCGGATTTATCCAAATCTCCATGAAGTGGTATCACGATCATTCGATCATCGAATTCACGGCCGTCGATTATAAGACTTGCGAGAAATTTTGGTGGAGAAATGCTCTGTACATTAACACGTACTTCGATATGAACGACAGAGTGAGTGCACAGTTAAAAAAATCAAATCAAAATCGAAAAAAAAAAGAAAAAAATACCCTTAAAAAAAAATTGAAAATGATTAATTTTGAAGCTAAATTATAGTTAAAAATCCCGTAATATCTCGTCTTTCCGCAACTTTCGATTAGTATCTCATTTTTTTAGAAACAAACCATTGATTTTGAATATTCTCGATATTATTAATTTTTTTGCCATTTCAATAATATTATTGAATTTTTTTTTCGCTCGGCAGTGCATGACGTGGAGTTGGTACTTGGCGAACGACACGCAGTTTTATACCGTTGGAATAATAATACTGATCGTTGCTGCGAGGTAAAAACAAGAATTTCTAACAATCCATAAAAATTCGTCATTTCATCTCGAAATTTTATCGATATTTTAATTTTTTCGCAGCTATGCCTCCGCGGGAGCGTTTTTGGGTGTTTTCTTCTTAATCGCTTCTTGGATCACCACATCGATTATTACATTGAATACCAAACATATACCTACGTGAGGAACTAAACAATAATTACTTTGAGATTCAATCATTTTTTTCGCGGTTCATGCATTAAAAAAATGTTTTATACAGTATTAAAGAGCCCTTCGCCCATTACGAGAGTTTATACGACAAGCCGTGGACACGATTGGGTCCGTATTTGATCGGTATGGCAGTGGGATGGTATCTCTGCCGTGTCGAATGCAAAATAAAATTAAGTAAAACAATTGTCGCACTCGGGTGGAGCATCTCAATCGTTACGTTACTCAGTATCGTTTACGGACTTTACGGCAATCATTTGGATCCCGTTTGGTCGGCTCTGTACACAGCGCTCTCGCATTCCGGATGGGCGGTTAGCATTGGATTCGTCCTCATGGCTTGTGTCACCGGAAACGGCGGTAAGGCAATGAAAAGTTTATTATGTATATTGTTTTCGTTTTTTATTTTTTTTTTCGGAGAAAAACACGGAATAGTCTTATAAAAAAAAAAAAAAAAAAAAAAGAGAACTCTGAAAAGAAAAAAAATGTTAAATTCTTTAATTCTTTTTGCAGGAATCGCTAACAAAATCTTGTCGTGGAAATATTTGTATCCTCTTTCACGATTGACTTACTGCGCATATCTGGTGCATCCCGCGTTAACGCGAGCAGTGATTTTGCGAGGCGAAAGTACTTTCCATCTTACGCAAGGATTTGTGGTAAGATAACTAATTTTCTGCAAAAACCGATTTAAAATAGCGAAATTGCGGGTTTTATTATCGACGGGAGAAATAGAAGAACTCGTATTATCTATCTTCGAACGAATCCGATAGATTCCGACGTTGCATAGTGATATTCTGGAGAAAGTCTTTGCGTTTACCTCGTTCTACCTGTTTCTACGACCGTCGATAGCAGCGGAACGCTGCATATTCCAACTTTGTGTTTTACCTCTTCATAGAAAATTCTTAGTTTTGATTAAATAAAAAAAAAAATTTTGAAATTTCAAGGTGATGTGAAAAAAACTCAGTCGATAACGAAAACTGTAATGAATGCCATTTCGAAACCATAGAATTAAAAAAAAAAAAAATTGCATTTTCCTGCGATATACATAAATCGCCGCGGGGGAAGACAATAATTTTTTTAACACTTTTCTATTTTTACTTACATTATTTTTAAAAAATATTATTATTATTATTATTAATATTTTATTATTATATAAAAGGGTATTATTAAAGGGCATTTATTATATTATTATATTTAAGGGTAATATAATATTAATATACCGAAACCGAAACCGAAACCGTAGAATTTGAAAAAAAAAGAAAATTGCGTTTTCCTGCGATATACGTAAATCGCCGCGGGGAAAGACAATAATTTTATAACACTTTTCTATTTTTACGTACATTATTTTAAAAAGATATTATTATTATTATTATTATTATTAATATTTTATTATTATATAAAAGGGTATTGTTAAAGGGCATTTATTATATTATTATATTTAAGGGTAATGTAATATTAATATAAATATTAATATTACATTACCCTTTTTTTAATTACTATATAACATTTTTTTTTAGGCGATTCTTTTCTTCGGCATCACAGTATCGACATTCGCCGTTTCCTTATGGCTGAGTCTTCTTTTCGAGGCTCCGATGGTGTCTTTGCTGAGAATCGTTCATCCGCTACGCCGATGGAAAAAGGAATGAAATTTTCAGTGCGAGACCCGCGCGATTACATCGCGGAAACGGGAGAAAGAGAGATAAGATCGGTAACATCGGAGAACTGAGAAATTCAGGAAGCGATAAGACTCGAAGAGAGCCGACGGTTTTATTTCATTTTAGTTGATCGACGGCGGTTTTCGTGATTATAGTTAACAAACGCGACACGATTTCTTGACGCCGAGCTATGCACAGTCTATCTATAACGGTACATCGTTAGAGAATCGTTCAATTAAAAGTCATTTCACTTATAACGAAGAAAGTTCGTCGGAGATTCCGTGATTAATGCCTCTCGGCGATGATTTTCATCCTCTCGATACCAAAAGAGAGCGCAACTATTGTAATTCTCCGCTTCTATCGTTGCCACGGGCCATCGAAGCGTGAATACCAAATCGATGGAATTAACACGAAACATGTTTTTTTTTTTAAATTTTATAAACGCGAATTATCGATAATAAACGCGAGGATTCGGTTGTGTTGCAAGCGAAGACGACGACCCTGAGACAAACTTTTTCTCGTTGCCCTTGCGAACTAAAGCCGCGCGCTACACACACTTCGCTCATCCTTCGTTTCTATTATATTCACGAAACAAAAGTATCGGTTAACTCTTCTCATTACGCGGAGAGAAAAATATGACAATAATCGTTATATTTATGTGGCGATTTTTTCTAAATTTGTTAAAATACATTTCTTCGCGATTTTTTTGCATATTTTTGGCAATACGCGATTAATAATCGATCGATAATCACAAATATGAAAAAAATCGCAAAAATTCCGGAATATACGCAATTGCCACCCAATGAATAGCGATTATTCTCATATTTTCCTCTCCGTGTATTAACGCAATAACGCGATCTTCCGAACAAAAAAAAGACTTATGTAATGTTAATTTTACTTTAATATCATTGATTTTTATATTTTAATATTTTAATTTTGAAAATAAAAAAACAGTTGAAGAAAAATAAAAAAAATGTTTAATAGTCGATCATTGCTCGCGATTATTCGTCGATACGAAATATTTGCGGATTTTCACTTCCGAAATTGATAAAGAGGACAGTTGGGTTCGTAAAAAACTCCGATGGCAAACAGGAGAACCCGCGAAGGAAACGGCGGAGAGGGCGAAGCAAAAGAGAAATCAGAAATTAAAGCGATTTTGACGTTCACGTATACAAGATGAAAGTTTTCGTAGCCCGGGGAACGATACGACTCTCGTATAACGAAAATTTCACAGGTATAACTTTTATTTTCATTCTTATGTATTTCTACATATTTCGAAGGCTTTCGTATAAAATGAAATCGTGTCGTTAACTGTCTTACGAATTTTCTTCGTATGTTATACATTTTTTTTTAGAATGCATTAGAAACCTCGACGCTGGACGTTGGTGTTTCTGGACGCGATGTCACGATATCCGTCGATCATTTTGCGTACAAACACCGCTACTGGGGGGGTCGTTCATTGGAAAGGAAAAACCAAAGTTACGCACGAATGATCGCGAAGCTTTAAATGATACTTTCGTTGCAATTTTTCTGCGACTTGCGTCAATGGACAATGCGCTATAATGTCATGAAATTTTAACTTCAAACTCCGTCGCGGTTGTCTTCTTCGAGGGAATTATAACGCAAGAGGAATTCATGCGAAACCTTTCGGCGGACTGGTGAATCTCTTGACTGAAAAACACGCGCGATGCATCGTTTCATCGGCTCCCGCAATCGTTTCGCGAAGGTAAACTATGAGGAAAAAACATATATCGAACTTATGCTATACGATAAAATTTTTTTTAAAAATTCGGAAGGTCACGTAGCGACACAAAACTTTTTATAGTTTCCGGTTTCTCTGAACGAAAAAAAAAGAAAAAAATGATGTAAATGTCACGAGCGTAAATAACGAACGAGATACTTGTAAACCGGATATAACGGTGTGGACAGCCGGTCAACGAGGAAAGAGCGTGAATCGTCTCGAGAGAAAGACGCGTTTATCGTTCGCCATTGCGCAACTGTGAAATTCGCGCGGGAGATGTTCGAGAAATGATGAGTCGCAAAATTCTCTCCGGAGGCTTTCTTTTCTTCCTTTCTAACTCTGTTTTATTACAAAACATTAAGCGACAAATTAAATCAACACCGAGACATCGAACGAACGACTTCCTGAACGCTATGAATCATCAGCTCTCGCGGATTTTCCACGTTGCAATCCGTTCCGCGAAAATTTGAATTTTTTTTTTTCGCGATCGAGAAAAAAGTACCATTGGGAAAGTAATGGATGTATATAGTTAGCGCGGACGTGGGATTTACCGGTTCTAAATGTATCGGCAAAATTATTACGTACACGAGACTCAGTAATTACTAAATCTCGCGTGCTGAAGGCTCGATATGGAGCGCAATGTGTGTTACGTGCAACGCACCGTATATACTTCATCGGTCTGCATAACGCGCGACGGGGACATTACAACAATTACAAGATATTGCGATAGTCCCTGAAGTTAAGCCGTAACGTCTGATTTTTTAAATTTATAAACGATCGTATTTTTTTTTTTTTTTCGATCTAAAATTATAGTTGAAAAACATTTTTTATCTGTTCATTCACTACCTATTCATTAACTATTCTATTTCTTGGTCACTAAGACAAAAAAATGTGGTAACGTGCGGCGGGGTGGGGATTGAGGTCGACGAGTCCGTGTGATGCAAAAATCCAATGCTACCGATAATCGATCCGCTTTTTCTTGTTTCTCGTTTCTTGTTTATAAACATCGATCCCGTTAATACAAAAGTATATATATGGATTGTATTGAGTGTGTCACAGCGCAAGGTCTTCGTATACAACTCAATAGTAAATTATTTCTGAGGCGTCTTCTACGGGAACAATTAAGGAGGATCGGTGGCTGAGAGTTCGTTTCGCATAAGTTCGAGAAAAATGAGAGAGAATTGCAACTACTTCTCGATGGTATAAAAATCTGAAAAAATTCAGGCATATTTAAGGTACTGAAAAGATTAATTTTGCATAATAATAATTCCAAAAAGTTATTAACAAATTCATGAAAAAAAAACTTGTTAAACAAACTAACGGTAACTCAACTTTTTTTTTTATGAAAATGATTCTTTCATTTTTCTGAACACGTATGAATTTTTTCAAATTTTTATCTTGGATTTGAATTTTTTCTTTTTCTACACATTTTTTCCAAATAAAAAAAAAATTTTGTTTAAAATTTAAAATACATTTATTTAAAATTTGTTAGTTTGTTTAACAAGTTTTTTTTTCATGAATTTGTTAATAACTTTTTGGAATTATTACTATGCAAAATTAATCTTTTCAGTACCTTAAATATGCCTGAATTTTTTCAGATATTTATACCATCGAGAAGTAGTTGCAATTCTCTCTCATTTTTCTCGAACTTATGCGAAACGAACTCTCAGCCACCGAACCTCCTTAACGAGGCTGCATTCTCTGCTCCGAAATCTCAAAGTTATGGACACACGTTAGAGACACAATGTTTAGGAATAATTCGATTCTCCGAGGTTGACGAGTGAAATAGAAACGTCTAATTTTTTTTTTTTTACGCAATTCTTGCAAATTGAAATTTGAATATTTTTCTGAATTGCAAATTAGCCAGACGATCGATCGCAGATTTTAATAATGCCGCGAGCGCGAAAGACATCGCGTTTTTCAAGGACGCGATTGACGAACCATCACAAGATATAATAATTATTTATCGTTATTCGGGTATTCGGATATTATTGTCGTGGCAGCAACGACGACGAAGAATTTTTGGAAAGGTCGCGACTAGTCCCTGGCGATCGAAAGTGTGCGTCTCATTCGGTGATAGTTATGTAAGGCTAATGACATGATTTTTTTTTTCGGCGCTATCGAGACAATAATACATTACGAGAAACACGATGTCAACGATCTCTTCGATTTTTATCAATTTTACTCGTATCACGAAAAAACATTAATTAATCACTATTTTGTCGAATTTTCCGTCCGAAAAAAAAAAAAAAATTCCATCCCGAGATTTTTTTTCTTTTCATTTGGATAAAAAAAAATGCTCGATGTTTTTCTAATCGCCGTCGTCGAAAGTATAGTGAAATTCGAATCAATTGTTCTCCTCGATCGTAAGTTATTCAAAGATCGAAAGATACGGCGGGATTTTGCTACCGAACACGATTCGATTTTTATGCATTTAAAACTATTCGTGACTTCGAAGAGATAGCGACTGAGGTTACGAGAGGTACGAAACGAAAGAGAAAGAAAGGAATAAACGAGTAAAAGCAACAGTGGCCATGCGACTTGTGGCTTAATGGTCTCTAAGGTTTTAAGTTTTCACTGAGCCTATGCCTATCCCCACTTATTGAGTAAACGGGCCCCGGAGACTCGGTGGGTTTCTGACATGAAGTCGGAGCCTTGAGACTTGGTCGCTGCGCCGTCTCGAAACGAGAGACCCAAAGCACCATTTCTCCACCTGACTTTGTGTTGAACGATACAGTTCGTCGGTGAGCATCGGCCAAAGAGGTACCGACAGCTATAGTGAATTATCGATCGGACGTGCGCGTTATATCAGTGAAGAAAAAAAATTAAGAAAAAATTAAAAATGGAGCAATAATTAATAACAAATTGAAAAAAAAAAAATTTAAAGAAAACTACGCGTGGACAACGATGTTCGTTAATCGACGGTTAATAAAACAGTGAAAAAAAAAAAAAAAAAATTACGGAATTTTTTTTTATTTACGAAGTATTTAGTGCTTCGTTTATGGGATTATTTCAGTTGTGAAAGCCGAGCAAAAAAAGTCAATGAATCGTCACGGCTGAGTTATCGATGACTCGGTCCGGAACGCTTTGAAAATGAAGACGTAGCAAGTGATCGATAGAAATTTTTTTTTTTTTTTTAAACCACAATCATCGCGAAATTTTCGCGGGTTTTTTTTTTTCGACGAAATAAGATATAATGAGAATCGCAACGATGTGTGGTTTGAAGTGTTTGACGATATTAGTAGGGTGCCTCATTGTGGTAACTTTCGCCGACGAGATTAGCACAGTTTCGTCAACGTTAAGTTTACGCGATCCGGAAGTAGCCGAGAGTACGATACATCGAACGAGAAGTTTGCCGGAACACGATGACGAGGATTTTAACAGTCGCAATTGGACGACTATCGCGGAGATGTTGGATGTTTACAGCTCGAAAAATCTCGCCATGAATTGGGAAGAGGGAAAGTATCCTGTGAGTGCCGAGTGCGATCGCGACATCACGAGATTCGTCGAAGGCTTGAGAAACCACGAGATGTGGGCACTTAAAGGTAATTTTTAACAAACAAATCGAAGAAAAAAAAAAAAAAAAATTCCTTTTTTCGACGAATATTTCGAGGGTCCAGAATGTCGAGAGCCTCTTTCACTTTCTTCTCGGATAAAAATCGCACAATTTTTACCTCGTGTACCTCCTAAAATCTTTCGCACTTTCGTCTTGAATATCGAACGAGTCGTGTACGCGCGAGATGAGAGAAAAACTTAACGATTGCTTGTTAAATTTATTATACCAATAGAAAGTTTACGAGCGCCAATAGTCCAGTGCTAAAAAATTCACGGTGAATTGTTCGGCCCGAAGGTTCCTCAAGTTCGACATTCAATTCTGTGAAAATCCAATGTTAACGCCACACACATCGATGGGCCAATCGAATTTTTTTTTATCTATATATTTTCTATAAAATATATATTAAATAATGATAATAATAATTGTTTTTATATTAATATAATATTTAATTTATATATATTATATACTACATATATATATTTTATGAAAGACGATGTGTTTTTGTATAGTAAATCGCGATCGATACGCCTTGCGGTTTCGGAGCAATTGAAATGATTCGATTCAACGATTTTCAGGATTTTTTTATAAACCAAAGCATCTCTGATCATAACTCGACTTTGAATATTCCGACGCGAAGTTTCGTTGAATACATCGATCGTAAACGTAAGAATACATCGATCGAATGTTATCTATAGAAAACCTTCCCGATGACCATTTATATTGCTCGATCTCTCCGTAACAGTCTTCCTGATCTCATCGTTGAGAGCAAAACTGTTCCGTCATTATACGAGTGATGGAGGTAAAAGTGAAAGAGAGATAACGATCGAGATCCGTTGATCCTCGCAGTCGACAAACCCGCTGCGGGAGCGCACCATCGATCGGACCGCATGCGCGCGCGCGCGCGCGCAACGCTTTCTCCGCGCGAAGTTGTTCCGTGAAACTCTGCCGGATCTCGCGGTCGAGAAATGAAATTTATAAGCAGTAAGCAAAAATGAGATGCGGAGCCTCAACCAAGTATTTTCGACGAGTGTCTGAATCTATAGTTAGAAATTTCAAAAGTTTCTAATACATCGAGGGGACGAATATCGAAAACCGAATAATTAAAGGAGCCGCCGAAGATCGAAAAGATATCTCAAGTATGAAATGGAAATGAGGGTCGAGGCGTGTTCTCTGTGGCTACGATATCGCGCGCAAACTTGCCACCACTTTCATCCGCGACAAGGTTTCACTTTTAGCGTTAACGTCGCGCGACCCAACTGTATATAGAGACAGACAGTGAAAACATAACTGTCCCGCCATTGTAGGACGACTCATCAGCCTACATATGTACTTATATTCCGCTCACTTATATATACTTATGTTTAATGTACGTTTACGAGAAAAAATTTGCTCGATTTCTGCACACACTGCGATTGGGTAAACGCGCGTGCGCAGGTTCGCGACACAATGGACGGCGGATTTTTTTTTTTTTTTTTTTCGCACACGAGACTACAGTATAATGGGGTATCATCTTGTCGTCTCGGTCAATGCCACTTTTTCCTCGAAATTCACACGTGACAATTAAAATCAAAACAATTTTTAATCATTCGCCGACTCCCACACTTTCGTTTTAATTCGAATGCAATTTATCATGTGTGAAAGAGTTTTATTTTCGAAATATTTTTTAATATCTGCAAATTCAACTGTAATTGATAATTATGAAAAAGTCGTATTTTTAGATATTTTAAATATTTGTTTTTCGACTGTAATTGATAATTTCAAAAAAATTTAATTTTGAGACATTTTTAATATTCTTTGTATTTGTAATTCAACTGCAATACATGATTTTGAAAAAATATTAATTTTTAGATATTTCGTAATTTTCGTTGCATTTAAAAAAAAATTAATTTACAGATTTTTTGAAATATTCTTTGTTACTCCAGTAAACGGGAAGCGTAATTCTTAGGAAGATTTGAGTTTTTTTTGTTGAGATATTTTTTAATCGACTGTAATTGATAATTTCAAAAAAATTTAATTTTGAGACATTTTTATTATTCTTTGTATTTGTAATTCAACTGCAATACATAATTTTGAAAAAATATTAATTTTTAGATATTTCGTAATTTTTGTTGCATTTCAAAAAAATTTAATTTACACATTTTTTGAAATTTACAAATTTTGTAATCAAGTAAACGGGAAGTAATTCTTAGTAAGATTTGAGTTTTATAATACGAAGAATACGGAGAAGAGAGATTCCAGTAGGGATAAGAGATACCGGTCGTTGTTGCGTAGAAAGTTTGGGGCCTCAGATTCTTTCGTTCTTCTGCTCGGGCCTCTTCCTTTCGTCGGGATCGGCGTTAACCATGTGGTCCAGACGTGGAGAGACTTGTGTATAATTCCGTCCTTGAGCTTCGAAGAGACCCGATAAAAAGATATCGTTCCCATTCGCGTGGGTGTAGTTCTCACGTAGGTGGCGACTAAACAGTCTACGAGGCTTTGACCCACTAAGAGAAAAACTCCGATCGCTAAGAAATGAATTTACGAAAATTCATTTGTAACGTCGCCAATTGAGTATTTGCTGCTCGTCGGCACATTAGAATCGAGAAAATCATTAATCAATGTCTATTACGATGCGAAGGACCAATGATAAAGAAGTATAAATGCGGATAATGATTTTCCTCGCTGTTGGCATTGAGACAAAGCGACGAGTGTATTCATTCGCTTTGATTAATCGCACAGTGTCGTTACGACACAAAGCTTCGTAATTTCATTAATTTCATTACATGTACTCGACGTCTGACGATTTCCATGCAATTATCCGTTTCTCCCCTATCGTCGCGGTAATCCCCTTCTCCGTGAATTGCGGTGCTTTTATGTTTCTCAATGTACGATTATTCGACTGTGTCACTGTAACCGGACACATAACACGAAACGCACCACCAGTTATTGGATTGAATGAGAGAGAGAGACGAAGAGTTTAGACGGTGCGTAGTGCTTCCGGCGTTAGAAAGTCGAAGGAAGTTACATAGACGAACGAAGATACCGTGTGCTGCCATATATTTCTATGATAATAAATATAACACATGTGCGCGCGCACGCGTCGGCACTCGCACTCTCGCAGAATCTAATGCAGCCGAACAGAGTATTGTAAAAATATCATAAAATGGTTATTCGCGAATAAAAATTCATTTTTATTACGCATTTAAATTTATTCAAATAATCTTCATTTCCGTATTACTCCGTTTGATTGGGTCGATTTATTTGCATAACTGAACGAAGATCGGCAGAGAGGTAACACTATCGAAAAAAAAAAAAATTGATTACCCAATTAAATTTGTTGAATAAAAATAACATTTATTTTGATAATCTTCACTTCCGTATTATTTCGTTTGATTGGTTCGATTTATTTGAATAACTGAACGAAGATCTGTGGAAAGATAAAACATCGAAAAAAAAAATGTATTACCCAATTATATTTGCAAAAAAAAAAAAAAAATTCATTCGAATACCGTTTTCTTCCTTATCATTCTCATTTGGTTATTGCAGTTAATTGAAATTAAGTACATAACGACTGCTCTGTGAGTCATTTTCTATATCGTAGTCGCGAACTATCTAACACTTGTATCCTTATTACAACGAATTACAAAGCAACTGCCGATTATCACACCGGCCATAGAGGTAATTATCGGAAGTTGCGCAATCATAAAGTCTTTTGCTCGGACTCATGAAAGAACCTAAACGAGTTATAAAAGGAGAGAGAAATAAGAAAGAAGAGGGAACGCGAATCGGTTACGTGTGTCCTACAGAAGAGAAAGAGGTGCGGTGTGATCAGCGTCGATGTACTACATATTATATTATACATATATATAGCTCTATACATATATACTGACGTTTTTGTATATATATATATTCGTATTTTTGTACATATAACATATATATGTATAGTTCTGCACACATATATACATTTGTATATATGTATATATGTCGTAAAGCCGGTTTTCACGAATTACGAAGACTTTCGCGGAAGTATATAACTCTCCATTCGGCATGGCGTGATTCGCGTTACTTCGCGTATCGACGACCGATGGCTATTGTCTCGCTGCACAATTCGTCATATATCGAGAAAATTCGTTGCAAATACGCGGACAATTTTTTTTTTCCGACAATCTTCTCGTCACAGCTTTGTCATATACTTTCACCGATTATGTTTAAACTGTAATTTATTTGGATGACCGGAGAAATTTTGTTTTATGCACCGGAAGTTCGGGGAATTTGGCGAAAAGTTATTAAAGCTCTTTCTGTCCTGTCGTTCATTCTAATGGGTCTTCGTGACGTTTGCTATTCTTCGAGCGAATCGCGAGTTCTCGAGTAAAAGTTTATAATGCAAAGAATATATATAGATATATATTGTATATATATATATATATATAGTGCGCGGAGAGCTACCGGGACTCTCGTCACGCTTGCGCGATGGTAATCCCCGGCGTTATAAGTAGCGAGAAAGTTGTCATTTTGCGAACTGAACTCTTTCGTTGCACGCCCTGTGGGTTCACGCTAAGCGACTGATGCAGATACGCATTGCCTCTCGACGAGAATTTCGCTGCACCGCGAGACACGAAGTACTCCGCTCGGCCGATACTCGCGTCGAGATAAATAGTTGCGCACAGACAATAGATGAAGTTTTGAGGTGCGGAAAGCTCAGGACGGAGCACCGATCTCTTGCATACGTAATAACGTTTGCCCCCGTGTAACACACGACGAGATCAATGAAATTTGCATGGAATAACATTACGAGTATTTCCGTTGCAGTTCGCGTTGACTTTAAGAAAGGTGTACGTTACATTCCCCGCCAAAAGTAAGATTCGGAGAGAATATTGAATACTTACAAATTGCAATACAAATTTTACATTGATTCGTTAATTTTTCTGCGTATAAATAATTTTTTTTTCATTTTTTCAAATTTTAGAATTTTTTTTTTTTTTGGAGTGTAAAGTCAGAAATTTTTTATACGTTTTTGGGCAAAGATTACGGATTACTCTCAAAAAGCTTCCGAATAATTGATCAAAGATATCGACAAATATTAAAAATTCTTTGAAAAACGGAATTTTCGAAAATTGATTTTTTTTTAAATTCATATGTATTCAGAAAAATTAACGAATCAATTCAATTCAATTTATTCCAATGTACGGCTAAAATTAACGAATCAATTTCTGCCAAAAAAAATTCTGAAAAAAAAAATATTCTACGAAAGTTCGATTGCCAGATGATTCGTCGAACATTTTTTTTAACTGATTTATTAATAACTTTTTGGAATTTTTATTATTGAGAATATATATTTTTATTACCTTCGATATTGTTGACATTTTTAAGATTTTTATCGCAGTGAGAAGAATTCGAAATTCTCTCGGAATCTCACCTTTGGTTGGTAATGTAGCGATACACTCCCCTTAAAGTGTACGGGAAACGTTGTCCGATCAAACAGGAAAGGACTGTATGTTATCTACTTATTTTATTTGCTGTATATCTTAAGTGAACATATGAACGAACGTTCCGGAGAAAAAAAAAATTTCAGTCGTATATATTCTATTTGGTCAGTGCAGCGCACACATTGGGTTTTCGCAAAGTCGAGATATAGAAAGCGATTATGTAATCGATCTCGTTGCGCGGACGATGAAAATTCCTCTGAACAAATGGATATAACTGTAAATCACCAAAAAAAAAAGAAACATTTTGCTTTGTCCATTTTATTCTCGTCTATCTACTTCTCGATCTATATAATGCGGCCTCGTGTTACGAAAATCCTACGATCATCCAGATAAACAATACTTTCCAATTATCCAAAGAGATTCAGCTTACGTGTGCCTCAGATCAAATAAACGTAACTATTACATATCGAAACCCGATTGCGTCGGTAAAGTCGAAAGTAGATCGGCATTCTTGCATAATAGAAATTTCTATCTCAGCATTGCTTCTATCCCGAGACGTTAAAATTCATCGGCGATTGTCATTTAATTCATTTTTTTTATACGGAAAAGAAGCAATTTGTTTTATTCCGTAAAAATAGCATCTTTGCAACCGGTTGCTGAGTCATTGAAGGAAAAAAAAAAAAAATGCGTCGCCGCGGGAATCGAAAAGTGGAAAGCCTTCGAAATAACTCGATGTGACTTAACGATCCCAACTGTCTGTCCGGTTGTCTGTGCGTAAGGTCCCTGAAAAATTCTCGAAGCTGAAGAGCGAAGCCGGTATGCGTCAGGTGCGTACGAAACTCTCGAACCATTTTATTGTTCGCACAAAATACAACTGAAATTATATGGGACACCGTGTATTTCTCGTTTCTTTGTTACCTGTTACATAAACGTTTCAATTTTCTTGCAAGTCATGGTGCAAGTAGGCTGATTTCGCGGATATTACTCTCCCCTCGTTTACGAAAGCTTTCTCCGTATTTCTTTGTTGCATTTTTTATTTCCGTTGTTATTGCATTTCCAAGGGCATCGGACATCGTGAAAAAAAAAAAAAAAATTACGATTTTTTTTTTTCTGGCGCGGAAATTAAATTTTACAACGCTCGTGCGATCCTCCGTAATTTATATTTTTTTAAATAATTCGATAATAATTTTGATAATTCTAATTTTTTAATGGGTTTTAACGAGTTTTAAGGAAATTAAATATTATAATTCGCGGTAATATAATATTATAATTTTTGTTTTTTAAACATACATTTTTTTAATTAATTTCCCTTTAGCTTTTTTATAATTTTTCGGAGTGTTTGTAAAATTTATTTTTATCCCCGTTGATCTCGCCTAAAAATGGGCAAATGTAAATATAGAAGGTCAATATTTTGCACAATGATAAATACGCTGCTTATTAATGTGTCTGACCAACGTCTGCCTTCTTCTACTGTATACAGATCAGTCACGACGCGGCGCCGCGAACTGCCGTAATATATGAAACTTTCTCTTTCGCAGTTTGTCTTATTATATTCTATCGCTAGTTTGACCCTCTGAAAATATTATTCTTGCAACAACCGCGACGAAAAAAGTGATCCATAACGACGAGAGACCGCGAAAGAAATTCTCTTGAACCTGAGATATGGCAATAATGTCCGTTCGACCATTTACCTCGTTCGCGCCCGTTGGCGAACGAGTGTTTCTGCAATAATGCTGCGAAAGAAGTGGCCCGTGAACTTCAACGGCTCCAACAGCGTCGTTCGCCGTACTTACAGCAGCAACCGGCGACATAGAAACCTCGACAGTGAACGCAATGTCCAGAGGACGCAATCTATTGAGATAAACCGGTTATAGGGAGCGCGCGCTACGAATATACAGAGCAAAGAAATCAAATTACTAAACGCGACCCATTTTAATGATATGATTTTTCATTAATTTTTTTTTTAATCTGATTTTCGTCAAACGAATGTGCGATTCGGCAATCCCAACGAAATTCATGCAAAACTACGATGAATCACGAAATAATGACTTTAACCATAAAATTAGCGTTTTACTTTTGTTGGTATTCCTCAATTCGGTTAAAAACATTTATCAGACCTCTGCGCTCGTAACTGCAAAGAGGCAACTGGCGTAACGAAGTTTGTATGCTATTGATGCTATCATAACGTTTTTATTAACACAGGCAACGATCCCTGTAATTAGAAAATAACGAAATAATGAGGTCGGCGCGATGTTTTTTTTTCTTGCGTGCGAATTAAACTTGACTTTGAACCCGAAATCGAAACGTGATTTCCTTCCGAGATTTTTTTTTTTTTTCCGCCAAAAGCTGATGTTCATTATTATTCTATTGTTCGCCGCGATCTCATCGTTGTTTCGAATACTAAACGAATTCACTACCCGATTGTAGAGTCTTCGTAAATATAAGAAATAAAAATCGACACGAATTGACGCGAAGAAAATGGAGATAAATATATTAATTAATTCAAAACTGTATGGAGTACAGCGGTGTAAACCTTTCTCCGCATCGCGGCGCACCAACGTGACGTTGCATTAACCGCGTAATTTATGGCAAAGCTGATGTAACCGGGCGATTAAGTACAGTCGGCTACAGTGGAGGCCTCGAGGAAAACGCAACCCTACCTTACCTCCCCGACGATTAGATAATGTCGTTACTTTACTTCCCGAATAGAAAGTCTTACTTCATCGGAGATATATACTATACGTGTACAGCGGAGAAATATACTGCGCGGTACACAGGTCTACGAGGATAAGGAATAACCCGACCGACGGGTTTGTTCAACCATTTTCATTGCTCCTCCGTCTCGGAGTTGATGACATCACGTATAGTACGCCCGATTACTCTTACCTTCTTTATTTATCCGGGAGACTTGACCGGTGTATTTTTTTCGGAGCGGAAGGGACACACGAACATTTTCTGAAATTCGTCGATAGAACCGATTTTTTTTTTTTTTTCGATTTAACGAAAGAAAATCAATTATTCGTTTCGATTATTATTAGCGTACAATTAGAATCTTTTTTTTTTTTCTTTTTTTTTATTAATATTTAGACTTAAAAAAATAAAATCGGTAATCGTAGTTTCGCAAAGATGCTTCCGAAGAGTTCGATAATTCAGTAATTTCGATCGGTTTTGATTATTATTAGGGTAAAATTAGAATAAGATAATATTTTTATTTATTTTTTTAATTAATATTCAGAGTGGAATTTAAACGCAATATTTGCACCGCAAAAGGTCAGGCGGTGGAGAAAGTGGCGAGGAATTCTCTACGGCGCACTATTGCATCGAGGATGAGGTTTCGTCAACGTACCGTCTTACTATATCATGTATTTCTAAATTTCAAGCTCTGCATTATTTTTTTTTTTCGATATTTGTTTAAAGTAAAGCGATTAAAAAAAATGTTAAACGTAAAAAATCATTCAATGTTAATATTCTTGCGGAAATAAAATTATCGGAGCATCGATCACAGTCTCTCGTTTGACCCGAAGTCCGCAGCTCTCAGCGCCAATTTCAAACATTATAAAGCAATAAATTATTTTTTTTATTTTTTTTTTATTATAGCCGACGACTCATCGGGACGTTACACAAATGGATTTTTTTGGGGCAATTCATTCTTCACCGGTTCCGCCAGCGAATGTGCGTACATCGGTTACGATTTCAACAGGAAAAATCCCAAGTATCCATCGAAACCTTCGGTCGTCGGTTCCTCGACAGTCAGCGAAGTTGAGGAATTCAACAGTGAGCCGAAGAAAACCACAAACTCTGGAGTACCGAGAACGCAGGTCTCGACTTCCACAGTACCCGATGAGCCGCCGTATAAACTCGGATTTTTCATGATGAAAATATTGATAAATGGGACTTTGTCACCGATAGTTAGTATTTAAAAAAAAAAATCTAAAATTCTAAAAAAAAAAATGTAATTCTAATTTTAAAATTCGAAATTTTTTTTTTGCTTTAACATTTTTTTTTTATATTCTCGTAGACAAGACTGATCCATCTTGGCGTTTGCCTGCCGTATTCCTGTACCGCCGCTGATGTGGAAATTATCGCAAAACTCGCCGCCAGTGATGCGGCATCGAAAAACTCGATAATACAAAAAGTTCGAGATCAGCATAACTATTACGACATGTACACCGATCCCGTCTTCTGGATCTTAGTGTAAATATCATATATATATATTCAAGAAGCGTTTTTTTTTATTATTTTTTTATTGCCGTTTTCATAATGTTTCCGGTTATTCCTCGAAGAGCAGAAACCAAATAAGCGAAGTTTAACGCGATTTCATTTCCCTTACAGCGGCTCCAGCGCAATCGTAGCATTTCTTATGTTTGTCGCTACCGGATATGACTATTATCTCTCAATGAAACTCCGACAAAAGAGAGCAATGACTTACGACTTGGAGAAACACGCAAAACTCGAGCAGAACTCGAACGGAATTCACAAAATTCCGAATGGTGAGAGATAATGAAATTCTACCGCTGCGTATCTATAATTCTCGTGTCCCCTTCGCTTTCTCCATTATTATTTTATCCATTCGTTGCCAACTGTATTATTTCTGCGACCAGTATTCTCGACTTTCGTTTTTATTTCGTTTTTTTTTTCGTTTCTTTGTTTTGTCGAAACTTCTATTGTTCACTTCACGACCGTCACTGACTGACTGTGACGAATACTACACGGACGGCACCAGTGTCAGTGACACGATATTATTATTGTGTTTCATAGAATTTGAAGGTAAGGTCTACATCCCTGTTCCAGTAGCAGACAATGGGATAATCGCGACGCCAATTGTTAACAACAACAACGATCACGAGAACAGCTTACCGAGGCCGGCGCCGAGTCCGACTGTACAGTTTCTCAGTGAGTTTTTTATTTATTTATTTTTTTTTACTAAAGACGATGTGCTGCAGCCTCCCGCACACCGGTTTCGCGCCGAGTTGACAACAAAAATCGTAATGAATGCCATTTTGAAACTGTAAATAAAAAAAAAGAAAATCGCCTTTCCCCGCGAAATAAATTTATTTCGCGGGAAAAGACGATTTTTTTTTTCAAAATGCAATTCAAATGCATATGATTTCGAAATGGCATTCGTTACGTTACCGACAGAGTCTTTTCACATCACCTTAAGGAAGGTGTATCGTTATATTGTATCGTAATATGAGATTCAGAGAGAATTTTGAATACTTCGCAATGAGATAACAATCATTGAAAAATCATACATATTAAAAGTGCTGAGAATAATAATTTTGTATAATAATAATGCTATACAATTTTTTATAAAATTTTTTTTTTATAAATTCATCCGGTAACCCAACTTTTTTATTTTGCAAAAATTGTTTCGTTGACTTTTTTGTATACGTATATATTTTTTTACAGTTTTCTGAAAAAAAGATCGTTTGCTTGATGATTTCCCAAACAACTTTTTTAAAAATAATTTGTTGATAATTTGTTGGCGTTTTTGTTATGCAAAATCAATTTTCTGAGGACTTTTGATACAGTCGATTTTTTCTAAACTTTAATCGAATTGAGAAGTATTCAAAATACTTTCGGAATCTGACTTCCGGTTGGAAAAGTAACTATAACACATTTCTCAAAAAAAAAAATTGTTTAACGATTCATCCGGTAACCCAATTTTTTTATTTTGCAAAAATTGTTTCGTTAACTTTTTTATATATGTATATATTTTTTTACAGTTTTCTGGAAAAAAGTTCGTTTGGTGATGATTTTCCAAACAATTTTTTTAAAACTAATTTATTAATCATTTTGTGACCGACAGCGATGGATGCGCGGTCGGTGTGTGGCTCCGGCGATCACCCAAGTCAAGCAATACTGTCTGCGGGCAGTACTTGGATGGGTGACCGCTTAGCCACGCATTGGCTGGCGCATCAATCGTTGAGCGGGAGGTCAGTTTTTCTGAGACCTCGTTGTCCACACTTAAGTAAATACTTTCGTGTGTACACCGCGGAATCAGGAGAACATGGCCGACTGTACCGGCACGGGTTTTCCGCAGTTTCCCCGTGTCCATGGCAAATGCGGTACAGTGTAGCTAAATCGGCTGCGGACGGACTGGAAGTTAGGTAGCTTAGCGAAGTGCGGGTAGGGAGTGATAGGGGGTATCGGGAAGGGCCGTAAAACCCGAAAGGGATACGCTGGAAAAACTCAAAATCTATTAATCATTTTGTGACGTTATTGTTATGCAAATTCTGAAGACTTTCGAAACAGTCGATTTTTTCTAAATTTGTATCGCATTAAGAAGTATTGAAAATACTTTCGGAATCTCACTTCCGCTTCTGAATGTAACTATACCGCATTTCTCAAAAAAAAAAAAAAAAACATCTAATTTCCTTTTAATAATTGATTTTCTATAAAATTCGGATAGTTACCGTCTATAACTCAATATTCAAAACATTTTAATCGGAAGAAACTTTTCGGGACATTTTATCCCCATGAAAATTAACGTCCCCTTCTACTGTTCTTTCAGATGTAATCGAGGAGCTTCTGCTCTCGTTTTCGGTGCGCGAAAACATGAGAGTAATCTGTGATCCAGCGGTGGGACGAGACACGATTAGTACGATTCACGGTCTCCGTGCGATTTCAATGGCGTGGGTTATTCTCGGACACACATGCATCGTGATTTTCAATTACGCCGACAACACGGATTACCGAAAAATCGTCGAAAAAAAGTTTCTCTTTCAGACAGTAACGAACGGAGCTTTCAGCGTCGACACATTCTTCTTCATGAGTGGTCTGCTCGTTAGCTTTCTCTACTTCCGTACAAACGCAATGGGAGATCTGAATAAACTGACGCAAGGAACGAGAGGATTTGTCGCCGGATGTCTTAAGTTCATAGGATTCATTGTTTATCGTTTCTGCAGGCTAACAACTCCGTATCTATTTATTCTCGGCGTCGTCGAGATATCGATGAAATGGTTTCACGCGAATTCGGTATTCGAACCGCCGACGGCTGATCATTATAATTGTCCGAATTATTGGTGGCGAAATATGCTTTATATCAACACGCTGTTTCCCGTCGATCAAATGGTAAGGAAATCATCCGCGAAAAAAAAAAAAACAAAAAAAAAATTTCGTAATTTTTAAAACTAATGAATTGGTTTTTCATTTGTTTTTTTTTTTATTTTTCAGTGTATGCTATGGAGTTGGTACGTCGCGGACGATACTCAGTTCTACGTAATCGGAGCTGTGGTTCTTATACTCGCCACGAATCATTTTAAATTCGCAGCATTTTTGCTCGTTACTTTGCTAATAAGTTCGTGGATGACGACGGGATACATAGCTTTGATTAATAATCATATGCCGACATCCGACGATCCTCTCGCGTTGTTCGACAAAATTTACGACAAACCGTGGACTCGACTCGGACCCTATCTCATCGGCATGACCGTCGGTTACTACTTATTCAAGACTGATTGTAAAATAAAAATGACAAAGGTAACGTTAACTATATATTACGATGCAATAGCTAATGATTAAATTTTCTCGATTTTCCGCGCTGCTATTTCGGAACGATTTTTCCTCTTTTTTTCTCATTTACGTTTCGGCTTCAATTTTTTTCAGAACTTTATTTCCTTTCTTTTCCATGACGATTTTCTGTAATATTTTAATCGGCATCTCCGATATTTTTTTTATTTCGTTTTGTTGCTTAATGTCCGTTTTTTTTATTTTTTGAGGTTTTCGTGTTTTTACACGAAATGAAAAATAAATATCGGAAAAGTCGGGTAAAAATAGGAAAAACATCGGTATTGAAAAGATCGAAAATAAAGTTCCGAAAGGGGCCTTTGGTTGAAATGTACACGAGAAAAAAAAAAAGTTCGTTCCAAAGCGGTAACTTTTAACGTTTTATCAATGTTTGCCGTTTCCTCGTTTCGTCGATTTTTATTTCATAGAAAAACGCGTTTTTTTCTTATTGTTTACAGACCACTGTCGTCGTCGGTTGGCTTCTATCGTCCGCTTGTCTACTAAGCTTATTGTACGGCCTTTATGAGGCCGAACTTTCTCCTATTACAGCCGCCGCCTATTCCTCGCTGAGCCACAGCGCCTGGGCGCTCGGCTTGTCGTGGATCGTCATCGCTTGCAGTACCGGTTACGGAGGTAATTAATTTTTTTCTCAACGTTTTTTATTTTTTTTTAATTTTTTTTTTAAGGTGATGTAAAACATTGTCCCGTAGATGGTAAAAAAACTGTAATAATCGCCATTTGGAGATCATAAACATTTGAGGAAAAAGGATATCGTATTTCTCCGCGTGTATCCATTCGGCAGGGAAAGAATTTTCTTTTCCCTTAAATCTCAATAGTTTCGAAATTGTATTAATTACAGTTTTCCTTGGCGATGTGAAAAAATCGCCTTGAAGGTCTGTGAAATTTTTCGGTCGGTAATAAAAACTGTAATGCTATTTTTTTCCAAAATGATGAAACTTTAGCCTTAAAAGGAAATAGGATGCCACTGAAGAATTAATAGACACAGTGGCATTCTATGTCCTTTCGACGCTAAAGTTTACGCATTTTAGAAAAAATTGCATTAAAATTTTTATTACCGACTGAGCGCCAGTTGGGTGAGAAACAGGTGTTTTACATTACCTTAAAATTGCAAACAGATCGAAATTTTGTACTTAATCTTCTGTTTTTACATTTTTCAGGATGGGTAAACGATATTCTATCGGCACCGATACTTTATCCCTTCAGTCGCGTTACCTACTGCGCTTATCTCATTCACCCCATCGTCATTAGACTCACAGCGATGAATCTCGACTCGCCGTTTCATTTAGGAAAAGACACCGTAGCGATAGCATTCTTCGGACAAGTCGTTCTCTCATATATTTTATCGTTCGTCGTTTCGGTAGCTTTCGAAGCCCCCGTCGTAACAATGTTAAAGATATTGTCGCCGAAAAAAAGGAAGCGGATTCAGTGAACGATACATCGCGTGCGACAACGAAAAATCTGATGGGACACGCAAATCTGTAGACTGCTAAGTGAATTATTTATAAAAACAAAAAAAAAAAAATTCGACACCGAAAAAAAGAATTGTCGCGCGATTTATTTTGTCGTCGATGATCCATAGACGCGCGACGAATTCCTCATACCTATTTTGTACGTAACTCTTAGATGTAAAATAAATTATTTTTTCTCTTCGTTAATCGTTCTTTGCAAAAAAAAAAAAAACTTTTATCCTTTTCATTAAAATGTTTTTTTCAATGTTACGAAAATTTTATTTACAGAAGGAACATTACTTCGCTCGCGATGAAGAATTTTAATGAGATATCGGCGTTTCTTACCGAGCGACGCGATTCGAAGTTCCGATAGTTTATACGGTGAGAAATAATCGTTTAACTGGCGCCTTCAGTCGTCACTTCCATCTCCGCATCAACGTGGAACGGACCCTCGCGAAGGAATTTCTTGAGATTATCCAGAGTCCCGCTATCCAGTACGCTATTCCCGGCGTCGCAGAGATTCTTCACCAAACGATATTTGACCTCTTTGCAATTTTTAAAAGCTTCCGCGTTGCGATCCAACAGAAATTCTATTAATCCCGGACAATTAGCGATGTATTCTTGTCCCCAGGATTGCGTGGATATCGCCTCGAGTACTTCGAGACCGGATTGTCGTATATCGGCAAACGGCTGTTTGCACAACGAAACAATAATCCCGAGAGGATCCTCGCCGAGACAATCGAACCAACTCTTCGTCAGCGAAGTTATTCTGTTGTCCTGCGCATTTTTTTCCACGTAAAGTATCAACGCGAGATTATCGAGTCCGCGGACGCGATATTCCGTCGGTAGTTTTTGGATGATTTCGGCGATTTTTTTCATCGCGCCGGGCATCGAATCCCCGAGCAGTTGGAGAGCGTATTTCCCCTCGACGCTCGAGGCAACGTATCCCAAAGTGTCGAGCGCACTTCCCAATAACGTTAAATCGCCCGCGTCGATTACCTCGAAAAGCGCCGATACAACAACCGGATATTTCGAAAAAATCTCATTGGGTCGCGCGCGAGCGACGCCCCCGAAAAATTTCATTAATCCCGGAACCAGCAAATTCGACAATGGATCCTCATTCGCTCGCGCGATTTTTTCGCCCAATTTTCGCAAAACATCGCGTTGCTCTAGATAATTGAGACCTTCGTCAGTCGTCGCCAAATCCGTCAAAACCTGAAGAGCGTTTAGCTGCAGCAAAACGTCGTCGTCCTCCAAAACGTTTATGAGACTATTGAGAAAACCCGACGAGGCGGAAGCATCCAAACCTTCTTTCGATGCGCTAGCTATGTTGACGACGACTTCATAAACGCGAAAAGTGACGATGTCATTTTTTACCAAAAGTCTGGCGATGGTTCTCAGCAAAGTACCGGAATAAAGAATTTTTGCGCCGGCGGACGCGGCGCCAATTTTTTTAACGACTTCCATCGCGAGATTTGCGACACCCAAATCGTCATCGCCGATTCTCTCGACGACGAGAGTAAGTAGATTTATGTCACTGAGCAAAAGAGGCAATTTTTCGGAACTCGTTGCGGCTCTTTTTAGTTCGTTTAATACGAGAATCTTGACGGCGGGTTCCGAATGGACGATGAATTTGGAAATTTCGGCGGGATAACGCTGATTAACCTCACCTGGTTCCAGAACGCCGAGAAGTATCGTAAGAATGTTGCAAATCTCTTCGACGCATTGTCTGTGAAAATAAACGTTTAATGCGGAAATTGTTTGTTGTTTATTCGACGGATACGAGAGAAATGTTCATTTTAAGCATTGTCATCGAACCGGTCGTTTGAGGTTAGCTGCGCGAAGAGGCCGGCGAGATCGACGTCGCAGATGATTTCTTCGAGTTCGCGATTTCTTAGACTGCGGAGTTTAATTGTTATTTCCGCGAGTAATTCACGTTTCGCTTCGTCGTCGTTTAGCTCGTTCAAACGAACTATCTGAGCGGAAAGCCACTGTGACATTTTCTTTTGTTTATACAACACTATCGTTGATACGAAAACGTTTCAATGCGAAGTTCATTTATCACTCGTCACGCGCACGGGGGATAGGCCGGTGGCGGCATCACCGCGCGCAAAAAACTCTCGCGTCATTGTGCCGGTGTGTTTTATTCATTATTGCAGAGAAAGAGGTATAAAACAGTAAATTAACCGATTGATAGTCTTATGAGGAAATTATTGATCTTTCATCACCGTTGGAACCGTAGTAAAGAGAGACTTATCCCGAAGTCGTGGGATTTTCCATTGTCATGGAAAATCATAATTTTTTTTATGATGATGGTAATGATTTTCAATACCGATGAAAAATCATCTTAAGATTTTTTTTGAATTTTTTTTTCTTATTCTTAGCGGAATAAAAAGCTTCGACATTACGTCCCTTTATTGGGTTGAACGGCTATAAATGAAATAGAAACACATACACCACGTTCTCGTTCTTTTCAGCAATGTAATGGGCATATGTCCGCGTTCCTTATTGCGTGAGCTTCCACCGTGTCAGAGATCGAACTAAAGAAGGTCTGGATCGAGTAGCGAAATTCTTGCAGGACCGAAATTCGAGTACGCAATTGGTTGTTCATTAGCAAGCAACCAATAACGAACTCGACTATCAGTTCTGCAAGAATTTCGCTACTGTTATTACGGCCCAATAATGCCGTGACTTTTGTAGAGTATTGTTGATTGGCTCTCCGTGAGCTGCTGCTGTTGGACACGATTCGTTGTTGCCGTGGCGAATAGAAATTCGCCCCTGAAGTCCCGGGAAGGATTTAATTTGAGTGGTTCGTTGAATGATTCGAAACGTGAGTCATGGAATTAATGTATATGTATTGATATCAAAACACGATGTATTGAACGGTAAAACACTATATCAATAAATGTACAAAAATAAGATACGATAGAAAAAGTATTCTTAGTCTTATATCTATACAAGACGTGTAAAACACCCGGATAGCTCGCGACTCTAAACATTTCGTGTTTCTTCCAAGACTACTCGTCTTGTTACCTGGAGGAGGCTTCGAAGTCTCCGCCGAAGCATCCCCACTCTCGAGCTCTCATATAGTGCTCTCCGTAACCAACACTTCTTCGTCCTTTTCCTTACGGTACTGTCTCTATTTAAGTCTCTCGGTTTCTTCCCTCTCGTCTATGTTTCAGGGGCCCACGCGAGGGCCTTCTATTGTTCACGAGACTTTCCAAACATCCCCCTGGCGCGACGCACAGTGGTCGTTATATGAGCTCGGCGCCCGCAGTTGTAGCGAAGGGCACTTGACATTTACCGGTACTCGACATTAACATTCTTACTTTTTATGGCACTAATCCGATAGTTCGAAGAAAAGTCGCGTTCGTTTTCGAAGACCCTTTTGGAAATGAACAACCTTCTCCATTCGTTTATAAACAAAGATACATATGGCTTGCCAGGCGTTCGTTCTGAAGATCTCGAATTACCGAATGCACGAATTTGTATACTCTAAGAGATGCTTACAGTTTTGGATTACTATTTATTGCGTTCGAAGACGAGAGTGAAGAACCGAGATAAATCTAAAGGTTATTATATTTATAAATATCAGCATAGTCAACCGTATCGTTCTGCTTTACCGCCTATTTTGCTACTTGTCCAACTTTCATCGAATCTACTTTATCCGTTTGTATTATTTAAGTGTTTCGCGGTCTAGAAACACGGCGTCGGGTGAGTAGCGGAACCGCAGACGTCACACTACTAGATCCAGACTCTTTTTAGTTCGATCTCTGACACGGTCAACCTCGGTGGAAACTCACTCATTCAAAGCCAGTAGTATAAAGCATTCACGGCGTTCACGGCCGACTAGACCCTGCAGTAGTAGTGGTTACGGTTCGTGAAGCCGAGACAACTTCTTCCCCGACGTTTACACTTGCGGCCGGCACCGCGGGCCCGCGGGAACCACAATATTTACCTTGTTTTTTGTTTTCGTTGATCCGCGGCTTCACCGCTGCGTATACCGTTTGAGTTATTATGAATTCTCTGGGCTCTCAATGACGATAGATGCAACTAATTCCGGTCAAAGTCTAGACTTTACGAAACGCAAATGATTAATGAATATTTGATAATTTCGATAGATAATAATAGAGTTAAGAAGTAAAATCTACGAAGAAAATCTCCGATAGTTGGATTCGACAGAATGACAGTAAAATGATAAAATAATAATCTTATCACTATTCAAATTTCGAAATTAGTAGTATTGTGAGAAAGATTTTTGCAATTTTGTGTTCATAGTTTCTTTTCTCGGCTATTCGGTCCATCATGTATGTGTAAAAAATGTTTTTTTTTTTTCCTTTGGACAACATTAAAAAGAGTTTATCAATTTGGAAGTTTGAATGATGAAATGAGATTTTCGAATCACAAGCAACGGCCGCTACTGAATTAATTATTCCAAAAAAATTGTTTACCTTCAAATTCTTTTTTTTTTTAGCTGAATTTATATCCTTGACATTTTCGCAAAAGAATAAAAATCTTGACAGTTGAATTTTTTTTCGTTTAATTTGGTGATTTTCCGATCTCGTTGTCAATGACATCATTGAGACGTTCGCGAAGAGAAGACATCGAAAAAATATCCTAACTGTCGCTTATATACCTTTACAATAGAACTCGTCTCGTCGCTTCTTAGTCGGGGATTGGAAAGTTTTGTCGCTGCTGATCACAGGTGATAGCGGTCATTTATAAGTCACAAATTATCGCTCCGTGCTTTAATCTAATATGTAAAACTTTATTACCGGCGTTGGAAAAAAACAGACTCATCCACTCAACGCCTTATGACACGAAGCTCGGGGGTGAGCGGTTGCCCGCGCACTCCGGCGACCGCGAAGGATTGAGATTCGATAAACGTACGAAATTTTTTTTTTCTTACAATTCCATAATAATTACGTTGCACGTTGAATGCTGTCGATCATCTATGAATATTGTAAAAAAATATATTCCTATTGTAAAGGCCTTTACAATAATAGAAATAAAATATTTCGCTCGCCAGATTATTTCTTTGACATGTGGCGTGATACACTGAAAACGATCGCTTAGTTCGAAGCTCTAACGGATTTTCTCCCGTGAGATAGAGAAGCTGTATATTTCTCTATCGATAAAAGAATCTCAAGCACGATAATGAATAAATAAAAAATACTTAAAGTTTCGCCATAAAAAATTATGTTATCGGTTTATTTGTTAGGCGGCTTCTGGTTCATATTTTTTAACAAAGCTACCCGGTGGGGGGCCGCGATTCCGGATTAGTCGGAGGGGGGCACCGCCCCCCTCCCCAAGAAAGCTTGAAGCACAACGGTTTTTTGCCAGTCGCAACGGCAGCTTCCAGGACGACGGACATGCTGAACAAGTACATTCCACCGAGCCTGTCCAAGACGATGATCAACGCCATGACTATCCATTACGCATTCGGCAGGCGAACGAATAATAAAAAAGTAAGATATGCATCGATTTTTTTTCAACATGCCAAGAGAACCCTGTTGTCTCGGCGTCGAGAGTCGGAACAGCTATGTTTAAACAGAGGCAATTCACACGGTATGGTTGGTCTTCATTAAACAAGTTAAGCCGATCAAACAGCTCTGTTAATTAATATTACGATAAAAATAAATTAGATTTGTAAAAAAAAAAAAGAAAAATCGAAAATTTTATTCGAGACGATAAATGACTGAAAAAATTGACGTGATTCGTCTTCGTTCATCATTCGAAATCGATTATTAATTAAATAATTTAGAATTGCGCTTTGTTCACAAAGAAATCGCGCTCGGTCTTCGTTTTTTTACTCATCGCGAGTCCCAACTGTCAGAGGCTTCTAACGTCCACCCCGTTCGTGATTTTTTTCTGTTTCTGAATTCTCGATTCGTCTTTAATTTCGTGAATTAATTTTTTCTTTCAATGGATTTTGCTACTTCACAAGTTTTTTTTTCTTTGTTTCCGAAATCTCGATTTTTTTTTTCGATTTATGTTTAATTTCGTAAATTTACTTTCTCTTTTGATCGATTTTCGTAATTTGCGAGTTTTTTTCTTCGTTTACGAATTTTCGTTTTTTTTTCCAATATGTCCATTTATTTTTCCCCTTCGACGGACTTCGAGAACTTTCGAAGTTTTTTCTTCATATGGAAATTTTCAATTTCTTTTTATTTGCGCATATTTATTTTCATGGCGCGGTGAACTTGCATACTTCGCGATTTTTTTTTTGCTATCAAGATTTTGATTTTTTTCATTCCTAAAGAAATGTACATATCACGGTCTTACATACAGGTCTGGAAACTCTGGTGGTGGGGGTGTCTCGCTTAGCGAAGACGAATCGCATAGTTCTCATGTTGACCACTAGGTGCGCTACACGTAAGGGATGTTGTTTACGTTACGGCTCGATACGTTGGATGGTTAACCTTCGCAGTATTTTCAAAAACGTATTTTAGCAAAACGATGTGAAATTGTATAAAGTAAAATGACGAAAACGTGTGTCATATCGAATTGTAAAACCGGCAACAAGAGTTTGGCTGTAAAACGATCGGTGTTCAAAGTGCCGGCAGATGATATCTTACGACAAAAATGGCAAACTGCGATTGCTGCCGTTTTTCCGAAGCGAAGTCCTTTGAAATCGAACCAATTCGTTTGTGAAAGACATTTTCAACCGAATTCCATCCTCAGAAAATATGTGAAACACGACGCGAACGGGAAATTGATTGCTGAAGTAAGTATAGTTATTAAACTATATACTTTCAAATTATTGGTTATGCGCATAGAATACTGAATCATTATAGCAATAAACGGAATTCCAATTAGATTTTCTTGTTAAGGCTTTGTACAAGCATCCTAAGCTGGTTCCGGATGCAGTACCAAACATATTCACTGACGAAGGTATTTATAGAACTCATGAGAATCTATTAATATTTTGATTTTTTAAAACCCAACTACAGTATTTAACAAAACTGTAGTTCACATTCCGAAACCAGCTAACAGTATATCAAGCATCAAGCATAGTGTAGATCCACTTGCAAATGAAGAACCGATGGAGTCGGATCTGCCACAGAGAAACGAGGAATTGACGATGGATTTAACTACAAACGCAATGATGATGAAAGAAGGTGGGATCTCGAACGCGTCACTGCCGCAAGAGGCATTGATAATCAATGAGGTCACTGTGGATAGAATAATAGACGAAGTAACAGCAGAGCAGAATGATACTTCAGCCATCGAAGGTCTATATGATCAAGTTGCGAAGAATTAAATACAGCACAGCCCCTCTTGTCTTAACTCGACGGGACCGGAGAGCTTCACTACTCTGTATTTCCCCTGCAGTCCCCACTCCCGGTCAATTGCTGCCGGTAGGGGTAACGAGGGGTATACGCCGGGTATACGCGTGGCCCGCGCAGCGGTCGTAGTGGGGCGAGTGGACTCAGGGGAAATACAGGCAACCGAAATCGTTGCCATGGTAACGGGTTAAGGCAAGCGAGCAGTTGAGTCAAGTGAAGTGAAGACTACTGAAGACAAGAGGGGCTCCACTGTACTCTATTTTAATTTTGAACGGCTTCCAATTTCTCAAACGTGATGTTTAATATTCAACAGTCCTTATCGTGGAGGAATCTGGGATTCCAAACATTGAAATGAGTGCAAGCACAGCTCAAGTGATTAGTAATAACAAATTCGACTCCATACATCTCCCGTGTCAAGCATCCACGGATAACAACTCATCTGAAAGCTCAACAGTACCAAAGCTACGAGTTTTCAACACTGGCTGTAAGTATAATGTCACATGCTTTGTCTATTGCACATTCGTTTTGATTGCAGAAAAATTTGATTATTTTGCCTTTTGCATTACGCAATTTATGATAGCATTGTATTGAATTTGGCTGAACACATAAATAATGCATGTAATATATAATTTTGTTCAGGTGTCGGCGACGAAAAAAATTCTATCACGTTACCCGAGTCTTGGAGTGTTTGTCAATCAACTGTTAAGCTGGGAACTGAGATAACATTTTGTCAAATAATGACTTCGGCCGACAATAACGTGAAGAAGTTGGTGGTGAAGAAGTACATTGTGATCGAGAATTGGAGCGGTAATATGCAGTATTACGTACACGGAAAACAAGTATTCGTTGACGAGTCTCAATTGCCGCAAATTCTGAAAGACGTATCGTTACTGCCAGTCGTCTTGATCAAATTCGAGAAAATGCGAGTATGCACAGGCGCAGGATTCGTAGATTCGTCCTTTATTACGAATGATGCATTTCAAGATAATTCGTGTTCGTGGCATCATAATCGGTGCAGCCTGTTAACGAAAAAGAATAAATGTGATAGTTGTAAGGCGTGGAAAAAAATCGTATGGCAAAGACGGAAACGATCTGTAAAAAATACCGCGACGCAACGAGTTTTGAGAGTCTTAAATCCGCAAGATGAAAAGAAACTGAATGCGCTGAGAAAAAAGTTAAATGCACAGCGACGTCGGAATAATCGAGCGAAATTGGAGATTAAAAAATTGAAGGAATCTCTACAAGAAAAGCAAGCCGAAGTTGCTGCCCTCAATCTGAAAAGTTTTGCAGAAAAGTGCAATGACTTGAAAATTCCGGAAACTCAGCAAATTGCGATGAAAGAAATGATTGCGGCCGCACAGTCAAAGCCAAAAGGACGTCGATATTCTGAGGACTGGCTAATGCTCTGTATGTTAATGAACATACGATCACCGTCGAATTATGAGTTTCTGCGAATAAATAAGATAATCCCGTTACCATGCACGCGAACTATTCGCAATTATTTTTCAATGATCGATACCAGGTGCGGGTTTGTTGCTTCCTTTGCTCAATTGCATAGCAAACATTTAGCGACAAAAAAGCCTATGCAACGGCATGGCACTGCTCTCGGACGAAATAAATGTTCGAAAATCGGTCACGGTGACCGCTAAAAATTTAATATATACCGGATTAATCGATTTCGGAGATGACGGGCCCAGGGCGACGAGTATCGACGATCAAGCCACCCGCGGATTGGTCTTGATGTTCCAACCCGTAGCAGATACATACACCCAACCGATCGTGGTGTTTGCCTCCAAAAATCCGGTAAAACGCGATGAGCCCGCGAAATTAGTCATCAAAGGAATAACGTACTTAGAAAAATGCGGTGCCATGATTCATGGCATTATCTCAGACGGAGCATCGATGAATAAAAAAATTGCAAAATTGTTGGGAATAAGCGGTTCATTAGACGAGCCGAAAACCTGGTTTACGCATCCGTAAAGAACATTCGAAATCGACTATTTAACAAACATCGGCTGCGAGTTAGTATATGTACGAATGATGTGAACGATATGCCGGCAAACGGTGGCGTATTTTTTAGCCGTAATTATTCTTCTACAGACCTTTCTATAATTCTTGACGGGATCCGTACATTTTTTAGTTGAGCGCCAGGAGTGGATACATCGAATGGCGTCACTATGAAACTTTGTTAAAGTTAGACAATGAATATGCAGGACACGCGCGAGTTTGTCCGAAGCTTTCGACAAGACACGTGGTGCTTGATAGTACTGCGAAAATACGAGTTCGTCTAGCTACGCAGGTATGCTAAAATAAGATATGTTGGTTTTTTTAGACGATATTCTATTGCAAGAAAATGCTATATAACTGGCGCCTGTAATAGATTTTCAGTAATTCTGTGGCAACTGGCTTAAAATACTATTCGATGCACAATCCTAATAAACTCCGAGGTTGCGAGGAAACGGCCAAGTTTTCCAAACGGATCAATGATACGTTTGATTCTTTGAATCGCAAATTATCAAATCAAGGTGTCACACCTGATTCGCCAGATTTCAAGGTAAATTCCAGTTCTTGTGAGTTTTTCTTGAGATCATAAGTTCTAAGTCTATTTCTTATTGACAACTTTTTTCCGTTTGCGCATCTTGGAGACGTCGCTCGAATAGCTGAATGAATGGGAGCGAGCGATGTAAAGAAAAGAAATCACGGATTCCGAGTAGGATGACTACAGAAACGTCCGAAGGCTTCGACCTTCCCTCCAATACCGAATGGATCTCTGCCACTACTTGATCGCCAATTATCAATTTCAGTACCTACTCACCGGAAAAGTTAATCAAGATAATTTGGAGGTAACTCAACATAATGAGGATCGGTTTGAGGGGGCTGAGTGACCTATAATATGCCAGATAAAGGGATAATGTTATTTGTATTCATCTCAGTCGATGTTTCAGAGCGAACAGTACTCGATTATCGCCGAAAATTGACATAGAATTTCCTTTTATGCTTTACTAGCAGGTTATTGTGGCTCGCGCGCTTCGCGAACTCGCGTTCCGTTTTTCAACCATTTTAACGAATGGTTAACGGTTAATCACTACAAATATTCCTAGGCAGGTCTTATTTTCGGGATTCAGCAGCACTGATCTGAGTAATCTGAATCTGTCGAATGGAGTGTTACTGTCTGTCGAGTGTTTGAGTCTTAGACTTAGGGACTAAGAGACTAAGAGGAGTCTTAGACTTAGGGACTTCGAGACTAAGCCAGTTAGACTAAATGAGTGAGTGTCCATGAGCGTCTGTGTGTGTCCGTGAGTATCCGTGAGTGCTATGAGAACGTCTGTGAGAGCGTCTATGAGTGTATATGAGTATCTGTGAGTGTCTATGTGAGGGTGCGTGAGTGTCAGTGAGGGCGCAGACAGACATATTTTTTCAGGGACTCTCGTTTATATATATAGAGATGTAGAAGTTTTTCGGAACAAGGACTATCGATGTATTTGACCTTGCAATGGACGAAATTATATGCAATTATGATTTTACCTGTCCTTGCAAATATCATGCCGCGGATATACTTTCGTACTCGATTTGTTATTGTATAAGATTACGAATGCGGCAATTTTCTTACCAAGAGAATGAACAATTTAAAAAACGTTTTGTACCACATACAGCTCTCTAAGTTGACAAATCAATAGAATGGATTCAAAGCAATAATGTTCAATAATTGTACTTTAATTTTTCTTAAATGTTTCAAAAATATCATCATACACCATCCCTAAGCAGACTGTAATTAAAAAACATCCATTCTTTGTGTTCCTCATTTTTTTAACATGCTTAAAAATACGCGATCCACAAAATGGAGCCGAGCATCCCTCGATCGCAGCGATCCGAGCGGTCGCAAGGTAAAGTATGAAAAACGTCTTCGCTAAGAGGTACCCCCCGCATTGCGTTGCATAAAACATTCTAACTTTTTCCACAACAAAATTAAATGGTATTCAAAATATAATCGAGTGTATCAATTATTCATCGGAACGAATTATATCGAACGAGAAGAAAATTGGTTCGTCGAAAAATGACGGTTATCGACGGTGCTTTCTTTAAATTCTCAAGAAATTATCATTGACTGAAGTAAGCGGTAGTCGGTAAAGCAGATTCCTAGATTATCTATTACACGACATCGAAACCCACCGCCGAAAAACGTGTTGTAGAGATTCGGCCCCCTTATAGCAGAGATTAGTACTAATCTCCGGTACTCATATCAATTCGTATTCTCTTTTTCGCCGAGATTGGATTTATCGCGTTTAAAATCAAATGTTTATTGATACGACGAGAGTATAAAGAAAAAAACAGAATTCCTTATCACGCGTGACATAGCGACTTTTTATTAGCGACCGACCAAATTGAACTTTGAATGACACTGCGAAAAACCCATACATATGATCATTGGGCTTCGATTGCCGAGTTGAGTGTTAAAGTCCAAGAGAAACTTTGTTCATCATATCGGACTGACGGTCTTCGACAGCGCTGTTCAGTTGTTTTATTTTGATTTTTCGGGAGCGTAGTACCTCGCGATAACCGGTTATTGCTTAATTGTCGAAGAGCCCAATTCTCACCGATTCTCGTGATAAAAGTGATTAACGAAAAAGAAAAATTAATAATGTCGAACGAAATGCGTTTTGACGGTCGTGTTGTCATCGTAACAGGCGCTGGAGCAGGTTATTTATTTTCCACATTCATATTTTTTCGAGTTCATCATTTTTTTTGCCGTCGAAATATTTTTTATTTTTTTTTTGTTTTATTTCATCGCAAACGTCTTTACAGGGTTAGGAAAGGCTTATGCTATGCTGTTCGCTTCTCGCGGAGCCAGCGTAGTGGTCAATGATTTAGGCGGAGGAAGAAACGGTGACGGCAGCGATTTTAGAGTAGCTGACGCCGTCGTGGAAGAAATACAACGTCTCGGTTAGATTTTCGAATTTTCTACTTCCCAATTTCAATAAATTTTGTTGATTCACAATATGTTTTGATTGTTGGCATCAATTTTTATGGATATCAGTGACCTTCGTCAACAATGACGATAACTGCGTTAACGTGAATATTGCATAATATTTCATTAATAATTAACATATATTAGTTCATAGTAGCGTATCGCTCACACAGTTGCATAATTGATAATTAATTCTCCCTTATCGCTACACAGGAAAAAATGCAAGATTATGCAATAAAAAAAAAAGAACAAAAAATGCACAAAAGTTTTTCTAAGTTTCTTTTCCGTTTTGTCGAGTAATAGGGATGGCGAATTATTTTTCTTCATTTTATTAACCATAATGCAACTATTGTGATATTCAATACTGTTGATAAAGAATTTGAGACAAATAATTGATTTAAAAATCATTTTTAGTTAATTTTGTTGTTATTCCATTCGTTATATTTGATTTTACATTCAACTTTTTCTCAATTCACTGTCATAAAGGCAAAGATCATTGGGACAATGTAAAAAGACTCAGTCGATAACGAAAACTGTAATGGATTCCATTTCGAAATCATAGACATTTGAGAAAAAAGAAAATTGTGTTTTTCCGCGGTATTGATAAACGCGGAAAAAGACAATTTTTTTTTTCGTCGAATATTTATGGTTTTGAAATGGAAGTCATTACAGTTTTTGTTACCGACTGGACGCAGAGTGAGTGGGCGAAAGGGTGTTTCACCCGTTAACAAGTCGATAAAGCTATGCAATGCGAATTTATTTTGAAAAAGAAAGTAGCGAGTTTCACATTATTTTCAACTATTCCGATGTATCGACTTAACGAAGGATCGGCAAATATCCGGTGCTATTGCAAGTAACAATTTTTACGTTGTTTTGTCGATTTACTTTCCGTTGTGTGTGAAAAAAATTCAATTCGATATAAATGGTAAACGCACTACAGATTATTTCCGTAACGCTGATTGGCTGTTGTACGCGATTCGATATATCGAATGTCGATTTCTCGCCACCGAACGTCGGCGCGCCGAACGCAGAAGGGTCGCATGCATAGTCGACCTGTAAATCGCATCTGTTTGATCCATATTTCTGCTATTAGATCGCGATATCCATATGACTGCAAATTATGTAATCTAAACGACAATGTTGAATTTTTTTTAACTGTAATCCTTATATCTAATTATTATGATGTATATTTAAAAAGACAAATTGAAATTACGGTTATATTCTATTTTCCACGTGTTTAAAATTTCCGTGTTGTCAATTACATTATTATTATTCAATAAATATGTTATTGAACTTTAGGTGTCTGAGTACATAACTCTCATTATAGGCGGTAAAGCTGTCGCAAATTACGATTCAGTACTCGACGGAGCCAACATTGTCAAAACGGCGCTCGATACATTCGGTCGTATAGATATTGTTGTTAACAATGCTGGAATCTTGAGAGACCGAAGTTTCTTACGGATGTCGGAAGCTGATTGGGGTACGTAGACGTAATATCCTTATATATTATTTGTTATCCGATAGTGAAAAAGCAAAATACACGAATTAAAGTCACAGAACACACAGCGCACACAAACGAAAACTTAATCGTGAAAAACTTTAGAAGTGACGAAATAAAAAAAAATGATTTTTTTCCGATTACCAACATTATTATCAGTAAAAAAAAACATCGAATACTGCGTAACGAGTAAATAATAATGTTAAATACATCGATTTTACATACATTTATTGAAAAAAAAACCGCGACGTCCAAAATATTTTTTAAAACCCTTCAATTTAAAACAAATAATTAAAATTTTTTTTTAAAAGATGAAACAAATTTTTTGTAATCCTGCAGAGTGCTCTTTATATTCCCTCCCGTAGAATACGAGTGGATAAAACGAATTAACAGACTTAGTAACGGGTTTTGCCTCCAATTTTGTTATTTCTTTAGATATTATTCAAGATGTTCACGTAAAAGGAGCAATGAAAACCACGCATGCCGCATGGCCCCACTTTCGCAAACAGGGATACGGCCGCGTAATTGTTACCTCGAGTAACAGCGGTTTGTACGGAAATTTTGGACAATCAAACTATTCCAGTGCAAAATCTGCACTCGTTGGATTCGCGAAGACTCTTGCGATCGAAGGAACGAAAAACAACATTCACACAAACGTTATAGTGCCCACAGCGGGTTCTCGTCTAACAGAGGATATCGTACCGCCGGGTCAGTTAATTAATATTACATTTCCTAACGTTTTTATATTCTTCTTAATATTTTATTAGATAACATTAATTTCTTCGATTTTATTTTTTCTACAGATTTTTACAATCAGCTGAAACCCGAATTAATAGCTCCGGTAGTTACGTGGCTTTGTCACGAGGAATGCAATGAAAATGGCGCTGTAATCGAATCGGCTCTCGGATGGGCAGCAAAATGTATGTTTCCCGATAAATGATCTATAGATATCGATCTTTAAGACTCCGAAATATAGCGAAACATGTTTGCGTTAGAATAACGCGGTGTGCTTTATCGATCAATTGACGAATAATTTGGAATCTCTTTTTTAGATCAACTGATTCGATCTGTGGGTTCAAATTTGCGGAAAGATATAAACGCACCAGTTACCCCGGAAGATGTACGCGATAATTGGGAAAAAGTAATCGATATGAGCGAAACGCGACATTTGGAATCCATTCAGGTAACTAAAACTTGAAAGCGAGTTACATAGTTCTTCTACGTGTTCTCTTAATCGTTTATTACTGATACTTAATAGTGTATAAAACGATTTTTTAGGAAGCGACGGGAGAATTACTCAATACTCTCGAAAGTATGAAAAGCGAGAATGCAGTCGCGACACCGGTAAGATATTTACATATATTATGCTAAACTTCATATTTGAACACATAATTTACTGGTTTTATGCATTAAACTCTGAAAAAAATTTAGTGGAATTTTTTATGCATTAAATTAAATTTAAAATTATGACGAAGAAATATTAATATTCAGTATATCGAAAACCATAGAGATACTTCACTTTTCATTAATTACTTTAATTTTATTATAAAAATCCCTTAATTTTTCATCAGATGCATAAAAACTTCCGGTACGTTAAATTACTAATTTGTTTTTTACAACGTACGATACTTTTCGTTTATCTTTACAGAAACATATAATGAAACACAGTTACAACTATCGCGACGTCATTCTTTACGCTATTGGCGGTAAGATTTTTAGTTTTTTTGGCTGATGAACAAATTTTCGACGATGCGACTGTTAACGTCATAACTTACTGCGCTTTTTTGCGACACGAATCAAAATCACTCAATTAGTTTCATTTTTTGATTGATTCGAGTTAAATTCTGAATTTTAGGACTAAAAAACAAGTTAAATATACTTTCAGTTGGCGCTAAACGAGAGGACAGAGCTGATTTTCGATATCTTTACGAGAATCACGAAAACTTTGCTGTGTTACCGAGTTATTACGTGATATATGGTCCGATGAGTTGCATGTCAACGTCAATTCTACAAAACGCGATACCCGGATCTTCGGTGGATCTTACATCGGTACGTTTTTTCATTCTTCGTCGCTGATTAACATTTTTAAAAACAATATTCGTTGTAATTTGTGAACATTGAAGTACAGTTTTCTCAACCAATATCACGATAATAATGTTTCAGGTTCTTCACGGAGAACAATATTTAAAGGTACACAAGACGATCCCCACAGAGGCGACCGTGGAAACTCATTTAAAGGTCCTCGACGCACTCGACAAGGGAAAAAATGCAGTCCTCCTAATTGAACGTAAGACATTTTTCTTCTCGATATAATAATGAATTTTAAATAAACGCGAATTCTCCTTGATATCTTATATAAAAAGTTTATCCCGGGAGACAAAATCCGCGATGACTAATAGACTATCAGATGTTGAAAAAAAAAAATTAAGAATTATTTTTTCTTATTGATCGATAATACAATAACTGTCTTTTAGACGAAACATTTAATAAGGATACCGGCGACAAACTCAGTACGGGACAAATGGCGTTAGTGGTCAGAGGCGCTGGTGGTTTTTCGGGGCCCCGTACTTCGGCGCATGAAGTGCCGACAGTTCCTAAACCACTCGGCAAAGCTGATGCAGTGGTCGAAGAAAAAATCGGCTACGATCAGGTAAAATAATTCTTCAAAATACTTTAATTTCGATATTCGTCATAAATACGAAAACCATATTTTACTTTTGATTGCCTATCAATTGAATTCCTTTGCTCTTTGGGGATTTTATAAAAATATTGCACAGCAGTTCCCTCCGCGGGAAGAAAAAAATATACGAATCATCTTTATAATTGTGTGGTAATTTACGTATATTTCAGCGTTTTCACGATTTTTTTTCCTTACTTTTGGTTATAAACGATAGATTTTCAATCGCATTTGCCAAAAGTATGAAAAAAAATCGCTGAAATGCCGAAATATTCTTAAATTGCACCACCAGTGTAGATATTATTTCCGTATTTCTTTTTTTTCCTTCATGCAGATTGGTATAATTTTGGATTCATCGAAATATCTTTGTTACAGACGGTTCTATACAGATTAAGCGGCGATCTAAACCCTCTGCACATCGATCCGGCTTTTGCACAAATGGGTGGATTTAAAGAGCCGATTCTTCACGGATTGTGTTCTCTTGGATACGCAACTCGTCACGTACTGAAGTCTTATGCCGATGGAAATCCAGAATTGTTTGAGGCGATCAAAGTACGTTATTCTTGTGTTCCGTTTGCGAAGTATTTCGGAAAGTATTTGGATTTAAATAATATGGATATTTTTCTTTATACGAAATTTTAGGCTCGATTCGCCAAACACGTGTTTCCCGGTGAAACTCTTCGCACCGAAATGTGGCATAGAGGATCGAGAATTCATTTCGAAACAACGGCTGTGGAACGCAACGAACCGGTTATCACAGGTGAATAAAAATGTTTAATTACGCGATAAAAAAATGCCAATAAAAGTCGGAAGTCGTCTTTACGTAAAAAAATGAAACTGCAATCGCGGTATCGAAAAAATCCGCTTATAAAAAATTATTCAACGCATTGTCCAATGTTATTGAACGCTTGCAGATGGATTATTGTTTTATCAACTCGTTATTAAGCGGCACACGATTAGTTTTTTTCATATTTGTATTTTTTATCATGTTGCAGGTGCTTACGTCGACCTGAAACAGGTATCGAAGCGATCGAAGCTGTAATCACCACAACAACAAAAACAGTCATTTTCGGAGCGTACAAAAAAATCGTAAAGTGCAATATCGCAATATCTTTTTTTTTTACAATATCGTTACAATATTACGGATTTGGTGTACTAATATTTTTATTTTTTTTTAATATTGCGGATAAAGCGGGTGGTGGTATAAAAAAGTCTATATTGTGGTATACAGTCGATGGATAAAGAAATATACTGTCTGGAAAAGGGCCGAAAAAAAATGTCAAAAAAAAGTTTCATACGTATCAAATTTGCAATTTTTTTACTTTGTTATTATCTTGTTAAAATGAAAATAAATGATGCCAACTTGTTACAATTTTTTGCAATTTCCTTATCACTTAATATCCTAATAGCATTTTTATCCTCGTAATCGCGTCGATCTAAAACAGCTAATGGGAATTCCGGGACAACAATAGACACTGAAATACTTCGATCGACTGAACTCGGTGCTGATTTCAGTAGGTAAGTCTCCGAAAACTTTGGCTCAATCGATTTTTAAGATGATGCGAAAAGATTCAGTCGGTAACGAAAACTGATAAATACGATTTCGAAACCGTAAACATTTATTTGAGAAAAAAACTAAATTGTGATTCCTTGCAGAATAGATAGGCGCGGGGAAAGACACAAATTTCCTTTTTCTTTAACGTTTAAGGTTTCCAAATGGCGTTTATTGCAGTTTTTGTTACCGACTGGGCGCGAAGTGGATGAATGGTCAGGTATTTCGCATCACCTTAACCGTCAGTGGCGATCGTCCATTTCTACGTACGTATTAAATAAAAATGCAAAGGGATTCTATTATTACGGTGCAGATGTATAGCAGACTCATAGGGATAGTATACAGGAGCTTCCATTCAATAAATAAAATTCCGAAGCAATTATTAAAACTGCTAGAAATTAAAAAAAACCGAGTCGACAGGATATAACTCGATCGGGAAAAATGCATAACTCCCGTCTTTTGCCCGACGGGCAGTCGGGAGTTAAATATAGTTACTTTGAGTGTTGAGGTTAGGAATTTGGAAAAGTGTTGGTAAAAAGGATAGCGGCCGGTATTATTGGTTTACGTTAGAACGAGCATAGGTTATATTTCTCTACTACCCCGACGCGGCGGCCGAACTGCGTGTCCGAACCCAGTCAGCGTCTTTACAGTGACCCACGTTCGAGCGAATGCCAAGTCAGTGTTAGGTTTCCGATTTCCGCACCGTCGACGATTGTGTAATGTGCAAAAAACGAAAGAAATCCGTTACTCGTTGTTGTGCTATGTAAATGTGAATATAAACACGAGAGCCACGAGAGCCTTTGTTGTTTATTTCGGGAATTATAAGAACCGTGCCAGTGGTGCGTTTAATCTGATATTTGCTCGTGAACTTTACCGCTGTACATCGAGACATTTTTATTCGCCCGAAAAAAGTAATCGACGCGTCTTGAAGTTTTTTTAAAGTGCCAAATTAAAAACAGTACCGTTTTTTAACACGAAATCGGGAATTGGGTTATTGGCGACACGGTACGAAAATCCGTTAATTCAATTCTACTGTACGAGTCTTGGAACATAACCTCACTTATTTTTTGTACATAAAAACCGGAAGGCGGCCGTTCCTCGCTTCTGTGCATCAAACTTTCAACGGGTACCTCCTCGGTTCGCTGATTCTCGTCCCTTTCAGCAATCAGCAATAAACTTCTTTTTTATTCTCAATTTCGCGTGAGTATTTTGTTTTTTTTGTAACGCAATTTAACATCGCGATGTATTTTGGCTTAATTATCGGAATTATAAAAATGGGAATATTTCGTAACAATGAAGAAATAACAATATACAACTGCAGACTTCCATTGCGATAAAAAAAGAATTTAGCATCTATTACAGTCATATAATATATTGTCAACTGACCTATATATCACGTGGTACATGTAATTTATTATTATGCATAAAACGATGAACATTTTTTTTTAACTACTGCCACTAGTGGAGTCAATAATAATAGATAATAATGATGGCACGTGAAAAAATGATTATCTGGAAATTATTATTAACTCACTTACGCTGTACAGGAAGTGTAATTTATTACATCATTATTACACTATTATAAATTTAAAAAAATAAATAAAAAGTTAATTTTTTTATTTTTAATACACTGTTGAAGTCAATAATAGCTTATAATAACAGAGGAAGAAGAAATCATTTACCAAACGTTATTATTAACTTACTTACATCGTATAGTATATACATGTAATTTTTTAGAATTATTGTGAATAAAGAGATAAACACTTTTTTAAAAAAACTATTAACACTGTTAGATTTAATAATAAAAATTGAAAGTATCTGATTAGCAATTAGCTTATGTAGTAAATGGTTAGTTTAAAATAGCACTAATAAATAACGAATAACACCCTTAAATTCTAAATAAAAGGTATTTCTGTTTCAGCAAAGGGTAATCATAACAAAGTCAACCCAATCAGAAGCTAACTGGGGAACTGGCAGAAGAAAACTTCGAGAAGCTATTCAATATAATCGATAATTTAAATTCGTAAAATGCACTCGCGATTTTCCCATAATTTTTACGAAAGGCCGGCGATAGAACGAAGCAATTTAAATTTCGATGTATAAAAAAATCGATGAATCGAAAAATGAACAGTAAAACTCGACATTACAATAATGGCGAAATCAACTTCCGGAATTCCCGTGAAGGGACGTCCGACACTGATACAGACGCACAGTATATCCGTATTGGAAAGAGAAAGTATTGATGCAAAATTTTATAACGGTGGATTTAGCAAAAACGCGAAAACCCTTCGGGGATCAAAAAATCGCGAATCGTCGAAATGCGAAATTTGTCGTATAACATACTCGTCACCACAAGCCCTCACGCGGCACACGGTATATTATGGACATCCAAAGTATCCTTGCAGCGAATGCGGCACGAAATTCACCGACACGAGACAGCGAAAATTTCACATTTCTTACGCTCACGCGGAGGCGAGAATGCTGAAGAATTACAAACTGAAATGTCCCGTTTGCGGCCAAATGGCGGTGTCGAAAAGATTTCTTCAATCTCATCTCTATCACTATCACAACGAATGGGCGATTAAAAATTATGATACATTTATTTCCGATCGAAAAACGGTGGGAAGAGAAGTTTCGTCTGATACCAACGTTTGCGAAAATGCAGCGGAGAATGTGATATCGCAGATAACACCGCGAGGAACACCGAATCGGACGTCGGCGTTGAAATGCAGAAAAGACGTTTCGCCAGTTTCGACGAGTATCACTCCACCCGAAAGTACACATTCATCAAAAGATGAAAATGATATCGAGGCGCAGCGTTCCCTTAAAATGTATGGAAATTTGATAAAATTCGATGCTCTATCGAACGAGGTAAAGACTGAAGCATACGACGAGGATCCGGAATACTCGCAACAAAGCGACTCGGATAGAGAGGGCGAAATTTATAGCGATGAAATACAGAAAGCGCTGCACTCGTGCAAAGAGTGTTATGTGCCGTTGGAGAGAATACAACTCGAGGAAAAAATCCCAACGAATGAATTTTTAGCGTCAGGAACACAAATACCGAAAAAAACGATTCCAGAGAATGATATACCATTATCAAGAGTACAACTTCCGAAAAAGGCGATCGCAGGAGATAATCTTCCATTGTCAAGAATTCACACGCCGGAGAAGACGATGGCAACGGATGATCTGCTATTCTCGGTAATTCAAGTACCGGATAAACCGATGGCAAACGACAATTTGCCATTTTTTGAAATCCAAATACCGGATAAATCAATGACACTGGAGAATTCATCATTTTTGGAAATCCAAATACCGGATAAATCGAAGACGACGGAGAATTTGCAATTTTTCGAAAACCAAGTGCCGGATAAATCAATGACACTGGAGAATTCGACATTTTTGGAAATCCAAATACCGGATAAATCGAAGACGTCGGAGAATTCGCAATTTTTCGAAAACCAAGTGCCGGATGAACCAATGACAACGGAGAATTCGCAATTTTTCGAAAACCAAATGCCGGATGAACCAAGGACAACGGAGAATTCGCAATTTTTCGAAAACCAAGTGCCGGATGAACCAATGACAACGGCGAGTTCGCAATTTTTCGAAAACAAAGTGCCGGATGAACCAATAGTAACAGAGAATTGGTCATTTTTAGGAATCCACGAACCTGAGGCAACGCCAACAACGGAAAATCAGTCCGGAGGTACCGAAAGCGTAGAACCATTAGAAAAAATCGAAGAAACACTTCGATACCAAGACGATTATCTTAAATTCGAAGCTATATCGTCGGATGAGATATGTTTGGATGAATGGGCGATCAAAACCGAAGCAAATGAATACGTCGATACCTCCGCGGAAATTTCAGAAACACCAAACGCCTCTTCTTCCGTCTCCGACGCGACTGATATCGAAGTGATACCGAATCCTACCGAATCGGCCGATAACGATCGCAATATCGTGATAGCGTCGAAAATTTGTGATAAATATTTCCCAAGCAAACGCGCGATGCAGCGCCACTTTCGTCAGCGTCACATGATCGCTCACGGGGATGTGGTGTTTTGCGTCTGCGGAAAGCCAATGGCCGGTCGTACGGCGAAAGAACAGCATTTTTATCAACACTGCGGCAAGCTGCTGACTTCGACGGACGTTATCAATCGGCCATCGGAGACATTCACGTCGTGTCGTTCATTGGATAAAACTCTCGAGTGTCCAAAATGCGGCGAGAAATTTTGGTTGGAAACGTGTCTAAGGGATCATCAGGTTCGCTGCAGATTCGTGAAGACTGGAAACAGCGAAAAACGCGCATTAACATTAGAAATTCGTCGTCAGTATCGTCGACAGGAGCGCAACTCCGCTCAGTACGTTTGTAAGGAATGCAACTCGGGATTCAATACATCCAAAGCGCTTTCGCAGCACAAACAGAAGTACATGAATGCCGAAAGCCATCAGTGTCCCATTTGCAAAACGATATTCACCGGTCGTCGTCTCTTGAAGGGACACATCCAATCGACTCACGAACCAAATCGCAAACATCTGTACTCCGTTTTTTGCGAAATTTGTCATCAAGGATTCACGAAAAATCTTTACAAACGGATTCACATAATGCATTGCCATTCTATCGAAGGTATTGACGATGCTGAAGTCATCGATGTCGACGAGGTACCGAAGTTTGTCCCCCAAAAGCAAAAACCCGCATTAACCAAACAGACGTCTGTAAAACGACAGTTTCCGGTCCAAAACTCATTGAAACTCGATAACAAATGCAAAATTTGCAATATCGACTTCGTGAGTCGTAAGCGTTTCATCGATCACATGATATATTACAAGAAAAATGAAATAGTCTATTGCAACATCTGCGGCAAGCATTTCGAGGGACAATACATGGCGCATCATCACAACAAGAAGTTTCATTACGCCAAAGATATGCAGAAAGCTTATACGCATTATTGTTCCATTTGCCATATCGGTTTTATGTACAAAACCCATTTGATTGCTCACATGTCCCACGTCCACGAGCTCCCGTTGGATAGCAATAATACGCCGAATGCAAACAATCAAATTGCGTCAAAATCGAATAGCTATCAATCAAAAGTCCTTCAGAAAGCAGCTTCGTTGAGATACGTCTGCAACATTTGCGAAATAAGATTCCAATCGGCTGTTGTATTGGCGAATCACGAAACTAAGTACTCCAACGACGGCGAATTCGCCTGTAATCAGTGTCCGAGAAAATTTCGTACGACGATAACGCTTCTCGATCACATATCGATAAATCACTCCGAAGACGTGGTACCCGGTGGAGTAAAGTGCAGTCGATGCAACGAGAATCTTTTGACCCGAACTGCGTGGGTATCTCACGTTAAACATTTTCACAACAGCGACGGAAACGAACCTTCGGAATTTTGTTTCGAGAACAACGTATCGTCGGTGAAGGAATTTGCTAATGTGGAGATCGAGTTGATACCGACGAACGAATCGATATCCAGCGGTACGACTTATATCAATTTTGGAAACGCGACGAATCCTAACGATCGCGGAGATACGCCTTCGTCTTCGGGAAATATCTTCGAAATTTGCAGTTCTGAAGGCAATCAATCGGGGAAATCATCGATGCCTTGCGCTACGATTAAGGGAGCGATATCTGCAGAGATTTCGACGAACTGCGGAACATGCGGACTCGTGTGCGCGGGACCCGACGATTTGGCGAGACATATGGCTTTGTACTCTAATACCGGTTCTTATCTCTGCACAATCTGCGATCGAAGATTCACGTGGCATATATTCTGCAAGAATCATAAGGTAAAACATTTTCGTTGCGATTCCAGCAATTATTATTTTTGTCCGATATGCGACGAGGGATTCGAAACTATTACGGCGATGAAAATGCATAAGGCGCATTTTCATCAAATTTGTCGAGATATCGACGAGATAAATGGATTATCTTCGGGTAAACGGTCCGTCGAAAACAGAGGTATTGCAGCGAAGAATACAACGGATATAGAGTTTTGCGAGGAACCGGAAGTAATCGACGTTGAGGAATCGTTAATTAACAGAAGTTCTCGAAGCAAAGAGAGATCCGCGAAATGTATTACTTGCAACGCTTTCTTTGGAAATAAAAAGTTACTGAGAATTCATCAAAATAATTTTCATTCATCGGCATCAGTCGCCGGCGCCGCGGAAGAAAATAAGAAGGAATCCTACGCTGTGGGTAACCGATTTTACATATTGGCGGGTATCGAGATACTTCCGGAAGCTGTCGATGTTATACAGAAGAATTTTGAAAGATACAAAACGCGACTCGGACTCACGGATTGCATTTATCGTTACGGTCTCTCGTATGAGTGCGACATTTGCCGGATTTCCTTCGCTAGCAACGAATTGCTGAACACTCATCGAGAAAAAATTCATACGGTATCTTCGAATGATCCGATCGTAAATGGAAGACCCGAAAAGCCAAACGTTTATCGAGGAAAAATTCACATGGTATCGTCGAAAGATCCGATCGATAATGGAAAATCCGAAAAGCCAAATGTTTATCGAGGAAAAATTTGTCTGATGACGTCGAAAGATCCGATCGAAAATGCAAAACCGCAAAAGCAAAATGTTTATCGAGAAAAAATTTGTATGATGACGTCGAAAGATCCGATCGAAAATGCAAAACCGCAAAAGCAAAACGTTTATCGAGAAAAAATTAACGCGATATCGTCGAAAGATCTGATCGAATACGCGAAACCCGAAAAGCAAAATCTAATGGAGACATTCACCGTTAAAAGAACGGCAGTGAAACGATCGTATGGAAAAGTTACGAGAGAAGTTGAGAGTTTGTTGTCCGCATCGGATTCTTCGTCGGAACGAAACATCGCGAAACCATCGACAACAGCCGAATTATCGAAGAAAATAATTCCGGTGACGTTTCGTAAGAGTATCTTGAAATCTCATATCAGCGCGGATCTCGAAAAACAGGTCGAACACTACAGATGCAAGGTGTGCGATATTATTTTCGTCACCAAAAGTCTGTTGAGAGTACATCAGGTCAATGGTCAGTGTTTGAAAGGTCCAATCGAGCAAATAGATCGCGAAACGCACCCAGACGATGAGATTTCCGTTATCGATAGTCGCGAATTCGAAAGTTTAACCGACAAGCAAAGATTTTCCGATCGAAATTCTCAATCGGACCGCGATATCGACTCCTTGAAAATATCGAGTCCTGCGAATGAATTGAACGCGCGTTACGCTGCGATCGGTAAAATTTCGAACAATGACGAGTATAAAAGATCGTCGAGTCCAAACGGCCGAAGTGTCTCGCCGTCGCGTATGCGACTCATAAAACTGCCACCGGGCAATTATAGAATCGGAAAATTGAAAGTGCGACCATTCGGTAGCAACACAGTGCAAAATTTGCTCAACGAAACGGGAAACGGGAAAAGAAAAGACGAAATCGGAAAAAATGTCGCTCCCCCGACGAAGCGAGCGAAAAAGGTTTTCGATCCTGTCACGTTTCGGGAACTCTGTAGACAACACAACTTAGTGCCCGCGATTGAGCATCGCGAAAAAAAATCTCCAACTGTTCCCTGTGAGATCGTATTGCATTAAAACATAGTGTCATGTATTTTTTGCATTTCCACTATTGGTTTTTTCATCCCTTGTTGATATATTGTACTTTTTGTATACTAGCATAATTTATAGAATGTGAGGTTAGGATACATTTATATCGCGTTGAAAAGAGAAAATGAAGCATCGTCTCGATTAAATCGTGCATCTTTTTTTTTTGTAACTTGATGATTATGTTTTCTTAAGTCATGTAAGCGAAAATGAAATACCTGATGTACAATAAATAAAAATCTTGCGAAAAAATGAATTTACTTTATCTCTTAGCATTCCGACAACACGAATTACCAGCCGAATGTGGTGTGCGGGGATTCATTTCTCAAAAAACAATTATTGGGAATGGCTCCATGTTTATTTCGATCTCAATTTTAGCAGCTAAAACTCATTTTAACGATTGGGGTTTTTCTAATTGTTTGATCGAATTTGTTTGAATTTAATTTGTGCAATTCGATCATATATCGAAAAAACTGCTCCCAATCATAAAATACGAAACAAGCGTAAAAAACAATCGAACGGTGTTCGAGTGATGCAGCTATATGTGACACTAAACTTTATCGTATTCCCTTGTTGAATCATCCCGCAGTTTTGGTGCGGCGATCGTGAAAACGCGCGGCTCTTCTCTCGCGCATCGGTTCAATCGGATTTTCGATTAGGTACACGCGGGAGAACTACCGATAGTTACGCCGTTCCCGAAAAAGGTAAATAGTCGAGAGAACTTTATCCTCACGAGATTGAGAAAGAAAAGAAGGTGTAGACAAATGGGGCGCCGAGGATACTCATCGTGAAACGTCAATCGTTTGTTTAATCCGTGTTGATTAATGTTTATACTATTATCAATAGTATTGGATATCCATTCCAGCTATTAATACGGCAAACGTTGCAGTGCTGCTGTCGCAAGTCGGTACGTACGATTTTTCTATTTCTCGTAAACTCGCAGTTACAAATCGACGGATAAATAACTCATTGTATATAGTCATTCGAACGCGAGTCAGTGTATTTCCAAACGTGTGTTGACAATCTTTCAATTCATCGACATATGTCGTAACAAATAACAGTTTTATAATCGGTTCGTTGAATTTGAGGTTATGCACTATAAACTCCCAATTGTTTTTTTATTTTTGTACGCAACTATTGAATATCAACCAAATCGTTCAATTATCGTTGTTCTCTAACTACAGTGCAACAATCAGTTGATTTTGAGGTTATGCCCAAAAAGAATACAATCTTTTTTTATTTTTTACGAAACTATTAAATATCTAACGCATCGTTTAAATATCGTTCATTTGTAATATACGTATCAGCATTACAATTTATCCCTAATTACTGTTTTGTGCCAAAAAATCACACAAATTCGTTATACTAAACATTTTTTGTATGTTTCATATTGCAGCGATGACGAAAAACAACAAAACGTCAACGGCAAGAGAAACGGTCTACGATCGCTGCGCGTATGTCGGATGTTACAATGGAAAGTTCATCAACGGTCGACGGCTTTTTCATTTTCCTGCAGAGACGGATAGACGACTGGAAATGTGGATCGAGAGAAGCGGTACATAATAAAAAAAATTTATATCAAAATCGTTACAATATAAAAAAAAAAAATTTATATCAAAATCGTTACGATATAAAAAAAAAAAAAAATTATATCAAAATCGTTACAATATAAAAAAAAAAAATTTATATAAAAATCGTTACGATATTAAAAAAAAAAAAAAAATGGATATAAAAATCGTTACGATATAAAAAAAAAAAAAAAAATTTCAATTGCATCGCTTGTTTCAGGAAATTTTCGTCTGAGAACATGGGCAGCGACATCGCTCCGCAAGGCTGGTCTCTGTGGCGATCACTTTGACGAAAAATGTTTCACAAACGCGACGCGAAAGGCATTGAGAAGAAACGTTGTGCCGCGTCATTACACGGAGGATTTGAAATACAGAAAAGCGAACAACGGAAACGCGGAGAGCAACGAGAGCGTAAAAGAAAACGCGGCAAGCGAGGAAGACGACGATCCGATGAGTTGCGATCGTTTATCGCCGTTTGGGGTATCGGTACCCGAAGAAAATCATCGAATTCGCGAGATTCACAACGAATCGTCGTTGCAGTCGGGCGAATACGCGGCTGTTGATCCGATAGCGACGCCGACGGGGAATCGTTCGCCGTCGCCGGTTGTCGAATTCATCGTTGAGGAACTCGACGAGAGTTTAATATGCGGAAAGACCGAGTTGCACATCGAGACAACGATATTCGCCGAGGAAGAGAACGACGACGAGAGTCAAATAAACGAAAACGCGTACGAAACATCGCCGATGAGTATGGAAGAGACGGAGGAAACAGAATTAACGGAAGAAACATTGCAACCGGCGCCCGGAATCGCTGGACTCCGAGTTAATCGTTCAAATTCGGACGTTCGAACGTACTATCGATCGAAGAATCATCATCCCGTTTCCTCCGACGACGGGATACGCGTAAAAGTCGAAGAAACTTCGGAAGATTTGGATCAATTTACGGACGACGAGAGAAATACCGCGGAGTTATCGGCTTCGTTGATGTCTCGCGATATCTCGAACGCGGAATGCCGAAACCGTCGTCACGAAAAGATGCTGTTGAATCTTCGCGAGGAGAACAAAACGTTACGAAAGAAAATGCGTCTGTTGAAGCAAAATCTTCGACGATCGAAAGCTCGCGAAGCGAATTATCTTAAAGTTCGAGATTTGCTTAAAGATATAGATGAATTTTTGAATATACAGGAGTGCAACAATCCGGTTGCACGGGCGATGGTTAAATTAGCTCTTCACAAAAGCCGTTGTCCCTACACTAAGGAGGAGAAAGATTTCGCGACGCAGTTGTATCGGCATTCGTCGACAGCTTTTATTCGCATGCGAAGAGCGGGATGCAATTTTCCCGGAAGAAACACAATGAAACGATGGATCGCGGAAGACGATGGTAAACCGTCGACCTGCAATTTTATGGACGTTGCGGACGATACTGTAGAGGATGAGGGCGACGATACGGACGACGTTGACGATTATTTGCCGATAGTACTCGAGGGGGTCGATGAAACGCGGGATAATAACGTGGAAAATGCGATCGATGATGCGGAAGTCGCGATCGACGAGATTAATGAATCTATTGACGATATGGATAACTCGATTGAGGATGCGGAGGTCACGATCGATGGGATAAACGAAACGGATGGTAATATGCATAGCATTGTCGAAGATGCCGAAGTGGCGATCGACGATTTGGTCGAACATTTGGAAGAGGTAATCGGGGAAACGACGGAAGACGAGGAATACGTTCAAATTTATCCACCGGACGACGACGATGAAGATGAATTAAAATAGAGAGATAAATGCGACGCGATCGCGAAATATCAACGAAATATCGACGATAAAAAAAATTTCGATTTCTTCGAATAACTCGTGAAAAATATCGAAAAAATTATGTCGCGTTGTGAATCGCGATAAGGGAATATTGTGAATCGATACAATCAAATATGTGTATTGCAATTGGCTTTTATCGCGGAAAACAAAATATCAGTGAATAATCGAAGCGCTGAAATGCAAATTGTAAGCCTCAAGGCTGACGAATATCTCATTCAATTGTCTGTGAAAATCTCGATGATCACGAAATCGTTTATGTTGTATAGCGTAACATATTAGGCGATAATGAAGATTCCAATGATAAGTCGATAAATATTTTTGTCGCATGCCTTGTGGCGACGGAAGTGCCTAATTGTTCACGAATTCCCGAACCACGAATAAATCTATCGTACAGAATAATGTGCTTCCGGCATAATATTTTGATTTCGATTTTTTTTTTTAAGTTACGTACTATTAAGCCAAAGCGCTATATTAAATCTCCGCGACGTTCGATTAAACTGGATATTTAAAACTGTATAAAATGAATGCATATTAACGAAGAAATACTATATATATTGTCCTTTCGTTTTTTTTTTTTAACTAATAATTCACGCGCAATGCTCGGTGTTTTCAGTTTATTTCCTTCCTTAATGTTTGATTTTGCGATTTTTTTAAAAATTTCAACGGCTTTAACGAGCAAAGTTTTTAAATAGCGTAAATATGGTTTACGATAGACTTTTTTTCCTCATTGCGTGCCGACTTCAGCTTAAGGAAAAAAAATTGGGGAGACAAGTCGTTTTGTCGATATCGATGTTTCTCGTTAATTTATTGTAAAAATATATTCTGTGTGTGGAAAGTAAATGGCTACATTCCAGAGACTATGTAACGTAGTGGATGACATTGAAAATAAAGTCTTTTTATATTCAAACACTCGGGACTACAATTTTTCTTTTTTTTTTGTTTGTACGCCATATTTACGAAATATTCCTTTCTTTTTCCTTTTTTTCTTTCCGCTTACTGATTAGTCACCAATAGCTCGACAGGTTGAAAAGCTTATAAATAAATGCGAAGTAAAAAGAAACTATTGCTTTTTGGAGCGTAACGTCGAAAAATTGAGTCCGGAATTAAATAGAAACTTCGAGAAAACAAAATGAGTAAAAGATTTCAATGATCGATTAATCATACGGTGTCTTGTAAAAATTCAACTTTTTCGAAGTATTTTCCGAAAATTCTATATTTTCGGAACAGTATCCGATTATCGAATGAGTTTTCAAGTTTTAGCCAAAAAGTCAATTTTTTCGAAGTATTTCGAAATATTTTCCGAAAATTCTATATTTTCGGAACAGTATAAATTATCGAATGAGTTTTCAAGTTTTAACGAAAAAGTATCATATTTCCGAGATTCGTCACAAAACGGATATATATTGCGATGAAAAAGTCGTTTTACGTATTAATTTTTTTTTGGCCCTGAAAAGGGCCGTTGGTTGAGGTTTGGATGACGTTGAGATCTTCACTTGGAGCTCGTGTACTTAGTGACGGCTTTTGTTCCTTCACTGACGGCGTGCTTGGCGAGTTCACCGGGCAGCAAGAGCCTTACGGCAGTTTGGATCTCCCGAGATGTGATGGTTGATCGCTTGTTGTAGTGAGCCAATCGTGAGGCTTCGGCGGCGATACGTTCGAAGATGTCGTTTACGAAGCTGTTCATGATGCTCATCGCTTTGCTCGACACTCCAGTGTCGGGATGGACTTGTTTAAGCACTTTGTAGATATAGATCGCGTAACTTTCCTTCCTCTTGCGCTTCTTCTTCTTATCGGTTTTCGTGATGTTCTTCTGGGCTTTGCCCGCCTTTTTCACGGCTTTACCACTTGCTTTCGGCGGCATGGCGTAAGATTGAGTACTTAGCACGAGACTAAACTTGATACAAGATCGACGAGAGTTCGAGGACGAGTACTTGTGCATCATTTGCGACGCTCTTTTATTAGGGAAGTGAACCGACCGGAGAGCCAATCAGGTAGTGGCAAGGAGTGGGGGTAAAAAATTCGGTCCGACCGCCGCGCCAATGAGAAGCGAGATAGAAGTCATGTCGTTGGTGATTGGTTCTCTGGATGGATCTCGACGGGGATAAATACGAGGTTTCGACGATTTCAGTCATTACACAGCTAGCAGCCATTCGCTGCACTTCTCTCTGTACCGTTTACTCAAAACTTTAATTCGACAATGTCTGGTCGCGGCAAAGGTGGAAAAGTAAAGGGAAAGTCAAAGACTCGTTCCAATCGCGCTGGACTTCAGTTCCCGGTGGGAAGAATTCATCGTCTTCTACGCAAAGGAAACTACGCTGAGCGAGTTGGTGCCGGTGCTCCGGTTTACCTCGCTGCAGTCATGGAGTATCTCGCTGCTGAAGTTCTCGAGTTGGCTGGCAACGCCGCTCGTGACAACAAGAAGACGAGAATCATCCCTCGCCATCTTCAACTGGCCATCCGTAACGACGAGGAATTGAATAAACTTCTCTCTGGCGTCACCATTGCGCAAGGCGGTGTTCTTCCGAACATCCAAGCCGTTCTTCTTCCCAAGAAGACCGAGAAGAAAGCTTAAATCGCTTCGCACAAACAAATCGGCCCTTTTCAGGGCCAACAATTATTTTAACGAAAGTTTACTCAATCGTATTATAATAGATATACCTATTATATATAATATCAAGAGATGCGCAATTCTCTTAAAACTCAGGAATACAAGTTATCGATAAGATTATTATAAAATCAATCAATTCACATTATCAATTCGTTAATAATGTCAATAATGTAGAGTACTTAATAGAAAAAATCTCGGAATTATTTGCTTGTTACCATTTTTTTTTCTCAATAACTAACATCGTTCGCGAATATTCTCGAAAGGTCTTCTCGATTTATTTCTTTGTAGTCATATTTTCGATGTTTACAAAGCTGATACTTTCGAAAATATTCTCGAAAGGTCTTTTCGATTTCTGTCTTTGTAGTCATAGTTTCGATGTTTACGAAGCTGATACGAAGTTTCTATAACAAATAGAATACCTTCCGAAGAAAATCAAATACTTAAGAAAATTTCATGATCCTCGGTGGTCGTCTAGCTTTCGATACTTTCGAGAATATTCTCGAAAGGTCTTTTCGATTTCTGTCTTTGTAGTCATAGTTTCGATGTTTACGAAGCTGATACGAAGTTTCCATAACAAATAGAATATACCTTCCGAAGAAAATCAAATACTTAAGAAAATTTCATGATCCTCGGTGGTCGTCTAGCAAAAATATGTGGACATCAAACGCGTACAGTGTGAATCGTCCGTTGCAAAGCACAGAAATGCACATAAGATTTTTCTTTATTATATTCATACCACTTAATCGTCGTTTCTTTATTTGATTTTTTTTTACGGGGTAAAAAAATACGAAAAAACTTATTAGACTTAAAAAATGTTCCCTATACTACCGAAGCCTAATTTAACTTTTATTTACACTATTTACATTGCATTAAGGCTTCACGAATCCCGTCCATCAGAATGCTGTGCGAGAATTACGGAGAAGAATGAAGTGGGCATATAATACAGGAGAACTTCATTAATTAGGTCTCGAAACGGAGTGAATTCCCCTGTTAAGCGTAGAGACTTCCGCTCCTTTGTTAAACTCCAGTAATATCGAATAACTGAAAATGGCCGCAATACTTCCGAACAAATGTGAGAATTAAGTGAAATGCTTCAGATTTTCGTAATAAATGAATCAACGCGATCAGATAATAGAGTTTGGAAAATAAGAAAATGCGAAATATTGGGGATTCGATTCTTACAAACTAATTGTTGCATTATCGTAATTGTCGAATATCAGAGTCATTATCAACGTTAAAAAGTTTTGGTGGCCCTGAAAAGGGCCGTTCGAGTATTGTTGTCTCGAAGCGTTGATGGTATTCACTTCTTCGAGGCGGTTGCCTTCTTCGGTACAGTTTTCTTGGGTTTAGCAGCAACAGCGAGTTTTGCTTTTTTCGGCGTAACGGGTTTCGTCTTTTTTACCGGTGATTTGGCTGCCGGTTTCGCTTTGGTAGTTTTCGCCTTTGGTGGTTTGGCTGCCGGTCCCTTCGCAATCTTTTTCTTTTCGCTGGCAGCGGTAGCGACGGCCTTCTTCTTCGCGGGAGCTTTCTTCACTGCAGCCGCGGCGGGCTTCTTGGCTGCTGCGGGTTTCTTGATTGCCGCAGTTTTCTTCGGAGTTACGGCCTTCGCGGCGGCTTTAACCTTTGGTTTAGCCGTTTCCGACTTCGCCGACGATAGTTTGAAAGACCCAGCGGCGCCTTTGCCTTTAGTCTGTACGAGAACACCAGATGCAACGGCAGCCTTGAGATACTTCTTGATGAACGTCGCTTGCTTCTCAGCGTCGATCTTGTAGGTACCGGCGATGTATTTTTTGATCGCTTGAACCGACGATCCACCGCGTTCCTTGAGGGCTTTGATGGCGGCGTTGACCATTTCGGCGGTTTTCGGATGAGTCGGCTTGGCACGTGGTTTCTTCGATTTAGCTGCTGCGGCCGCAGCCTTTTTCGGTGTACCAGCCGGGGTGGCTGTACTCGTTCCCGTCGCGGCCAGTGCGACTGGCGATGATGTCGTTTTGTCTCCCATTTTTTACGAAATTAATTTCTGCTTGTAAAAGCGATACTTTGCTGAACTCGTCGAGATGTGAATGTCACTGAGTGTAGCTGGGTATATGAGCAGAACGATTGCGGATGCTTAACAGCATAACGGAGCGCGGACCACGGAGAGAGACCCTAGTGGTCTTGTGCGCTCGTCGTTCGACTATAGACCGTCACCGTGGTACCTAATACGAGGTTTATTCGACTTTTTAAATAATTTCCGTCCGTTAAACAAAAGCACCAACATTGATATCGAGTAACTTGACATTCCAAGTTAATATCGAAGCTTCGCGACACCGCGTAGAGCGCGCGAAAGACGAAGAAATAATAACGCCAGTGGCGGCGTACATAGCGTTCATTCGCACCCTTCTCTTAGAAATACTCAATTATTTAAACAAACTCGAGTAACGGTATTATTAATATGGTAGATAGAGAGCCAGTGATTAGCACTACCTAAATAAATCAAAAGGATATCGGAAAAGTAGCCGTTATAACCTTCCGTATCGGCTTGATTACCGAAGAACGGTTCGCCGACCTGCCGAGAAGCATTAGGAACAACGAACAAAAATTCATTGCAATTGACCGTTTTAACAATGGCTTTACATCTTTTATTGCATAATTTCATCTTAATCGTAACAAATAATCGCCGATTCCGGCTTCGGAGATTCGATTTAAGTACAAAATCTATTGAAAATAAGCGATATACGGTAAGATATGAATTATTCGCACTTCGACGTGTGCCAAACGCGGAAGAACTCTTCGAAAAATAATAATTTACATATCGATCCAAGTCATGGATTGCATTTAATGAATTCCAGTGAACGTTGATTAATACGAAGAAGCGAAAAATTATCAATCGTTCACGAAGGAATTCAGATAAGTTTAAGATAGAGCGACCGATGGCGAGGAATTTCTGTAGAAATTATAACCGCTGCTTCCCGCCAAATGCAATAAAAGGCAATCATTTAATGTATTTTTTCACTGTAAACACTGATAACAATATACAACTCCCAAATTGCTAACAGGAATCATGCATATTCCATAGTGAATGATCGTACCATGTGCCCCATACGTGGACTTAATTGATACTTCTGTACACTACTAAGTTTTTGCTATCAACCGAATGAGTACATAAAAAAATGACGACGCCTCGAGCAACTCGTATTAACGAGTTATCGTAAAACGATAAATGAATAAAATAATTATTATATATTCTATAATTAACAGATTATGATTATTATTGCATATTAATAGTACGTCGAGCTCCCATCGTTTTGCGATAATCCAAAGATTGAAAAAAAGGAAAAATGAAAGAAAAAAAAACCGTTAGACAGCGTCCAATCAGCAACGTTCGAAAGGAACATTTTTCGTTGCATTAATTTCAAGTTTGCAGTAGCGTCCAATTTCTGCTACGCTACTCCACAATAATGATATTTCATAATAAAAATAATATCCAATCCATAAATAAATTAATGGAATATCGTCAAAAGCTAAAGGAAAATCGAGGGTTGTAAAACCATTGAAATACCTTAACAGAACAATATTCTAATATTCATTCCCTATCGAAATTACAGTAACGATATATACGACAATAAAAATGGAGTCGGTCCGACGAGTACCGTAATGTCGGGGTTCTCGGGTCTCTCGGGGGTAAAATTGATCCATAATATTTTCGAGTATCGCCACTGTCAACGATAACGAGTTGAAGGCACACATAAGTAGAAAGAGATAAAAGCCATTCAATTCGTTACGGTACACTGGAGTTCAGCATCGTCTGAAAAATAATTCATTTTGCTTACGATGTTTGTTTCGATTTTTCTATAAAAAAAATCGTATTTAAATAACGACGCATCGACTGGAAAAACAAGTGAATTTAAATGCGTTTCTCTCAAAAGCACAGCATCAATACAAATTAGTCAATAATCAGGTGTAGAATGGTCGAAATATCGTCATATAGATGAATTTTATTCATTGAACTTAGTAATCACCAATACAATTATTGGTTTTGTGTTTAAAATTCGTTATTATAAAAGTAAAAAAAATACGGTAAAATATATTGCGATTAATAATAATTCTCGTTATTCATTGTTGGCCCTGAAAAGGGCCGTTTTGTGTTCTTGTAACAGCGATGTTTAGAGTTTAAGCTCTTTCTCCTCGAATACGACGAGCCAATTGGATGTCCTTCGGCATGATGGTTACTCTCTTCGCGTGGATGGCGCACAAGTTCGTGTCTTCGAAAAGACCGACAAGATAAGCTTCGCTGGCCTCCTGAAGCGCCATAACAGCGGAACTTTGGAAACGAAGATCGGTCTTGAAGTCCTGAGCGATTTCACGAACGAGACGTTGGAAGGGAAGTTTGCGGATGAGAAGCTCAGTGCTCTTCTGATAACGACGAATTTCTCGGAGAGCCACAGTTCCAGGCCTGTAGCGATGAGGCTTCTTAACTCCTCCGGTAGCCGGTGCACTCTTACGAGCGGCTTTAGTCGCAAGTTGCTTTCTGGGGGCTTTGCCACCGGTAGATTTGCGAGCGGTTTGCTTGGTACGAGCCATCGCTTTGTCGAGTTGGCGGTTGAGGATACGAACGAAGTTGACTATACGAAGGTCGTAGTTGAATTGTGAGTCGGCATGTCCGGCGGCGCAGTTTTATAACCTAACCGGCCTATGGCGGCCGTTCTCATTGGCCGGTGGAAGTTTGGTGGGGATGAGACGGAGGAATGTTTCTAACGTGTCTACAGACGATTTAAGATACTGTGCAAATGTTTAAACAAGTAATTCATTAAAAAAAGACGTTTGTCAAATCAGAAAAAGTGTAATACATCGCGAAAACAGATACGTATGTAAATAAACAACAGTTTCATCGCGTTAGCGATGGAGTCGATTTTCATTGGCCGAAGGGGCAGTGGTGGGGGGTGATACACGAAAAAGTATATAAAGAAGCCGCGTCGACTCGAAAAACATCAGTTAGCTTCCGATTCTTCAGTTAAGCTGATTTACTGTACTCATTTTAAAAAATGACTGGTCGCGGAAAGGGAGGAAAGGGATTGGGAAAAGGAGGAGCGAAGCGTCATAGAAAGGTTCTTCGTGATAACATCCAGGGAATCACAAAGCCTGCTATCCGTCGTCTGGCTCGCCGTGGTGGAGTTAAGCGTATTTCTGGATTGATCTATGAAGAAACTCGTGGTGTTCTCAAAGTGTTCCTTGAGAACGTTATCCGTGACGCTGTTACTTACACCGAACACGCCAAGAGGAAGACCGTGACGGCAATGGACGTTGTCTATGCATTGAAACGTCAAGGCCGCACCCTCTACGGATTCGGCGGCTAAATTCACTCGCTTTGGACCTTTCAACAGTCCACCAAAAAAACGGCCCTTTTCAGGGCCACAAAAATTTCAAACGTATACAACTTTAATTCGCTAAAATATATATATATATATTTTTTTTTCAATTTTCTCAATCAAATTCAATGCTAATATATTTTGGATATTATCAGTAATAAAAAGCATTAAGATGAGTAACACGCGTTCAGCTGGCAGTGTTGGTCTGCGTCATCACATCGATACACACGAATGATACGAAGCGCCCTCTCTGCATGTCGGCAAATAATAGCTAACTAACGTGGCGATGAAAAAGAAAACTATTCAGCTGTAAATAAATTAACACTGCGATTAACGGTGTATAAAGAATTATAATACTGCAAACCGGATTATTGATATTTGTTGCATTGCTCCACTATGCCGGCAGGAAATCGATCGTAATGACCACGCAATATGATAATCTCGAACGATAGTGGGCATCGAATGAACTTAGAAACGAATTAATTATTGTGCACCTCGAATTCCCTTCATAAATAGTGTACAGAATTACGCATAGCGCGATCCCTAAGATAATAATTGTCATGGGTTTTTTTATTGTCATTTAATTAATTTATTAAAAAACGCCATCTGGTGGAATTCCCCTGCAGGATGCCACATTCAGGCAGAGGATCGTTGTGCCCCCTGAAACTGAATAACTAGCCAAAAAAATATCATCTGTATATATTGCACTTTATTGCCGCCTGCATTACCGACAATCGGTATATCTATACGTGTCTACAGGTTGTTAATTCGTTGTCGGCCGACAGATGTCGTTACTAATCCATTTCGATGTAAAATCGGATGAGTATTCATCGTTTATTCGAAACCTCTAATATCGATTTTTTATCGTATCTTATTTTATAAAAACGAAAATAACAAAACTTCGATAATTTGATTAAATTAATCCCGATAAAGTCTCATACACCGTTGTCTTCTACACGCCATTGCCGCTTCAGATATTCGGCTTCCGTGCGTTCCTCGTCGGTTATCATTTCTTTATTTAACCGTTTTAATTCCGGCAATAGCGCGATTATTGTAGTCCTATAATTATTTTCTTTCACATGGTCGTTTTCTTCTTCTTCGTTCTCGTCCCGCGTGAGCACAGGGTTTTCCGAGATAACAAGAGTCTCCAACACCGGAAGGCACGATAGTTTTTTTATTTCTGACATTAAAACTATTGAATTCTTTCGCACGTTTAAGTACTTTAATTTTGCGCAATTCGGCGTGAATCCATCGAGACTCGATAATCGATTGTCGCGCAGATGCAACACGCGAAGTGAGACAAGATTATCCACACCAGTGAGATCCTCGATCTCATTTTCCGCCAAATACAGACGTTCCAAAGAAGAAAACTTCAATGTGTCCATTTTCGTTAATATGTTCCCTCGCATTTGCAAGTTCTTTAAATTATTTAAAGCGTATGGATTGAGATCAAACGCGTCTATCCGATTGTAATTCAATTCCAAAGTTTCGAGAAGAGGGTGCGATATATACGAAGTATCTTGCAAGCGATTTCTGTTCAGACTGAGAACTTGAAGATAAGCCATTGGTTTAAAATCCGCGGAGAGCAAATCGTTCTCATTGGCTTCCAGCATCAGAAGATAAGGCATTGAGGTTAACACTGCAAGAGCTTCGCGGGTCAATAGGTTTCCGGAAACGTTTACGCGAAGAAGAAATCTTGAAAAAATATAAATTCACTGAATTAACGAAACGACGGAAAATATCGTTTCCGGATATCGCAAAGGTATCGTTTAGCTTAAGTAATTATCACGCGACGGGCGCATTTTTAGAAGAGAGATTATTTTTTGCGTCATTTTGAAAACATCAAACAATTATTCATCTACGCACCGAAACGTTGGGATAACACTAACATCCGTTAGATTTCTATTCGAAACATCTATAGCCAAATAAGCGTATTTCGTTCCGTCATCGCATTTCCCGAGACCGTAGAGACACTTCGATGCTTCGGTCCGCGTGAGTACGGGAGATATATCCGATTTTTTTAGCAAAACCCGCGTTGCCGCACGCGCGACTATATTTTTTTCACGAACGATATTAAAGCGTAACGATTCATCGGACTCCTCGTCGCTTTCCTCAGATCGCAGCGACGATTCTTCGGTCATTTTAACTTTTTTTTTCAACTTCCCAGTCACGTGACCTTTTTTTATTATAAATTATAAATTTATTAAAAATCGAAGTGTTGTACAATTTGAAGAAAAAAAATGTATTATTAATTGTTATCAGTCGATGTGGGTTAACTAACTTAATATTGACAAGTCGATCGACGGTTTTTTTATCAGTCTGAAGTTGTTGGTTATAACTATTTTGAAGGACAAACGAAAATTCGCAAATTTTTGTTATGCGTTGTGCCGAAACTACGAGACCCGATAAACGAAATTGCATGGATGTGTCCTTTCGTGCGCATGTGCGATCGGGTTTCACTTATGTGCATTTGCTATGTGTTTTATTATAAATAGCGGTCTAATCAACGCTATGGACACTATAGATATATAAATAAAGTCGCAGCGCGCTTCTCATTGGCGGGTTTTCGTTTTCAAACGAATTTGTTTCTGTTCCATTTTATTATCACGGAGAGCAAAGATTCGAACCCACGAGTTCCGTTGTACCTAACAAAGTACCCGATTGCGGCGTTTCGCATACGACTCGCTCCCGAAAGAATTCATCGCGTTCTTATGCATTTCGATTTTTGATTCGCGAGCACATCCCCTTTGTTGTTAGCACGTCGATGCATTATTTCGCGAAGATTTTTCAACAGAATGAAATTGTCTCTCGTTATCACTGCCTGTCGTTCGCGCTGTATTTGCAATCTCTTGGCGTCGTGAAGAACGTGAGGTCGCGACGGTGGCGCAACCATGTCGACTGTTGGCGTAGCTTCCTTCACCTTTAATCGAATTGCGCGAATAGTTATCACTGAGCGATTAAATTCGATTTTATTCGATAACTTAAAAAACGTTAAGGAAGTGGAATTTGGATATTTTTATTTCTTCATTCAGATCGATTTGTTTTGACAAAAAAAAAGAACGTTATTGGAAATTTTAATAAAACCGTTCGGATTATTTCAAAACATCGAAACTCTTTTTATTGAAACACTCACTCTTAAACGATGACGTTCGTAAGCGCGTTTTTGCGTGGACGCCGGTTCCGTGAGATGCTCGCCAACGCGAGTCATATGAAAATTTGGCATTGTTTATAAGACGAGAGGAATAAAAACGACGAAGAACTCGAACGACAAGATTTCTTGCTTGTTTCGCTGTATCAGCTTTGTTAACTCGATAACATTGATTAGGAAAGAGTTAAACGCGGCTATAGCAACAGGGGTATCCATGGGAACATGCGCATAGGTGCTGCGCACTGTAACATTCTTTCGTATTTTTTTTTCAATCCATTGTTAACTATTTTTCAATTTAGAGACTCTTAATACACAGATTTTTAATTATCGAACGAAATTTTTTTAAAAAGTCGCTGCGACGCATTCGGATCGCCAATTACATAGTATGCATACATATATATATATATAAATGACGTATATATTCTGCGCGCATTTACGAACGCGACAGCGCGGTACCGAGCGACGACCCTTTATCGATCGTCGCTCCAGAGGGTCCACAGCTTTTACGCTCTCGCCTCTCCCGCCTCATTTGACTTTCAAAGTACAGAATGTACATACAGTACATAAAGCTTCGCGAATATTCAACTTCCGTGGTTTTCCGAAGCTCTCACGGTGAACGTAGAAACTTCTCGTGGCAAATGCAAATTCACTGTTGGAAATTACGAGCGTTCATAGTTTCGCTAATGTTTTTAAATAATCGCTTTGAGAGTTTTGCGAAAAATTTGACAATTTTCAGTCCGTTACGAATATTTTTTGAAATAAGAAAAAATAAGTATATATATGTCGCATGTATACATGGATTAGTATATATATAAAACATTCGCACATTTCCATATGCGGCGTATGTATAACAATACATATATATATATATGACGATATATGTAGATATATTTACGAAGTATATAGCCTTTCGATTGCAAATTTGCCGACGAAGTTACGCAGCCGTCCTCGCGACGACCTGCATACGTATATATCGGCAGAGGGGTGTGTATAGCCTATATATACATATATATATAATACACACTGTGTACATATGTATTCCTCTGTATCATTTACACAATGCAGCCGTGTGGGGCAAATGAATCCAAGAGTGGTACACGGGAAGCTGCGATTGGTTGTTCTCTCGGGCCAATAAAATTTCTCGCGAGGCGGAGATCGCTATCGTACTTTCCATGCATCTTCCAAACTGCAGCCGTTGACACAGCATCACGGATACAGCATGAAAGTTATGAAAAAAAGAAAAAAAAAGAACCGTTTGGAAAAATCTCGTAGATTACGTATTTAATATACGGAGGCATCGAATTCGATATAATAAATCGATATATTACGACGGATGTCGCTTGGAAAAAAAATATAAAAAAAAAATATCCGTAATATGTAAAATTCGGCGTTTATATATAATTAATATTTATCATTTTTGTTTTTACAATATTTTATATATTTTTAACGTTTTTATATACTACGGAACGTTAAAATCAATGGCAATTAGTATTCGTAGACTGAGAAATTTCAATTAGGATAATAAAATATTAGCGATAAAATTACGATACTAAAGAACGATGGAAATCATCATTTTACTTTTTCCGGTTTGCCTTTGCGATTTTATTGTTTTATTTTTATGGAGTTGTTAACGTTAGAATCGGGAGGGGGGGAGGGGTTGAAACTCACATTTTAAAAGAGGACCGGGGATATTCGGAGTTTTCCCGAAAGGACATAATAAAAAGCGAAACTACGAAGGGAAACTGTACTTAGCTTGCGAGTGTAACGGTTCCTCGAGTGGTTTATTGCTTTATTTTCGTAATTTTGCTGTGAGAATCGAAAGGGAACGATCGGAAAGTACTGCGAGTTGCAAGGATTACCCGAGCGGTCATAAACGGTTGGCTCGCGGGAGACAAACAAAAAAAAGGTTAAACCCGCCATAGAGGCATTGACTGCGGTCATTTTTCATCAAATATTAGTCTTCGTTGTAAAACTAAAATTGGGAATTTATTGAACAAACGACTGAATCGTACCCCGTAATAATTTTTATTGACTCGAACACTTTTGGCTTCGATTTCGGGATCCCACTTTCGCCGATTTCGAACGAATTACCTTTTGAATTTTCATTGTTTAAATTTATTCATTTCTGCATCCTGATTTGTAATATTATTATTAATGTTACTATTATTATTTATTATTATAATATTAATATTAATAGCTTCTTTTTTTGTTAACAAAATGTTGTCACGTAATTAATAAAACTCGGAATATAGTGCGGGAAATGCCGATCCCGCATAAACGTGACTATTCCCCAGGAAGCCGCGATGTAAAATTAAAATAGTCACTAAGTTACGACAAACAATAAAAATGCAGTTCACGAGAAGTTTGAATTTAAGGAGCAATTAAACTATTACATTTCCTTTTACGATGTTGATCCTCGTGGGGTTTTCAAGGCCCTTTTTGTCCTTTGGTCATCTCTCTTCGTTTAACGATAGTCGCCGTCAAAAGAGACGCGCCGCGACTTCGTGACAACACATGTGCGACTCCATTTTTTTTCCCGTCCAAACACCTTTTTACGCACTGCATCCATCTCTATACAACGCTTTTTTTTCAAGTAATATTTTTTTTTTTCGTTTCCGACACGATTCCCATTTTTTTAATAAACATCTTTCGGAGCCGAAGTCTCGTGTAAAAAACACTTCGCTGCCTAAAAGCTCTAATGTATGACGTAGAAAAGCGCGTATATATAGTTATTCGGCACGAGTGAAAGACGACGATTCACAGAAGTGTCGTCTCGATGTCGATGAAAGGGAATGCAAGGCGATGAAAAAAAAGGAAGAAGATAAATGGGTATCTATAGTCAGAGGTAAAACGGCGGGACTGGTAAGCTTTGCAAGGGGGGAGGGGGGGGGGCTTCCCGTCGGTGATCTTAATCGCTGGGATCATCTTGACAATGATCCTCTCAAATAGATGAGCGGCATGGATACTCGAAAGACCACGTATGCGGATGGAAGCAACCAGTAGCATCGTCAGCCACCAGTACTTACGTACATCGCGCTGAGGTGGGTCCGCATTGCCCCAAGGGATACACGCGCTTTCGTACCTCCCGTACCGTTTTTCGTACGGCGCGCTACTCATATTATACTAAACTATGTTGTGTGTATAGAATGGACAATGTCGTGTCAGCCAGTCTCTCGAGTACTGCTTCGTCCCGTAGGGAAAAGAACGGAGGGGGGGGGGGGGGGGGGGAAGGATATATGTGGAGTGGTGTACGTCGTAAGCCGTACAGTATCCCAACATTTATATATTTCTCTATCATTATGTACATATAGCGATACATAAAGGGACGTGGATGCTGTTAGACCCGCCGATGTCTCTTTTATAGCATACGGGAAGGCGATGCTTAGCCAATCACAAAACTCATAATACACTTCATGTCCGTAAGCCGCCATGTGTATATCTCAGTCTATAAAAAACGGTCGAAAAAAAAAAATCAACCGAGTTTCTCGAGTAACTCAAGCAGTTGCGACATCCTCATAGGTTTTCGTTGTAAATTGTCTCAAAAATAAATAAAAAAATGTTTTTTTAAGTTGTATATAAAAAAATAATATTACTCATTGTGATTATTATTATTTATTATTATTTAATATGAAATTTAAAAAAATGTAGTTTCCTTAAATTTTTTGGAGTTTTTATCGAAATTAGTGTATACGGTATTGTGTATGTAGTATATATACCGTACTTTATACTATATGCTTCTCCACGACAACATTTTGTTTCTCGTATCTGAATTTTAGCAAAGTACATGAAATACGAAGCAAGTTTGATATTTCATCGAGTATCTCTTTGATATTCTCGTAAACGAATTTAACTGCATCGTTATATACAGTACATATTTAGCGTGGATCAATGGCGCAGTTTTAATATCTAAGCGCTAGCATGAGGATACATACGCACACACATACATGCACCGTGCGCGCGTGCGCACGCGTAAATTCAAATTTACCTTGGCGCTTGTATGTACGAGTCTCGTAGTATATTTCTGTCGAGGTGGGAGCACCAGCGGGCAGGCATAAGATCGCATGAACTGTTTTACGAAGTGGAGAGGGGATACGATGGGCGGTACTGATGGGCGTGGCATCCATGATATGACCCGAAACCGTAGGCTCCCTGGTTCACTAGTCTCCAAAGAGTCGTCGCACAGTCGAGTCGTTCGCGAGGAGCTCTTGTATCAAAACGATAGTTCGCGACAGAAAACCCGGCGTAACTGTCATCGCGTGATTACATATTTCCGAGTGTCAGTTATTAATTAATAGTTACCCGACAACATTATTGAGACTTTTGTTAAGTTCGCGTGAAAAGATCGCGATAATTTTCGTGTTAATTCGATAACTCGCGGATTATTTTAACGGCTGTATTTGAAAACGAGTGAAAAACACGAACTCGCGGGGGCCGAGGGACGATCGACAGATTCGTTGCCGCTCGGGCTGAGTTGGTCCTCGTTAAAAATTAACGGTTGACGAAAAAAAAAAGAAGAAAAAAAACAAACAGCTATAAAAATGATGCACACTATGGGCGATCATCCGGTTCTTCCGTTCGACGGGATGGGCCTCTATCCCCAACCGCGTCCACGTCTCGTCTTCAAAATGCCAAGAGTCGTTCCCGATCAAAAGGCCAAATTCGAGAACGACGAACTATTCAGGAGACTGAGTCGCGAGTGCGAGGTGAGTTTTTATTAACGATCTTTAATTTCGTATTATTCGTCAACGTACTCCGTAACGCTGAAATACCGTTTATAGAAGTGAAGCGTTTTTTTGGTGTAACTATTTAAACTTTTGATCGTTTATTCGCGAACTTTTGAAACTCGTCTTTCGTGAAAGACGAAAATTCTATAAAAACACTGCGCGGTTATTATGAGATTCAAAACAATAACGCGTGAACAACTCAAACGACAGTTGCGTAGTTTACGTGACAAGTGTATCGGTCGGTAAAACTGTATTTACACTATATATACTGCATGACGAAATAATATTATTCATGACATTTTTCCGTTTCAACGTAAATATATGCGATGGACAATAAAATTCAACGTTTTACGTTCGACGCATCTTGTGCTCAGTGTTTTTCACGTTTCCGCGACGGCGTTCGTATGGAAATCGATGTATTTCAATAATTTACAATCGAAATTCTAATAAATTACCGATTTGGATTTTTTTGCTCCGTAATTAAAAAAAAATGGTTTTTAATTCTCAATTTCACTTTGTTGATAAACACGCGACATTTTTTCGGAAACTTATTTTTATGAAATAAAATCGTAATAATAACAACAATCGTAACATTTTTTTTTTTTTTTTTTTTACGCAAATGTATACAGAAATATTTGCTGACGAAACGATATTTTACCGTGTATAACTTTTAGTCTTCGCATTTTTTTTTCGAAAGGAAAAGGAAATATTATTTACGTGACTATATATCAGTGGAATTTCCGATCCGCTCTGTAGGAATGCCCCGTGAATTCTATGAAATTGAAAGTATTTATCATCCCGACGTTAATTTCTCGTCGAACGAGAATATATATATATAATCCGCGACTACTCACCGGTCGTCGCGTGCGATTGCTGAAGGTAATCATTATAACTATAGCGCTATAACGGTACACAGAGTTCCTTGATACGCGCGTTATTATTGTCACCGGTAAATCCATCCGGCAATATAACGGTCGAACGTTAAGTGTTTACATTACGAAAGAAAACTCCGAAAAAAATGTTACATTCGAAAAATAAAAAGAAAACGCTAAACTACAGAATATGACTTCTGCTAATTGTAATTTCTTAAATTTCACATAAATTATAAAAGAATTTTTCAATAGAACAACTTTATTGGGTTAATCTTATATTTATCTATTTATATGTATATATATCGATGTGCGCAATTCGATTTTCTTGACAATCGAAATTTTCAATTAAAATTTATTTTATAATTGCAATTTTTTTCTTCAATTTCCGTATTTATTTTGTTTTATTTACTTTTTTTCTTCAATTTCCGTATTAATTTTGTTTTATTTACTTCATGCGCATCGCTATTTTATTGTAAAAAAAATATATAGACGGAATCAGCAGTTTTTTAAAATAATAATAATGGTATATATTTGAAAAAAAAAAAAAAAAATTATTGAACGTATCATTCAATTTTCGATTTTTAATTTTTTTTTCAGATACGTTACACCGGCTATAGAGATCGGCCTCTCGAGGAGCGTCAACGGCGATTTCAAGACGGTTCCCGCGAGGGACACGCAGAAATCGCTTTCGCGGCGATGGGAACAAATCTCCAACTGACCTTTGGTCCGGCGGCCGGAAATTACGATAGCGAACAGAGTATTTGCGATTTTGACAAAGAACGCGGCAAGGTAAACGTCTATTATAATGCAATAACTATTATACCATTTGACACTAAAGATTTTCAGCAAAATCCCATAAAAATCCCCGGAAATTGGTTGCTTGCTTTCCCTATGTGTATTCACGTGATCGTTAAAATTTTCCTTCGGTCAACGGGATCCTCGTTACGGAACTGTTAGGCAATTGTGTTGATACAGCGCCGAGACAACATATAACTTTACCTTTTGCAGACCCTTCGCCCCGATGTTAGGGTCAGTAGAGCCGTTTGATTTCATTGAATCGTCAATAGCTTTCGTCCAATTAGCGATAACGACCCGTTAAACTATTATCGACACACATTGCCAACCCACGCAACGCGCAACATTGCCGACAAAAGATTTCTTTCATTCGTCGAAATTTCGTTAAAATCGATGAAATTTATTTCGGATCGAAAATTTTTTTTTCTTACGTATAAATTTCCGAAATGCTGCGAATTACATGTTATATCCCGAAAATCATAATATCAGTTAATTCCGAAGAGTCGGAAGACGAAAAGGCAAAAAAAATGGTTTGCCGCCCGAAACTCCGGATTTCGTCTTTTTTTTTTTCTTTTTTTTTTTTTTTTCCTAAACTGCTGGGATCCCCGCCTAACAATGTGCGCCTCGTCATTGACATAATTGAGACTTCCGTTTGTAGAGTTTGGAGCGTTTGGATTTTTCGCTGTGAGGTTCTGTTGAGAATTTTGTATCGGCAATGTGTAGCTATGTAACGCAAGCGCCACGGGAGGTCTTTGGACACAGCGTTCGGGGATACGGAAAGGACTCTCGTAGGAGTCGACGGGAGAAGAACAGACCGGACGACTATGTTAGGCACTTTCAATTGCCGGCGAACAAATTGGAAATTGACTCGTCCCTCCGCAGTCTTGTGGATCGGAGATTCTTCCCGGAATCGGCATAAAATCGGTCGAAAGTCTCCGATTTAACGTTCTGTACCTACAGACGCAGACGAAAAAAAAAATGCCATAAATCCCCCGAACAGAGTCGCACTGTTACGATTGCGTCTGTTCTTTTTCATTTTCTCGCGTATCTCGTCGTCGGAGAAATCGGTGACTAATTTTTTTTTTTTTTTTTTTTGTGGACAACGGTTGTCCAGTAGTTTTGCACTCCCCGATGTACCTTTTCTCGATCATAGAATTTTTATTGCCATTCGTTATTTTCATTACTAATTTCTCCGTCGCGGTAAAAAAAAATATCGTCTCATCAAAAAAATTATTAGTTTGGAGAACTTTCCATTGAAAAAATGCCAAATAAATTCGCAATGTGCGCTAAATTTTTCTTTTTTCTTCTAATTATCGCAAAATTTATCCAATTTTTATTCGCGTTACTTAAATGATTATTAGTTTTTTCAACTCGTAATTTTTTTTAATGCATTCGTCAGTTCATTTTTTTTAAGTTTAACGAAATTTCGCGGAATATATTAAAAATCACTTTCTTATCTGATTAATTTTGATTGCGTCATTTAATATTCGATATTAAATTAAATTCGAAACCAAACGAAATTCTCTACCGCCACAATAAAAATCGAGATTCGCTTCGCAGATGCAATCTGCGCGAATCCGAGACTTTTTGTCAGTAGTTTCATGTCGGTACGCCGGCGCGACGAGTTAACAAGGGCGACGCCTCGCCGCCATAGCGATCGATAACAACCCCGTCGCCGATGCGCCATTTTGCAAAAGTCCGTCTATTTAAATTTTCCCTCAAAATCCGCGATGTTCCGAAAGACGATATCGAATAATAATTTCTCTAAAAATAATACAATATCAATTACCATTTATAATCAAAGCTTCGATGCAAAGTAAAAAAAAAAAATATAGAAAAAAAGATAATCAAAATCGGAAACAGTGAGAGAGACGATGTCGCAGAGGACTACGAAACATAATTTACATTCGCGCCATTTAAAGTCTTCGAACAATTAGGCGCTATGAAAGACGTTCGACGATCGTGTCGCGAAGACTACGAGCAGAGGAGAGGTAAGAATTAGAAGCGTCGAAACGAAGAGGCAACAAATGCGCTTACAAAAGCAGCGACTAGAATTTTAGCGCGTCGTAATGGGTCGTAAATCTCTCACACGGTGAGTCTTCTTCTCTAAGCGAAGGGGAAACGGAGCCCCAGAGGCCTCTTGAGGCCTCTGTATCCTTCGTATCCTCTGGCGGAAGTTTAAAGGATTCAATGCTCAAAGCTTCTGGGATGTGCCCGCAGCTACGACTGAGAGCTTACGAGATTTTATTTTCAACCTCTCGCCGCCCGCAATAAATGCTGTTGGACTGTTTTTCGCTCGAAACTTCTCCGAAACTTAACAACTAAAGACCCATCCAATTCGCTACGCGTAAACGCGCCTCCATTTCAAATAGAAACTAATAGAAGAGCGCGTAAAATTAACACATCAATGTTCGAACTTTTTTCGATCTTACGATTACATAATCTCCCAAAGATCGCGAATTAATGAGTAAAAAATGATCGTTTGAAGAAAAACGTTTTTTTTCTTCGTCTCCTAAACTAATAGAAGAGCGCATAATTAACGCATCAATTTTCGAAAAATTTTCGATCTTACGATTACATAATCTCCCAAAGATCGCGAATTAACGAGTAAAAAATAATCGATTGAAGAAATACTTTTTTTTTTTTTCGACTCCGAAATCGAGTTAACGAGATCGTTGAATCGTAATCAGAATTTCAATCTCGTGAATTTTTTTCCATCGTATCGCGATTACATAACCTCCCAAAGATCGCGAATTAATGAGTAAAAAATGATCAATTAAAGAAAAACGTTTTTTTTTTTTCGACTCCGAAATCGGTATAACGAGATCGTTGAATCGTAATCAGAATTTTAATCTCGTGAAATTTTTGTCGTCGTATCGCGATTACATAACCTCCCAAAGATCGCAAATTAACGAGTAAAAAATAATCGATTGAAGAAAAACTTTTTTTTTTTTTTTTTTTCGACTCCGAAATCGGCATAACGAGATCGTTGAATCGTAATCAGAATTTCAATCTCGTGAAATTTTTGCCATCATATCGCGATGGTTCGGAGAAATACGAACGCGCGGGCGTTTTTCATTCGTAAGCGTTCGCGTCCCGCGGCTCGTGCGCATTGTTTTAAACCAAAGTACCTACCGAGGGGAGATAAAGAGAGTACCGGCGAACGAACGCGACACGTGCCCCCGCCGAAGCATTGTCGGTGTGCCCCGTGGCGAGCAATAATTACAAGAGATCGGAAACCCGGATAAAGGACGGATCGCCCCCTCCCTTCGTCAAGGTATTCACGAGTCCTTATTTCTCGGAGATATATATACCTCTTTCTACCTTCGTACACCCGCAGCGCTGATCCTCGTTTAATCGCAATGACGACTATCGGTTGCATACATCAACGCACTACAGTCGTATGTCGGTGCAGCAATTAAAGGGGTTGAATCAGCTAAACTATTACGATGTTCGCGAATTCATAGTTTTTTCTTTAGTCGACAAAAAATTGAAAAAAATCGAAAAAAAAAATGTTTAAAGAATTTTTCCGCCGGTAAAAACAAAATTTTGTTAATCGGTTTACTTGAAAATCAGATTTAGGGATTTTCATTTTTACGAATTTTTTTTTACGCGAAACTTTTTTTTCGATTTTTTCGAAAAAAAAAATACTTTGACAAACATCGCCATAATTTGAAATACTTTGAAAGAAAGTTAAAGAACGACAAAATAATTGAAATTTTCGAACGCAAGAAAAAAGGATCTATTTAAATTTGAAGGGAACTATATCTGTGACAACACAATATACAATGCTTTCAACACGAAAGATACCGTTCCCGAGGGGAACATTTTTCGGATGTTTTTTTTTTTTTTTTTCGTCTTAAATAAGTTTCTTAGGAATGTAAACTTTTTTTCGGAGTATAAGGATCATTAGTCTTATGATTCAACGTATAGTTGCGATGTATCGGATTTCTTTTAGATTTTTCGATAGGTGTTGTATTATCTATTATATCTATAGCTCGACGCTGTAGAAGCGAAAACTTTTGCTGCTCACGGAGGCTGTTAGTAGCCAATAGCTTTCCGGCGAATGCTTTTCAATCGGACGACGGACGATCCGGGGACAAAGTCGAAAAGGCAGAACCCCTTTGCGCTGACCGTATGTTGTGTCCTGCGTGCCCTCGATGACGAATGTCTCTCCCCCTCCCTTTGCTCCTCGTAATTTTTTTTTTTTCTAAACCGGACTCGGCGAAAAAAGGCGGCTGGTTACGCCCATCGAAAAAGCGTTTGTACCTCTGGTCATTGTGTAAATTTATACGCGTTGCAACCGTATTAAACGATCGGCAATAGATCGCTAATATGCATCGCGAATCGTATTTCATTAATAAATCGTTGCGCCGAGCATTGCGTCGTTCTTAATTAACCAATCGAAGTTTTTTTTACGCGAAATTCATAAAAAAACAATATGAAAGTGTAGCATCGATATACACGAAAAATCGTATTAGACAATCGGCAATAGATCGCTGATATTCATCGTGAATAAGTTTTTGCGACGACCTTAATAAACCAAAGGATTTTTTTTATTTGAAATTAAAATAAAATAAAAATAATGGTGTGGCATCGGTATACACGACAAATCGTATTAGAAAACCGGAAATAGATCGCTGATATTCACCGCGAATCGTATTTCATTAACAAATCATTGCGTCGACCGTAACTAACCAATCGAAGTTTTTTTTATGTGAAATTCTTGAAAAAAATATATGAACATTTGGCATCGATATACACGAAAAATCGTATCAGAAAATCGGCACTAGATCGCTAGATGTTCATCGTGAATAAGTCTTTGCGACGACCTTAATAAGCCAATCGAAGTTTTTTTTAATTTAAAATTGAAATAAAAAAAAATAACGGCGTAGCGTCGATACAGACGAAAAATCGCATAGAAAATCGGCAAATCATTGCGTCGATCTTAATTAACGAATAAAAGTTTTTTTTTATTTTAAATTCATAAAAAATAAAAATAAAGGTGTGGCGTCCCTTTACGCGGAAAATCTTAATGCGAAGACATCGCTGTCCGTTGCCGAAAAACAAATATAATAATAACGAGGGTTGAGCTAATAAGGTATTACAACGAGAAGAGTAGCCGTTCCGAATGTAGCCGTAGCTAAAGGGCGGCGACGATAAACTATCGGTGGCGTGAGTAAAACAGGGTCCTCGGACCCCTGTGTCACTCCTGCCGACGGTGTTCACTTATGGTTCGTGTTGATTTTTTTTTTTTTTTCGTTTTTTTCTTTTTCTCCAAATGCAAATTAGCCGACGAAAGGGTTGAGCCATACGCTGCGTACCGGAACGCGTTACAGTTTAAATATCGTCGCGCATTATGACGATAATGGGTTACGCCTCGAATGAGCCGCTTTTTGCGCCTTTCTGAACCGCGTCCGCTCTCTCGCGCGCTCTCCCTCTCTCTCTCTTTGGCTTTCGATCGGTTACCGTCGCGTGAGAACGTGACGAGGAAACATTCTAACTAATAAACGCCCAATAGCAAAGGGTTAGTCAGTCGGCTGTGTCGTTGGAGTAATTAATTATCGTGTAAACCAGATTCGCACTATTTATACCGTTGACGGGGCATATTGTGCCGTGAATAATCGGTAAAATTCGTCTATGACGAATAGGGATCTCTACAGGATATATATAAACAATGGAAAAGTTTTTTGAAACAAAAGCCTCGAAATGATTAGTCACGATGTTAAATATGCGAATCGATTGGCATGAGATCCGGAAACGAAAAGAAAAAATTACAAAAGATTTATTAAATTCGTAAAGAAAAATAAAAAAATAATTGCAATTTTGTAGAAAATCGGTATAAATCACATGAAATAATAGGAATTATGAGGTCCGTAAACGAAAAAAAAAAATTATGAAAGATTTATTAAATTCATGAAGAATAATTAAAAAATAATGGCAATTTTGTAGAAAATCGGTATAAATCAGATAAAACAATAGGAATTATGAGATCCGTTAACGAAAAAAAAAAAATTACGAAAGATTTATTAAATTTGTGAAGAAAAATTTCAAAATAATTGCAATTTTGTAGAAAATCGGTATAAATCAGATAAAACAATAGGAATTATGAGGTCCGTAAACGAAAAAAAAAAATTACGAAAGATTTATTAAATTCGTAAAGAAAAATTAAAAAAGTATTACAATTTTGTAGAAAATCAGTATATATCAGATAAAACAATGGGAATTCCGCTCGATCGATATAATAATGGAAAATTTCGATATAAAATTACATAATATAAACAATGGAAAGATTTCGAAATAAAAATCTCGAATCGATAGATACGTATATCGAATACGCGAATCGATTAGCAAATACTTCGAAAACGAAAAAAAAAAAATTTCAAAAATGTATTAAACCGGCAAAAAAAACTAAAAAATAATTACGATTTCGTATATAACCGGTAAAAAAAACATTGACAATATTATTCTCGCAAACGTATGTCGATAAACTCGTATGATGACTCAATGACTCAATCGCCGAAGCGCGGAAAACCCGCGCATAATTTGAGATGCAAATCGTTGGGGAATTTTGAGATGAAAGATTCTACACACGTTCGTTTATTACATATTTATGTAGTCATATAGTATCGTGTAATTCGCGTATCGTTTATGGAACTGACTGACCGTATACGCCAACAACTATATATATGTATGTATGTATATACATCGCGAGTACAAAAATCGTTTTAGTATATATGTGTTTACGGGTTACGTGACTTGCATCTCCTTTCTCTTCATTCCGAATGTGTGCCTCGAGTACCGTTGTTCGAATATTCAGTCACATTTATGATACGAAAAAAAAAAAAAAAAAAAAAAATTAGTTTCGATCTCAAAATTTCATCCCCGTTGGCGAAAATTTTGGACTTCCGTTTTCGGTACGATAATCGATAATCAATTGAGTTTCGATATATATTACGTAAATATTTCGAAACATCGAGAAATTATTCGAACTCCTCCCCTCCCCCTCTGTCCCCGACGATCCCGACGATCCCGACGAGGTCTCCGCACCATCGGCAATAGCCAAACTGCACCCCGTCGCTCAATTATAAACCGAATGAACGACCCGCCGTGACTTTTGCATTGTTCGAACTTCGTTGCCAAATTGAACGACGGAGAAAATGACAGCTGTTTCGAGTGGAATGTAACACGATAAAATAACGATTCGATTTCCTGCTCTTCGACAATATACTCCGCGAGATTCGCGTTTTTTTTTTTTTCCTTTCAAATTTTTTTTTTTTTTTTTTTTACGAAGCCATACAATGTCGAAATCTCTAGAAATTCTTCATAAACTACACTCTCATTTAACTCGACATCATTGACTTAAAAAAAATATCGATATTGTGGAAATTGAAATTTTTACGATCTAAAAATTAAAATAAAAAAAAAATTCTACAAATTTCAATTTTTATTAATAGTTTCATTATTTGAATTATTTAACTATCGAATTATGCAGTAAAACCCGTGAAAAGGATTCCTTAAAAAAAAAAAAAAAATCGTAATACATATCTTGAAAATCCCACGAAGTCTCCATAACCCCAATGTGCTGACGGAGAGTTAACGATGTTCGGGTACTTCGCGCTCACGTTCCGCAATTTGAATATTTTTCAATTGCAGTACACGTTATGTACTTTAATATTCATAACTGAATATTCGCAAATTCCTGTTTATTATTATTATGCTTCGGAAAAAAAATGAATACTCCGTTCGTATTATCTCCGAAGAATAAAATAAAAAATTAGCGTGATCGGTCGCACGCGACGCTATAGAATTCGCGTTCCGATGCGTGTCGACTGCGATTCGCGTCGAGGCGCCCAAAAATCTCTCAAAGACCTGTCGCCTCGGGGACCGGAAACCGAAGGTACAGGCAGAGAGTTCGAAGGAAGAAAAAAATAATAATCCGCTCCTCGGCATCGCGAGATCTATTATTTTCTTTTGATTTCGGGATTTCTTGGGATTCTTAACTCCTTTTTTTTTCTCGCGGAATGTTCCCTTTTCTCTAATAAATGGACCCAACAACTACAAGATTAACGTCGCATTTTATCTTTTTGTTGTAAAACGCGAACATCGAAAATCTCGTCAGTTATCGATGTATCGTGTGTATCGCGTGTATTCCGTTAAATCCATCAATTTAAAAGAAATTTCTCGTTGTAATGGATAACAACAAAAATTTTAATGGATCGAAGAAAAAGCGCGTTGTCTTCTTTGAAATACGTGCCGCTGGTCAGCCTTCAGAGACGATGCAACAAACTCAGCAAATCGATCCCATTAGACCTCTCGAACTCTCCCGTTGCGACTTCCCATTTCAATTTCGCAAAACCGACTCTCCGCTTTCCGCTTCTTCTTCTTCTCGGCCCCAAACGCTGTATAATACCCGCAACGATTCTTATTTCCACCCCGACGATTACGCAGATTGGCAACGAGCCTTTGCCAACACGCTGCGCCCGCAAACGCGAAGAAAAAAAAGATCGTGACTTCTATAGAGAGAAAGAAAAAAAGAGAACGAAGAAAATTGCACGGGTTGACTCTTCGTTTCTCAGACACAACGAAACCACATCCTCCAAATACATTAATTTTTTTTATTTTTTTTTTATACTTTTTTCAAATTCTCTCACAGAGATGATAAAAAAAAATTGGGTTTTTGCAGACTTTTCGGCGTTTTTACGAACGAAATGTTATGTCGTCTCACAGAAACGATTAAAATAATTGAATTTTTGCGGAATTATTTTTCGGCGTTTTTACGAACGAAATGTTACATCGTCTCGCAGAAACGATAAAAAAAATTGAATTTTTGGAGAATTACTTACTTTTCGGCGTTTTTACGAACGAAATATATATCGTCTCCCGGAAGCGATAAAAAAAACAGAATTTTTGCAGAATTACTTTTCGGCGTTTTCACCAACGAAATGTTATATCGCCTCACAGAAACGATACAAAAAATTAAATTTTTACAGAATTACTTTTCTGCATTTTTGCGAACGAACTGTATATCGTCTCACAGAAACGATAAAAAAAAACAGAATTTTCGCAGAATTACTTTTCGGCATTTTTCCGAACGAAAGATATATTGTCTCACAGAAACGATTTAAAAAAACAGAATTTTCGCAGAATTACTTACGGCGTTTTTACCAACGAAATGTTATATCGCCTCACAGAAACGATACAAAAAATAAAATTTTTACAGAATTACTTTTCGGCATTTTTCCGAACGAAAGATATATCGTCTCACAGAAACGATTAAAAAAACAGAATTTTCGCAGAATTACTTACGGCGTTTTTACCAACGAAATGTTATATCGCCTCACAGAAACGATACAAAAAATTAAATTTTTACAGAATTACTTTTCGGCATTTTTCCGAACAAAATGTTATATCGTCTCACATAAACAATAAAAAAAAAAAAATTTCAAAATTACTTTTCGGCATTTTTCCGAACAAAATGTTATAAGCGTCTCACAGAAACGATAAAAAAAAAAAAAAAAATAATTCAAAATTATTTTTCGCCATTTTTCCGAACGAAATGTATTAAATAATTTGTTGTATTTATGTTTCAGGTTCACCTGAAGTCCCATTTTATAATGAACGGCGTGTGCGTAACGTGGCGCGGATGGATCGATCTTCAGCGTTTGGACGGTGTCGCGTGTCTCGAATTTGACGAGGAAGCAGCGGCTCGCGAAGATGCGTTATTGCGAGTTCAGCTGAACACTTACAACGATCGATTGCGTATGTTTGACGAGAAACAGCGAGCATATCGAAGCGGTACCGCGCAGCCACCGCATCTGAATCATCATCATCATCATCATCATCTCAATATGCACCACGCGCACCACGTTACCGGTTCCGGAAACGGCGGTGGCGAACCTCACAACGAACTGGAAGTCGGCCTTCGCGCCTATTGAAAAAAAAATCGGATAATAAATTATAATACGAATTTATTAAACGATTAATTACGATACGCGAGTGGACGCCGCTCGGCGTACGCAGCAAGTAGTATGACTGACCGGACGACGAGGACAACGACGACGACGACGACGAATTACAACGACGACGACGACGAATGCCGTTGTTATGTGAACGGAGTGAGACAGCGCTTTACTCGGATATATATGAACGACGAACGGTGTTTTATGAATCAGGCGATTCCAAGAATTCGAACGAAGCGCGCGATGAGTCAATTCCCGTCGTAATACGCGTCGCGCGTCTCTCTACCCATTTCTTCCTTCATTAATCGTATTATTGTTTTTTATTTTTTAATTTTCACATTTTTTTTCCATTTTTCATTTTTTTTTTTTTTTTTTTTTAGTTTATCTTCTATTGTACATCTTATATTATATAATATTATCCCACGTCTTCTCCTTCGGTTCGAACGCATCAATTCGTCGAATTTTGTTACATATTATTGTACATATTTGTAAAGAGTTTATCGATTAAATATCATTTGTGTCAAACAAAACGAAAATGGATGAAAAATCTTTTTCTGAACCTTAAATTTTTATTTATTTTTTTAATTAATAGAAACACTGGCGGCAGATTTGCGAATGGTAAGTGGAAAAAAGGGATTTCTCTTTTTTTTTTAATACTGAACATTTTTTTTATTATATTAAAATAATAGTATTAGTTAACTATTAATTAAAAATTATTATTTTGAATGAAAATTCAATTAAATTGTTGATTTTAAAAATTAATTTACGCGAAAAAAAAAAATTCTGCGCTATACAATTCGATATATTGCGACATTAATTTGCGAGAAAATAATCAAAAAATCTTTGAAATATATTTTTGATTGTGAATAAAATACCGAATCACGAGACCTTCGGATTTACGTCTTCGTAAATGACGCGTACGCGACACGATAGTCGGTTACGAAACTCGCGTCGACCAATTCAATGGAGATAATCGATGCGCAGCGTATCGAGCCAAAGAAATATCTGCCAAAAGGTATAACATCGAGTACTCGCGTATGAATGAAACAAAAAAAACGTGAAAGCCGCCCGTAGCGCCGTATCATTAATAGCAGTTGTATTTTTGCAACAGTTAGAGAATTTTATCTCGTCGATTCGCTCACTCGACGCGGCGAAGCGTAGCGTCTGCATCATCGACGCGCGCACTCTACGCCCGAAGGGGGGGGGGGGGGGGGGGGGGACTCGACGTTTAGCAGCGAGGATCACCCATTCATAATATAATAATCGCTTCAGCGATGACATGAGACGAATCGCGCTAAGTGACGATGTAACTAATAGGTTAATTTTATAACCGGCGTCCGAGGCGTCGAGTTACGCTACGAGGACACAGGAATCATTTTCAAACGGGACGTTTAATAGTTTTTCGCTAAAACGCTTTTGTTCGGATATTTTATCGACATTCGTAAGTATATATTTCGAGGGGATAGACGTCGGAGCGCGTCTCGAGGGCACAGGGGTCGCGAGATTCACCCTCTCGTCTCGAAGCTCCGGATTCTTCCAAATCGCCAACGTAAATTCGACGGAATCCCATTCTAATTGATTTCCTCCGAATCGCTTGAAACAATAAAGGGGAATGGATACGAATCGGTTTGGGTGGGCGCCCCGATGCTCGTTCGTGGATCGGGCGAAGCCGATCGTATCGCCCCCGTCGAGTAATCGCAGCAGGAGGGTGCATGTTAATACCACCCGGATTTCCACGCTTCAACGCCCCGTCGTGCATTTATTCGTGAAAACAACCCTCGTGCACAATCCCGAGATGAGTAAATATGCGCACGCGCGTTCGTCCCCAAAAGTTTCGCATGAATACGCTATGGACGGCACGCGTTTCCGATACAACGTACACACGCTAATATACACGTTAAAACGATCGATTTTCCGTCATTCGACGAATTTTTCGCCGAACTCAATTCGGCTCGCTATAAAAAAAAATAGCTCCATCCAATATCAATTATTTATTTATTATTATTATCGAAATCGTCCGAATATAATACATCGCGAAAATCGATTAAAACGATGAAAATTAAATTTTCTCATTTTTTCTTGAATCGACTGTATAGAAAAAAACAATGATTCTTAATAATAATAATTATTATTTTTGATTACGGTATTTATTCAATAACATCCGCCACAATCAATTATACGGAAAATAATTAATCGAACTTTTTATAAAACGTTTACGAATGTATTGAGAAAGTGTAGACTCCGATAATGACGAAGTAATACGCGATGCAACAGCATACAGCGATCGATGTTTCCTGGGGGAGATAATTACGGGGGGGTGAGACTCGTGTCGGTTCAACGGGTAAGATGATAGCCGAGTGTACGTGTAAGAATTCCAATGAGAAGCCATAGAAGGTACGATCGTCCCGTGGAACGAAAAAATAAAAGTACGTTGGTTGGCGTTACACGAACCGACGAGACGCGACGTTGCGTCCCGATCAGTTCTGAATAGGATGAACGAGGAAAAGACGCGGAGACGCCTGTTCTTGGCGTGAGAAGATTTTTACGTCGCCGACGCGTTACGTTTTCTCACATTAGCCGGGTTTCGATACACGCACGCGAGAGGCGCGTGATATTATCGCGGAAACGACTTCGGTTAGCTCGCGCTACTTCCTGTGGTCAGATTGTCTTATCGCTTCCCAAACTATCGTTATACCGGCCGTTAAACCGATTTCGTCGTTTAACGTGTTACCGTTGTGAAAAATAAACATGTCGAGTCAGTTTTTTTTCTCAATTACGGCGACACTTTATTATCGACGTAAAACGCCTGCGTATCCCCATGGAAATTATATATATCTTGAGATATATATATTATACATTATTATTATTTATTATTATCGTAATATCGTCAATATACTATATAAACTGTTTTTGCATACAATTCTATGTACCTAACATACATTTACTATATATCCGCAATGTGTCGTTTATCGAGAATCGATATATCGAAGGTTCGGCATATTCACCTTCGCGCCGTTGCCGAATTAAACAATTAAAATTAAAAAAAAAACAGATTAAAACAACAATAATACTAAAGATTTGTTCAAATGTATTCGAATTCGGCTTATCCTCGTTTAATTGAAACATAATAATAAATACACAAACCATTGTGTAGATGATAGTCGTGCAAAGATAAAATATATAGCGTAACATAGCGTACGTGATATATATAATCGAGTGACACCCTCACTGAGCAGACATAACCTTACCGAATGTCTACGGTGTTCAACGAAGCGCGAACACGTATCGTGGGGTGTGAGTGGACAAGCAGTCGACAAAGAGAGAAAAACAAATATAGCGACAGCAAGAAAACGGGAGGGTACGACCGTTCGTGGCCCGTGTTGCGCCGAGAAACGGAGATGGAAAATGTAAAACATTCGTACCCCGCGTCGACGGGCGCACGCACGCACGAACGAGCGTTTCACACTCGTGTATACAGTTTTGTATTTGTAGAAACAGTTATTGTGCCGTAGGAGTGAGGGGCGAGAGAATTTGGTCACCCGTCGCGACGCGTCGCGACCCCCGCCAATTGTCGCATCTGCCTTCGATTTATTTTCCAAAATGGTAATTGATGATTCTTGCCCTCCGGGACCTTTGGATGCCTCGATCTCGAACTATCCCCCCTCCCCCGTCCCCCCTCCCCTCCTTACCGCCGTGCCAAGTGCCAATGGGAAGCGGAAAAACTTTGATTCTTCGAGTGCGAGAACACGAACGCGTGTTTGATATACGATATTCTTGTATTCGAGTGAATTTCGAAGCGTCAATAGCCCTTCGAGTCAATACATAAGTGGCTATACTCGACCGGCGATCCCGTGGAAATAAACACGCGTCCCAAAGTCATAAATTATTTTGCCAAAAGCGTGAAATTACCTTTGACCTGTTTACCCGAATATTCCGTATTTACGATCCAAAATGGCGGCAACAAGAGGAGAATAGACGCGAGTATACAGTACCCTGAAATTTTATTTGTATCGAAGAAAATTCATAAAAGTGCCCTGTGAACTCGTTATAAAGTTTTATTAACGCGTTCCGGAAACGGAACAATACCTATGTGCATATTGGAAGTAAACAATATATCGAGATGAATAAAACTTTTAGATGCATCGTTTTATTATTATTGTTGTTATTATTATTATTAATCATCGTAGAATTCAAAACTCAGTGGAAATTCGAATTTTTCCATATTTTTTTTTACGCGGTTGATAAAACAGATAACTGAAAATCGTAATGGTAAGAATAATAAAAATATACATTTTTCATTTTCCGCCGAGAAACATAAATCATTTTTTTAACGTTCAATCGCACGTAAAAAAAATTACGAACAATTAAATAATCGGATGACACGAAACACGCTACGAAATCGAAAGGATAGCGACGTAACGCGTTTCGAAAATAAAACAACGAAGCGATAAATACATCAAAGGGGTCTCGTAGTCTAATATAGCTGTGAACACCATAAATTTATTCGGCACGACGCGAGGGACAGGGAAAGTCACGTCTTGTTGATGTGACCTAAACGTTTACACTGTTTGGTAGCGACGCGTGTTGTTAGTAGTTTAGTAAAATCGGAGGTGAAGTGCCCCGAGATGAACACATCCACGAGACCAATGACTCGATGGTCGTTTGTATTCCGGCACTCGACTATATTTTGACAGTCGAGTTGAGACGGACGATCGCATCTGTCCCCTTCATTTTTTTTCTCTCTTCGATGTTGTATATCCCCCCCCCCCCCCCCCCCCCACTACTCACGAGCGTTAGACACGAAAACTCGTCTACTTTCGCTGTGCTACAGCGATCAAGAAATCCTCGTGTTTTTCACTAATTGCATTTATTTCGTTAACTTTGCAACACAAAAAAAGTAATAATGCATATTGTTAATAATTTCGAAAATTCGCATGAAAAGTTGTTCCGTTGTCGAATAATAGCTGTAATACGATAACCGTCTTCCGGAGAAATTGAAAAATACGCGGATAAAGTTGCCGAAAGAACGGGTCAAAGGATGTCGGGAATAACAGAGCGGCGTCTACTGTTTCAGCTTTGCGCCCACTATCCACTTTGCAGGGTCGACGCAACGGCCAAACGTCGAGAGATCGCGGTACCTTTTCGAAAAAAAAAAAAAAAAAAAAAAAAAAAAAAAAAAATGCAGTGACGCCGGAGAGGCGAATCGGCGAAAGTACCGTAATCCCCTAATGATACAGCGATTATAGGGGGGATTATGAGAATTGGACACAAATTCCGGTACCTACTTATGTCTACCGACCATTATATGCTGTAATCGAAGTTTTGCCAACAGAAAAGATTAACGTTTATTCGATGTATTTATTTTATTTATTTCGCGAAATCATAACAATGATAATAATGTAATTATACAGTTTTATAATAAAAAATAAAAAATTTGATTGATATGCATCTCCATTTCATATTTTTGCAGTCTTTTATACGGCCCGTATAAATACGTCTGCGCAGACGATCGGATAGTTGTATCAAGTCACGTCGATTGACCACGTGATTGCGCTTATAGCAGCGTGAACGTTCGACACGCTGCACGCAATATGTTAACACTCGACGTTCGATACTTATAGAGTTATTCTATTACTACCAGTAGAATATCGCTGTATCCCGTCGGTTTAGATACGCATGAAACGCACGAGCACTCGCGTTCCCCAGTCCCCGATATACAGGTACTACACACGCTGACTATATAGTACACTTTCTGTACACCGCTCAGCCTATTATTCGAGCTGTAAGATCGAATCGAAGATACTTCATGGTAACCAATACTCACCTCTGCATTAAATATTTCCTCTGCAAAATCCGTCATTGATTCGCGGCATCAAATATTTTTTTATCTTTCGTATTCTTTCAAATCCGCTTTCGTCTATATATTTTTTATTTTCCATTTTTTTTTAACATCGTTTTTCAAACATTTCACAATCATTTTTATCAGTTTATTATAAAAAAAAATTATCCACAAGTTTCAATTTTTAATTAATAAATATTTTCAATATTTGACGTAACTAATTTTTTTCTGTCTTCGTCTTTCGAAAAATATTTCCGAAATTTTTTTTTTTTCGAGATCTCGCAATACCACGAATACGATCTCAAGTATGCCGACGAAAGGTTAATATTACTATATTCAATCTTTCAAAATAAAAAAAAAACAGTCACAGCAATAGATCGCAGGTATGGGCCGTAAGCACTCATAGGTGTCGCTCTTCGAGTGCACGACGAGTACCCTATAGTTCCGAATCTTTATTCACTCTTCTCTCCACCGTCGTCGAATACCTATACTCACCGTGTGAGTTGGTCGCGCGCGGTCGTGCGTGATTGATGCGTATACCGGGACGCACTCTACTCCCCGTTGCCCCCCGTACGATCGTAAGACTGAATCATCGATGTAGGTAGTGAGGTACCCGTTATTGCTTGGCGCTCACGCATAGGACACCAGTTACGGACAATATGTGCCGAAAGAGGGCTCACTGTGCCCCGTCGCGTTCGCTGTGCCAACAAGCTAAATGTGTTTCACAGATGACCGCCTTCTCTCAATGCGGTCCTTCAGCGCGTAGTGGTGTCGTATATACTCTACCGGTTCAGCGAATACACTCGATACGCACTTATCTGTTGCGAACCTTTTCAACGACGAAACATATATATTTCTATGACAATCATATCGATGTATTTTTTTTAAATTCCTACCCATTAACTGATTATTATACTCTTATCTCTGCTTTCGGAGGTTACCGGGGCTATTTGAAACATACGCCGAAAAAAAATAAACGGACTTTATTAACCGATATTATGGTAACTGATTTTTCAAAATGCAATACTCATTGCGCGAAATCCTCAAGTCTTCTTGGTTATGTTTACTCGGTGGAATTTTCGGATTTTTTTTACGAATTTTTCGATTTACGTGTTGCAACAAGCCCCGGTCTCCCCTGTTTACTTAAATCACGTGACTATGCAATAAAAAAGATCGCGGAATTCGAGAAAATTTTTTTCGAAGTCCGAAAAAATATCTTCGGATCAAAGAATCTTTCGTTTGGTGAAAAAGAAATAGTGTCGAACAGAAAAGTTCGACTGGTTGGTGCATAACGCGAACGTTTAATTCATTCGTGCCGCATGCACCTGTCGCGAAAGACGGCTTCAGTGGCTCTAGTGCCATTGGCATACGCTGTATATATAGGTAGTGTACAGATCGTTAGAGAGAAAAAAAAACTCCCCCGACGCCGGCACCAATTAGGTAATAAACAGGGCGCGCATATACGATCCCGGCGAATCACCCTCGCGCAGTGTTTCGGGTTGCGTCGCAGACCGGAATCGGCACGAGGGAGTAAATTAATAAAAAGAAACGCAGAGGGCAGAAAGGGCCCCGGCGTCGCTTGACCCACGACGCACAGATGTGCCCTCTCTCAGCGAAGGGGATCGAATTCTTTTATTTTATTACTGCATCCCCATGATCCACGAGTTAAGGCCGCGATCCTGAAATAGTTCGCGCTTCACGTGAACCCCGGCATGCAGTACCTACCGATGTAATATTAAATTCCTCATCTACGTGTAGTCGAACGTAAATAAATTGTTTACGAATGCAGGAATTCATTTTTTAATATTAAACTATGCGTGGGTACTTCAGATTTTACGTCGTAAAAAAAATTCGCTGTATTTCGAAACATCGAATTTTTAGGTTATATACGTAAATGAAAATATCAATTAATTTTTACAATAATGGTTGAGTTTGGTAAAAAATTTTTTTTTTTAAATCGTATCTCATGCGAACCATCGAAAAACTCTTTACCCCACAGATGCGTGACGAGAATTTTTTTTTACGGACTCTAACCCTCAATTCGCGATTCGTTCCTTTTACTTTTCCACCGGAATGCACATTTTTTTTCGTCGCGATGAACAGTCGACGAGTCAATTGTGAGAAACTTTGCGATCTGTTCGCGTGTAAAATAATTTTGGATAAAGGGTTGTGCGCGTTCATGCGCTGTTAACGAATAAATGATTTATTTCACTTCGAGAATCGGAGTAACCGTAGTACACGATGGCGACAGTTATTTTCGGACGTAATTATAAATAATAAAATTACGAAAAAAAACTCCGTTAGTAGTTTAAATTAATGAATCTATTGAAAAAATCATTTTGATTATTGAAAATTTAACCTCAAAATCAGATAAAACGACCCTCCGGACGGGGAACGAATAGACCGATACCCGAGGCAGTTGCTCCGCGATGTATTCAGTCGGTCCAGTCGTATGTAAAGTTAGGTTACGTTACAGATGCAAAAGACTATCCCGCCCCCGTTAAATGCAAAACAACAGGCGACACGTAGTATCGCATTCATTCGGGCGCAACCCGAAAAAACCATAAATCACGAATAAATACGCACGTGTTCCCGCTACTCGTCGCGTACACGACTAAACGAAAACTATTAACACCGATGGCTGGATGGCTAGCGGGCTGTGACTGCACCCGACGCTGAAGCAGTCTCATAAATACTATACCGGACCTCATGGTAAGGGGGCAACGAAGGGGTGCTTCGTCGCGTACGATGTTAAAACACGACTACTATATCGTCTCGGGGATCGGGTAATCTGGACGATTTTTGCATATGTCCGCATTTTTCACGCTCTACGATTCGATACGCGAGAACACGTATCTTTAACTATACGATATATATATATATATATATACATCTATCGATGTATGTTTGCGTTTATTTAAATAAAAAACAAAAAAAATATATAAATAAATGTATGTAATACGAAAAACAATAAAATAATAATAATATTAACTAATACTTCGATTTTATAGTTTTTTTTTTTAATACATATATATATATGCACTGTGCAGCAACTCTTGATATCTTACTTACCGTATGATGTTAAGAATTATAAACGGCGAGTCATGTTGCTGAAAATGAAAAATGTGATATATATCTCCGATTCGAAATTTTCTCAACCCTCTCGACGAGCATTGAGCGCAGCGAAGGTCCAGGTGACGCAAAACGTTAGACACGTCCTCTCGGAGGCACGTTTCCGAGACGAAAGAATCGAAGAGGTTTTTCCAGTCGATTGCCGCTGCACGGGCGTGACTCTTCGTTCCCCCCTCGTAATACCCGCTCGTCGTACACGAAAGGGTAGAAGGATATATAGTAGTTACCCCTCAACAGTTCGAGAAGCCCCGCGACGTTCGTTTTACAATTTGTAACTTTAGTCCGATCGTCGATGCACGGTACGAGGTGCGAACCTTTCTATAGCCAACATCGTCTCAATGCTCACGGAGTACTTATTGTTATTGTTTTTTATTTAAAAAATGATTGCGTACAACGTAATTTTTTTTTTTAACACATTGATTTTGGAATTTTTCAAGGAATGCAATATATTTCCGATTCTTTTTTTTTTTATTAATAATAAATCATTATTATGGATCCCGTAGTTTTTTTTTTTTTTTCAAAACCCATTAACATCGGACATTTTTAAAGAATGCACTGTCTCTTTTCATTCTTAATTTCTGGTTATTTCTATTGTGACTTTGGAACCTCCGAAGTTTTTTTATTTGAGGTTATGTTTTCGCGATGTTTAACATTCGTGTCAATAATATTGTTTATTTTAACATCTCTTTTCGTAATTCCGGAATATACAATTCCTCCGTTCAATCGAAACAATCGAATCTATTGTTTAATCGTACATACAGTATATAGAATTCAGCGAAACACGAGACTGAATAAAATAGAGGTGCCGATGACAAAAAATTGGAGAGGAATTTCGGATGACAGGTTTCCCGCGTGCAGTGGCGAAATCGAGTGATTTATCGTGCGTAAGGGTGCAAAATCGGAGTCTCGAAATTAGCATGTTATCTCTAACGTAGCGCAGCCTCTACTGTTCGTAGTTCACCGCACACGCACATTTATTCAAATTATACGCTTCCACCCCTTTTGTCGATGGTACCCAAAGGCTCGTACCTTCAACAAATATCCGTGAAATCGCGTTCCATACGATCCGATCCTCGACGTGCGGTCGCGCAACTAACACAAAACGATTCATCTTTGGAGTATCGATTCTTCAATAATAAAAAAAAAAAATGATGAGTCGATGAGAGACAACTTTTTTCGAGGAAAAAATTAATTGTAATAACTAATAATTCGATAAAAAAATAATTACTGAAAATTTTAATTTTGTCGAAAATTTCGTGCGTAAACTGGTGCATTAAATTTCATGTGCAATTATGACGTAAATAAAAAAAAAATTTAATCCAATAATTTACTTTCATTTCACCGTAAAAGTATATTAATTATCGTCGTTGGAAATTAAATTCACTTTTTTTTTACATACATTTTTGACAATTTTCCGAGTAACGAAATAACTTTAATAATAATATTCAATGATAGAATATCAAACATATTTTACAATTAATTTGCCTCCCTCGATGCCGATCTATTATTGGCTGCTGTTTCGAAATTCAAAGTTTCGCTTTCGAATGCACATTTCGGAAGCATTTCGGGATCGCGGACATGCCGAACGTTCGCCGAATGCCAAACAATCGAAGGGACGCCACGACAAGGGCGAGAAAAGGGGATCATCGGATTCTCCCACATACTCAGGTGTCTGCTCCCACGAAACTATAGCTCTCGCCGCCGGGGACTATCCCGAGTGTTTGACGTTCGTATTACGCGCAAAAGCACTTTCCTTTCAGCATTGTCACGATCTGTGTATACCTACGATTTTCTCGCAATGAAACTGCGCTTCGATGTAAAACTATGCAAATAAGTTTCATAAGATCGAAAAAAGTATCCATTATCCTGTACACTCCGAAATATTATCGCCGCTCGAAGAATAAAAATGAAAAAAAAAAAATCGTATTTTTTTTTTTTTCATAATTTCATTTTCGACTATTCTTTCAAATCCCAGTATGCTGACGGAGGTTGAAAGATGTGGAAAAATATTTTCGATATTTCAGGTTTAAAGACGAAATGAAACACTGTGCGGAGAGATCGATGTTTATCAATACGAAATCGAAACGGTAAAATTTACGATAAAACGCTGTTACGGCGATTACGAATATTCTAGCATCGTGAATTGAAGAGGCAGTCGAAAAAGGTTTCATAGAGACGGATGAATGGTCGGACGAATGTATGTACGTGTGTTCCCGTCTAAATCACTATGCGTTGAACGCCACTAGACGAGGAACTCTTCGAACCCCTCAATCTCGCCACGACGGCAGGGCAAATCCACGGATGGCTTATCCCGGCTTATTCCAGCTTATCCCAATCATTTCTGCTCCGCTCGTCTCCTTCCTGGTGCCAATTACGTCAAATCAACGTCACGGGGACAATATAGCAGTGCCTCGTGGCTGCCGGTATCTTTTACGCGCGCCGAATTCGGGTACCTTTGCTATATACACGATACGTATATATATATATCGTTTCTGCACGGATCTCACAATAATTGAGAGCTCAATTCTCATTCAATGATTTTTACCTGCCCGCTGAATTACATTTGAAAAAAATTCGTAAATTTATTCGTCGAAAAATTCGTCGAACTTTTTTTTTTTTATAGGTTATGTAATTCGAGACGTAATTATTGTAACTTTTATTGCGATAATTAATTACGAAATAAAACGTAATTTTTATCACGTTGATTAATTACGGAATAAAACTTAATTTTTAATACGTAGTAAAATGTAATTTTTTATTAACAGCGAAACTTTGCAAAACAAACAGATCGCGATGATAGGCGCGAATCGATTTATTTTTCGAATTCGGAACGAAACATTTAAGAATAAGAATAATGACTACGAATAAAGGGGTTGCCTTTCGGATTACTGCGTCATATCGCGATGGAGTGTCGAACGTCGAGGATTTGCATATCGTTGACGATGCCACGTCACGGACGGAACATTTGCGTGATAAAGAAGAGAGCGCAAAGTGAATCGCTGTAATGGATAGATGTCGCAGTATCCGATCGGGTTTCACGATAATCGCGATTCGCATCAGACGCAGCCGGTGTGAAAAACGACATACGTTTCTACTAACTCGCATTTCTACCCCCTGCTATCGATATCGTATTCGTTCTTTAAAAGTCGAAAATGCAAATTCTATTGTGACAATGATATGACGTGCAATTGTATTTTCATCGATTTTTTTTTCGAATAAAGCTTAAGTCGGGTGCTGTGTTGAACTCATTTCTTTTCTTAAAAACATTGATAACTAAAATACTACAATAAATTTATTTCTCGAAAAATACGTATTTATGCTTTAAAAAAAATGGCGGCCATTTTTTTTTTTTATAAATTAGCCCTCCGCCAGCACACTGGAAATTCGAAAGCACAGTCGATATTGAAATGAAAAAAAAAAAAAAAAATGATCTACACGTTTCGAATTTCAATAAAAATATATTAATAAATGATAATATTGATATTTGACTTAACCAATTATCGGATTATGTATTAAACACCTTGAAAAGTATTCCTAACCTAAAAAAAAATGTACTCAAAATCCGAAAGACGAAAAATTTGAAAAATTGATGTGTCAACGGAGCGTTACTATTGGATAAGAAATGGATCGTCACGAAGCGCAGAGCGTCACGTGGGCGTTCGATTGGGTACGCGATCCTCGCAAAAATACAAAAGCCATACGACTTTAATTGGCACTAATTTTCCTAACCTGTCGTCTCATCGAAGTACAAACGCAAACAAAATACCGGAGGGGTAGAACCGGAATAGAGGGAATAGGTTCGCTTCGGCTCAATCACTCGTATAATATTGACCCTCCGACGTTTTGTGTGGGCGAAAGGGAGAATGAAACATAATACGCGGAACGTACACCCCCGCGCAACCAGTACGAGCGTTTCGAGGCAATAGACCGACGAGTCTTTCTATTCAATGACGAAACGTATAACGGGGCAACTCTCGGGCCATTGACAGCCCGTCATTATAGACTCGCCGGAGACTTTTAACGTTTTTACGATATATATTATTTGACGTATCGCAATCAAATAAGACTCCTAGTCGATGAAACCGTCTATACACGCAATTTTCATCGTTACGGAACATCTTACGTGTGTTGGTTCGCGAGTAATCGAAAATTCAATACGACTACGAGATTCTTTACTCGCATACTATAGTGAGCCGTCTGTTAATGAATCCACCTATGGGCACTCGCGTTAAGTACGTTATGCTTCTATTTGTTTTTCATCGCGTGGCACCGGCACACAAACGAGAACAATTAATAATGGAGAAAGTTATGACGAATCGATCGTTTACGAAAATAAAAACGTATAGCTGTGAAGTCAAATGAATTTTTAATAGTAATAACAACTTTGTTATTATTATTTTTAGGTTATCAAAAATATATTATTATTATTATTATTATACTAATAATAATATTATTATTCATAAGAATAATAATAATCGTAATTTCGTCGTAATTTTATTATTATAAAATAATAAAATTTTAATATAAAATGTATGATAATTTTGTTGGGTGTTCATTAATCGACAGATACTTCAAAGTCATTTGTATAATCGGATCGTCAATAAAGTATATTGCAATATCATCCCACCTGACACAAGAGCCGGTGTTAAAACTTGTAAACCCGAGCGAGTCGATGACTCGCAACGATGATATGCTAAAATGTATTTTAACCCCGTAGCGCATCTGCAAGGTCTGTTCTCGCATTCAAAAAACATCGCGTGAGTCATTTTTTTAACCGTGATATTAATCATTTCAAAATCATTACGCGAGCTTACAATGTGTCGGCACTTGTAATATTTTTTTTTATATCACGAGTTACTTAATTTTTTTTTATTGTTTCGATTTGTAATATTTTTCTATCCGTTTCGCCAATTTTATTGCGAAAAAATTGAATATTTCGTCCATCTTCGATGAATATGCGGAGATATTAATTTTCCCTTGAAATACGATTTGCTGAGTTCGACGTTTACGCTTCCGGTAGTGAGACGTTAGATTTTCGAATCGGTTGGACACAAATAGATAGATATAGGCGGCGCGGCACTGAATATGAATATCGAGAAGGCGTAACACGTGCCCCGTGCGAAGAAGTAGGTATTCATGACTGTGGGGGGTGGTTGAGAGTCGGCAAGGGGTCGCGCCTCGATGTACCCGGTACTCAACGACGCGCTCCGAAAGTTTCGTTCTTCTAAGCCTTCGGTAATTGCCAGCATCACGGGGGATCACGTCGTGCACGGGTGACACGTGACTCTCGCTCACCAACACCCATTAACATCGTACAACGTTTTCTCGTGCTTTCCGATTCTTTTTTTCTAAACTTCGCTCTGCTCACTATGCGTCCACATGCCCGTTTAATTACACGTCACGTATGAATACACTGGTACGTGGCTGACATCTCTATTACCTCGTTCTTTCGTTCAACGTTCGTGTCTTTTGGCTCGAGAACACGAGATTCGAATGGTGTCAACCGAACGAGAGATGCGTCGTAATCGCGCGATCGCGACAATTAAAATGTAGAAATAAAACACAATGTGACGAAAGGAGTTTATTTATTTATTTATCGTATTCATTTATTTCGAAGACAAATAACAGGTTTCGTATTAATATCGACGCAAACAACAAACTAACCTGTCAAAAAACGAACGTTCGATTGTTGCGCTGACGTCTCGCATAACCTAACTTTTTGCAATACGAGAGCAGAGGCTGAAATATTTTGTCGATATAACTCGCGTTTGAAAGTTAAAAAAAAACTATCGATAGTTCTCTAGAATTCCGAAACGGCACCAAACATCGAGATTATGACATCTTTAGTACAACTCAATTCAGTTTGATCGAAAGCAACGCTCGGGTCACGTACCTCTCATACGAACCGAAGTATAGAATTCGAATCCAGATCAGCGTGCGATCGCGCAATCTTAATCCTTCTCCTATACGGATAGATGTGTTTGTACATGTTTTACATCGACGCCCCGTCTGTTTGCAGACACTAAATTATCGAGCACAATGAGGGTATAACCCCTTTCGGCTCCAATGTCGACCGGATTATAAAACGGAAAAAAATCGTAGTACTGGAGTCGCGCACAGTTCTCGCACCCCGAATGCTCTTTTGTCGCGTTTCTGATACACTGAGAGAGCGCGAGTGTCATGCTGCAGAACACGGAGATACTTACCCATCGTACTTTCGTTCTTTTCTTTATACTCGATTTATATGTACTGAAGTTCCATGAATTCGGTTAAATTTTTTTTTCTCTTTTTTTAATTTTTCCCGTATGTCGTGAAAATCGTAAATATCGTGAAAAAATTCTAAACAAAATTTTAGATCAGTCTTGAAAGATCGCTTTTTTATGGTTGAACATGTGGTTGTTTTTACTCAATTTCGCATTATTGTTATGAGCAAAAGAATATTATCCCATCGATTGAGTTGTCAATAAAGATACGTTTTATTCCGTTTTACTCGCTGTATAACTATATTTCTCTTTGTTTATCATTATAAAAATGTCTCCATTACTCCGCAAGACACAGTCGAAGGAAATTACGATTTGTCATTTTCTTTTATTATTCATAACATAGTTCTTCGTATATTTGTGATTTTTCGTAATATTAAAAAAAAATACGAACTTATGGGAGTCGAGAATTTTTTTGGATTTTGTAAAAAGCACCCTTTACGCGTGTTCGATGGCACGACGGAGCGCGAATTCACCATCGGAATAGTTCGCGGGGGCGATCGATATGTTGGGGAGTCTACAGTACTCCTCCTCCGAGGTATCCATGGCGACGAAGCGATGGCCGACGACGAGACGTCCGGCGCCTGCGTTCCCATCCGATTCTCTTATATTCTCATCTTATACATATATATATGTGTGTTGAACAGCTTCCACACACGCAAAATATAATTGAATTTTCCGGACGAGAGAACGGCAACTCGCCAAATTCTGCCTCCCCTTCGTCGCATCTACGCCCATTTATTCGATTTCTTATACTCGCCATCTTTTATCTCTACATTACGAAAATTTTCGTACGAAACACATAATTATTTATTTCATTATTTTCATATATTTATTTCTTCGAAGCGCGATAACCGACATTAACATATTTCGTCATTAGAAAATAAATGAAAAAAAAAAATTATATTATATAATATTACGATATTATGATATTATTATAATTATTTTTATTATTTCGTAGAAAGACATTTACAATTTTTAGTTCATGTAAATTGAGTTATATCGGTAACCGTAGCAAATGCAATCTCTTTTATTCTTTGACAAACGGAACGGATTAAGGACGTTGAGGGCACTTTTTTTCGCTCTTCAAGTGGGTCACGTGGTGTTATATGTATATTTATTATTCACGCGCCCTTCGGTCAACAATTTTCGTACATTCGATTGAAAAAAAAAAAAGTTCAAATATCTGTGGAAAACTGATTTTCGTCTTATTGAAACTACGAATGAAACTTTTTATCGGGATTTTCATAACCTAATTTGCGGTTCACAGCGATTCGCTAGAAATTTTATATGGGAAATACGATGATAAAAATTATTGAAAAAAAAAAAAAATAGATCGCGCAGTTTTCGTATTGAAATCAATTATTAAGTAAGTTAATTCAATACGAGAACAAGTCTCGCAGTTCAGCAGTGACGATCCCTTAGTGTCTCATAGCACTCTCTTTTGTATTGTTTTCTTTCTTTCTCCGTTTTATTCGGAGGCACGAACGTACGATCGGACACGACTGACTGAACGTCAAAGAGAGTTATAACGTCGTATATAAATCAAAATAAAGGTTATCGCGGCCCGAGGCCCTGTAGAACGCCGGCGGGCGACGGCCCAGAAAAATCAGAGGGGTCCGAATGCCCCGCGTCTAAAGTGCTGAAAGAGTTACCTGACGTACGCGGCAGATCCCATTATAAATAGACGAACGCGCTATACCGTACGACGGAAACTACGTACCCGAGTTTCTTGTGCCGTTGCTGTGTTATGACTTATGTTATAAACCGATGGCAGGTACTCTGCTCGCAAGAATCTCGAAAGATATTTTTCGATCTATTTTTTTTTCGTAATTAATTTATAGGTTATAAAAAAAATTACGAAAAATAGATACTTTTCTGTACGATATTATTTTGTGATTTCTAATAAAAAAAATATCGAAAAAACCTGTGAATATGTGTTTTGCATATTTTCTAACCTACAAATTGAGACAACGACTTTTTATGTTTTCGTCTCTATACATCGCCGCGCAAGTGAGAAGGTGAAACGTGGGACGGGTGGTGAATTGATTTCACGTTGCTGATTTACGACCTCTGACACAAAACGACGATTTGGGGTAAAACACCCTGAACTCGTAACACGGGGGCCCTCTCTCACCCCGACAGTAATCTGTTCGCTCCGATCTCAATCGAGCATCGCACCCCGCGACGACATGTGTTACCCCCTTCGCGCTGCACTATAGCGTTGTAAAAAAAAGAAGAAAAAAACTGAAAGGGTATCGTCGAATTTCCATCTTTATCGGAAAAATCGTTGCGAGTTCTTTTTTTTGTCATCGTGGGGCAACCGATACGTCACGCTTGGAAATTGGCTACTGGGTGCACGCGGGCCGTAACGGTGATGGAAAACATCGAATCGCGATAGGAGGAAGTAGTTCCGCCGTTCTGTGGCATTTGGCGTGACCGATCGTCAATTCTGACGATTTTTCTCGGACTATAAACAATCTGAAACTGATTTTCGGATCGACCTTTTCACATTAGCTTTACAAGTTCGGATTTTAACAACAAAAATGGCGATAAATAACTAATAGCCGCAGTGATACGATGAGACATCATCGGACGATCCAAAATGGCGGCCAAAAAAATCGTCGCAAAAAAATTCCGCATTGGAATGCGGCTTTCCGCATGGAAAAAGAAAGTATATGCAAAAAATTTATTAGAAATATATGTAATTTTGAGTTTTTATACACACATATAATTAATTATTAGATTACATATCATAAAATTGGTAATTAATATATTAATACATTAAGTTAATAATTAATATGTAAATATATGAAATTGATATACTTTCGAGGAAAATATATTGGATATATTACAAATACATTTCGTTTTCCCTTTCGCGTGTTTAAATGCCTTCGAATCCCTGGAAAAATCGTGAAAAAAAAAAAAAATTCTTTCGTACGCGCGGACACGAGGATTATTCGATGAGGTATAGTCGTTCGATTGTGTGCGCGACACCCCTTTCCGTGTTTTCGTGCAAACGTCGAAACGTCGAAACGTCGGTACGTCAACCGGCGGTGAGATGGTGACATAAGCCGATCTCGTTTGCCATTATGGGGGTTATCCCGGGTTTTTCTGGTATTTACCAGTGTCCCAGCGGCAACAATGGAAAGGCTACTATACTGCGGAGGCACGTCACCGCGAAACGGCCCAAATATACGTGTATAATATGGGAAAAGCAAACAATCCAATACTAGGTATACGAAGTGTGGATAGCGAAAGATTGGCCTCTAGAGGCGTTTACGAACCCACGGATCCGCAAACACGAAGATTTTCAAGTTTCAACTACCCGATTATCATATTTTTCACGGCATCGTATATCGGAGATACGAAAATACAGAATTAAGAAAAGTAGAAAAAAGTTCACTAATCACATTAATTACGATAGTAACAATGAAAAAAATAATTTTTGAAATATTATAATAATAATAAATTATCATTACTTCTAATTAATAATAATATTTATAATTTTATTATTTTTTTATTATTTTTACAATATTTTCGTGATTTTAAAAAAAAATTTCGAACGTAAATTTTTTTCGAGTTCTGTCCGCAATTTTTGTCACTTATATATCTCGTGTCCGTGCGAATGACCCGTTGGTCCGAAAAATCGCCGAAACGAAAAGTCTGTCCGTCGAGTCGAACGAATGCGACAAAATTCATGTTTTCTCTGTGTGAAAAAAGCCGATCCTCGATGTGACGTTATTTCGAGCGAAAGTTGGTAGCGAGAGACGCCGAGGCATCGTCGACGACACGCTTCGATTCGTTTTCTCACTTATTTGTAACGTTCCCAGTGCGCCAGTTTCTTCATTATCGTCGCCCTACCAGTAATAGCTTAGCACTCGAGATGGTTTCGATCGGCGACGAGAAACAGTGCAAAAAAAAAGAGAAAAGTATCCGTTTCGCCCGAGAGACGATAAAATCGACGATCTTACGGGACGATACGCGTTCAACTCGACGGATAGTCGGCGCCCTTTGAAGACGTACCTGTGTACAATACTATCGCACCTTTAATCTTCTCCACTCGTTTCCTCGTCTCATCTGCTACTTGGCGAGCTATTAGGGCGAAAATAAAAAAAATACGACAAAAATGAACGTAGAGAACGATACGAGTTCTGCACCAACGAGGCACCGCTCCTGCACCGCTACGATCGATGTATTTCTCAAAAAAAATTGATGTCCTATCGATATATTAATTCTCCCAAATCATCAATTATTTTTCTTATGAAAATATCTCAGTTTTTTAAAAATAATTAATATTTAAGGTACAACAATACTTCCGAATCGATTTATTAATTAATCAGCTTACATAACCTCAATTTTTCGTCAATACATCGAGGATATAAAAACTGTATAATGCAACAATCGTACCGTTAGATAAACTCCGAAGTCTCGCGGTCTCAAAATTTTGGTAAGTGGACTCGTGTGTCGGTATACACAAGTCTATAAATTCATATACAGTCGAAGTATTGTTGGCTAATATAGCGTTTCACTGGCAATCAATATAAAAGCTTATAGAATTTCAAGGATTGGCGTAGAATTACCTATTACACCTAATGTAAACAGAGCTCTCGAGTTCTCCTCTACATTTCGAATCACAACATAGATGAATACGAAACCTCCGGTTGCTTACCTTCATTTTTCGCCGCGGGTTCGTTTTTACCCGCGATGTGTGTATCTTCGATCTTTTTTTATGAAATCTTCACCTCTTCGAGACACGCCGTGAAAACGATGGCAAACACGAGAACGACATCGATCGACAGGAAAACGGAGTAAAAAGAAAAAAAAAACGTTGACAGAGATACTCGAGGGTGGATGGGATAGTTTCGTTGATGCATTCAGTACGGCTAATCCGCTGATTCGGGCGAACAGTCCACGAGGCGTTCGCCGCCCCTTATTCTATTCGAACTCCGGTTTGCTTGCCCGGCACCATTCATTTCGAATATACAGGAGCTCTTTGAAGGAATTTGTAACGATATCCCGTTTGCAGGGAAGCATCGCCTGCGGCGCGGGCACGTAATCTGTTCAACGGCGTTCGACATTGACGTTCACATCCACGTCGATATATTACGAAGACATTTTTTTTTTTTTTTTTTTTTACACACATGTGGACACAATACACGGTGATAGACACGCGATACTTACGATAAAAAATATCATTTTCGTCAATAAGGCCCTCAAAACTTCGATTTTACACGCTTTTTCCTTATGATTATCGGCAGTGGTAATAATTTTTTTCAGCGAAGACAAACAGCCGACTTATCTTAAATATTATGTTATATTACTTTTTCAAATGTACTATTATTAAAAAAAATATTCAGCGATAAATCAATAAGCCGATTTTTTTTGCGATGTTTTTCATTCTATCGAAAAAAACAATCGATGTGGAAACTGATAAATCTTTCGATTATTATACTACAAGCTTCGTTTTGTTTTTTTTTTTTAATATTAAAGACGCAAAGTTGTTGTCGGGATCGGAAAAAAAAAAAATTGCGCAAGTACAATAGACATCAAAGTTAATCCGACAAATGTACGAATTAAATTGTGTAACAAAATGCGAAAATCTCAAAGACTTCGTAATCCGAACGTATAATACCCATTGATAGCCCAAATGTTACGGCTGAAATAATGCAATACCATCAAATTTTTTTTTTTTTTTTTTATAGTTACGCATTTCAGTAAAATAGAATCGTCCGGACGTTTAAATTCGGTCTGCGAACAAACTACTTATGTTTCCGCTATAGTTAGGTTAGGTTACGTCGAGAACGGTAAGTCAAGCACAGCGCCGACGGGATATACGTAACACAGAGATGATTGATAGCCATTCGAGGAAACTGATCCGTATAATTCGCGCGCCTAAGAGGATATGCCCCTCGAGCTTTGTTCGCCTGTCGAGGCATCGTTTCCCGATTTTTGACGAATTCGCGAGAGACCCCGCTGCTCGTTTGCGCTTTTTTTTCTTTTTTTCATTATTCTCTTTCATTCATCGAAAGATTCACTGAATGAGATGTCACGGAATTGACGCTATTCGTCCGGTACGGTACCTGTTGGTGTTTCGATGTTTCGAGCGAACGACGAATCGAGAGGTTATGTCGTATTTTCCTACGTACCCTCGTGATTCCGATCGGTTACGCTTCTTGACGTCGAGGAAGAATATAACTTTGGAAAATGTTTGTAGACGAATAGAGGGGGGGGGGGGGGGGGGGGGGGGGAGGGCGACGATAGTGACACGTACGTCCGAAGGGACGACAGATCGGGTCACGGGTCACGGATCTTCGGTCACAAACCGGACAGGTCGATTATTCCTGCTCTTCGCTTTTCCATTCGGCAATGACATCGGCTATTTTCGTATTTTTATTATCGCCGCTTTGAAGATTATTTATATCGATGCCATAGAATTTATTTGCATAGAAAACCAAGTTGATTGTTCGGAGGTATACATCGGGAGAAATGCGGGGGAAAATGGACCGGATAAAGAATAGAGGCCGTTGTCTTCATTTGTGAAGCGCAAAATAACTGTTTATTGACAAATTACATTCGTAACAAATATTTCGAACTTTTTAGAAAAAAAAATACAGTTCGCGGGAAAAATGGTCCGCGTCTTTAAATAGAGAAATTTTATTATCGACGCTTTTCGATCTATTAACTCCAAACTTCGTGAATAACTATTATTAATATTATCATTTTTGGTATTAAATTTAATGAAATTTTATACCGTGAGTCGCATTCCTCGAAATTTTGTACATTTTGCACGGTGACAGACAATTTACGACATCGCTGCAAATAACGAATATCATGTGATTTTCGATATAATTTTTTTATCAATAAGAAAACATAAAACACGTTATTTAACCTAAAAAAAATCGCCTGAACCCTTTAATCAACGAAAAACAAAAAAAAAAGCATCTCAATTTTTTTTTTTTTACGAATTTCGACCAAATAGAAATCGAAAAAAATCGAAAGTCACGCAGTTTGCAGAATGCGAATGCACCGTACGACGCAACATCTTCCTTTTCACAGTACGTGCAGAAAACGCTATTTGAAGACGAAAAATTCGAAAGAAACTGAACTCTTTTTCCCGAAGAAACGACGCGTCACCCGTGGCGATCGACATTCATGAAGCAATGAGCGATGAAAAGCAAAGTACAGGGTGGACGGGCGCGTCGTTGAAAGTAAGCGTAGCGTAAAGAGAACGCGTCGAGGACCACAGTGAACGATGTTTTTCGTCCGTCCAGACGTATATATATAGTAATACATATATAGCACCGACAGTTATACAGGTAAACTTACGGGTGTCGAAGTGAGAAAAAAAAAAAAAAATCGAAAAAAATACGACGAAAAGACAGGGCGCTGGGGTCCCGTGAACAGAGAAACGACTGTGGCGTGACGGGAAGTCGCTTCGTCAATGGGCGGTTGCATAGATGCGCACACAATGAGCGTACGGAGCGCCGCGTCTCGACGTTCGACGGGGATCTCTGTTACACACAGCAAAACTTTCTCGAGGTGTAAATGTTGTCAATTTCTGGTAAAAGGAAATCTACCTGACTGACTACTCCGCCGGGAGTCGACGATTGAAACGCAACGTTGACGCGTCGCAACTTTTCATTCATCGCATTCACTGCGCGAAGTGAACAACGATCTTCACTCGAATTCGTAGCCAACAGCTTTCCGAGAATAAGTCGTTTTTCTTTACTTTTTTTTTTTTACAAAAGATATTTAACGGGTTCTCGTCACCAAACATTCGTCTTTAGATCGTTCGATCTTTGCGCGATGACACAGTTACTCTGCTCTCGATGACGTGTTACAGATACGATTTTTTTTCAGACTTATGTTTTTTTTATGTTTATACGTTTTGTTATTATTATTTTGCAAAATTTTTTAAATATTTTATTGTTCGGAATTTAGTGAAATAAAAAACGAAATCGTAAGGAAATAATGATAATAATAATAACTTCGAGATGTTGAAATATTGAAATAATGTTACGTGGTTTTGCGTATTATTTTTTTTTTTTTTTTTTATACCGAAAGACAGTGGAAAACAATTTGTTTGCACTTTATTCTTCGTAAGATGAATTCATGAATGTATCTTTCCATTCTTCGTTTTTCCTTTCATCTCGTACTTCGAACGTCCAGCGGAAGACAAACTGCCGTTTTTCTGTCCGCCTTCGAGTGTAGGCGATGCAATATTGTTGTTACGACGTGTACGAGAAGTCCGAGAAAAATAGTTTTCAACTCGAAAAGGAGAGCGAAATGGGGTCTTTCGAGATGCGGACAAAGTCAATCCGTATATATATATTCTTTACTGTGAATCGAACAATTCCCCATAAATCGTTAGCGAGCAATGCGTGAGAAGATCGAACGCCCCGAAGCTGTCGAAATAACGCTTCAAGAAGATCGAAGAGCCAATCGATTCGAACGAACACCGGAAGTCGCTGTGTCGACGACAAAAGGTGAAACAAATATTTTTCGTTTTTACGTTTAACTAAATTTACGGAAATGCTAAAATGAAAAAAAAAAAAAAAAATTTTTTTTGAATTACGAAATTCTTAACTGTAATTTGTCGTTACGATCAGTCGCTACAATGTTTTATCGAAATACCGATTTTTTTTTTTTTTTTTTTTTCTATATAACTATAGCGACTGGTGTCGGAACTATCGAGCCATTGAGTCGAAACTGTTGATTGAGGGTTACTGCCAGAGTTCGTAAGAAAGCTGCCGTCTCCCGAAGAAATTTAGCACCTAAAAGACAGTTACGACGATAATCGGAAACGCGGCCGGTCGGCAACCGCTAATTTCACAGTCGTTTAAAGAGCGATAATTCATGTAGATTTACGCCCGGCAACGTTGCTCTCTCGCAAGTTGTACTTTCCTTCTAACATCATATTCCATTAGAGTTGAAGAACGAACGAAAAAAAAAAAAAAAACAAAGAGTAGCCGAATAGGATATAACCGAAAGGATAACATCTAGAAGTTCCGACACGGCGCGGGTTATACGAGTCCGCATTCATATTTTACGAGATCTTCTCGCATCGGTCATAATAAACGAATAGTTATCTACGCCGCGAAGTATTAGTAGATTAGGATCACGCAAAGCGTTACTGTATTGCGTTTTCTTACAAATATCACACGATTACTAATTGCGAGAATTATTCATCGGTCAATAGCGAATCGATCGCGAGAATATTAAATAAAAAATATTAAACATATTATTATTATTAATTTTTATTTTTCCATAATCGTTTTTTCGATGTTCGAAAATATTCACACGAATCCATAAGACGATTTTTTCGATTGTTTTTTTACTCGATGATATTTTGTTTCATAGCTTCGAATTTGTATAAAATTGAAAATAGATCGATAAAAACGCGACGTTTATATTAATGTAATTCGAATTTAAAAAACTCACTCCCCGTCCTTCGCCGTCAGTTAGTTGATTTCATTGAGGGGGTTATACAGAAGGGCCCGCGTACCTAAACTCGACTTGCGCTCTTCGCGAACTTTAAGTGTGTCGAGTCTCTCTCCGTTGATTCTTCGGTACACGTCAATTACGAGAGGCCTTTCGTAGTTGCGATCGGCGGGTGGTCGAAATTCAACGAAGGGGGTTTTTCGACGATACTCACGAGATTTATGCGACGAAATGTCAAAACTTTAGAACAGCGTGCGCGCGCATACAGTGCCACAGTCGGCTTTAGCCGAAGTACAGAACGAGGCGGCGACGACAGCGACACGATGGGACTCGCGCGCGACGGACAGAGCCGAGTAGGCACAGCGTGATGTCAAAATAACCAAATGTCAACATTGTCGGGCGTCAAGGGGTTTATGATCGAATTATAGGGGACGATGAGAACTCCCGGTGAGTTCCCTCTTTGCTTCAATTACGAAACAATGTATGTGTGTGACGCAGCTGCGTCTTGTCGACACGGGGGTTTTTCGCGTTTCGCCTTTCGGCCTCAACGCCTCGACGCTGTGAGACTCGCGCACCGTTAACCAACCGGCACTGTTGCTACAATTTCTGTAAAAGAACGCGAGCATAATGCTCACCTACGAATTTTCTCGGCATGCGTTCCCTATCCGCGAATTGTCGCCGCGTGTCACGCGCCGGTTACATAGACTTCGAAATCCTTGCGAACTTTCACGGGTTGACGTTTCGACGAAATTCAACAAACTGACCGCCTATGTGCCGGACGTACGGCCAATTTCGAGAATAACATGTCCGATCGACTGTGGGGAATATGGGCGTCGAAACGTCGTTTCGGACCTTCGATCTCCGTAGGGTCATTGTACTTGACCCGTAGTTTCCATTTCATAATGCAAAGTTATACGGGTGATCGTACGTAAATTGGCAAAAATCAGGGATACGTAAGTTTATTACACTCATTTTTAGCTCCCGTTTGCCCATCGATACAAAAGACTCCGAGACACGTGTTTCACTGTGTCCCGGTGATTTTTTCGCGTTTTCGTCGTTGTGTATGTTTACCGAATCGGCTTAATGTATTCTATGTGTTACGATGTGTTTTTTCGACAATTAATTGTCAACATTATGTAGGAACTCGCGGAGGACAAAAAACTTTGAAAAAAATCAAAAAATCGAAACTTTATTCGATACATCGAATCTTCGAAGTCATTTTTACGCGATATATCGTAAGTTTTATTGTTATTGAAATAAAATGATGAAATAAAAATGATTTTACCGATATTAAAAAAAAACCACTGATTGAAGGGATTGTAATCACGAAATATAATTTAAATAATAATTTTCGGAACACGTGGTCCTCGATTATTTCGCCAGTGCGACGATTGACGGAAGCGACTAAAACAAAAAAAAATTGTCAAAGGAACAAATACGAAAAAAAAAAAAATGCTATAAAGGGCAGCGGCCGATGTGAGGTTTGCCGAGTTATAGACGTTATAACTACACAACGTCTATGCGTCGGCACTCGTCAAAGTTACCCGAGGCGATTGAGTCGACGTCGACAAACGACTAACGCGATTTCACGAGCGTCTTTCACGCATGTCTCACGGAGCCCGTCGAGTCTACCAAAAATCCAAACAACTCGTCGCAATAAAACTGTGCTTCGTCGATAATAAAACCCGCCGTATGGGCGCACGTGTTTGTTTGCCGTGCCAGCAGTCTCATCTCTGATGTCTGGCGGCGAACTTAGAATTTCCACCGCGCCGACGGACGGGGAAAAGGGATTACGGATTGGCTGCCGTCTTCCGTTGCGAGAAATATTCTCCTTTTTCCACGACATCGACGTCGACTCCCGAGAAAGTGAGACTCGTCATCGTTTATAGATCACGGAAAACCCAATATTCCCCTCGCGTCTTAAACTCCGTGTACCGCGTTAATTTCGTAACGAAAAAAAAAAATTCACGTACAATAAATTACGATTCACGATATTTTACGAAAAAATCACGAAAAAAATAAAAATAATATAATTCTTTATTAAAATTGTCGATAACAAATGGATTTTTAATAAAGTCTGATTTACAGTGTTTTTAATGCGTTTGCACCGTAACATCGAGTCTCCGTATTAATGTACAATACATCGCGCAGCATCGTCAATTTTTCTTTTTTTTTTTCAACCCCTCCGATCCTTCACCCTTCCCCGATCGAGAGAACGTAAAATTATCGAGTTTCTACCGGGTGTATTTAACGATCTCGCACTTCATCATCTCCGTGATCCGTGACACGCGTGAATTGTTAATATGCGCAGCGGACACTAACTCGTCGTTTGCGCGTATGGCGTGTAAACGCGCGTAACGCCGGCCGATTAATAGTCACGAAAGATCCTCGTAATATACTACGGATCGTAACCCCCATATATATATATATATGTATACACCGTAACCCTCGTGTAATTTTCGAAAAATTGAGTGGGAGTATAACAAGATAATAAAAACGCGTTGTTGCGCCGTTTGAACGTCGGTAAGAAAGGAGAGAATGCGTTCGGAAACGTGGTGCGGAGTAAAAATGAAAGGAAAGAAAGGAAGCGACGCGCTCTGTGACACCCTTTGCGCTCCGAACGGGGAAAAGAAAAAAAAAACGTGACGAGGACAAATTAACCCTCAGCGACGAGGGGGCACCCTCGCCCGCCGGTTCGCTTTCTCCAGTTGTATACCGCTCTGCGAGTTCTATAGCGCTCTGTGGAACTTCGTATATACAGCAACGAGGCATCCCTTTACAACAAAAGTACACGCGAGATACGCGCCCGAGATCAAGCCCTTCGCCATCCTCAATTTTCTTGATGATGGATCGTCGTACCAGGTGATGCACCCTTCACCATTCAACACCCCCGTTTAACGCCCGATACACGATACACTTTTTCCTTTCTACTGTACTTCTGACTCTTTGGCGCTACTTTCCAATACTTAGGGAGGAAATTCCTTTTTTTCTGTCGATTTTCGACACTTTCGTCGCCATTTTATCAATTTTTTCGGTCGTCTGCAACTTTTTCGTATATTCGATTTTTTTTTTATTAATTTTTTTTTTTTGTTAAATAACGAGATTTATATAGTTTGATAGTCGAATATTATTTTACGAAAAAAAAAAAAAAAAATTCTGGAATTCTTAAAATTTTGGAATCCGGGATCGATTGTCCGGGTGAATTGCATCGGGGAGATTTATATAGTCCGATAGACGAATATTCTTATTTTACGAAAAAAAAAAAAAAAATTCGGGAATTTTGGAAATTTTGGAATCCGGGATCGATTGTCCGCGTGAATTGCATCGGGTCGCTTTCATTTGTTTATTCAGTCTATCGAGTACTCGACAGAAGCCGATTTCGATTTAAAAGAAAACGAGTTTTCACTTTTTCGTTAAATAACGCGACGATGATGACGACACACCGATGAGCGTTACCGCGGATTTAATCGTCTAAAATTCGTTCCGCTTTACCCGACGGGCGGCGGGGTTCATAAAAAGATCCGAGTCACCGGGAGGTAAACTGGGGAAGCGGCGTTATGCTACTACCTACTAGTTTTGTATTTTACCGATACGAAAACGACTAAAGCTGTTCAAGTCCCGGGGTAAACGCGAATACCTACCGTTTCAACGTTTCGTAGTCTCGTGTAGTCATTAAAAAACGATCTACTCGGGGGAGAGTTCGTTGTGAACTCTCGTCGAACTCGTGTGCTTACGCGCGTGTTACTACCGTCAGTCACTGCATCGTTTACTCGCCGCACCCCGTGACTATGTTCTATATTCGGTGAATTTATTATCTATATAAAAAAAAGAAGAGGCCGACACATCGTGTACCAGTGGCGTTAAATACCTACGAATTAATCCTCCGACACGAAACGTTCATAACCTCAAATATTTTCGCTTTCGGGTTGTCGGTGTCACGTTTTTCCAGCGATGTTTGTGAAATTATTCAACCGTTCGGGAAATTAATATGTCAAAAATCAAAATAAAAGAAAAAGAATCAAACTTTATAAATAAAATAGCTATCGAGATTAAAATAATACGCAAAAAAAAACGAAAAATTATCGAAATTTTTTTTTTCGATATATAGTCGAAAAATTGCGATAAATTAATGAATAACTAATAGTTTTATTATTTATCGTTTTTTTCGTGTACGCGAAAGCCAATGCAGTGCCGATGGTATTTAAATAGCTGCGACATCAATGTCACGGGTCGTTTCCGAAAATCAGCTTGTTCGTACGTCACGTCAAATTGTCCTTGAATGCGGATGACAGAAGGTCGAAAGGGGCGATGAAAACTTTGTCTGACGTTGGGACACACAACAAGGCACCCACGCGTTCTTTACACATATATATATATATATATCACCGATTCTCGTTTTAATCAACGCGTTATGCACTCGCCGTTGACGCGAACTTTGCATTGTCTTCGCCACACGTTTTGCCCTTTGTAATAGCGAGCCATTCGCGCGATCTTTTGTACTCTTTAATGAGCTCTTACGTTCGCTTATGCCTTCTCACGCCTGTTCACGTTGTTTATCCTCACAGCTCGTTTTTGTCGAGCGAATTTTTATAATTGGTAATATTTCGTTTTGACAATCCGTTACAATCATAACAGCCATCATTTTTATCGAAACTCAGATATTTTTTTTTTTTTTTTTTTTTTTTTTTTTTTTTACAACACGAAACAAATTTATAGGGTTCTTGAAATACTTCTTGAGAACCGAGTAAGTAACTAAAATAAGATGGAACGGGCGCGTGCTGCATGCCGGAAACATCGAGGCGGTCTCTCGATTCACTCAAAAGACGATCTTTGTTTGTCGAGACTTGACCCCCGACGAGTGCTCACGACAGAATCTACGAGGACTACGAGTTGCCCTCGAGTCGATACCTTCGCTCGTTGCCTCTGCAGATGTTTATTTTGACTCGAAAAGCTCTCCCGCCCTTTCCGCTCGACGGTTTGCACACCGTTGAAAATTCGACAATAATCTCTCAATTACGCGGCAATGAGAACGAATATGTGTTCCTCTTGAATTTCTATTCAGAATTTATTACACGGTTTTTATGCCCCCGTCGGTAACGATAAACACGGTGAGTCGAACCGTTTCGTCAAGGAATACGAAGAAAAGCGTTAAAAAATTCGGTTGTCGTTACGATTTCTTCGCGAACGCAATCAAGCGGTACATCAATCGTAAGTTCATACAAAAACGTGTTTTTCTCGTTGACTGTTTTATTTTTACGAACATTGTCTTCTTTTTATAAAGTTTCGTTTTATACGGTATTCGAAAGAACGGAAATAATCTGTGAAATAAAAATTTACCGCCGAATCGTCGATAACGTTGATTACCACTAACAATCCGTTATTAACAGAGTTTTTACTTCAAGAAAATCGCGAAATTTCGCGATCTCGCGGTTTAGTGTTCGAATCAGCCGAATCGTCGATAACGTTGATTACCACTAACAATCCGTTATTAACAGAGTTTTTACTTCAAGAAAATCGCGAAATTTCGCGATCTCGCGGTTTAGTGTTCACCATCCTGCAGTTCGCGAACACGTGAATTTCTGAGACAATAGAGTCGAAAACTGAAAAAAAAAAAGACGACGCAACAAAGAAATAATAAAATCTTTTATTTGAATTATTTCCGGTTACGCGAACAGTAACATTTTTCGTATTCAATGGAAATGCGTTGGTCACGGCGAGTCTGAAGTTTTGGCATTACGATTACACGGTTACTTTACCCCCGTCAATGTACTTACCGAGCCTCGCGGGTGCGTCAAGGTTAGTCGAAGAAAAACAGCAAGAAAGCGGTCGAGAACTACTCGAACCGCACAAAGGGCGTGTCGATAGCCTCGATGCATCGGGGTCTTTGCTCTTTTCTCGTCTTTCAACCTTCCGCCGTTTTTTCGTTCGGTTATAACAAACGTTATTAAAAACACGCGCCGTTATTATAATTCATCATTGATGTCACGTTTCGCGACGAGTATTTGCGTATTTTTTATTTATTTTATTTTTTTCTCATTCCATTAACGCAAATGCGGTTATGGAATTATTTTACAAGATTGTCAAATGTATTAGCTACGCGGCATTTTCGCTCCCGTCAAGGACTGCGAAGTATTCGTGTTGATTCTCCGTTGAGACATCGAGTATAACCTCTCCGTGGCATCGCTTGATTCTGCCTCTTCTCGTTCGCCTCTTCTTCTCGTCGTTCTATTGTTTCGCTTCGTTGTTTCGCGGGCCTTCTTCTTATTCTCCACGTCTCAGTTCCACAGACCGCAAAAAACTTTTTTTTTTTTTTACTTTTTCTCGAAGTATCGATTCAAGACAGCGTATAATTCGATATCGATATGGTAACGTAACACCAGCCGGGCACACGCAAGGTCTCATCTCTCGTGTCTCGTCTGGCTGCTGCCTCATTTCTTTCAACTCTTCTTTCAACTCCTTGAAGACTCGATACGACGGCGGGTAGTCGCAACAGAGAAGCGACTGTTACAACGGGACGGTATACTTATCGCTATCATTTTTTTCGCGTAGTCGTGAAATCATTCGGTCGAAAGGCAATTTTCTCGAAGTTGGTATTCGTTCGATATTTTCGATCTTTTAAAAAAAAAAACATGGTTGCCGAAATGTTTGTTTATATTAAAATATACGAGTTATTATCATATTTTTTCGTAAATGGAACGTTTTTTCGTAGTTTTCATGATTGACGCGGTTTTCAATGGAATTCGATGTTTTTTTTTTTTTTTTCGGGAATAATTTTTTTCGTCGGGTCAGTTAAAGATAGAGGCGGCCAGCGTTGAGACATTGCCATAGAAGCCGGCGAGTGAAGTGAGTCCGTTTGCACTCGTCTGCCAGCTGCACGATAGTATAAGCTCCGTGTCGAGTCCGTACGCTCGGCGTTTCGGCGCGGCCCTTTAGTCCGACATCCATCTGGCGCGTGCGTGACCTCTTTGAATTATCCTCATCCTGTACCATGTCAAGAATCTCGCAAACGACGGTGTCCTTGCATCTACCTATCCGCCTGTCTACATAACCTCTATCGGCGTCTTCTCAATTCATCACGTCCCCACAAATTTATCTCGACTTAAGTCCGACTAACCAGTGTCTCTACGATTCCTCTATCGATGTTGCATAGACGATAAAATAAGAACGATCTTTGCAATTAATGCAATGATTTTTTTTTATTAATTAATCGATGTTTTCGTTTCGTAGTTTTTTCGTAGTTTTTTCGTTTTTTTTCGTAGTTTTAGCACTCGACACGAACCCAATAGCGAAAATAACTCGAAATCGAACAAAAAATGATTATTTCCGAAGTTATTTTTGATAATAATACTTTTTATTTGTTATTTCCCTAACGAAACTCCGATACGCGAAAAAAAAAAAAATCATAGCTGCTGAATACGAATCTTTTTTATACGCTATTGTTGCGTACATTGAAAGACGGATTATCGCGATAAAAACCGGTATCCGCGTATCGTACGTGTATACTTACGTTACAGTAGAACAAAATACACAATGAGAAAAAAAAATGGATGCTGCATGAGAGACGAAAATTGGTTCCCCGGGCAAATCCATTTCTCTCGTAACTGAAACTCGTTCCTACCCCCTCGGAGTTCTCTCTGTCATTTCAAGAGATTCTCCCTTCGGATTTCGTCGTTTTTTTTTTTTTTTTTTTTTTTTTTTTTTTTTTTTTCTCGTTGCCGCCCCTAAAACCCTCGTGAGCCGATGCGCACGGGGTAACACGATACACGTGAGGTCGAGTGCGCGTAGAGTGTTATGGTACTGGCATCGTGTGCCTACAACGAAGGGTGAGTACCCACCCCGACACGTGTCGCGGATACACCCCGAGTCTCGTACGCTCGAGGGTAGTTCCCGCTTCTCGACCAATCATCGCTCGACTACGCCCCGTGACGTCATAGACGAGTTGCTATAATTAGCCAATGGGATCGGGAGGGTAGTACACCCTCTCGAGGAGCCGAAGTTTCGCAACACCTCCGGCCAATGATCGTCGAGTGAAGAACCTTTCGCTATTTTCACATACCGCTTCGTATCTCGCGAATACCAAATGAATAATCAATAGTTTAAGTATACAACAGAGTTACAACGTTACGTTATGCTTCTGTGCATAAATAATGCGCGCGTATGTATGCGCGTTGATTGCAATATGTCGCAGTTGCGGCGCTCGATAATGGCGGCGCATCTCGTGAAATTTCGCCGAAAACTTAATATCGAATTCGAAATTATTAACACGGAAACACGACGCATATATTTTTGCGTGTCTTTAACTCTCTAAATGATTTTATCATCGCGAAAATTTGTAAAAAAATTGTATTTATCGATGTAATTATAATGCAATCGAAACGCCGCGATGTAAAGAAAATGTCGATCGAGGCGCCATTTTGAGACGATGAAAATTATGGAAAATACTCGTTTTTGAAAGTGACATGAAATGAGAAATTAAAAAAAAAAATTAATTTTCGAAAAATTTCGAAACTGCTCGGCATACTGAAAAAAAAATGTGCTAATCGCCGCGAGGAAAGACGTTCAGTAGTTTCTTTTTTTTCGTTCGCTCATAGTCACGTTCGTGTTGCATTTGCATAGATTGCCTAAGGCGCGTTCCTCTTCGTATCCCCGTCACAATGGGAACCTTTATTATCGTTGAAAATATTCGACGAGAGCCTTTCAGATCGTCAAATGTTCGATACTTCGAGAAATTTTAATGTGTACTTAAAAAATTTTATCATTAAATAAAAAATCATCCAAAATTTACGAATAATTTATCAACGAAGATCGCATGTGGAAATATTATATATAAAAACGGCCGGAAAGTACGTGAAACGAGAGATTTTCCAAAATTTCTCGAAAGATTTAGGTCGTAGAAATTGAAGAACACAGATTTCGCGGAGATAGACATCAGAATTGTAATATGCAGGACTCGTAAAAAAAAAAAAAAAAAAAACACGAAAGAAGAACCCGACGCACGTCCGAAGACGAAGATTTCGAAGACGGAAAGAAGCGGCCGAAAATAGTTCAAGGTAAAGAATGAATGAATTGAACGGTTGGAAAAATCGGCAGTGGATGGCTTTCACGTTGAGGACAATGGCAAATGAGACGTGGCGGAAGCGAGTCGTGTGTACCATACTACCTATCCACTGTTGCGCAGTGTTATATAGTATATGGTTCGTCGTCCTATGCTGCGTATCGCTTACTCGGGTTAATCCGCTTACGCGGGTTCCCCTGGCGGCTCTCCTCGTGTCTTACTTACGTTTACGTCGAGAGAAAGAAGAGAAAGAGAGAGAGAGAAAGACGGAGGGAGAAAGAAAATATAAAGAGATTCCCTTTCGGTGCGTTGTCGGTGGCATTGTTACCACGTTTTGTGAGAAAACAGCATTTTCGTCGCTCGAGGTGGCGTCGAGAAGAGACTTAACTTATCTCCGTCACAACAGTAGAAAGATCCGCCGGGGAAATAGCGTTCCAGTGGCATCACGAACGACGCTACTAAGCACATCAGGAAAGAAAAAAAAAGAAAAAAAAAAGAGGAACAACATCCCGTCGAACGAAAAGAATCCTGTGACGATCTTGTTTGAGAGATCGTTTTATTCTCGTTTCTCGAGGCACCTGACGCCCACCGATTTCCCAGGGTATTAGACACCGAGCTATAAGCACTGTCCGAGGAACCTGCAGTTACGAGGCTTAACGATGTTTAGCTACCGGTCGAGTTTTTCTCGTGACACTGACCGGCTTAATATTATCGTTTTTCGAGGTTAGAAAGATCGCGAAGCATAAAAAATAAATTCAGACTTCGATAATCGATCGAATAAACGCGATACGTGTGTTTAATTTTTCCCGGGAGCGACATTATTATTATTTTTTTTGTTGCTGAAACGAGTTACACTGACGAATGACATAACCTATCGGTCGAAATAAACTTTTTTTTTTCGTTGCACATCGATGTATTACGGCTATGAAAATTTTCCTCTTCCATATATAATCGGTGCGAAAAAAAACGTGCGATAGAGGGCCTCGGCAAGCGAAGGGTTGTCACCCTTGCCGAGGACCCGGCGTACGACTTAATCCCATGAATACGAAATCCCGCCGACAAACACTTGGCACGCGTTCGTCACATTTTTTATGCCCGCTATATTTCACGGATTAAGAATAACTCTTGGAAAACGTTTGCTCGGGCATTTTCACGCTACTCTGCGATCGAGATCGATCGCTTCTCGTGTGTCGAGAACGTATATCGGAGAATCGCACAGCGAGACTGACGAATGTACGCGTAGAATGCGCAATGTCTTGGCTGTGAAATAAATGAGTTTCGATGTGTAAAAAAAAAAAATGTTAACAAACACTTGAAACGAAAACGATTACAATTTGCGAAGAATTAATTTTCCGATCCCGTTATTTCCCGAACCCATTATTTATATATTTGTATATCGAAGAATCGCATAGTGAAACTTCGCAACGTCTTGGCTGCGAAATAAATTAATTTCGATGTTTAAACAAAAAGAAAAAAGTTGATAAGCATTTTAAAGGAAAACGATTGCAATTTGTGAAGAATTAATTTCCCGATCATTGTTTCTGCATAAATTTCGTAAAATGTAATGACACCGATAAAAAAAAGTATGTTCTACGTTAACGAACATAACCATTATTTACGCATGAAACATCGCGTTTCGAATAAAAAGCATTGTACGAATATCTTACGCGTTATTTTAGATAAGCTTCGAGAATAGAGACGTTCTAAAATGAAGCTATGAATAAAAGCCGTAAAGAATAGCCGGATTCCCCACCCCCGGTTCGGCCCTTTGCAAACATATTTGCATATAATGCGTCAAGTTACCGTTACACTATCGTATGTACGCTTAGTTTTTTTTATCCCCCGTTTGATCCCCCGACACGAGAGTCGGCAAAGAACTGATGTAAACGACGATAGATCGCGATCGGCCTCTCGATGCGGTACTTTCTTGCCGACTCCAGATACTGATAAAAAAAAGAGCCCGTTGATGGATGACTTTGCGAGAAATCGTATCCGATCGTATTTCCATCAACACTTTTTTTTTCTTTTTTTTTTTCTTCGTAAAAGGAAAATTGGAATCGAAGGAATTGGGTTGATAATAAAATTGACTCGCTGTATACTTGGTAAGCGAAATTATTATTATTTTTCTTTTTAATATATATCATTATTCGTTATTAATAAGATTATAGTTAATATTGGAAATTGAAAAAAAAAAAAATCGGAAAAATAAATAAATTGGAATCGAAGGAATTGGGTTGATAATAAAATTGACTCGCTGTATACTTGATAAGCGAAATTATTATTATTTTTCTTTTTAATATATATCATTATTCGTTATTAATAAGATTATAGTTAATATTACTTGGAAATTGAAAAAAAAAAAATCGGAAAAATAAATAAATTGAAATCGAAGGAATTGGGTTGAGAATAAAATTCACTCGCTGTATACTTGGTAAGCGAAATTATTATTATTTTTCTTTTAATATATGTCATTATTCGTTATTATAAGATTATAGTTAATATTACTCGGAAATAAAAAAAAAAAAAAAAAAAATTGGAAAAATAAATAAATCGGAATCGAAGGAATTGGGTTGATAATAAAATTGACTCGCTGTATACTTGGTAAGCGAAATTATTATTATTTTTCTTTTAATATATGTCATTATTCGTTATTAATAAGATTATAGTTAATATTACTTTTTACAACAGCAGTTCTCTCACGAGGCGACACGCATGCGCCTCAATAAAGACTCGGAAATAAAAAAAAAAAAAAAAAAAACAACAAAATTCATTCCAAGTCCCGTGTTCCGCATTAATTAATTAGGACCGTTGGACAAAAGCTCGTAAGAAATACAGATTAATTTAAACGTACGAAAAAAGTTTGCGGATATTTTACGGGTTATTTTGGAGTAAACGATGCCCCGTTGTCTCGCAAGACCCTCAACAAGGATCTGTCCGATTGTATTTATTTTTTCTTTTCCTCTCGATGCCACTCACATGCTTAATTATGCTTTCGTGAAACAATTCATCTATTATCAATGGTTTATCCACATTTTCTTTTTTTTTTTTTATATAAATGTACAGAGTCACACGTTCCTTCATTGTTCCGCTATCGCTGCTTCGGACCGTTTTCTTTACATCTTAACGATTTGTTATTTACACATTCTTTGCGAAGATTAAAAGGCCATTGGAGTCGGACACGCGAGTGTCCGGCGTTATTACGGATTCGCGATTTTTTTTTGGAAGATATGCAGTTTTTTTAAAGTCCAAAAAAAAAAAAATCGCGTCGCTCTCGAGAGTTTCGTAGAGACGAGCAAATTTTTGGGCGTTAAGAACGTCCATCGTAGGTGTATATATCCCGTTAAAAAATTGCTATAAATTTATTTCTAGTGTCGCTTTAACGAAGCGCAAACGTCGACGATCATTACGATTGTTATGACGCCGAAAGTTAATCCGAAAATATCGAAATTCATTGAACGCCAAATGTTTTTTGCATCACATCTATAATCGGGCAAACAGGCTTTCGATTATTTTAAAAATATATGTTTTTTTGGACGGATTCGAGGATTATATTATTTTCGCGCGCAATCGTGTCGTGTTAAAGTGAAAAATTTGTTCGAAAAAAAAAAAAAAAAAAAAAAAAAAAAATAATCGTATCGATGTCCACGCGACGCCCGATTGCTCGCAAAGTTGATCTCGAATTTTGCCGTAAAAGCCACTCTCGTCTAGTAAAACATTGTGCTACAAGGCTCAACGATATACAAACGACAAGAAACATTGTATTAGTATTATTTTCAATGATAATAATAATACAAAACTAATAGATCTATCATTCCCGTGTATACGATGTATCGCGTTTAATACTTCGATTATTCTTTTACGCAAAATATTTTATCTTCAAAGACGTAATCGTTAATTGTTCAATTTATCATTGTTTTATATACGATCGCATTTGATACTGAAAATATCTTATCAAATCGAAATAATACGACAGAAAGCGATACAAAAAAATAATAGATTGCGAACGTGAAACGCGATCGCGCGTGTTATAGATTTTTATCGCTTTCTATCGTTATTTCGGAGTATTTTTTCGTCTCCGTTGAAGGCCCACATATACCAGTGATGGACTCTGATTAAAATTCGAGCATTTTTATTATTTCGCGAACAGACGCATTGATTTATGGAAAAATACATATTATTTTTGTGTTTTTTTTTCTTTTTTTTTTCGATTACGTTTAAAAGTATTAACCACTTAAGTTAATTGTTCATTAAATTTATTATCGATATGGACATCGCGATCTATTCGTAATTTAATATTGTTTTGTTCTTTTTTTTTTTTTTTCTTATTTTTTTTTAAATATCGTGATTAGAGAAATGTTCGCGCGGTTGAAGTTTAGGCATCGATCGAATCTCGCGAAATTGTTGAGTGACGTTACGCGACCGCCGTGCATGTAGCTACAATTTTTTTTTCGCACCTCGCATCGCTCCGTCTCTTCGATTCGCATTTTTTTCGATAATTCCTCTGTCTTGTGCCCCTCGTAGATTTTTTTTTTTTTGAGCGATGAACGACAATATATAATAATTACATGTACGCTGAACGCAGCCGGTTTTTTTTTTTTTTTTTTTTTTTTTTTTTTTTTCGAGTTCCTGTGAATGAAAATTTCATAGGTATTTGTTGGCGCGATAAATAACGCATGGAATATGGCAACGATGGACGAGTAAAGGCTTTTACCGATTGCCCGAAGAATTGTTCCCACTTTTTGTCATTGGATCCCGAATTTCTTTCCTATTGCCCTTCTCCCATTTGGTAATCGAAAACAATTGTAAATAAATACGACGAATAACAAGGATTATAGATTTCTAACACATACATACAATTTACCGAAGAGATTCGGAAGTTTGTCTTTTTTCAGCGCTTTGAGCTCATCGAATTAGCGAAACAAAACGGATCGATAACACATTTATCGCGCATATCATCGGCGAACATATATATATATATCTTTTTTTTTTTATTTTATTTTTCACGTTAGCGATTAGACGATCTTCTTATTTTGTTCGTTGATTCTTCTCAGCGTTTTGTTGTTGTGTTTTATTCTTCGACCTTTGGCAGCTTCACCGCCGAACGAAGTTTCGTTACACATATTTGTGAATATCGAGAAACACGCGACACCTCTTCTTCGGACACCATTTTTTTTTTTTTTTTTTTTCGAGTCACTCGTTTATCAGCACCGGTCTCTTGGCAGCCGAATCGAGGATATTCGCGTAACAACGCCACGGTCACTCTAATGTCTTCATTTGCATGCATAACTCCCGAAAGGAAGCGCCCAGATTTCCCGATATTCCCTGTTTTTTCTGGACTAGAGATCGCAGCGTCGCGAGTTTATCGTAACAGGATAGGCACTTGTGATATCTGCAACGATAGGATAACGTTAATCGAAGAAGAAAATGCGCTATTAAAGCGATTCGAATGAATGGAAGGATACGCCGTAAAAATCATTTTCGGGAAATTTAATTCACTGGTATTTCAAGTTTTCATGCATTATTATTCGATTTCATGTATAATTACGATGGAAAAATGAATATACGGTATATTAAAAGCTGTAGAGATACTTTACTTAGAATCATTTTCTTTAATTTGATTATAAAAGTTTTATAAATCCAATAATTTACTTTCATTTCAGTGTAAACGTACATTGATTTTACATTAATATTGTACAATAAGCCTAATATACCATTTTATGCATAAAGACTTCCAATAATTTTTTTTTTTAATTTACAAAAATTTGTAATTTTGATGCATAAATAGGGATATTTGATTTAATGTACAATAGGGATGAGAAAATAATGTATTTTATCAGTGAAATTAGAGAAAATTATTGAAAGAAAATTACTTTTATAGCAAAATTAAAGTGGATTACTAAAAGTAGAAATCGATTATAATTTTCAAAATACTGTAAAATAAATCGTCAGAATTTTTTTTTACAGTATACCAGTGCATTAAATTTACGATATTTTTTCACAGTATAAATAAAAAATGTTCGAATTTTTCGTAATTATAAGCATTGGATTTTACGAAAAATGACGAAAATCAATTTTCATTACCGTTCTTCCCGCGAGACATCAACACCGATCGTGTGCAACGGAGCTTCGACGTTCGACTTGATAACCGGCGCGAAATTTCGAAGGATCAGCCTGAGTGCCGTAATGCCAGTGGTCACGTACCTGAAGAAAAAAAATAATCTAACATTAAGGATAATATATTTATTACGAAAACGAATCCTTCGTCGTGCGAAATAGTAATTTATTTAATCGAATAATATCTGTATCACCGGATAAAGTCTTCTGGTCGTAAATTTCGAAATCGATATCGATTATCGATTACCTTTCGATGTTTTGCTCTTCAACTATAAAACGTTCTTCAATTTTCTTAGTCTTCGTGTACTTTCTTCGTGCGAATGAATAATTTACTCAATTAGCCGTTCGTAAAGTATCGTAGAACTTCGCTTTGCGGCGAAAGATCTCTCGGCGTTCGAATCGTCGGTTATAAACGCCACCCACCGTTTCACGCTTAGTTACCACGTAAAACCCTTTATTATGATATAACGATACTAATAAATAACGTGGGCACACCGTCGCGCGTTCGCATTCGGTACGCTTGACTCCGGTTACCGATAAAGGGTTCACGCGATCACCGTTCACGAATCGGCGAGTCGAATCAAAACGGGAACAATGAATTCGTTCTCAATACACGCAGAGCGCATCCACGGGCAAACGGGTTGCCTCATCGATCCACCAAATCTGCGGCCGGATTTTTTTTACGACACTATCGGTCGATAGCGCAAAATTCTGTTCAACTCTTTTTTTTTTGTATTTTTAAACAATTAATAAAAATCGATAAAAAAAAATTAAGACATTTTTTTTTACAATAAATGAAAATCTATAAAAAAAAAATGAAGGCTTGTTTTTTTACAATAAATGGAAATCTATTAAAAAAAATGGACTTTTTTTACAATAAACGAAAATCTATAAAAAAAAATGAAGAAATTTTTTTTTTACATTAAATGAAAATCTATTAAAAATATGATTTTTTTTTTTAATAGTACATGAAAACCGAATTTTTTGTTCGTTTCAATATACGTGAAAAGATTTATCGTTTTTACCTGTTTTTCCAACAACAAAAATGAGAGGTGTTAAGAATCTTAGAGAAAAGAGAAAACTTAGAGAAAATTTACAGAGTGTCGTAAGACTATTTCCGAGAAATAGTGACGTAAGAAAAAAAATATATATTTCGCGTATATGGAGCATCGATCGATCGAGGCACGTGCACCGAGAGAGGGTGAACCATAAATAAGAGATTCGGTATTCATTGCCGAATGTATTTTTTTTTCTCACGGCTCCGTTTGATCCTCACGCGATCCCGTGACGAATAAACCGTGAAAACGACGAGTAGTTATGCAAACTCGAGCACATTTGGGACATTTTCTGTTTGAATGTTTACGAGACAATTTTACATGGAGGTCAATCCCCATTGACAACGCATATAAAAATATTCGTAGCATAATTTAAGGCTCTCGAATCAGAATTAAATGTCTTATTTGAGCGGAAGATTTTGATTCCTATACCGTCCGCTTTCGCGATTCCGTGTTCTTTATTTTATTTTTTCGGGCGCTAAAATACGCGTCTATTTTTTTTTATATTTTTTTTTTCAACAAAACAGGTTTTTTGCATCGAATTTCTCATCAGTCGATTACGTCGGAATAGTCGAGAATACATCATACAAAAATTTCAGATATCTCATCTTTAAAATCGATTTTTCGTAAAAAAAAAAAAGAGACGATACCGATTTTCTGGAATAGAAAGTATTAAAGTCCCGAAGCAGAGACAGTAACGAGAATAAAAGAGTGTTATAGTAGCCGGTCGGGGGAATTGACCGAAAACGATTAGGTAACAGCTGCCAAGCGGTTGATAATTAGTCGAATTCACTTTTACGGCATTACGATAGCAGTCACTGTGCGCACGAACCGTAAACCTGCCGGCTAATTACAAATTTCCTGTCCCTGTCAACTCGTCATTGTCATCGTTTTGAGTTAAAACGAATATCCATTCAGTTGAACAATTATCGAAAAAAAAAAAAAAAAAAAAAACCGAAGAACATTTTTTTAATGTGAAATGCGCGCAAAAATAATTGGCAAAGTTGAAATTTAAATTCTGCCGATTTCGATACATTTCTCCGCTTAATGTTTGTTTCGATTTGTTTCTCAAAAGGGTGCAAACCGGAAGTAGCAGTTTTATAATTCCACGGATCAGAGGCAACAGCTTGTGACTGAAAACTTTATAAACCGTATAATTGCCCCATTTTTCAAAGACTCCAAACGTATCCGTGAAAAAGCCCTTTAGCGTTTTTTTTTCTTCCCCAATTAAACGTATGAGAATTTTGTATTCGAAAACTCCTTCTTTTCATCATTATTACTACTCGTTAACTTCGAAAGGATTTCCAATATTTATGCACTGTAAATTCCACTAAAAATAGTACTTTAACCGACACAATTACAACAGTAATAATAAATCATCAATGAGAAATCGTAGAAAAGCAGTAAATAGTAACGGTATATAAACTTTCCATCGTGAAAAAAAATTCCTGGAAATGTAATATACTGATATTCGAAGTTTTTATGCATAAAAACCGGAAAATTGAAATTAAATTACTATGATAAAAAATTAATGTACGGTACATTACTTCATTTTCATTTTTAACAATTTGCTTCAATTTTACTACAAAAGTTCGGGAAATCCAATAATTTACTTTAATTTCACTGTAAATGTACATTAATTTTCGTAAATTAAATTTAATATAGCAGTTTATGCAAAAAAACTTTCAGTGGATTTCGAATTTTTTTTTTCCATCGACAAAACGTGTCATTCGAGTGACAAGTCCACTGGATAACGTCGGGACATCAATGTCGTTATTTCTCCGTCGATGTGCGTTTGGAATCGAATTCGAAGGGACCGACGGCCCATTGAAAGGACTGCGGAGACACGCGTTCTCGTCCCGTCGCAATAGAGGGGAATTCGCGCGTATTGCTCTCTATCCTCGAAAAACTTTATAAACCCGCTATTGGCATATGCAAAGGAAAGAGAAACAGAGCTGATGCTCTTCAAATTTCAATTCACTTTCAACAATGCAAATGCGCGACATCGCGCGCGCAGGCGAAAGGTTTCGTTTTCGAATTTGCATCTGCCGCTGTCTCTCATTGTTTTGGCTAATTTGCGGCAACCCTCGGCTCGTCAGTTCAGATCTCCCCGCTGTTGGGTCGATCAACCCATTGCCCATTCCAATACACCGACTGTACAAATGGGATTTTCTATTTTTTTTTTTTTTTTTTCGTTTATTTCGTTTCCTCTGTCAATAGGGCTCTCGGCTAGTTGAGGGGATCACTTGAGAGCTCTTTGCTCGATTTTTACTTTAATCTATAGCAACACATTGTGTTATTTTTTTATCTCAGATTTTTAGCGATGTATTTTATTTTTATTAATATTTCTGAATTTATTTATTTTTTTCGTTGTGTTATAGAAAATATTTTTTTTTGTGAATGAAGAAAAGTTTGACGATATTTATTGGTGTTTTTACGATCGGAGTATTGCGATGTTTTTTTTTTTCTTTTCTGTAATTACTATTTTTTATTTATGGTTGGAAAAGCGTTTTTATAAATAAAGAAAAGTTTCAGGATATCTATTGGTGTTTTTCCGATCGAAGTATTGCGATGTTTATTTTCAATTTTTTTTTTTCGTTTTTATAATTACTATTTTCGATTTATGGTTGAAAAATCACCGATGCGAATATTATAGGCGTTTATATTCGCTAATGTTGTTACGGTGCGATTGTTGAGACGAAGAATAATATCGAACTGTAAAAATTGGTATATTCCGGGGGTTTCGCGCGGTCGTTGAACCGTTTTACAGGCTGAAAAGTTCAGGACGCGAAACACTTGAGGCGATAAATCTACCGATCCAACTTTCTCGTGGGTCGCAAAAATGATGAGTTTGCGGCTGCGGCACAACCGCAAGGCATCTAAGACCCTTTCACGATTGTTCGCGGTCTCGTAATCTCGGTGTCTACGTATAACCGTCGCGATGACAAAAGAAAACCGAAAACTATTTGTCGAACGGTTTTTCGAACTGTCGAAACAGTTGAATAATTCGGATTATTCGCGAGGAGATTATTAAGAATATTCATATTTTCCGAAGATACGGACGGAGATAATCATTAAACATAAAATTTCACTGTTTTGCAAGAATAATTTCAATCTGCGGACTCGCGGCACTTATAACTAATATATTTTTCAAGATCGGAGGATCTATTGCCGCATGAAATGTTTTCATTGCATCCGATGTCGACGAATCGATTTATCGAATTAAATAATTCCTGCAGCGTGCAGTTAAAATACTTTTTGCGAAATTAATTTTGTACTCACATTTCGTATTTACTTTGGAGAAGTTCACCAATGGGCGTTAGAAGGGAATTGCAGAGATCCAAATTCCACATCGTTCTAAAGGAAAATAAAAATATTGATTCGCATATTAGTTGATATTGTCGAAATTTATCGATAAATGGTATAATTTACGGCAAATAATTGAAAAACTAAAGAATTAATCCTCCGTAAATTTATCCACAAGTTTCAATTTTTGTTAATTCGAAAATTTCGAACTTCAAAAACTTAACTGAGACTTCAAATCGTCACACTGTTACAAAAAATTTACTGAAAATTTAATGTACTGGTGATAGAAGTTTTTGTGTTTAAATTGGGAAATTAAATTTAGTGAAACATTTCGATAAAAAGAATAATATTCGTTATATTAAAAACTGTAGTCGATAGTTAACTTTAACTTAATTTAACTCAATTTTACTATAAAAGTACTTTCAGTCCAATAATTGACTTTAATTTCATTGTAAAAGCATTTTAATCCTTTGTTACTATTCTACATTAAGTTTAATATACCTATTTAGGCATAAAAACTCACAATACCCGTCTATTAAATTTCCTTTTTTTTTACAGTGCACTTCGCAGACGGAAGATACGAAAAAAATGTATGCCGACGGAGGATTAATTATCCAAAGCGTAATACAAATTATTATACGTGATATTGAAAATAGATATGAAATGAACTTACGGCTTGAGGGTCAATACCCCAAGGAGATCGACGATGACGGAAAGATCGTTCATGGCGACCGCTGAGTCAATGGCGGACTAAAAATTAAAAAATCGAAATCAATCGATTAGCTTTCGAATAAAAAAAATACAACTATTCAAAAGTTATAATGAAATTAATGATTACCTTAAGGTCCTTGTTGTGCCAAAGAGAATAAATTATTTGTAGAGATCTTTGTCGACTAGTGAGGACAGCCATCATGGAGTCGTGTCCTCGCATCATACTACTGATTACTTCCGCTTCCGACATTTCCCCGAGAACTCCGCTCTGCGTATATCCCGACGATTTATTCTGCGTTTCAGAAAAAAAATCAAAAAATTAATAAATAAAAATTCCGTACCGAAAAAAAAAATCGGTTGAACGGATAAAATCGGCGCTTGCGGATGGCGAAACAAAAAATCGGTCGCTTAAAAGAAAGAATTGTCATAGAAATGAAAGAAATAGACAATTTAACTAACAGTTATTATTATTAACTAAGTATTTCTTTTAGTGAATGAAATATTTCTTTCGCCACTCGCAAACGTCGATTTTGTCGGTTTAATCGATTTTTCTTTTTCTAAGTGCAATAAATTAATAACTCGTTATAATCGTCACAAAGTTAATTTTGAAACATTAGATTCGAAAAATCGAACTCACAGGTAAGAAATTTTCGGCATCCAAACCGTACGATTTTTCCGCACTCATAGGTACGAATTCAACTTTTTCCGTGTCGTCGACATTCGGCCTGAGCTGAGGTACGCGCGATTCCACCTTTTGATTCGATGGAATTTGGGTTTTCATAGGTTTTTTCGTCGTCGATACATTTCTCGCCGACATTGGCGTATTACCGATGAAGTTTCTGTACATATTCGTTGCTCTCGATTGTCCGGTGTTCGGTCGATTCAACTGTGGATCCGATGGACTGTGTCGTATACTGTTGATTCTGAAATTTAAACGGTTATCACGAATTTTTCATTGTTTTACGCAATGAGACAACAAATGATAATTATTTTTTTTTTTAATATAAAAAAAAACGTATATAAATGTATCATTATTTTTCAAAAATGTATTATGATTTTTATCAATATAAAAAATAAAATAATAATATATATATATATATTTTTCTTTAAATAAAATATTTAAAAAAAAATTGTATATAAATGTATTATTATTTTTTTCGATATAAAAAATAAAATAATAATATATTTTTGTTTTTGTTTTAGACAAAAAAAATTGAATGATTACAAACGAATACCATAAAAGCGATTTTTTAAATTTTTTTTAAAGAAATGCGCAACTTACTGTACAGGATAATCGCTCTCGTAGCCTTGTTCGCCCTCTCGACAGCTGCTCTGCCGTTTAAGCAACAATTTTGGCGAATCGGGACTCGGCGCTCGATTTTTCAATTTGCCATCGTCGATAACCGGCGATACAGCGGCCATAGGTGCGACCCTCGGCGATAGCGTGGAGTTCGATCGTTGCGGTCCGAGGGGTTGCGTATTACCGCTCGAATTATTCATGGAAGCAATTTTCTTCGCCGGAAGTGGCCTCAACGGCGGTATTTGAGCAAAATTTTTGGAGTTTCTTCCGATTGCGCTGTTAGCCTGTAGATTCGCGCGAATTTGACTCGTCGGAGTTATGGCATTTCGCTGTACGGGCGGCGAAGATTTAATCGGATAAACCCGCACAGCGGTGGGTTTCGTTAACGAAAGGGACGGTAGCGGTGACACCGGCGACGGTGAAACGTAGTCGTCGTCTTCGGGACTCTCGCGTGCCGTTAGATTCGTCATTGATTCGGATACATTTTTTATTATTTGCGGCTGCGCCGGGTCTGGAAAAAGAAATTATCGGTGTAAAGTTAATGCGGATAAAACAGATTTTTTCGGTGCTGCGACAACGACATCGAAATGGCAAACTATCGAAGAAAAAAAGAGGAAAAAGCTAATATATATATAAACAAACAAAAAATCCCACGCGAAACTCACCGATTTCTTGAGGCTCCGGAAAAGCCTCGATTTCGGGCGGTGGCGTGCGGGACACTGTAACACACCGTGCATTGCATGCGCATTCACATAAAAGACTCTCGTCACGATAAACATAAATTCTTATAAACCGATTAAATTATATCGTATTATAGTTAGAAAAATGCGAACACTGCGGCGGTTAAGGGATTACGACAATTGGTGAAAACATCGAACGAATGCAACGACGAAGCAGCGAGCGCGTGTTGCGTTTGCATTTTTACGGCGGAAGCAATAGTTTTTTTTTTTTGTTTTTTTTTTATTTACTCACGTGATCTGTTCGGTTGGAAGACATCCTGATACTCGGTAACATTTGGAATATCGGCGAAAGTTGCTTCGTCTTCGGGATCCGTTCCGGATTTGTCCGCTTCTTCTATTGTCTTCACGTGCAAACTTTTTAAAGAAAAAAGACAATTTATGCGAATTGATAAATGAATAATTAACTTAAAGCATAAAAGTACTTTGAGTCCAATAATTTACTTTAATTTCATTGTAAAAGTACTTTAATCCTTTGCCACTATAGTACATTAAGTTTAATATACCTATTTAGGCATAAAAACTTACAGTACCCGTCTATTAAATTTCCATCTTTTTTTACAGTGCACTGTGCAGACGGAAGTTACGAAAAAATGTATGCCGACGGAGGATTAATTATCCAAAACGTAAAACAATTTATGCGAACTGATAAATGCGAAATAATTAACTTAAAGCGCATTTTATAAAACTCACGTGTGCTTTTTTAAGTCGGGTGGTCTCTCCCTTGAGAAACTCTTTCTCAACGTATTTCCGTGACTGAAAGACGTTCCTGATGTGGATACACCACCGAAGGGTACTATTTTTTTCAAGTCACAAACGTATAGCATCACGTTAGTCATATGAAAACTAGCGCCGATCTGGAAGGTCGATGAAAAATACGTGAGTATTGAGAATCGGTAAATTTTCGCCGACGAGGAGTGTTACGAAACGTTTCGGACCGATGCTTACTAATTGATTTTGCGCTATCGCGATATCCTGAACCTTTCCCCATCCCGTCGGTATCGTGTCCAGTGTTCGCGTCGGTTCCCAACCGTAAACTTTAAGAACGTCCTGACTTCCGGCGAAAAGGCATTCCCCTCCTTGACTGAAGTATAAACATCTGAAAAGCGATAATTAATGATTAATCGCGACGTAACTTATCGAATTTCCGTGAAAGTAAAACATCGATAGAAGATTATTTACCTGATAGCCGCCGAATGAGTCTGTTCCGTCGAAGATACAAGTTGGAATGATTCCAAGTCCCAGAAATGTACTGTACGGTCTAAGCTGCCGCTGGCCAACAAGAATTCGTGAGGATGAAATTCCACCGTCGTCGCTGGACCCCGGTGCTCCGAGAATTCTCGCAATTGTCTTCCTGCCCTCAAGTCCCATAGCTGCACACCAAAAGAATGTTTAACGACGAAAAAACGAAAAAACGACGGAATCAACGTTTGTGCAAAAAAAAACGAACGAATTGGTTGTTTATATGTGCAAACCGACGAAGAAACGACTTAATGTTTTTTTTGGGCGAAGGAACGAGTTAATGTTTTTTTTTCGTGCAACCGAACGAATTAACGTTTTTTTCGTGCGACCGAACGAAAAAAACGTTTTTTTTTGTGCGAACGAACGCATTAACGTTTTTTTCATGCGATCGAACGAATTAACGTTTTTTTCGTACGAACAAACAATTTAACGTGTTTTTTATGCGAACGAATGAATTAACGTATTTTTTGTGCGACCGAACGAATTAACGTTTTTCTTCGTGCGAACGAACGAATTAACTTTTTTTTTCGCGCGAACGAACGAATTAACGTTTTTTTTCGTGTGAATAAACGAATTAACGTGTTTTTTGTGCGAACGAATGAATTAACGTTTTTTTTTCGTGCGAACGAACGAATTAACGTTTTTTTTAATGCGACCGAAGGAATTAACGTTTTTTTGGTGCGAACGAACGAATGAAGAAATTAGCGTTTCTTCGTGCCGAAATCTCGTCGAACAAAAAAACATTCTGTCGCTCAGAAGAATCGAAAGAGAATTTCGGCAAAAATTAGAGACGTGAAAATTATCGATGTTTATGTAAAATTACGAATGTACCTTAACCATTCCCTCTTCGCCGGCACTCGCGATCCATTGACCGTCGGGACTGAACTTTAAACTATTGACTGTTCTATTGTGACCCTTGTAAGTGAATATACATCCTTTTCTCCTGATATCCCAGAGTTTAATAGCCGTGTCGAGACTTCCGGAGGTTAAAAATTCGCCATATGGATGAAAATCCATACATCGAATCGCCGCCTTGTGTCCCGTCAGAGTTCTCGCGAGTTTCGCGTGTTCCAAGTCCCATATTTTCAGCGCTCCTGTTTGGGATCCGGCGCATACGAGATCTTCGGTTTGACCAAACCGCACGCATTCCACTGGCGTCGTATGACCACTTAGGCTCTGCAAATAATAATAATAATAAAAATAATTATTTTTTCGAGTAAATCGAATTTTTATCGTTTTTTTTCTGCGTTCATTAAAAGACGATTACTGTGTTGCGAAATGCGAAAAACTCACCATTATGCAATTCTGCTTGCCTACCGCCCATAGATTAACCTTTTTGTCATCGCCTCCCGTAACCAATACACGTCCGGATTTGTGACCGAGCGCCAGACAGTTGACGTTCGACGAATGCGCCGCAAAATCCTCTGCGACAAAAAAAATTTTTTTAAATCAAATTGATGTAAAAAAATGTCGTTTATCATGAATTTCGATGCCAAATACCATGAATCGTAACACAGATCTGCGGCGACTGAAATTTGTCGGAGCGAAAGAACAACGAGCAAAAATTTACGAATGGATTTTTTTTGTCACAAACGACAAAAACGGATCATGCTGTCGACACGATACGCGAAAAAATTGCGACTACCAATGTGATGAGGTTTTTTGTTTTGTTTTGAAACTATGGTTAGAAAGAATCATTGATTTCGATCTGTTAATCATTGCGAATCACCGGGAAATGTATACTCTTACGCTGTGCGCTGATTATCGTGAATTTTTTTTTTTACGAATGGAAAATTTCGGCGAATTACGGTGAATAAACAGTTCGTAAAATTTGTGAACGTACGCACACATCGCGACGATGTCGGAACGAATGAAAATTAAAGACCATATAAGTAAAACTCACGGAGTTTCCAGGATCTTTTGGTAGACGAAGCCATTCTGAAGAACGTGTTAGATTCCTTGATGCACGACTTATTTGGCAGCGACAACAAATCGAGTTTTCAACTCGCAGATGCACAATTTTTTCGTCGTATAATTCGTACGGGTCATCTTTGCTTTTTTTATTCGTCGCTCGATTTCGCGGTCACTCAGGTAAATAGCCACATGGCACACGAAGATTTTTTAATCGAGCTTTGTTTTTTTTTCACGATTCTTTAACGCTATCTTTGCGACAAACTTCTCGTTTCGCCTCCTCACTGTATCTCATTTCTTGAATCTCCGTGAGCTCCTCCGCTCTTGTATGTTGGCTGTGTGTGCGGTGGTGGTGGTGAATCGAACGTGGAGCACAGAAGCACACCGAGAGGGCCGATGTGACGTTGAGAAAAATATCGAATGTCTCGAGAGTAGAGCCCCGACGACGAGAGATGATACACACACAACACGCGTCGACACGCGCGACTCCCGAAGAAACAGTCAGGACACTCGCCTATCGATCCCGTCAGGCGTCGCGACAATCATATTTTTACCCGTTAACCATAATACATCGCCCGCTTGTGGGAGTAGTGGATCGTAATGATAAATAAATAAATGGTGAACCATACAGCGCTCATCATGTATATATAGTAATTCAACGATAATAATCATTCGATGAAATATTTAAATCCAAAAAATAGATCGACAAAAAGTTAAATAATCGATTATAATTATTATAATAGCTCATAGTTCGATGGACAGAAAATTATGAAATAATGAACTCTTGAAAAATTAAGAAGAGTCTCTCGACTGTTGATCCGTAGTTAATAGGCATCGACCCCCCACTTTGCGCACTCTTCGATTCTTTTCAAGCTATTCGGTAAATAATTGTGTGCCGATAACCGCTCGAGTAACTTTGTTCGCATGATGGACTCGTGAACCCGGTAACACGACTGACAATTGCCTAACCGAAACAACCGCCGCACGAGTCGTGATGTTATCGATCTTTCGAACAATTTCGCGATCTCGACAAGCGCATAGAAGTTATGCCGCCTACGTACAGGGACAATCGCCCGAACCACGGGTGCGAGAATACTTCTATTACATCGATCATCAAGGAATGGTAAATAAACGTTTTTATTTTCATCGAGACAATGGCAGAGAAACTGCACTGTGTCATATACGCAATTGCACACAATGCCATCGCACATCTTTTGTCTACAGCTATTTCTGGACGATTCTCGTATGAAAAACTTTACATCGTGTTTCAAAGGTACAGAAATTTCAATACCGATCGAGTTACTTTATTCGTCGTACTCATCGCAGAAAAGCCTCTAATATACTGATACTTACTAAATTTACACAGAAAAGAAGTTTTTAGCGTTTTTCTACAAGAGACTGAGATTAAACAACACGGGTCGTTACAACGAAGATTTTCCGTATTTATCGATATGCGGACGCGAGCGAAATTTCGTGCGTTGCGACGATCTGCCGATAGTCTTTACTCACGTTTTGCAAGAGCGTTCGGAAGAAAGCGGATTGCCGATAAATCGATTTAGTTATGGACACGCGGGAGATTTATTGACGGTCTGTTTAAATTTATCATACGAAATTTTCTTAACTCGAAAGATTTTGATAATCGATATAAATCGTTTTTACAGGTCCCATTCGAACCGGAAAAGCTCTGCATGAGCGTAAAATCCGGAAGAGTCTATCATCCAGCATCACGGAAATTGGGTGGCGTTGGTCTCGTGCGATCGAAGCTCGCAATCGAATTCAGCGAATTATTCGACTTTGAAAACGGCGAAGGAACCGATCCGACGCATTTCAATTGGAACGGCGAGCGATATACTCTCGATAATCAATGGCACGCCGATACCATATTAGGATCGAACAAAATAAAATAACGCAAATATTGTTGTTGTTTTTTTTATAAAAATTAACAGTTGCATATAATACAATAAGTGTATACGATATATGTAATTGTATAGATAATTATCTTTAATCAAAAACGGAATTTTTCGTCGAAACGTTATTCACGAAGAAATCCCCGCTAATTGAATTCAGATAAATCGAAGATTATGCGTTAACACATAGTGACGTCGAAAACTCTCGCAGTGGAATCATCCGAAGTTGTTAATATCCGCGTTCCATGTCTGCAAAAATCGTTTTTCATTAATCATTTTCGCCGATAATAATTTTTTTTTTTTTTTTTTTTTTTTATCGCGAAACAATTTTTTCGTGAAACTTACGCGGAAATATTTAAGTCCAAAATATCTTCGGTGTGACCTTCGAATGATTTTATACATTGGGCATTTCGCGCGTCGTAACATCGGAGAACGCCGTCGAGACCGGCGGAAAATAAAAATGAAGTTTTACCCTTCCAAACGAGTTTACTAACGCCGCTGTCTTGAGTTATCTTGTGCCTCAGTACCTGCAACAGAAAATCGTTAAAAATCAATTATATTTAATTTGATTTACTTTAATGTTTTTAGTCTTTTCGATTATTTAATTTGATTTATTTTAATGTTTTTAGTCTTTTCGATTATTTAATTTGATTTATTTTAATGTTTTTAGTCTTTTCGATTTCATTATTTAATATACTTTTCTCGTGATATCCCAGATGAATATTTCTCCGTTAACAGTCCCCGTTGCCGCCAAATTCAGTTCGATGTCGCGACAAAAAGCAACAGCTTCCACCCAATTATCTTTCGTTCCCGTTGCGCTATTTTCACCACTCTGCTCGCCGTTGACTGCTCTATATTCTTGAAGCTCTTGCAGCACCGCGACTACCTGAAATTATTTTCGCAAAAATAAAAAAAAAATGTTTCGCTATAAAATACTTCGATAATCGTGAAAAATTCTTACAACGCCCGTTTGCGGTGTTCGTAAAATCGTTTTTCCATCGACGGCGGCAGAAATTATGAGTTTACTGTCCGGTTGGCAGTCGAGATCGGTAATGGATGCGGAGTGTCCGGCACCCGGTACACTGGACGATTGCACTTGACCGGTTTTTAAATCCATCACTCGTATCGTACCGTCTTCGTAGCCAACAGCTAATCGCATTCCTGTAATACGAAAAAAAAAAAAAAAAAAAAAAAAAAAAAAAAAAAACGGTAATAATGGATTAATCGATAAATTGATCGAAACGATTTATGGAAAAAAAAAATGTTTGATTTAATTAATGTCGTACCGTCAGGAAGCAAAACTGCTGTTTCCGTTCTCTGACCAAATCCTTGAAAAATTTTGCATTCTCCATCGGGAATACGCCACATGTAGACGTCGCCTTCCACCGATCCGGCAAACAAAACATTCGCCATCCTGTGCCAACGCATCCACTGCAAAATATAAATAAATAAATTAATTAATAATTTTATAAATAGATATTTATGGATTATTTATTATTATTATTATTATTATTATTTGTGTACAAAATTAATACATAAATAATTACTCACAGTAGCATCTCCCATGTCGAATTCCCATATCATAGATTTATCGTTCCCCATTTTCCAAACTCTTATATTACCACTCATATCACCTGTTCCTAAGTACGAGTCGTCGTGATTGAAATCGGCAAATATTACGCTATCCTTGTGTCCTTTGCATTCTAAAAGAATTTCACCGGAAGACGTGTCCCATAGATATGCCATATCATCCTCACCGCCCGTAACTGCTAATTTTCCATCTTTGCTCAACGATCCGCAAAATACGGAACCTTAAATATTAAAATTATCATTACTTTGGAATTCCATTGAAAATTGATGCAAATGCCGTTTTGCACAAAATTTTTGGGATTTTGAGGATTAATAAGAAAATGATAAATTTATCGACAAACATGAAATTACCTTCATGTTTATTGAATACGCAGGCGGAATCTCCCATCTCTGGAAGTTCTTCCTCCATCCTTTCGTCTTCCTCATCGTCCTCTTCGCCTTCTAAAGCCTCTAATACTTCGTCAACGTCGCCGACGTAAATCAAGTCGACGTCATCTTCATCCAAAGCTTCGTCCATTTCTGGTGATCCTGGCGGACTGTCTTTGCTCAGCATGTTTCGGAAACTAATAACCTGAAAAATTTACCTCTTTATTTTATTTAAAAAAAATTTTTAGAATTACAATTTTCGTGATTTTATTGGTTTTTTGATGAAATAAAATAGTTTTGCTTGCAATTATTATTATTCAAGATCACTTTGGAACAAAATTGATACCGGATTTGTTTTTATCGAGAAACGAAATATCGACGTAAGCGAAACTCATAAATCCAAAACATTCTGAATAATCCACTCGATTCATGAAAAAAAAAATTGCAAACGCGTCCTGTTGGCGCCATTGCACTCGCAGTACGTTTTTTTTTATGACTGAATAATTAACACTGATATTGGTAATTGACGAACTATCGACGATAGTTATTTTTTTTAATGATCGTTTTTAGAAAATAATGTTTCGTAATTTGACGTAACTTTCGATGTATTTCTCTCGGTGATCGGGAGTACGTGTATTATACTATTATTCGTTAAATATTTCGTAATTATAATAATGTACGGGCGAAGTAAAAAAAAAGTATTATTTTTCGTGTTTACTTACCACTCGTGAAAAACTATGAAGCGCGCGAAACCGTTAAATTTTGAGGTTATCCGATAGAATTTTTTTTTTTTATATGCTATTTTTATATTACGAAATGTTAATGTAACGTGGGATTTTCTTAGATAAGAATAAAGTTACTTACTGTAGAGTCAAATTTATTTACAATAATCAATCGATAATGTTTATACGCCTGATCTCCGACTACAGAACGCACACCGTGGTGATGATTCTCATCACATGTGGTGCTCTATCGTGAGTGTACGATTCTCTGAAACGACGGAGTTTCATATTGACGACATCTGTACTCTGAAAATGGGTTCGATAAATACCCCGAGTAGATAAAGAAGAAATTTTTTGTATCATTTCGTCAACATTTCGTTCGAAATGGTGCCTAAGAATATTATTTAATTGTAAATGTAACAATGTATTCATAATGCGAATGAGTAGCTTTCGTTAAAATAATTGTTGGCCCTGAAAAGGGCCGATTATATGTGTAAACCGATTTAAGCTTTCTTCTCGGTCTTCTTGGGAAGAAGAACGGCTTGGATGTTCGGCAGAACACCGCCTTGAGCAATGGTGACGCCGGAGAGAAGTTTATTCAATTCCTCGTCGTTACGGATGGCCAGTTGAAGATGACGAGGAATGATTCTCGTCTTCTTGTTGTCACGAGCGGCGTTGCCAGCCAACTCGAGGACCTCAGCAGCGAGGTACTCCATGACTGCAGCGAGGTAAACCGGAGCACCGGCACCAACTCGCTCGGCGTAGTTTCCTTTTCGTAGAAGCCGATGAATTCTTCCAACTGGGAACTGAAGTCCAGCGCGATTGGAACGAGTCTTGGACTTTCCCTTTACTTTTCCACCTTTGCCGCGACCAGACATAGTCGATTAGAGTTTTGAGTGAACCTTACAGAGAGAAGTGCAGCGAATGGCTGCAGACTGTGTAATGACTGAAATTGTCGAAACCTCGTATTTATGCCCGTTGAGATCCAACCGGAGAGCCAATCATCAACGAACCGAGCGCTATCTTGCATCCCATTGGCGCGGCGGTCGGACCGAAATTTTTACCCCCCACTCCTTCCCACAATCCTATTGGCTCTCCGGTCGGTACAGTTCCCTCATAAAAGAGCGTCTCGATCAGTGCACAAGCATTCGTTCTCGAACTCTCATTGATCTTGTATCAAGTTTCGTTTCGTGGTACTCAATCTTTCACCATGCCGCCGAAAGCAAGTGGTAAAGCCGTGAAAAAGGCGGGCAAAGCCCAGAAGAACATCACGAAAACCGACAAGAAGAAGAAGCGCAAGAGGAAGGAAAGTTACGCGATCTATATCTACAAGGTGCTTAAACAAGTCCATCCCGACACTGGAGTGTCGAGCAAAGCGATGAGCATCATGAACAGCTTCGTAAACGACATTTTCGAACGTATCGCTGCCGAAGCCTCTCGATTGGCTCACTACAACAAAAGATCGACCATCACATCTCGGGAGATCCAAACTGCCGTAAGGCTCTTGCTGCCCGGTGAACTCGCTAAGCACGCCGTCAGTGAAGGAACAAAAGCCGTCACTAAGTACACGAGCTCCAAGTGAAGATCTCAACGTTATCCAAATCTCAACCGGCCCTTTTCAGGGCCAAAAAAAAATTCAATTCGTAAAACAACTCTTGCAATATTTAATCTGTTTTTTTTTTTTCAATTTTTCCTTATTCTTCGCGTCGCAAATAACTATTTACGAAACATCGAACGACTTAATACTATATAAGTTCGATTATATGATTACTGGTCGCAGCTCCTTGTACCGACTATTATGCTATAAACTATTATCGCTAAGCACGGGACTCCTATTTGCCCCGCGGGTCAATCCTCATTCGAGAGTTGTATTGACACGAATTGGCGTTCATCGCATCACAGAACGTATATTTGTCTCTAAAAATGCAAAATACGTGAAAACGATTCTTGTGTAATGTAAAGCGAAGCGACAATGTATTTTAAGAAAGAGATAATGAACCTGCGCCTCGGGTTCTTATCTTTATTCAGCATAACAGCAAATCTGCCGCGGTAGAGCCTCCAATTGCAGATTTGTCCGACAGAGTCGTGTCGGTCGGGCTATACATTCGTTTTGCTCTAACCGGCCGGCGGTCGTTTTCCTTCCATCTCATTCGTACGGCTACTGCGGCACGTGTCGCAACGCATTAGTATCAACGATATCAATTTCATCGTAGCGGTTACTCGATTCGTTCGACAACAATCTTCGATCAAAATGCCTGGCAAACCCGATTACAAAGTCGGTAAGTGGTGACGATACAAAGAAATTATTAACAGCGCAGCGTTTATTAAACTTTTTTTTCGCGTTATGCTTTAACATACAAAGCGAGCCGGGTATACGCCATCTTTCTAAAACCGCACGTGGCTCGACAGCGTGTACTCCGAAATCGTCAATTACCTGTTATTTATGTTTATTTTCATGTAAAATCGTACGTGTCTAACGATAAACGAAAATTCAGTGAAAAATACGCCATCTTTCGAAAACCGCACGTGGCTCGACAGCGTGTACTCCGAAATCGTCAATTACCTGTTATTTATTTTTATTTTCATGTAAAACTGTACGTGTCTAACAATAACAATAAACGAAAATTCAGTGAAAAATTCATACAGATCAATAAAAAACCGCTTAATACTCCAATTTTTAAAAATTATCTCGATATAACACGCCGAAATATTCGATCGAAAAAAATGCTTTATCAATTTTTTTTATTATTTTAAGCCGACCTGTCGTTGGCGGAATGGGGTCGCAAGGAGATAACTTTGGCCGAAAATGAAATGCCAGGACTCATGTCCATTCGTAAGAAATACGGTCCCCAACAAATTTTGAAAGGCGCCCGTATCGCCGGGTGTTTGCATATGACCGTACAAACGGCTGTTCTCATCGAGACGCTGACTGAACTCGGTGCCGAGGTATGTTAAAATAACTTTACATTTATACGAAAGCGATCTTTGCGCGATATGCAATATTTTTTTCTCCGTTCGAAATACAATACGCGGTTATTATTTTTACGTCCTTTTCCCCCGAAGTCCGCGAATTCCGGAGCATTGTGTGACACACAAAGATTTGAGACTCGAAACTCTCGGGTTATCGGCAATAGATGACCCGAAAGTTTTGCAACGCTTATTCACGATTCTTCGGTAACGTGATTTTTCATTTTCACGAAGCGAACATTTCGTTGTGTGATGCAATCGTTTTTTGTTTTTTTTTATTTTCGCTTTTTTTTGTCGATAAAATACGAAACTCGAAAGTGTGTGCGTGTAAACGGCTAATCTTATCTATTATTCGATTGTCGTTTAAAATCGCGAAAATAAAAAAGATCGCGAAAAAACGGCGGAACGAGAGATTGAAGATTTTTATTGACAATTCAATAACAGGTTCAATGGTCATCGTGCAACATATTCAGTACTCAGGATCACGCAGCTGCGGCGATCGCAAAAACGGGAGTTCCGGTTTACGCTTGGAAGGGCGAAACCGACGAGGAGTATCTTTGGTGTATCGAACAAACGCTCGTATTCAAGAACGGCAAACCTTTGAATTTGATACTCGACGATGGTGGCGATCTCACGAATCTCGTGCACACGAAATTTCCGGAATATCTTAAAGAGTGCCGCGGTGTATCGGAAGAGACGACGACCGGAGTTCATAATTTGTATCGTATGGTTAAAGAAGGAACTCTCAAAGTACCGGCTATCAATGTTAACGATTCCGTAACTAAGGTCAGTTATCGCGAAATTTTCATCATTTATTAATTATTATTTTTTAAAAAATTGAATCTCATTTATTTATTTTTTTTCAAAAACATTACGGAATAACGATTTTTTTTTACTTTTACTCCTATAAACAAATCGCGTAATATAAAATTCTTAATAAATCAACAGAACAAATTCGACAATCTCTACGGCGCGAAATTTGCATCATTTATTAATTATTATTTTTTAAAAATTTGAATATTTTTTTTTTTTTTTTTTTTCAAAAAAATTACATAATAACAATTTTTTTTAGTTTTACTCCAATAAACAAATCGCGTAATATAAAATTCTTAATAAATCAACAGAGCAATTTCGACAATCTCTACAGCGCAAAATTTTCATCATTTATTAATTACCATTGTTTAAAAAATGTTAATCTTTTTTTTTATTTTAATAAATTGCGGAATAACGATTTTTTTTAAACTTTTACTCCAATAAACCGCGTAATATAAAATTCTCAATAAATCAACAGAGCAAATTCGACAATCTCTACGACGCATAATTTTCATTATTTATTAATTATCATTTAAAAAAAAATTTTAATCTTCTTTATTTATTTTTTTTAATTTATTTAAATAAATTCCGGAATTACGATATTTTTTACTTTTACTCCAATAAACCGCGTGATATAAAATTCTTAATAAATCAACAGAGCAAATTCGACAATCTCTACGGATGCCGTGAATCGCTGATCGACGGCATAAAGCGAGCGACCGACGTTATGATCGCTGGAAAGGTATGCGTCGTCGCTGGATACGGCGACGTGGGCAAAGGGTGCGCCCAGAGTCTGCGAGCTCTTGGTGGACGAGTTCTCGTCACAGAAATCGATCCGATAAACGCTCTTCAAGCGGCGATGGAGGGTTACGAAGTAACGACGATGGACGAAGCCTCGCAAAAGGGTCAAATATATGTTACGACAACCGGATGCAAAGATATTATAATGGGAAAACACTTCGAAAGTATGCCGAACGACGCCATCGTCTGTAACATCGGTCATTTCGATTGCGAGATTCAAGTTTCGTGGCTCGAAAAAAATGCCGTTGAAAAAATCAACATAAAGCCTCAAGTCGATCGTTTCAGACTAAAGAACGGAAGGTGAGCTATTAAACGTCCATCTTCGACGTTTTTCCGCTCTATATACGACGATTCTCGCCAAATAATCTTCGTAAACGTTTCATCTCATTTTTTCTTATTTTCTTATTTTCTTTTTTTTTTTTTTTTTTAGACACGTAATTCTGCTGGCGGAAGGCAGATTAGTCAACTTGGGATGCGCTACTGGACACTCCAGTTTCGTGATGAGCAATTCTTTCACGAATCAAGTACTCGCGCAGATCGAGCTGTGGACCAAAGCGGAATCTTATTCGCTTAATGTTCATATGCTTCCGAAAAATGTACGGATATTTACTTTTTTAGGTTTCGAAAAAAAAAACTCATTTTTGTTTTTTGTTGTTTCGAAAAATGAAAAAAATAACAAAAAAAAATTCGAAATTTTTTTTTTTTTTTTTCGAAAAAAGAAAAAAAAAATCGAAATTTTTTTTTTTTTAATACGAAGTTTAACGTTATTTTATTTTTTACAGTTGGACGAAGAAGTTGCGGCTTTGCATTTGGATCATTTGGGAGTTAAATTGACGAAACTTACGCCGGAACAGGCGAAGTATCTCGATATACCGATCAATGGACCCTTCAAACCCGATCACTATAGATACTAATCCTGCGTTGCAGAAGAGTTCGTGGCGCTTGAAAGTCGAAAGGACTATCAAGCAAATTGATTTCTCGTGATAAAACAGAACTTGCGTCGGAGATTTGTGAAATTTGGATTCTCTTTGTACAGATTAACAACTGTGTCTCTCAATTCATCTGTTTCTGTTACCGGTGGCATTTGAAATAAATACATTTCAGACGATTTACACAAGAAACAGATTTTTTATTGTAGCAACTTTATCCACTTCAACGATTCGCGATCAGCGATTTACCGGTTGCGTTTTCTTCATTCAATCGATTTTAGTCGTTTTAAACTGTTTTACTATTCTGATTAATAAAAAAAAATGCATTAATGAAGTTAATATGGAAAATGCGTTCTGTAATTTATTTATAATGCAGTAGAAAATCATCAGAATGCGTAATTATTAAAAAAAAAAAAAATTAACGCAAATGTACTGTTAACGAATTAAATGCAGAAAAATTGATATTCATTTAATTATTTTACGGCGATATCTCGTCTATTTTTCAAAAATGCAAAATCACTGCGAAAAAAAAAATTCTCGAAATTTAATTTTCCGGTAGTAGAAGTTTTCGTACATTAATTGCTATTGAATTCGTATTAAATTAAATGTACAATTGTGATGAAAAAAAAACGAAATTATGATTTTAAAAAATGAAATAATTATCACATAAAAGTATTTCAATTTTTCATCACTATCGTTCATTGAATTTAATTTACTCATTTATATGCATTAAAACTTTCAGTACCGGTAAATTCGATTCATAGTTTCTTTTTTTTTCACAATATATCGAAATGTTGTGCAATTGTTACCGCTGAAGTTGCGTGAAGCAAAGACGAAGCGATATCGTCAGTCAATTTTTTTTACGCTTTAGTTACTCAATATCCATGAAAAGATTTAACACTTTTCTTCACCATTAGTCTTTAGTTTAAAAGTCTAAAAAAAGTCGAAAAAGGCGATCGTCTATCATCGCGAAAATTTGTCAATAATCGACTTAACAAAAAAAATGCGTCAAGTGATACCGTTGCCATTCGAAGTGAATCCACTTATAAAGGTTTTTCTCTCAATCGCTCTAAAAATCAAAAAAATTAAATTTCATAACTAAAAAAAAAAAAAAAAATATAATATTCCATAAGGTCTGCAGATGGTCGTTGCTGTTAGCAGGTGCGATATACGGTTTCCAAAGAAGAAAAGAACTCGTGATCGTCGAGAAAGAATTTCGCATCGTAGACACAAAAATAAAAGCTGAAAGAGCAAAAGTTCTCGCGAAGGAAAAAGCTGTAGCAAATGCAGGTATCGATAATCAATTATCCGAATTCTTCAAATTATTTTTTCCCATTTCCGAAAAATTGGCTTCTGGTCGCCGTTTTTAGTCGCGTCTCTCGTAATCAAATATTAAATAATAAGATTGTGTAATGAAAATAAAAATAACGTGAATATTTTTCGCGCAGCCGAACTCGTAGAATTGGAACGAATATTTCTCGGCGACAATAACGGCGACGAGAACAATTTGGACGGAGAATAAAAATAATCGGATGTGAAATCGAAGAACCGAAGAAATTAACGAGAGTCGTATTAACAATCGATTCGCGTATTTATTATTAATAATGTGTCTGCAACGTACCGTAACACATGAGGTATTGCGTCTATATACAAAATCGTCTTTACAGTCTTAATTACATCTTCAAAAGCGTGCTGCTCTCCTGTACGCAACAACATCCGCAACCCGTTGGGCACAATGATTCCGTCGTGAACCACATTGCCAAATGATTCGTGTGGCCTCCGTGACCACAAACGATGCAAAAATTGCTCGGACCTGTGAGCAAAACATCGATAAAACAATGAATTCGACAATTTTTTCGAACGAATTATTGAAAATTGGAAATTGGATTTGGAAATTTGGAATTTCCAAAAATCATCGTATTTCTCACCTCTGACGGAAATATGACAAATTACACACTGAAATGTTAATCTCTTGCAAGTGGCGCATTGGGGTCCTCTGCTGGATTTTCCGCACGTGTGACATTCGCTCTGAAATTCGACGTCTTTATGCGTATCGTGAGGAGCGGCACTCACGTGTTTCAAGACTTGTGCTCTCGCGTCGAGCAATCGCCATCGATGCAAAACTTCGGCGTACGCCTTCTTGTAGCTATCGTAGAGTATCGTGTATTTCTCGTCGAGTAATCTGAGAGAATAAAGGAATAATTACGGGAAATATCTTTCTGTATTTCTCTGCTTTTTGTAGATAATTTATAGAGAGTCGTATAGACAGTCGTTACTCTGTCTCTGCGGCGATTAAAATACCTTATATTTCTTCCGTTATCGCACGAGACGTCCTGAATTATTTTAAGATCATCCAAAGACTCGGACCACGAATTGGAACGATGCTGTTTGAGATTCTGAAAGTTCCAACCCTCGAGACTCGTGTCGGCGGGATGTATCGTGTGGTACGGCGAACTTCCAGGCTGTGGAAACGAAACATTTTTTAAAATTTACAATCGATTTTTTTTCCATAAATATTATATGCGGTTAAGAAGGGTGTATCGTTATAATCGCAAACGAAAATTACTATTCATAAAAAATTTCAAAGACTTCCCAAAGCGATAAAAATCTGAAAAAATTAACGATATAGTTAATTTTTTTTTAATTGTTAAATCATTCGGCACTTTAACTTTTTTTTCAGCAGAAATTGATTCGTTAGAATTTTTTTTTTAAATTTTATATTAAAAAAAAATTGATTTTAAAGTAAATTAAATAAATATTAAAATTTTATATTAATTTATATAAAAAAATGAAATTAATTAACTTCTTCCCGTCTGTATAGAAGGAAAGTTATTTTATTAAAAAAAAATGCTAACGAATCAATTTCTGCTAAAAAAAAAGTTAAGTTGCCGAATGATTTAACAATTTTTATTAAAATTTTTGGGAATTATTTTGATGAAAAAATTTTTTTAGCATTTGCTTTATGATTCATTTTATTTTTTCAGGATTTTATCCCATTGAGAAGAATTCAAAATTCTTTATGAATTTCATTTTTCCGAGGAATGTAAAGATATATCGTTCTTAAGCACTCGATAGCCTAATATATGTGCGGAACGTGCGTATAGGGAAACAAATTATTAGTATTATTTTTTGTTTAATAAGACGAAACATGAAAGCGGGTGAACGGAGTGAGTGTCGCGAAGTATCGACGATGTCGCAAACCATTAATTCAAATTCGACGGAGCGACCCTGAGAACCAATCGGCGTGAGGCAGTGCACCGCCTGTGTAGCGTCGCGAACAATAAACGCGCTTAACAACGTTAATTTTAACACACAAATGCCTTACCTTCGACCACCGTTTCCCAGTGAAAAGCCTCTACAACAAACACAGCAATAATCGTATATGAGTTTACGAAACAGTGTTATTGATCCGCGAAATAATGAGCTGCGATTTCAATCGATAACTATCGATTTTAAAATTTTTTTTCGCGATCGCCGGCATCGGCAAGAATCGCGATATTGAGATCGCAATTTTTTTTTTATATTCCCTTCCGATAAATAGTAATCGAAGTTTTGTTGGGATCCGAAGAAAATAGACAAATGGATACATTTTTGGGAAAATTACAATTTTTACCGTTCTAAAGGATTAATTATGTGCGTAAATTCGGGACGTTTAGAAAAAAAGCGTATTACCCGATTATCACTAAAATTGAAGGATATATATGGTTCTTGGGATACTCTGTCGACGAATAATGTTTATCGTTTTATACCGCGCATTAAATTTCCATAATCTGCTTGCCGATGACTTCCGTAAATTAGACATAAAACCCGAAAAATGTTAATCACAATTAATTAAATAACATGCGATGAATAATGCGAATGATGAGGAATGAAATTAATTTATAATGAGGAGAAAAGCGATTGTTTGTCGTTGTTGTTTTTTTTTTTTTTAACATAACTTACGCTAACGTTGACGGATTTGCTGACCATTCGCGATTGACTAACATCCGGATTTTCGGAACGATAGCTGAAAGCACAACTTAACATACCGGCCATTTGGATATCCGATTGACTCGCGTAATGTTGAATACTGAAAATAAAAAATTCAAAGTTTCAAGTTTCAAGTTGAATACTGAAAATAAAAAATTCAAAGTTTCAAATTTCAAGTTGAATACTGAAAATAAAAAATTCAAAGTTTCAAATTTTAAGTTGAATACTGAAAATAAAAAAATCAAAGTTTCAAATTTCAAGTTGAATACTGAAAATAAAAAATTCAAAGTTTCAAGTTTCAAGTTGAATACTGAAAATAAAAAATTCAAAGTTTCAAGTTTCAAGTTGAATACTGAAAATAAAAAATTCAAAGATTCAAGTTTCAAGTTGAATACTGAAAATAAAAAAATCAAAGTTTCAAGTTGAATACTGTAAATAAGAAATTCAGAGTTTCAAGTTTCGAGTTGAATACAGAAAATAAAAAATTCAAAGTTTCAAGTTGAATACTGAAAATAAAAAATTCAAAGTTTCAAGAAGATATTGCAGACGATAAGATCGAATGGTTTGCCGGAGAAATAACTCACAGGGAATGGATAAGATTTTGTCCGAAGGGATGCAGAGGCCACGGAGCATCTATATCCGACGTTTGGCACATATTGTGACCACCGGACGATAGGGGTTGAGATATTACCAGTGCCGCCAAGCACCACGCCTGCACCAGATCCGGGCGCTCCAACATCGCCGCAACATTAGCGTTGTATTGGCACATTGCTGGAATATCGGTAATGTTGATACTGGAAAAAAAAAAGAAAAAGAAGAAAATGAAAAAATTGTCGATACGAAATTCAACGGCATGAATAATTGGGAAATAATTAATTGCGAGACTCACACGTATTTTTCCGCGAGATCCTTGCTGATAAAAAACAGCGATGAGGCGTCGTATATCGTTACCGTTGAATAATGATTTTTGTAACCGGTTCTGCTTTGCGATCGATTGGACCCGTGAAGATTTTTTCGCGATCCTTTCTGCGGATAACAGAGAGTCATTATCATCGTGAGAAAACATCGATGTTTAACCGGCGATTTGTAGAATAATTAGTTTAAACTCACGCGATCTTGAAAATAAAACGAACTTATGGAAACGGTATCGCCGGACTGACCGTAAGAACTCGGATACATATTCATAAAAGGCGAAGAAACTCCGTTCACTAAACCCGCTCCCAGCGCCGATAGAGCTCTCGGCGTCGTACCCTCCGGTTTTATCGACGATCTTCTCGCGTAGGAGGAACGACCGAAGCAGACGAGAACACCTGAAGACAAAATTATCGCGCTGCGATTCGTCTTTGTACGTTGTATCACATTGATTCGGTGGGAAACTCATTCTTTTCCACTCTTCCGTACGAAAAAATAAAATTTTCGACGCTCTTTTGCCAATTTAATTATTATGCGTTTAAGATACGTACCGACGCAGCTGAATTTTGCTCCCGAAGTTCTTGGAAAGGGAATATAAGTATCTTGATAATTCGTACATATATTCGGCGAATTTAAAAAATCGTCGTTTCTCTGGATGTGATATCCTAAATGCGTCGTTTCGGATTCGTCTTTGACGCACGTCTGCAATACGAAATTTTATTAATCGTTAGTGGCGCTCTTTACAATTTTTTTTTTGGGATTTTTTAATTAAATTTTTATATTTATTATTATTTTTGTGATTTTTTTATTACATTTCTATTTTTAATTTTATTATTATTTTTTTTTACTACTTTTATTATTTTAAACTTTTATTTTGAATTAAAATATAAATAATCTCTTACCTGTTCCAATGTTATGATAAGTTGCCGCAGACACGGCTCGAGACACGATCGATTCTTACGTACGCGCTGCTGAGCCGTTTGTTTTAAAACTTTCAATAACTTTGCCATTGTCGCATTGTCGACCGTAGTTCCCGGACAAAATTGAAACGTCGGCTGCGCGCTGCACGGATAATTGCTTGGAAAATTCACCTTTAGTATAACGTTGTAATTTTTGTTGCAGGCGGTCACCGTACAGCTTCTTTCCAGCGCATCCATCGCGTTTACCTTTCAATACATAAACGCGACGCGCATTAGATTTTTTTTTGGTATCTCGTCGAGTAAAGTATGAAGTTTGTTATTTTCATTCGTATAGGAAAAGAAACAATGAAAAATTTTGAAAAGAGAGAATACGATAAGAGTTTCTCATTCAGTCGACTCACTTCGATGTTCGGGATATTCATATTTATAAGAGAGAATTCTTGTTGCAGCGTTTTCGGCTGCGTGGGCGACGGCACTTCCTTCTCGTTTTCCGGAAGAGCGTTCACCTCGTGATGTATCACAGGTCCGTCGAGTTTCGACGTAACGCAATTGATGTCGGGTTCGTTTTGCGAATCGTTAAGTTGGATTTGCTGAACGGATCGGACTGTTCCTGTTGTACAGTAGCGATGAGATCGCATATCTTACTAACGATATATGTTTCTAAAATTCTTACTTATGTTCGTATCTTCGGAGTACTGCGTGTATACCGAAGTCGTGTCATCCATGTCGTGTCCGCATAACTAAATAAAATTAAAAAAATATTTAATTGACGTAAAATTTTTTTTTTTTTTTAAATCAGTAATGCGGAATTTTATCGTATTAACCTTTTTGAGAAAAGGATCGATCTTGAAAATCCTCAAACATTGATCCTTCGACCAGGTGATCAGCTCGTAATCGTTGTTATCTGCAAATTAAAAAAATCGTTTGTAATTTCTTTTTTTTTTTTCAATATCTTTAATTATTGTAGCCGAAGGCATTCTGGAGTTTTACCAGTTTTCGGATATCGCCATTGAAACTCGAGTACAACGTCCGTATGACCGACAAATGTATAAATCGGCGTGTTGAGATTCGACGTGTTCCAAAGAAGTAAACTGTTTTCGCCACGACGCAGTTGTGGCACAACTATTGTCACGAGACCCTCTCCGAAGGGCTGCCGTTCAATATAGAAATCGAAGAAAATAGATAAATATACTATTTACTATTGGAGTTAATTGATTTGGTGAAAAACTAATTTCGTACCGTGTACCTCGCCCTCCATACCGGCGAATTCGTCGTTAAAATACTTTCGGCTCTGCGAGGATTCGTTATATCGAAAATCTTCACAGTGCAATCCTGACTCGACGTGGCAAGTTGATTTTGTTGAAAGGGACACCAATCCAATCCGTGAATCTAAAACATTAATTTACGCGCTCGCGTACTGATTTTTCCTGACTAAACGCGTCGCTTGAGGGACTTATTTCGCATAAGTTCGAGAAAAATGAGAGAAAATTACAACTACTTATCGATGGCATAGAAATCTCAAAAAATGCATGCATATTAAAGGTACCGAAAAAATTAATTTTGCATAATAATAATAATTTGCAAAATGTTATTAACAAAATGGTGAAAAAATTAATTGGTCAACAAATTTTCCGGGAACCCAAGGTTTTTTTATATAAAAATGATTCGTTCATTTTTCTGAATACGTGTGATTTTTTTCAGATTTTTAAACTTATTTTTAATTGTTTTTTTTTTATATGAAAAAAATGTGTGAAAAAACAGAAAATTCAAAGTAAATTGAAAAATCTGAAAAAATTCCTACGTATTCAGAAAAATGAACGAATCATTTTCATAAAAAAAAATGGTTTGCCGGGAAATTTGTTGAGCAATTAATTTTTTCATCAATTTGTTAATAACATTTTGGAAACATACCTTTAATATGCATGAATTTTTTCAGATTTTTATAGCATCGAGAAGTATTTGCAATTTTCTCTAATTTTTCTCGAACGAAAAAAATCGAAAAAAAAAACGAATCGAAATCGATTTTTTTTTCGCGCTTATGCGGAATGAGCGCAAAGCGACATAACTACCTTAATCACCGAGTGTATACCTTTGTCAAATGTGCGGCTATATATTGCACGGGACTATTTCCCTTCCGTTGATCCCATATTTTAACATCGCCGTCGTGAGCCGTCGCCAACGTGTGTGGTGATAAGGCGTTCCATCGTACTTGCGATGAACCCGCTGAAAAAAAATTAAACGTTCTGATAAATTGATTTAAATACTACGTGATTGTTTCGACGAACTCAATGACACGTTATTATCGACATATCATATCTCATTTACTGAATTAATCATTTATTTATGTAATTTTATTCATCTCTCTGTTAGTAACTTATCAATTTATTCAAAGAGAAGTCAATCGTAAAAGAAAATACATGCGATGAGATATATACGGTTTCTATTGTTATTCTCGGTGTTGTTATTGTTTTATCGTTGATAGATATCGTTATCAATATCTCGGAATAATGAAAAGATATCGCCTCGAAGTTTGAATAACAAAACGATAAAAAATCGTATTTTTTAAAGAAATCGACAATTGAAAATTGCATCGATGATAAATTATTTGTTTCCACTTCTATGCGTACGAAATGTTCCGCGTTTTTTTTTTTATTGTGTATTATTCGTGGTTTACAGTTATCCACGGGTATTACAGTTCTATTAACTCCGAAAAATCGGTTTTTTTCGGAGTAAATTTTTCATTAAACTCACCGACCGCCGACAATGATAAACACGGCCGCCGCTGATCTCGTATATCCCAAATATGAATGAAAGTGTCGATACTGCAAGAGGCAATGATATCAGGTTCTTTCGGATGCCAATTTAAGTCGCTGACTACTCTTGTATGCGCCCTGAGACTGTGCGTCGTCTGCAGTTCCTGACCTCCTCCTCCAGCAAAACTCAGTATCTCTACTCTCGTGTTGCTCTGAAAATATTCGTTCCAACAATAAATGTCTTTTTTTTTTTTTTTCAAATTTTTTTTTTTTTCAAATTTTTTTTTTTTTTTTCAAATTTTTTTTTTTTTTCGAAATCGAAATATTTAACTCACGGAAATGGCGCATAAATGACAATTTGGAAGCGTCGGATTCCATTCGGCTGAACCGACTTCATATTTGCTTTGGCGCTGAAATTTTCTCAGTCCATCGGTAGCGTCATTGAAATTTTTAACAGCAAAGTATCTGCGTCTGTAAAATAATGATGAGCCATTGGAGAATATTAATTGGCAGTAATATTTATAAAACAAAAAAAAAACTATCATTACGCAACTTACCCGGCTAATAAAACATAACTGCCTGTGGCATCCACAGCCATAGTATTTGCCTTTAAAAACGAAAAATAACATTGAGAAGAATATTTCGGTTTACCATTTTTTTTTTACGATTTTTTATCGTTATCTTTACCTGGAGATCTCGATGTTCCGTGACGACATAGTCGCTGCCCCAACGTTTTGACATAATAAAAACGACTTCCGATGTGTGTTACACTTTTTTTGTTGATAGTAAATAAAACAATAGTATACAATAGTACGACGAAGAGGTTAAAGAAGACAATGACTATCGTTGGCGAAGCGGTGACAATCAGCTGGTATGCGGCGCGCTGTCCGCTCTACCCGTAGATGCCGCAGTGAACACCGCGAACGATGATTTTATTCTATGAATTAAACCCTTTGTTTGACGTACATTCTCCGAAGCATCGTCTTATCGAGGTGTAAACAAACAGTCAACAAGGAAATGAATTTGGGCGATCAATGAATAGGTTTTATTGACCGGCTCGTTCGGAGCTTGAAAGGAAAATTTATTTGAAACACTCGATGTCATTCTACGTCGAGTAACATATATCTATATATATATATAGGGTGGTAATTTTTCTACAGATACTTCGCGTAAGATTTACAAATACTGAGTCGATCATGAGACTCGCATCGTTTTTTCGGCCCCCAATATATCTGTATATGTGACTCGATCCCTACGCCAGTGAAGGGGTGCGCGCGGACCTGCGCGGACCTTCAAATTTGAGAAGGCGCGGCGCAAAAAGCCAGCGTCGCGGGGTGGAAGTTGAAAAAGAGACGAAACGCAGAGCGAGAAGCCTCGAAAGCCGAGTGCGTGCGAGCGAGACGAAACCATAGAGACGACGGAGCCTGATTGGTAAGTAAAGGACGCGCTTTGTGTGCTATTTCTGTAACACGCAGATGATCCGTGTAGTGGTGAGTCATATGTACGTACAGAGTCACCGATGAAACGCGCGCGCGCACGCATACACTCGCACGTAGACAAATAACGCGCACGTACGTCGAACGGAGTTACTAAATACACAGTTCGGTAGTTGTTGTGCGCCAATATAACGGATATACAACTATTAACGAGTGATAGGAAAATAAAACAGAACAAAAAAAGAAGACCGTGAAAGAAAAATAGCTGATTAGCGAGTACACTGTGCTACGACGGTGATAGATACGGTTAATAGAGGATTTATTTCATTGGAATTTGTGGTGAATTTCTCGCTCCAAAAAAAAGTGAATAACAATGTTTACGATGATGGATTGTTATCTGCATTAGCGGAGGACGTGCGTAAAGTAAAAAGAAAACTTCAACTTTCTTTCGTGTTGACAAAAGATTTTCGATTAACGAGAAAATTCGTGCGCTCGTTTATATCTGTGTGTATATATACCGCGTCTATAGTACTCGGTTGTTGTACGCTTTGGGGACAGGCAAGTCGGTTATTTTGTGAGACTTTTCGGGCGGATTGAGCAACAACGACGGTCGACGGTCGACGGTCATAACTCATAGCTCGTCGCACTCGTCACTCATCGGGTCCCGCAAAAACTCAAAGATAACATTAATTTTCCGTAGCGTCTTAGTCGTCGGGTGTTGCACTTCGAAAAATTCGTGAATTAAAAGTGAATAATCGATTCGATCGAGTGACTAATACACGTTTGCGCGAACGCGGGAGGCGGCGTAAATCACCGAAACTAAACGCGATAATAACAAAAAAATATTTGACAACATTAATAAAACGTTCGGCTTCCTTGACGAATATTTGAACAGTCATTTTGTGATGTACCCAAAGTGTAGGTCAGAAGAAAACTCCGTTACAGCCGCGATTAACTTCGTACACTCAAAGAGGAAAGGAATCTTCATAAACATTAAAAAAATGCTCAAAGATTCTATAAGTCTTAGAAGTCGTATAAGTTTCTTAACGTTTCGCTTGTATTGAACGACTCAAAAGTTTCGAAGTCTTTATCAAAGATTTAGACGAATGATACTTGTCTCCGAAGGCCCTATTCTGGCGCCAGGAAAATAACATGCAAACTTGTCGTTGAAAGCCAAGTTTGATATTCTCCGCGAGAGCTGTTAATCGATAGCGATACGAAAGCTACGATCGAGTGGTGCAACGTTGAAACGTGAGGAAAAATTTCCAAAAGCAGCAAAAATCATGAAGCTCTTGGAGAGTACGCGCTTCGAAGCTGTAAACAGCGCCCTGTCTATTAAAACCGGAGACAGCAAAATAATAGGAAGGTAACGGAGTCTCACATTTCGTTATTATTATTATTATTTTTATTATTCAAAAAAAGTATTATTATTGAAAAAAAAAAAAAAAAAAAATTGTTATGATTAATAAAAATATGATTGTTGTTATTATTATTATTATTATTATTATTATTATTATTATTATTATTGTTGAAACAAAAAAAAAAGAATAAATGATTATTATTATTACTATTATCCTAGAAAAAAAAAAAAAAAAAAAAAAAAAAAATTATTATTATTATTATGTTTTATCATTAAAATTTATTTATCGTATTTTCGATTGTTTAACAGAATCGAGAGCTACTCCTGCAAAATGGCTGGGAACGACAAGCAATTGTACAAAAGATTCAATGCCGAACAAGGAGTTACTCCGCACGATCTTCAGGCCTTATCGCCGCCGCAAACTTCGCTGGGCACTTCACCAGCCCAGGGCTACTTTAGGTAATTTCTGCGTTCGTCACGCCGACGAAAAGACATTACGCTATAACCCGCGGCGATTTAAAAGAACGTTGAAAATTTTTTTTAGTCGAAGTATTTCCGGCGACGAAGACGGTCCTCTGTGCGACACGATAAGTCGCAAGACTCTGTTCTACCTGATAGCGACGCTCAATTCGGCTTTTCATCCGGATTACGATTTCTCCGATGCCAAGAGTCACGAGTTCAGCAAGGAGCCGAGTCTTCAGTGGGTCATGAATGCGGTCGACAGTAATCTCAGTGCCACAGCCGGCGATCATTACCGCACTTTACGTTCGGCGCTATGGGCCGCCGTCGAGGACGAGATTTCTATGAGCGAATGCGATATTTACAGGTATAACGATTATTCGCGACTGACCGCGAAAAAAATTCGGCGCGAAAATCGTTCGCGCGAAATCGCGACGAGTTTTTCACACTTCGCTGACCTCGAAATAACTAAATTTAACCGATGACCTCTTTTTCTGCGTACTTTTTAGCTACAATCCCGATCTCGCGTCGGATCCATTCGGCGAGGACGGATGCCTGTGGTCTTTTAATTACTTTTTCTACAACAAGAAACTCAAGCGAATTGTTTTCTTCACCTGCAGAGCAATAAAGTTAGTAAAGAATTTTTAGCGAACGTCGAATTTTGATGATTTTCCGATGGTTTTCGATGTTTATGATATCATTTTGATTTTTTCTTTTTTTTTTTACAGTCCTCTTTACGTATTGGACTCCGGTGTCGGTAGCGACTTCGCCATGGATGAGGATGACGAAGATCGTTACTAGAAACGGCGCAACAGTTACGCGCGCGTTATGCTAGTATTTTCCATGCTAACAATTATCAAAAGTTTATGAAGAGTCCAGGCGCACCCACTACTTCGATAATATGCCGTATATCAAAGGCTACTTTTTCGTCATTTTCGTATTTTTCTTCTTTTGTTTTTTTTTTGCTGTAAACCGACATCTCTTCACGAGATTAAGGCACACGATCTCCGATTAGTTTTACATACTCGAGACTCCGTAACGATACTTGTTGTTTGCTAACGATAATCTTTCCGTTGTCAATATCGCGATTGCAATACCTAATATGTATGAATACATATATACGTATCTATAGACTGCGAGAAAAAAAAACGGTAAATTTAATTCACTGGTACTGGAAATATTTTTTTAACATAAACTGAAACATTGGATTCGATGTGCAATAGTAATGAAAAATGAATCTACTTTTACAGTGAAATTAAGATAAATTATTGAATTCAAAGTTATTTTATAGTGAATTCAATTTAATTATTAAAAGTAAAGTAACTTTACGATTATTAATATAATTTACATTAATTTTTTATCGCAATTGTACGTTAAAATTTAATGCACCAGTTTTTCCATATAAAATTTTTCAGTACCAGTAAAATAAATTTATAGAATTTTTTTTTTTTTTTTACAGTATATGTATTACGCAGTAAAAAGTGGCAAAGTTGCGTCGTAAAAAATATTTGACCAGTGGTTTGAGGTTTTCGCGAACAAGCAATCGAATAAGCGCTTTGGACTTTTTTTTCGCGTCGTTGATTATTCGTAACGACGATAAAGATTTTGAATTTTCTATTCGATATTCGTAAATACGTTATTCACATTCAGCAGTGAAGTTATCGTAATCTGATTATTAGCATTAGAAATTGATTTCGTTCGACGCACTCTCACGCCGCAAGAAGACTCGTCGTTACGATCCATTTTACGGGACAAAATGAATTTTGTACAAAGTTTTCTCGTCGTTTTTTTTTTGATCCTTACATATCGTAAGATCGATTCGTGTGTTTCATCGCCAACTGTTCGTCGACGCATTGATTTATCCAATCGTAGAACTCGTGAATCGTTACAAATTTGACGATAGACACGATAAACAGAAGTTGCTAACGGATTTATCGGATCGATCTAACAATTTAGACACAAAATATGTCCGCGAGTCATCAATTTTTTTTTTTCGGTCGATTTTTGACTATCGCGTAAAATACGCGGAACGCGTTTCCTGACGGCAATCATTCGCGCAATTTCTAGAAAAATTCCTCGCGGTTTTTTCCATTATTTCGTTTAAATTTCTCGCAATTGGAAATTGACGATCGAATTCATTCATTTTTACAAAAATCAACGACGACAACTCAAAGATCGAAATTCTTATCGAAAACAAATGTTGTTTCAGCACTCGCGAAATTTAACGATTCAGCGATTTCATATCCGCGACGAGAGGCGAACCTCTGTAAGAGGGCGTCAACTTATCAATTTATTTACTGTGATTTCGATGAGTGCTTTCGATGTTACGTATACGCAAATTTGATTCGTCCCGCTGAGCAAACGAATTGCCGTAACGCATATTATTCGAAGATTTATTTCGCCTCTAAATGGGTAATGAGGAGAGTGATGAAAAAAAAGAAAAGAGAGTGATATATTAATATTGAATTTTCTCCCCATATATAGGTAAAGTAACGTTACCTATGTGTACTATTCGAAAGGTAATCATAACGGTATAGCGGTAGGAGTTGCGACAAAACATATAATGATATGTTTCTCAAGTAAATAAAAATAAAAAAAAATTAATCGACAAGTTTTTCTTCGTCGAATATAGCATATAGGAGTTTTAATTTATACGGACACATCTGCACATATACGTGATTTCAGTGTAAAGTAATACAGTCGCAAATAAAATCTCCTCGTAAAAATAGCCGCATATAGAAATTATTTGCCTATTCGCTTGGAATAAATCAGTTATTTTGCCTGTAAGATTCTCGTTCGGTATCGCAACGTTGTGTCTTCTAATCTCTGCCGTTTCTCCCGGATGAGGAAACGACGAAAATCGCCAGGAAAAAAAAATTTGGGTCTCAATTGATACAAATCTCTGACTAAATTTTAAAATTTACTCATTTTTTTTATTTATTTTTTTTTCGAACGATTACGATTGCTTCGTCGATTCTTTATTTTTTTCGCGCGTGTATCGCAACGTTGTGTCTCCTAATCTCTGCAGTTTCTCCCGGATGAGGAAACGACGAAAATCGCCAGGAAAAAAAAAAAAAATTGGGTCTCAATTGATACAAATCTCTGACTAAATTTTAAAATTTACTCATTTTTATTTTTTTTTTCGAACGATTACGATTGCATCGTCGATTCTTTATTTTTTTCGCGCGTGTATCGCAACGTTGTGTCTTCTAATCTCTGCAGTTTCTCCCGGATGAGGAAACGACGAAAATCGCCAGGAAAAAAAAAATATATTTTTGGGTCTCAATTGATACAAATCTCTGACTAAATTTTAAAATTTACTCATTTTTTTTATTTTTTTTTTTTCGAACGATTACGATTGCATCGTAGATTTTTTATTTTTTTCGCGCGTGTATCGCAACGTTGTGTCTTCTAATCTCTGCAGTTTCTCCCGGATGAGGAAACGACGAAAATCGCCAGGAAAAAAAAAAAAAATTGGGTCTCAATTGATACAAATCTCTGACTAAATTTTAAAATTTACTCATTTTTATTTTTTTTTTTTCGAACGATTACGATTGCATCGTCGATTTTTTATTTGTTTTCGCGCGCGTATCGCATCAGTCATTTTTCTAAAGATATTTCGTCGTACTTTCTGAATTAAAATATCAATATTTTCGTAAAACAATACGTAATAATGATATAATCGTAATTTACTTATTACTTCTTCATTATCGTATTTCGTAAGCGAGAAATCGGAGGAATTGGTGAAAAAAAAAATAATAAAAAAAAAAATACCACGATTGGCCGATAAAATTCGTGGCTTACCTGGGAAGGGATTTTCACACATCGTCGATTATTTGTACATCATAACGTCCGGCGACTGATACATACACATGTAAGCGTCGCACAAGAGTCTCTTCGCGTGTTCCGGCAATTGACGATCGTCTGTTAGTTCCGTTAATGAATTCGCGCCTTCCTCGCTTAGCCAATACGGAAAATCGGGACACGGTACCATTTCTGGGATATTATAGCCATTCTGTTCCCCTGCGATGATAAACGAAACGTTATTATTATTATAACACAATTAACTTTTCGATGTTTGCGTAAAAATCGATGTTAAATCTTCACGAACCTTTTCTATCGGCCATTGAATCGAAAAAGCACCACGGAGCCTCGGAACCGGAACCGCATTTCACGAAAGACACGTAATGCGAAGTTTCGATGCAAACGACAGCGGTGAGTTCCAAATACAATCGCGGCACAGGACAATGTTCTTGAAGAATGATAAATTCTGTGGGAATATCGAGTTTCTTCGGCTCGTGATTCGTCCGTCGCTCGTGACGATGAACCTGAAACGATTTTTTTACGTGAAAACATCTTTACCGAGTCTTCCGGAAGCAAAGTATTCTTCATTTGCTACTTTAATTTTAATAATTTGCAATTTTTCGGGATTTACCTTGTCGAGGCAATGCATGCAAAACGCTATGCTTTCGAGACCAACGCCACACTGTCCGTAACATTCTTTGCATTCGAATTCAGCTAATTTTCCGCAAACTGTACATTGCCGAGGAGCTGCAAAAAAAACGTGAGAATAACATTATTTATTTCATCCAATGATACTAATTGCGAGAAAAAAATCAATGCAAAGGTACGAAATTACGTAAAAAAAAAATTAAAAAAAAAAAAGAAAAACTACTCAACAGTCTTCGATGATATCCGTCACGTCGAGCAGCAAAGTCGGCTGTATCTTTTGATACATTTTAAACGATTTTCCAAATCTCGGCATTTGTATTATCAGACACGAGGGAACCTCTTTAAGTCTAATATTGCTTGTGAGAAAACTTTGTTCCAATAATTGTTGCACCGTCGGGAAGCTAAGATGATCGTCTTTTTCCACGAAGAGTTGATAATGATAAGCGTCCTGACCGGAGCTTAATTTTAGGAATGGTTCGGCGTTCAATATTTGCGCAACTAGCGATGTTAGAAACTCTTCTGGATCTGTAAAAAAAAAAAAAAAAAAATTATTCGTGTCGAAATAACTCGACAAAATTTCGTTTATCGTACCTTTCTCTTCGCTCGTGAGTCCCGAAACGGACGAAAGTTTCTCAAGTAACATTCTCAGTTCCATAACTCTGTTCGCTCTGACGAACATATTTTTTCGCAACGGATTAACGATTTCTTCGCGTAATACCCGCTGCACCTGTTCGTACTGCGGACAGTCTTTTTCGTTCGGCGGCCTTTCATGAAACATCGAAATACGGATTAAAAAAAAAAAAATCATTAAATCGGAGATAATTTCAATGATTTTCGGAAAGAATTACGAATACCTGAATAATAAATTGTCAAAGACACTGGTAAACGCGAACATACTGAATAGCGTTGCGTCCAAATAGCAGGAATTGTGATGTCCCTGTATTCCGCGATATTTGCCGCATATGCTTTCCAAATCGCCTTTCACGCAAATAGGCCTCACGATTCCCGTTACGACGGAACTATCCACCGTTCCAAAGTCATCCGCGCCGTTAAGTTTGTAAAGATGATCGTCGGCCTGTCGAAATAAATTTTCTTTAAAAATCCGAAAATTAAAACGAAATATCGTAATAAAGTAAATACACTAACGGAAATCATATTAAACTGTTGACAATGTTTGATATCCGTGAAAATGGCGCGTTGAGGTCTGCAATGAAAATATCTAACATCGTTGTAAGTTCCGTCGGTGCCAAGGTGATGCTGGCCGTCTTCCTGAAAATTCGAAAAAACGATTAAAAAATAAAAAATCGGTAACCTTGCGATCTAAATTTTGGCTCTTAGGGAGAAAAATAGTTAGGTGAGTTATTGATATTACCAATTCTATAGCTGCCATCGTTTTGCCAGGAGTAATTCCCGGCGGTGTGCCAATCCATCGTATAACTCCGTAGCGATTTTCAGTGCCTAAACGCACCTCGACAGTGCTACCGACGCTCACATCTTCGTGATCTTGAATTCCGAGGCATCTGTCTTTCTTCGTGGTACCGTTACTTCCGTGTTTCTCGAGCACATCTTCTGAATAAAAAAAATAAAAAAAAATATGAAAATACATCGAAGAATTAAATTTAAACGGTAAAACACGAGACATTCAATGGATAACAAATAAATTCGGGAGAAAAAACGTATCAATCGAAAAAAAAAACTCTGAGGGATGAAAACTCTTTGATAAAAAAAAATATTGTCAATTCCTCGGCTTACTGTGGTTCGCAAGGCTTACAACGGAGTCGAAACTCCCGTCCAAGTCACTGTACACCTTTGATTCTACATCGCTACTCCATTTGTGCTCAAGTATAAAAGTCGGAATGTTTTGCAATGTCGCCGCCATAATAACACAAATATTTCGTTGAAAACTTTCGATGCGGATGTGTGACCCGGAATCGCGAGATAAACGTGGTGGTCGAACGGTACGCGGAGTACGGGTTCGTACTCTGGCGTCGTCAGCTCGGTCGCTGGCTATTTTTAAGCTTCTCGACTATTATTATCCCTTCTTTGCTGCAGAGGAACCGAATTGTTTACGATTTCGGTACCTCCGGTATACGTTCTACCGGTACTTTTAATACCGGTCATCAATTTTAATTAATGACAAATAAATAAATAAAAAAGAGAAAAACAAAAATACAAAACGAAAGAAATAAGCAATTAAAGAGATCGCTGATAACAGTTCTCATGTTTGGTTCACGACGACGCTGCCGTCGATCGCTTCGGGACATTTATTGCTTCTCTATCCAAAGCAAATAAAAAATACAATCCTTGTAAAAAATAAAAATTACTCCTAACACACATTTCGTCTGGAATTTTAATCGGTATCTATAGCGTTACGAAACGCGCGTAAACGTTAATGATTATCGCGTTCGTATTAAAGTTTCTTTATTACCGAGAAAATCGAGACTCTCGAGATTTCTCGAGGACAGTGCACTCGAGTCCCCGACGACGATCTTCGACTTTGCCGATTGATGAGCGATCTTCGGCACCAATGCGTCGTTTAATCGGGACAAAGCATCGTCGTTGTTGTTGTTTCGGTCGTCAAAAACGGTTAATCGATCGTCGAACGGAACACTCAATTCTTGCGGAGTTCTTTTACCATTGGCAATACGATTGGTCAACGCGCCGTTGAGTGTAGCGTCGAAATCGCTAGTTGCAATCGTATTCTGCGCGCTCGAGGATTTAGCTGAAAATTAATCGAATAAATTGAAATATAAAATTTTCGAAAAATTGAAAAAAATTGCTATAGGATGATAAACTGAATTTTCGATGATTTCCGAGTTACCATTGCTACTCGTCTCGCTGTTTTTTACGCGATCCGAAAGCTCGTGTTCCATGGGACTGACCTCTGCAAGCGTCGCCAGCGTCAAGTTGCCGGAAGAACTCGCGATATATTTTTTCGCCAGAGCCGACGTTCTTGAAGGCATCCTATTATCCTGTAATGAAAAATAAACATAAATAATTATTTTTCAAAAAAAAAAAAAATCGGAAAAAAAAATCGAAAAAAAAAACGAAACTTACGATTAAATCCAAACCAATATGGAATCCCTGACCAAGTTCCAGAACCGGACCAATATATTTTATCACAGCCAACGATCTTTGAGCGTTGGGTTGCGATCGATACCAAATTCTGTCGCCGAGTCTCAGGTTTTTAGCGTCTTGGCACAGGAGAGTGTCGCTGGCCAGTCGGACGCGTTCTCTTGGCGAGTGTACGGCGGCAAGAAAATGCCACACCAGTGAAGAAACTGGTATCAGGTCAATTTTATGACACCGCCATTCAGTTTTGCACCAAACGTCCTCATTGTTGGTGTCATTTACGCGAATTCTTAGCCCCCCGTCGCCGTGTACCTCATTCGCCTCTACCAGCATACCGAGGCGCAGTGTGCTGACATTGACATTGCAGACACCAGAGATACGACTCAAAACTGTGTCTTGTCTTGCTACATAATGACACGCAAGGACACTCGCCTCCTTGTCGCTTTCTCGTGGTCTTTTCTCCATTTTCGTAATTGCTTATTTCGCATTTAACGAATGGAAAACGTAATTTTTTCGACTCCGCAGTTTCGGGAGTGTCGCGAGAGATTATTCATGAAGAGGATGGTGCCCTTGAATAACGTCTCGTTTTGTCCGAAAACGAGACCATTTCCTTCATCGAAATGAATTCCGTAACGTATTAATCTCACATTCTTCTCGGCTGAACATTATTCTTGTCGATGTGATTCACGAGTTATTATTGCATTGTTTATTTATTAATTAGTCGTTATATTCTGCGTAGCTATTTGACAGATGGCATGAAAACTTTTTCGTCTTTTTCTTTTTTACCACCGATAATGCGTTTGCTTTGATTTTAATGAGATAGAGGGCAGGCAAAGCGCAGTCAAGAGGCGGACGGCGGGGGTGCGGGGGGCGACATCGCGAAAAGTCGATACGTTATCGACGATAATCGAGACATAACCTCAAAATACCGTCTCATTTTTCAAATAGAACACATTAAACGATAGGCACTACCGAGGTTCGTGGATAAAATAATAATTTTTCGTGTTATCGCAAGAAAATGCAACGTTACCAAAGATGCATCGGTCAGCTGTACAAAACGCGCGATTTTGTAAAGCCGAATCCGTGTTCGATCCGATACTTCGCGAGTGAAAAAAACGACGGCGAAAATCAAGTCGCGAAAGACGAGGAACAAGTCGAAACGAAAAAAGTTGAGCTCAGCGGTTTCGCCAAATCTTTCGAAAAGTTTGCCACCCCCGCGATTGAGGAGCCGGAAAAAGTTGAAACTTTTGCCCATCTACTTCGTCACTCCAAGTTTATCGATGTGAGTTTTTTGTTTGTATTCGAACTTATTAACTATTTTCGATCGATGCACAATTGTCATTAATCGAGACACACAGCTAGGCGATCCGGAAGGAAAACTCGTCACCGGGAAAATATTTCACGTTGTCGGCGACGATTTGTATATTGATTTCGGCGGCAAGTTCCACTGTGTGTGTTCCCGACCCGTGAAAAATGGAAGGTGAGAATCTCAATGATATTCATCAATTAGAAATCTTTCAATACTATTCTAAATATAAAAAAAAAATATTAATTTCAGTGAGTATGTCCGGGGAGCGATCGTGCGATTGAGAATAAAGGACTTGGAATTATCTACGAAATTTCTCGGTGCTACAAAAGATCTCACAATTTTAGAAGCCGATTGCACTCTCATGGGATTGATAAACACGCCCATGAGAAACGTTACAAATTTATAATAAAGAACAATAAAAATAATCATCTTACCCTTGTTATATGAATAAATTATACGCTTATAGTACTTCTTAAGCTTTACATCTCAATATTACCTGTGAATTCCTAATTTTTATTTTTTTTCGAGGTAAAAATTAAAATAGCGATAATACTTGATGAACCTATTTTTTTTTTTTTTTTTCTCAAGTTGCATTAACCACTTATCAATCAGTGTTATCAATTATGAGAAAAATCGACAGTTTAAGAAGAACCAAAGAATGTTGAAAAACGACTTTCCTGCTAATTTATACTTTGGCACTGCAGCTTCACCTTTTTTTATACACAGCAAAAAAAAAAAAACAAAATTTAATGAACGGATACTGGAAGTTTGTATGCATAAAAAGGTACATTAAACCCAATGTACAATAGTGACGAAAAAATAATGTACTCTTACAATGAAATAAAAAAAAATTATTTCGATTATAGTACTTTTATAGTAAAATTGAAATAAATTATAAAAAGTAAAGAATCGACTACCGTTTTTTATAAGCAGTACATTCATTTTTCAAAATGATTATAAATTCAATTTAATGTACCAATTTATGCATAAAAACTTCGACAACCAGTACATTAAATTTTTAGCAAATTTGTTTGTTTTACTGTAAAAAAACTTGAAAGTAAATACGTTCGGATTCCTCTTGGTACAAAAAAAAATGAAACAATTCATCCACATTTTAGCGCCTCAATGAAAAAAAAAATACGCGTTAAAATTATTCTATTTCAGCGGCTGAATGAAAAAAAAAAATTACGCGTTAAAACTATTCTATTTCAGCGCATCACGAAAAAAAAAAATTACGCGTTAAAACTATTTTATTTCAGCGCCTCAATGAAAAAAAAAAAAAAAAAATTACACGTTAAAACGATTCTATTTCAGCGCCCCAATGAAAAAAAAATTACGCGTCAAAATTATTCTATTTCAGCGCCTCAATGGAAAAAAAATTACGCGTCAAAATTATTCTATTTCAGCGCCTCAATGGAAAAAAAATTACGTGGTAAAACTATTCTATTTCAGCGCCTCAACAAAAAAAAAATATTACGCGTTAAAATTATTCTATTTCAGCGCCTCAATAAAAAAAAAATTACGCGTTAAAACTATCCTATTTCAGCGCCTCAATGAAAAAAAAAATTAAGCGATAAAACTATTTTATTTCAGCGCCTCAATGAAAAAAAAAAATTACGCGTTAAAATTATTCTATTTCAGCGCCTCAATGAAAAAAAAATTACGCGTTAAAATTATTCTATTTCAGCGCCTCAATGAAAAAAAAATTACGCGTTAAAATAATTCTATTAACTATCCCCATTACGCTAAAATCAATAATAAAAGAATTAATTAAATCGCTATCGTTGTGTTCAATCTTCGCGGATCGTATCAGATCCGCTTCCGAATCACGGGAAAGGAACTTTGACTACAAATAATTAATTTCACAATACATATCAATAGTTGATTGCACTTTTTATGTTCGCAATTTGTTAAAATTACTATAGTATCCTGCATTGCAAGATTTCATACGTTTGATTGATTTTTTTTACAGTGCACATGTAAATAACTCACAACAATGCAATATATGCGATACAATGCTACGTGATAGACTTACAGTGAATCGTTTTCGTAAAGAATAGTATCGGTTCCATTATTTTGCAGCAGAAAAAAACAAAAAAAAAAAATTATTCCAAAAACGAACAATTAGTTGCAATAAAATGAAAAATTTAAGAAAGCAAATAAAAAGCGCGTGTGTGCGGAAAATCAGTGCACAATACATGTACAACGTGTTCGATAATGCGAAAGTGCGTAATTCACAAAAAATTTACGATGATTAAATAAAATATGAAATACGATCAATTAACATTATTTTCTCAACGTAGCATATCGATGTAATAACGCATATTATCGGTTTTTTTTTTTAATAAGTTTTCAGGAATCAAATCAATGATTTTTTTAAGTTCGCAGGGACGCGGATATAACTATATCTTAACGTTCGATTATACGTTAACAAATTTTTTTTTTTTTTAACATTCTATACGCTGAACGGAGATTCTCATGTACACTATGGTTAACAGTATTTATACTCTATAATAAATATATTACATTTATCCGTATGGATATTATTCATCATCGCGTTAAGATAATGCAATTTCAACGAATTCTTCGATAAGCAGATCTTTCGTATTGAATTTACAAATTGCCATCAAAACGCGTCTTTTATGTTTTGAAATTGTCGAACCGCCAGATCGACCGGTAGATCAAAATTACTGTTGGTCAGCCGATCGAGTGTGTGAAAGGCGTCTTGAAATCCTATTTTAAAATATATAAAAATTTGAGATTAAATTTTTATTTATTTTTTATGAAAAAAAAAAAAATTGAGAAAAAATTACCAGTTTTAACGACGTAACTCCAAGACGCGTAGTAATTCTCCAAAAGATATTGACACTGCAAAATCAATCGCAACCAGGCAACCAGTTTCTTCGCGCTAAAGATAAAAATTTAAATATATTAACAATAATATCAATTTTTAATTTTTTTTTTGGGAAATAAATTTCGATTACTCACTTCAGTGCCGCGCAGATAAATGCCTTTAAGTGAGAATCGTAACTCCTTTTATATAGTGTATGAGAAGCAATGATATTGCCGATAGTCGTAAGGAGAGTCTGAAAAAAGATTTTTCCTTCAAATTAAAAAAAATAACGTAATCTTGTGGACGATAAATATTTTATATTATTATTAATATATACTAAGAGATTTATAAATCCAATTAAAAGGGATTTCGATCCGTAAAGTAATTAAAAGAAAACGAATAATAAATAGCTATATACCTGTTTAGCCGACGCGCCCCTTCCGGTAACGAGATCGAGATTAAAGCTCTGCGACAATTTTTGCGCGGGACTCGAGTTGTACCGATGTCCATTTTTTATCTCATAGTACTTAATAATGAGTTGCCAAACGTGAATCGAGTTCGACGAGGAATGATTTTTCTGTGGAAAACAACCGACGAAAGGTACGACGCTCGTCGTTCGGACATCGGAGACTAAACCGTGTTGCATCAAGTCGCGAATCGAAACAGCGAGATGATTGCGAACGGCAACAGTTACCGCCGAATTCGACGGTACTTTCCACGAATCGGAATCAGACGTATAGACGCTTTCGTTCTCATCCTCCTCTTCGCGACGATCGACTTCCGCGATCGTTTCCAAAACGTGTTCAACGGCGATATCGAGTCGCGTTCGCAAATCTCGCCAATTATAAACGGAATTCTTTTCGAAAGATCGTCGCACGCGATTACTGCCGCAACCGAGTTGCGACATGAGAAACATGTGCAACAGAGCGACGACTTTTCTCACGGTATTCAGCGTTCTCGTTCGATTTTCTTCCTCCGATTCTTTTCTCGCCGGTACTCGTTTTTTTGAATCGCTCGACGTCGTCGCGATGTCGTTGCTGTGCACAGGACACGCGCAACTGCAAGCCAACGATTCTGTACTCACTTCGCCTTGAAGATAATTTATGAATCTTTCTAAATCGGCTATCTGTGTCTTCAATTGTGTTACCAATTGTTCTTTCATCTTTAACGGACTGACGATCTGTTGGAAAAATTTCGAAAAATACGCTTTTCATTCGTTTTCATTGCAGACGCGTAATAAACGGTTTTACCTGATTGATCGCGTGATCGACTTGCCACCGCAAATCATCTACGGGAAGTTTACACATATCTTGAACATTCAGATTCAATTTTTCCTTCAGATGATCTAAAATTTAATGAATTATTTATTAAAATCGAAACTTTATTAGATTTAAAAATAAAGAGATACGCGGGAAGAATTTTACCAATGACGATATTTTGCCGTTCCAATACCACACTTTGCGGTAAATCCTGTCCTCCCGTTTCGTATGCATATGCTTCCAAATCTTGAAGTTGATGCTTCAGTTGACCAATCAATTCTCTCTGTTTAGATCTTTGCAATGCCATTTTTGTTTCGATTTCCACGTCGTTCGCGGAGCCGACATTCTAACAATAAAAAAACATTTTAGAAGTTCTCATAAAAAAAAAAACAATATTTTTATAAATAGTCATTAAATAAAAAAAAATCACAAATTCTCATTAAAAAATGATTTTTTTTTTCTCATTAAAAAATAAAAAAAAATCACAAATTCTCATTAAAAAATAACTTTTTTTTCTCATTAAAAAATTTAAAAATTCACAAATTCTCATTCAAAAAAATACATTTTTTTTTTATTCTCATGAAAAAAATCACAAATTCTCATTCAAAAGAATGCATTTTTTTTTTTTTCATTCAAAAAATCAAAAAAAAATTTAAAAAAAAGAAATTAAATCATTTTTTGTTAACGTAAAGATGACGAAAGATTAATTACATTGGGAAGATGAGACAACGGTGTGATGGATCTACTGGCATATGGTAGATTAGTCGTAACATCAGGAATTCCCCTGAATGCAAATTCTTCGAGTTCCTTGAGTAAACTTTCCTTTTCGCTTGCCGGTGCGTCGACAATTTGTCGCAAGCGAAACTGAACCTACGATGCAATGCGTTAGAGAATATCGCTTGGTACAGAGGAAATAATAATAATACCTGAGCAAAATGGGTTGTTAGGGATATTAACGATGAATTAAGCATTTCCTGTTCCTCTTCCAACAACCTTAGTCTGTCCATGTCATACGAAAGACTGCAAATGTTATGTTAGTCTTTATGTTATTTATTCCCCGGTTAGTTACCGTTGCTCCACTACTCGTTGTTATTCGGCGTTAGTAAGCATTCAAAACGCAAGCGGAATTTCGTGCAATAAATATTTCGTTAAATATTCTTACTTTTCCATACTGTGTGAACATTTGTATTCGTCGCCGAAATCATTGTCGCCGTCGTTCGCACCGACGGGGGCCCATCGTTCCCCCGACGGTCTTTCGCTTTCGTCTGAATTATAAAACTCGTCATTTTCACAGTTTTTACACATATCCGAGGTTACACCCACGAGATTATCAGGTTCTGTTTGTTCCTGAAAGGAATCAGTGGTCGGTGATACACGATGTGTGAGAAATCGATATCGGGGGGTCTCCCTCCCGTTATGTCTCTCGTGATTTTATTTTTCCGCGATGTCTGACACACGGGATATATTTATTCTGTTTTTACAATGCTCACCCCCGTTTCTGCATTTAACGTGCTGTATTCTGACATGACGAGCCGTTGTGAGATGTAATCGAGTAATTAGTATGTACGCACGTGTATGTACAACGCGACCAGACGTGCCTGTCGGGTCCGACGTGCTTGACGTCTCTGAGGCTACGTTGGTTGCTTGGCGGCAGATAGCAGCGAGCTGGGAAACTTATTGGCAGCTGGTGTGCATTTTTTCTATACAATATTGCATTCTCGATATGTGTGGGTGGTGTGTGCGTGTGACGTTGCGTGACAGAACCCGGGAATTTTAAATCATATTTATCTAAGGACGTCGAATTGGCCGACAGTCGTAGCGAGACAATTTCGGCCAATGACAGCTTAGAGTTGCATTCTCGAGAGTCGTACGAACCGAAAACGTCATCTGTCGCTCTCTATCCAACAGACATCTTGTAACTTTCGATTTTCACTCAGTAGTAGAGCTCTCAGCACTCGGTAGGGTCCGTAGAGCCTTTCTAAAACCACGGAAAGAACGACGACAAAATAGAACTTTCAATTACCCGTCTGTCTCACGTGTGAAACTGCCGTTCACTCTCGTGTGGCAACGTACTGTGAGTTGTCTGCTAGTGTTGGCCAATTTTTCGTCGTCGTGCCGCGGCTCTCGAAGATTCTTACGACAGAACTCATTTATTTGAAACGTTAAAATAGAAAAAGAAATGGAGGTGACGAAAGTGCACGAATTTATGGAATTAGTCGGTCGTCTCAAGGTATGTATGATCCTCGTAATTGTTGATTCGTTAGGTTTGATTAACGATGTTTTCGCTTAGCAACGGTAAATCGTTTTCGCCGAGATAAATGGTTTCGATGATTAAGTAGTGCACGAGCCTTTTGTCGCGATCAATTCAGCGTAGTTATCCAATCGGAAATAAATAAAGAATTAACATTTGTTTTAACATCATTGTTTCCGAAATAATTTTTTTTTCCGTTGTTCTTCGGATTGTATGCCTAGAAATCATTTTTTTCTACGATTTCACGCCAATAGCCAAGTGCCAAAGGTATCGAAGTAATATTATCGAAAGAAAACAAAAAATTATCGTATAGTCGAGAGCCCATTGAGCAGAGAAACGTAAACAAGAGACTCTTAGGAATAGCTGTTGACTTCGGGTGTTTATTTTTTCTTTCAGCACATGAAACGAACTGGTTGGGTACTAAGGGACATTAGTGACCCCGAACCCATTGCAGGGCATATGTATCGTATGGCAATGCTCTCCTTCCTAGTAGACAGCAACGAAAAATTGGACAGGACAAAGTATGCTTTGTTCGATACTTAAAGTGAAAGTCCCTGTTATTGACTATCCAACGAAAACTTCGGGATTAATTGTATTTCTATTTATATATACAAAAATACATCGTAAAAAAAAAAAAAAATTTTTTGCAAAGTAATTTTTTTTTTGAAAGTAAAAGTAAAAGTAAGTATTTATAAATAGAAATACAATTAAATCCGAAGTTACGAAAACCCGAAATTACCTGAAATTTACTTTTTTTTTTTTACGATGTATTTTTTTGGATATAAATAGAAGCATTTATTTTGGATATATCCGAAACAAACGAAGCATTGCAGCATTTTAGAAAAGCATAGAAGAAACATAAAAATAGAAGCATTTGCATGCTATTTAAATAGAAGCATTGCGATGTATTTTTTTGGATATAAATAGAAGCATTGAAAATGCCAAAAAATCCAAAAAAATACATCGTAAAAAAAAAAGAAAATTTAATGCACGGATACGAAAAGTCTTTATGCTTCAACGGTTACATTAGATATAATGTACAAAAGTGATGAAAAATTAATGTAGAAATTTGCAGAGAAATTAAAGTAAATTGGATTTAAATTAATTTTATAGTAAAATTGAAGAAAATTATTAAAAGTAAAGTATCTCTACAGTTTTTAATTAACAAATTACATTAATTAACAGACATTTTGATACATTTATTTTTCATCATCATTGTACATTAAATTTAATCAGTTTAAGCATAAAAATTTCCGGGACATTATATTACGAAATTTTTTTTTTTTTTACATTCAAATCATTAAATTATTAAATCATTAATTATTTTTTTATTATTAAAAAACTATGGTAATCGGGTCTTAAACTTTAGTCAATAACTGGGCGATTCACTTATTAATTTTATCGGAAAAATGTCGATAATGAAGAAAACATGTAATAGACAATAACAACTAATCGAAAATTATTCTTTATTCAGAATAATGCAGATGACCCTTGTGCACGATCTCGCGGAGTGTATCGTCGGCGATATAACTCCGCATTGCGGTGTGCCGGCCGACGAGAAGCACAGACGAGAGGACGAAGCAATGGAAGAAATTTGTCAATTGCTGGGAGAACGCGGTCCGGAAATAATAAAAATCTTCAGGGTAAAAGTCGCGTCTGATAATTGATAATTCTATTTTGAAAAATAATGGAAAAATTATCGCGATTAATCGGTGCATCGTTATCGATTCCAGGAATACGAATCTCAAGAATCACCCGAAGCAAAGTACGTCAAAGATCTCGATAGATTGGATCTTGTTATGCAAGCCTTTGAGTACGAGAAACGCGATAAGACACCCGGTAAACTCGAAGAGTTCTTCCGCGCGACTAATGGATTGATAAGACATCCTTTTTTGAACAAAATGGCAGAGGAAATAAACGTTCAAAGGAAAGCGCTTTGCCGCGCTTCGGACAACGCGGAAGTATGACGAGTCGTGAGCAACGATTTTTTTTTATTTAAAAATAACGTTCCCATATGGATATCGCAAAGAACGTAACAAAGAGATTTATCGAAGTGTCGAATGGCTGCTTCCGAAAAAAAAATAAATAAAAAGAAAAAAAAATAGGAAAAAAAATACTCATTTATTAGTACAACGATTTTAGAACATTGAAGTTACTATCATTTCGTTACATCGTAATATATATTATATTAATAGTATCGTATCTTATACTTAGTTTCTTACATTAGCTAATTCACAGCTTCGAATGATACTCAATAATGTTTCGTGATAATTTATTCATTTATGTATTATAAAACTCTTAAAGTTCAGCAATAATTGAGAATAAGAGTTATACATTTATGTTACGAGTTTTCTAAGCGTAAATAGGCCATTGCAGATGTAACCACGAGAACTTGACGCTATAGTCGATTAATCGACGCGTTGCCAAGGAACATACAAAGCGCTTCGTGAAAGCGATTGGTTTTTTTTTTTTTTTTGGAATTATGAATAATCATTCGTGCTTTCGTCAGATTATTTCTTAATACGATTACGTATTGTCCTCAATGTTAAAATGTTTTATTAACAATCAACGAAATTTCAAAAACGAAAAAAATGCATGAATATTCATTTGTTCTTTCGTCAGATTATTTCTTAATACGATTACGTATTGTCGTCAATTTGAAAATGAAATTGTTTTTCGTGATTAACGCGATAAAAAAAATGAAAAAAAATTATAAAAATTAATTTCTTCTTTCGTCAGCTAATTTTTCAATACGATTGCGTATTGTCGTCAATTTGAAAATGAAATTGTTTTTCGGGATTAAGGCGAAAAAAAAAAAATTACGAACGACACTATTGAATAGTTTTCGTGTGAATAGCGAACTGCCGTAAGTAACTGAATGTATCATTTTGTCTTCACGATTTTCAATTGCAGTCGTTAACAACTTTTACGTAGCGTGGTGTACATCGACGTTTAGTATTATTGAAAGGTGCGAATAGTACAAATGTTAAGAAAAACTAAACATAAAAAAGATTTGTTAAGATAAGTTTGCAAAAAGCTTGAAATAAAAAGCTTAACTTTCGATAAAATTCGTTGTTCTTTCTTATCCCATCTCCATCATCCCGCTGATAAAACTGAATTGCCCGCGGCTTTGATGTTAAGTACACAGACATGAGAATTTATTGAACAGATAAGAAAGGCGAGTCGCGTGTCGCGAGAAAATGCAAACGTTATGTTTGCGCGATTTTTTTTTCTTATCAGTTAAACAGGATGCAGAAAAAATCGTATCGCTCTCCTACGCGTTTGTTGCAAACGATGTTTCGTTACGGAAAAAAAAAAAAAATCTGCGTGTTTCTAAAAAAATTTCGGAAAAGTTACATTTTTTTCGTAAACTAAAATTTTTAGTGATATTGAAATTTTTTTTTTTTTTTTTTAATAAATTGATATATTGAATTTTTCCAATGACTTTTGTATCGATAAAGGTAATCTTTTTATTTGTTCGTTAACGGCGTTGCGATTATATTTTAAAAATCGGCCGGTTCGCTTATAAAGTACGATGTTTGAAAAAAAATGAAACATTTTCGGAAAAGTTTGAATTTTTTTTCATGGAAACAATTTTACGTGATATCGCAAAAAAATTGACTTTTTTTTTACGAATTTTTATATCGAATTTTTCCGACGATTTCTTTATCGGAAAAGTAAACACTTTTTAGCTGAAATAATAAAATGCTTCTACCTCCTTCCCCTTTAATTGATAATGCATAATAACAGCGGATATCCTGTATGAATACCGCACCTTGAACTGCAAGGAAGACTGAGCACCGCGATCAGAATATATATTGTTAAGCAGTAGCAATTTGATTCGGGTTGGTCCCGCGTGTCAACGAGAGTACACGCATGGCACTGCGTTGGATTATTGTGCATCGAGAGGCAACAGAGTTAAGCTGTTCAATAGTAACGAGAATGGGACGGAAGACGAATAAAAAATAAAAAAAAACCTGATGTACGACGGAGAGGAAAGGATGGAGCGGGAAGTTTACGCTCGTTGCGTCATTCGTGTTCAGACGCGTCGTAAGTGAACGCCATTCACTCGGCGTCCCGTCAGTATCCAAGCAACATTTCGCGCGAGTTTCATCGATAAACCGCATTTTCTTTATTCCGAAAAGGCCGCGGAGTTCGGTGCCAAAAGGCACATTCAATAACGTTCAGTCGAAGGTTGAGCTTCTAACGAAAAGATTATTCGCGTACGAAACTTCGCGAATTAGACACCGCAGGTACGGAACCGGCACACAAGTGCACAAGTAGACTGCTGGGTGCAAGCGGCGTTATTGAACGAGAGAAACCGGGTAAGCTGGCAGTAGGACTATTGATTTACGAGAAAACTCGAAGCGCGCGGACGATCAACTAACTTTCATTTCAAGAAATTCGCGTATTATAATCATTATTATTATTAATAAAATCAATTTTTATCGCGAAGTATATACGATGAATGTAATGGATAAATATTGGAAATCCGCGGAAGAAACTTTGAGAAAGTATGACGCGAACGGGGACGGTGCATTAGATTTTGACGAATTCGCGAAACTTTGCGAACACCTATTCGGTACTCAAGAAGTTAAAGACGCGGAATATCGAATTCGCGATATATTCGATATTGTCGATCGCAACGGAGACGGACAACTCGACGGCGAAGAATGGCAACGGTAATTAAAAAACGATGAATTAATAAGAATAATAATATTATTATTATTATTATTTATCCTGACGGTACTTTCGATCGCGTAGATGTTACGACGAGTGGATATCCGTAATCGTGAATCCAATTAGCGTTTTACTTGTGGTCGATGTGCAGAACGATTTTATCGACGGTACATTAGCCCTAAAAAATTGCGGCGCCGGCGAAGACGGGGTTGACGTTGTCGAGCCAATCAATAGGCTTATTAAAGAGAATTGTTGGAAAAAAGTCGTTTATTCACGCGATTGGCATCCGGATACGCATATCGGTTTCTATGAAAATCTACAAATGCGGGAACTTCATCCGGATTCTAAAGTAAGAACTATATATATAACTTAATCTCATATTACTCATCTTTGATACGTAACAATAACAAAAAGTGGAGATAATACGGAAGAAGAAAAAAAAATAGAATAACGAAATGTGTAATAGATAAGACAATAGTCGGCGCACGTACCGGCTACTGATAAGCATCAGCCAATCCGGAAGTCAAAAAAATGTTAAAACTGAATTACTCGACTTCCGGTTTCCGCGAAGATAAGTGATAAAAGAATTTTTTCAAAACAGATTTTGAAGGAAAACGCGAAAGCGTTCGATACTGTGAGATTTTTGAAACCCGACTTGGAGCAACGATTGTGGCCGCGACATTGCGTTATCGACTCGTGGGGAGCCGAATTGCACAAGGATTTAATTATCGCTCCGAACTCCGATCAGGTGCGCATTTTTATTTTTGCACAACAATGATTGTTATTATTATAAATTATTTTTATTGTTATTCATTATTTTTATAAAAAATCGTTATTTTTATTAAAAAATCAGTACTTAGTGATCTTTTATCACTAAAAAATCCACCATTTTTATTTTTAAAATAACGATCATTCAGTAAAATAACTAAAAGATCGCTATTTTCATTAAAAAAATTACTAAACAGTGATTTAAAAAAAAAAAAAATTGTGGTTTTTTTTTTGTGATAAAAGATTATTATTTTTATTGAAAAATCACTAAATAGTGATTTTTTAGTTATTTAAAAAAAGATTGTTATTTTTATTGAAAAATCGGTAAATAGTGATTTTTTATAAAAAATAGCGATCTTTTACTAAAAACCGATTACGATCGATTGCGATGGCGATTTTACTAAAAAGAATCGTTATTTTTATTAAAAAAATCATTATAATTATTATCGTAATAATAATTTTTTGTTCGCAAAAAGGTGCGGAAAGGTCAAAATCCGGATATGGATGCGTATTCGGCATTTTTCGACAACAATGCCGAGCATTCGACGGAATTGTTGGGTATTCTTAACGACAATGGAATAACGGATGTATACGTTTGCGGACTCGCGCTCGACGTTTGCGTGAAAGCAACGTGTCTCGATGGTCTCCGTTTGGGATTCCGTTTGGCATTGATAGACGATCTCTGTCGCGGCGTCGATTGCGACGATATTGCCGAAGCCCGCAAAATAATTGCGGCAAACGGTGGATTAATCACCAACGAGAAGGACGTCGTTGCACTCGCGCGCGGCGAAAAACGAAGTTTAATAATGGCACAGCAAGCCGCGTGTGCTTTGGGCAAAAAATGGTCGGGTGACGAATATGCCGACGAAAGTTAGATAAATTATTGAATTAACGTCGATACGACGATTACTACATAGTAATTAATAACTACGCAGATTATCGTCTTCCGCGTTGTGTATGCGGGTCATCGTTGCGCAATCGGCCACATGATTTTTCTATAGTTCCTGAAAAAAAAAACGCTTTAATCCAATTTAGTTGCTTGGGATGCTTCGGTTAATTTTTACATTGATAATAATTTAATTTAATTTAATTTTCGTCTATGTAAAAGAATAAATAAACGATTGTTAATTGTTAATTATCGATATTTTTTTTTGCGCAGCCGATCACTCGTTTTTATAGTTCCTGAAAAAAAAAAAAAAAAAACGCTTTAATCCAATTTAGTTGGTTGGGATGCTTCGGTTAATTTTTACATTGATAATAATTTAATTTAATTTAATTTTCGTCTATGTAAAAGAATAAATAAACGATTGTTAATTGTTAGTTATCGATATTTTTTTTTGCGCAGCCGATCACTCGTTTTTATAGTTCCTGAAAAAAAAAAAAAAAAAAAACAAAACGCTTAAATCTGCTTTAGTTACTTAGGATGCTCGGTTAATTTTTACTTCAACAATACTTTTATTATATTTAATTTTCATCTATGTACAATAATAAATAAACGATTGTTCATTACTAATAATTGAATTTCTTCAATTTTTTTCTTTTTTTTAATCAGTCGTCTCTCCGTTGAAAAGCTTTCGCGCTGTTCGCTCAATTTTATTGGCCGAGTCGTCGTCTTTGCTTAATTCACAGATGTAACGTTGTCTCGTACCACAGTCTTCGCCTTTGTAAGAGTATATTCGCGATGCCGGGTTGTAATCCAACTTTAAGCATCTGAAATATTTTTTCATTTTTATTTTCAATTTTTGTTTTTTTTTTTTCATTTTTATTTTCAATTTTTTTTTTTTTTATTTTTATTTTCAATTTTTTTTTTTTTATTTTTATTTTCAATTTTTTTTTTTTTATTTTTATTTTCAATTTTTTTTTTGTTTTCAATTTACTCGCAATAACGTTATTTGGGACGATAAAAACGATAGACAAACCTTCCATCCCCATTCACAGTCTGTTTGGTATCCTGATGAACGGGTCTCGCGCTCGCCGCCCAAATCCACAACAATCCCGGATTCAAACCACCGGTCCAAAATGTTTTACCCTTAAGACTTTTCGTCGCTTGAAGATATGTCACGAGATCCTGATTTTCCTCGACGGTTTCCAATTCCACGAGATTTCCGCCCATTCCACGACAAAAACTCGCCGATGACTTCCAATCGAATTCACGAACGCTGAAGTGGTAACAATTCTTTCCGACTCGCGTGTAATTCGACGGACACGCGTCTGAAAATTCACAAAAAACTCGTCGCATTAAACTTATCTGTTTATTTAAAACTCTTAGAAATCGCAGGGAATTTTTGTCATCGAATTTTTAACGTTATAATTACCCTTTTCATTTTTATTTCCAGATATAACATAATATAGAAGTTCCTCGGCTCTTCGAAGCCGTTTTTCCAGGTAATCGACTCTGTAGACGAGTTTCTCGATCGCACCTTCAATCAAACGTCTTGTAACATATATTTCGATGCCGTTGTTTTCTCGTTGTCGGTAGCTACTCACCGAGTAGATAAAGATCCGTTTCCGAAACGTCGCGTTTATTTTGCGGAGAAATTTTATAAGCAATCGTTATTCCATCGTCGTATTTCATTACTTTAGATTGACGCGCACTGACGTCTACGCCACTCGAAACGTCCCAATCTTCGAGAATTTCGCACCAAAGTTCTGGTTGCCGAAAACTCTGCGGTTGATACTTCGTCGTAATGTTTTCTTTGCTACGGGCGGATACCGCTTTTTCGAAAAAAAAATACACATTACGAATACTTCGATAATTTTCGAATTTAATGATAATAATAATGAATTATTATCGTCAATAATTTATTATTATTATTTATTCTTTATAACTCGCGATTTTTTAAAAAATTTTATACGAGAATATATCAGTGTGATAACTTACCGACTATTCGACAATTGATCGCGACGAATATTACGAAAAATCCTCCAAACTTCGTCATCTCGTATAAGCGGATATTTGCGGGTATATTGAAGATAAAAACTTGAAAATACGATAAAAGATTTCGAGGTAAAGAAAGGAAATTGGAAAAATTATAAAAAAATATCGTTATTAATACGAAAGAATGATTAATGGCGTGCAAAAGTAACGCCGGCCGGGTTTTTACACAGCGCGCAACTTTCTCCCGGAAATTTCACGTCACGCAGAGATATTGGTGAACATAACGTGACGCACACGCGAGAACAGTTATCGTGAGTTTGTTTACTCATAGAACTTAATTAGACTCTTCGCTATGAAACAATTTATCTTAATTGCGAAAATGAATCGTCGGTAGAATTGATGCGCAATGCAATCGAATGAATTGACGCAAAGTACGTTAAGGAGTTTCGATGGCTGAGAGTTCGTTTCGCATAAGTCCGAGAAAAATGAGAGAGAATTGCAACTGCTTCTCGATGGTATAAAAATCTGAAAAAATTCCGGCATATTTAAGGTACTGAAAAAATTAATTTTGCATAATAATAATTCCAAAAAGTTATTAACAAATTCATGAAAAAAAAACTTGTTAAACAAATTAACGGTAACTCAATTTTTTTTTTATAAAAATGATTCTGTCATTTTTCTGAACACGTATGAATTTTTTCAGATTTTTATCTTGGGTTTGAATTTTTTTTTATGTGGAAAAAATGTGTAGAACAAGAAAAAATTCAAACCCAAGATAAAAATCTGAAAAAATTCATACGTGTTCAGAAAAATGAAAGAATCATTTTCATAAAAAAAAAAGTTAAGTTACTGTTAATTTGTTTAACTAGTTTTTTTTCATGAATTTGTTAATAACTTTTTGGAATTATTATTATGCAAAATTAATCTTTTCAGTACCTTAAATATGCCGGAATTTTTTCAGATTTTTATACCATCGAGAAGCAGTTGCAATTCTCTCTCATTTTTCTCGGACTTATGCGAAACGAACTCTCAGCCACCGAACGTCCTTAATGTTATTGGAGTCTCCAGTGAAGAAATTCAAGTCACTCACGTTGCCGATACTCGTAGTTCGCGATCTTTTTAATTGAAGAATCTTTGTCCGTACGGTTCGGACGCTGACACGTAGTCTTGTTGACCAGTTTCGAACTAAGAACCCGAGGCAAGGATGCGATCGCAGCGTTGCTTGCCGGAGTTCTCCATGGGACACTTTCTCCCCACCTGAGGAGCGCGTCTCACTTTCTTTTCCAGATACCAAAAGGTTCAACCCGCCTATTCAACTCGCCTATTACCGTGTGCGATAAAATATTACAGCATCGCTCGTTAATATAATTGACACGATTCAACCTTCGCCTCCACTTCACGGGTAAAGGCGCATAGAAGCTGTAAAAAAAAAAAAAAATTTCGAACGCCGAAAATTTTGCGATAAACACGAAAAAAATCACCAATGCAACGAAATTCTCGTGAAACTAATAATTTTTTTTTTTTCAGTGCAAATTTCGGAGTTTTTATCGATCTTTTTTTTATTCCGTAAATAATAAAATAAATAATCTTTTCATTCTTCTCGTCATTGAGTAAAAAAATACGCGCATCGAGTTTATTCAATTTCCGGTTCGCTGAACGTTAAAATTTTGAAGAACGCGGGCGGAAAATAAGAGATTCCTTTTGACGAGTTAAATGTTTGCTTTCGCGCGGTTGAGTCAGAGGTGATCTGGCGATCAGATGATCGAACGACCGAACGCGCGCACCTCGCGGTTTTCACACGGTTAACCCACTGACCTTATTATTTACATTCACTCGTAATCCCCGTGATGGCTGAAACATCCTGTTATTCGAAATATATATATTATATTATATATACATATATATAATATAGAAAGCAACAAAGGAATCGCAAAATGAAAGTATTTTCTCCGCTTTTCGCGATAACGCAATTTTCCGCTCGGTAAAAGAGAAATGAGATAAAAACTTCGAAGTTATAATTAGCGCGAGCGAATGACAAGTTTCAACGGCACTTCGACAAAGTTAAACTCAATGCTTGTAAGCGTTCGAGACTAACTGTGGCCCACTGACCCCTATTTCGCGAACTTTAGAATTTTCGCGATTTCGTTCATTTCAGATATATATATTTTGTCATTTTATTCCGTAAACATAAAAAAAATTATTTTTGTCATTTTAATCCGTAAACTTAAAAAAAATTATTTTTGTCATTTTATTCCGTAAACTTTAAAAAATTTAATTTTTAACTTTTATTTCGTAATTTTAAAGTCTAATTACATAATTTTCTTTTTTTTTCACAATTTTTTTTTTTTACGCTATCAATTATTTATAATTACACTAGCAGTATCCTTATCCTTATCTCTCTATATAATTTTTTTTTTTATCGATTTTTTGAAAAAAGGAGAGGAACGATCTCAGTAAATCTCAAAAGTAGACGGTGAGGTTGAGCTTTTCGTTTGCCGGGTGACCGCCGACACCCGGACGTTGTTCAGCCCCAACGTCGGTGCTGTCGTCCGTCTGCGAAATAAACGCGAATATTTTTTCGTTTATGTCGGTTAACCGGCAACTTGATTGACGTTAAGGAACTCTAAGCTACGAGTGCAATGTAAGTCTCAACAACATCTTGCAGTGCAGTGCATTGTATATTAAAGCGTTTTACTCGGTGGATAGATGAAAGCGATTTCAGAGTTGCAGTGCGGGTCAATTGCATCACGAGCGTTTCTGTTTAGAGACGTTGAAGCGATCATAAACGCTTGTGATGCAAAGTAACGCCACTTTACGCTCCGAAATAAAAAAAATGAAGGAATATCATTTGATTAACGAAAAAATTTTTTAAAATTGGTTCCAATTCGAGGCGAAATATAATAAAAAAAGAATTAACATTTTATCGCGAGTCATACAAAATTATCCCACTTTACGCTCCGAAAAAAAAAAAAATGAAGGAATATCTGTTGATTAACGAAATTTTTTTTTAAAATTGATTCCAATTCGAGGCGAAATATAATAAAAAAAGAATTAACGTTTTATCGTAAGTCATGCAAAATAATCCCACTTTACGCTCCGTAATAAAAAAAAGAGAAAGTAACTGTTGATTAAGGAAACAAATAAAACAATTGAATCGAATTCGAGGCAAAATGTAATAAAAAAATAATTAGCGTTTAATCGAACGCGATGCACGGTGACCCCACATTACGCTCCGTAATTGAATTGAAACAAAGTAACCGTTGATTAACGAAAAAAAAAAAACAAAAGAATTGAATCCAATTTGAGGCGAAATGTAATAAAAAAATAATGAACGTGTAATCGAATGTCATGCAAAGTGATCCCACTTTTCGCTCCGTAATAAAAAAAAGAGAAAGTAGTTGTTAATTAAGGAAACAAATAAAATAATTGAATCGAATTCGAGGCGAAATGTAATAAAAAAAGTAATAAACGTTTAATCAAACGCGATGCAGTGTCTCCACTTTTCGCTCCGAAATAAAAAAAAGAAAGAATAACTGTCGATTAACAAAAAAAAATAAAAGAATTCGATCCAAATCGAGGCGAAATGTAATAAAAAAATAATAAGCGTTTAATCGATATCACGCTGAAAGCCCGAATTGTGCCAAAAAAGCCTTAATTCCAACCTTTAACCTTTGATAAATATAAAAATAATGGTAAAGAAATCCAATTTAAGTAAAGAACAGTACCGGACAATTTACCCTGTCATCGTCATCCCAGGATAACTTTTTGACTCTTCTAGACGGCGAGCCAGCGGGCCATGTCGGTGCCAACGAATCGGGCGGATCACCGGAATAGTTTGACGAATTTTGCGAACCATCGTCGAGATTCGTTCGCGCGCTGAGATCGTTCATATTTTGCACGAGACCTCCTATATTAGGAATATTCGAAGTCGCCGACAATGCCGGGGGATTGGGTATCGGCCCGACTTTATGCCTGTTGTACAGAGGTATTTGCCTCGCTGACGTCACACCTGCAAAAAACACGCAAAACATATTTGTAGGCGAAAAAAAAAAAATTCATAAAACAATAATTACTTAAAAATTCGAAAAATTTAGTTACAATCAATAAAAAATAATAATAAATTTAATATGTTCGGAGAATAAAAAATAAAAAATTGTCGTATGTTAATAAAAAATTGAAATACACAAAAAAAAAAACATAAAACAATAATTACTTAAAAATTTGAAAAATTTAGTTACAATCAATAAAAAATAATAATAAATTTAATATGTTGGGAAAATAAAAAACCAAAAAATCGTCGTATGTTAATCAAAAATTGAAATACACAAAAAAAAAACATAAAACAATAATTACTTACAAACTCGAAAAAAATATCTACAATCAATAAAAAATAATAATAAATTCAAAGATTTCCGAAATGAAAAATCCTTAATCGGAAATCGAAATACACAGAAAAAGTAAATTCACAAATTTCCGTAAAATTCGAAAATAAAATTACGTTAAAATTACCAAATTTTTTGATATATTGCAAAAAGTTGTTGCAAATTTCGACATACATTTGTTTGATATTTATTAGACGCGATTTATGCAGAAAAGCTTTCAATATCTCGGTATTGACAGTAATTATTTCATTGTATAAACGTTCGCTTACTTTTAATTGTGACGTTATACGGACTTTCGTTGTCCTCACCAAAGACGGGATTGTCTATGTCATTGGCGCCGAGCCGATGTTCTCTGGGACCTTCGAGTGCATCTTCTAGAATACTCGCCCCGAGAACCTGCGGCGTGGGGCTTAAAGCCGATGGAACTGGAGATTTTTCCCGATAACCAGTGCCAACAGAACTCACGGAACCTCCGCTTTTCGGTCTTTTGCTATAGAAAAACGGCGGTAACAACAAGCGATTAATTCCATTAATTTCATTCCGTTAATCGAAAATTGCGATGTATACGTAAAATATCTAATAATTATTAATCCCAAAACACCACATATGGATCTGCGGAACCCGACGAGTTTCGAGAAAATCTTAAATTTTTTACAGCTTCTGCTTTCAGATATCATAAAAAAAGTTAAATTTCTATCATTTTTATTATATCGACATTGCGTCTTAATATAGATATCTTCTTTCCATATTGGCGTTTTAATTTCACGAAATTGAATTAAAAATATTGATTATCGATTATTAACAAAGTTTTGCAACAATAAAGGTCTCTTGTCTTCCAGACGCATATGTGGTATTAAAGAGATGAAAAAAATATGTTTGATATTTTAAACTCACTGTTTATAAATGTATAAAATAAGGATCAGGATAACGACGCCTAAGAGACCTAAAACGGCTCCAAAGATAGCGACGAGCAATACGCTGCTCCCGAGCCACGCGGGCGCTGCGCGGGCTGCGATCGGCACGGATCCTGTATTTGGTAAGTGGACGATAACTGGTATCATACTGGTCCTTCAAAAAAAAAAATATAAAAAACGTTAATTTAAAGTATTTATCTGATTGTTTTTTCATCAGGCGACCAGTTAGCGATTTAAAATACAAAATAACTGTTCGGCTGATAACTAAATTTTTCTACACGTAATTAAATTATAGAAATCGTAATTCTCACCGCGGCGGCTTTCCAGAGTCCGAAGCAATGGCCACTAATCGCGCCAAAGTTCCATTAAACGGACCCGTGGATCTCAGTATTAGTTCGCCGTTATCGCGGATCTCGAAGGACCTTTTGAACATTAAATTTTTTATTTTATTTTATTTTATTTTATTTAGATATTCTAAAAGTAACATTTATCGATATAGCGATGGATTACCTCGCATCGGGACCTCGTAACGATAAGATCACCCGATCGCCTCTGTCACCATCGGCAGCTTCCAGTCTGCCTGCAGATCGCGATCGTTAAATTCATTATTATTGGTATTTTTTTTTTTATGGGTGCGAATGCGTTTTCGATATTAATGCGATGCTTCGAAAGTTTACCCACCAACTATCGATCCTTCTCTCAAAGTTCGCGCGTGAAATTCGTATCTCGGATGTCGAAATCGCGGCTCCCATTCGTTCACATCTTCGACAGATACATTGACTCGCGATGTATCGTTCTGAAAAGAAAAATTCTTGAGAATTCTGTTTCGTTCGTTCTGATTTGTCATAAAGATTTCTTAATGTAAGTTAATGAGACAAAGAAAAAAAAATTGCGAAATAATTACTCACATGTTTTCCATCCGTCGCGTGAACCAAAAAACTATGTTGGATTCTTCTTTCATAATCCAGCGTTCCCTTTAGTATAAGTTCGCCGGAGTTTGTGATGGAAAATCGTTCCAAATCTTCGACAGCACCGACGAGCCAAAATCGTAAGTTCTGAAAATACGTCAACAAAAATAAAATATCACATACGCTGTAAAAAATAATGGGAAATTGAATGTACGTGAAAATTAAAAATGGGAAAAAAATGGTAAATTTAGAAAACATTTCTGAAAATAAAAAAAAAATTATATTAAAATTATCGATTTTTTTATAATATCGCAAAAGTTGTTTAAAATTTCACTATAAGTTTTTTTTTTTTATTTATTACCCGATTTACGCATAAAAACTTCCAAAAGCGGTATTAAAAGTAATTTTTATACCGTTTTTTTGGTAGATATGTGCCATTTATTTAAAAATGCGCGACATGTGTAAATTTTATTTTATTCACCGGATCGATTTTATTGACGCCGGCTGTGAGAATTACGCTTCCCGGTGGCGTATTTTCAGGAACATTTGCTTCGTAATCCTTCAGAACGAATTTAACAGGCAAACGTCCGCCAGCGGCGGGTCCAACGCCCAGTGCACCTTCTCTCGATACGACTACCGTTGCTAATGCGTATCTATCGGGATTATCGAGTTGTGTGGCCTGTAAAGATCGTCAAAATATTCAAAATTATTCGAGTTTCGTTGCTGCATAATAAAATACACAAAAAACCATTTAAGATAGTTATGTCGCTTCGCGTTCATTTCGCATACGTTCGAGAAAAAAGAGAGAAAATTGCAAATACTTCGCGATGGTATAAAAATCTGAAAAAATTCATGCATGTTAAAGGTACTGAAAATATTAATTTTGCGTAACAATAATTCCAAAATGTTATTAACAAATTGATGAAAAAATGAATTGGTCAACAAATTTCCCGGGAACCCAACTTTTTTTTAATGAAAATGATTCGTTAATTTCTCTGAATACATATGAATTTTTTCAGATTTCTCAATTTATTTTGAATTTTGTGTTTTTTCACACATTTTTTCCATATAAAAAAAAAACAAAGTAAATTGAAAAATCTGAAAAAATTCATACGTATTCACAAAAATTAACGAATCATTTTCAATAAAAAAAAAGTTGGGTTCCCGGGAAATTAGTTGACCACTTAATTTTTTCATCAATTTGTTAATAACATTTTGGAATCATTATTATGCAAAATTAATCTTTTCAGCATCTTCGATATGCATGAATTGTTTCAGATTTTTATACCATCGAGAAGTGTTTGCAATTTTCTCGCATTTTTCTCGAACTTATGCGAAATAAACGCGAAGCGACATAACTATCTTAATTATTTCATATTAAAATCACCTTAAGTACTATAGTTGCCGGACTAACGAGTTCGTGATCTAGTAACGGTCGGTTCACGGCGGTTTCCGCAGTCTCGGGATTTATCGTAAGAAACGGCAAAATTCCACCCTGAATCGAATATCTCACGGGAGCGTTAATACCGACGTCCTGATCGACAGCCTGAATCGGCGCGGGATCGACTCTCAATACTCCTCTCTGCAACCCAATGAAACTTTTAGTACATAAAACAAACAAACTGTACAAACTTTTAATACATTTTTGATAATCGATGCGAAACTCACCGTTTTTACGTGATCGGGAACAACAATTTTATATTCATCGTTCAAAAACGCCGGATTTTGATCGTCGGCATCAACAACATTCACGAAAAGTGTAGTAACCGACGATTGCGGTGGATTTCCCTGATCCTTTATTAAAATAAATTCGTTAAAATAATGTTAAAGTCCCTTTCTTCCTCCCAAACCGCGCGCAGTCGATAATAAAATCTGCAATGCTATTTTTTTTTTAATCTGTAAATTTTAGCGTCTATTTAGCGGAAATAAAATGCAACTGCAACTATTCATTTTGCAGTGGCATCCTATTTACTTTGGGGGCTAAAGTTTCAGCACTCGGAAAAAAATAGCATTACAGTTTTTATTACCGACTGCGGCATTTCATATGTTCCGTAATTCACTTGACTCGTAATAATACGCGATTTTTAGTAATTAACTTACCTGAGCGCGAATTCCTACGGAAAAATTGCTCAGCGTTTCGTAATCCAGCGGTTTTCTGAGAACCAAAGTTCCTTCCAATGCGTTTACGAAAACGAAGTATTCCTGAAAAGGAGAGTTGTCATTCGACAATATTATTTTTTCTTTTATATTTTTTTGTTTTTTTTTTTCTATTTAATAAACTCGTTAAGTACCTCGACGAAAACTCTTTCGTTATCGATAAAAATAGGCTGCGATAACACAAAAAATTGGAATTTTTGACTCATCTTTCTTAGATTTTCAGACGATTTATTTTTTCATAAAATTTTTTTTTTTTAATTTACCGAATTGGGACCCGGTAATACGGCATATTGGACCGTTGAGTAAGGACCCGGTTGATCGGCATCGATGGCTCTGACGCCCTGAAGTACTCTCGTCCCGACGACGGTTACCTGAAAAAAAAAAAAAAAAAAAATTTACTCCGAACTCCGAAAAAGTTATTATCGATTTATTTTATTTTTTATTATATTTATTCATTTAAAAAAAAACTTTTTATTTTTATTTCGCTATCGATTTTTTATAAAAAAAAAAACTTTTTATCGATTTATTTTGGATTTATATCGTTGAAAAAATTCTTACCTCGGAGATATTAAGAACGTACGGCGCGTTGATGAATTGAGGCGCATTGTCGTTAGCGTCGGTAACTCGTATGTTCACCGGGATTACGAAACCCTATAGAAAAAAAAAGAAAAAAATCGATGCAATATATAATTTTTTGCGCAAATAACGTATAATTCTCGATTTTCAATACTCGTCGCGATATATACCGGATCTAAGGTTCGTTTTCTCTCGCAAATAACGTTGACGAAAACGCTCGCCGGGCCATCGATACCTTCCTTATCGAGGGGTCGCGAGAGAGTCAAATTTCTCGAATGCGGCGAAATCGTCACCGGGCTATCGCGCTCCTGGAGTCTCAGTTCGATGTCACCGTTCGCTCCTGGATCCCCGAACACACCGAGTACGCCAACGGTGTCGCCGACCTCGTGGTCTTCGCTGACAAAGAGGTGAGACGCCGTTGCACCGTTTTCCAAGAAACATCGCGTGTCCCGAATTACTGTTAAAAACAGTTAAAAAAAAAAACATATTTCCTTCAACTCGAGTTTATGATCGTTTCAACTCGAGAAAATGATTTTCTCGAAAAAAAAAAAAAAAACAATACACTTTACAAAAATTTTTAATTTTTTTATTTATTGTTACGACGATAAATACACCATATCGCAAAATTCAATATTGTATTGTGTCATTAATTCATTCGGAAAAATAATGAAAAAATGAGAATATTTTGAATTTTTAGTCATAAAACAATTCTCTTTTTATCTAAAATCACAGAATCTTAAAGATTAGAGATATTTGTTTATTAAAATTCGCGATAGCGGATCAGACGGCCGTTTTTTATTCGATCGATGGTTTCATTACATTATATCGTAAAAAAATTGGCAAAAATTTGAAATTTTTGTGAAAAAAAAAAAAAAATGAATACAATAAAACTCGCGAAAGCAGCAAACTTTTTTTTAAACAAAAAAAACATTCGCACATTCGTCGAGAGATCGAATAAAAGGGAGAGACCGTGGGATCGACGATGCAACTCGTTCGACCGGTAGAGAGTCGAGTCCCCTGAGGGCCCATATCCCCGAGACGCGTCGCATTTCCGGCAGGTTTCTCACTTGCGGTCTAAACCCGCGAGTTTTCGTAGCCGAAAACCCGTTTGCGCCTCTCTTCATCTTCAATCTTTTGTTGCGTTATAATAAAGCCGCGAAGAATGAAAGGGAAGAATTGCTCGTCTTACGATGAGTTTTCGGTAATCGATATGCGGGGCGCGTCTTGCGATTACGCGTTGATCATCACCTGCCGGCTTTATCAGACCGCAATATCCGCTCTAATTTTCTATGGACTCCGCCACTGCGCTTAACGACCAAAGGAATTCTCAACGTCTCTTTTTTAATGTATTCCGCCGATAAACATCGTTCCATCATTTTTACTTTATTTTCGACATTTTTTTTATTCTATCTAATTTTTCAAGATTTACGAATAATTAGATTTTCAAGCATAAAATTTTGATTCATATTAATTATTAATGCGATCGAAAAAGGGATCGTACGTAATCTTAAGTTATTCGACGACATACGCACAAAGGAGGAAATAGAACACGCGGCATTCATATATATATGCGCAATACAGATACAGATATATATGCGTACAAAACTACACACACGTGCGTATCGCACACACTGACAATGAGTTACGAATGGTAAATGTGTAGGAATCCACAGAGGGGTAGATATCCGCGCTTCCTTGGAGCGAAGTTCCGGCCGCGGTGAGTCTACGGCATCGACTACTATCCAGTGCACTCTCGTGTTCCACAAACTTTTTTTTCTTTTTGTATTTTTTTTTTTTTTTGTTCCCTCTTCTTCTATCTCGTACCGGCGAAACTTTCCCGGAATTGTGTTTTACGCATGTCGTCGATTAAAAAGGAAGGATTCAGAGGTCGTGCGACTGTTCGTAACACTTCCGAATTACGGACTTTTCGAATCGACTGCGCAGTTCTACACGTGTCTTTTAATTATCCTCACGATAGTCTATCGTTACGCGATCGTAACATAACCCGCGATGTATGCATGTAAAACGCTGATATGTATACGTAAATTCGCCCGAACCAATGGAAAACTATTGTTCTTACTGTTCGATCGACGGCCAATGGAACATAGACATTCACTCGTATCTGACTGCGTGACCTCGTACGAGAAAGTTTTCAGAGTCCGTACCGGAAAACCCGCCGCCGAGGTGTATATATGCACAAAACTGTCGGACCATTAACTTGACCGCGCGCCGTTCTTCGATTAATTAATTCAGTCCAATCGAGTTTTTTTCTAATTTGTTGCCGTAGAACTCGCAAACTTTATCGAAATTTCGCGGGGATAATGTTTTCCTCGAGCGATTTTCCATTTATTTTTCATTATTATTACGAAGAGTTTTACATCGCGCGTTGGCATGGATGCGTTGAAACTCGCGGCACTGTTATTTCTGAGCAGAACTAATTGAGTCTGTCTTACAACTTTTATGGCTTTAAAAACGTTTTTATTTTATACATATATGCGTTTTTTTTTCGTATTTACAGCTATAGCATGCGACAAAACAAGTATCATTTTCCTCGTGATAAAGCAGCAAATACATTGTATTCGCGTGTTTACGAAGATGGCGTGTGTGCGCATGCGCACAGAACTAGAAACATTAAATTTCTCGACAACTCACTTTGTCCCAAGTTTTGATGTATGAGCCAACAAACGAGAGGCAGAAACTTCAGGATGACGTCCCCCATGTTAATCCAAGATCTCCATCCACCGTTTCAAGCATTGCCCAAAACATCTGTAAATAACGCGAATAAATAATCGTCCCTTCCTCTCGTCGTACGCGCCACCCGCCCCCCTCCCTTTCCTCGCCTGTCGCAGCTACTACCGGACAATGCGTAGACGTAAGTTTAAATGTCGAAATTATTGCGTCGATTTAATAAGGTATCTTCACGATAGTACCGACTATTGTAAGTGGTTATAACGACAACGGAATCCTCCGACATGGCAGATCGATTATAGCTCTTTCCCGCGTTCATCCTACCGTGCAACATGATTGTTCCGGTGTAGCAGATATCGCTATAGTCGCGCATCTTCTTACGACACACAGGCAATATTTCATAGCTTTGGGAAAGGGACGATATTTCTTTTTTTTATAATAACAATAATAATAATAATAACGAATTTCATTGCGAAGAAATAGCCGTCGCGATTTTTATTGAAATATATGTTCGATGATTAAATGGATGATTATTCATAACCAAAAAAATATGAAAATAATACGATAATACGAAATACAATATCGAAATAATACGATATATGTATACGAGAGTCGTTGGTTCCGAGAATTCGGGTGATTAAAAAAAACATTTACGGAGTAACCCTCGTAGTTTCCTGGTAATCTTAAGGGACGATATTTTAGTTTTTTTTTTTTTCTATATCGAAATTATAATGTAAATTAATTTTTTTGCAAAAAAATAGTGGCCGCGGCTTTTATTTTAATATGTTTTTAATAATTGAAAGGTACATTTTTCACAGCGGGAAAATTATTGAAATATCAAAAAACGCGGCAGAGCCTCGACGCTAAGTAGTTTAAAGATATATATACGCGAGACTCGTTCGTTCCGCGAATTCGTGTTGTTAAAGAAAACTTCTTGACAAAATAATCGCCGTAGCGTCCAGGTAGTCATAAGACTTACCCAATATGGATAAAATAAACGTACGACGTGTGACTAGAAAGCATGCAGAGAAACTCCTTCATTACTAGTAGGTATATGGCTACTTGTGTGGCTCTATTATCGCCATCGTAATTGCGCTTATTAGTCACTATTTCCGCGTGCGTAAAAACAATCGAATTTTCACTTGACTACGTAATTTTTACAAATTGTCGATAATATTTATAACGCGCGAATAATAATCGATCGATATAATTTCATTTCTCCCTTCCGTACGCGCGATTTCGCCATTTTAATTGTTCATTCGTGAATTTCTCAGTATCACATTGATTTATGTATTATTTCAAAACTGCAACACAAGACGCTTGGAATACGCAAATACGAATAGATTTGAATGCTAGAAAGCAGAACGAACGACGTCGTATTTGTTTTTTCGTTGTTTGTCAATTGGATTTTTGCCGATTGAATATTTACTCCGAAAATCGCGCAAAAAACCGGAGAAACTCGTGTCAGGCGAAATTTAAAAAAACTGCAATATGCTTTTTCAACAAAATCGGAATTCGCGAATATCTTTTTTTTTATCGAAAGTATTTAGCGTTTAGAGTTTTTTTCGTGCAACAATCGAAAACGTGGAACGCGAGCGTTCGTTCGCGCAATCGCATCCGAGCGATGAATCACACGCAAACGCCGGCCATCCGTAAACAAATGTCGAAGAGTCCTATCACGCGCTTGTCACTAGCATATTCGCTCCGTGTATAATAACTATATAATTTATTACGTGTTTAATAATTAATTAAAAATACACGACTTACCACGAAAATTCCTTCGCGAAACATCCATCAATTATATGGAGAAAATAGTCGGTGTGCGCAGATACGTATTTTTCCCGGTAGTATTGAAAATATCCATGTATTTTTTTAACATCGCACACTATTAAAAAAAACACTATACAGCTACGCGTTCGTCACATTACTTGCATAGGATAAACAACAATCACATCGGAATATCGAGAGATATTTTTTTTTTTCGTAAATTTTCGGAAATTTTTTCATAAATATTACGATGTTTAATCGATTAAACGATTCAGCGTTGCATTCAAAGTTTTCGATGCAAAAGTTCGCGAAATTCGAACGAAAACTCCGTATCGAAATTTTGACAAGTTTAAAAAAATATCGACGAAAGAACGCGCACCGGTTTTCATCGAGATTGTACGTCCGTCTGTGAAACGGTTTGGCGTGCGGGTTTGTTGTACTACAAAACAGAGGGCAGTTGCTGCTCAGGAAGTGGTGTGTGTATGTAAGTGTGTGTAAAAGAGACAGAGGATCGAGTAGGCGCTACCGCGATGAGAGGGGGACCACGCTGCACAGGTGTTCGCAGGGGGACACGCTGTATGATAATTATGCGCCTTCATGTCCTCGGACGCCGTTCACACTTGCAGGTTCAACAATATTGACGAAACTTCGTAAAAAAAGATTAAAATACGCTTTTTTCTCGCTACTCGAAAAAATGATATATACATCGATGTATATTTCGGCTGCTGGAAAACAGTGAGATTTATCTCGACAGTAATACGATACGAAAAAAAAACGATCTGTTTTTAGGAATCGAAATATATATATTATACACATTTAATTGTACAGACATATATATACGTGTTTACATGAAAGGCTCGTTTGAAATACTCGAGATTTCGATAGCGTGGTAATGTATCTTTTGTGTTGAGAAGGTTAATTAAAAGAAAAAGCCTAACAGCTAAGCAATGATAGCGCTTTGTCTCTGTTGAAGGATAAAAGATGTAATTGACGCGAAGTGTGTTTAAGGATATCTTCTCATTTGATACGAATAAAAAAAAAATTTGACACTGATGGGTATAGCGTTGAGAGAAAGCTGGATAAGCTTTCACTTGAATTTCCATCGAGTTTATGAATAGGAGCGTTAAAATGCATAAGGAGCATCCGGCTATATATGTGAGTGCATTTATATACCTGTATATGTTATTCTCGGTGAAAATGTTGATTAATCAAACGAGAGATAGTTTCGAGCAAATCTGCTGAATTTCCTTGAGTCCACTGTTAGGTACAGCGGAAGATTTCTCAGCTCGACGAATTTCTCACGACCGGCCGAGTATAACGATCGGACAGCTATGATTTTACAGCCTGATGATCCGAATCGAATCTACGGTAATCGGCTTCGCGGATTGTAATCATTATTATTATTATTATACTTCACCTACTTCTCACCGACAGCGCGAAACGTTTATTCTATATAAGTGTACATTTCGCTAAATATACTTCGCGGTGTCTTTAGCAAACTTTCGATCAACGATTTTAAACGATTTTAAACGATTGTCCGTTAAATGGACCGAGAAAAAAATTGAACGAATCGAAATATTTTTATTTTTTTGCGAAAATTGAACGATTGAGAAAAAGAAACGAATGAAGAAACAAAATGGCGGAAGTATTGTTAATGCAAAGTACTTCGCGTGATGCATACCGGGTTTACGAATGCGAAACACTGCAAACACTGCGATGTTTGTCGATGCATCGACCGATGAAACAACGACGTCCGACCGGTCGATCCTATACATCGTTTCCGAGAGTTTTAACCCATTTAGAACCCAAAATATCGTTGATTAGCGTTGATTAACTATTTCGCGTGGAAATTACGACCGTTTTTTTTGAAAATAATTTTTACGAATATTATAATTGGCCAAAAAATATTGTTTATTCAGTGTATTCGGAGGTTTTTCTGGTACACCAATACATTTAATTTACTAATAGCTATTATTGTAGAGGCATTTGACATTGATATTAACATTGAACAATTATTCACTAAACATCGATTTATTTGACACAAAAAAATTGAGACTACCAAAGTAATATTCTGTATCACGGTACGTTAATTTATAGAACCGGCGTTCCGTTCCACTGAATCTGCGCGTCTTGCCATCTGAAAAGTAACGTTCGATTATTAAATATCAATAAGTAGACAATTTTACACTCGAAATAAATGGCAAACAACTTATGTTGAAATTTACAAAAAAAAATAAAAAATTTTGTATTTATTTTAAAAAACGTAATATAACGAAAATTTTTGAAATTTTAATATAATTTTATTTTTTAGTTTTTAGAAAAATTCGAAAATATTATCGTATTTCAGTTTCCGATTATTGTACAATGGTTATCAATTTTTTATTTTGGAGCGGAGTACCATAATTTTTTACGGTATTATATTCTCATTGTGAAAAATCTTTTTTTTTTTATAACGAATTAATATGAAAGTAAAAAGTTTACGATAAATCGATTTGTATTCCGCGCAATTGTAAATAAAAAAAATGGAACTTCACGTACTTTGAATGAATCAGTTTTTCCAACGGCGTAGCGGCGATATCTGTAGCCGAATCTCTTGAATTCTGAATATCGTGTGCCGAAACGCTGTCCTTTGCTCGGGTGTCTATTGTCAACGTGGCGTGACTACCACCGCAAGTATAGTATTGGACTTCGAAACTTAAACAGACATTTAAAAAAAAATTGAAAAACTCCAATTCGGCGTTTGCATCGATTATAAAAGAAAAAAAAAAAAAAAATTAACATTACTCCGATCTTTTTATTGCCGAATTAAAATCTACATATACATATATATATATATATCGAAATGATTATTCACGATTTTTTTTTTAAATTACCGTCGTTCTGCATGATAATTTCTCAAAAGTTCGCGATTAGTGTTGAACAGTACGCCATAGTGACCCAAGCAAAGGGTCAACCAGATCGGTAGACTCGGAGTCTTGAGTCGCGATCCCGGAACTTTATTCGATTGGCCTTCGGCATCGTGAACTAAAAAGCCGACTTGACTCCTGACGAGGACACCCCACTGGGGTACAGCCTAAAATCCGGAATATCGCAAAATAGTCCCATTTTTTTGGTTTAATTAATTTTTTTTTTTTTTTTTTTTTTTTTTTTTTAGAGAAATAATCGGTAAAACATTATTTCGATGGAGAAAAAAACTTGCGTAAGTGTTTTCGTCGCCAACGTGAATAACTCCGTTATGAAGATGCGGAGAAGCTCTGCCGGTCAATGCCAATACGACGATAACTAAAGGACCCTCTTCCGGACATCCGCCCAATATAGAACCTTTGGAGTCTTCCATGTCGTTTCGGATTCTGAAAATTTCAATTTTAATACCCGTTTTTTGTTTTCTATATCGATCTTTTGTGAAAACTAATAAAAAATATTATGTTTGTTATTTCTTCGATTTATAACTCTTGAAATTGACAATAAATGGTTTCGGACATTTTTCTTGAAGATATTTATATTTTAGAGACCCTGTGACATAAAAATATGCGATTATTGTTGTCAACATTTTTTTTTTTTTAATAAAAAATGAAAAGAACGAAAAATTTTTTTAAAAATCGGAAAAAACTAAAAAAAAAAAATCAGTCGAATCAGTTAATTGTTTTTAAGATACACAATTCAATAGGTGCAAAGTACTCAATGTTAAGATATTCGGCGTATTTTAAATAATTAACCGCAGAATCAGACATTATATTTACGATAATAGATAAAATTGGATTTGCGATACTCACTTAGATATTCCTCTCGAAAGTAAAATGCTGTACAATAAAAGTATCGCTCCGGGACCACCTTCGTCTTGAAACTGCATAGATAAACGATAAATAACTCTCCGAAAGAAAAATAAATATTTTCGAATCAAAATGATCAATTTATTTATTTATGTGATATTATTATTATTATTATATCTCGTCAATGTCCCATATTTCGATAGTTATACTCACCAAATACAGATATCGCTTAATAAATATTTCGAGATCCTCCAATGACGTAAATTCGTAAAGGTGAAGCTAAAACGTGATACATTAATATCCATTATTTTCGTGACTCTTAAAAAGACGCATCTCTAGCGACGGCTCGTTAATATTTCGATTATAAAATTCGTCCAAAAAAAAAAAAAAAAAAAAAAACGGATATCTATAAATGCTTACGAAACTGAGAATCTTATATCCGGAATTAAAGAATATTGGACTATCGCCAATGCTTCTCACGTTTCTTTCACTCGAAATCGCGTTTCTAACTTTTTTTCTAATTTTTTTTTTTTTTTTTTCTTTCTTTAATTTGTCCGGTAGCTTTCGGATGTCACGCAATACAGTGTACATGGTGCAGTAATTCTTAATAAAATGTTAAAAAATAAAAGAAAAAAAGGGTACCGTTTCCGTCAGTCCATCTTGAAAGTACTGCACGCTATGCTGTATATAAGGCACTTCTTGGGGCAAAACGACAACGGCTTTCGGAACGCTGACGCTGGTAACGTCGCTCATACTTGCCGAACAACTCGCGTTCTGCGATACATTACCACCGGCACAACGCCAAATAATCTCGGAAATGGCGCAAGTCAACACCTCCACCTGCCTGTCGTGATTCGGTCTGAGAAGCCTAAACGTCGATGAGGGATAAAAAAGAAACAAAAAGCACATATTAAGCTCGAGTGACCGACGATGTATTTCTATATAAGGCGCTTAATATGGGCAGAAGAAGCTATTGCGGCGGAAGAAGATGATGAAGAAGAAGAAAAAGAAGAAGAAGCGAGTCACTTGCTCGTCAGGCGTTGAACGGCTGTCCTGCTTATTACATTTGAACAACAAATGCTTCAGCATCACAGCTTGCGTGACTGTTACAAGACCTCTCGTCGAGTTTCTCGGTGCTCTCAACCCAAATGCTAAATTCTGGACGCACGGACGCAGCGTTAAGCCCGTTCTCGCCCACTCGGCCTTTGGGGGACTGGCGCATGTACCGAATACCAACATTCGGATGGCCTGAGGAGAAAAAACGAAAAAAAAAAAAAAAAAAAATTGACATTTTTTGTTTGAATTTTTTTTTTTTAATCTCAATTTTTTCATTGATAATTGAACGTTTCTTTGAAAAATAGACGTTTCTTTGAAAATTGAACTTTTCTTTGAAAATTGAACTTTTCTTTGAAAATTAGACGTTTCTTTGAAAATTTGACTTTTCTTTGAAAATTGGACTTTTCTTTGAAAATCTTACTTTTTCTTCGAAAATTGGACTTTTCTTTTGAAATTCGACGTTTTCTTCGAAAATTAGACTTTTCTTTGAAAATTTGACGTTTTCTTCGAAAATTGGACTTTTCTTTGAAAATTGGACTTTTCTTCGAAAATTAGACTTTTCTTTGAAAATTGGACGTTTTCTTCGAAAATTTGACGTTTTCTTCGAAAATTGGACTTTTCTTTGAAACTGGAAATCGATTTTCTTTTTAATTGAGCAATTAATTTTTTTTTTTTAATTGACCAATGAAAGTCATTTCTTTTAATTGAACAATGAATTTGTTTTTTTTTCGGATTGACCAATGAAAGTAATTTTTTTAAATTGAACAATGAGTTTTTTTTTTTCAAATTGACCAATGAAAGTAATTTTTTTTCAATTGGACATTGAAATTTTTATTTGAAAATTGAAATTTTTATTTGAAAATTGCATTTTTTTTTTTGAAAATGAAAAAAAAAAATGTACCATGCACTTTTCCTCATCGATTGGAGTTCCTCCGGTAACTGGTGTCTTGACGAGAGCTCGAGTATTCCGTGGATATATGATACGCTCTGAAACACACAAAACACCGAGATTTTTTCTTTTTTTTAATTCACAGAAAGTATTTTCCGCGTATACGCTTAATTATAAGACATTAACGGAATCTTAAAATAAAAAAAAAATAAACCTGGATAAAGTTGATCGGGTTCAGCCATCAGAGCAGCGCATCTGGCTGCCCTGGCAGACAAAAACATTATTTACAAAAGAATTCTTCGATATTAACGGATATCTGATGCGGAAAATTCTACGCGAGAATTTACGAAAAAACAAAATCAAGTATCAGGAATCGCTTCCCGAAGGCGTTAGGCGTCGACAACTTGCCGGACCGAAATATGGAGTATGAATTGCGAATCGTGCCGCGATCCACACCCCTTTATATAGATTTAGCGTGACTCTCAACAGCCCGACACACGAAACATGTCAATTGCAACAGCAGAGACGGCCAGAGATGACATGGCCTACTAACGTCTATCCGATATCATTTTGAGGTTAAAATTTCCGAATTTCGCATATCGTTCGAATTGTCTTGAAAGTTTCGAATCCCCTAACCCCGTGAGGGTAAATGACACTCTGTTGATCGATTGCTCTCGTTTGAGAACGGGGGGCACAAACCTCGTGTACTACAACGACGTATAGACGAACCTGTCGATCCGTATTGCCGAAACTTCGATTATTAAAAAAAACATCGGAGTATTTCGTTGATTTTTGAGATTCTCTCGGAAGAGAAAAAATATATATACCAATAGAACAGGGGGCACAAACCTCGTGTACTACAACGACGTATAGACGAACCTGTCAATCCGAATTGCCGAAACTTCGATTAAAAAAAAAAACATCGAAGTATTTCGTTGATTTTTGAGATTTTTTCGAAAGAGAACAGGGGGCACAAACCTCGTGTACTACAATGACGTACAGACGAATCTGTCAATTCGTATTGCAGAAAGTTCGATTTAAAAAAAACATCGGAATATTTCGTTGATTTTTGAGATTTTCTCCTCGGAAGAGAAAAAATATATATACCAATAAAACAAGTGTCGTTCAAGATATGGGGTGCGGCGTGCAAAGGATTCATTCGATCGTTTTATTACACTATATTCATCCGTACGCTATTTCCTTCCACTCGGGGAGGAATAGCGTGCTTCAGCGTAATGAAGATCGGATTATAAGTTCGTGTCGGAACGAACATGTGTTATCCCGTGGATTGCTAACTTCGATATCGCCTTGAGTTTTTTTTATCGTCATAGGAAATTCGGCAAATGACCCTGAATTTCCAATGGTTTTAATTGTCAGATACCCTAAATGCCGATATATGTAAGACATACATTTATTTTTCACTCATTATAGCAAAATTTTACGAATAATTCAAACATTAATATGTCGAGACTCGTCTGCGTTTCGTAAGCTATAAGGATTCCACAAGTGTCCCGTAACGTCTGTTACTTCGGGTAGTTAATGCGACTTAAAATTTTAAAAACCAAAAAAATCGTTTAGTAATCTAATAAATAATAAAAATATTTGAATGAAGAAGACAACAAATAAACATGTATCCGCGAATTAATAAAACGAAATAATACTATATATTTTCTCTCGATGTTTACGAGAAAATTTATCGAAATAAAAATTCGTTTTTTTACTCATAATTGGTTAACGTCGTTGATGACTTGTCAATTAAAAACTTGCGGCATTGAAAAATGTTTGATTGAATAAATAATTGAGTATTTAATATCCTATCCTTCGAGTCGATGCAAAACGTTATTATTATTATTCGTGTTAAATTCACTGTCAGCTTTTTATATTCTTCACAGAAACCCAATACAAAAAAATATCGAATTCAATATATTTTATCGACATCTTTTCCGTCTATAATCGGTATAAAATACTAAATATAGAAAGCAATTGATTTATTGATATCGACGAAGGAATATAGCAGACGAAAATCCTACCTCTGTCTCTGGGATAAGTAGGTTTCTCTTTGGACGTCTCGTGTGGTCGTCGAATGAGGGTCTTCGGCACCGGGGAAGTTCTTCTCTCGGACCCGGATGCCTCGGACGTGGTTTCAGCATCCATGACGATGTTTTTTCTCGATGGATTCGCGAAATAATCGTAGTTTCAGCTCGCCAATAGCGGCGTCGTAAAATGACGAAAAACGTGCATTTTTAAATGTCCGAACTTAATGTTTAAATTTGGACCTCAAATTCAGTGGGAGGAAATATAATAAATACGGTTATAACTAACATTATTAACACGCGATTTACGATAATAATAAATATTTTAATAACAGATATCCTTCGAAAAGTGAATAATTTGTAAATGTAAACGTGTGTGCGGTGCGGCAAGTAAAAATTCGGCGATAGTCCGATCGACCGCGCGGCGTGGTCTCGGCCGGTAGAGTTGCCGGAATTGCGAAAGAGTTTCGTTGCACGAGTAGAAAAGTAGTGCGAACCAGCTTATTTACTGGAAAGAACTGACAAGCCCCTGGGGTGGCTGGCGGTTCGGTAGGAACGCGTTGACTGACAGCCCACGGCGCCCATCTAAACCTTTCGAGTAATTGTTACCAACACCCCGAGCCTTGCAAACCCCCGCGTATCAACGCGTATCCCACCTCCCTTTGTCCGCGGAAGGATCCTTCATCTTGATCTTCGTACGCGAAACATTTATCGCGAATCGCCCTCGAGTGCTCGACTGCGTTACGTATCGAACAGCAATCACGTGACTCTTACGATTTAACAGAGTTCTACGTCATACGATCGTTATAAACGCGTATTTTTCAATTTGTCGATCGTGTGCGTGCCCCCGCGAGCCTTTAACGCGTCTAAAGATCGAAGACATTTTTTTTTTTATCGATTTATTTTATCACGACTTCCCGAACGTAACTTCTTGAAAGATTAAAAACGATTAATCGTTCTCGTAAAATTAGCAGTATCCGTTTGTCTGGAATTATATTTTACAAGTTTCTCGTAAGAATCGAAAGCTATATATTATCGAGCGGGTCGGCAAATTGAATATCGAATTCAATCTAATCTAACGTACATCAGAGCTGCTCTCTCGTTTCGCACCCATCAGAGAATTTGATTGGTTCGTGAAAGTTTTGATCGTACGAATTTACCCCTAATGGGAACAGTTCGGAAGCACGCGCCAAGTCAAAAATATCTTTTTCTCTCTATCTCAGCTGATCGTGTCGAATGCTAAAATGGGGAAAAAGCTTCAATACTTTTTTTTTATTTTTCCGATCGTCCATCTTGATTTCAAACTAATTCAAGGTTATTCCATATAAAGCATGAAATATCTTGTACGATGATCTCGTTCCCGAATCTCATAATAACAATTATACACGTTATCCAAGATATTCATCTAAATTCGCTGTATATTGTACTCCAACGCAAAAGTTCGACGAGGAAATACAAGGTGCAGCGGCAAACCCGAACTTCGGACGAATTAACTACTCCGTGTTTCTAATCGCTTCGCGCGTAACTGTTAAACGGTGGTTAAAGGACGAGTTAGGTACATCGGTGATGTTTGGATCGGAAGCGACCTTTGATTACAGAATTTCCGGCGAGATGACGATGATGCGAGGTATGGTGCGGCGATTGGTTATTGGTCGAACTTCTCGTCACGATTCTCCCGAAGCTATATAAAGTTCACGGCCACAGCGAGTTATAGATGGCTCTCCTGACTATAGGGATCGCGCGTCGCGATCTTTTGCACACGTATGCATGTGTTTAACAAAAACACACACATTCGCGTTTGAAGCAGCAAGTTAACCTCTGTCAAGAGTATATATATATGTATAAAGAGTACATTCTGCAAGGAACGACGATGTACATGTATATAGGTATACATAAAACATCGCGAATGCTCACAAGGTGATAAGGGTGCATTACTAGTCCAGTACCAGGTGCGCCGTTGTTACAAGCTGCGAGGTAAGAATACGACGATATGTATGAATATGTATTGTTCATACCGTCAGACACCCCTGGTACGCTACCGTGCGCGTGGGTGTTTAATGATCGATCGGTACGCGGGGGTGTTCGCTTAGTTACCCGCCAAGTCCAATTACCAACCGCCTCCGTTACGAAGATCGATTACGGATCGACGGCGAAGGCTCTCCTTTCGCGTCTAAGTACATAGGCCGGCGGATCTAATGGTCCATAATGAAATTGCATTTCCGACTAAAACATCGGGCTTCCCGATCACGGATCGGTGCGTTTCCGATCGTATAACGTAAAAAAAAAACATCGATAAAATTGTTGGTGAAAATATCTTCGATAATTGAAAAATTGATCGCGGAAGACATAGCAACGAAAAGTCGCGATAATAGCGGAAATATACTTTTTTTTTTCGATCGTAACATTTTTTCTCGTGAAATTAATCTAAACGACTGTAAGTATATATATGTATATCGTGATTTTTGTCGTATTATTTTTTTTCACACGATCGCGCAAAGTGACAAATGACACGGTATTTGAATGGTTCTTATTATAGTAATAAAATAGCACGCGATACTGGTTCACAGTCAACGTTTAGTGATATAAAAGAATAAAAAAAAGCGGTAATGGTATTACGATAATCTCGGGTTCTCACAACATTCTCAACTCGGCCCCTCATCGTTATCTCACCTCGCGGAGCTTTCGTGACTGCGGATAGTATAAAAGTTACTTGGGAATTCGGGCCGAATACCGTACGCGTAACCAGTCCATTCGCCGTATTATTATACTCGACACGGCCATCTTGCGTGCTTAACGTTATCCTAAATAACGGTTTCAATGATTTCAGTGGAAATTTCTTCGGTAAACACAACTGTGCGCATCCGGTAAACAAACGAGAAAACAACCGGTAAACAGATCGTTGGCGATAGGCTCTCGTATCGAAAAACCAAAGTAGGCATTTGCAATGAAACTTGTAAATCTATTAGCGAAATAATTACCCCTTTAAATTTTTTACGAAAAAAAAAAAAAATCGTAAAAATCCAGAAAACAACCGGTAAACAGATCGTTGGCGATAGGCTCTCGTATCGAAAGACCAAAGTAGGCATTTGCAATGAAACTTGTAAATCTATTAGCGAAATAATTACCCCTTTAAATTTTTTACGAAAAAAAAATAAATAAATCGTAACAATCAAGAAAACAACCGGTAAACAGATCGTTGGCGATAGGCTCTCGTATCGAAAGACCAAAGTAGGCATTTGCAATGAAACTTGTAAATCTATTAGCGAAATAATTACCCCTTTAAATTTTTTACGAAAAAAAAAAAAAAAAAATCCTAAAAATCAAGAAAACAACCGGCAACCCTTTAAATTTTTTACGAAAAAAAAAAATTCGTAAAAATCAAGAAAACAACCGGCAACCCTTTAAATTTTTTACGAAAAAAAAAAAAAAATCGTAAAAATCGTTATTTTTCCTGCGAATTAAATTCGTAAATAAAAAACATTATACTGATATCGAAATATATTTGTAAAAACTATAATTATGTACAAAACACCAGTATAAAAAATATAATTTTTCCAAAAATCTCCAATGTGAATCCTTCGTATTTTCCTCTTTTTTCAGAGTTTTTACGAATCTTTAGTTGCGTCAGTAGGTTCCGAGAGTTTTACGACAAGTTTGCCCTTCGCTACGTTATCGCCGACAGCGCAAAGAATATCCTCGACTTTCCCATCGTTCGAGGCTCTGATAATATGCTATAAAAAAATTTAAAAAAATTAAAAAAATCGTTAGACGCATAGTATTCAAGTAATTTGAAAAAAATCGAATTATAGTCACATTTCGTGAGAAAATTCATAATATAATACGTAAAAAAAAAAAAAAATTGTTACACGCATAGTATTCGAGTAATTTGGAAAAAATCGAATTATCGTCAAATTCCATGAGAAAATTCATAATATAATACATTGAAAAAAAAAAAAAAAATTGTACCTCCATCTTCATTGCAACGATAACGAGCAACGGATCGCCTTTCTTGACGACATCTCGAGGTTTTACGAGTATTCTATCGACGATACCCGGCATCGGACTTGTAGCAGCGCCGGCGGTAATTTCCGGTTTTTTCGTAAGATTCGTCATAAATGTTTCCTCGGGGATCGTTAATTTCCATTTTCTCTCCTATTTAATAATTTCACTGTTATAATATAATATAAAAAAATATCCCTATCGATGTTTAAAATATCGCAAAAAATCGACTTACAGCAAATATATACAATTCCTGTCCAATGCGAACAATTCTCGATTTTTTTTTTTTACCATCGATTTCCGATCTCAATACCAACGTATTTCCCTGTTTCGTCAAAGTTCCGGTAACCAATTGCCACGGGCCGACGTCGTTGACTCTCATCGAATACACTTCCGGTTCCACGTATTCAATGTGAATCGTCTGCTTAACATCCTGAAGAATGACATCGAATTTTCTTCTCAACGAATGATTAACGCGATGTCCCATTTCCGTGTTAAACGGACTAAAAGGATCATCTCGTCGCAAAGCGGACTTTAGGGTCGCAATTTCTTCCGACAATATCAACGCGAGTGCTGCCTGCGAAAATATTTCGCACGGTGGTTGAAGTTTCGGAAAAAGAGTCGAGTAGTGTTCGTCGATGAAACCGGTGTGGACCTCAGCTGCTTGAAATTTCGGATGGCGACAGAGATCCTTAATAAACTCGACGTTCGTCTCTAAACCGGCGATCTGCAAAATAGTTAAATACATTTATCGTAAATCGTATATTCGTAATTATTCAGATAAAATAAATAATAATAATAATAATAATCGAGAAAAATTGCCGAAATTAATAATAAAAAAAGATACGTACATCGTATTCGGATAACTTCGCCTCAAGTATGCTGAGTGCTTCATTTCTATCTTTGCCCCAAACGACGAGTTTAGCGATCATAGGATCGTAATGTACCGATACTTCGTCGTTTTGTCGGACACCCGTTTCCACTCTAACATTATTCGTCACTTGGGGAAGCGTCAGATGATGAAGAGGTCCGGCACCGGGCAAAAAACCTCCGCGGGGATCCTTTACCGAGCGAATAACAAAGAATAGCAAAGGGTACGTTTAGTAGATTGCACGAAGCATATAAATACGGTGTCTTTAATGATTTTACTGTATTAATATTACTTCTGCGTAAATCCGCGCCTCCATCGCGTGTCCTTTCAGATGAATATCTTTTTGTTCGAGTGGAAGCTTTTCGCCGGCCGCTACTTTTAGTTGCCATTCGACCAAATCGGTTCCAGTTATTTCTTCCGTAACGGGATGTTCCACTTGGAGACGCGTATTCATTTCCATAAAATGAAAAGAATGATCGTTTCTATCCATAATGAACTCAACGGTACCCGCGCCTACGTATCCCACAGCTTTTGCCGCTCGTACCGCCGCCGCTCCCAATTCCGCTCGTAACTCCGCCGATATTCCTGGCTGAAGGATAAATCAGTTATATATAATTCGCGCACCCGTTTCCGAACGTATCGTTCGAGAATAATAATTCTTCGAATTAACCGGATATCGAACCTTACCGCGGGCGCCTCTTCGATAACTTTCTGATGACGACGCTGTACCGAGCAGTCGCGTTCGAACAAATGAACCGCGTTGCCGTGTTTATCGGCGAATATTTGCACCTCCACGTGACGCGGTTCCGCGACGTATTTTTCCAAAAGTACCGCACTATCACCGAATGCCTTTTGCGACTCGGTACGCGCCGATTCCAGAGCTTCGAGAAAATCTTCCGCTCGAGCGGCGATCCTCATTCCTTTTCCACCGCCACCTCTCACCGCTTTTATCATCAATGGAAAACCAATTTTTTTTGCTTCGGTTAATAATTTTTCATTCGATTGATCGTCGCCGTGATATCCTATGGAAAAATCATTATTTTTGCATATTTACAAATATAGAAAAACGCATATTACACATATATATTTATTCATATTTTTTACGAATTTTTTTTTTTTTTTAATTTTATTTCATTTCAACGGAATAATCCTTTAAAAAATTAATGAATATTGACAAATATTGACAAAAAAATATATAATTTTTTTAATTTTTTTTTTTTTTTTCAATTATTATCATTATTATTCAAAATTATTTTTCAAATCGGTAAAACGAAATAAGAAAATTGCAAAAATTTATTTACAAGTTTAATGGATTTTGATGAATACCTTGAATGATGGGTACTCCGGCTTCAGCCATAATGGCCTTTGAAGTACTTTTTATTCCCATATCCCTTATGGCGTTTGCCGGCGGTCCTATGAAAATAATTTTTTCTCTTTGGCACAATTGAGCGAATTCTGTGTTCTCCGATAAAAATCCATAACCCGGATGTATCGCTTGGCATTTTGAATTTTTGGCGACGGCTATTATTTTGTCTTGTCGTAAATAACTCTGAGCGGAAGGCGCAGGTCCTATGCAATAAGCTTCGTCCGCCAATTCCACGTGCATAGAATTTCTATCCGCCTCACTGTAAACAGCGACAGTCTTCACTCCCAATTTCCTCGCAGTCCTCGATACGCGACATGCTATTTCGCCGCGATTTGCTATCAAAACCTATAACGTCGATTATGGATTCACTTTCATCGATTTTTTTTGTCTTTTTTATCGAAATAAATACCTTGCTAATCCTCTCACTCCTTTCCCCTGTCGTTGAAAATTCCCGCTCGACGTGAAAGGTTATGTTACTCCTGTGAAATTCGAATGACGAAATACACACCGGGAGAATCCACAATTTTTTATATATATATATATCGTTCACGATTTTTATGATTGATTTACGAGTCTTACCTTACGAACACATCTTTTATTAAACGATACATGGCACTCGTTTTCTCGATTTGTCAAAACAAGCAATATGTTGCCCCGCGATCTTTTCTGCGTTTTTCGCGATGATTACTATGTATTCTCTTATCATCGTTTCCCCTCGAAATCTCATTATCGCTCGGTACATGTGACGAAACAATGTTAAGCAGCTGCTCTTTCCTCGGAGGCACCATAATTTCGGTTACATAAATAGTCTATTGATACAAATCGGCTTTTGGTAAACACGAGCAACGGCGGGGGCAGAGACCCCGTTCAAACATCGCGAACGTTTGAACTATCGATCGATGCGCGATGTTTTCGAGATGACGAAGCATAATAATTATAATAAAACAATGAGGCGGGATAATTAATCGTTTGAACGTCGATAACTAATATTATTATCGTTAAAATATCTTTTTCTTTAGAAATCTAACTATTACAATTTCGAAAGGGAGAGTGGGAGCAATTGGAGGCAATGGAAGAGGAAAATTACGTAGATAATCACGACGATAAACAATAAAACCGAATTTATTCACGACTCGTTATTCGCGAGTCTCCGTAGTTTCAACCAAAAGAGAAAAAGATTCTCGTCTCTCACGTCACCGTACCATTTGCCGATTAATTCGGCATCGCGAAAAGCCAACAACGTATTGGCTTCGATGTGTTGTTCAATGAATTTCAAGTGTCTCTGTGTTTCTTTGCCTTTTTTACTGATATCCCTGTTCATGGGATTGGCAACGGCCAGCGGTGCCGGTGGCGGTTTGATATCGGCTTCTTGTTTCAAAATTTTCGTATGATTTATCGCGTCGGCGCTGAAGGGATGCAAACCGCTCAATCTAAATCCATTAGGAATCAATTGATCGATGTTCAACGTGCTCAACGCTTGAACGAGAACCGACGCGAAATTTTCTTTGCGCAATCGTTTACCGACGTTATCTATACGCCACTGAAGTGCCGCCTTTCTCCACGCGTCTTTGAGCGGTTGAAAGAACGCAACGTCCAACGGCTGCATTATATGCGTCGCGTTTGGATACAACGCGATTAATTCTATACCCTTTGTGGAACAAAAATCGTCAAGCGCCATCGTCAAGTACGATGAATGCCCGTCAACGTACAGCACTATCGGCCTCTGAATTTCGTTAGTCGTCAGCCACGGTTCGAAAACGTTGACGATGTACTCGTAAAAAGTTTCCCCCGTCATCCACCCGTTAGTGGATTTTCCTATCCCCCATGACTCATGTATACTCTGAGAAACGCTGTAAGGAATTCTTTCGTAGCAAAGCACAACCATCGGAGGCGCCAAAATTCCACTTGCGCTCGTCATAAAAAGATTCGTCAAACACTCGTTTTCGTCGTATGGTATAAAATTATGCACAGCCTTATCACCTTTTTTTATCAAAACATTGTCATTTTTTGGATTCAAGAAAAACGCAATTTCGTCGCAATTAAACATTCGCGACGTATCTATTTCCGTCAATTGCTTATCCGTCAAATACTGTTGTACCTTTTCGTACCATTCGCGGAGAGAATTTTCTTTTATTGACGATTTGGCGGATACGACGCTTCGCGAAAAACGCTTCGATATCTCGGGATGACGACGCAAAAAGCCTTCGTACCAATGACGACCGGGACGTCCGTCTTTGAAGGGCGTTACTTTTTTACACTGTTTTATTAGTAATTCTACGCTGTTTATTAGTTGGGTCTTTGTTATGGGAAATCCTCGGTCGCTAACTTGAATCATCCAACCGACGAGTTTATTCTCTTCGTCTTGCGACAATACCGGCGGAGGACCCATATTTTTGCCGATTGGTATTATACCCTTGTGCTTGTAGAGAAGCGTCGTTTTCGGAATGCCGAAAGTTTTGCTGACGCTTCTTATCGTTTTACCGCTACTGACAGCCGCGAGAGCATTTTTCAACGCCTCTTCCGAATATTTTTTTCTCTTTGACGTTTTTTCCATTGTTTTGTTTTTTTTTATTATTGGTTCTTTAAATATTCTGAAAAATACACACACACACACACCGGTGAGCAGAATAAACGAAAATCTATTTCACGCGCACCTAATACGATCGAGTTGTCGAATCTTTTTGCCTCGAAAATACTAACCTCCAAATAACTTCGGATAAAAATTGTTTTTAGCGCGTACGCACACACGCGTACCGGATCTTTTTTCGACGTGATCTCCGCAAGGAATACTTTTCTTTCGTAATCGTTAAAAAACGAGAAACCATTTAGTGCGTATGACAAATCGTCTTGGTGTACTTTCTCGTTGAAAAAACGATCTTATTTTACGCGGCGAACACAAAACCCAACCCAACACACAACATTCGGAGTTTTGTTGATTGACCTTGAAGTTTTGACAGATAACAAAGGTAAGGTTAGTAAACGCCGGTTGGTCAATTGACGGGTAACTTGCGATTTTGACGGAGAATGTAATTGTCGACGAATCGATAGTTTTTTTTCGTTAATATTAATGATAAATATTGAAAATAATGAAATAATAATATCGATTAGTGATTTAAGAAGTTTTAATGCTATAAAAATAAATCTTATTCGACAATAACGAGCATCAACATGATTACATGTACTTTCAAACAAAATCTGTCAGCATCTTCTCAATATCTTCCGTGAAGCTTTTTTTTTTTAAATGTTTGAAATTTTTTTAAATTTATTTATTTATTTATAAATAAAAAATACGCATCAATCGACCGCTCCTGAGTCGCGGCCCTGGTTTCTCTTATCAGTAATTTGTGCCGCCAGGCCGTTGCAAGCATAAAAATATGGTCAATTTTTAACAGAGTCGGAAAAAAGTATCGTATGCCACACGGGAGGAGCGGATTTTCGCCTCGTGTAAGTGCTGCCCTCACTGCGCTCGGGCCAGCAAACCTCACACTCGGTGAAAATCACGCACTTTTCTTCCGTGTAGCATAATTTACTATAAAACAATAAACATCCCCGGGCGACATATAAGTAAGTGTCCGAAAGACAAACGCACGTTACATGCCACTTCACCATTCCTGAAATTCCTAGCCGCACTTTATCCAAAAATCGATCTTCACGATAGGTGAAAGGAACGTACCTCCGATTGTATTACCGGCAAGGCCGTCCCTCTAAACAATAAATAGGCTTTAAATGATCTATTGAAATAGCCTTTTCTGACAATGATAAATATTCATTACTCGATAGGATACTTTATCGATATTTCTAAATGCTTCATGGCCGAAACGTCAATCGAACGTCGAACATCGGCGGTCACCGGCCACTCTCGCGAAAAACCATTTCGAAAAAATAAAATTTTTTCACAAAATGATAAAACAGTGAGCTTACCTGCTGAACAGCGTTTAGTGGCGGCCGATAAGTAAAATACCTATGTTTGCTAACGGCAGACTAAATATAAAAACGTAAGATACCGCTGGATGTCAATTATGTGCAGCCACATTTCATGAAACGAATTTTCCAGGAGCGGACAAATAAGCAATCGGGGCCCTCGTGCTCACTATAAACAAATCACACAGCGCAGCGCGTGATCACAAATCACGCAGTGTCGGATGCGGTGTTCGGTGTTCGGCAGTGTTCGGCAGTGTTCGGCAGTCAAAGTGTTTTCGAATCGAATGTTACGCTTAAGAGGAGGTGCAAACCCTTCACCCGCACCCACCCGATCTCAATCGGTATCAAAAACTGTAAACAACTTTTTCGGCACATACTGGCATTTGCAGCTTAAAAAAAAGTTCCATCGAATGGAGATATGACCAGAGCATTCGATGAAACTCTTTATTAAGCTGTAAATGCCAGTATATCTGAAAAAAGTTGTTTACAGTTTTTAATACCGACCGCGGTATTTCACATACCGTTAAGAACAGGCAATCCCTTCCTCCCCATCCACCCCGAGCTCAATCGGTATCAAAAACTGTAAACAACTTTACTCGCGCATCCTGGCATTTGTAGTAAAAAAAAAAGTGTCATTAGCTGCGGAAATAATCAAAGCAGCTAATGACACTTTTTTTTTGGCTGTAGGTGCCAGTAAACGCGAAAAAAGCTGTTTACAGTTTTTATTACCGACCGCGATGTTTCACCTCTTGGAAAATTCGTTTCATGAAATGTGGCTGCACATAATTGACATCCGTGTATGAGGCATCCGACGAGAGCGAACACTGGGACGCCAAGGTTTTGAATTGGAATTTAAGGATAGTTTTTCTTGATTTTTTAAAATAATTCTACTTGGCTTTTTTTATTTAAACATTTTTTTAAACAAACCATATTCATGGTAGTTTGCGGCGTTTTTTTACAATTTTTTATAAATACTCCGCCTACCGGATTTTACTCATAATTAAAAACATTATTTTTTTTTTTTTTTCAAAAATATGAGATTAATTCTATTTTCTTTGAACTCAAACTTTTTGTGAAATCCTAACGGTCGGTATGCCACATCAAAGACGCGTAAAATACCGCGGACGGTAATAAAAACTCAACACATCTTTTTTTTTTTCACGCGGGTATATGTTTCGCTCCAATCTAATTTCCGATACCGAAGTTTTTTTTTTATACACGAAAAACCATCAATAACAACGATTTAGATTAATTATTCATTTCTATTCGTCGATTTATCAAACTCGTTGTTTCTACTGAACCTGAGAGTTCCTCCCGGATGAAACAAACGCGATGTTTGCCGCGTAGGTGTCGAGGAAATTTTCCGATTCAGTCGAAATTGCCATAGATTTTCGTTGTCGCGGTCCTCCAGAACGTCGTCAAGGAAGATTGGTCGTGTCGCGTTGCTAAGAGCCCGAGATCCATATCCAAAGCTAAAGGTACTCGAGTTACCGTACCCTCCGATCGAGTCGAAATTCTCCGATGTATTATCACCCAATAACGATCTTCAAACAAAAACGAAAAAAAAAAACAAAAAAACACACAAATTGTCTTCACGAAAATGTATCCTTCGTATTATAATTTCCGCTCCTTACCTTTCTTGCCAAGTCGACGTTTCGATATCTTTGTTATCCTCGATCGATCTTTTTACCGATGCCGATCGATACTTCTCAACATTCCTCCAATTCAAATCGATAATTTTGGAACCCTAATTTTTTAATTTCCCCAAAATATTATTTTCTCTCTAAACATTACGATGTTAAGTCATAAAAAAAAAATAAAAAAAAAACGAGTTATCGTAAAATTGCGATACTCGCCTGACCGATGCGAGGTGTTTCACCGACAGTCGAACAGCTCGGTATCCAATTACTGTTTTCGTCTCGGCGCCGTCGAATTTTCAATTTTCGTGTCTCACCGACCGAGTAAACGTTCGACGTACTTGGAAAATGCTACAAATGACATTAACGATGATTAACGACGTTCGGCGAAGAAATAGGACAATAGGAAATAATGTCGTTACGGATGGTGGGTTAATTAGTTTATTGCTCGGTGATTATCCCAGAAAGAGGGTTACGTATAATAGCGAGAATAATAGCCGACTCCGGAGCTATCAGGGCGGTCTATAGGGCGTTTGAGACCGTTGAGGGCGATATGGGCGTATAGAAGGAGAAGAGAAGAGAATTTACGGTCTGCGGAAGCCTATTATTATCATTTCCGCGACTGTTACGGGACACGCGAGAGAATAGTCGGATAAAGCGAGACAAGGAATGTTATATTGCCGGATAAAGAGTTCAAGCGGATTTCTCCGAACTGTCGGAGCTTTTGACACTCTCTGCTTCTCGTTGATCCTTATTTTTACTTGTATGCGATTATTTCTCTGTTGATGCCGCACACGCGGTACGGAATCCGCAGGAATGCGCCCTTATTATGTACAGTTTACTACCGCATAAGTTATTATCGGATACAGTAAGACGGCCAGTTGAGTTAAAAGAAAAAACAACGAGATGAGTTAATTTCGGTCCCTTAATTCTTACGATCTTTTTCGCTGCTCATCAGTGGGGATAAATTTATCTGGTAGTGTTTTATCGGTTCGTTTTCCGAATTGAAGTAACTTATCGGGTTGTGTACTGTATGCATTATATATATACAAAACAGCGGCCGACACGACAAATTCGTATTCTAGTTGCGGAAAAACTCTCTTCTCTTCATTAACTTTGTCGGTATCATCACGCGACAAAATCACCTCTCACACGCTGCTACTGTAGTTCTTTTGATAAAACTATTATATTATCGTCGTTTCTGACTTATAATCGATGAACCAACGAGGATTCCTTCATATGTTTCCAAGTCAAAGCTTTGAGATTTTTTCGAAATACTTCGAGACTATTTTTTCGATTTTCGTCGTTTTCACGATCGAAAACTATATCTTGAACGTGACGCGGATATATAGCTTTTCCGCTCCATGGATCCGTGTGAAAGAGACGAAATTTGCACGATCCGCAAATCGCCGCGTGTTGCAAAAATTGGGCGGATTCATCCCACCAGCGGCGAGCGTCGCGACGTCGCGCTTCACGTACCTGTGCACTCGACAATCTTTGTTCCAATCCAACGTGTCGGCTGTGTCGAGGACACGAAGTTTTTCTCGGTGCCGTTTCGTCGTTTTTTCCTTTATTCGATCGCACGATCGACGAATGCGTCGGGGCGGCTATGCGATCCGCTTCGACCTGTAAAACGATCCATTATTGCGTTTTTTTTCTTCGCGGAGATCATATTATATATAAAAAAAATATATATATATTTATATCTCGAGAACCTTAGAGCGTTTGGCGAGTTTACGATGCGAATCCTGCGCCGCCGACGAAGCGACGCGCTGCAATTGCTGTTCTTCTTCTTTCGGCTCCTCGTGTTGTTTCGACGGATCGCCGAAAAGCCCTTTGGATTCGGCGACTTTGATCATAAATAGGGAATTAAATTGCATCATCTCTTTGCGTTTTATAACCGCGAGATAGCATCCGTGATTAAACCACTTGACGTACTGACTGCCGTACAATTCGACGGGCGAACCGATTTCGAAGAGATCGGTATCAGGTACCGCCTAAAATTTATCGTAGAGAAATTATAATTAATAATTAACGTTGAAAATTATCGATGAGATAACAATGCGAAAGTTTGCCTCGATTTCTTCAACCGCAGCGGCGGCTTCCTGTTCGTCTTGGACTCGTCGATCCTCCGAATGTTCTTTTTTCTGATCGGCGAGTTGTCCGCGTTTCGCGGATTTGCCGGATCTTGAGATGTTTGCTGCCGAATCTTTGAGGTCTTTGGACCGTTTTTTCGGCTATAATTTTAATTAAGTTTTACAATAACCGACGATAATAAATAATTATTATTATTTTTGTTATTAGTATTATTAACGGCCGATTTTTTTTTTTTTTTTTTTTTTTTTTTTTTCATTTATTTGGAGAATAATGTTGATAATAACAATAATAGGTTCTATTTACCGATAAGAAAAAAAAAGAAAAAATTATTATTATTATTGTTATTACTATTATTAACGGCCAATTTTTTTTTTTTTTCATTTATTTGGAGAATAATGTTGATAATAACAATAATAGGTTCTATTTACCGATAAGAAAAAAAAAGAAAAAATTATTATTATTATTGTTATTACTATTATTAACGGCCAATTTTTTTTTTCTTCATATATTCGGAGAATAGTGTTGATATTAACAATAATTGGTTCTATTTACCGGATGTTCGCGCGCGTACTTGTCGGCAGCCATCCGATTGGCGTATTTAACAACCTGATTAGCCATCTCCACAGTTTCCGATGGAAGAATACTGTGCGCTTGGTAGATGAGAAATTGAACATTCGGTCGGGTAAGTGCGTACTTTAGAGTGGTCAGTTGTTCGGTAAGGAGAGATTTTGGTTGTTCGAGTTCGATATTTATGTTCGTCAAGGACTCGAGAAGAGTCGTATCACCTCCGCGCGCTACCGCGAGGTCGACGACGTCTCTGACTCCCGTGTAACTGCAAGGCGGCGTGGCTAAGACGATCGTCGCTCTTTCAAGTTCGCCGAGCGGCGGAGGATTGACGTATCTATAAAAAAAATAGAAAATAAATAAGTAATTAGTATTTTTTTCGTTATTTATCGTAATTTTTTTTAATAAAAATGTAACATTTTTATTGCGAATAAAAATAAATAAAAACATTTTTAATTCAATTTTTTTCTTTATTATTCCTAATTATCGGACAAAAGATAACAAATATCGCGCACCTCTCGGAGAAAACTCGACATTGCTGAAGAGTAACGCCAAGTTTGGTCAAATATTGTTCGTATATAAGGCGTTGATCCCCGGCGCCGAAAGCCAATAGTCTTCCCGCATCCTCGATATCGGCCAACAAACCCGCTAGATAAGCCGTGTGACGTGGAGCTATCGAGTGGGTCAGTACTACCGGGCCGCACAGACGTCGCGATCTAACAGATCGAGCGATCGCCGCGGCCCCCAGACACAGAGATCTTTCCTAAAGAGACTCATATGTGCATTTTTCGCTAGTAAAATAGCAGAAATGAAAGAAAAAAAACACTCGGAACTCGATAGAGCGAACCTCGAATTTTCCGAACAATCCCCCCACTCCACGGCGCATATCGATCGGCGCAGCGTATGGTGGGGAAAGCGCTAAGGCCCGTCAGTGTTCGCGACAGTTCCCTGGAGTTCGTATCAACGTTTTTTTTCCGCGTAACGTTGATTCAGGGAACATCCGTGCGAAATCTGTTTTCGTCGTTGTTTCGATCTATCGAGTTCCGAGTGTACGTACCAAAAAAACGAATCGATGACTCGCCACCAAATCGGACATCGCCAATCGTTCTCTCGCTTTGTCATGAAGATTCACGACTTTCGGACACAAAGGATCGAAAACGTACTGATTTTCCTCGAGTTCCGCGTCGCCGCAATCGACCGACAATCGTAGTTCGAGTTTCGCCATTTCCCCGACAAATTGCGCTTTACTCGGTATTTTAATAGTGTTTACCCAACCGGAGGCAATGGCGCCGTCTTGACCCCATGTTACACCTTCGACGGTACGTAGATGTGACGGCAATAATTGCTCTGATCGACAACAACGCGTTTTTAATACAGTGTCGATAAATTTATTATTGAATTTCGTTAATACATCGCGCGCAACGAAGTGCGCGTAGTCCCAAATCTTACCGAGTGTCAAAGCCGAACCACCAATCCGCAAACGCGACACACTCGCCGCGAGGTGAGTCTTCGTTTCCAGCAGCGCTTTTTCGATCTCCTCGAGTCCCGCGTCCCTGAATGCGCGTTCGCGCATTTCGATAATAGCAACGTCGCCCCGACGAGAAAATTTTCTTCCCTGCATATCGTACAGGAGAAGCCAAACGGTTTTTTCGCGTTTTTTATGTTTGCCGTAACGGTACCAGAAGCCAACATCATGAAGTGCTTGATTCAAGATTTCCTTGTCTACGCGGGGGAGGAGACACCAATGTAGGGAGGGTGGCTGGTAGGTCGATAGGTCGTGTACCTATTGTACTTATTCGTTTTTTTTTTTTTTTTTTTTTTTTTTTTTTTACGAAATGTCAATCTCCGAGAACGAGAAACTCACATCGCAAAACGTCGTAAACCAAACCGAAGACTCGTCGCATTTCCGCTTCGTCCTTGTAAGTCGGCGACGGTGATTCTCCCTGCAAAACCTTCGCAGCGAGGATTATATCGCCGACCCGCCAGCCCGGCTCGATACACGCTTCCGTCATCGAGCCGCTTGTCTCTTTTATCGCTGCGAGAGATGCGACTGTTGCATCGATACTGCCGCTCTTTGGTCTCAGCGGATACTCGATCGCTTGGCCAGCTTCCCAATTCGGATCCTCGATAACCCCTCCCTTCATCCTTGCAATTTTCGTCACAAAGTGTATGTGTGTGTCAAGTTTGTAATAAAAATTTAAAAAAAATCGCAAAACATCGAAAAAAAAAAAAACATCGCAAAACATCGAAAAAAAAACATCGCAAAACATCGAAAAACAAAAAAAAAAAAAAACATCGCGTAACATCGAAAAAAAAAAAAAAGTTTGCGCTGTTCACTTACTCGACTTCATCGGTGTCGGGGGCGGTCGTCGCAGCGGGACCGGTATCTATTTCCCGCTGCAGATCGACGAGACGATAATAAACCTGATATCTCCAATTCTGATCGCTCGGTACAATAAGACTGTCGAGTAATCGTATTCTCTCGGCTTCCTGCGCATCTTCGATAGTTTTTTTCCACTTTGCGAGCATAACGCTAAAAACTTTCGCGTAGAGCGCAAATATATTGGTCGTTGTCCAGTGATAAGCGCGAGTTTGCGGAGTCGTCGCAGACTCCTCGCTCGGGGGCTCATCCTCCGTATTTAACTGTACCGCCGAACCCTCGTGTTCCGTCAAAGTCTCGTGAATCATCATTTTGCAAAAATAAAAAAAATAAAAAAAAAATTACGAAACTCAAACCGACAATTTGGATAAAAACGCTTCTACAAATATACCGATATACCCGGCGGGGAATACGTAACGTTATGGTAACAAACGTGTGACTGAGAATATTTAAGCTTTAGCGTGTTGGCGATGTCGAGCGCCGAGAGAATACTGTACTATACGGCGACAAGATTGGAGGCGTCGGTCGAGGCAGCAGCGAGGTCGTCGCGTGCCTCGGAAATATCATCTCTCTCGCCGCGCGTTCTCCTCGTTTTCTCTATACTTTCCACAATTCATCCTCGTCCTGCACTTTCATAATAAATATCGCGTTTCTCGCTCAATTCGTATCATTCGAATCTTGTCTAACCCCCACCCCCTCCCCCCCCCCCCCTCCCCTCGTCCCTTCGAACGACGTTTCACGAGAGAGATATATACGCTATTTTTATATTTCGCCTATCCATTTACAAGTAAATTTCTTCTTATCGATCTCGTGTCGAATCTGACGGCGAAATGGGACGGGCCTTCTATCTTTTTCAGTTACCGTCGTCCAATGTTTGCAATAAGAAGAAATAGGACATTGTGGCATTGACGATCTACGTATTATAAAAGTCCACGTATATCGCGGAGTTATCAATTCGTACTGTAATAATAATAATCGCCGGGTTGGCGGATTGGGTAATGTTTAAGGTAAGAAAATGTATATTTACCGCTGTAAACATGTCGGTTGAAATAATGAGAAATTTACATGCCGTCAATACGAGAGGCTTGTGATACAACATTATAAGAATATTGTTCATCAACGATTTGTTCCCGGAACCGGGCCAACCGCTCGCGTACACAGCCTCTCGAAATTTTTGGCTCTGTTTTTTTTTTTTTTCGCCCCGCGATGTTGAGAATACGGTAAGGTTAGTTTATTCTGTATCGTAAAAAACAAAATGGCGGGAGTTGAAAAAAAAACATCGAGACGAACCTCGGTGAAGACTATGCCTCCGTACCAAGCGTACATCAGTGCTTGAAGAAGTTTCATCGATATATAAACCGTAAAAAGAATCGCGTAGCCGACCGTCATTTCTCGAGTCTGCAATTTCACGTCGATGAGATATTAGACGTTTTCGACGATAGTTTACGAGTTGCGTTAACGACGAAAAAAAAAAATTGAATTTTTACCTCGGAGGCTTGGAATATCAGTGTACACATTATGATGGCACTCGTCAGAAACATCCATAGAACGATAGGTCCGTAGATTTTTTCGAGACGATCGCGACACTGCGCGAGCATTCGATGCTTGAAGACGCAATCGCGAATAATCGTTCCGCAACAATCGCCATTAGCGCTGTCAAGTTTTCTCATGCGTACGCTCATCGTACGAAAAATCGCGTGCATTTGAAAGACGTAATAACCGAACAGAGAATCGACTCCCGATGTGACGCAGAAAAGGTAAGAACCCGCGAGTAATTCCCAGCCGTAGTGAAAATAATACACGAGACTTCCGCCCTCGAGGGACCAAGGATATTTTCCCGGATACGGTAGAATGAATTTTAGAGGTCGAGGCGCGTTGTTCGAGTACTGAACTATCAGTACGATAATCGGCGTTAGGAAGAACACGAGAGTTCCGATAAACACAAGTATCGTTATGGCCATTGATGGATTTATAAATACGCTTAAAGAATCGCGAAATATCGTGTCTCTGAGATCGTCATTGTCGAGGATGTCCTCGCGAAAATGTGTCTCGAGCGTGCGATGCAGCGACACGAGTTCTTTGTGATTAACGAGAAAGCAAATAACCTTTAATAAAAATTCTCGTAACTCTCCGCACGCACATCTTACGTGACTACTTGTCCTTATTTTTTCATATTTTTCTTTTATGTATTATGTATGCAAATAAATTATATATATATATCAATATTGTTATTATTATTTATTTTATTACCTTGAGTACCGCAGACAGATAGCTTCCCATAATGCCGATGCTCTTCGTGAGCAAATCGAGATTCGTCGAGTGAAGACGACAAAAATTCAAAACGACGCAACTCATCGTGAAGCATATAAAACCGTTGAGCAACGATAACCGACGATAAACGAAATTGTCTTGCCATTTTTTGCTCGGCCACAAACCAGCGAACAACAGTAAATTTCGTATTCCCCGAACGTAGTTTTGATAGCGCAACAATTGATCGGCCATTGGTACCGGTAAATTGAGGAGAGATAAACGAGAACCAAAACTCGAGAAAATCGTGAAAACTTTGTAGCGGTAATTCGACGAAGCAATTGCTTCTCTGAAATCGGTAAATCGTTGCGGCAAGTGGTTCGCATTACGAAAAATCTCATGGGGAGGGCATTCGATCGGAAAATTGTCGAGATATCGATCTTATTTGGCAGTTGTGGCGCGTCCGCCGGCTCGGCAACGTTCACGCGATACGCGATGATGTGCGGACACGATTATTGTTCGCTGTGCGTTCGATCGCAGACAGGCGACGCGCGAGTGAATCAGCCGCGGAGGGAAAAAAAATATATACAAATATGTATAGGTACTTAGTCTCCTACACACTTCATAGCGGAGGAGCAACAGACCCAACGATGTCTGTAATGTGCGGTCGAATAGGAATGTCTCTCAGCTGTAAGCCGAGTGTGTGTACCCCGGCCAACGCTGCGGGAGTCGCCTCACTCAGCTCGCGCGTGCCGTATCGCTTTCGCTTTTAATTGCGACGAGAGTCTCTCGTCGACTTGCCCGATGCATTCAGTCTCTCTATCTCCGTGTGGTTAATAAGAATTTGTCAGTCGCGCGCTTTTACGTCCGGTGATAATAAAACAAATCTTCTTTGAGTTCATACAACGGTGCGTTTATTATCAGTGCGGAAAAACATCGATGTTATTCATTTTTTCAAAGTTCGACAATTCTTTCGTTATTACGAAGTATTTCATAGATCATTATTGTGAAAGAAAAAACGGCGGATTGACAGGATGCGACAAGGCCAAGTTAGGAGGAATTGGAACGTTCTCGGGAGGGGCGCGACTACGAGTAAATTGACCACTTGACCAGTGCATTAGCCCAATTGTACTTTCAGTGAAAATTCGCCGTAGTCGAGAGACCCTCGTTATTGGCGATCTGAATGAGACCTTTTTGTTTTTACGTACGATTTCACTTCTTTTTTTCGAGTATTTACAACAACCGCCTCTTTTCCGGTCAAGTATCGCGGAAAAGCAGGAATTTCTTATCGTTTTATTCGGTTATAAGCGCGCATCCTGTGATGAGTGATTCATTCGAGGGACATAATAATATTGTACTCGTACCGCGGGGCACCAGCGGCGACGTTGTTGCCTCGAATAAATGCCATTGAATATCGATCGCGATTAGTTTATGAAATTTGAAAAAAAAAAAATCAATAATTACGAGTAGATAAAGGAGCAATGGGAGTCGACACAGATTTGGGTGTTATTTTTAGCGGTGAGTGATGCAACGAAACATTTTAATTATATCGAATCATTTAACGATTAAAACGATTAAAAATAATTACGCGGCACGTTTATTCGTCTCGATAATTATGATAAACGGTGCACATCGTCGTTTTTTTTACCCTTCCAGACATCGTACATTTTCTCGAGTCCCTTCGCGATATCGATCTTCCGCTTGATGTCGAAAATACGAGGGACAATCTGGTGCAGCGAACGAAGATTAAACTCGCCGCGTTGACGGGTACCCGTGAATCCACATCGCCGGAGCCTTACCTTGACATGAATGCCGGCAAAGGTTTGCTACAAAGTCGAATAAATAAAGGAAAGCAAAACGAGATCGAGGAGTACGTGGGTGCCGATGAACGGACAACCTGCGCACCGTCTTCCCGTCAATCAACCGATTATTACGAAAGCTTCAATGAATTCGGTGAAACAAACGTTGGTAAAATAAACGCGTCAACGGGTTACGCGCGCGATGAACAATTCGAAGACAAACTTCGCGATATCTACAAGACTTTTACACGCGCGGAGGTTCGCAGCAAAGCGCTGAAGTACAGCAATCTTGAGCAAAAAATCGAACGAAAATCTTTTACATTCTTACGCGACACGATACGCCCGTGTTGGGTCGGTGAGTTTAATTATACAATATCAAAGAATTTTTTATGTGATATAAAAAAAATTATTATTATTTCGATTTTTTTAATATATTATTTTTGCATCCTTCGTATTTATCTTGTTTCGTACTTTTCTTTCTATTATCATTATTATTATCACTTCGTTACTCCTTTATACTTACAATATCAAAGAATTTTTATCTGATATAAAAGAAAATTATTATTATTTCGATGTTTTTAATATATTTTTTTTGCATCCTTCGTATTTTTCTTGCTTCGTACTTTTCTTTTTATTATCATTATTATTATTTTCTTTTACTCCGAAACGCGTAAATACATCGATTGAAGAAAAATTTCATTTGTGAATTTACACAGGTCTCGTGGGATCGCATCTTATCGTATACGAGAACAACGACGAGAAACAACCATCGGACATTTTTTCGATCCGTGGATACAAGGTGAGAGCGGCACCGAGCGCTGTGCCCAAGGATCCCGAACGCGCAAAGTCCGCTTTCGAAATATTTTGTCCGGGAAACAAAACCCTTCAGGTTAATAAAAAATCTTTTTTTTCTTTTTTCAATTTTTTCGTATTATACAATATATCGATTAACGACCGATTGAAATTTTCGCGCAGTTCATAGCGGGATCACCGAAAGAAATGGTAGAATGGGTGATGGCGATCGATCGGACGAGTGCCGATTTTCAAAAAAACGATATCCCCGACAACTCGGAAACTATTGATCTCAAACGATCGGACGATATCTCGACGAATCGGAAACCCGAAATATCCTCGTCGATCGGAATAACAATTGCAAAGCCAAATAGTGGAAGTAAAACCGTTTTATCGAGTTGCGAAACGAAAAAAACATCGATAGAATTATCGACCGGAAGTTCACCGCCGATTCTTCCCGTACGATTGTTACCTCGGCGACTGCCATCGCTGCCGAACGAACAAATCCCCAGTCAACCGTCATACGAGCCGATGGACGATTGTTACGAAGAGGACGACATATATCACAAAATCGATGATTTTCGTTACGAAAATTTGAAAGAAAAAACCGGCAATGCAGTTTTTCAAAAAGGACGATCGAAAAAATCGAATAAGCGAAAAAAATCGAAAGAATCGGCGAAACAAGAATCGCCGGCTAAACAAATTATCGAAACTTACGACGACGTGCAAACGATCGCACGAGAAAATCGAACGTCGCCTGTGAAAGACGTTCGTGAGAATCGTACCGATGGGGGATCGTGCGAAAAGGATGAATCCTTTTTCACGTACGACGACGTTGCGCATACCTCGCAAACAGCACATTCCGAGACGCCGAATTCGGGAGAAACAATTCGGACGAAAATCGATCGAAGTCCGACGAAATCGTCACCCAAAAGATGGTTTCTTCTCGATCGCGTAAGAAATAAAAAAGATTCGCCGAAAAAAGAGGATAAACCGCGAATCGAGGGACGAAAATGCCGTAAAAAGCTTGAAAAGGAAAAAGAAAAAATCGCATTGGATTCGTCGCCGTTACCGATCTCCGAAGAACCAAATATAGTCACAGAGTACGACGATGTCTCGGAGTTCGTCGATAGACGGACGAAGATCGATCTTCTCTCAAATTACAATTGTCCGCCTCCGCCGCGACCCATTTACGCGAAATCGTCGAGTCGCAACGAAGTTTCGACGATCGAAAAAATCGAAGAGAGCAAAGAAATGAAAATACATTCGCCAATAGTCGAGGAGGTTTACGATGATATTTCGAATTATCGAGATATCGGTAAAGTAGAGTCGCGAGTCGAAAACGGAGAATCCGGAAGTATTGATTGCAAGGATATTATATCTTCGCGGGTATCGGCAATATTTGAAAACGATAATAATGACAATTCAGCGGGAAATCATCCGGTTATCGATACGGAACATTATCAGATACCGCGAAGAAATTCTCATCATTCGAATCATCAATGTTGCGTCGCGTCGCAACAGCAACAAGAGCTCTACGATGATATCGCGATACTCGCCGATTTTCGTGCGAAACAACGAGATTCGGTTATCAGCGCCGGTGATAAATTGACGATAAGTATTAAGAAGCCGTGGAATCGATTTGGTAGCGGAAAAAAAATTGCCGCACGCGCAGTTCCTGCGGTTGAAACGCCGAAAAAAAATATATCCAATTCCGATCTTCAAGACGCGAGCGAAGCGAACAATGAAATTTCCAGTGTCGATAAACACGAAGCCGCTAAACTCAACAAGTTACAAAAGCTCTATAATAAAGTTGAAAGTACATTAGGAAAACAACCGTCGGGTAAATCTATCGATCCGCTTTTGACTAAACCGCGTAAAAGCGAATAATCGATTTACGCGATCGTTGCATTTGCGCAAAAAGTTGCTTCGCTTTTAATTGATAAATTAAACAGAATATATTTCTTGTTGTTATTAATAACGATAAAAAAAATATAGAAAAGACTGTGAAATTATGTTTATGGAAACGATATGATTCAATGTTGCAAACTGTTTATTTTAACGGCGCAGAATCAAAAATTTTCATTCACAAATCGCCATCGTCACCGTCGACGGGCTCCTCCTCTCCGAAATGCCGAAGATACGTATCGATCATAAGTACTCTCGTGTTATTTAATAATAAACCCGCGTAGTCGACGAAAGCATCCAATTTTTTCGTTCCTTCGCGTTGATAATCCTTCACCGGTAAACCAGTGTGAAGCTCCATGTAACGGACCAACTGATCCGAACGTTCGGAATCAATTTTCGGAATAACGGCGATCGTCAGTATAAATACGAATGCTATTACTATCAGCCAAAGTACCAACGAGAATAACTTGTGACAAAATATGCTACAAAGTCCGGCTGAAAAAAATGTTTTATAATAAGTTTATAAATATTGTTACAAAAAAAAAAAAAAAAAAATGTTAAGAAATTATTGTAATTATTTTACCTTTCGGAGGATTTTCGTAATCCACTTTCCGATCCACAATTCTCGTATTCTCGACAAACGCATCGGTCGAATCAGCGGGAACGTTCACGGATTCGGGAAGAACGAGTTTCTCCTTCTCGTCATTGTTAACGTTGTCTTTTGCAGCGTTCTTCCTCTTTTTCTTCTTCCTTTTCGTTTCTCTTTTCTGCTCTTCTTCGGCTATAAAATTTGTGATATTATATTGTATACACGTAACGAGTAATACTTTAATATTAAAATATTTCATTTACTGATACTGGAAGCAGAATATCAGCAGAAATTTGCAGTATAATTCAAGTGAATTATTAAAAGTAAAGTATCTTAACGATTTTTGATAAACTGAATGTTAATTTTTCATTATAATTGGACGTTAAATTTAATGTAAAATATTTTTAAAATTGCACAATTCATCTATATATCTTTTTTATTTTTGTAAATTTCGGTGCAAAAGTTTATCAAATTTTCGTCAATATTGCAAATTAAACTTAATGTACGTATTTGTGATTAAAAACTTTCGGTACATTAAATTTAATTTTTTTTTTCAATTTCGTCGTTTTTTTTGTTTACAGTGACTGTAAAAAAATCAATTACCAGCAGCTATGGCCGCAAGTTGCTTTTTATTTTCAATCGAATTTATGAGACTGCTGTAATAGCTGACTACAAGAGTCGCACAACATTGATACTCTCTATTGTTGTTACATGGACCGGCTAAAAGGGATAATGTTCCGTTTAAAGGATTATCCTTGAGATCCAACCAATTTAGATTTCTCAATTCTCCGAAACTCAAAGGCAGACGGCTGATCTGCGAAAACGAGAAAATGCATTATAACATTTTTAACGATACGATTTTTAACGATAACGATTTTTAGCGACGATGGAAGCATTCTATCGGATACCTTGTTGCTGTAAAGATCCAACTTCTCAAGTTGTCTCAGATGACCGATATTCTCCGGTAACTCCTCCAAGAGGTTCTTACTGAGATCTAACTTCACGATATGCGTAAGAATTACAAACGTCGACTAAAATCGGACGAATTATTTCAGTAATTGCAAATTGATACATTTTTTTTTTTTTTTTTTTTTTTTTTACGTAATTTTTGATACTCACTGGTAGTTTAACTAATTGATTATGCGATAAATCCAAGTGAGTTCCTTTTTTTACGGCGGCCTGAATAAAAGGTTGTTATTTAATTGATAAGAAATGTGAATTTACGAGGTTACGAAAAATTTCGGTGACTTACGATTTCCTTTACCGGAACATCTTCCAAATCGCAACAACTTAAATCCAACGTGTTGTCTTCCAATTTATCTTTAACTGTGATCTTCACCATCATTTCTGGTAAACCGTTAAATTCGAGTATCAAAGATCAATCGGAGTTCGAAACAGACGAGCAACAGGATAATTGATTAACAATTGAATAATTCGTTCTTTTTTATCGGGGAACCGTATCGAGCGTTTTTGTTTATTAGGTGCGACGTTTTTTTTCGAGTAAATTTTTAATTATTATGTTTTTATTTCATACCTCCTCTCGTTGTGACCGCTCCGTTAACAACTGACAAATATTGCCGGTTGACGGACGACGGTATGTCACTTTCTACACGTAAGCAAAGCACGGCATTGGCAACATGGACGCGAGAGCAGCGCGTTCAAGAGACACACTACGGTGTCTACGGCGTACTATTGAGACCAGCGACGACTCGCGCGCACGTAAAACGGCGCGCAGTGGTTATTAACGCACACATTCAAATATCCAGTTTCGAGAGCTTCGCGAAAAGATCCGTAGAAATTTCAAGAACAGCTCTGGCATCTAATAATAATAAAAAAAGCGCATCACGCTTTAACAAGCATTTTTGCACGAATACAATCGCCGAGAAAAAACCGCGTCGATAACTTGCAAACAAGTGTTTAATTATAGACCCTTTGGATTATCGTTCGAAAGTATTTATCAAGAAACGAAAATGACATCCAAAGCAGACGAGGTACGTGTCTATTCGTGTTCCATCGTTATAACCTCTGTCTCGATACACGCGACAATAGTATTTTTGTCAACTACACGAATTTCCCGAAACAAACGTTGAAAATACGTATTGTTAATTTTGTTTTGCGATAAAATGACAAACCTTTTCAGCTGAAATTGGATATCGACGAATTGAACGCGTTGATGCAACGCGCTCAACGTCAAAAATCCAAAGATCTGCTAAGCCTCGAAGTCCGAAGATTGCAATCGGAATTGTCAAAAATCGTCGAGGCTACGCGAACGGACGAGAGTAAAACCGCGAGTTCCGCGACGAACGCAACGCCCAAATGTTACGAAGTGAAACTCAATAATTACGGTTGGGATCAGTCGGAAAAATACATGAAACTTTACGTTACACTGGAAAAGGTTCATACGCTGCCGGAAGGCGCAGTCACCTGCGACTTTACCGAAAGATCCGTCGATCTCAGAGCTCGTGGTTTGGAGAACAGAAACTATCAATTGCCGATTTACAATCTCTGCGAGGCGATCGATGCGGCGAAAAGTTATTTCAAAGTTAAAACCGACATGATTGTCGTGTTTCTCGCCAAAAAAACTCAAAAACACTGGTCCCACGTGACGGGCGTCGAAAAAAGAATAAAAGAGGCAAAAGCTGCTCCACCGCCGGATATGGAAAAGGGACAAGACGGAGAGGCGAATCTTATGAATCTTATGAAAAAAATGTATCAGGACAGCGACGACGACATGAAAAAAATAATCGCCAAAGCGTGGACTGAAAGTCAGGATAAAAAAACGTCTACTCCAAGGCTTCCAGATTTCCCATCTCTCTAAAAAACTTAGAAACACACGGGCGACGCGAGAATCACGAATGAATATTCGATAATTTTTTTTTTTTCGTTTTTTTCGTACAAAATTGAAATGTCATTTTTTAATTTTTTTTTTCGGATTTTTCGTCTATCTAAAAAGCTCAGAAACTCCACGGGCGACGCGAGAATCGCGAATGAATATTCGATAATTTTTTTTTTTTCGTTGTTTCGTACAAAATTGCGATGTCAATTTAAAATTTTTATTTTTTCGGTTTTTTCGTCTCTAAATTGGTCAGAAGTTCCCCAGACGCACGAGAATCACAAATAAATGTTCGATACATTTTTTATTTAATTTTTCGTACGAAAATAAAACAGTAATTTTTCATTAGATACTTTTCTCTTGAGTTCTCGCGTCGCCTCGAAGCGAAAAACATTCCCGACGAAATATCGTCGCGACGTCCGAGAGGAATAAAAATCGCGAATAAAAAAAAAATTGTTGAATAAAATACAACATTTTGTCGAGTTATTTGCGTGTTATTTTGAATGTATGTTTCGCTATAAATAAATTGTTTGTGAGTATCAACGATTTTTGTTGATTCTGAATTGTCCGAAATGTTTACTCCAAAACGAAGCCAATAAACATGGATTCATTATGTATAAATAAAAATACGTCTTTTCGTTTTTATTTTTTTGTTTGTATTTCGTTTTATTTTTAATTTTCAATTTACCGTTCATTCTCCTTACAATATCGTCTGCTCGGTTATACACTCGATGACCGGTTTACTTCGTCGTAATAACATCGAATTTACAAAACGTTCTTAAGCGGATGCCACATTAAAGATTCCAGTCTTACCGCTGCGGTAAAATCTTTTTTTCGACTTTTCTTTTTTTTTTTTCGTTAATAGCTTACGATATCTTTCACTGTTAGCATATATCAGTGTTTTATCTCGCGACGCGATTGATACTGCCATATTCGATGCTCACACGCATATTTCATTTTTTGTTTTTTTTTTTTTGTTTCACTTCTTTCTCTCCGACGATGGGGAAAATATCTTTTACATGGCAGAATCACAGCCTGAAAACTTCCATTCTTTGGATCGGTACACGCAAAACTCTCGTCGATCGACTCGGGGTCTCGAAAAAATGAAAAAAGAAAACATAATCTTAATTCCTAAATTAAAAACACGCAATACGCAAAATACGAACATAAAATCTCGTCGATTCAACGTTTCACCACTATGCTATGGAAAACGTAGTCATTTATATTTATTTACAAAAAAAAAAAAAAAAAATGAGGAGAAAAATGATGTAATGAAAGTAAACGAGGCATTGAATGCAGTCTTTCGAGACTATCGAATTGCGACTTAAAGTGGATACCATCGATCTCGTACACTATTATTGTAATACATGCTTTCCTAGTAGACTTTCCAATAAAGATATAAATGGAATGGCCACTTGCGCGTAATCTAAAAAAAAAAAAAAAAAAAAAAAAAAAAAAACGAGTAAAAACAAACGACCGATTTTTCCAACGCTTTGGAGGAAGAAAATTTCAAAATAATACTGCGAGGAGAAGGGCGAAGACGGAGTTTTCGGCCGGTTGAATTTCTTTTCATTTCTTTTTTCTCCCCCAATGACTTCTTAAACGAAAGTGTATAACGTATACTATAGGAACAACTTTCGTTGACGCGAGAGCCGCAAGAGACTTCGATTTTAAAACAAATCTTAACTTTCCGACAAACATTAATTCGCACACCTTTTTCGAATTCATTTCAACGCTCTCGTTGTGCTCTATAATTCACACAAATATTACATCGCTGAAAATTACATCGACGCTCATTCGATCGTTTTTTTTCGTTACCGGAAATTACTTTTCACAACACTGTATAAATAGCTTATTTCACTTTTACTAGCAACATCTATGTTAGTCGTTTAGCAGCGCGAACTTAATTGTTGCTATGCCTCAAAGAAGGCTAAAAGGGGTTTGTAAAGTTTACGATCTTACGATACCTAAAAAAAAAAAAAAAAAAAAAAAAAAAAAATTTCTACAAAGACCCATAGGCAATAAAGAATTTTCTCGTATAACATATCCAACGATAATATGATACAACGGACAATCAAGATTTGTACTGCAAGCTTGGAAAATTCTGTACAATATGTTTTTTTTTTTGTTTTGTTTGTTCTTTTTTTTTTTTTTCCTCCACCGATTTCTGATATTGTTAGTATTTTTGGGATTGTTTCGTGATAAATATATTTTTTTTTTCTGGTAAAAACGTGTGTGTGTCGCGATAATTCTGATCAACTGGCCCATGGATTGAGATCGTCACTTAAAGAAAAATTCTATCATTTAGCGTATCTAAAAAAAAAAAGAAAAAAAAAGTTATTATTCTACCGACTCGTATTAATCTCAAAATCCACCGATATGACTACCGATATGGCAATAAAACTGAGTATAAAGTTAATAAGATTGTACAATGGAGGACTCGTTAAATTGAAAAATCCTCGTCGAAAAAAACTATTTATCTGAATTGATGCTTCCGAAATTCTGCTCTCTATCTATGCTAAGAGAATTGTATAAGTTTTTTTTTTCTTTTATTATATATTTAAAAAGTAAATAAAGATCGAAGAGACTCATGTAACCGTGAGGACGAGTCGTAAAATCTCGTCGTATTTCGTAAAAGTGTATTTTTTTTCCTTTTTTTGTTTTTTTTCTTCTTTCGCTACCGTGTGAATAAAGGAGGAGAGGGTCGACTGAACGTCCCAATTGTCAAAATACAGACGAACGAGTATAGCTGTAAGTCTTTGGTTCCGTGGATAAAAGTTATGTGTTATATCGTTTAGCCGATTCCTTGATAATAGAATTTTTTTTTTTTTTTTTTCATTTACCGAATTATTCTCGCGGAAGTATTAACGAGTTTCTGTCCCCTGTCGTTATTTTTCTTGAAATTACTGTACAATGGCTATTGTACGTGAAGTTTAGACGAAGCGAGAGAAAGTTGAACCTCGCGACTGGTCGCTTGAAATACATCGCTCATCGCGTTTCTCGTTCGTTCCATGAGATCCTCGATGTCCTCTGTGCACAAACCCTCAGTGGGAATCGGCGGAAGAGTTGTGATTACAACGCGACCTGCGAATAGGTAAAAAAAAATGTATTATTGTGGTATTTAATGAAATTATTATCATTGAGTCTTTAATTTTTATATATTTTACTCACCCGGATCTAATCTTTTTTCTTTTTTTGATAAGAAATAATAAGACGAGAAGACAACTGGCAATATGGGGAGTTGAGAACTTATGGCGACGTGGAAGGCACCTTTTTTAAATGGATGTATCTGACCGGTGTTGTGTCTCGTGCCCTCCGGGAATATCCATAACTTGATCTGTAAAGCAATCAAACAAATAATTAACAATATTAAAGCATTTTACGTAAAAAAATAAATAAAAATTATCTGAAAACCTCTATTTTTACCGCGTGTTCATTGGATAATAAATAGAAATTATGGGATTCATAAAGATCGCGAAATTTTTTGGGATTTTTGATTTTTGATAATTGTTTTCTCAGCGTCAAGTTTTCGCAAAGTTAACGAATTTGCTAAGTAAATTTTGATTTACTTTGAATTCAGCGAGTCTCGCCGGATATTAAACTGAGAGGTGTGAAGAAAGTAACACGCGAAACTTGACTCGCGTAGAGAGATTAGCCGCGCGCCGGTCTCCGAGTCGCGGACCGTCCCAACAAAAAGCTGACGCTACAGCGATAAGAATTTTCGATATCATTTACGTTCGCGATTCGCGAGACGGTAACACTTCCGTTAAAGTCAAAGTGCATTCGTTGATTTCGATCTCAGAGAATAAAGAAATTGATGAAATTTTTTAATTTTCGGGTCTCAAATTCTGCGCGTATTTAATTGTAGAAATGTATACTTCGCGGAGACATTTACTGCAATTACTCAGGAAAATAAAAAAAATATTATGAATTTACATTGAGTGTAAAGAAAATTTTAATAAATACATTTACTCGATTATTACGAATGCGAATAGTTTTATGTATATTAAAAATACTTTAAAAACTTTATTAATAAATAAAAATCCGATCAATTTTAGGGTTGTAAAATATTAATTGGAACTCTAGAAATACCAATACGCGGATCCGCGGTTGTCGTCGACAACCCGCGGACCCTTCGCGAGTCATTTGCTTTTTTTTTTTAATTGCTTGGCGTCGAGACGCTACCGCTTCTCTCGATGAATTTCAAGTGCCCAATACTCGCGTAAAATATAAAACGCTTTCTGGCGCTTAATTAACGAAAAGAACGCGCGGATTTACCGCGTGTCTTGTGATTTTTTTTCATTGAAGTACTTGGCGTCGAAACGCTACCGCTTCTCTCGATTTATTTCAAGTGCCCGATATACGCGTGAAATATAAAACGCTTTCGTGCGCTTAATTAACGAAAAGAACGCGCGGATTTACCGCGTATCTTGTGATTCTTTCTTTAAATTACTTGGCGTCGAAATATTATCGCAGCTCTTGATAAGGAAGTAACGTAAATTTATCTAATAAAACATTTTTTTTACGTCTACTCGCTGCTCGACGAATCAATAAAAAATAAAAATTTGTTTCTTTAAAATTTTTCGCGGATTTAAGTCTCTGGAATAATCAAATAGAAGACTGATGCCGACTGTGGACAGTGTGCATCAGTTCTCGAGGCGTTCAATAAAACCGACTGTTCCCAGACAACTGAATCGGGAATCTGAGTTCACGATGCAGTCGCAAATCCGAGATCGGATTTTCCAATAGAGAGTCGTATATCCGACGGATTCAAATATCATTCTACGAATTTCGTCCGGTGTATTCGATTAAAACGACAGCTAAAGATTCAATTACTATCGGACTCCAAAATGTTAGTATTAATTTCAAGATATCAAAGCCGTTTTATTCGTTTATTAAAAAAAAATTGCTCCCCGATAGTAAAATTCGATTTTCTTAAAAACGATACGAAATTCTTTGATTTCGTTGTTTCACAAATATTGCAGGTAAACAGTGTTAATAAGCGTAAAATTTTTTATATTTTCTACGAAATTTGGAATTTCTCACTGAAGCAGTTTTATAAAAAAAAATGTTATTATTATTTTTCGTAAAAAAAATATTATTATTTTTCGTAAAAAAAAATGTTATTATTTTTCGTAATAAATTATGATTATTATTTTTCGTAAAAAATTATGATTATTATTTTTCGTAAAAAATTATGATTATTATTTTTCGTAAAAAATTATGATTATTATTTTTCGTAAAAAATTATAATTATTATTTTTCCTAAAAAATAATACGATTATTATATTTCGTAAAAAAATAATTTTTACGTTTGATGCAAATAATTAAAAAAAATCAATGCAAATGGTACCTTTTTTTCTTTTATGTTATCTGTGGCAGTATTGATGACGGTACGCGCTTTTTCAGAGTTCATTCTGTCGATAAATATAAGACCGCAGAGCCAAGCTGCCAAGCCGAAGGGCCAAGCGTAAAAGATTTCCTTTTTAGCGACGACTGTGCATTTATCCATCACAGGCCAAATATCGAACATTCCTAATATATCCAAGGAACTTTGATGATTCGCGACGATAATACACGCGCGTTCCTTTTCCAAGTGTTCTCGCCCTCTGAGTTCCCAGCGCAAGCCGAGCAAAGTACTGACGTGATGACAAATTGAGGAAGCGAGTCTGCGAATTAAAATCAACGGCGTCAAAAATGGTTAAAAAAAAAAAAAAAAAAAATTAAAAATCAAATTTTTCGAAAATTTGTGTTTTGAAAAAAAAAAAAAAAAAAAAAAGGCATTTTTACAACGGGTTTATGGAACCAAAAATCTACAGCGGAAAATACACTACGATACCTTGGCTATGCGTCGTAACGAAGCCTCTCAGATAAGAAATATGTCTCTTCGATGCACAAAAATAATATCGTTAGTTAGGGTAGCAAAAGGGGCAAAAAAAAAAACACTGTGAAAAATCGATACACAAAAAAAAACAAAAAAACGAATTCTTACAGGCTCCATGCGTTTTTGCGAAAGAAACATTCCAGCGAGGTTTGACTGAAGCGAGAGTTTTGTGTTTGTTGAGGCTTACTAACAGAAGATTCTTGACGTTTCCCGGCCGAAACATCATAATGGGAATGACGAGTATGGCGTTAGCCATTACGATTCCGTAGTACATTAAAAACTTGAAGTAATATCTGAACGTGCGGCTTGTCTCGTACAGAAACGGTAGTACGAGAATAAATGCGACGAGTATCACCTCGAAGCATGAAGGTGCCATTTTTTTTTGTTGGCAAGGCGTCCCTGCCAAACCGCGCACACACAACACGGGGCTGCTTCGACTTTTTCACTCTCCGTTTTCGTCGTCGTTCGTTCGATCGTGCAACTCGAGTTTTACGTATATTCCGACGTTTACCGAGTCGAGGACTTCGCGACACACAGTCACGGCGATATATTTATTTTTTTTTTACACGATTTACGTCGTTGTGCACGACGGAAACCCTTTCGTTTAGCCGTGGGCTTCCTCACGGCGTTAAACCCATCGCCTTGAGTTTCGTACGCGTATGCCAAATTGGGGATGACGCTTATCAGCGCCTCCAATCTTCGAGCTCAACTATATACGCGCTATATAGTAATAGTATGTTTCTCATTCATAACCGCGGCAGCTGCGGGCAGTCGCGGCCCTGATGTGACGAGACTGCGCTGCTTCTCTGCCCTACGAAAAACCCCGATGCCGGGCGGTCGGAAATTCTCTCGTAATAACTCTTAATATCGACGAATAAGTACAAAACTATTGTCAAGCATGAATTAATTATTCATGATATTCCGTTTAATGGATTAATACATTTTGGAATTGTACTAATAAAACGCTTATTATGAGACGATAATGTCCCGTTTTTCAGCGTATCGATACAGTTGCTTAAAAAAAGAAAGTATATCACTTAATTTACTATTAAAAAAAAATCTAAAGACTGTTTCACCCCTTTATACTCGGTTATTAATAATTACTCATCGAGTCATTAAACTTGTAACCATTTTGTAGAATTAAAATCATTCTAATAATAATTAATTGTCCCGTTAAATTTTCAATTTTCAATGCTTTTATTCTTCTCGATTCTTTCTTTGCCGGCTCTCAACTCGTGGTCCTCATGCGCGATAACTACTGTTTCTTTACATTGCGTTGTTTTTTGTAGTAAAAAGGAACATATATGGCTCTATTGTCAAGCAAGCAATTAAACGGGGGACGAGATGTTATTTTTATATATTGTTGACATTATCAATTGTTTATTTCATTGTATGTAATACCATCTACGGTATAAAAAAGTTATATTACACGCTATAGCACATTTCCGGCTTCGTGAGTTTTATGACAATCCTTCTCAGTCGTGCTCGCGACGTCGTCGAGGCTACGACCGTTCTTCGCGGAGACCACGTGCGCGTACAGTTCAGCTGTCGTCTATACGCATCCCGGTAAGTTGCTAAAGTTTAAAACACTTATAATATAATTTATAAAAAGCCACGAAGAGACTATTGAAATGTCGTAAATAATCGAATAAGGCGTTCTTCCTTAGCTTTTTTTCCCCAATAATTGTTATTTACTCCCTGCATATAATCGAGGATTTTTCGCCGGCAGCCGGTAAGGAAACTATTAAGTGTTTACTAACTTGCGAAAATAGTGAAAAGTGCAATTCTATTCGGTCGTTTGTCGCGAAATACATTTTTCTACGGGGCTGTGTGTTACATTCTTCGTAATGTGGGTTTTTCACACGTGGGTTCGTTATGATTCCGACACAAAGCATTGTAGCAAGCAGGATTAGCCCCAAGGTCTTTGAGCACCTCGAGTCGTAATAAACAAATACAACGTTTTTTCTGTCAACACGCAACAGGGGGGAATTGTCGAACGCTATTGGTGAAGCTCGCAAGATACTTCACAGAATTCTAGAGGCACGTGTTATCAAAGAAACTCTTTCGAGTTTCTTTGTTCTTCTCGGTTGACCCGGCGGTTAAGCTCCCGAGGCTTTGTTTGCTTTCCGTTAAACGCTAATTTAATAGGTTTTATTTTGACCCCCCCATAAGTGCTTTACAATAAAATCTTCGTAATTGTTTATTACAAAACGCATAGAAAATCGAATATTACATTAAATATACAGATTTCTTCGAAAATATCGACGGTAGATTGTCGACGTCTCTAATTTCTCGACTCTCCAGGATCTCGCGCGCACGCTTCGTTTACGGTGCGACCGGCATTCATTAACAGCGTTTTGTTAATAACATAAACTCTCGTCGCAATAAAAAATAAAATTAGTGAGTCTTACGTTTTAATGTTAAAACGCGCGTATTCGATATTATTAATCGTAACGAACGAAAAAACGTCATTATTAATTACGAAACGTTCAATTGTCGCGCGCGATATTTTCTTCTAACAAGAAAATCGTTAATCTTAACTGAAAAGTTCGGAAGTTAACCATTTCGGTATTTTTCTTCGATGCCAAATTGTTCAATTGGTAGTGACAAACATTATCGTCGAATCCTTTGTCGTCTCAAAAAGTTCGTGAGTTAATAATGTTGAAGAAAAAAAAATAAAAACACGGTAAATCAATATTAGTTAATTACATGATATAATTTTAACTCGTATCAATCCATAACCCCCGTCATCTTCGTTTCGCACTCTCATATCTTTTCATCCTGTTGTGTGCAAAAAACAATCAAAGATCCCAAAACCATTGAGCACAATTTTGATCAACAGAAAAAATCAGAGAGCCGTCCAACTGAAGACAGACACTCATCGCTGGCGTACATATAACGAAGTTATGTGATAACGGCAATGTGAAACTACACATATCGTTGGAATCGCCTTGTTGACAACTTTTTCAGAAGATTCAACCGCAGCGAACAACAAAATTAACTCGGTAAGCAGTCGTAAATTAATTTTTTTTTATTGCGCTTCAAATTGCATTATGAATAAAAATAAGTATTGGAATTTCATTTACACAATAATTACGCGTTTTTTGCGTCAATTTTTTTTTTAATCGGCAAAATAACGAATTTCTATAATTTTTTTTTTTTTCTAGTTAATTTTTTCACCAAAGTGCCAAAATGCCTCAGCGCATACCGACGCGCGAGGAGATCCAATCAATTTTATTGGCGCTACTTGTGGCGAGAAAAGAATCGTCAACATGCGGCGTTGCGATCGCAGCTCTGGAAAGGGACTACAGAGACCAGGAAGGGATGCGTATACCTTTCCGAGAATTGGGACATTCTTGTCTTCTGGATCTTTTGCGTAGCATGTCGTCTTCGCTTTCCGTTAGGCAAAGAAACGGTTTAAACGTCGTTTATCCAATAGTAACCGAAAAAACGGCGCACGTGAGTTCGCTGGTTGCGGGACAAAAAGTATCGCACAAGAGGCCGCGAGGCGGCAGAAGACCCGTAATGAGGCGAACCCCGTGGTATCCGCAGGTGTCGTGTCCGCCCCGACGATTGGACAGCAAAATTCTCGGGGATATCGCGTCAATGGCGAGAAATCGTCACGACGGTATGCCGATAAGCGAAGTATTGCGATACATACAAAATCGATCGAACGCGAGTTTCGAACTCGAAGATCTGAAAGTTCAATTGCGCGAAATAAATCACGAAGTCGTTGTTGAACGCGACGTCGTCTATTCGGTTTCGAGTTATCAGGAACCGACGAGCGTTACGCGAAACGGCACTTACGCGAAGAATTCTTATACGACGAACAATAACTGCGGTGAAACGACCGACAAATACTGCGAATTACGAATTTCCGGATGTTCCGATGAAGAGGAGGATTTTGGACCGACGCGCGATAACGCGATGTCGAGTATCGGTAACGCGAATGATAACAATAAGAACGATAACGATCGAACGAAGATTGGGGAGGGAGAATCGAAAGAAAGAAAAAATGTTGATAAGGGTGCAGTTGTTCACGAAGAAAATAATAATCACGAAGTCTACGAGGAGGACGACGGGAACTGCGATCAGAAAAATACCTGTATGCTTATCAATGAACGTACGAAGTTTCGTCTTGAGAAACTCATACAGAAACATCCGGAAGGCATATGGTGCGCCGATTTGCCGGATATGTATCTAAAAGAATACAAATTGTCGTTGAACTATGAGGAACTCGGTTTCGGTAGCGTCAGCGACTTCGCGGCTTATCTTCCCGATGTATTTCACGCGGTTCAGCCTCAGGACAAAGGAGACTTCAAACTATTCGATGCCAAAGCTGAACGACCGAATTTGAAACCTACCGAGAGACCCAATACGCAAACCCTCGCTGCTCTTCACAAAATTTACGAAACGTACGGCGAAGAACAGGAGCTCCCTGTGCCGACTGTATTGGTGAGGAATTTTTTATTTTTTTTTGGAACGTAAAAAAAAAGATATTTGGAAGATTGGAAATTTGTGATAACGATAATAATGGAACGGAATTTAAAAAAATAAAAGAAAAAAAACACATTCAATATTTATTTTTTTATTTTATTTTATTTTTTTTGTTTTTCAAAAAATTCGGTTATTTATATACTTAGAACTCATTTATCGCGTAATTTTTTTTGTATACTTATTTTGTACAACAAATCTTTGTTTTTGTAATTTTCTGATTGTAATTTTCTGAATATTTCGAACAATCTGAGAAATCAAACATAAAAATCTTAAGAATTTTTTTTTTTAAATTAAAACAAAGATAATTTTTGAGTAGAATAAAAAAAAATATAGTCTCGAGATTAATATAAGATTGAAAAATTTCTTACAGTCGAACGAAACTTCTCAGAGGCTAATTCCCGACGGCGTGATGTCGTTTGGAGAGACAGTTCCGCAAATCAGCGTCACAGAACTAAATGCCGGAGGCAAAGAATACATCGACGTTGTAGTCGTAGAATTGTATACTCCGTCCTTCTTCTGGATTCAACTTCTCAACAGAACGCCGAAATTCGAACAATTTATGATCGATTTGCAGTGAGTATCGATAATAAATACAAAATTATTTGCCAATGTAACAAAAAATATGCATAACGTAAAGATTTTCTCGATATTCTGACGATTCCATACATTTTTTCCTAAAGAATGGACATTTTTTTTTTTCAGCTCGTTTTACTCGATACACGCCAAGGAATACGCTATGCCGATCATTATAATGGAAAAAGGTCTGAATTGCGCTTGTCGATACGACGATAGGTGGCACAGAGGCTTAATAAAGACTGTGAAACACGACAATACAGTGACCGTAAGTTTAGACAGAACAACTGTAAACATCCCGACGCGATTTTGTTTGTTGATCCCTCGGAAAGAAAAATCTGAGAATTTCTATACTTGTGTAGCAATTTAAATATATTCCGGCCTTTTGGCGATTTTTTCCATATTTGTGGCAATATAATATGTAATAATGATAACAATATTGTGGCGATTTAAAATCTATCGTATGTATGTATATATCATATATAACCACAAGTATGAGAAGAATTGCTAAAAGTCCGGAATATACTTAAGGGATCATCTCAGTGTGTCGGTCATAAAAATTGCTGATTTTCATGAATGTTTTTTCGATGGATAAAATTGGCCAATCAGTCTGATTTTTTAATGTCAAATCAAAGCACTCATGAAGAACAGGAAACAAATTTTTAAAACGTTTATTTTTATTTGTTTATAGTTTTTTTAGGTGGTTGAAAACGGCTTGTAAAAAAATTGACTCCTGACGCTGTACACTCCTCTAATCGTAAATATTGTCGAAAACAAAATTTGAAAAAAGATTATTAATCGGTATGAAAGCCGCTAACGCGCTATGGAGGATTTTTCTTTTTCGATCAAAATTGACAAAATGCCGGCTATTTGAAAGAAAAGTAACGAATTTAGCCTTTTTTTCGACAGTTTTTCGTTAAAAAAAATATGAAGATTTAACAAATAAAAAAAGCTTCCATAGCAAGATAAAGAATAGTGTGAAGAATGTTGTGTCAAAATTTGAGACCGATAGCTTGAAAACTCTTCTTTTGAGAGTGTAAACCGTGTATTCCGAGTAAAAAAAAAGTTGTGAAAATTTTACACTTCGATGATCTCTTAAATTAGCACTCAAGTAGTATACAGATTATTCCGATATTTTTCTCCGCGTGTTCACTTTTATTCAAGATATTTATTTCTTCCCGTTTACAAGGTACTGTTCTACGATTACGGCACAGTGCAGACTTATCAACCGGAAGAGATTCATTTCTTGCATCGATCGTTTTCGGCTTCGCCGGCCCAAGCGATTCCTTGCGGTCTTTACAACATAAAGCCAAAAGGTTCCGAAAAATGGTCAAAACTCGCGGCGTTACAGCTTTCGTTGCAAATTATGGGAAAACCGCTGGTCGCTACTATCGGAGTTACCGATACGGATGTAAGTTTTCTCGTCGTCGCAGAAGAGCGACAAAATCATCGTGAAACAAATTATCATTGATAATCTAATGATTTATTGTTTTTGCTTCGTTTCTTTTGCCAGAACAACTCTATGTTGATCTGCTTGACAAACACCGAGGCATCCGAGGATCTCCACATCAACGACTGGATGGTGCAGAATGGTTTCGCGGCTTATGGAAAAATGGTTTGTATTCGGCCTCCAAACTATCCATTTCGACGATTCTTGGAATGCGAATCTAAAGTTGTTAATCGCATGCGTGCCGAGTCATCCGGGAAATTATCGAAAATTGTTGAATTAACCGAACCTAACGACGCGGTAGAGTCGCCTCCCGCGTCGAGGAATACCGACAAAAATCTTGAGTGGTACAAAAAATTTATAGAGTTGCGTCGTTCACCGATATCGGGTAAGAAACAGTCGCAGATTTGCTATGTCGAGGTATCGAAAGCGAGACGAGAAGATCCGGAAATTTTTAATGACATTACATCGCAGATCGGTAAAAATTCAATGCCATCACGCGACGTTGAGACGAACGACAACGGTACACGACGGACGACGACAACGACGACGATGACACCAACGACGATCGACGTCAACATCGATACATCTTCGAAATTTGGTACGGATTTGTTGATTAAGATGTGCAAAGATCACGAGAATCGAAACGCCTCGATGTATATTAGAAATGAATGCGAAAAATCGATCGGCAATAAGAAATCCGTTGCTTCCTCGAACTCGGCGAGTATTGTAGCCAAAGAATTAATAAGAGATCAACAAATTAGTAATGCAGAGATTACGATCAGAGATAACGATCGTTGCGTACAATACGAATCGTCGATCGGCAGCAGTCCGAAATCTGAACATTCTTCGAATTCCGATTTCTCGAAAGACTTCGACAACGAAATTAAAACTCTTCCGTTGCATCTGAGGGATCCGCCGATTGAGGAAAAAACTACCGAAGTTTCGGAATTCGGTACTTTCCGCAGTAAATACGGAGGACACGGGCGCATGGAGCCCATCGATTGGAACAAAATTCGCGGTAACGAGGCGATCGAAAAGATCAACGAGGCGTTGAAGAAGCAGAAATCGAAAGAATTACTACCGAACGAAATTCACAATAGCAAAACCAACGTTCGTCCGGCGCGCGATACATTTAGTGAGCAAAGCGATACGAGATCGTCGAAGAGATCATTTTCAAAAAACGACATCAATCGCGACAACATTTTTAACGGAATTCTCGAAGTATCGACAACGAGCAGCTCGACGTCCAAATTTTCATCATACAAAAGCACTCCGCGGAACACTGTAGAGAATAGCAATAATAATTCTACCGAAGATGGAAAGATTCGCGGCGAAAGCGACGGTCAATCTTTGGCGATAAATCGGTCGAACAATCATTCCGCAGTTCACAAAGCCGCCGGAGAGGTCGATCAAGTAAAATCCTCCAACATTGTCGAGAAAAATAAAGAGAAATCTCTCGTTACCAACGAAAATAACGAAGTATCGACGACATTTTCGACTCCCAAACTTCCGGAATCGAAAATAAAATCCTCAAACATCGTCGAGAAGAGTAAAGAGAAATCTCTCGTTATCAATGAAAATCACGAAGTATCGACGACACTTTCGACTCCCAAACTTCCGGAATCGAAGATAAAATCCTCAAATATCGTCGAGAAGAGAAAAGAGAAATCTCTCGTTACGAACGAAAATCACGAAGTATCGACGACACTTTCGACTCCCAAACTTCCGGCGTCGAAGTTAAAAATCTGGAATAACGTCGAGAAGAGCAAAGAGAAGTCTCTCGTTACGAATGAAAATCACGAAGTATCGACGACATTTTCGACTCCCAAACTTCCGGCGTCGAAGTTAAAAATCTGGAATAACGTCGAGAAGAGCAAAGAGAAGTCTCTCGTTACCAACGAAAATCACGAAGTATCGACGACATTATCGCCTTCCAAAATTTCGGCATCGAAGAAGAGTCCCACTGCTCACGAAGCCAACGAAACAATGACATCGCATTCTGGAAAACTTTCCGTATCCGAGAGCACATCGTGGAATGATATCGAGAGGAGTCAAGAAAACGCTCTCGCCGTCGGTGATTTTCATAGTCCATTGGGGGGTCGCGGGCGCATGGATCCGTGCGAATGGAGCGAAGTCTTCTCTCCCGAGAAGAACGTCCCGCAATCGCCGGAAATTCAAACGGAAGTTAACGAAAACGCTGCGAAAGCGGAAATCGAACTCTGGAAGAATTTGCCAATCGCTAAAAAAGGTTTTGTAAACATAGTTAACAGCGTTCTTCCGAAGGAATGTCCGAGAAACGCGATTTTCAAACGCGAAGGAATTATCAGAATGACAAACGACGTTTCGGTTACTGTGAGGAGAGCGTTGAAACGTTTACACGAAGATAGAAGCGAGAAACGCGTGCGTCTCATGATTCCCGACGATGTTTTGGAATTATTGAGAGACAACGACGACGAAACCGATTCTATTTCCTCTTCCGATCCGTTGAAGAAGCGCAAGAAACTGCAAAACACAACTGTGGAATCGCACGATATTAGTCAAAGTTCTTTCGATGCGATTGTCCGCGACAGCGAGACTTCAAATTCCCCGAAGGAATCCTCGAAGCTTAATAACGATCCGAGTCTCAGTATGGAATCGATGCTTTCCACCGACAAAGATATACCGGATTTGCAAACACCGAGTGATAATGCTTTGAATTCGACTCCGGAAATTCTCCAACAAAAATCTAATAACTTTGACGAGTCGACGCATAATTCTGAATTATCGATTTCAATGAAAATCAAAGAGACGAATTTGTGTATAGAAAGCGCCGTCGTGAAGCCGAACGCGAGACTATTAAACGAATTATCCAAACTGATCGCTGCTCCTCACGACACTGTTAACGATACTGCACTCGACTCCGACGATCTCTGCAGTGACGACGACGAGAATGAAACGCAAATAAAGTCGACGGAAAGTTCGGAAAAAGAAGACATCGAAGACGCGGAAAATCGGAAGGAAGACTCAGGCAGCGAACGATGTAACTTCGAAAATCCTCCGGTAACTCAGAATTTCGATTTAACGACGAAAAAATTGGACGCTATTAACGAATTTGCCGTTTCGAAAGACGAAAGCAATGAATCCGCAAAAGCGATTGATGAGATCGAAAAATCTGATGTTGAGGAGAAATTCGTTGAAACTGAAGCATCCGAAACTCCGTCGACTTTTAACGCCGTGTCGACTCTGCAATTGACGAAAAAATTTCAAACAATTATACCGGTTTTCGACGACATCGATATCGGAGAAGAAGACGGCGATGAATGGGATTTTTCACCTCACCGCATCATACCAGCGGCGATCCCTGAATTTCGGACTCGAGGTGAAGATTTGGAAGATATCGATATTGACGAATCTTTTAAGGAAGATGAGCCGCGCGTCGAAAACTTTGACTTTGGATCGGCGAAAAATGTATCGAATTTCGAAGGGATTAGCGGCGGGAATTCCGACGAAGAAAGACTTCTTCTCGAGAGTCTGGAAAATAGTTCGGCGAATGAAGTATCCGACTGCGACGAGATTAGCTTCGAAAATTCCGAAGAAGAAAGGCCGCTTCTCGAAAGTCTGAAAGATAATTCGTCGATAGACGGTACAACTTGCGACGAGAGTAGTTTAGAAATTTCGCACGCCGAACTGAAAGCCGATGAAAATGAATCATCGCGACAAGAGACCACCGAATCGAACATTCGATCTCTCGAAAAAAACGAATTTTCCATTGACGACGAATTTGACAAAAGAAACGATAAAGTTAAAGACAATCGGGAAAACGCCTCAAGTAATCGAAATCAAAATATAGCGTTAAGCAATATCTCGAAACTTCGGGATTCTTCTCGCCTCGTTGACGATTTTATTATTGGTAAAAAAAACAGCGCTGACGATAGCGATGAACGATTTAACTCGAACGATAAACTTTCCACACGCGAAACCGCAGCGTGTAGCAGTGATATTGAAAAAATTGGGTCTCTGTATTCGATTCTTAGCGAAGTTAAAAAAGCAAAAATTTCGGCGGACGCAAAAGCGTTTATGGAATTGGACGACGGCTCGGTGAGCGAAACGTCGAGCGGCAGTAGCTTCAGGTCGCTGATAAATGCGTTAAAAAATATCTGCAGTTGAGCGATAAAATTTAAAGCTCAACATTTTTAATTTTTTTACAAATTCTCACTGCAGGAGACGATTTCACTGCACATGAGTCCTGTGGACCCGAGTTGTTTCAAGAAAAAAATGTAACTTGGTAACATTTTTTTTCAATTCAGATCTTTGATAGTAAATTTTCTATAATAACATTTATTATATCGAGTAAAACGTTTCGGCAGAAACGTTTCTTACATTTTGTCGTTTAAATTTCACTATAAGTAAACAAAAAAAAAAATTTGTTTTTTGGCAAAATGCCAATTTTTCTACGATGATAAATATTTTCATCTTTTTCTTCTTCCATATAACGTCGCAACTCGAACGCAGTTGTCTGGCATTTCGTACGAATTTAGCGTGAAATTTCATATACTACGCTGTGGAATAATTTTTGTTTTTCTTTATTTCCAAAAAAATATTATCGATTTTTATTTTTTATTTTCTCAAACATTACGAGTTTTTAATTTTTCTTTTACTGCTTTTAACGACCTTTTCTTCGATCGACTCGATCGGCGAATGTCGCTAATTTCGATATACAATGTTTTAGTATCAGACGATAAATGTCTCGATTTCTATAGTTTATTCTTAATTACACCACGAAATTGTGGCGAAACTGTACGGGATAACAATATTTGATAATGAATTGGATAATAAAACGATCTCTTACTCAGCTATTGGTGTCGTTAATTCACAGCGAACACAATGAAACATAACGCAATCGACGATTTTCATTTGTTTTCTTTTTCACTTTATGTTTATTTTTTTTCTAATAATATAATTCTCGATACACGATAAAAAAAAAAGTATAAATCAAATGTATCGAAAGTTTGTAATCATAAATAGTTTCATTAAATATAATATGTAATAAAAAATTAATGAACCCGTTAAAATTAAAGATAAATTATTGGATTTAAATTACTTTAATATTCAAATAAAAATAAATTATTAAAAGTAAAGTATCGACTACAGTTTTTAATATATCGTACGTAACATTTTTCGTGAAACCATTACACGCGCATTAAGTTTTCACCAATTTTTTTTAACGATCTACAGCCCAACTTCCGGTTCGAAAAAAAAAAAAAAAAAAGTTTCTATTTAAATGAAATTTTTAGTGAATATAAACAAAACGATGAAAATCGCAATCGTGTTATGTTTCGTTATGCTTCGCGAAATCCTTACTTCTTACTACAACATTATCTACTTCCGTGATCTTCAGGGCGACACGGTCGACATGAATGATACGCTATATGACGCGACGATCTACGTGGATACCACAACTACCTATCGTTCTCTTCCGGAAGGAGTCCGCGAACCGCCCGGACTGTTTTTGGACACAATAGCAGAAGAAAAAGATAACAACGTTGATTCGATTACCGAAATGCGTATTCAACAAATGCAACAAGAAATGGAGAAACAATTTCAGCAACGAATGGAACAGCAACTCCAGCAAAAGTTGCAACAACAGCAGCAGCAACAACTGCAGCAAATGCAACAGCAAATGCAGCAAATGCAGCAGCAAATGCAGGCGCAGATCTACGAGATATGGAAGAATCTCGTATCAGAAACTAAAAACCGCGTTGACGAAAAATCGCCGGAGATTCTCGAAAATCCGCAGCCTCCGCCGATCCCTTCGTTGCCAAAGCAGACGAGCGGCGCTTTCGTTTCAAAGAGCGAAACCCCTGCGCAACTCGTCAACGGTGTCGGTAATCTTAAAGACGAAGCTGCGCTCGTGAATTCCGACTTTTCCACACCAAATCCGCCGCCGTCAATCAAAAAATTCAACACGAAGCCGAAACTTCCGGATAAGGTACGCAACGATTTTGCCGCTAATCCAACGAAAGTCGGCTTATCGCCTTCCACCGCCGATTTCGTTCCTCAAACGACAACGTATCCGTGTTACGATTTTACGAATGACGGATCACCGAACGCACCGAAGATTCCTACGTCTTTCAATTTCTCCGGTACTTCGTCGAGCGTTACGAATACTTTTGCGTTCAATTCTCGAATTTGGGAACCAACGCTGCGAAAGAAGTTCGAAGGATCGGTGGAGAACAGTGTGAAGGAATTCTTTATCCGTACGGATTCACGTATGAAATCGAAGCTCGAGGATCCGTTGACGAAAACGCTACCCGATTCGAATCCCTTTAAGGTTGATATCGATAAAAACGATAATTACACGAAAAGTCGAAAACCAATGCCGCCACCACTTCCGCCGAGACGCGCGGCGAAGCCGTGGGATGTCCTCATGGAGGCGGAAACTCTGAATCAATGGAATACATCGACGACAAAGACGGTTTACGAGGCTTCACCAGTTATGTACAATACGGCGGGTGAAACAACGAGAAATACGAACAATTCGAGTTCCGTATCGATTAAACGCGAAGATCCGGTGGAAACGAATGGAAATAACGTCGCGCCGAGCGCCGAGAACTTTTTTTCAAATCTTTCGTGGGGAACCAATGAACCGGAAATACATTACGAAAGTCACGAACAGCGTAACTTACGATTGTTCAACGAAAGTTATGCTTCCGAACGATCGAAGAACTCAAACTCTGCCGAAGCCGCAATCGCGAAAACGACGGCGCGCGATCCACCGCCGTTGCCTCCGCGACCGCCGAAGTTTGATTTCAATGCGATGTCCTCCGACGAGCAAAATCGTTATACCGATTGGTTGAAAACCTCGGAATATTCGGATTATTTCGCGGACGATGAGTCCTTCGCGAATAGCGGATCGAAACCGAAAATGGAGGACGATAAAGGGGCTGTTGCTGGACGCAGACCCGTTGCACTTGCAATCAAACGATTCAATACGCGAGAGAAGTCGAGCGATCGGGACGACACCGTCAAAACAGAAATCGATGCGAAGCAGTCGATTGCAACGAAACGCGAAGAAACGAATCAAGTGGACGATGCGGATCCTTGTCAATTCACAGCATATCGTAAGTTAAAAAAAAAACGATTTTTTTTAGCAGTTGTTACCTTCAAATGATCCGATTAACTGTAAAAAAAAATCGGGAAAAAATTCTGAAAAAATTGTAGAATCGTTTTCAAGTGTTGATTTTTCGATAATTTGAAGAGAAATTTGGTATTTCATACGAAATCGAATCGGAATTGTATCGAATTCTATTATTAGCTTTTTGGTATAAAATTACTATAAATAAAGTAACTAAGTAGATAAATAAATAAATATATATAAATCGGATTTCCTTGTTAAGCAAATTGATGTATTTAATGAAATATCTATCGATATTCCCTTTTTTTTACGACTACAAGAAGATCGATGTTTATTAATCGCATTCGTCGATTTATTTATTTTCAGAAATGACCGAAAATCGTACAATGCACGTGTTTAATATGGATAACGAGGGATGGTTAGCTACGGAAGAATTTGCTGCTGCGTTTACGAATTTGCACGCGTTGGCGCTCGTCAATGTTCTCAAGAGACTGGGAGTCCACGTGCCGTTTCGCACTCTCAGTCGTATAGAAAATCTTAGATTCTTCGAAAAACTCGACAGGTATTCAACATTTATATAAATTTTTTAGATACAATTCGACAAATAAAATTCACAATTAGTCGCAAAGATTCTTATCACCGTTTTAAAACGTTTTTAAAATTTTTCCAGAACTTCTCTCGGTGTCTCGAGAGACAAAAACAAGAAGATCGGCGATGTTCTTCATCTCACGCCTCTCATAAGTTGTCTCAAAATATTACGTAAGCTGAAATTCGTCTCAGACGAGGAGATTGAAATTATAAAGGGAAAACGCGTGCCGGAAAAATCGCAAATGCTAAATTATTTGGTAGTGTTGATTCAAGAATACGCGAAATTTCAACAATCGCTACAAGCGCCAAGCGAGCAATTCGCGCCGACGTAGAATTTAATGGATCAAATGCTATCGAGCCGATTGTTCCTATTGTGCCGTATTTCAGTTAAAACTTTTACTATATATTAACGAATCATTGCTATAAATATATTAATTTAATTTTGTTTTTTGTTTCATTCTTGACGATGAGATTTAACTTCGTTTTTTCATTTTTTTTTCTTCAATCATAAAATTTCGACGTCGTATCAACGATAACATTATTTCGTTATCAGAGTCCCGAGATTATTAAAGAATAATTAATGTCGCCACCGTTTGTAATCAATTTTTCGCATTTTTACAAACGATACAAAGATCGATTATTGTTGAAGGCTTCTCGGCGCTCTGAGAACGAGAAACTTTCATCGTCTTCGCGATCTTTCCCTGCGACGAGACTTCGAAATCTCATCGTATATTTTTTTTTTTTACATCAGAAAAATAAATTTTAAGTTTCATTTTTCATTCGTAATTTATATACATTTAACTAGTCGTTGCGGATGTTTAAAATAATGGGTTTTACGAACCTATTTTTCCTGCCAAAAAGTATTAACGAATGATAATCTATCGTAATTAAAAAAAAATACGTTCCTGATAATTGTATGAAATACATTATGTACACTACGTACGAATAGGAAAAAGTACACATGAGAAAAATCACGAATTTTTGTAAGAAAAAAAAAAAAAAAAAAAAATTAAAACGTTATTTTGTTTTTTTTTTTTCGACGAAACTTTAAATCGAACGAAACAATGCAACGAAGCAACGAGTTTAGTATATCGATGTCCGAAAAATCTATAAACTCAAAATTACCGTGACAACTCTCTGTCACGGATAAAGAATCAATCAAATGGACGATAAATCGGACGACAAGAAATCATCGAAAATTCCCGATCGCAATGCAAAAAACGACGGACCCCGTGAACCCGAAGGGAAACCAGTTTCGCCTGCCAAGCCGATAGCCTCGACATCGGAATACGTAAAGAAATTTTTCGGCAAACTTTACGCCGGAGGATCATCGGCAGCGCCAAACGATACTGCCGCCGAGTCTTTGCCGAACAACATAACAGCATTGATAAACGCGGCGGAGAAGAGAATCAAAGAATTCTACGATGCGGTATCGAAGAGAATTTCGCATTTTTTGGAAAACGATTTACAGCAATTGAAGGATTTGTCGAAAGACGAATTAACGAAAATGAACGCCGCTCTGTTGGACTACAAAGCGCAATTGGAAAAAATAACGCAGGAGAAAATCGGGAGAATCGCGGAGATAAAGAATCAGCTGCGAACGCGATTCATGACTGCCGAGGAGGTGCAGAACTTCGTCAAGTACATCGACGAGAAAATGACGGAGATCAGGAAAATAACGGAAAATATTATTACGACGATGAGAAAAAACGATGCAGCGAGTAATTTTGCGAAAGATCTTCAGTCTGTGGTTACGGATTATAGCAAAAGAGTCGCCAGCGCTATGGACGGCTTGTACAATGCTATGAAAGTTTGTTATCCGAAACTCCGTATTTCGAGAAAATTGATACATTTTTTTATAGTAAATAATAAATATTTTAATCGAGTAAATTATCACGAAGGAGACCGCCGGAGACTTGAGTCGTTCCGTACCCGATAAAGAAACGATTATGACGAAAATGCCAAAAATACCAACGACATCGGAATTGCAAAAAATGCCGTCGATGATGAGTCAAGTTTTCAAGAAAATTGGAGCAACGGGTACCAAGGATTCTGGAAAAACGGGAGATAAACCCTTAATACCAATATCTCTGAGGGAAAAATTGCCTAATTTGAATTTAAGTAAACACTTCAATTCGGAAACTATGTACGGCAGAGCGAACGTTAGTACACGAAAATCTTCGTCACATTTTTGTTAAAAAAAACCCAATGATGACTCGATTATCTCGATTACGAGAAAAAAAATGTAATCATTCGTCTAAATTCATCAAAATTGTGTTGCAGGTTGCAAAAGCAACTTACGCCACAGCCTTATTGACTTTCCTCTACTGGAAGTTCAGACACTCGAAATCGTAATCATCATCGTTTCCTTGACTGCGCCAATTACCGAACACAAATTACCAGCTGATTTTTTGTCGCGTCTAAGTTTTTAAAATTGTATATCCGAGTTTCTCACTGCCCGCTTCCGAAAAACATCGCGTTGCGTTTCGATATATCTCGATATATCTCGATGCGCGTTATGTCCCCGGCGCGGCGCACACACACCACCCGAAGAAAAACAAAATGGCAGTCATTAGCAGACGAAACGTTGCGAACACTACATTGATAAAATACGTCGCGTACTTTTGACGATTTTTCGACGATAACTCCGAGTCATTTACACTCGTAAAAATGTCTGAAGAGCAAAAGTATACCGGAATCTCGAAGTATTTCAACAACCAAACTTTCCACGGCCGAGCAAACGTGAGTATCGAAGAGAAATAACGACTTAACCTCAACGTTCTCAGTCGTCTCATCGACGTATTTATTACGATCTTTTGAAAAATTTTTCCCATTTTATCGATTTCAGGTAGCGAAAGCGACGTATGCCGTCTGCGGTATCCTCATTCTCTATTACACTCTGAAACCCAAAAGCAAGAAGTAAATGTGACATCGAAGATAAGTGTCCCCCCCTACGGGGGCTGTAGACTCCGCAATGCTCTTACGTAACGATTATTCGTCTTCAAACTTGTAATGTAACTTAACGCTCTACGGAATATACATTTAGCTAAGCTATCGTTGAATTTCCTTATTTACCTCGTGCGCTCGCCAAACTATCCTGCGCTCGCGCCTTACGCAAGCGTCAATGTCAAAAACGGAGACGCGTACCGTAGAATCGGAATTGCGACGGAAGCTTCCGGAAGGTCAAAAATAAATAAACAAATGACGCTGATCGTGATTCGTACGTATATTTCATATATTTCATTTATTTACAAGACATTATTACGACGCGGCGTATACCTGAGTAAAGAAAGAACAAATCGGTAGTACAAAACTGACTATTCGCGGATAACTCAGCGTTACGCAACGAAAAAGGCCTTTAAATCGAATATACATCGAATTTTGGAATATTTTTAAGAAATATTTGTTTTTTTTTTTTCTTTTTTTATTTTTCGTGACTATATCGCGAATTTGATTGATAGCTATAAATAGATATTGATTAATTTATTCGAGAGTAAAGATGAGACGCAGTCGATTATTATCAAAGATAATCTCATTAAATTCAGTGATTTTTTTTTCTTTTTTTTTTTTTTTTTTTTTTTTTAATACGCAGACACGAAGCATGCGATAAAACCATCGTTGTTAAGCTGTTCGAGGCTCGTCTCGGCAGTCGGCGATTTAATACGATGAGGAGATACTTAAATACATTTTTTTTTTTTTTTTTCGTATAATTATGTTTACACAATATATTCGGTGTTTATTCTCGTTTAACTACGATTTGTTTTTGTTTTTTTGTTACTAATAGCCTGATAGAAATTCCATGACTAGAATACGGTAGAATTTTATCGTACAGCCATGAGAGCGTTTTCGTTTCCCTCTGTTTCTTATATATATACATAATATAGAATTAATTATACATTTTTTGTTTTTTTTTTTTTACTTTCTTACATAATACAAAGTCGTGGATTATCGAAAGGTCGCAGAGTAAAATTATGGGGATTAGAGATGAATTCGATTTGATTTGTATAAATAACTTGTCTTTGGCTCGGTATGCAATATTTGCTCTCCTCGTGACGATAATACAATTCGTTTTCGTTTTTTTTTTTTTTTTTTTTTTTTTTTTTTACAAACGATCTCTGTGAATTATTAAGACGATCAATCAAACAGAATCTTCCAACTCTTGTTTTTCGCTGCAAAATAAACTACACAACCCACGAGTATATTCTGCAAAATTCGGAGGAACATATGTTGTTTTTTTTTTTTTTTTTTTTTTTAATATATGTTTACAGTAGAATGGTTAATTGAAAAAATACTTATGAATATTTTGTGACGTGCGCGCGTGTACTTCGATTAATATTAAATTTTTTTTTTTTTTTATATATATATATATATCTACGACATGTGTAATATACGGTATTTCTCTTTGATAAATATCTCTTCTCTGATATACACGAGGGGTCTCGCCAAGTCGGCGCTCTTAAGAATGTTAAACAATTGTTTACTCTCGGTGCTTTTTTTTTTTTTTTCACAATATCGTTTAATAAATTCGTAATCTAGTAATAGGGCTGTAGGGCCGCGTAACTTTCGTAACTCTTTTTTATCGTTCTCACTTTCTTTTTATCTATTTCGCCTCCGCTGTTTCTCTTTATGTTTTATTATCACATCCGGACTTTCGGGAGTCCATATCGCACATTACACAATACTGCATCGCTGTATAGTCGATTATTTTTTTTACACATCGCTTTTCGGCGTCGGAGAAGCTTTTCGCGTACTAAATGCGTCGTCGATTAATCGAACGACGTATGAGAAGAATATTGTGATCGATGTTTTCGATGAATTATTTACAATTATGAAAAATAAAAATAATTAATCCGATACCGTTTTTTACGAACGGATTTGTCCGCCGAAACGGTGTCATGACGCCTATACTTTCATGAAATACAATTCGAGGGGACAGAGGTAAACTTTTACGAGTCAATAATTGGAATTCTGAGATTTTTTTTTTTTTTTTTTTCGAATTCTTTTCAAAATCTATTTTTTTCTACGCGAACGTAGAACTTCCGGTTTCGAAAATTCACAAGTTAAAAAAAATGTCGGTGTGTATTATCATCGATAAGCCTTTTCGGCGTTACGTTACATCGATATATAAGAGGTAAATAATTCGTTTAGTTAACAATTATCTCTATACTTTTGAAGGAAAATATTTATATTTCTACTGTGTCTGCTGCATTTTTCTCATTTTTTAAGAAAGATGTATCGTTATATTCCCAACCGGAAAATTAATCGAATAAATTTGGAAATACCGATTAAAATTTTCAAAAATTCGAAAAAAAAAAAAAAAAATCGTAAAGAATTAACGAAATAATTGTAAAAAAAATTAGTTTCCCGGAAATTTTGTTAAACTATTTTTTTCAAACTAATATATTAATAACTTTCTGGAATTATTATTATGAAAAATGAATTTCCTCAGCAGCGCCTCGACGATTGATTTTTTCTGATTTTTATTCCATTGGGAATTTTTTTGTAAGTTCTCTCCGAATCTCACGTTCGACGGGGAATGTAACGACGTATCTTCCCTAATAGTTTATATATACAAATACAAAACACATCAGAAATTTCACGGAATCCCCAGTGAAATCTTTTTACTTGTGAACTTTCGAGTCTCCGGCGTCCCAAATGTATTTCTCGTTCCCCTGTTTTATCCCTTACGATTCAGTATAATTAAGTGTATCCGATATCAATATCGTCCCCCAATATGTACATCAAACTCTCGTTCTCCTGAAAGATTATATCGAATAAAAAAGAAAAAAAATAAAAATAAATAACAAAAAAGAACGAATGAATGATGAAACGCGAGAGACTGCGGACTGCATAACTCCGGTCTCCGGGGAGTCGACCATACGTGAGGCATCGTCTTCTCCTTTCACGGCGTTTCTACTTGCGTAACTTCCTCGGAAATCGGATTTACTCCCGTGAGGAACTCTCTCACCTCTCTTCGGTTCTCCAAGATACGTGACACTCGTCTTTCCCGCGTCACGCGCGGCCACCGAGTTATATCGGTTCTTTGCTCTTCGACTCGCGTGGCGCATCGGGGAACAGAATATTCCCCAAACCTCGTGAAGCTTCTCCGTGAAAATCATTCTTCTAACTCTCTCACGTATTTACCCAAAGTTCTCGTAGATTCGCCGCTCCGACAAGTTTTTCTCTCCGATGTCTCGAAGCTCTTCGCGGACAATTTTTACCGGAAGAAGCGAAAAACATTCTTTGAAGAACGTTTCCCCGTCGTTTTTCTTCAATGAAATATCGACGAGACGCCACACTTTCGATTAGTTCGCTCGCTTCGGTAACTCCTCGCGATCTCCGAAGGAAAAAGCAACGAGTTTCGTCGACGACGCCTCCGCGCGAATCATCGACTATCTCTTGTACTTTCGGTTCTCAAGTTTTCTCCTGTTATCCATCTCGCTGATAGTACAGAATTGTCTGGTAACCCTTTCGATTAAAACTTTACGAAGTCAATATTCTCGTCGAACGGTCGCGAAGCTTTATTTTTTTATTTTTTTATTTTTTCTCTCTATAGCTTCCGAGAGGATGTGAAATGTTTGTTTTGCCGCGCGATATTAAAGAAACGGAATTAATTATTGTCTTTGGCACCGTGTTACGTCTCACTGGTTACAACGAATGGAAATAATTTTTTTAAATTAATTAAAATTAAGAAACTTTTTGCTCTATTATTGTATTGCAGTTTCGACAATTTCTTTTTTACTCCATCCGTTGTGAGCGCTCGACGTTCGCGATAGTTGACTTGGACTCCTCACGGGGCTTCTCGCCGGATAGTAAACGCACGGACCCGGACTCGCGGATCTTCCGATTGTTTTAACGCCTTTTCTCGTGCTGCCGTTCGTCAGATGAACGTTATTATTTCTATTAACTATCGTATTCGATCGATTAATATGACAACGTCTTATGGAATTTCTCAGCTCTATATTCGTCGTATTCGTCACAACGGACTCGTCGTTCGTCGGAAATTCAGGACTATCCCTACCGGCGCCGAAAAACTTTGAACTACAAAACAAACGTAGAAATATCCTCTTGAATTTACGTCCGAATATAACGTAAACGATGAAATTTACACTGCTGTTTATCGTAACGAGAAGATTTCCCGATTGTACCATCCAATTCGGCGGCTGAACTTGAAATTTCTCGTAGATATTCGACGCTAATGGCAGAACGTTGCAAACGATGAATACCATTACGACACACAGTAACATCGTCGCGAGACCTATTTCTCGGCGTTGGTGACGAGACAAGTGCTGCAAATCTCTGTTTGCTTGTCTCACCTGTTAACAAAAAGAAAAAACGCATTTTTCGTGAAAAAAATTCAATATTTGCGAATTAATTATAATGATAATAATAAGTCAACAGATTATGAAATTTTTTTGTTAGTATCGAAAAAATAAAAAAAAAAATTATTATTATTATTTTTACAACGATTGTAAGATTTTGATATCTTAGATATTTTTACATTTTATACTCCGAAACAAACGAAAAATTTTTGCACACTTTTTATTTATCTTAGAAGACTTCTTCTGTTTGTATCGAAAAAAAAATAAAAAAATTATTATTATTATTTTTACAACGATTATAAAATTTTGATACCTTAGATATTTTTATATTTTATACACCGAAACAAACGAAAAAATTTCGTACACTTTTGATTTATCTTAGAAAAACTTCTTCTCGATTAGGTACCGCGATAATTTGCCATATATAAACGAGAATTAGTTACTTTTACGATTATCGCGAGAAATAACCATTGTTCCCCGGTGTATTCAGGCGCAAAGCTTTCCCTCGTTTTGCTTTTGTTTTTCGCTCCTCTCTGACGATGTATACAGCTCTCTGCAGTTCCGTTCTTTACTCACGACGAACCTGTAGTATTATTTTAGCGTCAAAGAGCCCCGAGGAGGTTTCGCGAGGGATGAAAGGTCGGGTTGCGTAAACGCGTACCGCAACCCGACCGCTGCTTTAGCAGCTCACTAGTTCAGTGGCTCTCGGGGGCTGCGGTGTGAGAACAAAAAAAATATATTGCCAAAGTGGTCCCACGCGGGGTGTAGTCGAAGCTACTTTTCCGGACGACCCAACGACACTTTCCCGACCCGACTTCCCGAACCCCGTGGAATGACGATTATGTTTCCGAGGTTAACGGACTCTTATACTCGCGACGTCATCGGCAAATATTAACGTTGAATAAGTCGAACGGGTGGCGAATGATTCGGTGATTCTCGACGACGAAATAACGCGATTCACATCCCGACACTCGTTTTTTTTTCCACATTGTCATTCCGGCTTCGAAATTCACGACAATGCTATTACCCAATGCGCTTATCACGTATTCATAATGTGCCGCGTCCTCACGATGATAACTATAAAAATGAGAACCTATATATAGCGGAGACCCTTAGTCCTCGAATTACGAGACGCCTCTGCGAAATTGGATCGTTAGCATTCTTTTGACTCATTTTTTTTTTTTTTTTTTTTTTTTCGGGAACTCTGTATGACGAGCAATTTTTGCTTTACGAGACAATTGTGCGGATAATCGTTTCGCTGCTACGAACATTTTGAAGATAAAAGCAATAAGTTTTTTTTAAGGGGAAAAATGTATTTTTATTCATAAGTTAAGGGATCTTTCCAGTCTGGCGGCCCGAAAAATAGCCTATTTTCACGATTTTTTTTCGGACAGTTACTATACGCCGATCAATCTGAAATTTTTATGACATATTAAGGTAATCATGAATGACAGAAAATGATTTTTTATACGAAGATTTTTATTGTTTAAATATTTTTTTTTAATTGTTGAAAATAATGTTGATAAAAAAGATAGCTTCATGGTGGACATCGGAGGGATCGCAAATTTGATTAGAAAAAAAAAAAAAAAACCCAAAGGATTATTAATTAGTATGCAATTGGCTATCGCGCTATGGAGGCTTTTTTTTTAATCAAAATTGACAAAATGGCGGCGGTTTGAATAAAAAGTACCGAATTTAGCTGTTTTTTTCGACAGTTTTTCTATAAAAAAAAATAGGAAGATTTAAAAAAAAAGCTTCCATAGCACGATAGAGAGTAGCGTGAAGAATGTTCTCCTAAAATTTAAAAACGATCGCTTGAAAAGTGTTATCTGGAGAATGTCCACCGTCTTGAAAAATGTGAGTGCCGTTTTGAAACGTGTGTGTGTGCTGTTTGTGTTTTGTGTGTATTTTTTTTGAGAGGATGTTTTTGATCGTATATACTAATGGATAAGACAAAAAAAAAATTTCGAATTTTTTTTTTCACACTGGAAAGATCCCTTAATTTATGAACGGAGCTTCGAGTTAATTTGGTTTTTTTTTTGTCGTTTGAGAATTAAGAGTGTCGGGGATTGTTATCGGACGTAATAGAGGAAAGGAGTCGAGAAAAGAGCAATACGACGAAACGCTGCAGTTGAGATTCAGCGCGCAAAGCTCCACTCGCGAAATTGCAACGAGTTTTCTCTTTCCTTCTCTCGAAAGTGTAGGCGATGGAGAAAGGAAGAGATGAGGGAATTTATCTGTAGGAAATATAGGGTTTTGCTACAGAGAAATTGGAGAGTTGCGCCGGAAACATCGACACGCGAATAGTTACTGTTTTGCGATACGTGTATAGAATAGCGTTACTGCAGAGGAGTTTTCGAGACCGAAGCCTCGCGGACTCGGTGCACTTAGCTGAAACGGGACGCGATGCGCGCCTCCCGTTGACTACAATACGACGGATCGTACCAATAGCTTTACTACTTGCGTTGCAAATCCTCAATTGTCTACCGGCGCATCGTCGGTAAACTTTTAATGCAATTTTATCGGCAACGTTGGCAGATATATAAATTAGCTATGCGGACGATACAATAATGGAAATTCGTAACAAGAATACGAAAATCCGAAACTTTTAGTCCGAAATTTTTTAAAATTTATTTGAGTGAAATTGGCATTTAACACAAAACGAAACGAATGATTCGCGTGAATTCCCCTTTCAAGAGATTCGATTGTAGAAAAATTTTCAGACACTTTTTATTTATCTTAGAAAACTTCTTCTGTTTGTATCGGAAAGAAAAAAAAATATTATTATTATTTTTACAACGATTATAAGATTTTGATACCTCAGATATTTTTATATTTTATACTCCGAAAAAAAAAAACGAAAAATTTCCACACACTTTTGATTCATCTAGAAGACTTCGTCTATTTGTATCGGAAAAAAAATTATAATTATTATTTTTACAACGATTATAAGATTTTGATACCTTAGATATTTTTATATTTTATACTCCGAAACGAACGAAAAATTTTATCGCCAACGTTGGCAGATATATAAATTAGCTATGCGGACGAAACAATAATAGAAATTCGTAACAATAATACGAAAATCTGAAACTTTTTTAGTCCGACAAATTTTTTAATTTAGTTGAGTGAAAATGGCATTTAAAACAAAAGAAAACGAATAATTCGCGTGAATTCCTTTTTCAAGAGATTCGATTGTAATTTTATGCTGCAAATTTTTTTTTTTCTTTTTTCAAAGTCGCGGATATTTTATTCTCGAAAGATATACTATAAACGGAAGTCATTTACGATTATTGGGAAGATGAGAAATATTTTTCATTCGCGTTTCTTGTCGTCGCGGTTATTCGCGCTCCACTTTCCGCATGCAAACGGGAAGACAAATGAGACGAATGAATTTAACTTTTACTGGCTACGGAATGAAAAGCCATGCGATACCAGATGTAGCGTACCGTAAGAAAGTGATACGCCGAGCGAGAAAGTGGGTTAGACGACGCTGTGGATCTTTTACTATTCTGTATTCTCTCTCATCCCTTCGCTACACTCATTTCTCATACCCTTTTTTTATTCTTTTTTTTTTCTCAATTCTTACGTTAGATATTCAGGTCGCCGGTACACTTGAAACTGAAGAGTTCGAAATAAGAACACTGAGGACTGAGGTTTGTCATCTTCTTCTCGAGGATTCTTCGGTTTCTTCCTCAGCGCAGTTGATTATACGATGTCGAGTAGAAAAAAAAGAAGAAGAAGAAGAAGAGAAAGATTTCTACCCGGAGCTCTCGTCTCATTTCTCTCGCAATCACTAAACCCTCAAAGTGGGAAAAGAGTTCGACGACCGATGGAGAGTTCGTGAGATTCTCTAAAAGCTCCTCTCTTTACCCTCATTGCGAATCCCATTTATCGTTCCTTTGTCTATTTTACAGATCGACTTAAGAAAAATTATGAGTTTATGATATATATATATATATCTCTTACCCGATCGTAAATCGCAACGTTGAAGATCACCAACGCCACGAATGGGAATGCGTAGTATACGAAGAAGTACATCCACGTTACGTAGACGGTGATGTAAATTTCGTTTGAACGAATCCTCGCCGGCCATACGCAGTATATAGTCACGTTGTACTTCCAGTGCAATTCGGTTCTCACTTCCACTTCCCAAAATCTGAAGGGAAAAAAGGGAAAAATATTTTAAAAGCATAATTTTTTTTTTTTCATGATTATTAAAAAATGTAAAAAAAATTAAACAACATTTTCTTTTTAATTTCACGATTGGCAAAAAAAAAAGAAAAAAATGTAACATTTTCATTTCAATTTCTCGATTATTACAAAAAGTTAAAAAAATGAAATAACATTTACTTTTCAACGATAACGACTCACTTTCAACTTTTTAACGATAATTAAAAAAAAATTAAATAACATTTTCTTTTCGATTTCTCGATAATAAAAAAAAGTTAAAAAAAATTCAACAACACTTTCTGTTCAATTCCACGATAAATAAAAAAAGATTAAAAAATTAAACATTTTCTTTTTAATTTAACGATTATAAAAAAAACGAAAAAAATCTAACATTTTCTTTTCAATTTCTCGATTATTACGAAAAGTTAAAAAAATGAAACAACATTTTCTTTTCAACGATAACGACTCAACTTTCAACTTTCAACTTTTTAACGATAATTAAAAAAAGTTTAAAAAAATTCAAATGCAACAACACAAATTAAACATTTTCTTTTCATTTTCACGATTATTAAAAAGAGCAAAAAAATTGTACAACTCTTTTTCTTTGATTTCTCGATTATTTTAAGTTTCGGAGTAAACGTCGTTGCTGATACCTACTTCGGCAAATTGTACAGAACGGAACCGATGACGATGCATATAACAGCGAGACGCGCGCGTCCGTACGTGCAGAAGGATCGCGCCCTCAGGGGATGGCATACAGCGACGTAACGTTCCATTGTCACGGTTAACGTAAGATAAACCGTAACCATCTGCGCCATGCAAGATAGTGGGTACAGATACTTGACGATCCTCGGAAACACTCCGAATTTATAGTCAAACAGTAGCCCCGTGTAAGCGTAGATAGCTGGCAAACCGTGAAGCAACACCTGCCAACAGGAAATGCAATATACAGCGACTTGAATTTTCCGCTTCTTTATAGTTTATTCGTCGCTATACATATATCGGAACGTATCAATGAGTCCATTAATAGACGACGATGTGTCTGAGAAAATCGGGTAAAAAAAAATTCCGTACTTTCGTATGAATTTTTTTAAACTCCATTATTTTTTTTTGCTTCAATCGCGAAACCTCGAAAAACAACATATTTTCGGAACGCGCGATACGCTGCATTTTTTTTCTGTATTGAATTCGAATCCGATTTACTCTTTGACTTAAAATCGAGCGAAACTTTGATAAACGAGAAAAAAAAAAAAAAAAACATTTTTAAAATATTATTTTCATTTTCCGACTGCAATTGTTTTAAGAAAAGCAATTTCCATGTCCATCTCTATTTTCAGTTTGATGGAATATCGATTGTTTTTCCACGAAAAAAAAAAAAAGGTCAGCGGGTTTAACTGTTTGAATTTATGGAGAGCGCAGTCAGTCCGTTAACGAACGGATACAATAACATGGAGTGCAATAATACACCCGGGGAATCAATGAAGCTATTGTCTCCGTGATAGATACGGCACTCTGCGCGATTTAAATCGTAAAAAAAAAAAAAAAAAATCATTCGTCAAGAGTATTGCGAGAGTTTTTGCCTATAAAATCCGAATAAATCTGAATATTATTTTTTTCGAAACTCCATAAATTCAACGATATTCAGCGGTACCGATGTTTTTTTTTTTCTTATTTTTCGAAATACAACCCGCCGGGCTATTTTCGGCGTTATATTCAAATTTCACTATCATGTCTGAGATTCTTTCAAAGAGCTCTTCGTCATGAAGATATGCGAACGCGAAATCTTTTGAAATTGCGGCTTTGTACCTTTGATACCCTCGAGGGAAATTCTCAAATTCTTGCTTCGGCTTTTTTACACACGAAATCTTATTTTTCTTCGACTGAATTATTTAATCGTTTTTTTATCTTTCTTTCTATTCGTATTCACGAAATAAAAATGGGCGAAGATACACTTAAAAAAAAAAAATTGTAAATGGAATGTACTGATACTGGAAGTTTTTATGCATAAACTGCTGCATTACATTTAGTGTACAATAGTGTAAAAAAATTAATTCATTATTCCAGTTAAATTACAGTAAATTATCGACTTTAAAGTATTTTTAGTAAAATTAACCTAAAATTATTAAACGTAAAATATCTCTACGTTTTTTTTTTACCGTAAATTAATTTTTCATCAATTTTGCATCAATTTTAATATACGAACGAAAAAAAAAAAATAAAACGAATAAAAACGGACGTATTTTTACGAATAAAAATTTCCAGTAGACGTGAATTAAATTTCCAGCAAATTAATTTTTACATCGATTTTCTCGGTCTCTATACTGCAATTTAAATCAATTCGACTATTTTAATCATACGACGATTCATTCGTTCGATTCATTCGAATGCATTCCTTCGTATTTTTACGAAAAAAAAATTTCAGTACACGTGAATTAAATTTCCAGCAAGTTAATTTTTACATCGATTTTCTCGATCTCTATGCTGCAATTCAAATCAATTCGACTATTTTAATTCTCCACCACGACGCTGGCGTCGAGAATCGATTTAAAATCTCGTCTCGTTAACTGCGAACGTCGATTAATTTCAACTGCATCGTAGTTCGATCGAACGACTTAGATAAACGACACTGAGCCTTTTCTCTTTTCTCTCTTATCGAAGGTTAAATCGAATAGCGCGTGTAGAGAAAGCGAACGGAGGGAGTTTCCGCGGTTGTTCTCCGATATTTCGTTCCTTTAACGTTCGCCTCACACAGTATTCGGTTAATCACGTTAATCCGGGATTTATGGAGGTCCGATTGGAGATATGCTGGTGCACGTGGGGCGGAGAGGTCAGTCGCTAAGATCGCGGGTAACTCTCGAAACGTTACGATTCGCCCTGTATAAACCCATTTGCATGAGCTTAACGCGGCGATTGATGAGCGTCGAACTACTTGTATTGGGATATGTCGGACCTCCAAGGACTCTACGCCACCCCCTTAAACGAGAGATACCACTACGCGTGGGAGTAAACGCTCGAGAAAATCGTCGATATCGTAAATCAAACTGCCCCCACGCGATTATCGAGCTTCCGACTACGTGTTGCTGTTCATTTCCGGTATTAGAAGGTCAAAATCGGGAGAATACCAAAATTAATGGGAATATTTTTTTAAGGTCGCGGAAACGTGAATTTTCTCGGCGAAACTTAATATGCATCCTTCTCGTTTTTTTTTTTTATTACATATTATCGATAATCGAATTGTTTTCGGGAACACGGGATGAATTTTTTTTTTCCGTATACCAAAATATCAAAATGAATGGGAACATTTTTTCAAGGTCGCGGAAACGTGAATTCTCTCGACGAAACTTAATATGCATCCTTTTTTTTTTGGTATTAAATTCTATCGATAATCGAATTGTTTTTGGGGACACTTAATATGCATCCTTCTCTTTTTTTTTTTTTGTCATTAAATATTATCAATAATCGAATTGTTTTCGGGGACACGGGATGAATTATTTTTTTCATATACCAAAATACCAAGATGAATGGGAACATTTTTTTAAGGTCGCGGGAACGTGAATTTTCTCGGCGAAACTTAATATGCATCCTTCTCGTTTTTTTTATTATTATTAAATATTATCGATAATCGAATTGTTTTCGGGGAGATGGGATGAATTTTTTTTTTTCATATACCAAAATACCAAAATGAATGGGAACTTTTTTTAAGGTCGCGAGAACGTGAATTTTCTCGGCGAAACTTAATATGCATCCGTCGCGTTTATTTTTTTAAATTTTTATTATTAAATATTATCGATAATTGAATTGTTTTCGGGGACACGGGATGAATTTTTATTTCCGTATACCAAAATACCAAAATGAATGGGAACTTTTTTTAAGGTCGCGAGAACGTGAATTTTCTCGACGAAACTTAATATGCATCCGTCGCGTTTATTTTTTTTTATTTTTATTATTAAATATTATCGATAATTGAATTGTTTTCGGGGACACGGGATGAATTTTTTTTTTCCATATATCAAAATACCAAAATGAATGGGAACATTTTTTTAAGATCGCGGAAACGTGAAATTTCTCGATGAAACTTAATACGCATCCTTCCCGTTTTTTTTTTTTTTTTTTTAATTAAGTATTATCGATAATCGAATTGTTTTCGGGGACACGAGATTAATTTTTTTTTTTCGTATGGATTTTCTTATATTTAATTTTTTGGTAATTACATGAATCGTTAAGAATGTGAAACTTACAGCAGTTATTATGAGTACCGTGTCGCATCGCGCGAGACCAATGAGTAAATAATTAATGGACGACTTCATCTGCGGTCGGGAGAGAATAATCATAGATATTACGTTCCCAAAGAGACCGCAGAGTCCAACGACGTTGAGCATTACGCCGTTTGTGATGAACTCGAAGAGCGCACCCTCCGTTAATTCGGCACCGCATTCCTCAGTCTTGTTGCGATACACGATATCACCCGCGGTGCTGTTCGTAGTATTGGTAAAATTTCCCATCGAACTATCTTCCATTGTTGCGAATTTTTTTTTTCCCTTTTTTTTCGGTTTTTGATTTATTTATTTTTGATTTTTTTTTTATCAACTAATTATTTTAATTTTTTTTTTTCACTGATACAATATTTTCGTCCTCGTCGTTGTCGTCCGTATCGTCACCGTCTTTTTCTACTTTGTCGCGAGACCTCGGATCGCTCACGTCACCATTCTTCCCGATTGGCAAACGCGATGGAATTCGCTCCAGTTTTCGAGGTCTTTCCTTCTTTGGATTCGCCAGCCTCGATATCGTCGTCGTCGTCTTTATCTTCGCGACGCGATCCGTTTCTCGAGATCAATCAGATACGAAGATTGCCATTTGATCCAACAGATGAGACGATGAAAATTGATGCTGCAATTTTTCTTGACGCTGAGGAATTCTCTCATTTGGCCAATCGTTGCAAGGGGAGTCGATGAAAAAAGTGAAATTACGCGCCATCGCTGACGAATCTCGAGTCTCGATATCCTGCAATCAAAGATAAGACAAAAAAAAATGTTTCATCAATCGGCGTTGAGATACGAGTGAATAAGTGGTAAATTCGCGATTAGGGAGGGAAAAAATGTATGAGACGCGTCCTTATTACGACGTAAACGAATATTTTATCAATTTAAGTATTCGGCGAACAATTTCCGTAACTTGGAATTTCGTAAAAATCGATAATTACGATTTCTCGAGGTGAAATTATTTTCTAAAAAAATATCGCTAAAAAAATGTATTCGATTTTCGGATATTATGAATTAACAGCAATTTTTTTTTTTTTCAGTACGATATATAAGTATTTAGCGAAAAAATGTCGCAGTATCATTGTTCTTCAATCGTAAAATACATTAAAGGGTAAAAAAAAAAGTCCGAAGCCGAAGTAACATCGCTAAAAAATTGTATTCGATCTTCAGATATTATGAATTGACAGCAAAATTTTTTTTTTTCAGTACGATATATAAGTATTTAGCGAAAAAATGTCGCAGTATCGTTGTTCTTCAATCGTAAAATGTATTAAAGGGTTAAAAAAAAAGTCCGAAGCGAAAGTCTGAGGCCAAAGGTTGTTAGGAAACGAGAGAAACGCTACGAGAACGCCGTGAGCGATAGTATATTTCGATTCAATTAACTGCAAATCGATAACTATTTTCCGATTCAATTACGAAACGTTTGTGTAAAGCACACCGTAACATCAGTTTCACGAGAGATAGAATAGGAAGCAGTGGAACGACACGCCGGTCGTCTCTGATTTCGTTGACGCAGTCGGTGTATCGTTGCGTGTGAATCGTTATTCTCTGTATACATACGTTGAATGGATATCTACGTGTGTTTCTCGTTTGTCAAGCGTACATATACAGTGCCGTTGAAATTAAAAGGTCGTATCTTCCCTTTCGTAGAGAGCGAATTTCGCTATTCTGATTTCGGTTCACGCGGTAACGCGTCCGTTACAGCGTATCGATGTGCGCGTTTACGCGTACAGATATGGGGCTTCGAGTGTCGAACGGACGGACGGACACAATGACGAAGCAAACAGTACGGACGAACGAGCGCCCTTTAGTAACACTCCCAACAGCATTTCGAGCATCGCTCGGTCAACCAACGCACCACTGCGCGTCCCTATCGTTAATTTGTGCAAATTCTCCCCTTTAGCGCTTCCGACGAACGAAAACGTTTACTCGATACCGCATTGTGGTATCAAGTAAACAGGTCGAGTACAGCGGAACCTCTTCGTTTATCGATAATTAATTAATTAACTCAATAAATCGAAACTGAGAAAAGTGGTTATTTATAATTAACGTAAGTTAATTATAAATAACCAGTTTTCTCAGTTCAAAAAAGTGGTTATTTATAATTAACGTAAGTTAATTATAAATAACCACTTTTTTTTTTAATTACGAAACATAGCGATCTAATATTCGCTAACAATTTTTTAATTTTTTTTTTATTCGAATTATTTTAAGTTTTTATTGATCAATTTATTTATTTACTCGATATTATAGATTTGCAATTGCCTATGAAATTCGCGTCGTAAAACGGTTTTCAGATATCAAATTTTTGCGATAAAATTTTGTCGAACTTTTTCCTTCGCAATTTCGCGATTTTCTTTCGAAAATTGTGTTCATTCTCCCGCGAATGTTCCAACTTCGTCGCGTCGTTTTCTCCGAAATCGATGTCTTGGATATTGATGCAACGGGCGCATCAATCATTCGTTCCGTGAAAATGGAAAAAAAAAAAAAAAAAAAGACCGATATCGTCTCGAGGCCACACACGCAGTTAGAGTTTCTAACCTTCGCCTCGTGCAATTTTTCCTTGACGACAGGAGTTCGCGCAAGCGGAAGGATGTTCAATATCATTCAAAGAGTTTCGAAACTCTATAAAAAAAAAAATAATAAAAAAAACTTTAATAATATATCATCGCTTCTCCTTCGTCTTTGTACTGTCGATGAACCACATTCGTCATATAACGCTTTCGCGATATTGTATTTTTTTTTCCTCAGGCAATTTCAATATATGATTTTTTTCCACCTTTTTATATCTAATATTCAACACGAACGTGGAAAATATCATATTCTCGCGAAAAAGTTTCATAGCGTTCGTACGATTACATTCGATTGCGGAAGAACAGAGAGGCGTATCCCCCGAATAACATTTAGTATGTGAAACGATAGTGATCCTTGCGCCCTTCCGCTCCTCGGCAAAGTTTTGCGGAGAACCGTCTTCCGGTGGCTCCGTGAAATGGTTATTACACAGTTCTTCCGATAGTTAATACAAAAAAAAACCCTCGACAAAGTTTTATCCTACCTCTTTGAAGGGTCGCAATGAGAAACATCTGTGAGCTGAAAGTTCCGAAGCGTGCAATGCGCCGTAATTTTTTTTTCCCCTTTTCGCGTTTAATTAAACTGTATCCAGGTCGCGGGAATCGCGTTGGCGCAAACTTCGTTTATGACATAACCTCGAAAAACTTTCGATTGTTGTGGTACTATCGAAGATTTTGCAAAAAACACAACAAAACAACATAAAGATGATAAGAACGATGGATGGAGATTCGCTTTCACCGTGTCGACAAAATGTGCGCCTTTCACCCCTTTATCTATTAATTCGAACTTTTTTGCAAAATTTGTCGCGAACTATCCAATCGGTTTTCTCTATCTGCATACGAAAAAAAAAAAAAAAAAAAAAAAAAACACGAGCTGTTGGGTTCCGAAGCCGGTGAACATCGTGCGAAAATCGATGGTAAAACTGCTTGTTCTCGGGGATTATTTGTGAGCGCGCAATGTGTGTGCAAATAAAAAAAGAGAAAAAAATGAACAAAAGAGTAGAGCAATGCGGTTTGCGGCGAGGGAGAGAAGGGATGGGAGAGAAAAGCGAGGAAATAAGAAGAGAAGAAAGAGTGGGCGACGTACTCTCGGTAGGGCGCCGGCTGCTCTTTCACCATCGCTTGCGCGAACCCACACACACGAATTTCTGATTTACAACTGTATGACGTCAGCGAGAATCCCATTTATCTCGACGATGTACCCATGACTCTTGGCTCACGTGTACCGTCTCGTTCGGGCAATTTGCGTGTGACGCACTTTAACCGAAATCGTATATATATTCAATTCCTTTTCATCCCCGTGCGCAACTCTTCTCTATACCGTTTCCGTCACTAAATTGTACACCGATTGGGAAACGATGATTTATCGTTCAACGGGATTCGAAATGGTTGGAGTTTTTGTAACGAGGACCTCGGGGAGATATGCGAAACGGCGCTCTCGCGCGTAATGTAACTCGATAACGTTTAGTGGGGGGGAACCGGAAATAAATCATTTTTTTTTTAAATAAAAATTCAAATATAAACCAATTAAATTTATCAGTAAATCCGAGGGGTTGCCAAAGAAAATCTCGAGGAAAATCTCGCTGCGTTCATAATTTGAGAAAAAAATCACTTATCAATGCCATTTTTAAATTTATATTTTTTAAATAATAATATTAAATTATTTTTCCGTAAGTTAATATTTTTTTCGAATTATCTCCGAATGAATAAATAATAATAATTATTGAAAATACAATTTCATTTTTTTTCACAATAACGCAAAATATCGTTCGTATTATAATTTTTCTTCGGCATAAATTTAATTATGAAAATCTTCATTTACCGACAGAGGGTTAGTCAAAACTGAAAATTTGTTATTATATTCTCGTGCAGTAGATAAAGGGTTGTAGAGGTTTTAGGGTTATTGTCATCGAAATTGAATGAAGAAAGGGTTGAGAAATTTCATTAAGAACTAAGGTAGGAGTACGTAACAGAGTCGTCGGGGAGGGTGAAGGTTGAGCGACAAACGATGAAGACAACGAGAACGAGGACGTGAGAAAAGGATGAGGACGCGTCGACGACGTTTCCATCGCGTTCTCTTTTTGCGCCGTCGCGAGGAACGGGGACGGGGGCGGGGGATGGGGGTAGTTTAATGATAATCGAGGCTAACGTCAGAGCAGTAATATCCTATGATTAGTAGTTTAATGAAACGCCTCGTTAGGCTGCAAGCGTCTGCGCCGGTTTACCGCGCGCGGACGGAAGAAACGTCGGGATATAGTCGACGGAGGGTGAGAGAAAACAGAGTCGAGAGCTACAAGGCTCTCGCGAAGCGTAAAACGCCCTCTTGAATTCGTTGTTTCTTCTCGTATAGTAAGTATACTACAAAAGCAGAAGAAGTATACACGTTTAGTATATTTTAATGTACGCGATTAATTATGCGAAGGGCCGCGATGTACGTCAGCAAAGAGGACATTTTTAACTGATTAAAATTTCAAAGTAAGAATTATCCTCATTAAACGAGACAATATATTATATGGGTCATCCAGTCTCATGGGGTGTAAATTACTCAATATTTAAATTACCGGGAGTACTATAAAAATTATATGAAAAAAAAAAAAAAAAAAAAATCCGAGACACAGACAATCTTATCTCACATTTGCCGAATTTTTTTTTTTTTTTTACATCGGACGACATTTTTGCCAAACGCTTGACAAATATAACGAAGTTTATCTTCGTGACAAATTCGCGAATCATTTCTCAGGAAACCCTTATCCAGTATTTGTTCTATTTGCAAGTAGATATATGCGATAACGCGAGGAATGATACAGGTGCTTGAGATCCGTTCTGTTTGCGAGTCCGTCGCAAACACGGGTCGCGAGAACTCGTTAGGCTTAACGAAGCCAACGGAGACAAGACAAGTGAGGAACAACGTGACAAATATTTCATTCGTCACGACGGGGACACAGTGAAACACGCCGACGCGAGGGAAGGATATTTTTATCTATGACCAATATATTTTTTTTTTAGGACAAATAACCGGAGCTCGCGTTTGGGAAAATTTCGAAAACATGAATAGAAATGAGGATAACAGTATTTTACAGAATTGCGCGAACAAACATTAATATCGATCGTTTTTTGGGGGCGTAACACCGAAATTGGCGAGCATTGCGTCGATACGTGTTTTACGTCAAGTTGAACAAATGCCTGTCGCTAAATTCAATTTTGGGAGAATTTTTATCGGAATATAAACGATGATTGATCTCCGTCAGGCGGACGAATGCGTGTCAGTGGTCAGGGTAAGTGTTGAGTCAGACAGTAGTCTATAGATGCTTCGTTCATCGCACCGAGACTCGGCGGTGACTGAGCCGTTTTAGTTAGCGAAAAACTTTTCTCTCCCACTCTCTCCCCCTCTCTCGCTCTCTCTCTCTCGCGTCTTATAAATACGCCGGTCACGGATTTGTTAAGTCAAGTGGAACGGCCGCGAGATATAGCGCGAAACTATTATAAAACGACTCGGGTCTCGTCGTTGTGCGACTTGCGACTGTGAGGGAGAAGTTGTCTCGTCACAATAATTCACGAGTGACTCGGTTATTACGAGCGCGTGATAATTTAATGATATATAGTGGGTTGACGAGTGTACATTATGGAAGGCTTTGGTACACCGACACGATATCTACCGTAAGGGGACGAGAGAGAGAGTTAATTAGAAACAGGAGGCGATTAAGTACCGCAAGATAATTGAAGGGATCGACCCCTCGTCGAGTCGACTATAAGGGGCTATATATGTATATACATATCTGTATATACGTATATATACATTCCACGCTACGACTCGAGCTTAAAATTGGATTAACATTGTAGGGGACCACTAGATTTTGGATTATTCAGACGAGTTAACCTATTTTTACCCATCTTATCGTGTCTCGTCCCGGCAGTTAGTTTCTAACGAAAATAGGTTGGACTATTATTCTGCGCTGCGATTCTGTGTATCGATGTTCGACAGATACAGAAGAGTACCCTGCGGCTTTCTTTGTCTCGCAGACATCGCGCAAAACTCGAAAATCTCTAATTATTTATTTATTTATTAATTTAATTTATTTACGGGACATTTTACATAGAATTTTATGAATTTCGAAATATTAAATTGTTCGGTGCGGAATTTATGAATCAGGTAACGGTACATATAAATAATAATATTGAAGTCTATCAATATATACAATATAATGATATAAAAAAAGAAAATTATGAGTTGTATGAGAAAAAAAAAAAAAACATTATTTCGAGAGTGAAAATTCGATTACATTTTTATAGTCAATTCGATTGAAAAATTATGATGTTAAATTGTTACATTTTGTTTTTCTGTCGATTTTTTATTTTTAAAAATTTTTTACCACTATGTATACATTTTTTTTAAATATGTGAATGTAAAATTTTATCGTAGACCTGTACGCAATTATCGTTCGAGTGATTGCCGGCTTTCTGGTCCAGCAGCGTCAGTCTGGTCTGTTCACACTGTTTTTACGTTCGCTTGTTTCTGTGCCAAAATCTTCGAGATCCGACAGAATGATTATTTCGGTACTTCGTCGTCGTCGTCGTCGTCGTCATCGTTCTCTCATTCTGCGGTCGTGAGCGTCGCCCCCAAATATTTTTAAGGCGATGCGCGAAGTCGCGAAGATCGCACAAAGCTTTTAAAGAATGTTTTTTAAAGGTTATACAAATCATTTCGACATTACGATTAATAAAATGCTTACTGCGATTGTTGAGACTAAGTTCGTTACGGAAACACGCGAATCATTCAACACTTCGAATTCCTTCCTTGGGCTTCTCGTAAACATCGCAAGAATTACGATCGCGAGGGTGAAACGGCTACGATGTTTGTCCCAAATTTGTAACTACTCGCCGTTACGAAGTGATGCTTCGCGTCGTAAATCGGTAAATAGTCATGTGCGCGCATTGCGGAAACGAATTACTCGAATTTGTTGCCGCTCGCGTCTTTATCGGTCTTCGCGTTTTATTCCTTTTTTATTGGGAGTTGGATTATCCCGCATTCTTGATATTATTCGATCGAAATTCCTTCGTTTCATAGCTCGTTCAACCCTTTCAACGATTAAACTCCATCGTTTTAATTAAACTGTTACATTTTTACTCCCTTTCACCTCGATATTAGATCGCTTTGATTTTATTTTTATTAAAAAAAATTATTAGATTTTGATTAGATTTTTTTTTACATTAATTTATTTATTTATCTTTTTTTTTCCAAGTTTAAGTAATTTACTTATGATGAAAAATTATTGTACGATATATTAAAAATTGTAGTCGATACATTATTTTTAATAATTTGTTTCAATTTTACTATAAAAGTATCGAATCCGTTAATTTACTTTAATTTCAATGTTAAAGTATATCGTGTAAATTTACCGCGTATTTTTTTTACCGTGCAAAATATATCATCGAAATATAAAATCTAACGTCTACGCAGTGACTAGATATTTGTGTATTTTCTCTCTAATTCTCCTTACTTCTCGTATAAACATCAAGGTCTTCGTACCTGCGAATCGAGAGGAGACCCCGAGCATCGTGCGGATGCGGGAAAACGTCTCTAAATTTAGAATCGTAAGTTGTCTATAGCCGCGACGATCCGCGAGAGCCACTAAGCGAGACAAACCGCGAGGCAATCCAAGTCGTACGCGACGATATCTTGTATTCTTAGCAGGTGGACGATTTTTGCATTGCAAAATTCATATAGCAGACGGCGATGACGAGGAGGAAGTACCAACAGGTGAGAGTACAAGATTTTCGACTCTGCATATTATATCTATCCACTCGAATAACGAAAATTCAGAGACGCAGCGTAAACGTTTAGTCATAAATTCGAACTCATTGCCGAAGACACGATTTACATATTTCGTAAAATCTTCCCGCGTAAATGCCTGTGACTCAGAAATGTTATTCAGAAGTTTACTATACTTATTCGTGATTCCTACGCGTCTTTGTCTCCGTTAAACAATGTGATCCGATCGATATCGATTTTTTTTCCAATTACCAACACTTTAATTAGGTAGATTAATAGTCACGATAAGGCAATACGGCAAAAGGGCAATACGGGGCAATATGAATACATAAAAATAGAAATAATCGAGAAAAAAAAAAAAAAAATTACAAAAATTGAGATTAAAATTGAACAAATTTTTTGAAAAAACTTCATAAATAATTGTAATTAAATTTGAGCAAAAATTGACCGATTTGCGAATTTGTATTCAATTTTTTTCAAACGCCACTACGCGTATTATTTTTTTTTTAATTTTGCGCCGATTACATTATATCCCCGTTATTTTACTCCCGCGTCCATTTTGCCCCAATTTTCCTCTAAATCCATACGAACTTTAATAGTAAAAAGAAAAAAAATTGTAAAGAACGTGACTGCGAATTAGTTCTATTAGCGCGTTTCAGACTGCATTGATTTTTTCCATTCAGCCCCCGAAGGCAGTGCCACGCTTTGTTCCTTTGTAGAAAGTGCACATTCATGCAACTGCCGGCGAATTCGAGTATTAATGAACCCTCGTATACGAAAAAGCGGAGGCGCAACATCGAGAAAGAAAATTGGAGTGGAAAAAGTATATTAAATAAAAAAATAAAAAAACATTAAAAATATACGAGAAGAGAGTTAAAAATGTCTCTCGACTGTATCTGTTGTTTGCGTTTTGTCTTCTTGTTTTCGAAGAAGAGAATAACGCAGCAATCTCTAGAGAAACCCTTACGCCCGTTGCCTCTCCTTTCTTATATCCGCAGAGAGTTTATATCCTCAAATCGCCTACGTTCGTTCCTTCTAACGGCATGTGTAACTGTATATATGGATACTATACATATATACGCAATCGGGTTATCTTCGACGAGAGTAAAAAGAAAAGCGAGTTTTCGGAGCGGAGAACCGATCGCGTTTGTAGAACAGACACAGATACTTTTTCTCTTGGCTCGCAGTTCTTTCAACGGTTTTGCTCGCACCGCGTTCCGTGGAAAACTATGAATTGAATGGAGAAACCGAGACAGCGCGGAGCAAAACGACGTCGAGAATTCTCTCGCGGTTCGCCCGAGGGCCTCCTCTTGTTCCGTTTTCTCTTGGCTCTGTATGATCCGAGCAAAGTCTGACCACATACGCGCCTTTTCTACTTCATCCGCGAGATAAATCCGCTTCGTATTCCTTCGCAAAAACTTTTCTGTACTTTTCGTACTATCTGCGTCATCGTGAGCACGAAAAAGCATCATACGAAATTCTGTTGTCCCGGTTGTCCGATATATACCCCCCTCCCCCGCCCCCGTCAAGGATAACTTGCTATGGAGGCATTAACAGCGCCTCGTGCCGCAGCTGCGAACGATACAGTCTAAAGGTCGAATAAAAACAACGGAAAAAAATATATATATTCTCTTCCGCGAGGGTTTTTACTGCATAGTTAGTATGCCTAATATATAGGGGGATATTGGGGTAAAACGGTCCGCCTAAGCAATACAGACTATTATCGTGATTTCGGAGATATAAATTCACTTTTATTATCGTACGAAATTCATAAAAAATATTTTTAGAGGCTGAGAAAAAAAATACAGTTTGGGGGCAAAATGAGCTCTTGAAATAAAAAAAATTTATTATCGAGATTTTTTGACCTATTAACTTAGAATTTTGGGCACAAGGTGAACTAATACTATCATATTTGACCATAGAGTTTGACGAAAATCGATACGGCATGTATTTTACGAAACTTAACATTTTTGGAATTTTAATTTTCAATTACACTGAAATAACAGTTAGTCGGGAAACTGATGGTTATTAAACAAAACCATTTTTTTTTTTTCTAAAATAGTAGTTATCCCAACTAACTATTGGTTCTCAGTGAATCGATGTTAGTTTTGCCCGAATCATTTTGCCCCAAACTTCCCTAAAGGATTCTTGAGAGAGTTTCTGATACGTGATACGTAGCAAATGGATACGAGATTCCGAATATAAGGAGGAAAAAAAAGTTAAAAAGCAGCTGTTGCAGTATTTTTGTTTTGAGATTTTTTTTATCGTTTGTATCGTGTACTTTCGCGCAGGTGTAGTTCCGAAGGGTCTTTTTCTACTGTCACCGTACGAAGAGAAGTCTTCGATAAAGTTTAGGTCTCCGCATGCCTTTGGGATCATCCCAGATGTCGAAGATATACGAGAACGTAAACGGTTTAGGAGTTGCGGGACAGTGGGTAGTTTAACTTTGCCACGATAGGGCAAAGTCCCTCCCCTCTTTATCTCTCTCTCTCGGCCGTAGCGTTGTTAAACTAATCCAAATGGCATGGGGTCCAAGGTGGCGGGTCATTTTAACTCCGCGCACTAACGAGAAAACTCGATATATCGATTATTTTACCTTCGAGAGCGCACCCCCTCCCCCTCCCCCCACACATACCCCCGAAGAAAAGGGCTTGAAAATAACGAAAGCGAAAAAGCTCTCACTTTTGCACTTCACCGCGAAATGGTTATATCCTTGAATTTCCATTGTGACGCCCGAGAGTCACGCCACGCGCCTTTGGCACTGAGTATTCGCACGAAAGGCACTTTTTTTTTTTTTTCGTCAAAAAGTACGATAAAAGAATAATGAAAAAGAAACAACGAAACTGGGAAAAGGTTTTTACGTTCGTAACGAATAAAGTTTCTTTGATTATTTATTGTTATTACGAGAATAGAGTGTCGAAGTTGTATTGTTCTTTTTTTTTTTTTTCGTTTTCTTTTTAAGGGGCGTCAAGTAGAAATATTTCTGTGAAAGCTACAGGTAGTACCCGTCTCATGGTGAAGAAATATTGTTTCGCGAAATTCTTGGGAAATTCTTATCGTTTCAGTTTCTCGCGCGGTACGAGAGACGAAAAAGCACTGGGGATCTCGTGGTGTATTACCGTGCAGAGTACACGTACACGTGGCGTAAAAGACGCGATGTGAGGGATCGAGGGACGAATCTCTTTGTAGCTTAGACTCTTAGACATTGCTCTCTATACCGGCAAGTAGTACGTGATCAATTTTTATGTCATACAGCGATGGATACGAGACGTGGATGGATACGGAGGGCGAATTCGAGTCGCGATGGAGAGGAAGAAAAAGAAACCGTTCCGGTGGCGAATGAGTCGTTTCGCGTGTCGGACACCGAACGGGACTTCCTTCACCTGAGTTATCGGATAAATATGTCCAACAAACACAAAAATAAACGAAAAACAGATAGCTGCGAACTCCACAGATCGCTGAATGTTTTTTAAAACAATTAAATAACTGAAAAATAAACAGCAAAAAATTTCTGTTCGGTTTGAAAAATTTTCTCCGATCCAAAACAAGAAATAAAAATAAAAATTATTTAATTGAAATAATTACAAAAATTACTAGAAATTATTAATAAATAAGAGTTATTTATTATTATTGAAAATACTAAAAATTATAATATTTGAAATAATAATAAATAACTATTAATTATTATAAATTTCTAATACTTTATGCAATTCTCAAACCAAACAGAATTTTTTTGCTATTAGTATTTTCAATTTATATTATCATTATTATTAATAATAATAACAATAACAACAACAATGATAATTTTAATCAAATTTAAATAAAAAATTGTTTATATGTTCCACGTGTGCGACAAGTCGGTAAATTTAAACGAATAACTACTGAGGCGAATAATTCGATTTAGCAGTCGACTTGCCGAGAATGAGAGTAAAACTGGCAAAAACGTTATATTCCATCGTAAAAAGAGAGAGTAAATTAAAACTGTTTCTCATTTCGAAAGAGTGCGTTAAAGTTGCTTTTCGCATAGAATTCTGCAGCCGCGTTGACGTCAACATTGAATCTCTGCTTTTGTCGTCATACACAGAAAATAACGAGTTACGCGGACCCGTTTTTCTAATACGATTTCCAGCGGATAAAGAAAAATAACGGAAAGAGCTATGAATAAACAAAAGTGTTAAAAAAAAATAAAAAAAAGAAGCGTGAAGCATTAAATTGGACAGCGCTAACACATCGCACATTTTTCTTCGATCTGCGTAATGTCCCACGTCGTTTATAAGAGCATTAAACGAGAGGCATTCAATAGACCTTTCGTTTAATACGCGATATAGATGTATATTTTACTTAACTAACACTTCAGCGATATCCGTGGCGCTCTTTCATTACGACGGCCCGTAAGCATGAATTGTGCGAAATGCCACTTCAACCGCAGCTATTAACGCAGCTATTACTGCGTTGCTTGTTCCATAGAACGCTGAATAAGCGTAAACACACCATAACCTCTCGATGTCCATACGCACACAACATCCGCACCAAAACTGGTCCAGCGTAGCGTCTCGAACAATGACGATAAATATACGAAAAAAGGGCATATCGAAACGAGCGAAAAAAACATACCGGTTTCGGTTTACGAGGTGAATGTAAAAAGAAATAAAAAGAAGAAGAGGCCATTTACATTTGCTCCATGCGGTTTCGGAGGCTTGTCAAATTTTTCTTAACGTTCTCTCAGCCTCGTTACTCCGCTCGGCGCGTATGCAAAGTGGAACGAGGGGAAAAAAAAAGAAACGATAAAAAAAAAGCGATCGCACGGTCGGTCTGACCATTACAGTACCGTCACTACTGCGCAGCTGCCGCTTGGCGCGAACATTTTTTTTCGATTCCAATTTTTTTTTTTTTTTTTTTCGAAGTCGCGGATTATTCATTTCTGGTTATCTCATAGTTTATGTAAATTTTTCGCGTTACGGGTTTTTGTCGATCAACTTGCGTTGCATACATTTTTTTTTTTTTTTTTTGAGATCGAAAGTGTTGATGCGTGAAAAAAAGAGAGAATTGTCCGAGCAGAGGCCAAATTGTGGAATAGTGAAGTGGGAAATATCGAGGGAATGAAAAGACCGATTGAAAGTTCGTTTTCGATGGTATTGAACGGACCGCTTGTTCGTTCGTTCGCGGCGCGGCATTGAAGTGTAATGTGTGCGATCGGTCAATACGTGGGAGTAAATGTTACTGCTATTACAACCATATGGTTATCCGGTGCCCAAGGTGCGGAGTTTTTGAATGGCGAAGTATAGCGATGCGAAATTGCACGACGGGAACAATAAGAAACGGCGAAAATGGTATTCATACTCTGTGTTTACCTGACGCGAAGATACGAGTTTCGGAACGCCAAAGTATCACAAACCACATCTCAGACGTTATCAATAAGGAATATCGAAGATTATATATCCCTATAGGTTAACAACATAATTGCGGAGAAAAAAAATGAATGTTCGTTGCAGTAAAACTTATGCGTTGTTTAGTCAAACGCTAAAAAATGTACAATGCAAATCTGATATTTTTCAGTTTTATCGTAATAAAATTTTTTTTTAAGTGAATATTACTAATAAAATAAAATAATAAAAATACCAATAATAGTAATGTTATAATTACTAATGTAATATAATATATATGTAATTTATAATTGAATATAACTGGTTAATTACATAAATTCCATTTTATTTCATCGAAATAAAAGAAAATAAAAAATTAACAAATTAAACAATATAATTATTCAAGTAATTAAAACGTTAAAAAAAAATAATTAAAGAGCTAAAAAATTTACAATGCAAATCTGATATTTTCCAGTTGTCTCGTAAAAAGAAAAAAAAATGTTAAAAGTGAATAATACTAATAAAATAAAATAATATAAATCCCAATAATAGTAATGTTATAATTATCATATTATATATATGTAATTTATAATCAAATAAATTATAATTGAATATAATTGGTTAATTAAATAAATTCTATTTTATTTCATCAAAATAAAAGAAAATAAAAAAAGAATTAATTAAATAGTAAAAAAAAAAGTAATTAAATAATAAATAATTTTTTTTTTTAATAAATTAAAGAAATTTTTTGGAAATATACATATATATTTTTTCCGTGTTTTGAATCAGTGTTCCGTCTCGTGGCTTTGTATGTTTGCTAAAGGGGAGAAATAGCGTGCGGTATGTCAATTCACGAAAGTAGATTTCCCTACAGAAACAACCGACGTATTATGTTGTCAACTGTTGTTAAGGGTGCGAAGATACTGCTTTTGGTAAACTCCAGAACCGGCGCATCAATAATACAAGCGGACGATTCTTATTCGCAGGTACGCCGGCAAAGCTGTTATTCAACAATATTATCAGACCACCCGGCTGTATGGCGAACCCGTGAAATAAGCTCGTCGTTATTACTTATACATGTCCGCACCTTCGGACTCTCGACACTTGCGGAGGGGGATGATGATGAGCGATGCCGTCAAATTGACTTGCCCCACATATCTCTCGGCTTCTCATTCGCTCGTTATGATAACGCGATAGAAAATGGGTCGCGTTTAATATTGATGATTGATACGATGCGAGACTACATTGTGATATGACGGCGTAAACCCCGTGATTTCCATAATAAATTCTGTTGTAATCATTACGCAAGTAGTTCATCGTGCAAATCGATGAATACGAATTATGGAGTTTTACGAAATTTTTCGATAAAAAAAAAAAAATATTGAAACAAAATTTATCGAGGGGAATAGGAAGAAAAACTGACGAGCGAATACAATATATCGAAAATTTAATGGATGAAATGATATATTAAATTAAATACGCAATTATGATGAAAAATTAACGTATTCTATGTTAAAACCCGTAGAGATACTTTACTTTTTTTTTTAATGTAATTTTTTTTTTTTTTTTTTGCGAAATAATGAGGAAACACTGTGGCAAAGTTTTCCTTTTCGATCTTTTTTATCAAACAAAGTAAGTTGAGTCATAGAGTTTTACGGAATTTTTCGATTAAAAAAAAAATATCGAAATAAAATTTATCGAGGGGAATAGGAAGAAAAATTGACGAGCGAATACAATTTATCGAAAATTTAATGGATCGACTAGTATATTAAATTAAATACAGAATTATGATGAAAAATTAACGTATGGTATGTTAAAACCCGTAGAGATACTTTATTTTTTTTTTAATATAATTTTTTTTTTTTCTTTCGAAATAATGAGGAAACACTGTGGCAAAGTTTTACTTTTCGATCTTTTTTATCAAACAAAGTTGACGTGAATTTAAAAAAAACTGAGGAGCGAATGAAATATGCTTCGCGGGACGGCACAACGGTATCGAATTCTCATTAAAATCGATGGAGTCATTTTTTTTTTTTTTTCAAAATTCAAACATTATTTTGTAATGTCGATGAAAAAGCTCTTTGAGTTTATCTACCGCGTCCGACAAAGCCGTTACCGATAAATTTACATAACACGATATATATATCAACGTTCATACATACATTGATTCAAAAACCGTCGCCTCGCGGAAACACTCGACGGAATATGTTACGCAAATGCGGGTAGGTGAACTTATCCTATTTCCTGAAAACTTTCGAGGATAAGATTTTCAAGAGTTGTACGCGATACGAATTTCTACTTTGGGAGCTCTCAGGGACTGTCGCGGAGAAGATCGCGGAGTTTTATCTCAAGCAGCGCGCGAAACTACTAATAAATGTGGGCGATTAAGAATGACGAAAACTCGGGCGATATTCGTCGAAAAGGTCTCGAGATAAGGATAAAATTATGATTGGTGAATTTCCCTGCTGCCGCATTCTCATCGTCGCTGACACGACCGCCGCGACTTCGCCCGTTTACTCGCGACGCATCGCTCGAAACTTTCTCGAGAGATTGCGCTCGAAATTATTAAAAACCGAGGGCTTCACTCGAGTAGCGAAAACTCTTGTCGACAGCGATGTCTCGGAATCGTTTCTACGAAAAGTAATTGCTACTCTCGCGCACCGAATCCGTCGAATTGAAAGTCGTTTTACGAGTTTGACACGAACTCGACTTTGAAAATTTCGGAGTAAACGCCGAGGAGAAATCAAGTGGTTCATTGGTTATTGATTAGGTTAATAATAATAATAATAATAAAAATAGAAAATAATAATAATAATAAAAATAGAAAAAAAAATAATAATAATAATAGAAAAAAATAATAATAATAAAAAAAAACGTGAGACGAAATCGAAAAAGAAGATTTTTCATTGTCACAGAGATAATTCCGAGAAGCACAGTGAATACGATTAATTATTATTCTACCGGATTTCTGACAATAATTATTCATCTAAGGTATAAAATACGGGAGTTACGCGAACAAATTCAAAGTGGCAGTATAAAGTTTTCGTTTTTAGCTCGGGGAGGGAAACTTCGAGTTTGCGAATTAATAATCAGACGATAAAATATATTTGAAAGCTCGAAAGGCCTATCGCAAATGCGGCGCGATGTATAAGTGGGAAAGGGGGGGGGCTATGCGTTCGGCGCTTTTCCATCGCGACCGTTGTAAGCTATTTTCACGGATATATAAAGTAACCGTATAAATCTCAGGGGACCTTGCGGATTTTCCGCGACAAGCTCACCCATCGCCTTATATATATATATAATATATATATATATTCTCGATCCCTCTCATTTCGCTCGGCCTCTTTATATCCGACCGCAATGTGGCAAAGAAGCGCGACTAACCAGAACGAGAATAGTCGAAGAGAGAGAAAAATTCGCGGGGGAACGGACACAGAGAATATAAATTTTCATCTAAGCTCAATGGATTTTTGAAATTTTACTACTTTTATTATCCCCGCTAACTCTTTCGTGAATACTGACGAGTATCGCGAAAGTCCATTTCGCGTTATCACGTCGTTAAATTTCAACTTTCATATTTTTACGAGTTTCGAAGGTTCGATAGATTTTTCTTAACAACTTCGACACAAAACGATGTTATTTTGTTTTTTTTTTCATTATTTTGCATTATTATTATTGTTATTATTATTATTTATCGATATATTGAAAAAATTTATTTTCGTACGAAACTCCGAAAAAAGATCGCGATGTTTTGAATTCCGAGTTTGTAAATGAAAATTATGAGGTTATAAATTATTTGTCAAACAATCTAAATACTCCGGAATCTGACTTTATGATATTCGCCGCGGCTTTAGCGTGTGTAGAGTTACACGGGAGCCATCGTCGCACGCGAAATTTACGCGCGATCTGACGGTGGAGAATAGCCGAAAGAGTATTCGTATATTGTACCGTAGTAGAGTACACGCTTGTTTGGTCGCGATTCGCTTGCGCTCCAAATGTGAAACGATGGGTTCACGAATTAAATCGGATGTCGCGATTTAATTTATCGAGAATTGAAAAGCCCCGTCGATTTTCTCTCGCGTGTACGATTCGCGAAAACGAGGATATTCATTTTGGTGCGGAAAAAAGGACGACGACGTAATCGAGCGAAAAAAAAAAAAAAAAAAAAGCTCGACGTTGCATTACAATGCCTCGTTGTCTACCCGCTTTATTTTTAATCGTGATTTATCGACGAAAGTGTCGCTTGTCCGATATTTCACACGGTGTCACCGCGACGTTAAATGCTGTAATATCTTTCGATGAATAAATAAATTAATTTATTACTGTCGCGTAAAAATAGATTCGTCAATAGAATTTTTTTTTTTTTTTATTCCTTTCTACGAGAAAATCGCGATGTATAAAATTTGTAATTATTGCAAAAACGTAACTTTTGCACGCTTTGCTCGGGGATTTTTCGTTACATTTAACGTTTTGCATTGATTGCGCACCGACGAATAAATAAATAAATTTATTGCTGTCGCATAAAAATAGATTCGTCAATGGAAATTCAATATAATTTTTTTTTTTTATTCCCGTCTCAGAAAAAATTGCGATATATAAAATTTTTAATTATTGCAAAAAAGTAACTTTTGCACGCTTTGCTCGCGGATTTTTCGTAACATTTAACGTTTTGCATTGATCGCTCACCGATGAATAAATAAATTAATTTATTGCTGACGCATAAAAATAGATTCGTCAATGGAAATTCAATTTAATTTTTTTTTTTATTTCCGTCTCCGAAAAAATCGCGATATATAAAATTTTTAATTATTGCAAAAAAGTAACTTTTGCACGCTTTGCTCGCGGATTTTTCGTAACATTTAACGTTTTGCATTGATCGCGCACCGACGAATAAATAAATAAATTTATTGCTGTCGCATAAAAATAGATTCGTCAATGGAAATTCAATTTAATTTTTTTTTTTATTTCCCGTCTCCGAAAAAATCGCGATGTATAAGTTTTTTAATTATTGCAAAAACGTAACTTTTGCACGCTTTGCTCGGGGATTTTTCGTTACATTTAACGTTTTGCATTGATCGCGCACCGGAGAGCAAAGAGAACGAGACATACATAGCGACGGCACGGTCTCGCCTCGCGGAATCGTGAATTCTCATTTGCATTATAATAGTGTTCTGACTCCCCTGCCCACGGAAACGTGATGTTCGCGTACAGATTTATACAGTAATGAAATTAGCGGCAGCGAAGTAATTGCTATTAAAGCTTCGAAAAATAATTATCTATCAATGGTAATAATGTCCGATGGGAGTTATCATGGATTTCTTCGCTATAATTATTCGATTTAAAGATGCATAAGAAAATTTTCTTTTCTGTGAATCGACAATGACGATTTATTCTATACAAGTCGTTACCCACTTTATTGAATGATTGACGAGTCACTTAATATCGCATAATTATTATTTCCTGCCTACGGACGACCCGAAATTTGACCTTCGGCTGGTCTATCTGCTTTCGTGTCGGCGGTACCCAGTAATTAGAGAACGTAACTCACTTCCGTTTTAATTAAAAATCCGTTGAACATTTGACTTCGTATTGATAAAAAATAACGAGCGAATTTTTTAAATCCTTCCGCTGAATAAAACATCGCTAAATATGTAAAAAAAAAACCTCAAAGCGAAAAAAAAAATAAAAATTCGCGTCATTTTTTATATTTTTTTAAATTTATTTACTAAATGAATACTTAGTTTATCATTTTTGGGGAAATCGCGTATATAAAAAAAAAACTACGAAAAATATAATAATAATGATAATGGATTAACGTGTTTATTGAAATGTAATAATATATCATTGTTCGCGGGGATCAGTAAGACACGTAACATTTTGATTGAATTATCGGGGAAAAAGTGCCGAGTCAATTAAATTTAATTTGTCTCAACTGTCGAAACTCACCCCAGTAGCATCGATGAAGATCCGATAATCCTTTCATCGACGCTTGTGCACTCGTCTAGTAGTGACACAATTTATCCGTCGAACACCATTAATCCAACATTCGTTCGCATCCATCACCTCCGAACACAATATTCCTTATTCCACTTTGTTCATTCGTATTATTATTATTATTATTATTATTATTATCTTTATTTGCCGTTTGCACGAGAGCTCGTTGAACTTTATCGCACGAACGATCTTCACCGCGGTGGTTTTCGTGGTATTGGCCCGCAGCGAGAGACGAGCGAAGGAGAAAAAAAAATGCCGAGAGCAGCCCCCCAGATATAATGTACACGCATCGGTTCCGAATAAAAATAGCCGTTCTTTTCTTCGCCGCGAAGAATTGAAATTCTCGGGGAAAAACTTCACGTCGACGCGCGACACTCTCGAGACGAACTTTTTTTTTTTATACGAATATATTCATTCAAATCTGCACACGAAACGCGCGGGATTTACGAAAAGAAAAAAAAAAAAACTCAATTACAAGACATCGAGACATTTTCACAGCGCACAAACACGGCGCAAGTTCTTCAAACTGTTTCCGCGTTATCCATTATGAATAAATGGATGAATGAATGAAAAAAATTGGATGATGTATGCGAGTTAAATTGTCCAAAGATATTCACGAACACCCGCGACGAATCTCTTGTCACGATTTTCCATAATGCACACCCGAGAAACGCGTAAAAAACCCCGCGAGAGAACGAAACTCACAAATCGGTTAGCTCCCGTGTTCTCTTCACTGCTACTGTCTCGCCGGTCGCACTCACACTGACTACTACGCGTTCGAGAAGAGCGCGCGCTGCTCCACGCCGAATACTATACCTTCGAGACACTGATGCGCGACACTATGCGCCCAGAAGAGGTTAGAGTTGCTCGCGAGTGCGAAAGGACTGTTTTTTTTTTTTTCGTCCTTCCATCACTGTTTATCTTTATTCCTTTCGGTCATTCTTGTTATTATTATTATTTCTCGCAGCACTACACCCTACTTTTCCGTATATATATATTTTTTTCCGTATCTATTTTGCGTCTCAAAAATTCGATCGGTTGTGGCGATAGTCGCGGAGATGGTGAAACAACGGGGATGGAGATTCGAGTGTAGCGATAGGCCGAAAGGTTGAATGATCGTTGATTATTACAGTGGGTGTAACATGCAGGAGATCAGATACAGGAAAGTTATAGTATCTTTTTTTTCCGCTTTCCGAATCTTGTGACTCTTTTTCGCTCGAGAGTCGAGAGGAGATGTGCATTACGAGGCTCGACCCCTCCGGTATAAGTTTATTCTGGCATTCTCGGTCGGCGTCAAGCGTCAAGGTCGGCACCGTAGACGATCGACGACAAATGCGTGTCGCGTCACTTTTTCGTTATATATATTTATACACATTGATCATTATTACATTAGGGGAATAGCCTCAAACTTTTCTTTTTCTCACACACGGACACACGAGATATGATTATCATTGTTTACACACGTTATTCGCGTAATATTGCAGCGTAGTTTATTTAACGATCAAAGTTTTCCTTTCTCTTCTGTGGTTCGTTCGGTTTCCGGAGTGTAAGGAGAGAGGCTGCGGCGCTTGATCACTGAGAGAATGATCGATGAGAACGTTTCAAGCAGTCGCGCTGGATTAACGTGTGCCGCTAACGCGATGATTCGTTATTTCTGCCAACACTTCGTTTCGCACTTACAGTTTTCTTCTTTTCTTCGGTTTTTTTTTTGCGTTTTTTTTTTTTTTCATTCAATAAAAAGTCTGATGAAAGTTCCGATACATTTATTTTGTGTTTTTTTTTTTTTTTTTTTTTTACACAGCACGGAGGTTGTCCTGCTCTCCTGAAAATCATTATTCGTCACTTTAACGAGAGCGTTAAGTACGCGCGGTGGGGGCGCGCGGGATGTCGGGAAGTCAGTGAAGGGGGTAAAATATCGTTCGTGGAAAGCGAAGGAATTCACTTTAGTGTAATTAGCAAAGGACGAATGGGCCTCTCGGTCGTTATTTAATAACGAGCTTTTGAGATTCGGCGAGGCAAACAGTTCGCGAAAACAAAAAACGAGATCGCGCAAAACGGAACAGTTTGCTGACTCTCGAGAGTTCGAATGGTTTATCGGAGTTTTAAAATTTACAACTTTTTGACATTCGAATTGAAATTATATCGCGAATTCAGGACAATTTCGTGAAACGACGGTAAATGACAATTTAACGGAATATTAATCGCGTTTAAAGCCGATAAACTGTTTTCGTATTAATGGACTATTTGCATTCGAATTTCGAAAGTAAGTTTCAGCTGTTTATTGGATAGAAAATTATTGCGATACAACCTCCCGATTCCCGGATTTTACACTTCGTCACAATGTATGTTCATACGGTGGGGATTAACTCTATCGTACGTTCTACCAGCAATTCGGACAACTTGGATAATACGCGATAACTAGAGATTATGAGAACGACCGGGGCGCGCGGATGTTCTCGCTAATTTTCGTTCCCCTCGTTTTTGGAAAATTGGACTTCAAACTCCGGCGACGCGGTTTGTGTGCTTCACAACGTCACCGGGGACCGTTTCGCACGTGTGTACGCGACCGCGAGCGAAATTGAATGCGAAAACTTTTGCGCGAATACGCGTTTATTATATATGCATAATTCGATGAATTATTTCGGAGATTCGTCGGTGTTGGAAGAAAAACAAATGTTTTTTTTTTTTTTTTTTTTTTTTCGTAAAATTATAATAAACCCTTAAATTTATCAGCTTTAACGCGTTTTTGTAACTCGAAATAAAAAAAAATAATAATAATAAATTCCGGGTTTAGCGAATAAAAGTTTCGATAAAAAAAAACTTAAAACTCGTTTTTTTTTATTTTGCAAAACATCGCGAAAACAAAACTTCGCATTCCGGTCGCAGAGGGGAGGGATAAAGCGGGTGGCTGAATCACGCGGGGCAGTTTATTTTTGTTAACAAACTTTATGTAATCCCCCTCGTTGAAACCGCAACTATGATAAACGTGAGTACAAAGCTCGTAAAATCCTGAAATTCGATTAAACTTGTTGATTGACGCAATGGGGAGGGGGGGGGGGGGATTATAACGCCTCGATAGGTTCGTGAATTTTTTTTTTACATAAACCAAAATTTTATTAATTTTTAATTAACATCGGTACCTGCGGTTGAATTTTAAAAAAAAGTCAAATACTCGTTTCGTAATATAACGAAATAATTCGAATACCCGAAAAAAAAAATCGTTCAAATTTCAGTCGCACTTACCGCACGCGAAAAATATAAAAATAAAGTTTGAAGTTGTATTTATATATCTCACGATTTTCCGAGCGATTTATTTTCCGTTCTTTTTTATTACACGACTACGCGTGTTTATTTCTCATCGTTTGATACGAGTTCAATGAATACTGAGTCATCCCCACTCCCACGTGTGTTCAGTTAGAAAAAAAAAAAAAAAAAAAAAAAATATCAGGTTTATCGAAGAGTTTCGTTGCAACGCGGTTAATGACGCGAGTCGATGACGAGTGCGCGTGTAGGTGCACCAGTAAAGTTCGAAAGGCTCCAAGCGGGAAGCGCACTGAGACGGCCGCGAGGAATAGACCGCCGCGAAGCGAACGATAGTCAGGGTGTCAGGAATGACCCTGGCAGTGATCGCCGCCTGCGCGTTGCTTTCTGCGTTTCGACACGCGACTGGCGTCCCTCCGAACTGATAGCCCAACGAGAACGAGTATATATACCGCGATTCTGTGCTCCGTCTCTCCGCTGCTTCTTAACCCTCACACCAGATACTTCGCGATCCGCTCTCACGAAAATTGTATTACGCGGTTCTCACTTTCTTCCTTCCCATTCGCGAAGTTCACTTCGATCGCGAGCTCTCGTGTTCACTCGCGTGTAACGAGGAATAATGCTGAAGTTCAAACTCTGCTTGGAATTGGACGATTTTTTTTTTATCGTAAAGTAAGGTAATTTTTTTTAAATGTAAAAAAAAATAAAAATTGTTAAAACGCAATTCAATAATAATAATATTAATAACAATAAAACAAAAAAAATATCAATAAAAAATAAAATGTTTGAAAAAAAAAATTAATTATTTAATACTAATAACATTAATATTGATATTTTTGTTATTATTAAATTCATTATTAATGTTTCATTATTATTTTTTTTATCCGTATTTTTATTTTGTTAATATAAATATTATTTTTATTTACACTTCAGTTTGAGTGATTGAGTGATCGATTAAAGGTATAATAACGCTTCGGAGATATTTTCGTATAATCGAAGTGTGCAGAGGAGGCGATATATTCGTGTTTATAGGTCACCGTGACTGGTAGTTTAAATTCTTTATCGGTAACACGTAAAGTCCGATCTTTCGATGCGAATAATATTAGCAAAACCATTGCGAGATACGGATGATCGAAGTGTTATCAGAAATTTGTGTCGGTTCCTTCCTTCCGCGTGACCCCACAGCAAAACTCTTCCCCTTCCTGTTTTCATCGTGAAGTTAAATTCGCTGACCGAAATATCGTACGAAAGGACCGGAGAACGCGAGGTACTTATCTCTGACGGGTGGCGTCGATAAGGGACCTTTTGAATGGTCCGAAAAACGGATGGCCGCTCCTCGAATTAGGAATCTAATAAACCTTCGCCCTTAATGTTGCCCTATCGCCTCTTACGCTCCGTTAAGAATGAAAAATAAAATTATTTCACTTTGTAATTGTTTTTTTTTTTTTTTTTTTACTTCCAAAGAATACGCGTGAAACGAGATATGAGATTAGCAAATATAATTGAAAAATATTATTCTATCGTCTTTAAAAATCCATAAATTTCATTAATGAAAAAGTACCGGAGAGCACTGTGCCAAAGCATTACGTGATTTAAATATGACTGGCGAAGGCGAGAAACGCGGTTTTATGCTGTGCGGATAAACTCTGTTTTCCGTTTGTTCGTAAAGCAAAAGCCTTCAAAGTTTCGAAAAGTTACGACGTGAAAAGTATACAAGACGCGCGGGGAGGGGAATGGGAAAAAGTTTACGATGTTTTCTTGAGTAGGCGTGATGCCTGAACGGAGCTTTTCTGCATATAGTTTTCTTTTGTATTGTGTATAACTCTGTGGCTATTCTGTATCCGAGGAAATGACTATAATTACCGGGATTTTTAAATAACGAAAAAAAAATAAAAAAAAAAATTACGCGAATGAATAATTTTTAGTTAAGAAAAAGGGAGTATTTTTTCTGTTCATTTTTATATATAGTTTTCATTGAAATTATGTATAGTGCGGCTGTTCAGTGCTCAGGCGACATAACTATAATTTCTGCCGTTTTTATAAGCAGAAAAAAAAATGTCGGAAAATTATTGTTTTTTAATGGAAAAATGAAAAAAAAAAAAAAAAATGTCTCTGTAGAGAAATATGCTGCGAATGCATGTAATGCGCAGTCACGTGGATGTCTCTCTGTGCTGAAAAGTATCGCGCAAACCTAGCAATGCGGCTATTGCAAGTAATATCCGAAGGCGTGAATGCATAATACAGCAAAAATATATACGAATGTCTAAAACAAAAAATTCCTCGAGAAATTTCACACGGAGACGTTGCGTTGGCGCTCGTGAATTGCCCGCCGACGTAAAAGACGAACGGCGAACGACGAGAATGAAAATGAATAGTGTCTGGGAAACTGGAGAAAATTTCCTCTTTATTTCAAGAGTCCGTTTTTCTGAAAGTTGAAACTCCGATGCTTTTGTTTCCAAAACTGAGACTGAGAGTATTTTTAATTTAGTTATTACACGAATGGGGTTAATTTTTCACTTTTTAATGTATGTTGCTTCGCGGTAAGAGACTCGAATGTAATTAAAAAAATAAATGGAAATTTTTCGTTTCCCACTGATAGGAGCGTTGAAAAACAAGAATTTAGATTAATTCTTCATAACATGAAACCTTTTCATTATTTGTGCTCAACGCGAAAAATTACACGGAAATATGTGGTTTAAAACATTTTTTTTTACAACCCTTAAATTTTTTAGTGAAAAAATTGTAAGACTTTATTTCGTTTTTTAACACGTTTTTCATCGTCCTGTAACAACTGGAAAAACTCTTTTATAACTCCGCCGAGCACCCTATTTTGTATATTTTTCGCTGTAGAATATGAGATGTTTTTATCGATACTTCATCGGCGAGCAAAGATATTGCTGTTTAAAAATACTGAAAATCGTAACTTTTCGAAAAATGGGTCTCGAATAAAAAATTTGAAGCGCCGATGCTATATTTCGTCAAAATAAAAAAAAATCGGTCCAGTAAAATATTGGTGCTTTATACTCTTAATCCTCCTAAAATTCGAAAATAATCCTTTTTACCACGCGAAACTCTTATTCACCGAAATATTCAACGAATTTTCGTCAATTTTTCATTCCAAATTTGCATACGAGCTGCGGCAACGCGTGGGCGTCAATACGCGACATTCTGCAAATTTCTTCATGCGCCGGGAAAGGGAAATGATAAAGAGAGTCCTCGATTTTCGACGCGTCTTCGAGGTTTTGCTCTTTTTTTTCTTTTTCACTTATATCCGCAAAACACACGCCGACGACGCGGAGAACCCAACAACCAAAAGCCTTTGCTCCGTGCACTTGGCTCGGCAAAATATGTTTCTCTCGTCGTAACAGCGAGAGGCGAGAACGGTAAAATAACTTGTTTAAGCGATTCTTCACGGGCATTTGCAGTGTCGTAAAGTCAGCAAATGCTTCGGGGGAAAGGGGGATGGTGAATGAAATAAAAATCGCCGAGTTCACGTTGAACACAGTAAAGCGATTTGGTTGCGAAAGAACTGCTTCACTCGCGATACTTACGTACTGATTTATTATAAAGTATAAAAAGTATGTATAAAGGGGTCATTCAGGATGATATGGACGGGAGGTTGATATGGCCAATCGTTATATCGTCTCACAAGTTGAGCCATTCGCCGAGCCGTTTCCAGGGGTTCAAGTTTACGAGTCGACATTGACATTCCAAACGGATTCGCTACGATTTCGAAGCTGAACGGCGTTTGATTGAGGACATTCAAGACGCGCGCGTTTAATGGTTCCGCGTGGCGCTCCAGAAACAAGTGATTACCTATATCGCGCGAATATCCCCCGGAATATGTTGATTGAATCACCAATCAAAATGTTTTTTTTTCAGCACTGCGGGAAAACATTTTAACGGAAATAACAGCCGAGTTAATCACGGAAGGTGGTACCAGTGGTTCGAAAATTTTTTTTGAATTATCGTTTTTTTTAATTCGCCTACATTTTTGCTTCCTCAAGAATCTTTGTTTTTATGAACATTTTTTTTTAGATTCTCATGTAAACGTGTTCAGAATGTTCCAAAACGTCGAAAAAGCACATTTAGAAAAAAAGTTTGTTTGTGTGTGTTTGTGCTTTATTCTAGCTTCTAATTTCATAACTGCTTGAGATACCAAGCTGAAATTTACACCACATGTTGATGGTTAAAGTCTTTGGTTAAATTTTTGGCAAAATCTATGCAGTCGTTCAGTTTTTACCCTATTTTTAATTTTTTGAAAAATTGTGGTGGCGTTCGAACTGACACGCTTTTTGAGATATCGAGCTATAATTTGGTACAAAGTTGGACCATTATAAAACAATGATCGGTATTGAATATGGTGAAAATCTATGCAGTCGTTCAGTTTTTACCCTATTTTGAATTTTTTGAAAAAATTGTGGTGGCGTTCTAACTGACACGTTTTTTGAGATATCGGGCTAAAATTTGGTACAAAGTTGAACTATTATAAAACAATGATCGGTATTGAATTTGGGCAAAATCTGTGCAGTCCTTTCGTTTTCACAAAAAATTGAATTTTTTCAAAAATAACTATTCACAAAACAAAGCTTCTTGAGGAAGTCAAAAACGATACATTTTTATCGGCATTTTTTTAATGCCAGCGACGGTACAACGGCTCGTTTAATTATAATAAAGTTGCAAATATTATTGGAAATAATTAACGCATCGCATTTGTCGAATCTTTTGCTTTACGCATTAAAAAAAACGATAGTTTATTATCATCGATTTAATGTGCAATCCTTTGCTAATGTACTATCTCTCATATAGATTTCGAAAAAATACGAAAAAAAAACTATGACGATATCACCCGGCATTACCCAAGCATCAGTAGCAGTCTATGATTCATAGAGGTGCTGCGGAATATGTGGTACAGAAGCTCGGGCAGTGGTTTCGCGTGAGAAGATTCTCAATGGTGACACGTACCCACGGTAACACTATACGCTTGACGTGGAAAAATTGATACTCGTTCCGGCACTCTCCTTCTCTTTGGTTCGCGGAGATTGTCCTCGTAACGGCAAAATCTCGCGACGAAAAATTCTATACCGTCGATGGACATATGAAAAATGCATTTACGTGAGAAAAATTCATGACGATTTTATACTTATCCGATCCAATATCTCTCATGATCATAAAAATAAGTTTTCACTTCGAATAAAATTCAATTAAATAAAAACATTTTGTTTTATTTTTTTTCAAAAAAATCTCGAAAAATATAATCTTGACCTCGAAAAAAAAAATGCCATTTTCCGTGCGAACGAATCGCGAAGGCGTTCATGAATGAAAATCTCGTCTCCGATTCGATTATCATCTTTGACGTACATCAACGATCTTATCCATCGAATCGTGAATCGCAGAGTCGAGCAAACGCCGTTCACGTATAATTTAAATTTCAAAACTTCGGAGCACGAAGTGTCTTCAAATGCGTATAAATTCAAGAGCCCGAAAAAAAAAAAAAAAAAAATTCCATCATATAACATTTTCTCAATATCCGTTAAATTCGTATTAAATCTCAATTTTGCAGCAAAATTAAAATATCGTATTGAAAATTCCTCAACCCTTAAATTACAATTTACATATAAATGCCATGCATTCCAGTATAATATCGAATATTATAAAATGAAAACGTGCGTAAATTTATATTCAAATGAATTATGCGTTCCGATCTGTCGATAGCTCAACGGTTATTAGTTTCACTGTAATAATTACTGTCCGATCCTATGCCATGAATTTATGAGGATTCCTTGTATTAGTCGCCTCGACTTTTATACAATGCACGTAACAAAAATAAATGTAATTACCAAAGTTTCGTTGAGTTATCGTAATACAAAGTATTCTGTGTGTCGCCTTACCCTCGTATATACAATAATGTAATAAGCAACCCGGCGACGGGGGTGTCTGCTCGATTATCGACCCTCCGATCATATGGCACGACAAACAAAACTATAATACATACGCGTAGTATACGTACATAGATGCCTTTCGAGTTTATCTGGCCGCGGCGTCGAAAGTCCTCGCGTAATTTATACTACACGCCTATGAATATTCATACGATAGTACATTACCGACAAACATAAAGGTTCGCTGTTGTATACTATACGCATTGCCAATGTACCAACATAGATTGCAATCCTAGAAACCCGGCAAATAATAAACATCTTCGCACGAGTTCAAGGCATCGTCCTTGTAAATATACGATTAGAAATAGCAATGAATACTCATGGTGCACATTTACGTATAACGATCTTGCGACCGATTTTCATTCTGTCGCTGGTTTACGATCAAACCACTTGCCTCCTTCGCATTAAAGTACGTTGAAATACATTTAACATACTCTAACTTTTCCCTTGGGGCGTTGCGGGTTGAAACTTTGGGGACGCAAACAAGTCGGAGACTCCGCGAAGCGCTATCCCAAGAGTTTCGGGATGTAAGGGTGTCTCGAACCACGACAAGTATTATTGAGTGCGCGAAAACCGAGGACCGTGGAAACGCGTTAGAATGAAAATTAATGATATCATCAAAAGGTGTTAAGAGTATAATCGTTACTTGTAGGGTAAATGCACCGACTGTTGCCATTTTTAGTACAAATTCGTCTGCAAAAAATAATGGTACATTTGAAGTACTAAGAAACAAAAAAAATGACAATCGTCGTACATTAAGCGGAAATTAAAATACCGTCTGCTTGTAAATTTATTAAAACTTTTAAATATTTTTTTAAAATATCAGATTTCGTATTAGATTGCAAAAAGTTATTTAAAATTTTAACACGTTGAAGCTTAAATTTTTTTTATGTTAAAGCTTCGAAAGTATCCATATCTCTCTATATATATAAAAACATTTAGCCGCTGTTGTCGCCGTCGCCGTCGCCGCTGCCGACGTGTATAAGACGGTAGCTTAGAACATATGCTAGCGCCACGGAGAGACTAATCTCACGGAGTGGTTAAGATCACGGAGAGACTATGGTCACGGAGTGGTTAAAGTCACGGAGAGACTGATGTTACGGAGTGGTTAAAGTCTCGGAGGGACTAAATGCACGGAGTGGTTAAAGTCACGGAGGCACTAAATGCACGGAGTGGTGAAAGTCACGGAGGGACTAAATGTACGGAGGGATTAAATTCACGGAGTGGTTACATTCCCGGAGGGACTATAGTCACCGAGTCAAAATGACGGAGTGTCTACAGTCATGGAGGGTCTCAAGTCACGGAAGGCTTAAAATGACGGTCGCCATTGCAAAGCATTGTAAGGGGGATTTAAAATATAACGAAATAGTGACGAAGAACGGTGTCTTTTAAAACAATGTACAAGCGCGGAACACAGAAAAACGTAAAGTAAAAATTACAAGTCTTTTTAAGACGGCGTTGCGACGGCGATGAGGCATTTTTGTAATGTTGATAAAGCCCGAGGAACCGCTAGTAAATGTATAAAATGTATTAATGTATAAAATACCCCGTAATTTAAATTGTATTCTATTTCAGAAGCGAAACAGGAAAACGGCACTTCTAACCTACTCGATTCCGAATTTCTATTCATAGAAAGAAATGTGTTTTATTCAACTGAATTTTCGTAATTTATTTATATTAAAGAGAATTAAAGTTTAATTAAACAAATAGTTACTTTCAGTAATGAGAATTTAATCGCGATAATAGTTAACCTCGTGAATCGACGTTCGAGAGCGTTGCTTTGAGTTACAATTTGATACAAATTTCCATATCCATTAGTAAATGTAAACTCAATAGGGTAAACAATCTATGGAGTACTTAAGCCGATAAATGGACCACAAGTAACTGATTAATTCAATCAGTTATTGATTATTTCGGTTTTTTATCACCGTACAAAAATGAATAGACCTCTTACCACTGCAAACGGGATTTATGCATATTTTTCAATAAATTATCTGGCAAATAGGTAACCGTCTTATATTCGTTATTCATTGGTGACTGCATTAAGCATATTAATCGTATTTCCTTTACTTGAAGTATTCCTTCCGCTTCAGTTAAGACCAATATAACATCGAAGCTCTCGATGTACATTACGACATTTCGAAATTCAGGTAGGAAACGCTGTAGTGCGCATTATTAGCGAAATGGAATAGTTGAACCTGTTAAATTATTCTGTAATGTAGTTGATGCATGAATCTCTACGGATTCAAGTGCAAGCATCCCTCCGTAAATACTACTATGCGCCACCTAATTGGCTAATGTTAGTTCTGGTGTACCATCTCTCAATGACGTCGGCGTAATAGGGTTTCGGTATACATGTAGATATGCTTAACTGGGTCTTCTGCTCACGTATTGGCAGATGCGTCGCATATCAAGTACATAGTTACCCTCAAATTTCGTATGTCTATTAGCGATGTCGAATGAAAAGCTCGAAGGATAAACTGAATTTTCTTTCCACTGAAAAGTATTATTTTTCTCGTCGTTAATTTAAAAAATTCTATAGTATGCATTATAATATATAGTAAACAATCCAATCGTTTTTTTTTTTTCAAGTCCCGACTGTCCGATGAGCAAAAAAAAATCATTTTCCAAAAATTTAAAAACTTCCGACTGAAAACGGAGTATATTAAAAAAATTATATAAAAAAAATAGAATCAGAAATTATTATTTGCATATTGTAGTCGAGTGATTTTCATACGAAATGACGAATAAATGTCCCGACTATAATATGCGAATAATAATTTCGATTTCCATTTTTTTTTTAAATACAAACAAATTGTATAAAAAAAAAATGGAATTCGAAATTATTATTCGCATATTATCGGATAATTATTTATTTGATTTATTTTTGTTTTTATTATTATTTATTATTATTGTTTCGTTAACAAACAAATTGTTGTACTCAATCGGGAGATATTTAATGTTTTTAAATGAATGTTGTCATTATTAAATTTTTTTAACTTTATTTTGTGATTGACGCCCGGATGCGATCCTCAATCATGAAAGACCCATCGCTACGCGGAGCAAAGATAACTCTCCAATCATCCGATAAAACTGAACGTCTCGATCCAAGCACGCGCATGTTCGTCGTTTTTCCTCTATTTTCTTTCGGAAGGGCTTTGAGGTAACGATCATTTTATCGGTTTCCATATATCGTTTTTTTCCCAAAAACTCGTAGCTTTCGTTCCGAACTAATTTCTGCAAATTCGTGAAAACCCACAGACCCGTTCAACTTCATCCTGAAACTCTACGGTAAAATTGCGTTTGAATTGCCACCGTCCCCCGAGGGTATTGGTGCAATTTTATCGAGATGTTCGATATATCAGAGAAGCTTGAATTTTGCACGAATTGCGAGGAGTTTCGATCGGCGGCTCCCGTATTAGATTTCATCGGAGTGATATGTATTCGACTGACGTTTAGACGTACGAAACCGGAGTACGGTTCTAATTAGATTGTATCTCGAATGACGATAAGCCAGTATCACAGAGACACGTGCAATTAATTGATCGCGCTGCAGAGCTTAATACACGTTGATGCGCTTAATTCGATTGGCACTAAATCGAGAATGTACGATCCTATTCTCTCCCTACCGTCCCTTAACCTTCTTCTCCGTCTCGACGATGAAGTTTTCCCCAAATTTTCTCTCCGACCCACGACTGAATTTCGGGAAACACTAATTCAATTGCCGATTCTTTATTTCTCGAAACGATTCCGCGAAATCGACCGAAATCAATCAGAGACGAGCAGAAAGCTCATACCACGCATTATCGGATTTCTCTTCGCTGTATAACGATGCGTTTAATCGTCACCATTCTACGATTTACAGTTACTAATTAATTTTATCACAATGCACCGTTTCCATTGACGTTTCGTTTTATCGTCAATCAACCGCCAACGTTCGAATGCAATTTTCGAGGGTGCGATAGATCGCGGCATTCTGAATTCACGCATAATATCCCGTTCTGTTTTACTGCTCTCGTAAACGCGCGAATTGCCGAGCATTGATATTAAATCGGACAAATTGTTACACGAACTATTTCCGATATCAAGGATATAACTGTGACACTGGTAATTTAGCGTTGTCTGCTGCGTATCTCAATTGGATTGGAGTGTACAATACAAGCGAATGCCTGATGCGGCCTCGTGACTGAAATCTCATTGCCTCGCGCGCTCGCGACCCTCGTGATACAAAGGAACGCGACAGATTCTACACGGTACTGGAGTGCAGTTTCAATGTACGTAGTTATATTGCTTTGGATAGAGAATCGAGGAACTTTGTGTTAATACGTGACACGATCGTAGACGACAATCGTCTCGTTTAACTGGACGATGAGATGTGCGCAAACGTGACTGCGTTGCCGTATTCTGCACAATATGCTATTTCAGTAGACACATTCGCAACACGCGTACAAATATGCGTCGATTTATTTAAAGAATTTAACTGTCCTCGTTCTCCTCACTCGATAATCGATGTGGCCTTCTAATCGCTGAAGTTTCCGTTATTTTTTCCACAATAAATCAGTTTATTTTTCATAGAATAAAATTTCTGTAATTTCATTGCCTCTGACCGATAAATTTAATTTTATTAAATAATAAAAATGATTATTGTTGGTATTTTATAAGTAAAATTAAAAAAAAATGTAATATTATAGGTTATTCGTCATTTTTATTGGAATTCCATTCGATTTGAAACAAAATACAGTGATTGAAAATGAGACAAAAAAAAATATCGTGAAAAATCTAATACAGACCTCTTGGTGTGCGCTAAAGAAATCCCAGAAAAAAATAATACAATTTTAACAACGACACGCGCCAAGGAAATTTTTTTGTCGACGAAAAGTTCTCCGGTCCATTGAGATCGTCTGATCGAAATTCTATTCGGTAATACGCGGAAGTTCCGTGGGACATTCTATATCTCAAGTGAGTTATAGCGTCGGTATAATATTGGAAGGAGTCTCAAGTTTCCATCGGGAAAATCTGGAGAAATGGATCTGATCATTATAATAGCCGGAAGTTCAAGCGGCATTGGCCGACGCCGGAGTATTACGCTACCGTTGTACCTGCCGGCCATAATATCTCAAGAGGACAGAGAAGGGGAGTTGGTCTGATTCGGGGAATGAAGGTACCGTCTTCCTTGAAGGGCTGAATGTGGGGAAATACTCTACCGGGGGTCCGTCCCCTTCGGAGTGTGTTGAAGCACTTCTGCTACGTCTCCGGGTCATAACTAAGGCTGCAGTGGCTAAAACGCTGTGGCCTGTCTGACCAATATCTATGTCGCTCTCCGTATCTACTTCATCCTCTTGGCGCCTCGAGCCTTCGATCCAATCGTAAATCCTCGTAAATCGCTGCTACCCTTTCTTCGTCCCGCAGTGAACGGTATTTTACACATTCAATTTACATATTCATGCGGTCGGGAGAGAGTCGGAGAGGGAGATTGAGAGAGAATAGAGAGAGAAAGCAGAAAAAGAGAGCACAGTTGGCGCGCAAAAGATCGTTTGTTCGTTTCGTTTTAGCGCGCAATGAACCGACAGTCTTATGAAAGCTCAACCCATCGCGATATAAATCGTCGAGCGGCAGAGGGCCTAAGAGGCCAAAGCGAGGAGTTCACGAGAGTAACGAATGAAGAGAATTCGTGATACACGAACGGGACGATGACGAAGATTGCGTCGTAAAGCCGACGAGAGAGAGTCGTACAAAACTCAACGGATGCTGAACATTATACTCTAACGACACGCGTAATATGAATGACGATGATCGCTATATGCCGTAGCGAAGATACTACCAGGAGTCGTGTGGGTGGGTCCGTGTGTGTCTCACTGTTTATCAGAGGGCTCGTCGTCTCGTGGGGATCGGTCCGACTGATGACAACGTTGGAACAGTCATTATCTACCCGTATCGTAAATCTCAATTAACGGCGTATCTTATTCGTGGCATCTTCGGGTTATTAGATGAAAAAATGTTTTAGTGGGACATGAAAAACAACTAAGATGAACATTAAAATGACTTCGTTAAATCGCGTCGAAAGTGATGATGAACCAAAAATACGAAATCATTTGATTGAATGTTTATCGAAAAAAAATTAATTAAAATCGTTAAATATTTTTCTATAAATCTGACGATATTTATATCATTTTATAACGTTGCATTGCCGAGTATTTGGCCATTAGGGACAATTTCAGTAGCACCAGAAATGAGATAATAAAAACAAAAAATGCTTCTGTCAGATATTAATGGTGTACTTGATTTTTGACAAAAGCGCTATCCGACGCACATTCAGCGTAAAAAAAATATATGAAAATACGCGGTTGAAAGGATTTGTTTGGAATGTTTTTTTCACCCGAAAAACTTCAAGGATAACTTTATCATTTTTTTTTTACCTTTTTCATCGCTTTGTAACGGCTCGAAAAAAGTGGTTTTATAAATTCACCGTGTACCCTATCTCGTGTATTTTTAGCCGCGGAACACAATAGGTGCCTCGGGTTGCTCGTTATATTTTCCAAAAGCAGAGGTATCGCTGTTTAAAAATGACGATATATATTTTTTATTTTATTTTTTCGTAAAATTGAACTAAAAAAAAATTAATAAAAAAAAAAAATTGTTTTTGGTAATCATAATTTTTAAAACATTTCTATCATTTCGTTTCGTAATACTACGATTCTTGGTAAATTCCATGAAATCGTTCGCCGCGGCGCCGAAATACTGCACCGTATTATCGATCACGTTGGTGCGGTTTTTTTTTTCCCGTGGGACGTTAAAGAACAGCGACAAGACATGGTGAAAGTTGGGTAGGTAGGGGTATTGTCTGGCAACATGTACCCATCAACCTCGCGCGCAAACTCCATTAATCCCGACTGCTTTAAGTACAGCAATACGTACTGCACGAGCGGCTTCTACATAGAACGCAACCACAATGGTATACGCACCTCGTTTCGCACGGTGAAGTTGACTGGATGACTGGTCTTTCACAATTTTTTCCACCGGGACTCTGGTAGATATTCCTTCAAATAAGAGGCATCTTTACCGTGTAACGTGAAATCCCTCACCCCAAAGAAGGGACTGACTGATCTATCTTGTGCTCTCGCGGGATTTTCACATTTCGGCACAAGGTAGACGAGCTTCTCATTCCACTCTCTCGGTATCTTCACCCGCAATCCTTTTCGTCTACGCAATACCATCGTTCAATCTCATCTCCCACTACGCTACTTACAGTTCTCCAATCTCTTTGAAAGATTAATTGTCGTTTTAACAGATGAGATATCCGTGCGAGGATCGGACATCGTCGATTCTATTCAGTGGGCGAAGTGGTTAACGATGACCACACGTATAATTTAATATCTACTGAACAGCACTTAAAAAAACTGTAAATTAAATGTACAAAAGTGATGAAAAATTAATATACTTTGCAGTGAAAAAAAAAAAAATTATTGGATTTAAAGTACTTTTATCGTAAAATCAAAGTAAAAAAATGATTACAGTAAAGTAATTTTTTTTTTTAAATATCTCGAGTGGAATTTTAAATATTCCGTACATTAATTTTTCATCATAATTATACATTAAATTTAATGTATCCGTTTATGCATAAAAATGTCCGGCATCAGTACATAAAATCGACATTTTTTTTACGATGCGAGATTAGTCAACACAAATGCGAAGTACATTGACCCTCTGGTCGTTAAGGTGCGATTTTCGTTGTCGAAATTATCGACAGAATTCGAGATGCCGATTATAGAGAATAACGAGGAGATATGAAATTTGAACGATGATCTTTACTACTTCGATGGCTGCGCGTGTTGAGTCTTACAATTCTCTACAGACACAGAGTCCTATGAAATTACGAATTATTCGGATATATGCGGATGCAATTTATCAATTAGTCAATAGAGAGACAACAATTGAGATTATCCCATATCGTCTCATCTTATCCGCCTTCTTATTCAATCTCCCTGTAGACTGAAAACTTTACTTAGTCTCCCCTACGCTATTGTATTTCTGTCTCCGATCTTTCCGGCTGCTAGTCGATCGTAGACCCGGAAGCCGTGAAACTAAATTTGGAACGTTCGGTTACAGAATTACAAAAGAGTTATTGTAGCATAAAATGATTGAATAAAATGGATTCTCGACATCGTTCATCATCACAGAATTAAGGGTACTGAAACTTCATGGAAAAACGTTCGATTATTTAAATTACATTGAATAGAAGCATTAAATCTGCTTGCAATCACTAGTAAATTATTTTCTCCATTTGTTATTATATTTATATGGTTGGTGATAGAGAAAAACCAACAACTCGTTGTTCATCGTACGATTTAATATTTCTGGGCTCGGAATTTGACGCAAATAGTGTCTAATGCATTTCTCGATAACGAATGACGCAATGGCGCGCGATTTACTCAACGGGTGGCTGGTAACTCAATCAGTTTCCTTTAGAAAGAAATCGACCGATCTGTGGTTAGTAGATAGTGTATCTCCCACCATAATATGTTATTTAAAATATTTAAAAAAATAATCGAAAAAATGTAAAAAAAAAATATAAGCGAACAATAAATCGAAAAATTGCCAAAATTTTTATTACGTAATAATTTTTATTCTACTCAATGTTAGCAACGAAAAAAAGTAACTCGACATAAAAAATCGTTAAAATTAATTTCCGGTACCCTTTAAATTGTTAGTTTCCGCGTTGATTTAGTTTCCACGAGTTCGTTCGTCGAATCCACCTTTAGCTTCGAATTCGCTCGGTCTATGAATCACGCTGTCCGCCCCAGTGGCATCGGCAGTAGTCCAAGTCCACAGGAGTCAGACAGACCGGAGCCATGCTGTAGTTCACTCGCCAGCAGATTGCTCACGAAATCACAAGGGGATTCAACGAACGAGCATTGGTTATACGTCGTTCGTTCGTTCACGATACTGTACCGTGCGGAGAGGCCACAAGGCGTCGAAGTCGTAACTACTTGAAGCAGTTTTCTAGCACCCGGAAGTGAAGCGAGAACCGGAGAGAACTCTTAGCGGGAAGCGGACAGACTTCCGGTTTTGCTTCGCCCTCGAAAGACTTATGTTCCCTTCGGAGATGTCGCGGACTCGACGGGTCTGTGTGATGAATACGCCCATTATACATGGATTAAGGAGGATAAACGTTTGACTCAGTGGTCCATTATCAAGCTTCAGAAATTCAATGTCTACTTCAACCGACATAATTGACATTATCCAGAAATAAATGATAAAAAATTACAATTCGTTGATCGTAAAATAAGAAATCATTTAATCAAAAGATTCGAGATTGGCATCGAAATGCCATTTTAGTTATGGGAGTCTGTAACAAGAAAATATAAATGATAGTCTGAAAAAAAAAAATGGAAAAAATACGTACGTTACACGATAGGAGAGATAAACTTAAAGTAGACGATATACAGCCGTTCTTATCGTCTCAGCTCGCGTGAAGAAACGAGAGTCGAGAGCTGTAAAGCTACAGCCAAAGGATTCTGGAATCGAACCCGAAGCAAAAGGTGGTAAAAAGACGAAAAGAAGTAGTTGCGGCGGCCCACACGCCGCTTGAAAACTATTTTCCGCTCAGCTATCTCGTCTACTTTTCTTGCGTTCCTTTTATCCGGCGATGCTGCGAAGCACCGCGAGAGATAGAGAAGCATTGAAAGCGTCGAAGCACGTGTCGGGGAATCGGGGGCCATCATCACCCCGCGCGCGGGAGTGCGACCCAAAAATCGCCGGGACGATTTCCCGATGAATGGATGTCTGCGCCTCTCGCTTTCTATACTCCTCTTGGCCTCTTTTCACCCCGTGGATCGTGAGGAAAAATGAATCCAGCTATCGGTAGACATGTCTGTGCAGAAAATACCAGATAATTTATCTCCGCGAACTCACGGAAATAATATCGAGAAATACGAGAGACGAGAGAAATATAAGAGATCAAATCTCGAAGTAGGTAAAGCCGTTTCAATATTGCGTGGTCAGACAGCGTGAACCACTCGCATCGCAGGGAAATAATAGCTTGAGCTTTTAGTACATGAATTCAAGAATACATCGATTTCACTAAGCGAAAAATTACATTTTTCCAATTACTTTACGTTTCACGTAGAAAAATAGTTTAAGGAAAAAATATATTATAAATATGTAACAAATAAATGAAATTAGACATTTTTAAATAATTAATATATTAATCATATAATATGTTACATATTTCGAGGAATATTTTTAACGATATATCCGTAATGCATAATTTTTCGTAGAAAATATATATTCAATATATTATAACTATATTTTGGGATATACTTTTTTCTTATGGTATATGCGAAAAAAATCAAATTAAAATTGGTATTTTCTCGCTAAAAACGTATATAGTAAGATGAATTCATCTTACAAATGTATATTATTTGCATTACATGCTTTGCTTTTTTGTGGAAAGTAATAAACTGGTTCGCGGCGTTTTTAATATAACTATATATAGTTAATATAGTTTAAGCGTCGGTCAAGATGAGTCCATTCGAAATTTAATTTAGAAAGTGTGGTTGCGGCGGGAATCTCTGATTTATTACTACGTATTTATATACGCCGTTCACACAATTGCGTGGATCTACGCAACGAAAATTACTTCGTACTATCTGTGGTATAGACTACGATTACTTTATATCAAGTTATACCGAAATATTAGTGCATTTACTCGAGTGAACGACTTAGTTTGCGTTCGACGGAGTTAGAAGTTTATCGTCCTTAAAAAAAAAAAAAGAAAAACTAACAACAAATGGCAACGACAAAGGGGGACATAGGGATAGCAAATAGCTTCCCGTGTATCGAACCTGCGCTGCATGCAGTACGCGGTTTTCCCGCTCGAAGATGGAACGTTCCCATCGCATTTTTTTTTTATTTCCGTCCCGATCGTTCCCGCTTCCCATTCCCCTCGTCATTTATATACCGTCATTCTCCTCCCGTGCATCGGTATGGTTTACGCCTCTGCAACACCGCACGACTCTTGTTGCCAGCGTCGATTGCAATGAAAAACGAGGCGAAGTGGAGAATAATCGACAATCGATTGTGAACGTTCGGAAAAACCGGTATCATGGAAGTAAAACAGTTATTGGCCACTGTACAGAAGAATCGTGTCGCACGAAAAAAAATCCTATATTGTATGAAAAATGCGACCTTCTCGTTCGTTATTACGGTACTTTTTAAGGTAATGCAATGAAAAAAGAAAAAAGTATAAGAACGATAAATTTACAATGGAAGTTCTTCAGAGAGGGCCAATGACTGTAACCGTTTGATGTTCCACGCCTCCGCTACTTCTTTGCACGCAAAAAACGTTCCGAACATTTTCTCTTTATATTCCATACCCGAGCTATTAGCGACCGAGCAGCGAGTTAGGGGAAGTTGAATGTTTCTCGTTAAATGAAATGCGTGCTTAAGCTTCTCTGACGTCATCGACGCGGAAATTCCCTCTTGGCTTTCTATCGTCGCCCAGGAATCAGGAATTATCGTACCCGACCTTTGGTCGTCGAGAAAAAAAAACAAAAAAAAATCACCACGGTGAACGGATTTGTGCGGTGGATTCTTCGGGGAGAGTTTCCTCGCCAATGAGACTTTTGTAGCTCTCGGTCAATGGGTAATCCTCTGCTTCGCCTATGTCTTGTTATTTATATCTTCACACTAACCCTTCACGTTCGTTTCTCGCCCCAGAAAAAAAAACAAAAAAGAAACCCCTTGCAACCTGTTTTTTCTCGAAAATATGAAGATGAATCGACATATCGAAAAGAAATAATTTAATTTACTCGAAACACTGGTAAGAAATTGTATTTTTTTTTTCAAAGTCATCGTACCGCAACGATATTTCAGGTAATCCGAGAAAAGAAAACAGAGATATGAACTCCGTGTTTTTTTTCGACGAAAAAAAAAAAAAAAGCGTTGGTTAGAAAGAGCGGCCGAGAAGATTGAAAAATTCTCTCTACCGCCACAAAGGGGAAGACAAATGAACGAAGGAATGTGAGGCGAATTGATCAAAGAGCGGAGTCTCGAGAGATTAAATTATTCCGCGCCGCAAGGTCAATCGCGTTCCGCCTCGAGTTCCAACGATGCCTCGGGGTTGTTTGAAACATTATTTTTCAGCAAAGAAGAAATCCTCTTATCGTAAAGAAAAACAAATGACTTCATAAATTGTGGAATCGTTTGCGCTGTAGTGTTCGTGTTATTTTCGCGGAGAGAGTGAATGGCCCTCCAGTAGCTTTTGACCCGCCGACTGGTTGCTTTCGTTTTCCAGATGGCAGAATCTGCCGCTATGGCTTGTATAGTACATATCTGCCGCAGATGGAGACCCGCGATTGAGAAGAGGATAAGGAACGAAAGAAGAAGGAAAAGCGGCCGTATAAAAGGGCTTCAGAGTTGGTTGCGGCAGGCGAGAGGTTCAAACGGGGTGGAGGATAATGATGCAGCTGTGCGAGGTCACCGCAAAGTGGTATCGATTACGTTTTGATAACGCTATACACGGAAAACTCTGTGAAAGTCATCGGCGGCTCCAATCTCATTTCCTTTTGTTATCTTTTGCCTTTCGACATTCGCCGCTCTTTTCATCTCGCTGCGGATGACTCGCGATCGAATCACTGAATGAAATAATGAGTTAAAAAACGAATATTTAGTTCGTACAACTACTTTTTTCAATAAAAAAAGAATTTTATCAACTAATTATTCGATTCTCGAAGTCATCATTTTTTTAATAGCAAAGTGAGAATTTCTTCGATAAATTTTAACACGATGCATGTTGAGTATGCGAAAGTCTGTAAAAATCTCGAAAATCTCTGTAAAAATTCTTGAGAAGTTGTAAAAGTTTTTTTTTAATTTCAAGAAGAGTGGACGAGAATATAGTGTTCTCCCTAACATTCTCTCTGATCCTTGGCCCGCGATTTCTCGTCGGTATATATTGTAACGACCGAGCGAATGAATAACACGCGTATTTGGTTTTGGGGCGGATATTATTACTAATGATAAACGTTAATTATCCCGATCACGAAATGTCACACGTCTGCTCGCTTTTAAAGTCCCGTCCAGACTCTTTTGTCGTGACGATCGATATCGTATCGATCGTCCGTTCGTTGTCAATCTAACTAATATCGTGTGTCTTAATAAATAGTCAGCTATATTCGTTAGCTAGTCAGCTATATTCGTTACAATATATACCCAGGTGGGGTTTCTTTTTGGAAATTAAATATTCTCGTAATATTGTAATAATTCTATAACAACGTTCAATTACAATTTTTTATTTTTTTCCAAACGTGAGCCCAACTCCGAGACCAACCGGTGAATTCAATAGTCGAGTTAAGGCCCTATATACGCGATTTCGCCGATTTTCGAAGGTACTTTTCTAGACGCGGTTAAAAAAAAATGCCGCATATATTGACAACATTATTTTTACAGATCATTTATGCACATGGTTAAGTATATGTCAAAAAAAAATCAAAAATATTAATAAATGGCGGAGATATTACATAATAAAACAATGTATTTTTTTTGCGCGCGCGTTGATGGTGAAAGTTCTCGGCATCGATGTGAGTGTCTGAAAAAAAAAAATTAACATATTTATAATTGCATAATGAATGTATCTTCAGTGTGAACCAACAATATTATAAAAAAAATTATTATAATAAAAATTCGAAACTTAACATTTTTTTACTCAATGTTCTGTCGGTATTTTATTTTTTATATTTTTTTTGTGTCATTGAAATTTTTGTTTCTGTAGTTCACACTATAGTTGATGATACTAAGAATATATTGTAAAAATTCCAAAGCGATCTGAACCTTCGTTCAAAAGTTAGAACTTTCAGAAGGTTCGAAAAAGTGATTCGTGGAAAAACGGCTTTGAAGTTGGCGGTCGGGCGCACCTGCACTTACCTGCTTCCAAGAAAATAAAAGTTTTTACGCTCCAAATGCTGTAACTTTAACAATTTCTGGAATTTTTCAATTCTGTAAAGCTTAAAATATTCCTAACCGTTCAGACTAATGGAATCAAAAATGAAAAAAATTAAAAATATTGAAATTTTTCGCGTATATAAGGCCTTAAGACTGGCAATTATCCGATTGCTATCCGCGAGGTTGAAATTGATACGTTTACATTTTTGGGCCATATCCATATATGGGCATGGAAATCGGCATCGTCCGATTCTTTCTGGGTAAATTCCTATACGGTCGTGTCTGTTATTTTATTCCTTTATAAATTGTATTTTATCAGTTATTCTTCGGAAAATTATTCGGGGTACAACAGTACCATCGCTAATTAAAAGCCAATAGCGACCGATCCGTTGAACACTTTTACTGACCCTTTGATAATGCGTAACAGCTTTTCGTAGAATAAAATGTGTATTGAACTACAAGTGTTTAAGAGAGGATGCAAAAAGCTGCTGATACACGGTGAGCGTTACTTTAATTGTGAAATAGTTGCGACTTTCTAGAAGGTTTAAAATCTGTGCGATGGCAATATACAATTCCCCGTGAAACCCAGCGGACGATGGACAGAAATGCTCTCGTGATTTTCAAGAGGTTTTCAAGCTATCGGATGGCAGCGTCCGACTCTGTGTGCAACGCCGTGTGAAACACATTTGCGGAACCGATACTTCAACAAAGGGAAATTTCGTTTGTCAACGGTCGCTTTTAAACGATCGAACTTCGGCGATGTAGAAAAAAAGAGAAAAACATAAGGTAAGAAACCCAGTTTCGGACGCTTTTAGGTTACCGGTCAATCATTATTAAAATATTAATTTTGCCCGTGTCTATCGAGATATATCTTTTGCATGACTCTATAGGCGGAGATTGCGGCTATTCAAATCATCCTTTACTTATTGCTTTCAATTAATTGAAAATATTATATTAATAAAAATATGGAAGAGTTAGAATGTCCCATTTTCGGTTCCAATCCAGTTTCTTCGCGTGCTCAGACGCTAATTTATTTTTTATTATTTTCATAGGAAATGTTCGACACCCAATTATAATTGCACGATGTACATGAATATTTGGACTATTTGCATGTACCCTAATATAACTGAATTCGAGACTAATTCTTTTAGTATACGCGGAAATACGACAGGAGCGTCCGAAACAGGGACGTGTTCCGAAACTGGGTTTCTTACCTTATCGTGTCAAATGGAATGACCATCTTTAATGAAATGCCAATAATGACCAATTAGGTTTTAATTAAATGTAAAACGTGTGTTGCACTTTAATTCAGTAACTAAAGTCGGACGATTCGCAGAAATATACGGACAGTCAATACAAGTCCGCATGCTCTGCGCATTGATGTACGATAGTTATATTGGCTGTGAAATAATAATTACATGCATTACATGCTCAATGCTGGATAAGGTTCGCACTGGCTTACAGCGCGTAACCAGTACTGGCCCGCCATCGGCGTCTGATCGCCAGCCACACTAAGGCCGATGTTAGCATTCCTTGCGTATGCCAAAGTTGGCCCAACATCGTTGGACAGCATTGCGCCAGCGTCATTGTGCCCCGGTAACCACGTCTGGCCCAGAGCCGAGCCAATTATCAAACACTACATGGTGAGAAGGATCTGATAAACATTACCATGTCGTCTGGGAAAAATTACTATAGTGCCTTGTAACACGGCGCTACAGCGCCACCTATGGCAGAAAGTACGTAACTTATAAGAATTTTTCCTATAACTACAGTCCAAGCTCCGTATTCTTAACTCGACGGGGCCTGACCCGTTCCCTTTTCTGTATTTCCCCTATCGTCCCCACTTCCGGTCAGTTGCTGCGAATAGGGGTAACGAGGGATATACACGTCCGTAGGTACGAAGCCACCTTGAACCTGCTGCGCGTGCGCAGTTTACATTTTACGAAACAGGTTCCCCTTGGAGTGGGGCAAACGGACTCAGGGGAAATACAGTTAAGGGGACTCATTGCCATGGTAACGAGTTAAAATAAAGGATTGGTTAAGTTATGGGGAGTTAAGAATACGGGACTTGGACTGTATGAGGACTTTTTGTCAGAACTTATGGTAAAAATTGTTATAAGTCTCGCACTTTCTGCCATAGATGGCGTATAGCACCGCGTTACTAGACACTATAGTAATTTTTTTCAGATGCCATGTAATGTTTATCAGATCCTTCTCTCCATGTACTTGAGTAGTGGTGTTTCAAGAGAGCATAATCTTGATAACCAAATCCTATAGCACGGACGGATTTGTATTAACCTCTCGTCGCAGTGCGTAGAAATTTTCGAGGGCGTAATCAGGCGTAGAATATAATATTCCACTTTGAACTTTTTTTGTGCGCATTTCAGAGGTGGAAATTATGCAAATTTTCACGCGAACGATTTCATAGACCGGTGGTGCTTATTAGCGATCTGCTCCAATTCCAATTTTGCCATAACGATATTTAATATAACAATGGAAAAAAAAATAAAAAATAAAATAAAAGGTTTCAGTGACGTGACACTGCATCTTTCGCCTGTCTGAGAATCAAGAATTAAAATAATTGTTTCGAATCGTTCAATGTCGCGGCTCGTCTTTTCTCGTCTTTTTACAACGGCACTGTATATATAAATATATATATACTGGAGGAGCTTAATGAGCAGTCGCCGGGGATCGGCGGGTAGAGTACGTGTGCGAAATGCTGGAATAAAGGGTAAACACTGAAACAAAAGCTTCGAGTTCGTATCGCCTGAGAGGACACGTTTCTCCTTTTTATCTCAAGAGCTCTCGAATGCCTCTCGCTATATGGGCTATCGATTCTCGACTTGGTCGCTCTCTCACAAAGCTCCCGTAGTCTTTTCAGTTTTTTTTATTCGACGAAAGCGTTCACGCTACTCCTGTTTTCTACGAAATCTGTCCCATTTGTTTATCGTGGAAAATATTCGTCATATTTCGAAAACGATGATGAAATGTACGGAACGATTTTTTAATTTTTCGTCATCATCGTACGTTAACTTTATTTTTTTTTAAATCGTAAACTGTACATTCGTTAATTATAAATAAACGAACAAATTAAACACAAAAAAATGACCTTAATAATAGTTTTTTACAGATATACTAGTGCAAAGCTCGAGAATAAAAAAAACGACGACGAAAAACCGTCCTGACGACGTTCGAAGCTCCGAATCGAAAATAAATAAACCATTTCATCGAATATTCGTGTTTTTCGATTTTCGATTTTTCGTGACTTATCTCATTACATAAGTCACGAAAAAATAAGTTAAAGAACAAGATACGTATTGTGACAATAGAATGAGGCTAAAGGGATGAAAAAGCTCGTCAGACAGACAAGAGGAAAAAAAGGGTTCTGTCTGAATACCAGAGCCGTCGCGATTCAATTGCTTAGATGACGCCAGAGCTCCTGCGGCAAGACAAGAACAATATAGTATTAGATCCCTTCTCCCGTCTGAAAAAAAAAAAAATAACGGTCCGGTTATGTCTGTGAATATTGACGCCCCGGCATTCGAGAAATCCTTAAAGCTCCTTCTGTGTGGCGACGTCTCGACAGCTCCGAGAAACTTTTTTATCGAGTTTGTCAATTATTTTTCCAAATCCCGTGATTTTTCTTGAAACAATTTGCGCCTTTAACAAAAGTGCGCCTCGTCACGAACGCTTTTCTCGATTAATCCTATTCGAGACAAATTCGTAATATTTTTTCAAGGTCATCGAAGGAGATCGAAGAAACGAAGGTTTTCCCGTGATAAAGATATAGCTACGATTCTTTCCGACAGAACGATTCTTGAAATTCGAGTAATCCGAAGTAACTCTCGTTCTTTCACGCCCGCGCCCCCCTCCCCCTCCCTTAGTCTTCTCTGCCCCTCGTGTCCAAACGATAATGTCTTTCGTTATCTAAGACTGTCGGAGCGGCAGAGCATGGAAGGGCCTTCCACTTCGGCTTTAAGCTCCCGGGACTGTCCTATCTACTTTTCTGTCTTTTCATCTATCTGTCTTTCTTCTCGCTTTTCCTTTCAACCGACTTGGAGGGTTGGCAAAGCTCGAGCACACCTCGTCCGTGCATTAGGTTGCAGTGGACATTGTATTCTCACTCGAACCACGTGCCTCACCGGGCCATTCAACTATAAATTATGTCGTTGACCATCCCGACCACTTTCACCATTATCAGAAAAAGTACTCCGACAAATTTCCTGTTTGACTCTTTTGTACCTCTCGTGTCCCGAGGCTTTCAGCCCCTCCGCGAAGATCTATAAGAGTGAAATATTGTTCAACGCTTTCTACGAATAAACGATTTTTTTTTCTTTTCAAATACTTTTACGTATCTTTTAATAACAATTCAATAGTTTGTTCACAAGTGTCTAAAAAAAAAAAAAAAAAAAATTGGCTCATTATAAAAATGAATGAAATTATAAGCATTGCAAGAAAAAATAGATAAAATCGTCAAAATACCGGATGAGAGTCGAAATTTTAGAATTTTTTTTCTTCTTTTATTTCCTATCGTATCGATTGAATTCAATGTTATCGGCAACGTTTCCATTCATTCCGCGCAGCTGTATATGTCGAGAAACTCGGAAATGTAAACGGAACTACTCGAACGCAATATACATGACAAAACCGTTCAACCCGTTCGCATTCGCCTTGGCCTTTGAATGCAGTCGAGAGAATTGCCAGAGAGTTTCTCCCGACGTCCCTCGAGACGCAGTTTGAAACCGCGGAAGCTGAAACGCAATACTTCGTTGTCTAGAAGTAGCAAACCGCTAGTCTTAGGTATACGAATAGGTAACAACGAGATGAAGTGCACGTGTAGATGGAAATTTCAAGGGTGAGAAAGTAAGACAATGGGAGGCTGTAAACGTTTCCTTCACGATCTCTCGGTGAGTAACAAACGACTAAAGGTGCACGGAATACATTTGCGGCTGGAACTCGGAGAAAGATCTTCTACACGAAGATATATTTACATATATATATAGATATATACAGTACGTACACGTGCAGTAACCTCGCGTAAGATGTGCATAATTTCTTGGGTCATGGATTTTGCATGTCGAGTTCTATCTTTTGCTCAACCTGTAACTAGCGTCGAGCTACGTGATTCGCCAACTTAAATTAATCGTTAATTAGGGTAGAGTTTCCGTTTTACCGATGCGACACGAGATGTCTTGACTTAGAGCTCAAGGGTTCGTAATTCCCAGGACGACAGAGCGACACAATTTCTCGGGACCGTTACCTGAGTAAATGTACTATTTTATTATTGAATACATTTTCATCCTATCGGAAGATTCAAGATTCAGGGCGTTTCACTGAGGAACATGACGACAAATACGAAACGTGCAAAGAAAGTACCATTGATGAGATCGCAGAAATGCGAAACACGATTTTTTATCAAAGCCGATGTCGTTTTATTTAATTCAAGAAATACTTTATTGAACATCGTTTCTCATGGTTTCGCATCGTAATAAGATCGAGAAAAGGTTTCGTTTTTTTTTTTATTTTCTGATCTTCTAAAGTAATGCTTAATACGTTGGAGTTCTTGGAAGTTTCAAGAGCAATTATTTCTCAGCGATATCAGTAGGAGGATCTCGTCAATAACTACGAGGGCGTTCCATTCCATGGAATTTTCATTCGATGTAAAAAAAAAATTAAAAAAAAAAATTTTATTTAATAAATAAACGAATTAAATAATAGGATACATTTTTCTTATAAAGTGCAGAGTTGTTGTTTCGTTAGCTTGGAGGATTGATTAATGCCACCTTCGTCATCGTTAAAATAGATCAGCCATACATGCCGCAGCTATAAATTTACTCCAGTTGCATGCGCGGTGGAAACCCCGTCGGGGGCGTCGACGCGATAATTGAAAGTAATTATTGACACTGAAGCTTCGTTCGACTATCGCGCTCTCTGGCTATGAGAAGATGGTTTTTGAGGACCGTGTGCCTCCCTTGCCGCGTGACTTTTCCTCGAAGAAAAAAAAAAAAAACCGCTCGACGCTACGAGTTCGATTGATCTGTAATTGAATTCCCTATTGACCCATAAACGCCCGATACCGTCCCTTCCTGTACCGCTTTCACCATCTCCCTGCGCTCTTTCTCCGTGTGTCTCCATTGTTCGCGTACGTGCTTCAGCATTATTCACTCGCGGACCCAGTAAACGAAACAATAGATACCGCGAAACGAGCAAACAATTCGCCAATAAATGGGCATCGAATTTTCGATATAATCCCCGCGAATAAACCATTGTACTGATCCACCAATCGCATTCGTACAAAGATTTCTTCGATGTAAATAAAAATATATATAAAAACAATTTATTTATAAATTGTTCAATTCTACAGTAATAATAATAATAATAATAACCCAATTACATAATTTCATCATTTCTTATAATAATTTATATAGTTCGTTGATAAGTTATTTTTCATCTAAAGTCGATGTAATTTAGTAGAAACAATTTTTACTTCACCAAAAAAAAAATGCACGCAAAAGTATAAAACGGTAAAAAATTAGGCATTAAAATATTAAATAAAAAAATTAAATATTTTTCGCAGTTAATACGAAAAAGTTTTACAATGTAAATGTAAACATAAGGCTATTATTTGAAGATTCAAAGTTTCTCTCGGTACCACACGGCGCACCACATAATTGCTAAATGTTTCGTCCTCGTTAAGCCAACGAGGATCATTAGTTCTATATAGTATGCCGAGCTTTGGGGGCACCGTTGCTATGGTCAGGTACAGCTATTATAATAGAACGCTTTCCCAGTCTCTTTATATGCTGAATTCGCGTATTATAGGGCATCTCGTGTCCTTTGCATTATCTGCTACATTTTCTGCAAAGCTTGCGACACACGTATAATCGGATAGCACGGAAATCGTTAGAATTCAAACAGTCGTCCGTTATACTACGAGAGGGATAAGTGTGTGTATAGGATGTGTGGGATATGTGTACTGCATACGGCAGCGTTCTGCTCAGTTAATTGGCATGTAGATGAAATTATCTCGCATTTCGTACCATCAGCCTCTCGTACTCGCGATGTATGTACGTGGTAATAGTTTGTGCATCTGCGCCCCTCAGGTATACAACTCCCGGCATAAAACCATCGCTAACACTCCCTCGGGACTTGGCATCGGCTATTCATTCAACTCGTGGCCGGCTACCCGGGATACCCGAGTAGGTGAAAGCTTTCGCATGGACTCATTGTACCCGAATGTACACCTCTGCGAGAATGAGTGAAAGCCGAGAGAGTGCGAATTACGTCCGACAACACACACGGGAAAGACCGGTCGGACGTGCGTTACGCCGGGCGCATGTAACGCTTTAACTACGATGGAAATTCGAGTTGGAGAACTGTCGAGGAACTTAATTCTGGGGAACTTGAATAGAATGATATTTAAAGATTTTTTTACGAGAAAAAAAAATAAAATTATACGATAATATAATAGGCTTTCGTAAATAAATAGTAAAATGAAAAAAAATACTATTTTCATTTAAAAACTATTTAATACCGCATAATCGATGCATATCGTTGAAAAACATTGTAAACGTAAATTTAGAATAAATTCAACGTAATGTATCGATCGTTTTTCAATTAATTCGCTTTTTATTTAAATTTTTTTAATTTGAAATTTTAGATAAAATTTATTTTTTATTTAGATTTGACATGATATTCCGAGGTTTTGGGTTAAATTTATAAGTTTTAATTTAACAGAAAGCCCGGTAAATATATTTCAAAGTTTGAAATAAATAGGTTAGATTTGTATCATCGCGGAAGAAAATTGCAATATAGCGGACAGCGGAAAACAGTAAATTAAATTGCTGGTTAACCGGCGTTAATTAGATTTCTATCTTTTTCGTTTCCGCTTTCATGAAAGAATGGGGCAGCGACTCTATTGTTTCTGTATGTCAGTGGTCTACGAAATGTCGAAATTGCATGGATACATAGAGCAGAAGCCAACTGATATTTACCCTCAAAGGTAATATCAGTTATCAGTAGTGAGGGGTCAACTAAAGCTAACAGAATCTTCCTTGACAATGGATGTGTTCGTGAAAGGGTAAGGGATTAGTTCAGTTGTTACTATGTATTGTGTAACGATACGGAAAGCCTCGCGGCAGTACAAGCGATTTCAATGGACAAAGGGTCTCGGGGTTCGGTCAATAAAATACTATACGTACTTCCAGTCGAAACTACGGCTACGGCCGGCTTCGAGTCATCCCGCGAGAGCTTTAAACCCTTGCAGTCCATAGGGGTAGCCACGCCTCACTCGATGAGGGTATAGCAAACAGCAGCTTTCGTTGTTACTCCCCGCTGAACCGAGTTTTATAACGAGAGAGCAGCAGGGATGATAAACGAGCCACAACTTCCGGTCAGATACTCAGTCTGCCCACTCGACATCCGGTGTTGACCGGTACACCACATTGATACCTAACTACTACCATATCCTCTACAAGTCCGTGTGACCATTGCAAAACTTTTTCGTGCTTCCAATATCAGTACGGTTCTCGATCGTTTGCTCTAGTGCACCGATATACTTTCCGATATACGACAGTTTTCAGCGTAAAAAGGAGAAAAATTTCTATATGTTGTATTGAAATCGATATTTTCTATTCCCAACGTAAGAAGCGTGAAAAAGACGAAAAATACAAAGTATTGACAAAAAAAATTTCTGAAAATTTTATGTACGGATAACGGTAGTTTTTGTTACGAAACGTCTTTTGGTACGAAGTTAAAACTTACAAGCGAAGTAGGAGCGGTTATTGATTAGTGTTCGTTTCAATTTTTATCGAAAATCTCACTGTCAATTAAGATATTACACGATTTTTTAGACAGACGATATTAGGCCAAAAATTTCAATACAAAAGGACTGCTACTATCCGACGATCGGCGTTGAATTTGACGAGAATTGATCGCGAGATTTTACTGATTTTTTCTCAAAAATGTCTCTTAACGCAATAAGTTGCATTTTTTTTTTATAAACGACGTTAAAACTTATAATAAAAAAGCGATGAGCAAATCGGCACTTAACAAATGATTAGTTGGAAGAAAAAACAGTTAATCGGAACAACTACCCTTTAGAAAGAAATGTGTTGTATCAATTACCTTTTAGTTGTCTCATCTAATCGTTATTTCTCCCAATAAATAATTTTTTATTGAAATTTTCATTATTCATTTCAAACTTATTACAGAGGTAACCTTTTCTAAATTATTTTTCACTAATAAAAATACATCGTGAGAAGAGGGTTGACGTCATATTATTTTTTGTCCGTTTCAGTTGTCGACTTTCACGATTCATTGAAGTTTTTTTAATTTTTTTTTCATCTCTCACCCACGTTCCTTTCGCGGGCTCAGCATTTTCGTGACGTTGGCTCGTCGTTGTTGTCGCTCCAATATTGCGGCGAACTTTCTGCTCCAAAAACAAAGTAAATCCCGCCCTCTGTCTCAGGTTTGCTGTTTATGCGCGATAGAGGCGAAAGCTTTGTAACGTTTATTTTTAGAAAATGAATTAACGTTCTTTTAGCTGTTACGTTAGCTCGTGTCTTCTTCTTATTCTCCTCCTTTCTTATCTATCCTCGTGCAATGTAGAGACGGTATGCGTGATGATAAGAGCTTTTTCGTAGTCTGGCGATCACGCAGTTATGCATATCTCACTCTCCATAATACTGTAAAATTGGTTTAAGCCGATCAAGGTAACGCGATAGCACGAGAAACTTTTGATGGGCCCCACGGATGCTCCCGTTCGTGAAACGTCTGACGTTACCGCAAGCTGGGAAACAGCTTTCTGACTGTACAAAACCGCCCTTCGTGTTCTCCGTTACCTGTATGTACAGACATACAGCCAAACCGTGTTATACCGCGCCGTATTCGGAGAGTATCCTTAAGGCAGCCCCCAAGTCTCTCGAACGTGTGGCGAAATTCGCTCGTGAACTTGTGCACATTCGCCGGTAAACGAGCAGCAAACCTCACGCTTTGCTATGTATGCATTGTGGGCTCTCGATTGTTCGCCTGAAACTCAGTACGGTTTGTGTGTCGGTTGGCCCACTTTAGTTCTGCTTGCCACGGCAAAGTGTCACAGTATTAATAGACATCGCATTATCCCGTATACCTGCAAACACCACCAACCCCCGCGAGTCCCCATCCGGACTTTAATACTTGTGTGACCCCGCGATGTAATGGGACTGAACCGGTGTCATAATGATGGGGTAACCAAGAAATTATTGTAGAGACAATCGTCTGAATTCGTGAAATAGCGAAGTTTATTCGTGTGTCTAACATTCGATACCAACTTTGTCTCGTATTATATCAAATTTTATTTATTTATCTTTACCGGAAATTAAACTTTGTTTCGCGATCGAACAATATCTTAAAACACTATAAATATCTTTTCGAACGAAAACTCGGAAATTCGTTGTACGTGGTACTACTGCGGTACTCCATACCTTTACGCTCCTCTTTCCTACTACAGGCGAACAGGAATCACGCGACGTAACTCTCGTTTACGCTCGCTTTCCTCTTTCCATTAACTCGTTTATCGAATTTCTATTAAACGATACGGACTGTGTGGATGACTACGCGAGAATGTAGCTATGAATTTTGTCGCATCCGACTGATATGTTTAGCGATTTGGGGAGAAATACGGATATTGTTTTGGAGCCGCGAGTATCGTCAATTCGTTCGGTGTTTTGAGTGATAAGAGTTCGGAGCAAAAGAAATGAGATCGGATTTACTGCTTCGATGTGTTTAGTACTACTTGGCGGGAATAGTTTTTTTATGCTGTTGAATTGATGGATGCAATTGTTGCCTTTATTTCTCGTGATAAAGTGGCGTCGCTACTGGCAACGTTTTCAGCTCGTAACAAGTAATAAAATTAGCCAGAGGGACGATGCTTTTTACTTTCTCATAGGAAAAACCTTAGAATGTTTCAGAACGTCGAAAAATCGTATTTAAAAAAAAAATACGCGCAAAATTATTATTTTTTTTTAATACGTATAAATTTATGTCGAAATGGCAATCGTTATGATGGTGACGTTGAATCATAAAAATGTTTTTTTTACGATCAAAAACGCGAAGAACAAATGAATACGTAAAAAAAAATAACAATGTAAAAATAGAAAAATCAATTTCACTTGACGAGGTATCGAAGATCGAGCTGTGGATATAAATTGACTCCCTTCTCTATTTTCGAAACACATTCATGAAGAAAACTTTTGCAGGAAAATGGACATGTGGGCGCAGTTTATATGTAATAGGGTTCGATGATTACCGTCGCCGAAAGTTTCGCAATCGAAAACATCGCAACTCGCCTCGCGACAATGGTTCCAATCTTCGACCTAAGATTTCTATACACTCCGATAGTTTATTTTCTAAGCGAACCTTTTCGAAGAGCAATATCGTTGACCGAGGAAGGGAGGAGGAGGCGGTCAATGGATATCCGTAGCGTGTCAAGAAAGAAATAAAAAATCGGATGGAACGAAGGAAACATGAGGAAGAATATTATTTTACGATCAAGACGCGACCCGGTTATTCATTCGGCATATTCTTCGGCACCGACATGACATTCGATGGCTCGGAGGTCCTCACGTTTTTCGCAATCATCCCTTCACGGATACATCGGCGCACACGAATCTCTCATATTTTGTTACGATTTTACTTATTTTTTTCTTTTTTTTTCTGTCTTTTCTCTCCTCTCCGGAGTAATGGCTTCGTAAAAGTTTTTTCGTGACAAAAAGGGTCGTCATTTTCTCGATTCGGAAACGTGTCGAGTTTCGATCCTGTAACACAGTGAACGGAAAAAAAAAAAAAAACAGAACGTCGACGACGATGATGAAAGCAAATATTGCACGACAAAATGTTTATGTCGGCGCCTCCACACATGTTTTTATACTTTTTTATATTTTTTACTCTGTTTCTTCAACCGGTTGGCTTACCACCGCCGAAAAAACATCTCGTAAACCCGTTGACAAGCATCTCGGACCGTTCTTTTTCTTCTTTTTTTCCGCTTCTTTCGATGTTCGCAACGCGACGGAGAAACTCTCTCTACAGAGTTCCACACTGTATGCTTCTACTGCGTACTACCGGCTGCCTCGTTTCATTTTGTCGAAACGATTTTCTCGCATTTTTGTCTTTTTTTTCCTCTCGTAAGATACGGACATGTAACGATGTGTTTTTTTTTATCGGTAGATATTACGTGAGAATGCAAATACCGAAAAAGTTGCAGTGTTATCTTTGTTCAAATGTCTCGACAATTTCGTTCAGAGTTTCAAGGTCGCGTATGTGAAATAGCCTCGATCTCTCCTCCGCTCGTTGCAAAACAGTTATCACGACCGTGAAAGTATAAAAGCCATAACTACGAATCGAAGCAATTTACCGCGTTCTCCTCGATCGAATTCTATATTGAAACGAAAGAGCTTCGCAGTTCTCCTCGAATCTACAGTCACAAATGCGCATTCCAATGGCGAAACTTACGCGTGACGTCGAGTAGATTTTCTCTGGTTTGTCGAGTCCAATGGGGGAAACTGCATAACACGCTCGTGATTCTCGTTATTCAACGAAGAGAATAAGCGCGACTAAGCGAAACGCATAAAAAAAAGTATATCGAAAAATATATCTACGATATGTTACAAATTATATGACAAAAAAAATTAAAAAATGTATATTTGTTATTATTATTATTTTTTATTTATTAATATTTTTATTAAATATGTTTGTCGAATGATATATTACAGACGTATTTTAGAATAAATTTCGGCAAATATGAGTCACTAAATTTATAATTAATTATATCGAAAAACCGACTTTCATATATTTCGTTATTTTTTTTTTTTTTCATGTGGAATATTTTTTCACATGTACCACAGTCGATTTCTCGACTCGGCTTTTTCGCAAATTAATTGACACGGATTCGTATTCTAGCGCGATGGCCGTCGAAACAATTTGGATAATTTGCAGTTACGGGATATACTGTTCCACGATGCGAGAGACAATCACGGGAGGTCTTTCTCTCGTTTCACGTGAAAATCTCACTCTCTTCCGCGGGTCTACGTAGCCGATGGTCGTACAACGATCTCGAGTTTCCTCGATCGTTGTGCGCTCGCGATGAAAACGAGGCAACGCCATTACTTCGGCGAACGGCGAATAGAGAAACTGAATTCGTCGAGAGTGCAGAGCACGAACTCGGAGAGGAATCTTCATGAATTTTCATGAAAGCAATTTGTACACCCGAGTAGAAATCTCTGTCGTTACCGCTGTATATCACTTGCCGTATATATCGATGCTACTCCGCCGCAATCGACTTCGACGCAGTTGGGGAAACTCACGGAAACCGCACATCAACGCGAGACAGTAGCGGACCTATCTCTGTTCGTAAACAATGTTCAGACCGGAAATCCTCAACTGATGTCCACGGCATTTAGTGTTAAGTGGATCAACGAATTTTCTTGCCCGAAGAGCAAAACGTTTCGTGTTTTTACATGCGACCCGTAATTTTTCAAGTTTATCCCCAAATTTGTATTAAGACTTTTATTAAATCAGACACTGTACTCGGAAGTGATTTTCTGACTATTATCCATTTCAAAACTATCGATCGATGAAAAAAAAAATAAATCTCAGAACATTTTGTATGGTAAATTTTTTTTCGATTTTTATCCCATTGCGATGTATTCGAAATTCGCTCTGAATTTCATCGTCGGCTGGGAATCTAACGATAGAGCCTCATTAAGATTTTCGGAATAACAGTGGCGACGGATTTTCGGTTGCCCAATCGATACGAAATGTCTACGTTTACACGTGTGATTGATACGTTCACTTGCATTGAATTGGGATGCCCGACAAAGGATCTGCTGCAAGTTGCAAGGGGTTTAATGGCGCAGGCAGCCGGAACCTTTGGAGCTTCGAATTCAAACGATGACATCGATTTCTATTCACATTCAAACATTTCAAATGCTTCCTAAATATCGTATTTCTATGCTTTGCACATCGATTATCTCTTGTCTGACCAATTCTCCGCCCACATCCCCTTACAGTAGAGAAGCATCACTCTGTGGCGATACAGTATCGTTAATGCAATTGATGCGCAGTCGGTGGTGCAAACTGCAACCGACCGTAACGTAGATGACGACTAAGATCAGAGAAGATCGGACAAGATAATTACTTGGACTGATGTCTGGCGTTTATGCTCCATTGTACCGCAATCTAATGTGTCTGACACGCACGCGGCTTTACTACTAAAACATCCTTTGATCTCTACGACCTTTCCTGAGCAGAATAATCACTGCCCAAGCGTGGAACTTGCAATCTCCCTCATTGCCACATGAATGGTAAACATTGCGAATAATGAAATCCACGTAATTATGTTGCGGCAGCTTTTTTCTTTTGCGAAAACGCGAAACAACGCGGAGAGAGTTGAAATATGTGAATGCATATTAGGCCGCAGCTTGCGGTTGTAAATTCTCAAAAAAAATGTGGGGTTCGGACAGTGGAGAGCGCTGCTGGTCAGACAAAAAGATAAAGCACGACGGAGATGAGGTGAACGGAGGCGGGTTAAGCCGAAGCTTCTCTAACTACTGACCGCGCGACGAGAGCAAATAAACGGTTCGCTGCTCTCTCGCAGCTGCTCCACGTTTCACTATTTTCGCTCGGGAAGTATGTGGCTCCGTCTATATACTATATGTGTGCATCCTACACGATAGAGCCCCTCGGGAAAGTTATAATTGAATTAGATCTGCCGCTCGAATTGCCCACTGAAAATCCTATATCCCTTACTAATCTTGACCCCCTTTTATAATCAATTCAGATGAACTCGAAATTGCACGACAATGTGTACATATATTGAATGTGCAGTTTGGTGAGAACAAATAAAGCTATTAAAAAGTGTGTACTTTATCGTTCTATCGATTTTTTTTTTTTTTTATCGTTTTATCGTTCCGAGAGCGGAGCTTTCGTTTTAATCGAAATCCCCAGTATGGATGATCGAAAGCAATTTTTTTCAGTTGTTATATGTTAACGTATTCTTTTATAATCAATATTTTTTTCTTTTGTTAATATTTAAAAAAATATTATTATTATAATATTACATATTATTATTTTAATACTTATATTTTGTTATATTCATAAGTGAATAAATAAATAGGTCAAGTAAATTCACAAAAAAAATTACTATTCAAAGGATATTAATAGAACACAAGTAAAATACATATTCGCGGTGATCGTATGGTAAGTTTTATATTGATATAAAGTAATATCCGGGCGATGAAAAAAAATAAATAAAAAAAAATGATGATTGATGTGAACTATTATCAGGCTATCGTCGATGCGACGTGACGTTCACTGGGGTATAGTGAAAACTCGAAAATCTCGAGTTGGCACATTGCCCGCATCCGGGGCACACCTGCGGTTGAGCGCGTCGACGTCTTTTGCCCCTTGAGTGCTGTCTCCCGCGACGGAATTTTCATTTTTTTTTTTTTTTTCATTCATTAATTTGTTAATTGACAATAGCAATTTTGGATAATGAAAATTAGCTCTCGGCGGTGTGATAATTTTCTGGTTTAATGCGCCGAAACAATATGCATAGCATCGCTATTATCCCATTCGCCTTAATGATTTTTGTGTGGGAGGGATAAAGACGTTAACGTTAAAAAGGTCGAAGAAGGACAAAGGTCACCATCGGTGAGGGTTTTGGTATATAAAAGATAGAGTTTTCGGAGAATAGAAACGAATTACGCGCCAGGGAAACGGGAGATTAAGGCGATGCTAGCGGAGACGAAACAGAGTATGGAGTTAAGATCAGCGTCTCCCTTTTTGCTGGCTTTTCCGTCTCCGTCGCCGCGCTAGCGACTAATGTGAATTCATACGCTTAAACGTTGCGACATTTTCCCTTCCAACGTTGTTCTATCTAAACGAGTAGAGTTGGTATACGTATATATAGCGAGAAGAAAGAGGCGGGAATCCTCTATGCTGCGGCATTTCTGGCTCCTCGCTGTCTGCCCTCAGGGGGTCGGGTTTCCACCCTCGCGGCTGTCGCTGAACCCGACGAGAGAACGAGGAAACAGAATTTCTCTCCGACGTGCCTGGGAAGCGTCGGTTTGCTAAATTAGTTTCTCCAGGCGACATTTTATTTCTTTCTAACGTCGAAACTTATCGCTTATCGCGGTCAGCTTCATCGAAATAATCTACTTATTTTCCAGACCTGTTATTGTGTTTCGTGTGTTTCTCGATCGAAAGAATTTCAATCAATCTTCGTACGAATCAATTCATGATTGGTGAGAAAAATATTAATTAAAAAAAAAGTGCATAAATAAATCAAATAATAATAACTGTTGGACCGTTCAATAATAACAATTATTATTATTATTATCATTATGAAAGTCATGAAACGGCTTAAGTATTATAAAATATTAATATACTATTATAATAGTATAATATTAAAGTAAAATAAAATTAAATAATAAAAATAATGTAATTAATAAAATTAATAAGATATTGTACTATATTTCAATCAATTTACGATCTATTGCGAAAAATAATCATTTAAGATGATTTTTCAAATCGATTTTAGTTTTATTGAAAAAAAAAATTACTGTAGGCATTTTTTTATCCTTGTATAATATTTTTCGGATTTATACTATTTATAGTATCAAATATAATCCGCTCGTGAGGTCTTTTTGTCGTTATCTATCGAGCCGCCAGGGGATAATTTATGAGCTTACGTTCTCGTGATTCAGTCGAAGGCGATATATCGCGTACGATTGATCGATGAGACGGCCGGTGTGTGATCTTCGCCGGCCGAACTGTTTTCCCCCCGCCGTCCTGTAATCCTCCCGCCTCTCAATAACCGGCTGTCCACCTTTTAGACTTCGAGGAGAGCTTAAAAAAAAAAAATAAAAAGAAACGTGTCACCAAATCCGTTTCTTCCGCGGGTCGAAATTAGGTAATCAATAAAAGTGGCCGCCAATAGAATCCATGATCGATTGTCCGTGACTAAGTGCCAAGTCACACGTCGGTGCGGAATTCGCTATTTGAAATCCGTCCCGAACATCGACGGAGCTGGAAGTATATACTCTTTTTTTTTTTTTCTGTCGACCTTCGCTGGCTTACAGAGATAAGCCTCGAGGAGTTTGCCGCTTCTTTTCTCGATCCGTCCTCTGACCCTTCCGCACGCACTTTCCTATATTCAATGCGTTTTCCCCTCCTCGCCCTCTCATCATTTTCGAGAGTATTACGATTTTTTATTTCATCGATTAATCTCCCGATGAATTCTTGTCGTAATTCTTCCTCTTGTAAGAGAACGTAGAGAGGATCGACGAAAATATCGTATTCAATTTTACGTTCGTCGAAGGACAACGGAGAAAATTCGACCTTCGGACAAAAAGGTGCGAAGACCGATCCGTTATTCTCTCAGATGGTTCTTCGATCCATGAGGGATTTTTTTTCTTTTTTTTTTTTTTTTTTTCGGTTGTGGACCAAATAGAAATTCAACAGGGGCTTCGGGACGCGACGATACTTTTCTTTTTTTCAGCTTTAGGGTCAGATACTTTTGTCACAAACCTTCCCGTGCGCCATGGGGTTACCGTCAAGGGTGAGTTTCATGACGGTCAATCAATTATCCAAGACACATGCGCGGGGGGTAACCTATAGATCCCTAAACACGCTGCAAAGCTTCGCGTCAATTTTTCCACGATTTATCAAAGCAACGAAAAGCTTGAATTGATTTATACGAAAACGTGTTGTCGATATGTCGCACACTTCACAATTTTTTTTTTTTATTCGAATTCTTGTTAAATCGCCGCGATTTTACCCTGACGACGGATCAAGCGATGTTTTTTTTTTGGTGCTGAATATATAGCTCAAGTCCCGATTAAGTGGCTCAGTCCGATAGTCATGAGCTCTCCGGAGTGCCATCGCAGACACAGACCGTATCTGTTTACCCCGACGGGATAAAACCTCGAGGGGGAAAAAATAAAATGAGAATAAATCGTGACAACAAAAACGAACAGAAATATGAACTACTCTCGTTTCGAGAGTCAGTCGAATGATCCCCAGACCATTAGGAAATGAAGATATAAATATAGAAAAATGTAAATACATCGATTGCGATTTGCTTCTTGAATTTTATTTCTTTATTTTTGTCAATGAAAGAACCTTTGGATTGTCGAGAGCTTTTTCTCTATTAATATTTTTCCTCTTATTCGAACTTAACCTACTTTCGCAACGAAGATCGAACCTTATTATAATAAATCGAGATAATTTAACTGAAAACAGAATTAAATCGTATTAATTTTTATCGGAGAAACGCAACAAACTTAATTCTCTTTCGCGGAACTTATTCTTATGCAAGTTATGAGTGATTGGATACAATTGAAAAAATAAATAAGAATTATTATTATTATTTTTTTATTTATATACATTTTTCAATTTTTTTTAAATCAGTTGTCGTTATAAGATACGCTGTTTCTCGTTTTTTGCGATCTAATTTAATAATATAAATAAATTTCTTGACGTTACAAAATTATGAACAGAATAATCTACAGTCAGTTTATTTTTTGCATCGAAATAAAAATGCACTCTGCAGTAATAATACTCCGACAAAGCGCAAACAGTTAGTATGCGAGTTATCATTTAATTCGGATAGCTTTCAAAGCTCGTAGTCTCGAGAGTTCACAATGAGAGATCAAAACTTTATCGGAGCCTCGGGTAGTGCTCAGCGCATTCTCTGCACCACGGTAGAGATGAACCGCAAAGGATATGGGAACAGAAACCCGCAGAGGAAGTAAAAGCCCGGAGAGTCGTTACGACGAACAATGCACGACGGGGAATGTTGACCATTTCATGTCAAACGTGACACAAAATGGTAAGCACCCAGCATAGCAGAGCTTTCGTTACACCGGAAAAGGGGAACAATGCGCGTCTGCTTTGTCCGTCGGTCTCGTCATCGTTGTCGCAGTGTCCTCGCGGTCGACGCGGAGGAAACGCGAGAGGGACGAAAGTAAAACAAGAGTACCGAACGGAAGAGAATCAGCTGGAAGTTGTGAGGACATTGTCGACACGAAAGCCGAAATGGAGGGGTGAGAATACAAAGATCCTGATGTCCTTTTTTTTTAACTTTCTCTACGTTTTTTGAACCCCATACGCGCTCTCAGCTCACGTACTTTCATCCTGTACCCTATAACCTTCGCCAGGAATCCGCGACGAGAAATGTCCACCAAATTCCACGAGAAAACCCTTCGGATTTACATACAGGAAGCTGTTCTACTTTCACTCTTCTCATCTCCTCTCGTGTATGAGGTGCACAAAGCTTTCCATACATTGTCTTCCCTTTGCTTCTCGATTTACAAGAACTATGTACGATCAAAGACGTTGCTAACGTCAAATTCGAAATATTCGTAAACGGGTGACTTTCATTCTTTTCAAAGCAAATTTTTTATTTCTCCGCGAGTCCTTCGATCGGGAATTTTTTTTTTCTCAGAAATCAGATTCGAGTCGTTTCTATTTTAATAAAAGATGAGATCAAATAAACTGAAGGAAGGGGCGCACGGCGAAGGGCGTGAAGGGTAATGGTATCTTTTTTTACAACTCAGATATAAACTTTGTAGGCAATTTTCTTGCTTCAATTTGTATTCTCTTACGTGGAGAACTATTCTCTGTGGAACTGATTCTCGTTTCTTGGATACGTCGAGTAACGCAGTGAAGTATCTTTGCATTTGCACTCACGGCCCCTGGGGCGCGATAAAGAAACTTGTCTCCTGAGCTTCGTGACGCACTCAATTCGACGAATGTTCGGTACCGCCTGTGGCGCATATATCGAAGATTAAACTTTCTACCGAAACGTTGTGATTACCGAAACTTCATAGTACTACGAATAATAATAATAATAATAATAATAATATTTTCTGTTAGAAAATATTATTATAAATATTATTATTTTCTAGCAGAACGATTTATAAATCCCCTATAAAAAAGATATCGAAACTGTGTCAAAAAAACAAATGCCAAAACTGCCTGAAATTGCGAAAATATTACTCGATCTCCGTTCTCTGTGAGACTTATTCTTTTCGATCCAATGTTTTCGAAATCTTGAATTTACTTTTCATCCATTCGTTACACGCGATATCCGCCGCTTTTCTTCGTTGATCCCTCCGACGATCACCGATATTTTCTTCCCGTCCTCTCCGGCACACAGATTGTTTGAGCGTTGCCCGTGTGCGTCACCGGTGCAAATATTATCCAGGAAATCAGCAACGTAAACACCATTTCCGATGTTTGCCCATGCTATTTCACCAATGTATGGTGAGAGGGGTGAATAAATTTATTAACGGTGAGCTATGAAGACGGCGAAGTAAGCTTCACTCATGATGGCGAAAGGATCAACGCAAGAGTCGCAAAGATTACCCTCACAAACAGCGTGGGTTGATTCGATTCTTCCCCCTCACCCCTTCTGGGCATCCGATTTCTCGTGGTTTTTTTTCCCCCCATTTTCGTGTTTCGTCTGCGAAAATAAAACGATTGCGTGTGGAGAGCAATTCGTATAAACGGGAAAAATCAAGAAAAATCCACGAATTCTTCGCTTTCAACAGTTTGTCTTGGTGCTTCGCTTTAGGTATCTCCTATATTAATCGAGAGTGTCTGGTGCGAAAGTTCCGGAGATGTTTCGCTTTTTCACGGGACAATGATGTTCGAGTTCTTGGAAAGGTAAAAAAAAAAGAAAAAAAAACGGGACGAAAGAAGCGAGGAGAAAAATATCGAGAATTTATCGAGTCGAAACTCGTCGCATAGAGCTCTTGAGGCTTCGCAAACAGGTCAATCGGTCTGACCCTCTTCTCGGGTTCGTAACGGTGAAACGGAGACTCCTCGATGTCTGAGTCCCGCATATCGCACGCGTCATCCGAGGAGTTTGAAGCATTCGAATGACCGAAGATAAATAAATATGTTTGCTCCTTTCTGTTGGTTGTACATTTCAGTAAGGTTATCGAGCTGTTTACATCCTTTGAGACTTGTATTTGTCGAATTGACGTCGCGTCGTCTTTGATTCGTTAGTCAAACGTTAGCCAATTAGGACGAAAATTTGTGTCAATAAACATTGTTACTCATTGATCCTCCTTCCTCATTGTTACTCCTCGAGGAACTCGTTAGTTTAGCTGCTGAAAGAGCGTGCTGAGGGGGGGGGGGGGGGGGGGGTTAGAAATTTCCATGTAAACGTGCGGCAGGGTGTGAATTTCGAATGATTATTATTCGACGGCCCAAAACTCCGAACCGAATATCTCGCACAATACATTTTACGACGCGTTCCACCATCAAAAGTCCATATAATCGATGCAGACAATCGTTTAACGGTGTTAGCTACGAAAGAAAAATTATGCGAAATTCAATTTATAAACAGTGGAAAGTTCCGAAAGTGTTACAAACATGTACACTTCTCTCCAATGAGAATCCAACCCATCGAGCAAAAATATTCTAAGTCCCCCTTAGAGGGACTTAGAATATTTTTCGGGGTGAGGGGGGGGGGGGGGGTGTGGAGAGGAGCGTGGGAGAGGAAGGCCAAAATGTTCTAAGTTCCTCTAAGGGGATTTCGAATGAGGCAGCCGCGGTGGTCGGCGACGGAGAAAGAAGTAAAAATATTCCCCAAATGGGCCTTAACTCAAAATATTCTACAATTGACGAGCGACTAGCGTTTCTCCGGGCTCCGCGAAACACTAGTATGTATATTGTAACGACCGAGCGAATGAACAACACGCGTATTTGGTTTTGGAGCGGATATTATTACTAATGATAAACGTTAATTATCCCGAACACGAAATGTCACACGTCTGTTCGCTTTTAAAGTCCCGTCCAGACTCTTTTGTCGTGACGATCGATATCGTATCGATCGTCCGTTCGTTAGTCTATTGTCAATCTAACTAATATCGTGTGTCTTAATAAATAGTCAGCTATATTCGTTACAATATATACTAGCATTTCTCCGGGCTCGCGCGCTACGCGCGCTCGCTCGTCAAGTGTAAAATATTTTGAGTTAAGACCCATTTGAGGAATATTTTTGCTTCTTTCTCCACCGCCGACCACCGCGGCTGCCTCCTTTGAAATCCACTTACAGGGACTTTGAATATTTTTGCTCCTCCCCTCCCCCCTCTCCCCCCTCCCTTAGAGGGACTTAGAATCACGGTCGTATAAACAGGTCTGGGCACTCTTTCGTAACGGCCGTGACCTAAGTGAAGCCAGTTACTAGAGGTCGCTAGTGAGGAGAAGGCAGTTTATTATGCCATTGAGCATGTTAGAGAAAGAGAGATCGCAGCTCTATCCCTCTCTGTCGCACACCTGCCTTCTCGATCGTCGCGCCATAGCGATTTGCGGACAAACTGGGAACTTATCGGCTTCACTTGTGGTCACGCGAATGTATATGCCAAAAGCCCGGAGTGCCCAGACCTGTATATACGACCGTGCTTAGAATAGGGACGGTTGCTATGGAGACCGTTGCTATGGCGACTGTTGCTATGGAGACGGTTGCTATGGAGACCGCCCCCCCCCCCTCGCCGCGCCCACTCCTCGCCCCACTAAGGCCCTACTAAGTCCCTCTAAGGGGGACTTAGAATTTTTCGGGCTGGGATTCCTTTTGAGCGAGCGGGGGCGGAGTGGCAGGGGAGGGGTCGAGCGAGCGGCTTCGAGGCGGCGGGGGTCTCGATTCTTGTACACGGCGACAGTGGCGGCGGCGGCGGCGACAGCGGCGGTGATTTTATATATATAGAGAGATAGAGAGATGTATAGTATATTCATCAAAGTTAAACATATATATAACATACGCTAATGATTTTCTTCTCCTTTCCAGCGCCAAGATGTGTCGTCTGTTTGATAAACGACGTCACGCACGCTTTCATATCTTGCGGACACAATTGTTCATGCGGAAATTGCGCAATGACTCTGACGAGTGGATTAAACAACACGTGCCCGAAATGTCGCTGTATTTGATTTTTTTTTTATTTGCAGTATTTTTTTTTTGTCGCTGTATGAAATTTCGAAATGAAATTTCGACCTGGCGTTTGAATGCGCGCGTCATGAATTTGGCGTCATGGAATTGTTAAATCTTTGTAACGCAAGAACGACGAGCTAAGAAATGAACTTTACAATACTACAAAAAGCAGTCTCGTTTAGATGAATTAAAATTTTATTCAAAATTAATACACGATATTCGATGTTCGATTATTAGCATTTTTTGCAGAATATACATTTATGATGTCACTTTTCAAAATGTCAAGCTATTCTCGCAAAATTAAAAATATTATATATGGGAAATAAATAACATTTTATTCAAGGAATTATAAGATTGAATTCAATTAATATTGATCGAAGCGTTACAATCTTAATATATATATAATTCTTTGAAAAATTACCGTGAACGCTCTGTCGTGTCGTACCGTGTCAAGTAAACGTTGGGATATGCAAAAGCATGGATTGAAAATTGGCATGCAGATAGACCAACTAATATTAAATGATGTTCAGTGTTTCCTTTGCGAAAATCGATCAAGGCTTTTAAATTACAGTTTTTCTAAATAATTTAACCATTAAGGCTCACATTGACAAATTTTTACTTATATATTAGTAAATAATGGTATGAACGTCATTTGCTCATTGTATTCTGATTGAACAGTCGATTTCAGTTTACGAACAGTTTACGATTTCATTATATCTCTGATTCATTAATTATTTTTGCCAATTGACATATTGGAAACTGTAGACGGATAATAAAAAACCAATCTACAAAACAATTTATTTGGTCCTATAATACAAACGTCGACATTGTGAATGAAATTTTCTTCAACCGTAGTCACCGGTAACGGACGGTCATACGGTAACTGGAATTATTAAAGAAATTCTTGAAGCTTAAAATTTTCGGCAATCATTGTAAATTTCATATACGTGTTTTATTGTAAAATTCATTATTCTCATAATAAATTTTCGGATTTTTGAGTTGTTGACGATTTAGATTTCGGAGTTCTGGGCTAACGATGTTTTACTTTTCGGAGTTTTACGATTTTTTACCTTTCGGACTTTTAACTGTCGATCTTTCATGTTTCGGATTTTTTAATGGGCCATGTTTTATCTCTTTGACTTTTGCGTTATCGATTTCTCGGTCTTTCACAACTGTAATTATCAACTCCCCGACCGTTCATATTTTTATACCTTTGTACAATTTATTTCTATATTTTAAGCATTTAATTATCTCAGTTCTGAGTATTTTTGATAGGGTGATTAACCATTCACGAATCAATTTATAGTGTACTAAGGTTTCAGACTTCAAACCTTTCCGATCACTGCTGGTTGGTGATAAGTAAAACTCAATTTACTGTCGATACTGTCTCGATCTGTTTAGAACATCTTCCGGCATTTATTCTTTCATGTTTTAATATTTTCGGACATAAGCTTTTCTATTTTGAATATTCTGATAATCAATATGTGTAGAAATGATTAATCCTGTAAAAAAAAAATCGGATTAATAGCCTTCGGATATTAACCAATGAAACCAATGTTGAAACCAATGTTTTCTTTTGGCGTCCGAGAACACCGGAAGGATAGCCAAAAAGAGAATAGAACAGAATCGCGTCCGGTGAACTTTCTACGACGTCGTTTCCACGGAACAATATCCTCACGGAATCTGGGCTAAGCTTTCCCCAGTCGTAGCTGCATGAATAGCTACTGCTGCCGCTGCTGCTGCTATATATATACGTATACATTGTAACTACTCTTCACCCAAAAGCGTCTCAGAGGTACGATTTCGTACATCTGCTTACGCTACGTCTTATTCAGACTTCTGGCGCGACTATTGCCGAATCTCGAGTTAAGGAGACGCAGAAGTTGCCTGCAATCCTCAAACTATAGGATACTATGTTAAGCCGACAGGATAAATTATCTTGAAATCTCATTATTTTTAATTTCCAGTTTTCGTTGTAATAATATTACTATTACGATACTAATAATAATATTAATTATTATTATTGTTAAGACGCAGTTCGGTACTGCATTTTCGCAAGCAATTAAAATCGAGAATAAAGGTCTTCTAGAGCTTCCGGTTATTTTATGCCAACGTTGCGCAAGCGTCTCGGTGTGCTGAATAAATACAAAGGTTAAAGGCAGAAACGAGCCATTCCGTTACATCCCTGAGGGCACAACGAAGCTGAATAATTTAATACGATCGGATGTTAGTTCACAGAATTTGAATGTATACACTTTTACTCTATTCACCATATTCCTATGGCTCGTTCAAATACGCAAAGTTATTTGACGAGTGTACTTACGTCTCGTATCTCTCGGCTTGTGAACGAAAGCAAACATTGCTTCACCAGTATCAATAGAAGACTCAAAATGGAAGAGGAACGATCCATTCCAAGATTTCCCGAGGGCACGCGCATGTCGAATAATTGAATTTTGTCGAAACATTTTTTTTTATTTTACTACCACGATGAATCCTTCTGATTTTTCTAATGATAAGGATATCCTTACCAAAAACTGTTTCTGTTCGATTTTGTTAACACTTATGTGGTATAAGGAAAAGAACACGCTTGATTTATTGGAATATTAAAAAGATTTTTTAACCGCCTAGTTTTTTTGCAACGTGATTTCAAAGTTACGTACTTTAACATGGGAAGGATACGAACTAACCTAAAAAACGATACAATGCAGCGCTTTTCTCTGCTAATTTCTGTTCCACGGTCGTATATACAGGTCTGGGCACACCGGGCTTTTAGCATATACATTCGCGTGACCACAAGTGAAGCCGATAAGTTCCCAGTTTGTCCGCAAATCGCCATGGCGCGAGTATCGAGAAGGCAGATGTGCGACAGAGAGGGATAGAGCTGCGATCTCTCTCTCTCTAACCCGCGCATGCGCAATGGCATAATAGACCTCGATGACCGACTAATTGTACATTTTTTTTCTGTAATAAATATTTATGAAATATTGGCGTTGTGTACTGGTATATGGAACTGCTAACAAGCGAATCTGTAAAAATCAGTGCAGGAGATGCATAATAAGGAAAAGGATGTAATGAAAAATACTTTCGTACTATTTACTCAAAAACTTTTTATTCGAAAATAAATTATCTTTTTTACTAATGCGTAAAAAATTTCGCTTCTTTCCTTTTTTCCTTACTTTTCTTTTGAGGAACTCTACTGTGCTGCGCAGAAAATTGGCGCATACGAAGCCGCACATAATAGTGTATGGCGTAAGATAAACAATCGTTGGCATGTTCGGCGCAGGGGAATGTAAATTTGTAGGAGCCCAGCATGTCATTAACGGTTTCGTTGTATGCATTGGGCGATTCGCAATGCTTAATAAAGCACGATTCTAGTGCCATTATCATATTAAAAAATATTTTGTTTGGATGAATGAGTCTTCCGCGAGTTTTCAAATTGACTAGTTCCGCGCTTGCTTGATGTGAATACGATTCCGGCGTCAGGATGGCATCTCGGCATATGTCGCATTTAGTGTACCTTCGCAATTGTTTGCAAATATCTCCGTTGAATAATTTTGCGCATGCGTAGAGAACATGCCTGCTCGATACTAGCGACCTCTACTAACTGGCTTCACTTACGGTCACGGCTGTTACGAAAGAGTGCCCAGACCTGTATATACGACCGTGTTCTGTTCGATTGAAAAAAAAAAAAAACAATCTTTTCTATTTAACGAATGTGTAGTCGGATGAATCGAAATAAATATTCAGTTACTGGTACCAAATCTCAGTTGATTAAAAAAAGTTTTATTAACTATTAAAAAACCGTGTTTAATTTAATTTATCCCAATTAACAACAACTTTCCTCAACTGATATTTTTTAACGATATCTAAATATTTTATTCGCCATATTCAATTACCCGTTGTTAACAGTAAACAAACCCTTTTGTCAATTTGTGAAAGTTCCTGTATGAAAAATTCACGAAAATGAAGAAAAAACTGCGTATTGATAATAAAAATATATATCGGTATGTTATATCGGCACACGTGCATCACGAATTCGTTGTGATATGATCGCCGACTGTACTGTAATAAATGAAATTTTATTACTTCCGGAATTAGTATTTTTTTCCTCATTGTGTTTTCATAAAAATGTTGTAAAAATCATTATTGTATTTAGAGGAATCTCTACAACTGGATAATAATACAATTATTTCTATTATTATATTAACTAGCATCAACTAATACAATATTAATATATTAGTAGTATTAATATTAGGAAGTGTCTATTAGGACCACAACGTGCACGGTTTTTTCACCGTATTCGTAATCACGGTATAATTACTCTCCAGTAAAATTATATTGTTATACGGTGTATAGAATCCGCTGTTGTAAACCGTGATACCGTACACGGTTTGCGTATTTGCTATACGGCATAATTTTGAATACCGAACAAGTCCATCGTTGAGTACCATTATACCGTATGCGATGTACAAATCGTGCACGGCATAAGTTCAAATTGAAGTTTAGCACAAACCATGATACCGTGCACGGTTATGCGGCTGAAACTAGCTGCCGAGAGCTAGCCGCGAGGTTATGTGATTGGCCACCCGCGCGGCGCCCGTGGCTCAGCGACTCTACGTACATCTTTTCGTGATACTTCGTCGTATTCGTCTGCTCGATCGCATATATTTGCGGTTTTGCATTTTTTTAAAATTTTTCTATGCATGCATTCTTATAGTTTTCGAGACACTTGATCGAATGGTGCGTGTTAGAAACCGGGACAATATTTATTTTTCACGATATAACCTTATAAACAATCTTATTGAGGGCTCGCGCAATACTCGATCTGCTCGTGTAATGTCTCTGCATTTACAAAAAAAAATTTGAACGAATATTTCTATAGTTTTTGAGATCCCTGGTCGAATGGTGCTACCTAGAAAACGGAACCACATTTTTTTTTCACGATATATCCTTAATAAACAATCTGATTGAGGGCTCGTGTGTAGCGCGAGCCCGCAATCAGATTAATTATAAGACTATATCGTGAAAAATAAATATTGTTCCTCTTTCAAACGAATACAAGGAAGTATCACGAAAATATGTACGTAGAGTCGCTGAGCCACGGGCGCCGCACGGGCAGCCAATCTTCCAACCTGGCGACTAGCTCTCGGCGGCTAGTTTCATAACCGTGCACGGTATCGTGGTATATGCTAAATTTTAATTTGAACTTAGGCCATGCACGGTTTGTACATCGCATACGGTACTCAACGATCGACTTGGTCGGTATTCGAAATTATGCCATATAGCAAATACGCAAACCGTGCACGGTATCACGGTTTACAACGGCGGATTACGTACACTGTATTACGATATCAGTTTACTGGTGAGTAATTTACCATGATTCCGATTACGGTGCGAAAACCGTGCACGGTGATGTCTTAATAGACACTTCCCTCCGAGCCTCGGCTAACCGCACCTGGGATAATATTACAAAATTCTTTATCTTATTCGCAAGTGGAAGCGATATAATTTGTACTCTTAATATTTGTTCACACGTAGAAGAATGTGCTTTTGGACTTTATGTTCATCCGTAGATAATTTTTCACGGGTTTGAAGTGGCATAAGTACGCATGTCGACAAGTAGAAGGAATTACTTGTCCTCGCCGAGTCGGTCTGCACGCCGCGTTTTTATTTGTAAGTACACCAAATTATTTCATCTCGTGCGATTCACGAAGATAACAGATTTTATAAATATTCGTCGTTATAGAAATTCCGATAATTTGCGAAAGAATTACCATTTTTTTAAACAATAATTTTCATGTAATAGCTACAGGTCGATTCAACTGAACGATCAATCAATGACGGGCATAGGAATTCTACTGGCCGGTTGCTTTGCGGTTCTAACTGCGGGGACATCTGCATACCAAACACAGAGTCCGGTAAAAAAATTCTTAATTCACAGCGCATTAATTGGCAACGATTTTGTCACTTTCGTAATTTTTTGTATAAAGTATTCAATGTTTCGGAATATCGCAATTATGACTAAAAATTAGTGGGTAGACTGTTTGAAAAAAATTCGTGGTTCAACGCCTTACCGGCGAAGTATTCGATCTTAAAATTTGCGATACCGTTTGGGAATCGCTTCTATATCTTTATAGAAGCCGTTTCCAACCAAACTTCTCAGTGTATTGTTCGTAATTGTCGGAGTCAGAAGACACACTAATATACACATATGCAATTCATTACAGTTACTTCATTCGACCGTAGGATTTTTAGCCGGGGAAAATACTCCCGTCTGGACGGTCGATCTTCCAGATCCTAATGAACCGCCCATATTCATTAAACTTGAAGCTGGGGTAATATTCATATTTAAAATGAAACATTTCGATAATATTAATATTCTTATCACTTTTATCCCACGTTATTTTTTTTTATCAACACAGATTGTAAAAGCCGCATCGGACCATTGGCATCAGATTAAGCGGAGTGAAGGTTTTCCCGTCAGAACACAACGAAGTGTCGAGAACCATAGCAATGTCGTAAGTTAATGGTTGAAAAAAAGTTTCTATTCATATGTATAGCATATGAAATCTCGAGAACAATAAATATAGAAAGAATAATAATAATAAATAAATCAAATAAATAGTAGTTGATAAATAGTTCATATACATTTATATTTTTTTAATTGTATTTAACAAAAATGTAAAACGTTAATGTTTCGAAAATATTTACGTGTCAATAATTTTTTTAACTTCTAATGGTGCCGTTTTTTATTTTATGTTTATTAAATCGGCGCAGAAATTAATTTGTGTAAATTAAACATCTATCCAATGCCAAGTCGGTGCAAACGAAATGCGATTTTTTTCAAAACATAATTATTGATTGCTGTCAATAATAATTTAAGATATTTTCGGACTCACAATAATGCGAAAGTAATTTTTTTTTATTGTAATGTAACAGACAAAACGTGAAGTATCGAATGCAGACCGCGGCCTTTATGACGTTCTCTACCCTTCTGTCCTCGTTGTTTTGGATTACAGTAAACGTCCGTTGAGTGCCGAAGCGTACGTATACTTCGATAAATTTTCACGCAAACCGTTTTGACGACTTTTTTTGCTTATTGGAATAATAATATTATTCACAGAAATGAGGAACAGGCGATCCTGAATAGAATTATTTATACATTGGCTTATTGGAACAGCGTCGATATTCAATTGAGAAACATTCAGCATCCAAAAGTGCCTCTGCGTATTGCCGGAATTGTTATTAATCGCGTAAGTTAATTGGGCATCAATAGCGGTGATTTGAACGATTATTTGACGATTAAAAGTCCAAATGAAAATTCCATTTTGTTTTTGTAAATAAACGCAGAGCCCCAAAGCTTTGCCGTATATGGCGACCATTAATGGCGGAGAGTCGGATGCGATGGAAAAAGCATTGAATCCTATGCTCGATTATTGGAGGAACATGGGACACGATAGCAACGATTTTCCAATCGGATCATACGACATCGTAGCACATTTAACGGAGTAATAATGTTATTTGTTATTACTGATTTTTATTTAGATTATATTCTTTGCTAAAGGTGTGATCATTTTTCAGTTCGCATGGGTATTCCGAGAAGAAATGGAGTTCGCGCACAGGTAAGAAACTTTGAAACTATGGGAAATATCCTTTCCCCTTTACAACTCGTGGCTAATCGAGGGGGAAATGCAATTAACGTTATTATCATTAATTGAGAAAAAAAATATATATATCCAACAATAATTTTTTATATTCACGTATGCATGTTTTTTTTTATTCGAAACCAAAAATACCGCAAAATCCTTTTATTTAATTTTTTTACTTAATTTTATTTGATTTTCAGATCATATATCAAAAAGGTTCAGCATCTTTTACGTAATGTGTTTTTTTTTTGTAGCCGCATCTTCAACTGCGCCTCCCTGCAATCAGAAAGATAAAATTGCCGGCCTCGTCGTCTATGACAATTATGATTTCAATTCAATACGAACGACCGTAGTAAAAATGACTTACATGTTAGTATGAACTGGTTAATCTGATTCAATACGCCTATTTGACTTTGAGTTATCGTGATGCAGACACAGAGAATTGTTTCGATTATTAATGTGAACAATACTATTTCCAGATTCGGTGACAAGTTTTTGTCAACGGTCGACTGGCACAAGATATACGATTTTAAACCGTGGACAGTGGACGTTTTCAACAATATCTACAACGGTCTCATAGGGTAAGGGGTGTTTTTCACGAAACTTAATCAACCGATTGACGATTAATAAAAATATCTCCTTTAGCAATTCTGTAATCAAAATTTTAAATGGCAATTACCCGTTTGGAAGAAAAAAAATCCATTTAAAATGTAATGAGTTTACGTTTACATCGATAGAAGAGGTCGAAGATAATAATAGTCGAAGTATCTGTCGTTTTGTAGACAATCCTGCATGTCAGTACCTAAAGATCACCATCATCCACCGGGAAATCCAGTGCCTACGATTTTGCCCGGAGAAGTTTTCCCCGCGGAAAAACAATGTGAAGCGATGGGATGGAATAAAGTGAATTATCCAATCTGTTGGGACGAAGAAGACGCATCAGTCTCCTTAGGAGGGGTGAGTTTGAGTTCTAATATCGAAATTTTATATTATCCCCAAGCGAGAGAATTCATTATTAATTAATTAGCTGATTAATATAATATGATAATTGAGTAATTAATTAATATAATATGATAAATAATTAATTAATAATTATATTTTTTTAGCACATGTAATATTTTTAAGTACCGTTTTCTTGACATTTAATCGTTCTACAAATTTACAGAAACTTGAGAAGTGTAACCACCTGTATTGTTCGAATTGGAATAACCCTTTTCACTGCGGGTACAGCAACCCAACTCTGGACGGCACTAAGTGCCCTACTACAAAGAAAAATTTTAATGGGGTATGCTGCGCCCTAATTACTCAATGATTTACTCAACGGTAGTTTCAAGTGACATACAATAGTAAATCTTTTTTTTGTTTTTGTAGATATGTGTACATGGATATTGCGTTGTACAGCCGTGAAGCAGCACCGCCGATACCGACACCGTTCGTGTATGAAAGATATTTTTAAACAGCTGCGTTTGGTTTTGATGGTGGATGCGTATAGAGCCCATTTTTTGGGTCATAATTATTACAAAGAATATAATAAAAAAATCTACAAATTCATGTAATTTATTATGTCTCCCGGCTGTTATGAAAATAAATACAGATTTTCTGTAACTATGACAATAATTAATTATGCCGATACGATGCATTATTTATATATTTTCTCAAAGTGAGCTTTGTTATCATTAATTTGTTTATTCCGATGCGGAAAAAAAAATCGGAAATCCCGATCCCGATCTCGATCTCGGGGATTGGGGATCCCGAATCGGTTGTTTTGGGATTTGTACCCGAAATTTGCGTTTTTGCGGTCGTCACTTTTGTGACACCGTTTTCAGAAGTATGCGAAATAAATTATAGATGCCGAACGATTGCGACAAGATATATCACCTCGAGATATGTGTTATCGAGAGGAGAAGTCAGTCAGCGGCATCGTGATGTTGAGCGAAAATAGAGTCACTTAAACTCCGATACCGTATTGAGAAAATCATGACGCACAGTAGAGCGTCTGGCTCACGAGTTGGGTGCATTGAGAATACGGACAACGTCTATTATATACGAATTAGAGAACTATCATTTGAGATTAATTTTGTTGGATTGCTTTTTCGATTATTTCGTATTTCGTAGACACGTTTTCGTAGACACGCACCCCGTTAGACGGAGGAGGGTGGGTGGAATGGGTGTTGTGGAAAGGAGCTGGCATGCCGAGCTACCCGCCACCCGATCGCCCATCACCCTATGAGATTTCCCGCGGATTAACAGGTCCGGCTGAAAGACCGGCACTCAAACAATAGAGGGGGGAGCAAAGGACGGAGTTTTTGAGTTATATTTTGCGATGTCGCGTATAGAAGGCCCTGTCGGCGGGTTTGGATCACCCCGTGGGAGGAAAACGCCTGATCCACTTAGGGTAGGGGTCCCGAGCTCGCCTCTGTGTGTGTGACCGCGAGGATATCCCTCCAGTCTCGTACAGCCGGAGGAAGGAAGGAGGTACATCGTCGGGCCCAACACCCGCCCGATTCGCGACCACGTATCGTAGTATGGGTGCGAGAATTATTAGGCGTCACCGCTCCCCCCCCCCCATTCTCTCTCTGTGCCGATTTTAGAATAATAAGTGAGACGATTCGAGAGACTGAGTAAGTCGAGAGTCTTGAGGGAGTTGCCGTAGCGAGAGGATCTCCGAGACCGTCTCAGGTAGAATTACCGTGAGTATCTCGTGGAGGTCTGACTCCCATGTGCTGGATTATTTCCGAATTTAGTACTATGTAGTGATTTTTCTTTTTTTTGTATTATTGAATTCATTTAGATCCCGTTTAAGCTACTTTATCGGAGAATCGACTCTCGCTATGCGATTGAGTTCAATTCCCATACTCTCCGCTAAGAAATTGCGCGTTGAGCTCTCGCTCCCCCTTTTTTCGAGAGGAACCTCCGCAAAAATCACGATACCGAGCGCAAAACTCATGGGTTTGAATCTGATCCTCCGCTGCAAGAGCGTGGAGAGGCGATTCGCCTGATCCCGGTAACGAAAGTTACAAAACGGTGAAAAGGTGTTCTTCGTTCGTCATCGCACGGTAAGCGCGGCATAGCCGTTGTACATACGTTTTTTCTCTTCGCCTCGTCACTCGCCATGGAATATTCGCGCCGTGTTACGCATCGCACAAAAGCCATCGATAATTATTCGAGTCACCGTCGTACGGTTTTCTTTTTGTTTTTTTTTCGCAGAGTTCCCCTCTGGACGCATTCAACGATATTTCTTTTCCCCTGCTATTGTCCTCTCTTTTATCTTGTAATATCAATAATTCAATTTCTGCTCACGATTGTATCGATTTTCAGTAATTATTAATTTTCTTTATAATTTTTTTTTTGTATCACCGACCATTCGAAATTTATTTCAATAGTGGAACACGTAAGCAACATGTGGAGTTTTTTTGTTAAACTTTCTTTCTCCTCTGTCCCCGACCCTCTCTACCAAATCTAGCATAATGAGCGAACCAGGGTATACCGCTCGCGTCTCCGTCGTTAGAGTTAGTCGTGTTGTGTTTCCGGATTTTTCGCGATTAGGAAATTTTGTGTTTATTGAGAATTTTGAATATATATTGACCGGTTCGTCATCTACGGTGAAAAGGGATGACTGGCGCCCAAAATCCTGTTTTACAGTTTTTTTTTTAGTTAGTTTGGCCGGCGGAGAACGACCAAAGTGTAGAGGGAAAATCTCCTGACACTTTTTTCTAAATTTATTTTTCACATCCAAAGCACGATATTTATATGAATTTATGAAAATGTTTGTCGAATAATTAACTGTGCGGGTAAACTTTCAGGGGTTGTATAATATAATAATAATATTAGCAGAAGATCGAGGCAAGGAGAAGGAAAAGGGTTTCCTCATTTGACCTCGAACTTCCCCCTTGAGTCCGGATAATTTTCTCTGCAGTGGCGCGGTTCTCTCCAACGGAAGGAAAATCCACTCGTTTTTCCTGTCTTCTTGCACCTTCTCTCATGAGAAAAAACCGAGGCAACGGAAACGACCCGCTAGGAGGGGGGACGGGGGGAGGCGGACTTGAGAAACTAATTACGATGCACTCGGTATAGGCTAAGAGACTTCTTAAGTGCTCTACCTTGCTTCACAACGGACGGACTTTCCACCACATTCGGCCTTTTTTTTCACCAACAGTCATTGGCTTTTTTAGACGCATTACTAGGTGCAGTCATTGGCATGCGCGCATCTGTATTTACTCTATGCATTTAGCCTGCCATTCGCTATACAGTTGCCAATCAATGTAACGTTCTCTTATCTACATCTCGTAATGTTCAATAAAAAAAAAAAGACCTTGACCCTGAATGAAAATTTTACGAGAAAACGAGAGCTCCAAGCGCTGAGTGGCCTATATAACTCTGATTTTTCCAAGCGAAATTGTGGGGAAGAAACAAACAAACAAAAAAGTACCGATTCAAACACACACTTCATACCAGTCAATGTCGTAACGTTCATAATACTCATTTTTCACTCCCTCTGTTTTTATGATCCGACTAAAAGGAAAGAGAGTTTGTTTTGGGTCGAACGTATTACGTTTTCATACGGCGTTTCGACTGGCTTTGCGAAATGAGAACAAAAAATAGTGATCGACTTACTACTTCGATGCCTTTCTTCGAACGCTTGACACAATAAGTAATAGGATTTAAGTTTTTTTTTTCATGAAAAATTCACGATGACACTGCTTGAAGATAAACCACCATAAATATTGTAACGAATATAGCGGACTAGCTACCGAATGTAGCTGACTATTTATTAAGACACACGATATTAGTTAGGTTGACAATAGACGAACGTACAGACGATCGATGCGATATCGATCGTCACGACAAAAGAGTCTGGACGGGACTTTAAAAGCGAGCAGACGTGTGACATTTCGTGATCGGGAAAATTAACGTTTCTTATTAGTAATAATATCCGCCCCAAAACCAAATGCGCGTGTTGTTCATTCGCTCGGTCGTTACAATATATTCGCGAGTACACGAAAAAACGTCACTGAACTGTTGATTTATCGCGAAGCCGAGTTAATCGTTTTAATTAGGTACAATAAAAAAACAATCGAAAAAATCGCTATAATTAAAACACATCGATTGTTTTTCTCACGCAGCTCGATGTTTATTTTCGGAAGAACTCGACGCGACGATTAGCAGCATCTCGATGCTATACGCATATGTATATACACACGCGTTAGGTTTCCGATTTTACATATACAATAACGAAACGTTACTGGTTTCACCTGTCGTTACGTCTACGAACATTAGCGTGCGGCTTATCGACTCGTCTTTACTACATAGCTGGGGCGCCGGCTTTCGGGCCCTGCGATCGACGCGACGCCAAGCGGCAAGTTCCAACACTTCAAGACCGTGTGTCTAGTGAATCGCGCGTCAGTGAAGGGTCTCGTTGCCGAGTTGGGAGACAAGAACACCTGGCGAAAACAATATGCATGTGTATCAGAGAATTGTTCACTATTTGAAATTAGGATCTCCTTGTCGCACGTGCCGTTGTTTCCCGTCACGACTCAGCAACAGAGCAAGCAGCAGAAAAGATATAAAAGAATCTGCCGGTCCGTCGCACGCGCTGTGTCGCACGAAAAATTACAGCAGTAATTAGTACAGGGTCCGTACCCCATTAAAAATTATATATAAGAAGTGGCTTATGGAGGAACGGGCAATTTTAAATTACAAACGAAGTATACATTCTAAAATGAGTGAGGGATAAATAAGTGCTCCAAAAACAATTTATTGCGTACGATACATTGGATTTTAATAAAGCAATCACAACGATTATAAAATTCATATGAATAGTATACCATAGCATTGATCATTTGATTTGATAAAGTGAAATTATACATGGCTTGTAATGACTTACGCGTAAAATTTTGATACGTTAGCCTTTGCAAGCACTCTTTTTTCAAAGTTATCGTCGCTCAGACAATTGTATTTTGGTAAATCCATCATTGTAGCATAACTAAAAAGTCGTTTCACAGGTGCTAACGATGGCAACGCGGTATTAAATTTTAGAAAAACTTTATAAGAGGATACTCTTTTAGCATCGTCAACTGCGTACTTGGATCTTTGAGATACCTCGTTAACTCGACTTCAGCCGCACCGTGATTAACGCAGGCTTCCAGATCCTCGAAAATTAAAGGGCCGTCGCCAAAGTCAAATCCGTCATCCGGGTCGACGCGATCGAGATCGGTGCAAACGTCACAGTTCAACGTAGCAGAAGCCGTGCTAACCACTTGGTCGTATATGTGCTTTTGTATATCGGCGGAAAAGCACCGGAACCAACGAACTTTAAACGCAGGGTGTGATACCGCCGCTATCGCTACAGATACCCCTTCATTCGTAACTTCAAACATGTGTTTCAATCGTGACTCGAGAGCTTGTATTACTGCTTTAACAAGCGGTCGGCAAATGCTAATATCGCGATCTCCCTCAAGTACAACCATTTTCCTGCTAAGAGAGATAAAAGTTGGTAGCAGGTAACCATAGTGGCAATAAGTATCCCCTTGCAATAAATCGATTGACTTTGCTAAATCTTCGGTGCACTTAAAATACTCTTCAAGGTATCTAAAATCAGTGTTCGTGAAAGGATCTGTCACAGAAAATCCCTCGCCTCTATTTGCCCAACGCAGAAGTTTGTCCTTGCACTTGAACAGCTGTTGAAGCGAATCAAATAACGAATTCCACCGAGTGGCTACTGGCGTTCGTAGTGCTGTACCCAGATATTCTTTTGCGGTTTCATTCGTTTTTGGCGGTCGCAAACAATTCCACAGTGAAGTACATTTGGCCAATACTTTTCGATACGTTTTTTCCAGCTCCCTCGAGCTTATAATGGCTTTAGTACTGTCTGTGGTAGCAATGAGATTTAAGGTATGACTAGCGCATCGAAAATGTTGAGGTAATTGCTTTTGACATTCGTCGACGAAGTCGGAGTCTGCATGGAGTAGCCACGTGGTCCGGTTCTTCAGCCATCGACCTTTCCGGCTAATTTTCGATTGCCGAATTATCCGACTCCTCCTGTAGAATAAGGGCAAAGACATTTTTATAGAAAATAAGTGAAAAAAGTTTCTTAATACCGGTTACAAGTATACGTGCACATTTTTTGCTTCTTTTTCTCGAGATTTCTGGATATTATAGATATCATGCAACATACACGATAGTGGGATAATAAATGCATCTTACTCATATTTCGGACATATGATCAGCATGTCATTCATTTTTTTCCCCGTGAAAAAAAACTTTAAAAAATATCCATTTCCCAATATAAAAAATTCACAATATAAAAATATAAAATATATTACGTTGAAATGAAAAGATATTGACCAATTTTGGTATTGGTGCTCCAATTATGAAGTCTACGAACCAAATTTTTTCTTTTTCGCAGCATTATTTTATTTTATCGAAAGCACTATGCACAGCAAATATGACGACATTCCGACATCTCTGAACATTTTTTCGAGGCATTTTCCATTTAAAAATCAATTTTCTCCCGTCGAAGGTCCGTACGGCGCTGCAATTCTAAAACCTACGAACGAATTTTTTTCTAATTTTCAGCAATATTTCATTGCATCGAAAACACTATGCACAGCAAATTTGAAGACATTCTGACATTTCTTAATATTTTTATTCTACAATTATTTTTAGTGAGGAATTATTTTAAAGGTTATGTTACTTTAATTTTCCAAAAAAACAATTTTTCATCATGTCGGAAAAGAAAATTTGGTTGCGAAAAATAAAACACGAAATATCACACATTGATTTACAAATATTAGCGCTTTTTATTTCGAACGAAATTCATTCACAATATTTTACAATACGTTATTCACATTCGTAATAATAATCGTAAATTTCACGGGTGCACTGAAAAACTTGGTTATAATTTCACAAAGAAGAATCATCGAATATCCAAAATTATTGCAATTTGCCAAATAAAAATGAAAAAAAAAAATTTTTTTCCATTCATTCTATCTGTCAAACCTTGGAAGCCGGCGACAATTCCATAGCAGACGTGATAAAGTTTGCACACGGCGCGATGTTGGTACTCTGTAGCGGGATGATTTGAAATGGAAAAAAAAAAATCTCGCCTTTTTTTTCATTTTTAATGTATATTACTTTACATATTGGGAAACTGCAATTTAATTTTTTCAAATCTCTAACATTTTTTCGAAACAAAAAAAATTCAAATTTTACCTCGAATTTTTCCAACCACCCTTCTATTTTTTTTCAAATGTTTCAATATACCTGTTACGTCTCAGAGGTTTACTGGCGAACGCGTTGACTTGGACGATCGTCGCAGCGGTCACGCGCGCGTTTAACTTGATAACGTAAGACAGGAATGTTAATGATTTAAGGGGTTCGGTTCCTCGAATAAGATCGAAAGATCCCGTTTCGAGAGTAACAAACTTCGCGTTTTATTAAGTCAAACGTAAATTACGATTGATACAAATATTATTCGCGAGAGTATACGTGTGTGAATGAGAGACTCTAAATTACAATCTAACTTAATCGCGGAGGGAAGTGTCCGCTCTAAGATGAGTCCAACCGAATAGTTTGAAGATTGAAGTAAGACTGAATTTTGAGTGAATGAAACTGGCCGTTGCGAGGTGGCCGAAAATGCTGACAGTGCGCGACACGCGCTGTTACTAAGCTAGAGGCAAATCCAGCATGAGGGAAACCTCGAAATGCTGATTAGGTAGTGAGACGAAAGAGTGAGTGTTCCGAGAAAGAGAATAGAGGTATCCATTTCTACGTAAAGTCGCGAGCGGATACGAGTTTGCGAAATTCAATATTAATTATCCGGTCGGATGATCTAGCGTTTGGACTCCTTCCTTTGCGCGAGAAATTAATAAAAAGAAATAAATCGTTTAAAGATAGGAAAATCGAAAATACGTGTAGATTAAGGGTCAGGACGTAACAATACCTATCTCAAAAAAAAAAAAACGAAAGAAAAATAAAATTTCTCGAATTTCTCGTCTCCAATCTTTCACTCTCGTACAGAGACAATAACGAATTGATTCTGTCTACTATGGGGAAGAGAAAAATCGCTTAAAGTGTTATAACCGAATTCTCTTATATATCGACAGTCGAAGAGCCCTCGCAGTCGAATTCATCGAGAAATGGAAATTTCTAAAAAAAATATTTTGGACTCATCCAAGACACTACAACTTTTTATTTGAGTACTACACTACAACGTACTACTTCCTCTTCAATACACGACAAGAACCAAGACGATATCTATGTTCGTACTCGAGATATAATTTTTTTGCTACAACGATTAATATCGACTAAATTTCATTGAAAATCGTAAGAAAAAGCAAATTTTTCGAATATTCGACTCCAATACTTCGGCTCCTGTCCAGAGAAGATAACAAAATGATTCCATGTATTTTAGGGAAGAAAAAAACATCTAAAGGGTTTAATTTAAAGGGGACATTACACCCAAATGGTAAATGGTAATGGTGTCGGTAAATATTTTGTGTGTTTGTTTTATACGTATTAAATCTGGTTATAAATGTTAAGCCAATAAAACGACCTTTGCTAGATATGATTTGATTTGTTATATTAATTTGATTAAGTTCTACGCGATGCAATTCGTTATATTTGTCTCGTGTCTGAATATTTCACAATTTATCGTCAAACAAAAAGGAAATATTAGTTGTGAATAATAATAATCAATTTGTATAAAAACGAAATGTATTTATTCGATAAAGGTTAAACACTATGAATCAATTTACATAATTGATAAATGTTTTTCCCCCATACGTTCTTCCGAGATGAAACGCGCAGCGCGACGTATAAACATATTCCACACGTAGCGCATAACGCAAAGCGTAATCATACTTGATACGGAACGCGTAGCGCGACGTGTATCCCTGTGAATGCCTTAAAAAATAACCCGAAGGGACATTTTTCGGGGGGTTCGGGGGGTGGAGCCCACAGGGCGCTGAGGCGCTTGTTTTATATAAAAAAAAACCGTTCAGTCTTACATAGTATATGTCCATGCAAAGAAAATTACCAATTGGAACAATTGCCGCAGCATCCACGCCATAGTTCTTAACAGGGTTGCCAGATTTGGCTACTTATCGCCAAATTGGCTACTTCGGCTGCGGTTTTGGTGCCCAATATTTTTATTTGGCGACATGGCGATTTTTGGCTATTTTACACTTACAGGTTTTTTTTCAAATACGGTTGCCGTTTACCACTCTTTAACCGATCCACAACTTTGTACCGATAAAAATTTAATATTTAATATTAAGGAAAATATTCTAAGTCCCCTTAAAGGACTTAGAATATTTTCGCACGAAGGGCGGGGGGGGGGAGGAAAATATTCTAAGTCCCTCTAAGTCGGACTTAGAATATTTTTCTCTCCCCCCGCTCGCTCGACCCCTCCCCTGCCACTCCACCCCGCTCGCTCAAAAGGAGCCCCAGCCAAAAATATTCTAAGTCCCCATAGGGGGGGGGGGGGGGGGGGGGGGGCTGGGGGTTCCGGGCAAATATATTCTAAGTCCCTAAAGAGGGCCTCAGCCCGAAATATTCTAAGTCCCCCTTAGAGGACTTAGAATATTTTCGGTCGAAGGGGGGGAGGAAAATATTCTAAGTCCCTCTAAGTGGGACTTGGAATATTTTTCGGTGGGAGGGGGTGAGGGGAGGAGCGTGGCAGGGGAAAGCCAAAATATTCTAAGTCCCTCTAAGGGGGACTTATTTAGTTTTATTTATTATATAGAACTTATTTTCCGGGGGGGGGGGGGGGGGGGGAGGAGCGTGGGAGGGGAAGGCCAAAATATTCTAAGTACCTTTAGACGGGACTGTCTAAGTAAAAATACAAAAAAAAAGCGTCGGCGGCGTCGGTTGGGGAAAAGTTGCGGCGGTGAAGAGACATTTTTATAATGTCGATAAAAGGAATGCGAGCGCGCGAAGCGCGCGAGCCCGGGGAACCTCTAGTATTATATATATATATAGCCCGCGCTGTTTAACATACACCTACTATACCCGGTACGTACTCACTGCTCGCTGTTTTCAAAAGAAGTCGTTAAAAAAAAAAGTGAAATCGTTCCCTCACGATATCGGTTCAACGATACCGCCAAGTCGAATCGGAATAATTATCCAAAAAAATTGTATTAAACACTATAAAATAGAAAAATATTTTGTTTTAAAAATACGTAATAGAGCACTAATGCATCACTCATCGCGTAGCCACATCCCTATTCCATTCCCTTCTACTGTAACGGAGTACTCAACCATAGCCCATTACTTTTGTAATGAGATACTAAGCCATTACACATTACATTTGCAAAATGTAATGGCGGACTTGCGAATTACTCATTACATGTACAATTTGTAATGTACCACTTGCGCCCTTGTACCCACTGCTTTTATTATTCTTAATGTAACACTCACCCATTACCCATTATTTTGTAAATTGTAATCGAGCTTTCACCAATGACACAACTTTTTTGTAACCGACCATTGATTCAACAATGCATTACTTTAATAATGCATTATTTGCTGCTCTGCTTGGATGTCTCGACGAAAGGTTGGTGGACTGGCCATCGTTGAATATTACGTTTCACGATTACTTTTTGTTCGCGGTATTTTTCACTTTCTCATCCATACGAAGTATGAAAAAGAGAAAGTATTGTAATATTTGATGACCCGAATAGTTTTTTTTTTGGTCAAAAGTAATTCAAAAAAAGGATTTTCCAAAGATGTCTGTCCGTCTGTACGTACATATCAAATTTTATGGCGTAGACACAATAACTTTCCGCAGACATTTTCTATCGCAACAAAACTTTGAACATAAATTCTATATGCAGAGTATGAGTTTGGTATTGAAATTCAGAGTTTTTTCTTCGCATTTAGTAGTTATTTACCAGCGATGTGCGAAATTTAAAATTAAAAAATGTTAAAATGCCAAAACTTATCAAAAAATAACTAGTAAATGTGGAGGAAAAGCTCTGAATTCCAATACCAAACTCATACCGCACATGTAGAAGATATGTTGAAAGTTTCGCAGGATAGAAAATGTTTACGTAAAGTTATTGTGTCTACGCCAGAAAATTGTTTATCTGTCTGTACATATATGTCAAATTTTCTGGTGTAAACACTATAACTTTGTACAGACATTAATAAAAACTATGAAACTTGGTACACATGTTCAACATATACAATCTGAGTTTGGTATTGAAAATCAGATTTTTTTGAAACGTGAAATAAAAAGTTTTTGAGGTTATACAGATATACACAGTTTCACACACACACCATGTTTCACTGTAATAAAAATTATCCTTGCAATAAAAAATCGAATTGGCAACTAAAAATGTGCACACTACATTTTTCAATAATATTAATAAAGAAAAATAAAAATGACGGAAAAACATCGCGAACTGTCAAACTTTTGCTATTTCTAGAGGTAACGTCTATAGATCGATCTTCAACCGCGATAGGTGTGATCGACGCGAAAAGACGTTCAAACATATCACTGGCAAACGCTGATTGTAAGCTGATTGTAATCAACAAAATATTAACAAAATTTGAGTTACAATTATGAGGACAAAAATAGATGGGTTCGAAAACTAAACTCCTCCACTAAAAACATAAATATCAACGCAATACTAACTTTACGCGAACAACAATTGGGATGAGAAAGTCACGAGTTGCAACACGCCAGTAGTAACTGCCACGTGCCCATATTTTTTTGTTTTGAGATACGTATATTGAATTACTTGAAAAAAAAAATAGAAGGGTGGTTGGAAAAATTCGAGGTAAAATTTGAATATTTTTTGTTTTGAAAAAATATTAGAGATCTGAAAAAATTAAATTGCAGTTTCCCAATATTTAAAGTAATATACATTAAAACTAGCGTTTCCCCGGGCTCGCGCGCTACGCGCTCTCGCTCATCAATTGTGAACTATTTTGAGTTAAGACCCATTTGAGGAATATTTTTGGTTCTTTCTCCGCCGCCGACCACCGCGGCTGCCTCCTTCGAAATCCCCTTAGAGGGACTAAGAATATTTTTGCCCAAGGGGGAATCCCCTTAGAGGGACTTAGAATATTTTTGCCCAAGGGGGAATCCCCTTAGAGGGACTTAGAATATTTTTGCCCTCCCCTCGATTCCTGACACGGCGGCGGCGGCGGCGGCGACAGTTCCCCGGGCTCGCGCGCTCGCTGATCAATTGTCGAAGGCCCTTTTGGGGCCTTAGAATATTTTTAGTTAAGGCCCTTTTGGGAATATTTTTGCTTCTTCCTCCGCCGCCGACCACCGCGGCTGCCTCCTTCGGCCTCCCCCTTAAAAGGACTTCGAATATTTTTGCTCCTCGGCTCCCCTCCCCTCCCCTCCTCTCCCCCCACCCTTAGAGGGACTTAGAATATTTTGACCTTGCCCTCCCACGCTCCTCCACCCTCCCCCAGCTCCCACCCAGAAAATATTCTAAGTCCCGCTAAGGGGGACTTAGAATATTTTTAGAAGTCCCTCTAAGGGGACTTATTGTCGGCCCCATTATTGACCTTCACCCCTTGTCGGCCCAATTATTGACCTACACCCCTTGCCGGCCCAATTATTGACGCTCACCCCTTGGCCATAAGCCCGATTCTTGTACACGGCGGCGGCTGCGACAGCGGCGTAATGTTTTTATATATATAGAGAGAAATGAAAAAAGCTGAGATTTTTTTTTTCATTACAAATCATCCCGCCACAGAATACCAACGTCGCGGCGTGTGCGAACTTTATCACGTCTGCTATAGAATTGCCGTCGGCTTCCAAGGTTTGACAGATCGAATGAATGGAAAAAAATAAATAGTCGCGATTGTTTTCAATTTTATTTTACAAATTGCAATAATTTTGGATATTCGATGATTCTTCTTCGTGAAATTATAACCAAGTTTTTCAGTGCACCCGTGAAATTTACAATTTTTATTATGAATGTGAATAACGTATTGTAAAATATTGTGAATGATTTTCGGTCAAAATATATTATTTTCGAAATAAAAAGGGCTAATATTTGTAAATCAATGTGTGATATTTCGTGTTTTATTTTTCGCAACCAAATTTTCTTTTTTGACATGATCAAAAATTGTTTTTTGGAAAATTAAAATAACATAACTTTTAAAATAATTCTTCACTAAAAATAATTGTAGAATAAAAATATTAAGAAATGTCAGAATGTCTTCAAACTTGCTGTGCATAGTGTTTTCGATGCAATGAAATATTGCTACGAAAAAGAAAAAATTTGGTTCGTAGACTTCATAATTGGAGCACCGTCCGGACATTTAGCGGAACAAAATTGAATTTTTATTTTGGAACAACGCATTAAAGGCTTCGCAGTAGTTTCAAAATGTTTGTGCATAATAGTCATGATGTGATCAAACACTCTTGCGAAGGAGAACAAAATTGCTTCGCACCATCCAAAGTTACACTGTGACACGGACATCCGGCAAGATAAATTCAGTGAAAAAGCTATTTTTATTCAACCGCAGACTAAAAAAATATTTCCAGTCATCGGAGTCACTTCAAATTAACTACGCATGATGTTGGAAGTACACCGAAGTAAATGCTGAAAACCTAAATTTTTTGGAGCCTACACTGCGGAGAATCCCCATCGAAAGCTGTGTGAAGAGGCCTCACTGGTCATGTTAATAGGCACTCTTTGCCTATTGTTATAGTGAGTGCCTAAAATAAACGATAGCGTTCTATTTCATTCAATCCACACGAAGTTTCATGTCCTTGAAATAACGTGAACATTTTTTCGAACATTCCGAAATCCGCGCTACAAGCAAAACAATTCAAAACAACAAGGTTATGTTTGCCCTTCCGCCACATGATTTCTTCTCTCACTCTGCGCTGCCTTGCCACACTTTTTTCGTCTGCTATTAGCTCAGCTGAAAATCACTCGTATTTCCTCATTTCAACATAACTCTTTGTCCTATTTTTTCGGTGAAATATGTTTTTTTTTTATCGCATACAATTCGCCAAAGGCTAATCTATGATTTTCAATGATTTTTTTGTATTTATCTTCTATTACAAATCGGAAAATAGTCAGACGAAGAATTTGGTGCCCCCATCTCTCATAACAATCCACATTAAAAAAGACATATTTCAAGAAGAAGTATCTTTTTTTCTAGGCGGTGGAATTTATTTCAATTTTTCGATATGTATCAGAATACGTCAATTTCCAATAAATTTTAATTTCAGAAGTTAATCTTATAGATTGATAATCGCAGATGCCTCCTTAATAGCGAATTTCGAAAGTAATTTTTTACTCAAAACGATCCAACACGACACAGCGATCGACAAACAATGCTCCAAGGCATACGTGATTTTTTTTTATAGAGAAGTAGGAATTGTTGGGATGGTGGTTCGGTCCATCGATAAATTGTATTTAGGTACAAATTTTATCAATTATTTTTTACGCCAGATGAGCCAACGTTGCTCCAATGCTTGAGTGTTTAGGCGAGTTTCTCATGCGTAAGTAGGTATCATCGTCATACTATTTATTCCTGTTGACAACCTGTATGTGATAACAAACTTTGACACTTGTGTTATGAAGTGTGAGGAATCGATTTTGCATCCAAGTAATGTTACTAGTGTGTTATTAATGTTACGCCCACTTTTTTTTTTATTTCGCTAAAATGTTTATACAATTTTAAAACGATAAAAAAATACGAATTTTTGTCGACTATATTTAATTGAATATTTCGATATACAGGATTCATTTTATATGACACTGTCATGATCTAAATTCTTTGACGCTATGCTAGTTTTTAAAACGTTTCGTCCACATTTTTCCGTTGTGCGTCTAATTGTCTGTTTTATGTCGCATTGGGAAAACTGATTTTAATACTGGACCTTTACAGTTTAACGTGATAACTGCAGAAAGAGTATAGTAATTTTTTTTGTTTCGTCCATTCAGTTTGAATGCTTCGTATGCATGCAGTAATGCAGCCGAGGGGACGCGTCTGCTTTAGTAGATTGTGTACTTTTGCCCGCGTTTTTTGGAGCGTGGATGCGGGAGATCATGTTCAACATACGGTTGCGAATATCACCTTTACATTCCATATTACAGTAAAATCCAAACTAATTTTAACAATTTTAACTAATGTTAAAAGATTTTAACAATCATCGATAAGATAAAACTACAACAATATAATTCGATATTTTTATACAATGGCAAGGAACTTTTCAGAATATTTATGAAGCTAAAACATTATTGAACCCTCGAAAATATCAAAGGACATTGTTGCCACTTTATTACTTCGGATAGTCTTGGACCTGACTGAAACTGAACGATCACCGTGACAAACTTTAGAATCTATAACAAATTAAGAGGCTAACCTAGTATACACACTACAGTAAATTTTCTCGTGATATTTAATTTTATAGTATATCATTTTTGATCATCTTCATAAATATATATATATATACTAGAGGTCCCCCGGGCTCGCGCACTTTGCGCGCTCGCACTCCTTTAACGACATTATAAAAATGTCTCATCACCGCCGCAACTTTTTACCAACCGCCGCCACCGCCGCTTTTTTTTTTTGTATTTTTACTTAGAGTCTCCTCTAAAGGTACTTAGAATATTTCGGGCCGCCGCTGCAGTCTTCAAGAATAGAGGGGGAGAGGGGCTGAAATATTCATAGTCCCCCCTTAGCCCCCCTTAGAGTGACAGAATATTTTTCTCTCCTCTTGGCCCTTATACGCCTTCAACCGAAAAGTCCCTCAAATCCCCCCTCCCCCTAGGGGACGCCTAGGGGGAGGGGGGTCCCCTTCGTTTAAGTCCCTCCAAGGGGGACTTAGAATATTTTTCTGAGGGGTCTCATATACCGGGTGTCTCATAAGTATGTATCGACCCCCCTCAATTCTTGTACACGGCGGCGGCAAATGTAGAATATTTTGAGCTAAGGCCCTTTTGGGACCTTAGAATATTTTGAGTTAACGCCCTTTTGGGGACTTAGAATATTTTAGCTTCTCCTCACCCTCCTCTCCTCCCTCCCTTGGAGGGACTTAGAATATTGTTGGCCGATGGGGCTAAACAATTGTGAGCAAATATTGACTCCCACCCTTTATCGGCTTAATTATTGACCCCCGCCCCTTACCGGCCCAATTATTGATCCTCACCCCTTGGCCCTGAGCTTGATTCTTGTACACGGCGGCGTCGACAGCGGCGAAATGTTTTTATATATATAGAAAGATATATAGTATATTCATCAAACTTAATCTATATATAACATACGGTCATTATTTTCTTCTCCTTTCCAGCGCCAAGATGTGTCGTCTGTTTGATAAACGACATTATGCACGCGTTCATATCTTGCGGACACAATTGTTGTTACGCAATTGAGGGCTCGCGCAACACTCGATCTGCTCGTGTAATGTCTCTGCATGTACAAAAAAAACATTTCAACGAATATTTCTGTAGTTTTCGAGATCCCTCATCGAATCGTGCTACGTAGAAAACGGAACCACATTTTTTTCACGATATATCCTTAATAAAAAATCTGATCGCGGGCTCATGTGTTGCGCGAGCCCTCCGCTCTCGAACACGCACCATTCGATCAGGTCTCTTGAAAACTATAAGAATATGCATAGAAAATTAAAAAAACAAATGCAAAACCACAAGTATAAGCGATCGAGCAAACGAATACAACGAAGTATCAAGAAAAGATGTACGTAGAGTCGCTGAGCTCCGAGCGCCGCGCGGGCAACCAATCGTCCAATCTGACGGTTAGTTCTCGGCAGCTAGATTCTTAACCGTGCACGGTATCATGATTAATGCTAAATTTTAATTTAAACTTATGCCATGCACGGTTTGTACATCGCATACGGTATCACGGTACTCAACGATCGACTCGGTCGGTATTCGAAATTATGCCGTATAGCAAATATGCAAACCGTGCACGGTAGCACGGTTTAAAACGGCGGATTCCGTACACGGTATTACGATATCATTTTACTGGAGAGTAATTATACCGTGATTCCGAATACGGTGCGAAAACCGTGCACGGTGAGGTCCCAATAGACACTTCCCTCCGAGTCTCGGCTAACCGCACCTGGGATAATATTACAACTGTTGTTTATGATATTACAAATGTTTTATCTCTTTCGCAAGCGGAAGCGATATAATTTGAACTGTTAATGTTTGTTCGCTCGTAGAACAAAGTATTTTTGGACTTTTATGTTCATCCGTAGATTATTTTTCACGGGTTTAAATTGGCATAAATACGCATGTCGATAAGCAGAAGAAATTAGTTGTCCTCGCCAAGTCGGTCTGCACGCCGCGTTTTTATTTGTAAGTACAACAAATTATTTCATCTCGTGCGATTCACGAAGATAACAGATTTTATAAATATTCGTCGTTATAGAAATTCCGATAATTTGCGAAAGAATTACCATTTTTTTAAACAATAATTTTCATACAATAGCTACAGGTCGATTCAACTGAACGATCGATCAATGAGGGGCATAGGAATTCTACTGGCCGGTTGCTTTGCGGTTCTAACTGCGGGGACATCTGTATACAAAACACGGAGCCCGGTAAAAAATTCTTCACTCACAGCGCGTTAACTGGCAACGATGTTGTCACTTTCGTAATTTTTTGTATAAAGTATGCAATGTTTCGGAGTATCGCAACTATGGCTAAAAATCAGTGGCTAAGAATCGCTTCTATATCTTTATAGAAGCCGTTTCCAACCAAATTTCTCCGTGTATTGTACGTAATTGTCGGAGTCAGAAGATACACTAATATATACATATGCAATTCATTACAGTTACTTCATTCGACCGTAGGATTTGTAGCTGGGGAAAATACTCCCGTCTGGACGGTCGATCTTCTAGATCCTAAGCAACCGCCCGTATACACTAAACTTAAAACTGGGGTAACATTCATATTTAAAATGAAACATTTCGATAATATTAATATTCTTAGCACTTTTATCCCACGTTATTTTTTTTTTTTTATGAACACAGATTGTAAAAGCCGCATCGGACCATTGGCATAAGATTAAGGGGAGTGAAGGTTTTCCCGTCAGAACACAACGAAGCGTCGAGAACCATAGCAATGTCGTAAGTTAATGATTGAAAAAGTCTCTATTCATATGTATAGCATATGAAATCTCGAGAATAGTAAATATAGAAAAAAATAATAATAATAAATAAATCAAATAAATAATAGTTAATAAATAGTATGTATACATATATATTTTTTTAATTGTATTTAACAAAAAAGTAGGACGTTAATATTTCGAAAAAATTTTTGTGTCAATCATTTTTTGTGAGTTCTAAGGGCGCCGTTTTTTATTTTGTGTGCATTAAATCGGCGCATAAATTAATTTGTGTAAATTAAACATCTATCCAATGCCAAGTCGGTGCAAACGATATGCGATTTTTTTCAAAAAAATAATTATTAATTGCTGTTAATAATAATTTAAGGCAAAGATATTTTCGGACTCACAATAACGCGAAAATCAATTTTTTTATTGTAATGTAACAGACAAAACGTGAAGTATCGAAGGCAGACGGCGGCGTTTATGACGTTCTCTACCCTTCTATCCTCGTTGTTTTAGATTACAGTAAACGTCCGTTGATTACTGAAGTGTACGTATACTTCGATAAATTTTCACGCGAACCGTTTTGACGACGTTTTTTCCTTATTGGAATAATAATTTTATTCACAGAAACGAAGAAGAGGCGATCCTGAATAGAATTATTTACACATTGGCTTATTGGAACGGCGTCGATATTCAATTGAGAAACATTCAGCATCCAAAAGTGCCTCTGCGTATTGCCGGAATTGTTATTAATCGCGTAAGTTAATTGGGCATCAAGAACGGTTATTTAAACGATTATTCGACGATTAAAAGTCCAAACGAAAATTCCAATTGGTTTTTGTAAATAAACGCAGGGCCGGAAACCTTTGCCGTATATGGCGACCATTAAAGGCGGAGAGTCGGATGCGATGGAAAAAGCATTGAATCCTATGCTCGATTATTGGAGAAAGTTGGGACACACCAGTAAGGATTTTCCAGTCGGATCATACGACATCGTAGCACATTTAACGGAGTAATAATGTTATTTGTTATTACGGATTTTTATTTAGATTCTATTCTTTGCTAAAGGTGTGATCATTTTTCAGTTCGCATGGGTATTACGACCAGAAATGGAGTGTGAGCACAGGTAAGAAACTTTAAAACTATGGGAAATATCCTTTCCCCTTTAAAACTCGTGGCTAATCGGGGGGGGGGGGGGGGGGGGGGGGGTGGAATTAACGTTATCATTAATTGAGAAAAAAAGAAAAAAAAATATCCGTCCAACAATAATTTTTTATATTCACGGATGCGTTTTTTTTTTTTGAAAACAAAAATCCCGCAAAACCCTTTTATTTAATTTTTTTACTTAATTTTATTTGATTTTCAGATCATATATCAAAAAGGTTCAGCAATCCTTTACGTAATGTGATTTTTTTTTGTAGCCGCATCTTCAACTGCGCCTCCCTGCAATCAGAAAGATAAAATTGCCGGCCTCGTCGTCTATGACGATTATGATTTCAATTCAATACGAACGACCGTAGTAAAAATGACTTACATGTTAGTACCAACTGGTTAATCTGATGCAATACGCCTATTTGACTTTGAGTTATCGTGATGCAAATACAGAGAATTGTTTCGATTATTAATGTGAACAATACTATTTCCAGATTCGGTGACACGTTTTTGCATACGAAGGACTGGCACAAGACATACGATTTTAAACCGTGGACAGAGGATGTTTTCAACAATATCTTCAATGGTCTCATAGGGTAAGGGGTGTTTTTCACGAAACGTAATCTACCGATTGGCGATTAATAAAAATATCTCCTTTAGCAATTTTGTAATCAAAAATTTAAATGGCAATTATCGGTTTGGAAGAAAAAAAATCCATTTAAAATGTAATGAGTTCACATTTACATCGATAGAAGAGGTCGAAGATAATAATAGTCGAAGTATCTGTCGTTTTGTAGACAATCCTGCATGTCAGCACCTAAAAATCATCATCCACCGGGAAATCCAGTGCCTACGATTTTGCCCGGAGAAGTTTTCCCCCAGGAAAAACAATGTGAAGCGATGGGATGGGATAAAGTGAATTATCCACTCTGTTGGAAAGATGCAGACGCATCAGGCCCCTTAGGAGCGGTGAGTTTGAGTTATAACATCGAAATTTTATAGTATCCCCCAGCGACAGAATTCATTATTAATTAATTAGCTGATTAATATAATATAATAATTAAGTAATTAACTAATATAATATGTTAAATAAAAAATTAATAATTATATTTTTTTTTAGCACTTGTAATATTTTTAAGTACCGTTTTCTTGACATTTAATCGTTCTAAAAATTTACAGAAACTTGATATGTGTAACTACCTGTATTGTTCGGATGGGGGTTTCTTCGGATGCAAGTACAGCAACCCAACTCTGGATGGCACTAAGTGCCCTACTACAAAGCAAAATTTTAATGGGGTATGCTGCGCCCTAATTACTCAATGATTTACTCTACGGTAGTTTCTAGTGACATGCAAAAAAAAAATATTCTAATCTTAAAAAAAAAAAATCTTTAAAATGTTTTTTAAAAATCTTTAAATCTTTTTTTTTTTTTTATAGATATGTGTACATGGATATTGCGTCGTAAAGCCGTGAAGCAGCACCGCCGATACCGACACCATTCGTGTATGAAAAATATTTTTAAACAGCTGCGTTTGGTTTTGGTGGTGCTTGCGTATAGAGCCCATTTTTTGGGTCATAATTATTACACAGAATGTAATAAAAAAATTACAAATACATGTAATTTATTTATGTCTCCCGGCTATTATGAAAATAAATACAGATTTTCTGTAACTATGACAATAATTAATTATGCCGATACGATGCATTATTTTTATATTTTCTCAAAGTGAGTTTTGGAATCCCGATCTCGGGGATTCGGGGATCCCGAATCGGTCGTTTCGGGATTTTTTGCGGTCGTAAATTTTTTCAAAATTTATTTTTTACACGCAAAGCACGATATTTCGATGAATTTATGAAAATTTTTGCAGTCGAATAATAAACTGTGCGGGTAAACTTTCACGAGTGGTTTAATATAATAATAATATTAGCAGACGATAGAGTCAAGGAGAAGGAAACGGGTTTCCTTATTTGACCTCGAACTTCCCCCGTGAGTCCGGATAATTTTCTCTGCAGTGGCCCGATTCTCTCCAACGGAAGTAAAATCCACTCGTTTTTCCTGTCTTCTTGCACCTTCTCTCATGAGAAAAAACCGAAACAACGGAAATGACCCGCTAGGAGGGGGGCGGGGGGGGGGGGGGGGTGGTCTTGAGAAACTAATTACGATGCACTCGGTATAGGCTAAGAGACTTCTTAAGTGCTCTACCCTGTTTCACAACGGACGGACTTTCCACCACATTCGGCCTTTTTTTTCACCAACAGTCATTGGCTCTTCTAGATGCGTTATTAGGTGCAGTCATTGCCATACCCACATCTGTATTTACTCTATGCATTTAGCCTGCCATTCGCTATACAGTTGCCAATCTATGTAACCGTTTTCTTATCTACATCTCGTAATGTTCAATAAAAAAAAAAAAGACCTTGACTCTGAATGAAAATTTTACGAGAAAACGAGAGCTCCAAGCGCTGAGTGGCCTATATAATTCTGACTTTTCCAAGCGAAATTGTGGGGAAGAAACAAACAAACAAAAAAGTACCGATTCAAAACACACTTCATACCAGTCAATGTCGTAACGTTCGTAATACTCATTTTTCACTCCCTCTGTTTTTATGATCCGACTAAAAGGAAAGAGAGTTTGTTTCGGATCGAACGTATTACGTTTTCATACGGCGTTTCGACTGGCTTGCGAAATAAGAACAAAAAATAGTGATCGACTTACTACTTCGATGCCTTTCTTCGAACGCTTGACACAATAAGTAATCGGATTTGAGTTTTTTTTTTTTTTTTTCATGAAAAATTCACCATGACATTGGTTGAAGATACACCACCATAAATATATTCTCGAGTGCACGAAAAAACGTCACTGAACTGTTGATTTATCGCGAAGCCGAGTTAATCGTTTTAATTAGGCACAATAGAAAAACAATCGAAAATATCGCGATAATTGAAACACACATCGATTGTTTTTCTCGCGTAGCGCGATGTTTATTTTCGGAAGAACTCGACGCCACGATTAGCCGCATCTCGATGCTGTACGCATATGTATATACACACGCGTTAGGTTTCCGATTTTACATCACGGTCTTATACACAGGTCGGGGCACTCCGTACCGTCCCCTACGCAGTCAGTTGTGCTCCAAATGAAGCCAATATGGCGACTTATTATTATTATTAAGTTTGCGCATGCCCAGTGCGTCGTTATTTCAAATCATAACGACGCACTGGGCATGCGCAAACTTAATAATAATAATAAGTCGGCCTGAACTGGTCGCCATATTGGCTTCAATCGAAGCACACTTTTATCAGGATAGTTTCCAGACCTGTGTATAAGACCGTGTTTTACATATACAATAACAAAACGTTACTGCTTTCACCCTCGTTGTATCGTCTACGAACATTAGCGAGCGGATTATCGACTCGTCTTTACTACACAGCTGGGACCACGGTCGTATATACAGGTCTGGGCACTCTTTCGTAACGGCCGTGACCGTAAGTGAAGCCAGTTACTAGAGGTCGCTAGTGACGAGCAGGCGTGTTCTCTACGCATGCGCAAAATTATTCAACTGAGATATTTTTGCCGCCGCGGTGTTAACCTCACTTTTCGCCAATTATTATTTATTCAGTTGTATGGCGATCCGTTCATTCGTGTAAAAAAGAAAATTATACGAGAAAATGTATGAAAGATGCCGAACAGGTGTATAGTGAAGGGTTGTCACAGTGGCTATAAATGCAATAAGGAACATGTGTCTGTGTTCCAATTTCCGCGAGACGAAAAATTGCGTTCGAAATGGATAGCCGCAATTTCTCCGACGAACCTTAATTCATCCGGCAATAAAGAGAATGTTTTTTCAAAAACGACACATTATGTTTGTGAAAACCATTTTCTGCCTTCCGACATAATACAATAATACATAATGTACAATTAGTCGGTCATCGAGGTCTATTATGCCATTGCCCATGCGCGGGTTAGAGAGAGAGAGAGATCGCAGCTCTATCCCTCTCTGTCGCACACCTGCCTTCTCGATACTCGCGCCATGGCCATTTGCGGACAAACTGGGAACTTATCGGCACGGTCGTATATACAGGTCTGGGCACTCCGGGCTTTTGGCATATACATTCGCGTGACCACAAGTGAAGCCGATAAGTTCCCAGTTTGTCCGCAAATCGCCATGGCGCGACGATCGAGAAGGCAGGTGTGCGACAGAGAGGGATAGAGCTGCGATCTCTCTTTCTCTAACATGCTCAATGGCATAATAAACTGCCTTCTCCTCACTAGCGACCTCTAGTAACTGGCTTCACTTAGGTCACGGCCGTTACGAAAGAGTGCCCAGACCTGTTTATACGACCGTGCTTATCGGCTTCACTTGTGTCATGCAAATGTATATGCTAAAAGCCCGGAGTGCCCAGACCTGTATATACGACCGTAGCTGGGACGCCGGCTTTCGGGCCCTGCGATCAACGCGACGCCAAGCGGCAAGTTCCAACACTTCATCAAGACCGTGCGTGCTAGTGAATCGCGCGTCAGTGAGGATTCTCGTTGCCGAGTTGGGAGACAAAAACATCTCGCGAAAACAATATGCATGTGTAACAGACAACTGTTCATTATTTGAAATTAGGATCTCCTTGTCGCACGTATCGTTTTTTCCCGTCACGACTCAGCAACAGAGTAAGCAGCGGAAAATTTATAAAAGACTCTGCCGGTCCGTGTATTTAGTACGCGGTCTGAGAATAAACATGCTGGTCCCAAGTATTACACGTTGCCGCGGTTTTCTGTTCTGATTTTTTGCTGGTGATTACTTAAATCATCTGTTTTATTTAATCGGCTGATCGAAAAAACACGATTTAAAAATCTTGAAGATGCGATTTAATGAACCCGGTGTTTTGTCAAAGTGAAAGCGATGAAAGCGGTGTTGAGTCGAGCGATGAAATTATACACATCTTCAAGAACATTGAAATAGTGAGTTTTTTTTAAATCGACTGTCAGTTTTTCAGTCCGTAGTTTTTTTTTTACATTTTCATTTCACCCGTTATTTCACAGCCGAGACATTCAATCGTGCGAATGAAACCAGTCAGTGTCGAGAGTCCGAGGCCTTTGCGAATTATTCTCGTAAATTTGCTTTGAGTTATCGCAACCTTCGATGTCTCGACGAAAGGTTGGTGGACTGGCCATCGTTGAATATTACGTTTCGCGATTACTTTTTGTTCGGGGTATTTTTTTTCTTTTGCTTTCACTTTATTTTACATATTGTATGGAAAAAGATATAAATGTGTACAAAGCTTCATGGAACCAATGAACGATTTCCACGCGATGTAAAAGCGAAGAAAAAAAAAGCTCGTCGAAATTGTATCAAAGGAGACAAATTATTGAGGGGAATATCGAACATTCGAGGAATAACGCGTGAATTCAATATTGAGAAACTTTTTGAATAGATATATCGATAGGGGAATGTCTGCTGCGTGATGTATCGAAACTTTGAGGAGAACGCGCAGAGGCGCGACGTACTTTTTTTTCCTCGTGCTGTTGCGTGTCCGCTCGTTGGTTATGACAAAAGGTCTGACATCAATGTATCGCGACGATCGCTCTTTCATCCCCGTTTTTTTTTCCTCGCCCCGTGTTAAGAGAGAGAAGAAGAAAAAAAACACGCGTATCGCGATAAATATTAACCCGCGACGTGTTTTTCACGCTGCCAAAAGCTCCACGCGCGTACCTCGTTAGCGCGGCTCCTTCGAGTTTCGTTTCAATTGAGAACTCGTCGCGAGGGAGGTCCACCAACGCAATTGCCTTGGCTATTCGCCCTGCGTGACGCGATCATTTTCCACGATAACTTTCTACACTGACCCCCTCTCGACATTGCAAAAGATATTCGTGTAAATGGCCAAGAAAATTCTCTACTTCGAGTTATTTTACGAGGGCGATAAATTTGTTCGCGATTTTTGCGGACTCTAAATTTCAACGCCACCAACACACGGCCGAGTGGAGAATAGTATTGAGGAAAAAAAAACCGTCACATAGGAACTTCCACACTTCGTTTCATTTAGTGTCACGTTAAAGAACGACAGTTGAAAAAAAAACGAACTTCTTTTAATAATCTCGCGTTCGACCGGCGAGTTCGACCAGACGGAAAATCATTTCTCCGTTCGCTCGTATAATCGAACGAAGCTTTTGCTTCGCGTTTAGATTGATATTTTTACGTGGGTCGTATTGGCTACTGAAGTGGGGGGAGGGTTATGCTCTCGCAGTACGAACGGTCGACTTCATAAAGGTGAATTTTAAGGGTCTTTTAACGCGTTTCGTCTGCAGGATCTCGACGCTCTCTCTCCATATATATATATCTCTCTATATATATAAAGTTACCGCCGCTGTCGCCGCCGCCGCCGCCGCCGTCGTGTCAGGAATCGAGGGGGTCAGCTTCACCATAAGGTGGGGGAGGTCCATTTCGGTGAAGCTGACCCTTTTCCCTTTATTAAAATGGGAAAAAGGTCAGCTTCACCAAATGGAGAGCCTCCCCCCGTACGGTGAAGCTGACCCCCCCCCCCCCCCAAGACCGAAATATTCTAAGTCCCCAAGAGGGCCTTGACTCGAAATATTCTAAGTCCTCCTTAGAGGGACTTAGAATATTTTTCGGGGGGAGGGGGGGGGGGGAGGAGCGTGGGAGAGGAAGGCCAAAATATTCTAAGTTCCTCTAAGGGGATTTCGAAGGAGGCAGCCGCGGTGGTCGGCGGCGGAGAAAGAAGCAAAAATATTCCCCAAATGGGTCTTAATTCAAAATAGTTTACAATTGACGAGCGAGCGCGCGTAGCGCGCGAGCCCGGGAAAACGCTAGTATATATATATATACACGCACTATATTCCCATTTCCAGCGAAATATCTATTTCATCAAGAAACTTTTTTTTACGAAAAAGTAAAAAATTACGCCAAGTACTTAAAAAATTGTATTTTCTGGAAAAGTTATATAAAAAAAAAAATTAAATCAATGTAAGCCAAGTGCTATAGTATTACACGTCTTTTGTTTAAATAGGAAAAAAAAATTGATATAAAAATAATCGATAACAAAAAATAGAAATACATAATTGGCGTCCTAGAAATAGTCAGTCTCACGGCGTACAACACACTGGGACGCCAATTATGTATTTCTATTTTTTGTTATCGATTATTTTTATATCAATTTTTTTTTCCTATTTAAACAAAAGACGTGTAATACTATAGCACTTGGCTTACATTGATTTAATTTTTTTTTTATATAATTTTTCCAGAAAATACAATTTTTTAAGTACTTGGCGTAATTTTTTACTTTTTCGTAAAAAAAAGTTTTTTGATGAAATTTCAGTTATTTTTGAAAATGAATAAATATTCAATTAAGGATAACTCTCTTATGGTGGTTAATACAGTTAGTTAGTTATATTATTCAATATATATAAAAAAATATACATTTATTTTGTTACAGGAGGTGATATGGCGCAAAAAAAAAATTCAATTATATTTATTTAATGTTTATTTAATATAAAATATAATTGTAGCAATGCAAAAAAAATTTTTAAAAATGTGATTAAAATTTATTTGTTTTGTTGTGTAGCACCTCCGACATGAAAAAAAAAAAAAAATACATTAATTAAAATAATAAGACAATATAAAAAAAAGTATAGGAAAAAAAAAAATGTTTACCGACCGAACAAACTGTTGTGTTGAGTTCTGCCGTTGCCTCCATCTCGCTAGAGTACGTCTCATCGATGAATCGTCCTGTTAGCCCCGCTGACACCTGAAACAAAAAGAAAACAAAACATTAACACAAATATTTAAATAATAAGAAAATATAAAAAAAGTATAGAAAAAAACATATGCAATATTCTTACCGATCGAACGAACCGTCGTGTTGAGTTCTGCCGTTGCCTCCATCTCGCTAGAGTACGTCTCATCGATGAATCCTGCTGTTAGCCCCGCTGACACCTGAAACAAAAAGAAAACAAAACATTAACACAAATATTAAAATAATAAGAAAATATAAAAAAAGTATAGAAAAAAACATGTGCAATATTCTTACCGATCGAACAAACCGTCGTTTGAGTTCTGCCGTTGCCTCCATCTCGCTAGAGTATGTCTCGTCGATGAATCCTGCTGTTAGCCCCGCTGACACCTTAAACAAAAAGAAAACAAAACATTAACACAAATAAATAAATCAACAATATAGAAAGCACACATATCCTTACCATTAACGAACGTCTTGCCGATGAATACCGTCATTAGTCTCGCCAACATCTGAAACAGAAAAAAAAAATTAATATTATTATAAATGCTAAACTAAATACATCACAAAGATCTATGTAGATATTCTTACCATTGATGAAAAATCCTGTCCAGTTTTGTTCAGGCATCAGGCGTTGCGTAAAAGCCAGCGTCGCTCGCCTCCTGGATCCTACCGTTTACTCTCCAACATCTGAAACAGAACTAAAAAAGAAGAACACATTATTTACAAATAAACACTTACCATTTTAGCAAATCGTCGCAGTAAGCCTCTCGATATCTAAAAATCTGAAAAGAAAAAAAACATTAATATACTTCATCATTAACCAAAAAAAAATATATATATATAAACATAAAACTTAAAAACACTTACCTCATCGATGTGCTCTTTCACGAACGGGTTGAAAAAGTTGAAAAAAAAATATCTCTGAAATAAAATAAAAAAACATGAAGCAAACTGTCACTCGCGTTTTCGTCACCAAATATTTTTATCCGCGCATTTTCGAGTTGCGGAAAAAAAACAACACAAATCACTCATTTTTTCCGATTCGTACACGATCGAATAGAAAAAAAATTATAATCACAATTAAATTAAGAATTATTGACACACGATATACCGACGTTTTATTTTTACGTTTTTTTTCATTCTACTATATATATATATATAATATATATAACTATTCAGTTCAGAGCACAAGACAGCTGATCGGTCGTATAGATCGAGCGTAACAGGACACATTTTAATCGTAAATCGGACCCTTCGACGGTCACGATGCCGAGATCTCGGCTTCGCCGGAACTGATTCAATTATAATTAGGCGCATTGGAAAACTTAAGTGCGAATTATATAATAAAAGTGTCATTAAAAATCTTCTCCGAACCCGAATTGCCGAGAAATCATCGATTAAAGATTGACTTCCGGCATTCTCGAGTATAAGAGGAGCGGTAGCGCCACGCTAAAAAAATTTTTTTTTAGTACTTGGCGTCGAGGCGCTACCGCGCCTCTTGATACTATAAGTCGCGCTGGCTGGTTCACCTCTCCTTATACGACGTAATTTCGCGAACTTATCGATGTTCCAATGATGAAACCATTTTGCAAAGAATCGATTGTTTTTTCGAAAAAAAAAAAAAATTCGAAGCTCGTGTTCACGCGTCGGCATACAGCAAAAACCAAAGGGAATAAAAGATGTATATAACGAGACTAAAAAAAAACCCTTTTATTCATCGTGTTTTCGGTGCGTACACAGTGCTCGCCGCGCGAAGCCTCCATGTGGATGTATGTCAAGTAGAAAAGTCCCGAGAAGGGTCTGTCTGACCTGTTCGAACGAACCGAAAAAGGAATTCTTATTTCCAATTTCGCGGTCGTGTTACGGTTACACGCGATGAATTCGTAAGAGCATCGACCCCATTGAATTTCTCCCGCGTGTCAATTCAATTTGCGACAATAACGATAACAATAATTCATACGCGACGGAGAAAAGTTGAATAATCATCGCACGAAAGGAAAATTTCGTAGGTAAATTTGGAAAAAAAAAAAAGTTGTCGGTGATCGATTGGTCGTTATAATAATGATAGGTACCGTGACCGTGAAGCTATTAATTCTTGAAACGAGGCAAATGGAGGACAGAACAATTCGTATGTTATTCCGTTTTTATAGCTATCTATTATTTTCTCCATGTTTATTTGAGTTATCTCTTCTATCGTATCATCCCTTTTCTCTGGGGTATGCGGCTAAATCCGCGTCTCAATTGCCACGCTGTTAGTGTATTCGTTTTCTCCGACCGGTCTCTCTTTCCCTCACGGAACGTGCCATTAATCGCGTTTCATTACAGGGCAAAGTTTTATCGAGCGTCACGCAAGCTCTATTTTTGGTCTCTGACCGACGCGTATCAACTTTAATCCCCGAGTAATTTCATACTCGTTTCTGTAACGTGCGATTATCGATTGTCGACACGAATATACATATAATATGTAATAACAATGATAATAATAATAATGATGATGATGATGATGATGATGATGATGATAATAATAATAATAATAATAATATAATATATAAAAACGAAAAAACGATGGTGAAAATAAACGAAAAATAAAAGTTCGCGTAAAAAAAGACTTCTCATCGAGTCGATTTTTTTTACGCGTGTTTTTTTTTCGGTTGCTTCATCGCAACCACCCCGAAATTTTCACGAAGGATAATACAAGAATATGACACGAGAGACGATGAGCTTTTGATGTATAAAATGTTTACGATTTAACCACCGTTCACGTTATAGCAATGACCCGGACCTGCCGCGTACTCGCGATGGAGGTTGTAATGAAGTTTATCGGAGTTTTTTTTTTTTTTTTTTTTTCGTTCCCGCTTTCGAGCGGACGTGATGGGGTAAGTACCGTTATAATCGTAACCCGGCAGCCAAGATGGTCGTAACCGGGGAGCGTTGGCCTCGTGTACGGAAGATACGATATTACATATCACATATCTGCGGAAATTGTAGTTTTTGTTATCGTTGAGAAAAATATTTGAAAAAATTGCACCAATTTTTTATTTTTTTTTCGCAACCACTCGAAGCATTTAAGATAATTTCCTTGTTGTGACTCGACAGTTACCTCTTAATCGACTTACTGATGACAAATTGACAGTCACCATGAGTAAATGAAAAGGGCGCTTTTGAATCAGGTGATAAATTGTTTCTCGTGAATTTATGTATTAGTTTTTATATTCACCCCCTCCCGTCATCGAGTTAATCGCGAGTAACATCATCCACTCGTATAACAACACGCTATCGTGCAGATGGTGTGGCAACAATTAGCCTCGTGGGGACAAACGGTGCTCGATTAACAAGCCAACAATATCGTAAATCATTTTGCCGCTTCGGGAAAAGCCTCTGTCCTTGTGGAATAAGCACCCCCCCCCCCCCCCGCCCCTATCACCGTAGTTCTTGCGAGTGTATTTGGTATGTACGTGCCACGTTTCTGCTGACTCGCGAAAAGGTTCGCATATAAGGTTTCTCGCCGGTTCGCCGGATACTCTCGCGTGTAAATCAAAAGTCGGGTCGACGAGAGTGGGGAAACACGGATTGAACGATTAATCAAACCCTTATCCGAGCTTTTGCATATATTAACCGCGTATCATATGCATGTATATGCCGCGTATCATAGCAGAGAAGGCCGAATCTCCAGAGAGTTCGATTGCAACAAGAAAAAAAAATCGAAAACTCGAATAAATCGATTATCGAAAATAAAAAACAAAAAAAAAATCGAAAATCAAAAAAATCGATCATTTTTTTTTATTAACGAGCAAAAATTAATTCGGGTCTCACTTGATTTCTCAGCCAAATTCGATCTAATGACGTCGAGGCAATGAGAAAATAAATGAAAAATGTACAGAAAATTGTGGTCGAGAAAGACGAAGAATTTATCGATGATTCTTAAAAAAACACTAATAAAATTACTTCCTATATCATCTTTCATACACAGACCGTGTAATAAATTTCAAATGAATGTATGTTGAAAATTTAAACCACTTTTTTCGCGACTACGCTAAAATGACCATATTCCATGCTTGCAACGCGCGTGGAAAGTTGCGTGGAAAAAAAGAGATTTTTTCCCAACTGCGCTAAAAAGACCATATTTCATGCCTGCAACGCGGGTCTAAAGTTCGCTATTTTTAACCATCGGGAGTAAAAGTAGCTGAGCGGAAGTAAAAGTAAAAGAAGCCGCGAATAAAATTAAATAAATAATTAATTAATTTTTTTTTTTGCAAATTTTTTTTTAAATTTATTTATTGATAAATAAAAAATACGCATCAATCGACCGCTCCTGAATCGGTAATTTGTGCCGCCAGACCGTTGCAGGCATAAAAATATGGTCGATTTTTAGCACAGTCGGAAAAAAGTATCGTATGCCACACGGGAGAAGCGTATTTTCACGTCGTGTGAGTGCTGCCCTCGCTACGCTCGGACCAGCAAACCTCACACTCGGTGAAAATCACGCACTTTCCTCCCTTGTAGCATAATGTACTATTTCGCGGGAAGAAAAGAACTCCGAACGGGGAAAACTAGAAATAAATCACGTTTTTCTACTAACGTTGCAGGCATAAAAATATGGTCATTTTTTAACGGAACCGGAAAAAAAGTATAATATGCTACTCGAGAGGGAGTGCTTTTTCACCTCGTGTGATTTCAGCCCTCGCTTCGCTTGGGCAAATCTCACACTCGGCGAAAAAGACGCACTTCCCTCCCCTGTAGCATAATGTACTATTTTGAAATATTAGAAATATGTTATAATTTTTATATACTTTTATTAAAAATGTTCTGTAAATTTAAACGTCGTAACTTTTTTTGTCGATTAATGTACGATTATTGTCAATTTTTAATTTCCGAGTGCATTAACGTTATCATTTTACGGTGAGTTTTTATCCGATTTCCCAATAGACCAGAAAGACGCTTCTTACCACCTGTTTTTTTATTCGTGATGGCTATCATTTTGTATTCTACGCTTCATCACTCCGGCGGGGAGGGGGAAGGGGGGGAGAGAATACAATAAGCGTTCACTTGGACGATCGAATTCTTTCAAGATTTCCGGATTGCACAGCCCATAAATCGAAAATACTATCGTGTCTCACGTTAAAAAAAAAATGTTAGCTACTTTGCCCGCATCAACATTTTTTTTTAATATCACATTCGTTCATTTCATTATTATTAATACAGCAACTTCCGGTATCGATAACACTCTCTTATCGATAATTTTGTTTTCACGGTGGGAACTAAAACTTAACGAGTTTGTTGACTCGTAGACATATATATATATATGTATACTAGTGTTTCCCCGGGCTCGCGCGCTACGCGCGCTCGCTCGTCAATTGTAAACTATTTTGAGTTAAGACCCATTTGGGGAATATTTTTGCTTCTTTCTCCGCCGCCGACCACCGCTGCTGCCTCCTTCGAAATCCCCTTAGAGGAACTTAGAATATTTTGGCCTTCCTCTCCCACGCTCCTTCGCCCCCCCCCTCCCCCCGAAAAATATTCTAAGTCCCTCTAAGGAGGACTTAGAATTTTTCGAGTCAAGGCCCCCTTAGGGACTTAGAATATCCCCAAGAGGGCACTTAGAATATTTCGGCCTTGGGGGGGTCAGCTTCACCGTACGGGGGGAGGCTCTCCATTTGGTGAAGCTGACCTTTTTCCCATTTTAATAAAGGGAAAAGGGTCAACTTCACCGAAATGGACCTCCCCGACCTTATGGTGAAGCTGACCCCCTCGATTCCTGACACGGCGGCGGCGGCGACGGCGGCGGCGGCGACAGCGGCGGTAACTTTATATATATAGAGAGATACAGTGTAAACGAAAGGGGCGAAGATCGACCACCTGAGGCCGGATGGTGAATGTACTTCTCGGTTCTCTTACTAACGGAAATCGATAATTAATCGATTCAGTACCAAGAAGCGACTATGTCCTTTCGTTTTCCGATAAAAACCGTTGCCGTAGAAAAAGAATGAATGGGCTGTAGAAGCAATGAAGAGAATTAAGGAGACCAACCGTTGTCGCGACAATAGGTCTTCCTATCCTCTCCAATGCGAAGTCTGATGCCACCTCTAAGCAATAGACCGCACGCCCAACAGAAAGATCGACGAACAACGGGGGGATAAATAAAGAAGCGTAACATTGCAGAACGTTTGGCGGAGCAATATTTATCGGGCTATAAACCTTGCGACGGCAATATCTCAGGATTGATCTGTTCGCGGTCCGGCGGATCGGCGCGATTTCATTTCCGGTCTTCTTTCTCTTTTATCTCACGTACGTTTATATTTTATTTATTTTTTTTATTCACCAAATGCTTCCCTCGTGCAGACGATCAAATGCGATAGATAACGCGCCTGAAAAAGCGGTCTACGAAAAAAAAAAAAAAAAAAATGCCGAAAATAAAATGCTTTGAGATAAATGAAATGAGAATAATTTCCGCTCGGCGAAAAATTCGTATAGCGAAGGCTACGGGAGTCGCCAGCCGATGCCATTATGTAAATGTCACTTGTTGAATGCGGCGCTAATTAATACATTGGATTTGGGTCTTATAATGCTATCTTTGGGTACACAAAGTTTGGAAAATAGTTTCGTCGCTACTTGAGAGTTTAAACGAGAAGCGTCTCAACGACGACGACGACTGGAATCCGATAACAAGAAACTCTTATTCCCTCGAAGTTCGCATTCGTGAGGTTCGTTTGAATGGAATTCACGAGAGTGTCGGAGAGATTGGCGAACAAAGCGGAAACGGGTAAAGAGAAAGAAATTGTTTAATCCCAATGTGATTAACTTCGTACCCGGAAAACCTTAGGAAAGAAAACCCTTCTTTTCGACTCTTATTTTCTTATTTTCGGGCTGAATGAGCTTTTCTATGGGTAACGAAAAATCCCCGATGTCGTTTCAGAGTCTTTACGTTTCCGCGTTGCCGTTGTCGTATCCCCGAGGAAATCGGACTTTTTATGGTCTCTTCGCGTGCTCTCTTGTCTAATTCTAAATATATAGATATTCGTGATACCGGAAGTCCAGAACGAATCGGAAATGAAAAGAACGACCGACGTATATTGTGGAGAATAAATTTAATTTTCTCTTCGCTCGCGACGGGTCACAAATCTCATGTTATATTTAGATACTTTCAAGTTCTTTTTTTTTTTTTTTCTTTTTTTTTTATGGTGAATCGACCCTTACGAAAGAAGAAAGGATCAGCGAATATCCGGCTAAAGTCCAAATACCGCGAGACTGTGAATGAAAGATCGCGAGGGGTGAAACAACGTCGGTATACGTATAGGATGAATGAGAAGCGGCCAAAGCCCGAGCGAAGAAAGGGATGAAGTCTGAGTCTCTAAAAAAAAAAAAAAAAAGACAGAAGAAAAAGGCACTTACGAGAGCCGGTAAAAGGAGAATGAGAGTAAAGGGAGAAAATAAACGCGAGTCGGCGCGAGTTGAAGCGTACGAAATTGAACGGTAACCCGTAGAATCCCCAATCTGCAGTTTAACGCCCAAAAAAAAATATACGCGCATCCGCACTCCACTGTGTCGCATGGGGAAATGATGCCTTTTATAACTTGTCTAGCGTTTCCGCTATTGACCCTTTGGAGCGTTTCTGCTGTTCAACTTTTTTTTTTACTGTTATCGCGACAATTCAGTCAGATATTTATTTTTTGCCTCTCTACAGTTTAACCGGTGAGGCAAAAAAAAAATGGCAAAAATGATATATATCGTATAATTTCTGTGCTCTCAATATTCTGGTACTCGAATTTTTTATGCGTAAAGTGGTCCATTAAATTTAATGTACAATTGTGGTGAAAAATTAATGTACAGTACAATATTAAATACTATAATCGATACTTTATTTTTAATAATTAATTTTTATTTTACTTTAAAAGTTCTTTAAATCTGATCATTTAGTTTAATTTCACTATAAAATTACATTAATATTGCATCACTATTCTACATTAAATTTACATTTTTTTTTTTTCGATGCGATTTCCGCGATCAAAATTGTAAAAAAATGAAGTGTTGTCTTTTTTTTTTATTGTCGTCCAGAATTTTTAGGAGGGCGGTTGATGCCGCTGACATTGAAAAAACGACGCTCATCCGTAGAGTTAACGCGCAGCTACAATGTCACGGCACACGAGATTCAACAAAACGATCATTAATAACTCGAGGATCATCTGTTACCTTCGTAGGCGTTAAAAAAAATTATCCTGCATCGATTTAAGATTGCATATTTCTCCCTTCCCTAAGAAATTGGCGTAACCGTATATAATATATCATAAAACGGCGACGAAGGAAAAAGAAGGTTCAAACCCCTGAGGCTTGGCACCCTGAGCTTGCGAATCGTGTGAGATTAATGCACGGGATACGGAGATGCTGTATGGAGGGGAGACGGAAATCTCATATGTATTCATGTTTTCTCTCGCTGCGGTCTTCTATTCCGTTTTTCGTGCTTTTTTTTTTTTTTTCACGCGACCCCAAAGCTTCCAGCGATTATTCGTTGCAACGAAAAAAAATAAATGTTATTCGGTTGGATTTTTCTCTTTAAGGCTTCACCCGGGATATAAGAGCACTTTGTACTACCGGTTCGTAGCGAAACGAGAAAGGAGAACGACCGACGTGGTTTTTTTTTTTTTCATACAGAAACGTTAAACAATAGCGTGTCCGACGCAGAACGGATAATAAAACCGAAGAAGAAGCTTTCTTCTACGTTTCTCGTTCCTATATGTTCGGCGGTAGAGCCCCCATAGCCTCTACCGTTAAGCTGTCGAGAGATAAGCCGAACTAATTTTTGCCTCGAGGATAACGATGGAGGGTGCGAACTCGGGCGGACAGACGCAGGCTCACTCGCAAAAAATAATAACCTTTCTCCGATAACGAACTCCCGCTACTGCCGCTTTTTCTGCAGAACAATTTTTGGGTAGATTGGATTTTTCGTAAGGACGAGCACTGAGATTACACCCCTTGCAAAAAAAAAACGAAAAAAAATTGCTCGTTTTCTCTCACGGTTAATAATTCCGCGATTGACGCGAGACTGACTGGCCTTTCTACGATTCACGATTTTATCAGCGCTACTTCCATGTCGACTTAACAATAACCCGTTCAAAAAAACGCTGAAAATAATAAATAATAAATAATAAATAATAAATAATAAATAATAAATAATAAATAATAAATAATAAATAATAAATAATAAATAATAAATAATAAATAATAAATAATAAATAATAAATAATAAATAATAAATAATAAATAATAAATAATAAATAATAAATAATAAATAATAAATAATAAATAATAAATAATAAATAATAAATAATAAATAATAAATAATAAATAATAAATAATAAATAATAAATAATAAATAATAAATAATAAATAATAAATAATAAATAATAAATAATAAATAATAAATAATAAATAATAAATAATAAATAATAAATAATAAATAATAAATAATAAATAATAAATAATAAATAATAAATAATAAATAATAAATAATAAATAATAAATAATAAATAATAAATAATAAATAATAAATAATAAATAATAAATAATGGTGTCCGATTTTCGATCTTTTTCGAATAAAATTTTATTTATTCGAACGAAAACAAGAAACCCATCTGCAAAATATTGAATTTTATGGTGATAGCGAAGCCGTCCGCAATGTCGAGTCGATGAATATCTTCGTCGTTCGAGTTTTGCAGGAGTTCAGAATTTATATCGAAAACGAGTCTACCGCCGTTTCATATTGCGTTGCGTCTGATTCTACGAAACGAGAGACGCGGACAAAGCTTATCCGTTGGATTGCGAGGCAATTCGTCGCATTTTCGAGTTCCATTTGCTCTTCAACCTATACTTACGGATTGGCTGCTGCAATTTATTGTTCACTATACTTCTCTGCGAGTGGCCAATCATTGATCTTTTCCCATTGGCGACGCTTTCGCTCAATTCGAAAAAGTGCTCATTGACGACGCAGACGACCGGGTAGAAGTGAAGCGCGTGTGTCGCGACGATGGAGGAAAAGTGTACTTAGCCCCATCGTCGTCGAGGCGAGCTTCGTAGACGTATGAAACTTCAACACTATTTGCTCCCGCGTCATTACCGTTTCCCGTCCCATCGTCGCAAATCTTTTTTTTTTTTTCCTCCACTCTTCGCACATTTGTACCAACACGCGAACAACGCGCAAATAAGCGATGAAGTTGCCTCTGTTTTTCGTCCTTTTTTTCATTTTCGATCTGAATTTTTCCGCAACCATTTTCTCGCGGTAAAATTTGTAAAAAAAGAGTCGAACATTTTTCGAACTATTGGTTTATTCACATTTTTATGCGATCGTGAAACATTTTTTCCCAAACTTCAACAATGATAATACACTTGATGATACACTTTTATTTATTTATAAATTTTGATAAATAACTTCGAAACGTTAACTCCGTTAATAACTCCGTTTTTCTCCTTGTATCGAATAAACCACTCGAACTAATTTGCCGATAAAAATATAAATATAAAAGATACTCTGTTCGCTTCGCTCGCGTCGGTTTATGTTTTAATACAACGCGTTTACACGTTATTTCTGCGAAAAGCATATGGAAATCCTTTCGCAACATTTCTACTCGAGATTAAAAATTTCTTTATCGCAATGCATCAACGATTATGATAATTTGCGGTAAATAATTGTTATCTACGCTCTGATTAACGCGCGAGCATTTTTTTTATCAACACGAAAGTGCAAAGTAAAGTTTAGAATTTTCGCAAAGTTGAGTTTTCACTTGCAGCGCACACGTGGAGCATCAGCTATGCTCCGCTAAATGCTCTCTCCGTGTAATCCGAATGCAGGAGAGGGCGGCTCGGCTCTTCGCCATCCCGAAAGCTCTTGCTGTTGCTGCTGCTGCTGCTGCCGGTGATAGTATAGTGGCTCTGGGGATTACGCGTACACAACGCCGTCTCTCCACGTGAAAACGTACGGCCGTTGCTGGCTGCGAGCTCATTGAATTAAATGTCTTCGCTTCGGGAAACACAGCAACCGTGAATTTTCGCGCATAGACACTGCGCGAAAAAAACAGAATAATTTGTCACCAAAAATCTCATTTTTTCATAGCGGTACACTAGGAATTCTCTAATAAAGGATAAAAAAAAATGTCTACGTTTCGTGTTTCTAAAATAAAAAAAAAATATTTATCGTCATTTTCACACGTTGCTATCGAATTTGCGTAATTTAAACGGCAGAGACGAGACTACTTCCCGGAAAGCGAATCGATTGTCGGTGGTTCGTTGACCCGTTTTATACTATGCATCGTGATAGCGGAAAATTCCTCTTTGTCAGACCTGCAATGCTGTCGAGTCAGCGTTTGCGAGGGTCCATTTCCTTCGCTTCGAGGTCTGTCGTGTAGATAACCCTCCGACGTTCATCTATGAGAAAGTGGATCACTCCCGCTGCTTCCCTGCATTACGTCTCCGGAAGGAAACGAGATCCTTGTATGCATAACTATATTATAGTCTGCATATTATATTCGAGTGAAAGGGGTGTTCCGTTGTGCGCTGAAGAAAGCTCTCGAGTGCATGGAACGCGGTAATGGAACGATCGTCCTTCTTACCTACTATTCTACGGTTTTTTTTAACTCCGCGTCGACGACGTGACTAAAAAAAAAATTTCAATAGAACGGAGTTTAATTTTTTTTTTTTTTTTTTCAATAAAAAAACTCCGCTCGATAGATTTCAATGCAGCGACTAAATTAAATTTGCCATTTTATGTATATAAACAAAAAAAAAAATTCTAGCTATTTGAGATTTTTTTTTAATACATAAACTTTTCTTTCTGTTGTGAATAAAATTTCGATGTTTTATCAAGCGTTGCAAATAAAATGTTTCGATCTTTTTACGAGATAAAATAACATTTTATCGTTCTTATCCAACAGACATGACTAATTTTCCTTTTTTTTTTTCTTATTTTCGTATGAATAATCTACCGGAGTTTTTTATTTTTCTCGTGTCTGTTGCCTCGCGGTGCTCTCTAAATTATCCGAACAGTTTTCTCTCGCGATATCTCGGACCAAAAGACTCGGGAATGTATATTTATATATACTATATACCCGCATATGTATATATATTATATACACCCCTATAGTAAAAATGTCGTTGAAACCCCGGCGTCTCGTTGCCCACCTCCACTTTTACCTTCTTATACCCACTTCTTTCCGGAGCTTAGCTTCTCGTCTGTGGTAACTGCACACCACTTTTGAGGATCTCTATCGCTGGGCTTCGCGTGAAATTACCTCCCAGAAAGCAAAGCTGGAACGGTAAGACTGAGTTCCCGAACTATCGCGCCGAAAGCCCGGGGGGCGTACATAAAATCGTCACGAGTGGGTTAAAGGCATTTTTTTTTTTTTTTCAACCACTTGATCGATCGCCCGTCAAAGCATCATCTGCTCGCCCTCTTTTATCGCGCGGAAGCTTTTACTGTCACGCGTATTTTACAGGCTTCATACTCTTGCAGCTTCGCCCGTTGCAATATATCATTGGGCATTAGATGCTTTTTTTATGCAGAATTTTTTAAAAAATTTTATAAGCGAAATATTTTTCCGGTAATAGTTTTCCTGGCATATTAATCTGCCGCAATATATTATTCGGTGTTAAATTGTTTATTTTGTTAGAAATAAAATGACGTTGCTAACGATAATTGCGTTATCGACTTCATTGACAAAATCGAATTTGCCGAATGGATACATAAATCGCGAGTAAATATATTATCCTGTGGCGAACTCTGTGTATTTGGCTGTGTATCGCAAAGACAATTCCCCTCTTCTCTTTCTTGTATTGTGTATACATTTCTCGAATGGTCTTCTGTTCAGAAGTCACGACGAAGAAGTCGAATAAACACGAAACACGAAAATAAGACAGAATTTCGATCTATTTCTTCGATAAAATTGGTGATAATTACATTTTTAATACGGTGAACTGAGTTATTCTGGTGTACAATCGAAATTTAATGGCGGATATTCGACATAGTTAATAAGGTAAAACAAATTTATATATATAACACCTGCGTGATATTACGATCGAAGAATTTTTGAAAATAATTATGAGACTTTTACACGGGTTTACGTTTTTTTTTATCAAATTTTTCCTGATATCAGGTATCGCATATTTGTGACATGAAATTCTTCGTATCGTAGCGAAGTCGTCGAAGAAATTCATATTTCGCTTACAAAGAGCTAAAAAAAAAAATTTCTTGATATGAATTTTTAACGTATTTTACCCTTTGCGTTAACATTACTCCAATATTTTTAAACGAAAGCATCATGTGAATTTATTCACAGATAAACGAAAACGAAAAATACGCGGAATTATTCAGAGAAAGTACAGTCTATTTCTTGATCGTGTTGACATAGACGACATCGAGTTGCTTTGTTTGTATTTTTTTTTCCACTGCGGAACGTAGCGAAGAGTGTGAAGCCAAGAATTCGGCGATATTTTAGAATGGCGAATCCTCGGGAGTCGATTTACCGGAATAAAATTTCAATATTATATTACGCGTAGCAAATATGGCTTCGGAATTTATAGTATTTTCAAAATTGTCTCATCCTTTGATTTGGAGTAAAAAAAATCACTATGAATTTTCCGTCAAAGGATTTTTTTGATAATTTTGCATCAAAAGATATTTTTAATAATTTTACATGAAAGGATTTTAGTAATTTTGCACCAAAGGATTTTTTTAGTACTTTTGCATCAAAAGATTTTTTCAATAAAACTCCGTTTTTTACCCTCCGCATTCCGAAAATTATCTAAATGTGTACGCATTGCTCTAGAATTTGCGTAAGAAATTTTGTAATATCGAGGTAAACTATTATATCCGGAAGGGAACGACGCTTCTGGAGGTGGAATCGACTCTCGGATGTTCGTTGACCCATTTTTGCATTATGCACCGAGATACCAGCAAAATTTCTCTTTATCGGACCCGATGCTGCAGAGTCGTTCTCGTGGCGGTGAACCAGCGCGTTGCAGTAACGCCCATCTCTCTGAGAAACGAGATCACCCCTGCTGTTTGCATTACATGTACTGAAGAAAACGAGATCGTTGCATGCATACTATACTTATATTATACCGGAGTAAAGGGAGCATTGCACCGCCGCTCTGAGGAAAATCGGGTCCATCAAACGCGATAATAGAACGGTAGTCCTTTCTCCCCCTTTTCTTCGATCTTTTTTTGCTCAGTGTCGACGACCCGGCGATAAACAAAATTAGCGTTATCGTCAGCCAAAGTATCCTACAAAGTAGTTTCGTCTATGAATATCTTCAATGATATTTTGTGATGAAATTATAGATTTTTTGTGATGAAAGTATAGATTTTTTGTGATGAAAGTCCGCGTTACAAAAATTTGAAATGTTCGCTCATCTATTACCGCGAGACATTCGCGCACCATTTAGCTTTTCGGCTGCAAACGCACTTTATTTTTTATGGACTGAAATTTTTTATGCTGAATTGAGTGATAAATTTCAATTAAATAATTAAATAAACTCAATGTACTCGGAAATAAAAAATTAACAATCATCGTACATTAATCGGATAGTAAAAAACAAAATATTATTAAAATAAAAAAAAGAAATTACACGCGGTTACAAAATTTTTTGTTATGTTGGAATTTTTTTTTTCAGGATTTCAACACATGTATTTAAAATTTAATACACGGTACGTGCATAAAAACTTCCAATACCGGTATTGGAAGATATATGATTCAATATTTCACCGCATTATAGCGTAAACGGTGTCCGACCCCTGACCTACCATAATTCGATATCACTGAACCCATCGCCCTTTAACAAAGAAAAGAAAAACGCGTATCTGACCGCAAATAACATGAGTATAAATAATCAATATAATTAATCAAAATGACCTTTCAAATCGACCCTTTGACCCGTTATATCTACGCATCGATTTCAATTTTGACATAAGTACTCCGCAAATGGCAAAAATTCTAGTCGATTGAAAATCCAATTAAATTGCCACGATATCCCATTTCGCTAATATGATAATTTAGTATTATTACTCGAATCATCTCGAGTGTAAGAAAAAAAATGCAAGAAAGCAAAACGTTGCATTTTATTTGTTAACTCAACTTTTTCGCGTTCCTCTTTTTTTTTTTTTTTTTTTTAAGTCAAAGGTTCATTAAATATCTCGCCGACGACGATGCAACTCGCGAATAGCTACTCGTGCAATTTCCGTTTCTCTCATATACGATCGTCGTGTATTCCGCTGCGTCGCTATCCTCAATTCGACTTATTTTTCCTGCGCGGGTTCGCGACGAGTTGCTTACTGCCTCCGTCTCTCGGACTCGACTCGTGTCGTTTTCTGACGTACTGAAAAATTGGCGGAGATAATGAGAGGTCGCGCGGCGTTCTGGATATATAGAGAAGAGTACGAATTTTCGCGCGTGCGATTCTCGACTTTCCCGCGTCACGAGACGGAGGTGTATAAAGGACGAGGACGACAGCTTTTCCGGACGAGGTGGACAGTTACAAATAGCTGCAAGCGTTCGCGCGTGTTTTACGACGAGGACGAGGGATGAGATATCCTCGTGGCACCATCTCGACGAATGACTTTAGACGGGATAAATGTATATATGTATGAATTTTTCTGGTTCCCGCGGCGAGTTATAAAGAACTAACAAACCTCATTAAACTTTATTCAAGCAATTCTTTCAATTTTATTCATGACTTTAAATTTTCTTCATCACAATATGAATATTTATTCGTATAACTATGTATATATACAATTATACAGGTCGAAATTTGTTATTAATATTTAACTATACAACTCTTTCGTTTCAGTATTTTTTTAAATCTTAGTGATATGTATACAAAAATCTAAAGCCAAAATTCCGCGAAATAAAATATAATTTTTCGATGTAAAAAAACTGCCGATTGATCTAAAAAATTTTTTTTTTAGATTAATCAGTTTTTCGTTAAAATGATAAATCAATACGAAAAACTAATAATAGTAAAACATCTAAAATTTTTTTTTTTTTTCGCGGCATTTAGGTTTCTAAAAAAAAAATTTTTTTTTTTTAGATCAATCAGTTTTTCGTTAAAATAATAAATCAATACGAAAGCAATAATAGTAAAACATCTGAAAATGACATTTTTTCAACTGCAATAATAATTGTTCTCTATAAAACTGGTTAAACGTACATCGTGATGATGTATGAAGAGTTATTCGCGTCTAAAGTAAAGTCGTTTTCAAGACACGAGTAGCTTCGGGAAAAAGTTTCTTCCTCGTCGGCGTAATGCGGAGTTTTGTCGTTTATAGCCAATGAATTATCATTGTTCTCTCGGGTCGTTAATACACTCGAAAAATTATCGACACTGCAGAAATATTCGAGCTCTTCGTTGGACTCGGATCCAAAGCTACGATCGTTCGCGTAGAGTTCCGGTGCCGAATTGGAGTGTGAAATTTTCTTGAAATACGAACCAACGCGTTCCAAACTCTCGTTCAAAGCTTTAGCAACGCTCGCAGCTGCGAAAAGCATCGATAATTTTTTTTCATCGCGTTCCTCGAGACTGTCGTCGAAAAATTCGCTTGTAGAGCTCGTCGCCGAAGCTCCGCTGGAAATTCTTCGTTCACCAAAGTCGTTAAGACTCGAAAATTCTTTCTCCAGTGATGGACAATCCTCTCGGGTCGTTTGGTCGTCGCTCGTGCCATCGGGGTGTATCGTCGCAATTTGTTCGAAATCGGTGCCAAAACCGTCGCCGAGAAGAAACTCCGATAGCGAGTCTTGTCTCTTTAATCGCGACGGTGATAACATTCCCTCGAGAATGTAATTTTCTAAGCTTCTCTCGTTGCTTTCCCACGATCGACGCTTCGATATGACTAATATATCGGAATCGGATTTTCTTCGAAGACACTTATCCGCTCGAAATGATGGATTAAAGGCTTCGACGTTATTCCGCTCCAAAGATTTTCTCGGAGACTCATTCAATCTCCGGTAACTCGACGAATCGTCGTTGTTGACGAACTTCAGCATAGTCTTGACGCACCGCTGACTCGGAGCTGCCGCCAAGTTTTTGACGATTTTATCCTTCCCGCTTTTCGCTAACGCTCGCTGAGTCTCCGGCTTGATGGGGGTTGACGAAGATACCTCTTTGCCTCGACAGATCGGCGATGAGGTCCAAATACTTCCAGATTCCTCGGAAACTATCAAAGACGAAACTGACGACCCAGATGACGATATAATTTCCTCCCAACCGGAATCAGGTGAAACACGAGACTCCGACATAGTCGATTCGATCGATTCCTCGTTAACGAGTCTCGTTTTTTTTATTCTACTCGGTGATAAAAAAAATCCATTTTTTACCGGTGAACTCCAGAATTTTTTCAGTGCTTTTTTGCACGACGAGAGTTTAGTTTTTGCGGGACTAATTTGTATTTTCGCGTCTCTTTCGTCGTTATCGAAAATATCGGTATTCTCGACTCTCGTCAAGTGAGCTTCGAATTCACTCTGATTTTTATCTTCGTCTTCGAGGACTATTTCCGCCGGTAACTTTGGTCCTCTCGCAACGTCGTCGAATTCACTCGTCACTTCGAACTCCCGACGCTCGCAAGAATCGTCGAATATCTCGAACTTCATGTCCTCTTGAGTAAACGAGACGGATTTACCTCTTTCGTGAAGTTCCTTCGGTGTCGTCGGGAAAACTCCGTAACTTTGATTTCTCGATGGTTCGTTCGTGAACTTTTGCGACTTTATTCGGTCGAACCAATTCAACATTTTTTCACGATTCATAGCGACTCGGAGACACGCGACCCCTTTAACGAGAAGTTTGTCAAACAGAGACTCGAGTTTGTGTGTTGAATTTATTAAAAATATATTTTGTACGACGGACACTGATTTTATTGAACTTTAGACGACTCGACTGTTGACTGTTCGAACTCTGACACTTCGCTGTTGTGTCTCTGGTGCGCTACGAAGTTTCTGTATTTAAAGGATTTCGGAGTTTAAAGAGGGGGTGGGGATGGACCGATGAATTTAAAATGGAAAATCGATGACGATTTCTCCCACCTGATTGCTTGTCGTACCCTCCGCAGGTATCGAGTCTTCGATGCGCCGTTATTCCCCGAAAATCGGAGCGCAGGTGGAACGAATCAGGTAAAAATGAAGAAAATGCGAAATACAGAAATTTACTAAATATAATAAATGTTTGTTTGCCGATTGTTTTAATTCCTTTAAATTTAACTGGTAAACTCCGTGATAAAAGTGCGAAAACAAAAAATTGCACTTATCGTGACGCTTCGTATGTCGAAAAAATCGAAATTCGTACATTAAATTATCAGCGAATTTTTTTTTATAGTATTGGCAAACATAACCTAAAAAAATGAAAATTTGAAGCGAAGCAATCGCTTACAACCCGTTCTTTCGGTACGAAAAACGCAATCGTCACGTCACGATATCGTTGCAATATCCAATGTGAATTATTATATATCCCTAATCGTTCTTCCGATATTCGGTGCTGACCATCGCGTGCATTACGCTCGAGAGGGGCGCAGGCAGAGACACTCGATGTGATTGCAGGAAACTCCGGCTGTTCAGCTCAATATAATATCCAACATATCGTGTCGCGTATCGTCCTGTACCGTTGGCTTGGCTTCTGCCGTTGGCATATAACACAAAACACGAGAGGGCTCATCGCTGTACAGCGAAGCGTCTCCGAATAATTAATTTTCGCCGCTAAGAAAGCCGCCGCTCTATAGCCTTCGAATTTCCGACGTCTAATAGACGATGATAACAAAAAGAAGAGAAACAAAGAAACTGCCAACATGCAACTTCCTTCAAGACGCGAGTCTAATATTATGACAAAAGTTTTAAAACCTTCGCGAAGCTCGATATTATTAACGAGACTTACAGATTACCCCTTTTTCACCCCTTTTTTTCACCTCCGCCTTCTATAACTTTTCGAGAATTTTTTTTTTTCTACATCCTATAACTTTCAAACTTATTTTTTTTTAATAACTCTTTCAAACGTTGCGTGACAGCGAGAGTATCGATTACTCTTGTGGTTATATCCTGCCGCGTTGTGTGCAGATGTTATCGATCACCCTGTACCCGAGGTACACGTACATTTTAATCCACACATACACACGCGCTTTTCCGACATTTTAGCAAATTTATACTGTGCTATGGTCGATTTTAAAGCCGCAAGTATTAAACACGCTTTTACAATGACTTTCACGTTTATCAACGATAATCACGATTGTGAAAATAAATAAATAATTTCGTGCAGATTGTCACTTTGAAAAAAATAATAGCAAAAGTAATATTTTTTTGTTCAATTTATAATTAGATTTTATTATAAACGTAAATTTAAAAATTTGTAAATTTGTATCAATTACATGAAATTTATATTAAATTCATACATTTACGAATTTTTTTAATTCAAATTTATAAAAAGATTTTTTTTATTATTTACGCGTCGGGATAAACTTTTTCGTATCCTCTGCACGTTGTTTGTTCGACTTTTCGATCTATTTCCGTTGTACTCACAAAAAGAAAAAAAAACAAGAACCATTTCCACGGTATCCGCAAAATTTCGACATTCCTCGGTATCCGTAAAAAAAAACAATCAAAAGGTCTTCAGGACTCGCGAATTATGGAACAGCATGCTTTGCATGTCATGAAAGAGCTATCGAAGCGAGAGTTCCATGTCCTTTAAGTTTCGAGCTAAAATAGGGAAGTGTTACGCCCGTTGACGTTGGACCGCGTGGGCGTTAGCCCACCGAGAGTCCTTGGAAATTCTGGTCAATCGATGAGAGAGCTTGGCGCCAGTACGACTGGCTTCCTCTCAGCTGAAACATCTCTCTATCGCTCATCCCTCCGCACTTATCCTCTTCTCCATCTCTGCACATTCTGTCTCCAAACATCTACCGCATCACGTACGTAGATACAGGCTGCCTACAGTACTATATACATATATACGCGCTAACAACGACATGTATACGCAACCTCCTGATCTACGTCCCGGTTAATGCAACACGAGAGCAAAATCAGAAAAAAGAAAAAATATGTAGGTCAACCGAAAATAGAGATTCTTCGGGTTGTTGGCCAAAAAGTTTCGAGTTTCATCGCCGTCGAGATTGTTCCGAGCGGAAATTTTTCTCCGTCGGTAACGTTCTCGGCAGCGTTTCAATTGTAATCCGAATAGGTTTTTCTTTAGTTTTTTTTTTTTTTTTTTCAAAGGTGTATATCGTCAGGGTGAGAAAAGCTTTCCTCGTTAAATTCCCGAATACCGAAACGATCGTGAGCGATTGTTTTTCGATAGTATCGAACAGCAGACACTGGCCATTTGACGCCGGTCGGTGAAAAGCTATTCGATGCTGTGCGGTTTTTACGACCTCGTGGCCCTCTGTCTATATTATACGCTTGGCAATGGTATACGGAGACCATTGGGGTGTATAGGGGTTGCTGACAATAAAAGCGTCGGAAATCTTTTATATTGCTCGCCGGACTTAACCCCGAAGGCAGCCACGATGGTCGCGGCGGCTAATAATTGACCTGCTGCTTCGATCACTTGTTTTCACTCGTACCTGATACACATAGCGTACATATCCTGCAGAGTTTGCATATCTCACGCTTTTGTACTGTTTTTGATGAAACTGCCAAAAGAATGTCAAAGAATTAATTAGTTTCGAATACAAGTGCTCTTGAACCGCTGTAATACACTGCGTGTACGCGAAACAAAGAAATGATTCACAATGGAGATTTTGCGAACAATTTTTCAGTTTATCGAATTTTAATACGGATTCGCGGAAATATTATTCCAGGTATCTGATAGGTTCAGCCCTCCGGCAGCGTTTAATTTAGCATTCGTGTCTCGATGTTTGACGTTCAATTTATTCATAACCCAAAGCGATGAACGAATATCAATTCAATGAAAATAAAAAATTTCATACGACAATGAATTGTGAATATAATATCGTTATAAAAACTCGTAGCGATATTCCACATCGATTCGATATACAGGACAAACGTTTTTAGTTACTTTATTTTTTTTTTTTTTTATTAAAAATTTGTTTTTTTTTTTCGATTCGGACGCGAATTTTAGAATCTGCGAGCGAATAAGTCGGTAACGATAGTTTCGACTGTTTCGATTTATCTATAGTATATTATGGCGGATTATAGATTTTTTTTCAAAACGAAAAGGAAATAACAAAAGAAAAAAATTCACTTGTGAACTGTCTATGTTCGTCAGGTCACGCAAACAATACACGGGGATTAGCTGCTGTATCAGTCGGCAACAATATTTTCGCCCATTTCGATATATCTATATATTGTATCGGATTATCGATGTTTTTAGATACGAAAAGGAAATAAAAGAAGAAAAAGAAAATGTTTTGCAAAAGCTATGATTGTCGGATAGTATCAACAATATGCGAAAATTTACACGGGCGGCCAGACATCGCTGATATTGATGCGGTATTGTGTTTCAAAGACGCTAATTGCCGTACCTTGATAACTATACGCAAGTAACACACATGCGTCGGCGGTTTTACCTCCGGGTTAATTAATCGACACTCCATGTATCGTATTCAAAGCTTACATTTCATTGATAAACAAAAACAGTCGTATCTTCACTTTGGTTGCATTTTCCGAACGAAAATTCGATATACGAATCTTTCATTCACAAATTTGATACGACGTACAGATGTTTTTACTCGAAATACGACTGAAACTATCTCACCAATCGCACTCTCTCTCTCTCTCCGGTAATCGCTGAAGCGCTGGGATCTGCGTGTGCGATTCCCCTTTTTTTTATTGCCTCACGCAGTACACCGTAACCGATAAAACTTTGTCGAGGCCGCCTGTGCGCTTTATACACTGTTTCGCTGTTCTCAAAAAGCCAATTTATAACGCGATAAAACGTATAAAAAAAAAAGAATGTTAAGCGAAGCGAAACACGAAGCTGTTAGGTCGCCTTTTACGAGAGAGAAAATTATTTTTTTGCTCTTTTTCCTTCGGGAATACAATATGAAAGCCAATGTCTTTCATCTGCTTAACGTTTCCAGAGCGAATAAAGTTCTCCAAAGCTCCTTAATCGACTTTACGAAATCTCGTAGAAATAAGAGACTTCGGGACGGGTAATTGAATTTTATTGGAAATTCGAGCTGTGAATCGCATTTACGTTAATAAATGATTAGCCGAGTTCGATAAATTTATTTACCGAACATTCATTCATTGAATCGTCGTCGATAATGATTCAAAAGAGTGTATCTTTATATTACCAACCAAAAGAGAGATTCAGAGAATATTTTGAATACTTCGCAATGGGATTAAATTATAGTACATTACGATACAAGTGTGAAAAAACTTTTTCTGACGAGTGTTGCAATCACACGAGTTAAGAAACAGTTTTTCGCACGAGAAACGTACAAAATTTTAATTCGCAAGGTGTGAAATTGGGGGTTATACGCGCGCGAAGGGTGCGTAAAACTGCCTTTTTTCACACTGAGTAAAATCATTTTTTTTTAATTTCCAATGGCATTATTATTATGCAAAATTAATGTTCTTAGTACCTTCTGCATGATTGATTTTTTTCAGATTTTCATCCCATTGGGAAACGTGCAAAATTCACTCTGAATCTCACTTTTGACTCGGAATGTAACGATACACCCTCCTTAATCAAAACATTAGATGATACTGTTTTCGCCCGCATTGCCATCGCATTTACGTATAAATAGATTGAGTGGGTTACCAAAGTAACAAACATAACACACGATCCCTGTATACCAGCTGATCGAATAATCAATGAATAATTTGTGTCTCCGATGCTTCCCCAATATTCAAGCAAATTGGTACTCGATAAAGGGTTTCGTATGGTAATTAATTGTGACAATGCATGCAACGGATAGTTTGGATAACAAGGAAATTTAATAGGTCTGAACTGTGGATTTCCGTCCATTGCTCATTCGATCTGCCGCTGCTTAGTTACATCTCTATCGAGGATAATTGCATTCGGCATAATGAAACAAGCGATTCACAGCAGCGACTCTCAATGTCAATAATTTTCGAATTAATTCTGTTTCCCGAATCTCGACACATGAAATTCCGCATTTTTTTTTCGTTTGAAAAAAATACCTATTTAAAAAAAAATCGAGGAATTTTCGGGTTTTTTTCCCGATATATCGATTCGAGATAATTGGTCCGCATACTCGACTTCCCTCTGCATTCTCCGCACGAATTATTTTCTGATAAAGTACTCTTCGTGAGTTCGTGGAACGTCCCACGCACAATATCGAAAGGTCACTTTGCGAATTTATATCAATTACGTGAAACATTTTAATTCTGACGGTATTGGAAACACTTTTGGCTACTCGTTTGAACGGAAAATCGCGAAATATTGAATCGGGTCGATAGCTATGAAACGTTGTAAAAAATAAATGGAACAACAAGGTCGCGTAGAGGTAAAGAATGGAAAATGTTGCGGCAGGACGGTGGAAATTCGAATGGACCGACGCTGCCCACCATCGCCGTTGAACCATAAATTTCGATGTTTACTACACCCTTGAAGCCTGTTGCTGTCCGGTCCAACCGGCGACACGTATCACTTCCAGTGGTTTGCTCCTGCCGTTGTTGTAGCCGGACTGCAGATCGTCCGCAACAACGCACATCCCACTGTACACCCTACTCTCGACGGCCGCACGGCATCGGAATTCAATTAATTCACCCCAATTCGCCTGATTTCCTAACGTACGCAGAAACGACGGAAAAATCAATGGGGTCATCTGTCTGACGGGGATCGTACGAGCGAACAAAATCAAAGGACACTCTCGATCATCCCTTTAAAAAAATATGAAATTCGTAGAGTAAAGTTCCGAGCGAAGCTCATTCACGATGAAAAGAAACAGTGAAAAAAAAAAAAGAATTAAAAGCTTTGGATTCTTAAAGTTATCAGAACCTTTAAGAATGATACCTCTGTAAACTTTTTTAGCTCGAATTGCCCATTTAAGACCCTTGAATTTTTTTTAATTTTTTTTTCCCTTAAAGTTCAAGTTTTTCATACTTTTTTTTATAGTCGCCTGTACATTTTTTTAAATCTTTAGCTCTATATGGGCTTTTTAGCCGCTACTTCTATGATGGACGCTCAGTCAATAATATACTGCGTGTTAATTTCTAAAAAAAATCTATATTATCAATTCATAATTTCACCCATTTTTACTTTTCTCAAATGTCTCTCAGTATTCCAAAAATGTTTTTAAAGTTAAACATTTTTTGCGGACATTTTACTGCACACGATATTACGAATTCATTAAAACAAGCCTTATAAAAAAAACACGTAAATTCGCTACTTTATAAATTATAGATATCGATAAAAACCGATAATTATTTATCGAACCGTTATAAACAAAGTACCGTTTATATATTTTTTTTTTCGATGCAACTATCTAAATATTCTAACTGCTCGAACTATTGCAATAAAAAACTATATAGACGGTGGAAAAACCGCAACCATTCGAGAAGTTTCAATATACACGTATTGCCTCGGCGTCGCTTCGACGCGCTTTGACCACTGTGGGGATATCGGGGAGAAGGGAGGGTCAATCGACCCACCACCGTTGCCGAACGACAAATTGCTTTTGATCGTTTTATTGCCCAATTGATCCGACGTGTCGGACAGGAAATCGGAAAGACGATTTCAGTACGACAAAGTCGGATTATCCGTAGCGCGTCGGGCATAGTGTGTCCCTCGATATTCCGGGATCTAACGGTGCATCGCCAGTTCTCCTCAGCAATCGCGGTGCGCACGCATTTATTCTATCTCCGGGAAATGATTGCGAGCATTCAAAGACGATACTAATGCCAAATGACTCGAATGCCCTCTCGTCATTCACGAATGACCACCAATCCGGTGCGGAGCTGCAGGTCAAACTTATGACCTGCAACCCCCGAAAGGGTCGAAGGTAACCAGAGACTCCGTTGCACCCCACTCTTCGCTAAATCCGATTGGCTGTTAGAAATGCCAACTCTCACCTACAAATACAGGCGCTTTGCCAATTCGATTCATCAGTTCAATTTTGAATATTAACTGTGACGCTTCAGGCAGTTTATTTCTGGTGTAAAGTTGTCGTGGAAGTTACGAGTGTCGAGCAGAGACGGGAGAAATATATATTCGTGTTTATTCGAAAGCTTCGCGATAATTATTCGCGTAGCTTAATTAATAATAACGAAATGAACAGCTCAATTAAAATGAATAATTTTTTGCAACGAATGCTCAAGAAGAGCGATGAAGAGGTAAAATTTTATATTTTTCGAACTATATAAGTATTTCATTTAAAAATTCGTAGTTATATTTTTTTTTATTTTTTTTTTTTACATTATTTTTTTTAATTCATTTTTTGCAGTGTGAGAACGAAAAAGTCATTATCGACAGCACAAGTCTGCAGGTCGAATATTCGCCACGAAAAAATAAAACGAATTGGATAAAAAAGCTCGGGACCTATTCACCGACGAAGCGCGACGCATCGCCGTGTATTCGAAGTCCATCGCGACCGATTACCCCGCAGCCGGCAGGATATCGAAACGATTATCGCCGCAGAAGCGTTCCTGAACCCGCGACACCAAAGAATCCATCATCCACCGTCGCAATGCCGAATCTGGAGGATATTATACACGAATTTGAAGTCGGATTTTTATCGCCGACCAAACAGGAAACTAATGAGACAACAAATTCCGGACGCTTCGTCAAAAAAATCGTCGCTGCTTTCGAGCAAAAATACAAAACTTACAATGAATTTAAGGTAAATAACGATTTTTATTAATAATTTTTGCTTTTTAATTTAACGATAAGATTTTTCCGGAAATTTCATCACAATTTCTTAATTTCTTAATTTCTTTTCGATAATAAAAAAAAAATCGGTAAAAAGATCGAATCAAATAAAACGAAAAATTCCGATTCCGAATATCGAAATTGTAACTTACATTCGATTTCTATTGTTTGCTAAATATTGAAAATGTAAATATGGATGATTCACATTTTTATCGTTTGAGATAACAAAGAAATTCATAGAACAAAGTCGATTGTTATCGTCCGCCAAAGATTAGAACGATCGATAGTGATTTTACTTTTATCTTTTATGATTCACTTTCTTATCCTTTCGTTTTGCATTACAGATGTCCGCAGAAAGATCGGCAAGAGAACTCGACGATGACGAAGACACTTTGAATAATTCCAATAATACGAAAGAAGATATGGAAGACATGGAAAATAGTACAGCATTCCTCGGTACAACATACGTGATAAATTCTCTCGAGAATCGTTTGAATTTCAGTAATTACGTCGACTCCTTCGACTCAAAATCCGTAAATTATTCTCGTCAAAGTCCGGACAGTGTCGACTTAAGCAAATGCTCATTCGCGATGGACGAAGAACTGATCGTTAGCACACCGACGAAAAATTCTTCCGAAGCATCGAAACTGCGCGAAAGTTCCATAATACTCGACGAAACGCTGAAGGAAACGGCGAACGCCAACGTGAAACAATCGAAGACTCTCGTCCGTTCGAATTCTTCAATGAGACGCGAAAGGCAACCAAAGATAATCGGTGCATTTTTGAAGAAACCGATCGAAGTTGAAGACACGTCGATCGACTGGATACCTATAACCGGCAAAAAGTTGCCGCGAAAAAAATCATTCAAGAGACTCCTATCGGTGTTAACAGGAAAAAACAGATCATCGGAAAAATCGTCGAAACTCTACTGTTCGCAGATAAATCTGCAAGAAGAAACATCCAAAGAACTTCATGATTCCGGATACGACGAGAAATCATCTTCGTCCTCGTCGTTGACTTCTCTTGTATCGATCACTGATCTCCTTCTCCAACAGGATAATTACGAGATCGAAGCTAATCGAAGAACCGCAACTTTGTCGACATTCAAAAAATCGTCTTCGAGCATTGAACGCGATATCGCTTATCGCGATGACCATTTGGTGGGCGACGATTCCTCGGATACTTGCAGCGTTACTTCGAAGAAACTTTTCCTCGAGGAGATACCGCGATCCGAGTGCAGACTCTCTCTCGGTCCCGCGTTTAAACCGAAATTCGTCGCTAAACCTCTCGATCTCCATGAAGAAACGTTCGAGGATAAGAATCACGAAACCGATGATTCTCTCGACGAAATTTCATCGTCTTTGGCTTCGCCGTTACCGAAACATCCTTTCGTCTCGGAGAGAAGCGATTTCGACAACGAAGAATCTTTCTTCAACGACAAAACTGCGAGTTCCATCAGTTTTCAGGAATTCGATGCTATCGAATTGCGACGCGATCGACACTCCCGGATGTTTCCATCATCGGAGATAACTTACGACACGCCGAGAATATATCTGTCGAAATCGGAACCGGGTCTGTACCGGCAACCAAAATTCAGCTTTCCGTCCGACGAAATCGTTTACGACGTACCAAAGCCGAAGATTCCTCAGAGACCGAAATCCAGCGTTTACGAAGATGCCGTGTCGTTGAAGAGGAGAAACGATGATTTTTCTTGCTCACCGCCCGCATCAGGTTTTTACGCATTTCCGAGCCAAGAAGAGCCGCATTACGCGACCGTAAAACCGAGAAATACGAGAATCAATCCGAGCAGAGAATTGCTGAGATCGATGGGAGATCTCAGAGATGGTAATTATTACGAACGCGTCTTCGATGAAATTCGATATTTGTAAATTATGCCGATAAATCGAATATCCGGCGATTGTGACTGTTATGTAGATACGAATATATATAAATCGAAGTCAGGCGGTCATTCTGCAGCTTTTCGAAACCTGAAGAAGCAAAAAAAAAAAAATCGAAAAAAATTCAATCAAAATTTGATTTTGCGATTAAGACGATCAATCGTTATGCAATATTTTGCTATATTCTCTTCAAAATGCTATTGAAGCAAAAAAAAATGGTTTTGGAATGAATTAGCGAACAGTGTGACCGTTTCGGCTTAAATTTTTATATATCTAGTCACATTTTTTATAGTAATTTTTACGAGTACTACAAATAGCGATAAGGACTCGAGAATCGAGGAGAGAGTCTGAGAAAATCTCTGACATAATTCTACAGGATTTTCTTCAATAAGATTGAACTTTGCGACGATACGAGAGGCTGCGATGGACTATTCACGAGTCCGCAGGAATTCTCGTTTTCGTCGTGAATATCAAACGCGAGATATTCGATATTCGAGACTCGCGCGCATTAAAGTTTATTTAAAAGAAAAAAATATTTTATATTTGCACGATGGACTTGAAAATTGTGCAGTCGATTTGGGATTTTTTTTTTTCTTATTTAATGCCCATCGACGTTGAAATCGTAAAAAAAAATCTAATTTGTTCGGAGGAAATTGCTTATACGTATCGTCCTGAAGAGTCTTCTTCATTTACACGAGAAATGTTGTACAAGATCTCGAATAATATCTTTTTTTTAAATTTTTTTAATCGACACTCGACAACCTGTTGTTTGCGCGGACGATACCTATATATAAGCGCGGAGGTGCGTAAGACTCTCGTATATTTCTCAAGGAAATATTGCGAACGAGACGCGATCACGTACCGGAGGTGAGAAAAAAATGACGACTGTAATTACCAATAAAAATTATTATTGTAAATAAGGGGAAAAAAATTTGCGTTGAGTATCACGACGAAAAAAAAAAAAAAAAAAATCGCAAGGATTACGTGATTGAGAAATAACAATGTTACAGCTTTACGGAGCTTCGATTCAGTAGAATATAATTTTTTCTTTTCGAATAATTGATAATTGAACGACTATTGATCGCATGTAATAAGGAATTCGAATTATTCCATCGAAAATATTTGATCGATTCTTTGCGAAAAGTATAGCGAGACGATTGAGAAATTTCTCGTAACGAGGAGTGCCTTCGCGGAGCGTAACTTCAAAGACTGTTTTTGCAATCGCGCAATGTATGTTAATTGCTTTCGGGAGAGAAGTTTAGCGGAACAGTTTCAGTCGATGAGAAGTTCGTCGAGAGCTCTTTATATCGTAAAGTACACTAAACGACAATTACGCGTAGTTATGTCAACTTCTCGACAACCGTGGAAATTAATCGAGACTGTTGAGCGTTTGTTTGCATAGAAAGCAATATTAAACGAGAGCTGTGAGAGTTTTGTTGGAAAGGCACGAGAGTTATTTGCGCTTCGGGTGGACAGTAGACGACAATAAAAATTTATCCAACTATATAAATTTACCGACGTAACAGTATTTTGATTGTAAATACGAGACGAAAAAAGTATTGATAATAAATTGTCATTTGTTTTTATTTCTCGAACTATTATTTTCCCTCTCAACCTTTGCGTAAAAAAAAATATATATATATTTTTTCGCCGTTACGAATAATCGTTGATGTCTTTAAATTTAACAGCTCCAAAAATTTATCCAACTATATAAATTTACCGACGTAACAGTATTTTGATTGGAAATACGAGACACAAAAAGTATTGATAATAAATTGTAATTTTTTTTATTTTTCCTCTCAGACTTTGCGCTAAAAAAAAAGAATATATATTTTTTCGCCATTACGAATAATCGTTGATGTCTTTACATTTAACAGTTCCAAAAATGTATCCGACTATATAAATTTACCGACGTAACAGTATTTTGATTGGAAATACGAGACACAAAAAGTATTGATAATAAATTGTAATTTTTTTTATTTTTCGAACTTTTATTTTTCCTCTCAGACTTTGCGCCAAAAAAAAAGAATATATATTTTTTCGCCATTACGAATAATCGTTGATGTCTTTACATTTAACAGTTCCAAAAATGTATCCAACTATATAAATTTACCGACGTAACAGTATTTTGATTGTAAATACGAGACACAGAAAGTATTGAAAATGAATTGTCATTTGTTTTTATTTCTCAAACTTTTATTTTCCCTCTCAACCTTTGCGTAAAAAAAAAGAAAAGTTCCGCCGTTACGAATAATTGTTGATGTCTTCAAATTTAACAGTTCGTAAAGAACGAAATGGAGTTATATATAATCGTTGTGGTAAAAAAAGGATTGCGATCGATATATCGTCGAGATTTATTCTGTATCACTCTGTATAGAGTCTGATAGAGTATATGAAACGTATTGCATAGTCGAATTTGCATCATCATCCGCATCCATATTCCGCAAATGAGTTCCCGGGTCATTGTGCGTTTAAAACTGCGTTTTCCATGAGAATATCGAATCGCGAGTTGAATAGAGCGACGGGATTATACGAGAGGAAGCGCCGCAGCAGCGGAACCATCAGTAACAACGGCGAGAGGAAGAATTTGAGTTCTGATGCAAGCGTCGGCGCTGATATTCCTGGTGCGATTGGTAAATAGGTCACTGTGTACGATGTTCTGCAACGGCTGCGAAGGGTATAGCGGTAAAACGATATCCATTCTTCGATCTCTTCGGCAATAAGCCTTTTTCACCCCTTCCGCGCGCTATCACCTCTAACACTTCGTACTTGTAGAACGAGAATTTCTCGGAAAAAAACGTTGAAAAATTTATTGGTCGTGAAAAATTGAAGTTTTTCGTGGGCTATTGGAATAATGGAAATTTCGTCGGACCGAAATTTCGTAGCATATTTGTAGCTACGACGATGTAAAACATTTTATTTCAAATTTTTTTTTCACCGACGAGTTATTCGATAAATTTAAAATTTTCGAAAAAAAATATATGCAAAAAATTTATAGAAAAATATGAAATTTCGGGATTTTATATAATTAATATATTAATCGTATTAATATTGTTATTTGGTGGCATATATTTGCAAAAATGTATTCTAACATATATCCGTAATATACGATTTTTCGTTAAATATATATCGGATATTTTATGACCCTGAAGATATCTGCATCAGACAAAATGTAATCTTTGGTAAGCCATAACTGCCGTACGTTTTAACGTAGAGACTTCGTTCGGGGCTCATTTTCTTCGTTTTTCAATTCTCTAAATACGCTTTTTTTCTTTTTTTTTTTTTTGCTTTCCTTGAGGCGGTACATTGAAAATAAACTTTTTGAAGGTCGGATTTCATCTTTCAAACGCGATAATAACCGTATTTTTTATCGTAGGGACCTCGCGCAGGGTTCATTCTCTTCGGTTTGGAATACTCTACACGTGTAATTTTTTTTAGATTTTTTTGTCGCTTCCGCCTTTGTTGAAGCGTTGGATAAGCAATAAATGCTTGAACAGCCATAACTTCCGTATTTTTTAACTTAGAGACTTTTCCCAACGTTAACTTTATTCGTCTTCAAATTTTCTAGAAACGCTTTTTTTTTTTTTTTTTCTTGTCTATTCCGCATTTTTAAAAAATGTTAAGGCGGTGAATACGAGATAGGTATTCGAACAGCCATAACTTCCGTAGTTTTTAACGTAGAGACTTATCCCAAAGTTGACTTTATTCGTCTTCAAAATCCCTAGATGTGCATTTTTTTAAAGATTTTTTTGTCACTTCCGCCTTTTTTGAGGCGTTGAATAAGCAATAATCATTCGAACAGCCATAACTTCCGTATTTTTTAATGTAGAGACTTTTCTCAAAGTTGATTTCACTCGTCTTCAAATTTTCTAGAAACGCTTTTTTTTGTTTTTTTTTTCTTGTTCATTCCGCATTTTTATAATTTTTTAAGGCGGCGAATACAAGATAGGTATTCGAACAGCCATAACTTCCGTATTTTTTAACTTAGAGACTTTTCTCAAAGTTAACTTTATTCGTCTTCAAATTTCCTAGAAACGCTTTTTTTTTTTTTTTTTTTCTTGTCTATTCCGCATTTTTTGAGACGTTGGAACAAGCACTAATCATTCGAACAGCCATAACTTCCGTATTTTTAAATGTAGAGACTTACCCCAAAGTTGACTTTATTCGTCTTCAAAATCCCTAGATGTGCATTTTTTTAAAGATTTTTTTGTCACTTCCGCCTTTTTTGAGGCGTTGAACAAGCAATAATCATTCGAACAGCCATAACTTCCGTATTTTTAAATGTAGAGACTTTTCTCAAAGTTGATTTCACTCGTCTTCAAATTTTCTAGAAACGCTTTTTTTTGTTTTTTTTTTCTTGTTCATTCCGCATTTTTATAATTTTTTAAAGCGGTGAATACAAGATAGGTATTCGAACAGCCATAACTTCCGTAGTTTTTAACGTAGAGACTATTCCCAAAGTTGACTTTATTCGTCTTCAAATTTCCTAGATATGCATTTTTTTAAAGATTTTTTTGTCACTTCCACCTTTTTTGAGGCGTTGAACAAGCAATAATCATTCGAACAGCCATAACTTCCGTAGTTTTTAAGGTAGAGACTATTCCCAAAGTTGACTTTATTCATTATGTGCTAGTGGAGCTCTTTCTTACATATAATTTTCACATTTTAATTCGTTCAGTTGCTTGATCTCTCTGTAAGCACGACTGTAAGTGGACAGCATAACTTTAACCGCGTTCGTTCGAAAGCGTGCATTTGTCGTGATTTCGATAACCGTGGGAATGCAGTGCGCCTAAGGTGGATTGGAGACATGGATTCGATGTGTTGCAGATTAAACTCCGCAAGAGTAGTGTTTAGTTGCGAGAACCAATTGTATTTGATGATATTATTTTGTGAGCTATCCAGAGCAACGAGTCGATCTAAACATATTCGCGGGAATCTGTGTGCCGGCATTTCTAAAACTTTCGCGAGGTAACTGAGAACTCTTTTCATTATCACAATTTCTATCGGCACATTACCCGTTTCCAACCGAACCCATACCGGGTGAAACCTCTGCTCGAGATTCGATATCTACGTTTAACCAAAGTTTTCTGGGCAAATGATCGGACGTACCAAAATTCAATAAATCGCGAACCCTACCGATGCAAGCTCTATTAATCCAGCACATGTCTATAATGGTATTACTTTTCCCAAGAAATGTGAAATTCCCCCTATAATCCGAGAAAGAACTCCCGTTCAAAACAATAAAACCCATATCTTCGAGGCTCTCCAATATGATAGTACCATTTGTCGTCTCGTCGTGTGAGAGTTTATTGCAGCTAATGCTGTCTCCCGTCAAGTTTTCGTCCAGTTAATTATTGAGATCGATACGCGCGTTGAAATCCCCATCCAGAATTATTGGGCAGTCGTATCGTTCGACAATGTCTAGACTACAACCAGATAAAAGTTGAGCTCTCTCGGAGAAGAAATTAGCTCTAAGGTATACTGTAATAATAATTATTTCGCGTGATCCCATCGTGCATTTCGCGGCGATCCGACTATCGCATCGGTCAAGAACTTTGGAATTTTTTATCTCATTCCTATTGTACAGAATGCATAGACCGCCAATAGCTCTTTCTGCCGCGTAAATCCTTCTTGCTGGGCTGGTCACGTAATCGACTTTTTTTAATGGGCCCGGAAGCACAATACTTTCTTCGAGTCTCCATTTCTTACAAATACTCAAAAACGCGCAGTCCTCGCGGCTTTCGTCGAATTCGTCAGGAGTTAACTCAAACAGATGACATATCCCGTAGACATTCCAAAACATAAAGCCGTGATTATCAGAGAGATCAAGCTCCTGTGAAAAGGAGTAACTATTAGTATCATTAGACTGTAGAACATTATTTATACTAGTGGTATTAATAAGCGACGGACACGATTCTACTGTTCGTTGCGATAAATTATGCAACAATGGCTCGGCGAAGTCGGGTGTCGCAATGTCAAACAGGGGGCTGGCAATACAGGATTTCAAAAAATTACACGGACGCGTTATTGGTATTTGGCTTTCAATAATTTTGGTGTTGACGTTGAGATCAGCTTTCACCCTGGTGTCGATGAATCGTCCGTGCGTTACTCCGCTCAGCCTCGATCAGTCCTTTTCGTCGTCCCAGGCATATCAAGTATTATCAATGCAAAGTTTGCGATAGCCGATGCGTATCTTCGCCTCTTTTTTTTCTTCGACTTGAGCTATCGATGCAATTTTCTGTTGAATATCTCGTTCTCGTTGCGTGCGGTCATGTGATATATTGTTCCTCGTTCTCAAGTCGTAGTCTGTTAGCCATGACACTCTTCTTATCCTCCGTTAACGCTAGTTTTATAAGCAGCGCGTTGGATTTCCCAGCTTGTTGGACTTGCCGACCAGTCGAGCTTCTTGGACTGGGTTCTCGGTGCTGAGTTGGCTGTTGAGAAAATTCTCTGCTTCTAGAAGACAGTTTCCTGGTTCCACCTGGAGGCCGTGAATAACAATGTTGTTTTTTCATTTTTCTCGAGACGTCGGATTCTGTTTTGAAGAGCGTTGTTGTTGGCCTAACAACGCGTGTTACCTCCTGCACACGGTCTTCGATAGTATTAATACGGATCCAAACCTCCTTTCACACTCTCGTCGCGACGCTGTTGAATTGCGACCGTCAATGAGTCGAGTCTCACGAGAATCTTGGACATGTCGGGCGACGAATCACCCTTAGGCGACCTTAAAGCCCTCTAATTTTTTTGACTCATACTGCGTAAACCCATCATATCTGAAATCTTTTGATCGGACTGCTTAGTACCAGCCGCTTGTTTCATCTGCTCAGCTTTCCCCGGCATACCGGCGTGTCGAGGTTAACGCGTGGTACCCTAACCTCGAAAACACGAGTTAAACTAAACTTTTCCAAACGGTTGACAAAAATATCTCTGAAGACACTGAAATTATTCTTGCTCTTCCGGATTTTTTTCTTTTCTCAAAGAAAAGAATCGAAGAAAAGATTCGGACCACAATGTACCAACACAAAAAAAAAAATGTTAAATACGGAATAGACAGGAAAAAAAGCGTTTCTAGAAAATTTGAAGACGAGTGAAACCAACTTTGAGAAAACTCTCTACATTTAAAAATACGGAAGTTATGGCTGTTCGAATGATTATTGCTTGTTCAACGCCTCAAAAAAGGCGGAAGTGACAAAAAAATCTTTAAAAAAATGCATATCTAGGAAATTTGAAGACGAATAAAGTCAACTTTGGGAATAGTCTCTAAGTTAAAAACTACGGAAGTTATGGCTGTTCGAATACCTATCTTGTATTCACCGCCTTAAAAAATTATAAAAATGCGGAATGAACAAGAAAAAAAAACAAAAAAAAGCGTTTCTAGAAAATTTGAAGACGAGTGAAATCAACTTTGAGAAAAGTCTCTACATTTAAAAATACGGAAGTTATGGCTGTTCGAATGATTATTGCTTGTTCAACGCCTCAAAAAATGCGGAATAGACAAGAAAAAAAAAAAAAAAAGCGTTTCTAGGAAATTTGAAGACGAATAAAGTTAACTTTGAGAAAAGTCTCTAAGTTAAAAAATACGGAAGTTATGGCTGTTCGAATACCTATCTTGTATTCACCGCCTTAAAAAATTATAAAAATGCGGAATGAACAAGAAAAAAAAAACAAATAAAGCGTTTCTAGAAAATTTGAAGACGAGTGAAATCAACTTTGAGAAAAGTCTCTACATTTAAAAATACGGAAGTTATGGCTGTTCGAATGATTATTGCTTGTTCCAACGCCTCAAAAAATGCGGAATAGACAAGAAAAAAAAAAAAAAAAAGCGTTTCTAGGAAATTTGAAGACGAATAAAGTTAACTTTGAGAAAAGTCTCTAAGTTAAAAAATACGGAAGTTATGACTGTTCGAATACCTATCTTGTATTCACCGCCTTAAAAAATTATAAAAATGCGGAATGAACAAGAAAAAAAAAAACAAATAAAGCGTTTCTAGAAAATTTGAAGACGAGTGAAATCAACTTTGAGAAAAGTCTCTACATTTAAAAATACGGAAGTTATGGCTGTTCGAATGATTAGTGCTTGTTCCAACGTCTCAAAAAATGCGGAATAGACAAGAAAAAAAAAAAAAAAAAAGCGTTTCTAGGAAATTTGAAGACGAATAAAGTTAACTTTGAGAAAAGTCTCTAAGTTAAAAAATACGGAAGTTATGGCTGTTCGAATACCTATCTTGTATTCGCCGCCTTAAAAAATTATAAAAATGCGGAATGAACAAGAAAAAAAAAACAAAAAAAAGCGTTTCTAGAAAATTTGAAGACGAGTGAAATCAACTTTGAGAAAAGTCTCTACATTAAAAAATACGGAAGTTATGGCTGTTCGAATGATTATTGCTTATTCAACGCCTCAAAAAAGGCGGAAGTGACAAAAAAATCTTTAAAAAAAATGCACATCTAGGGATTTTGAAGACGAATAAAGTCAACTTTGGGATAAGTCTCTACGTTAAAAACTACGGAAGTTATGGCTGTTCGAATACCTATCTCGTATTCACCGCCTTAACATTTTTTAAAAATGCGGAATAGACAAGAAAAAAAAAAAAAAAAAAGCGTTTCTAGAAAATTTGAAGACGAATAAAGTTAACGTTGGGAAAAGTCTCTAAGTTAAAAAATACGGAAGTTATGGCTGTTCAAGCATTTATTGCTTATCCAACGCTTCAACAAAGGCGGAAGCGACAAAAAAATCTAAAAAAAATTACACGTGTAGAGTATTCCAAACCGAAGAGAATGAACCCTGCGCGAGGTCCCTACGATAAAAAATACGGTTATTATCGCGTTTGAAAGATGAAATCCGACCTTCAAAAAGTTTATTTTCAATGTACCGCCTCAAGGAAAGCAAAAAAAAAAAAAAGAAAAAAAGCGTATTTAGAGAATTGAAAAACGAAGAAAATGAGCCCCGAACGAAGTCTCTACGTTAAAACGTACGGCAGTTATGGCTTACCAAAGATTACATTTTGTCTGATGCAGATATCTTCAGGGTCATGATATTTTACAGATATATTTCGGGATATACTTTTTTTTCATTTTTTTATTTTTCATGAAAACGTGAAAAACATTGTTCTCAGGTCTGAAGAGAAGTTAAATTTTTTAATCGTAAAATTTAGCAATTTTCGTAACTTATCTAATGTTTGACCCGAATCTGTTGCTCGTAGAGAAGATGCGTGTCGATCAGACACATGCGATCATTTTAATTTTTACCTTTTTGCACCTTTTTACCTCTGCTTTGCCTTATATTTAAGAACTTATGTTTTTTTTAGACCCTTTTGCGCGTTTCCCTCGAACTACTGGGGCATCGATCATCCGAATTTTATTTTAACATCGCCTTTGATACTGCGGCATTAACGTTGATATCGTGTGAAACTGGCATTTCGCGGTTCGAGATAATCGAATTGCGTAGGTACTATGTAACACAGACAGTTTTGTGAGTAACGAGATTTAGCATCTTTTATTCATTTTTCACGGATCTCGTTCCGACGGGGAACGGAGTGGTACGCGGTAGAGGCGGGTACTCCGGGTCTGTCAGAGTTCTTTTATTCCGGAAACTGGAGGAGAATAACCAGATAAGTGGTGAGGAGAGCGGCTATCTGAAGTGGAAAAAAATTATGAGTTATTAGATTCGACACGGTGCTTCTCCGAGAATATTTCAACTTCGTGTTAAACCACGTGCTGAATTAAAAGAATCGAAAAAAAAAAAAAAAAAAAAAAAACGTAAAGCCAGAGAAACCATTTCGTAACGATTAATATTCGTGCTCACCGATCGCAGCAACGGTAGATTCACGTGAAAGCAACCACCAGCCGTGAAATTCAGTCTTCGATTGATCAGGTGTATCGACGTTTCCACGTCCTTCTCGTCGAGATATAAAAAAAAAAAAATTTCATCGTAATTATCGTTAATTATAAATAAATGTAATCTTTCCGTAGGAAATCCGCCATTTTGCAGCTCTTAAGATATTAAATAATAACAGAAAACAAAATTATTGAAAGTAATTATGACAAATTTCTATCGAACGAATAATTAAAAATTGATTGCTATTATGAAAAAAAAAAAAAAAATGAAGGAAAAAATCCGCGGGCATAGAGACGATAAACACTTCGCGTTTTACTTGCCTCGTGCCGACGAATTTTGAGCCATCGTCGCCAATTGATCATAATGTATCCCATGCAGTTCGCCTGTAACGAACATCGATAATTTATTGCTACGGGTTTTCCGGGGTTATCGTGAGAGGTCTGATTATCTCGAGCTTCGAAGGATAACGGCCAATTCTCCTCCCTTCATCTGACTCCTCAATTTTTTTTTTTTCTTCCACCAAGAATGTCGATCTCTAGTTACGCCGAACGCCTCGAGCAACGAGTAACTTAACCAGAATCCAATTTCCCGAGGATGGTGAAAGAAAAAAAAAACGAAGACGTCTAAATCTCCCTCACGCATCCCTTCGAGGTATATGCTTCCGAACACATCTTGTATAAAAAAAAAGATCCGACCTGAGACTATTTATCTCTCGGAAAAATCCTGACTCCGTCAATTATTTAACTGCCGACAGTGATTGGCCACCATTCGGTGAATATTATATCGCGGATATCGTTACGATTCCGCAAACCAAAATAGAATTTTATTAATTCCTCCGTTTCCTAAAGATCGTTGAATTTATATGAACATTTACATCGCGATTTTTAATACCAAATATTATATTTTAGGTGAAAATACGTTATTTGTAGTATCGGAGTTTTCGAAGTGCGAAAAAAAACGAAATCTGTTCATATTTTTTTTTTCTAAGGACCTTCCATCGTATTTATAGCAACATTTACATCATAATTTGATGCATCAAATGCTATATTTTTAGTTAAAATATTTTTTCCATAATTTCCGGTTTTTTTTTACCGGCCAATCACTATGCCATTTTCGCTTTACCCCGCGAACGAGAAGGAAATGATGAAGAACTCGGCGAATAAAGCGCGAAGCCTAACGATCGGATCCGTGAACAAATCCGCTCGGGATCAGAGGGATTGGTAAAAGGCTTTGCTAATTGAATAGAGAACAAAAAAAGGTGTCTAGTCCCGTTAACGATGATTCGATGAGCGAGAAATCACGGAAAGACAAAGATTCCAAGATAGGCGAAGATACTTGCAACACCGACGCGCTTAATTAATACACACGATAGGCTTTAACGCAACGTTAAACCGGCGGGTAAAAGTATCTCATTTCCTTCTTTTCTTCGTGGCGGAAAGCTTTCAGCGTTAGATTGAACAGATCATGGGATGGGAAAAGCTACGCGGCTCCGTGACGTAATCGCCATGGCAATATAAAGCTGATAGAATTTCTGTCTCGGTGACAGTGAAAACGTAATAACATGACAGTGGAAAAAAAAAATACGTGGGCGTACGGGACGTATCTACGGGGAGAAAGAGACGTTTCGTTCGAAATTGAAACAACTCTCTGTTATTCTTTCGGATTATACGCTATTTCTGTGCCTCAAGGGAAACCAAGGAAATGAGAAAGAATTTTTAAAAAAATTCGAAACTTGCCTCGGATGCCGCGAAATGGCAGGCGTAACAGAGGACGATGAGTTGCATCAAAAACGCTGCTATCCAAGATAGGAGACAAGATAATATTCTCCATTCCGTCAGCGGCTCCCCCAACGACATCAAGCGTTGAGCAACGAAGAAGAAATCGCTCACAATGTGAAAACACAAATTGCCAACCCAGAATATCAGTGACCACGAGTACAGAGAGTTCAGTTTCTCGCTCGCCAGCATCAGTACATTGTGAAGATATTCGATGTCCTTTTGGTATTAGAAGAAAAAATACATAGTAGTTATTTTTTAAAAATGTATATAATTATAATAATTATTAAAAATTTGTACAATGTTCGAATTTTTTTTTTTTTCGATGTATTTTTGGTATTAAAAAAACACAATATTTTTTTTTAAATGCGTAGACATTTTTTTTTTTTTTTTCGATCTGTATAAAGATCGAAAATCATTTTTTTTTATTCCTACCTTCGAATCCACGACGGGACTCGCCAATAACCATCGCGAAGCCAGAGGGCCAGTTTTCTTCGCAATAAAGTTGAGATGATCGAATCTTTGACCAATCAGCAGTACCAATCCCGAAAATTTGAGAACGGAGATCGAAGTTCCCACGTAGATGATCATGTAGGCAACGTTATCGACCCACGGCTCACCGAATGCATACATACCGAATTTGTGAACGGACATCCAGATAAGAAAACTCGTACAAACCAAAAACCACGACCACACGCATGTTTTCGTCTCACTTCTAGCGTATCCGAGATTTTTTACGATCTCGTCGTAATCCTGCATTACGTTCCATATTCTAACGAATTTTCCTCTCGAGAATAATGTTAAGATAATGTCGAATACCGCCATGAAATAATTGCAGACTGCCTGTGTGAAAGCGTTATACATTTTATACGATTCCGCGCGGAATTTAAAAAAAAAAAAAATATCGATCGATTTTTTAAAATTTTCTTCGAAAGCCCACCTTTCCCGTTTCCGTGTGTCCCAGCAACGGTTTCTCCATTTCTATGGCCGTGAAACGATGCAAAATAGTGTATATAATATACGTATACAGCGTTACACATACAAATGAGTAAACGGAATTAATATTCGACGGGACGAGGATCTCGTTGTGAAATTCGTACGGACTGAGTCCGAAAATTCTTATGACGTAGACGAGAGGACAGACAGCTGTGTAAAACGGTGATTCCGGTCCTTTGACCTTCTTGGCGTCGAGCGGTTTTTTACCCGCAGGAATTTCCTTCGACCCTCGCGTCACGGTTCTCGAAGTCACGGATATTCTCGTCTGCAGATCCATTGTCCATTGCGACGGAAAAACCGCTCCCGATGTTCTATGCATTTCAGAACCTTCGAACAATTGCTTCGTCAGTTATATCGACTTTTTTGTCGTCGATAAAGTAATTCATCAATAAAAAAAAAAAGTGAGTTTTTTTCCAAAACTAATACAAGAATAACAGAAAAATGCAGAGAATTTTTTTTTATGCAAAATTTGACAAAAAATTAAGATAATATTTGAGAGAAATGTGTGTCGAAATTTTGAACAACTTTTTGCGATGTCACAAAAAATTTAGAATTTTTAATAAAATTTTTTTTTTATGTTTCGTAAATTTACAAAAGCGCTGGCGTTCGATTCTCGATTAATAGACGATAGTTTTTAATTTTTAATTTCCGAGTGCATTTAATTTACCATTGTTTATTATTATTATTATTTACAAATGGCACAGATAAATGTTCTCCTCTGTTCTTCCAATCTCTTCCTCTATAATTAAATGACACCGATATCGCGCCAATTTGTTCGAATGATCGCGGTATTTCCTTAAAGGTCAACGATATCACGGAGTAATTAGATCGCATCTGACCCACTGACCCGGTCCAATATTCCCTCATCATTCGTTCGACTACGGATAACAAACTGCTCTCCGCACATGCGCCATTATTGCATCAACTTTCCGGAGGAATGTTTCCTCTCTGTTATCCAGGTAGGAATTGGCCCCCGCGGCACGAAGAGTCGAAGATAAATCGTTTTGATGTATCGCGTTCAAGAGAGGAAGAAACGAGGAGAGTTTGCGGATGCGAGCGAAGATTCTTCGTGTATAGTACGAGTAGCTGCTCCTCGTAATCTCGTATCGTTATGGATATACCAGGCTATAGGATAAAGGGGTTACGTGGTCGTCGTCCTCGTTTCCCGCCGCCGTCGTCGCCGTCGTCGTCGGCGTCTGCGATGAATTGTTGCAGGTGTCGCGGAGCTCGAACCGAGGGGATGAACGAACAACTACATAGATATACGAATCACGGAGGGTAGAAAAGCGAGCGTCGAGGACTGTTTCCGAAGCATCATTAGTCATCGGGGCATTCCCTGCTAACATAACATTGCTATGGTTTCTTTTTTTTTTATCGATTTCTGCAAGGAATAACATGCGATTATAACGTAATCTTGGAGGCAAACATTAAATAGTAAATACGCGGATAGCGCATAGACATAGAGATAGATATACGCGATTGAACTTTTTTTAAAAATCGTATTGTTGAAATCCACTGATTCTTTCGCGTTCGGCAAATAAATAAATTATATGTATTATTTTGTTATTGTTTTTTTGCAATAACACGATGTTTCATCGTCACGATGAAACGGCGCTGTATTCGAATATAATTATATACCACGTGCGCGAGAGATGCACTCGAGGAAAATCGAAGCTGCACATGCACGATGGGAATACACGATGGAATTTTTTTATAAAACTACTTTTATTCCTCACAAGGGGATGAAAACAATTACCGCATGTGTCGGGCGCGGACTCCGTCGTCATGGGTGCACGTGCGCAAATGGGAGATGAAAAAATATGAATAAAAATACACGTGGACCGTGGAGAATTATTGAAACGCGTGGATCGGAGCAACACACACGAGAGCTTTCGTTCTTCGTGGAAAAAAAGAAATCCGTGCGAAAAGAAAGAAACGAGAATTATTGAAACACGTGGATCGGAGCGACACACACGAGAGCAGCTTTCGTTCTTCGTGGAAAAAAAAGTAATTCGTGCGAAAAGAAAGAAACGAGGATTATCTTTCTTTTTTTTGTTTTAATCTCTCGTGTCGGATATCTCAAAACGTGACATCGATACCGGAGAAGAAAAAAATGAATAAAATAGAAACGAAATAATAAAAAAAGAACGAACAAAGGGGGTATCGGTGACTATCAATTTTTCGTATCGCGAAACTCGACTATATTTTCTCGAGAGTTATCTCGGAATAACTGGCTTTTCCGAGCAGTAGCTTCGGTAAAAATAAACAATAGAACTGCAAAACATAACCCGACGATTTTTTTATTTCCGAAAAATTGCGAAGCTGCGCGGGAAAAATAATTGTTTTCGCAGAAACACCTGAATAAAGGAAGGTATGAAATTTAAAATTAAAAAACAGTTAAAACAGCGGTAATATAAAAAAATTCCGAGAAAACTCTCAGGCAGATAAAAGAAATGGTTATTCACCACTTTATTAAAGCGCTAAAGCAAAACTGCGAATTATAAATATAGATATCATTATCAACAATAAATAAAATAATAACCAATTTTCTCCACATAAAATGACAGAATGAAAAAAATATTGTGCACTGAAAAGCTGTTTATTGTACGATATTTTTTCCGCAAATTTCGCGTAATATCGTATCGCTTCACTGTAAAAATAAAAACGGTAAATTTACCTAATACACTCGGAAATTATGAACGAAATTCCCTCGTCTGTAAATTTGCAAAAAAAATATTAATTAAAAAAAGAAATAACATAAAAATTATCAAAACTTTCGGTACATTGCAAGAAAAGTTTTTTAACAATTTCAACTTTAACGCACTGATTGCCCGGTTCATGCATAAACCTTCCAATACTGATATTGGAAATACGTTTTTCCGTGAAGCCTTTGAGAAGGAAATTGCTAGTTAACGATAATAAAAAAAGTTTCTCATCTACTAGCAAGTCGATTCGATTATCGAAATCTCGTATACTTCGTTACCTTTAACCAATTCGTGACACAATGCGTCTTCCTACGAGTTCAATTCTATTAAAGATTTCACAGGAATCTTCCTCTCGATTATCCTTCCCAGTTATATCGTAGAATTTTATCGAAAGGCCTATACCCATAGAAAAAAAAAATGGCGTCGAAAAAAGGTTTAACAAACGATAGGGTAGTCGATATAAAAAGCTCACGTGTCTCCGTGCCACGAATACGGCAATTCTCGTTACGAGTTTACACGGTGTGCTACATAGTGGAAATACAGAGCGAAAGAGAAGACGTGGGAGTTTGGCTCACCGTGACGAGCGCAGCATATACCGGTAGAAGGATCTTCTTTCGGGTTTATACTTCTATCCTTTTTTTCTTTCTTATCTTCTACCTCGTGTTATCTTTCTCTCCTTTTCTCTCTCAATTTTTCGCGCGATGTAACTTACCCCAGGAGAGGTTCGTTCGCGCACTCGCGCGATGATAAAACTAAAATAAGTTCTTACAACAAGACGAGAGATGTGCGGAGCTATGCGCTCGCGGGAGTTCGCATGTTGGCCTCCATGAGTCTGTAGCACGCGGACGTGCCGTTAAATATTATTCCACGTCGTGGAGCGATGAATTATTGAACGGCGAGGAGACGCAAAGTGGGGAAAACGTATGTATTGTTTGCGCTCCGATACTTTGGCCTATAGCTCCACTATATCCGTATACATGCAACGGGTGCGAACGACGATACACATACGCGGTACGTCTGGAAAGGGTTGCTGATGCTTTCCAGCGCTGGTAACACACGAGACTGATAAACCAATGGTAAAAGGAAAGGAAAGGGAGGAAAGGCGGAAGGGGCGAAGATATAGAGAGCACACGAGGGTGAAAGAAGCAGTTTGCTTAGTCCTGTGTATGCGTCTCACACTCTTCTTCGGCGAATGAGAAGTGGGAGGGTAGCGTGAAGTACATACGTAGTGCTGATAAGGATGATCCTGCGAAACTCGCATTATGCAAATGTGAATCGAAGATCCTCCCCCTCGTTCTTTTAATCCTATTTTTTTCCACTCAAACACAAAGCTATAAGCATGGATACTCCATTCATGGGTTATACCCGGTTAATCTTGAAAAGTTGACCTCGTTATTTCGACGAAATACTGAAATATCGTTGTCGAATAATTTTATTCGACGCGCTTTTGTACTCATCGTTGTAATTCATACTTACTGCGTCGAAAAATCGTTAAAAAAATTATGATATAACGGTTATTGATCGGTAAACTGTTTTTTTTTTTAATTAGCTAACCAGTAATAACGATTTTACAATTTGTACCATAAACACGAAAGGTTTTCAAAATTTTTTAAATATCTAAAATAAACGAAATTTCAGTTCATTTTTCTACCGCTAATTATAGATCGTATTATATTAAAAAGATTCTAAAAAGTCATTAAAAAAAAAATTGTGTAATTGAATTTTTCCGATTTTTTTTTTTTTTATATCGATAGTTTTAAAGATTCAGTCTGTGTATAACAACGACATGGTCGGTAACTGTTATACGCGGAGCTTTTTTTCCAGTAGCTCAGCGCTCTCCATTTCTCTATCCCGAAACGATCGCGTATGCAGCCGGCGTAAACAAGTGTCTTATACGTACCGCTATCTCATCCCTCCACCCGGCGGCGTGTACTATCGGCAAGCGGTTAGTATAGCGAACCACGTACTTGCGTACGCGTTTGCTCTTTACGCCGCTGATGCCAACTGCACTAACACGTAGCAATAGGTTTTCACAGGCTGCCGTTACTGTTGCTTCGCTACATCGTTGAATATCGCGTTTGCAAAATCGAAAGGGCGTATTTTTTCCCATATCAGCAAAGAATGTACGCCTTTATGGTTTTAGTCACGCGATGTACAAGCCGAATACCGATCGAGTTCTCGTCCGATATATTCTGTCCTCCCTTATCACCCGCGCAAAAGGCAATATCGTGTATTCATCCTGTGCAACGGTTCTTCACCCAGTTTGTGGATTGTACAACGGTGGTAACGATATAAACGACTGGATAAACGTGGCGTATACACACAGAGCTTGATATATTGGCAAATGTCGTAGGCGTTTACACTGAGCCGCGTATGGCGTTAATTGCGACAGAGGAAAGAATATACTACGCGAACTTCTCGCGGGTTGTATCTGCGCCGCGTGAACAAACGGATCGATAAAGAGCAATTATAGAAATGCGAAAACATATTTGTCCGGTAGTTTGAAGCGATTTTTTTTTTTTTTTTTTTTTTTTTTTCCAAAGGAAAAAAAATGATTTATGCTTCACTGCTTCAACATTGAAAAACAAAGGTTCGCGGAGAATTTTTTCGAAGTTTTGTCGATAGGGCGATAACGTTATATTTCAAGAAATACCGCATCGAAACTCATCGATGTTGCGGTCACTACAATTCGAATTTTCTACACAAGGGAAAAAGTTGAGTTGACATTGAAAGAAAATTGCGCGGGGGACCATTATGTTATTTCGGTGATTTCTCACGCGTCCCCTCTTCAGCGTCGTAAGCTCCCGCGGGGCCCCTTGGTGACAGACTCGATCGCTCGTATAACCCATTGCCCAACAAGGAGTAAACTTTATCGTTCGCGATAGAGCCACGAGACTCATGCAACTGCTATATATCCGAAGAACAGAGAATACGAAAAACCTATAAAACGTCGGGTTCGAGAACAAAAAAAAACGAGAAAAAAAAAGGAGGCAAGACACTCGTCTGTTCGAAATTGAGAATTTCGAAGGGTAAACGCAGTTTTATATGCTAACATTCGAATGTCGAAAAATAGGATAGGGGAGAGTCGGACAAAACGGACACATAGATCGAAACGAAATGAAGGGAAAAAATTGTGATGAAGTTAGCCTTTTCTTTTTTGTTTTCCCTATGGAAATATCAAAAAAAATATAATAATAATAATAATAATATAAAATAATAAAAATATTGTTATTATTGTTATTATCGTTCCATTAATATAATATGTGAGAATGATAATAATATAAAATACTAAAAATATTATTATTATTATCATTCCATTAATATAATATGTGAGTCAAAATTGTAAAAAAAAAACGTCGAAATAAAACAACAAATAATTTTTTTTGCATATCTTTTATTGTAAGAAGAACGATATTAACAAAAATCGTATTCTACTTTCTGGTAACCGCGACAACGCGATTCAAGAAAGAGAGTTTTTTTTCATACAGTTACTAGTCGACTTTTATTACTCCCCGCGATGACGTCAATGCAAATTGTAAGGGAAATACAGACGATTAATCTTCGGAAGTTGGGGGCTCAGCCGGTGAATTTCCTCAATTAAGAGAGCGCAACAAAGCTCCCGTCTCAGCAACGATTGTTGCTCGAGAGTAAAGGAAAAAAACGCGTGTCGGGATAAGGAGGACGTTTACCTACGAGGGACTTTGGGTGCATCGAACCGAGGAATGTGTGAAGATCATTCTAAACGCTTAAACGGCGACGAGTGTACTAAAAACCCGCCGGTGATGTAATAAACGTCTTGCATTCTATTTGGCGCGTCGGCGGAATTTTCGATGGGAATATAACTGCGAAACGTGATAAGACATAGTAATTTTCTGCTCTCTTTTGCGAGGTACTTACGGCGAAGACCGGTTCTTCGTCCCTTAACAGGAATTCATGTGCGAAGGAGAGCGAGCGAACGAGTTTATGACTGCTTAAGGGAAAAAAATAAATAAAAATAAAATAAAATTAACGCGAACGGGAATAATGTATAATATACATACATATATAATATATACCGTAGCCGTAGGCGTAAAAAACTCCGATTAATAAATCAATCCCCTCGACGAAAAATATCTCACGCGGCAGACAGATTAAGATATCCAAAAATGCCGCTTTAAAAGTCTTCTGAAGGTCTTTTCTTACTTCGTTTTTCGAACAATTCTCTATTACGGCGCCTTAAAGACGGCGGAATAAAGTTGTAGTCGTAAACTACTCGAAAAAAACAGCGCATGAAACGACTTTAAGAAGTTCTTTCGAGAGCCATTCCAGATATCTTAATCGTCGTGCTGCGTGGACAAGAAAGTTAATTGTCCAATTTTCATTACTTCGCTTCGAAAAAAAAAAAAAAATCGACGCGAATCGATAAATTGAAGTTTTTCGGTTAGCGTCGCGAAAATACGAAGAAATTATTTCACGACAAATTTCCCGGTTAATTCGTGATATTAAATAATTATAACTTAGAAGAACTAATAATTAATTGGATGAACATTTTTTTTTAGTTGTTATTATTTGCAGTGGCAAAAAAAAAAAGTTCGTAATTCAATGATTTTTTCAAGTCGCAATCTTCCATTCCTTTCGAGAATTCGTCGATCCGCCAATCGTTTTTTTGTTTTTTTTTTTTTCAGACAAATGCTATCGAGACTTCGCCGCATCTCAACATCTGACAACTTTATCACACCCTTCGCATCGTTAATCCCGGCAATCGCCAGTCTTCTATATTCCCTTGCAGATGTGACGCAGTAAACGGAAAGCAAAGAGGAGCGAAGATGCCACCGAGAAAAGTATCTGTCAGGGCGTCACAACCGAAGACGATGACAACGGTCACGACAACGACGTCCGATCTAAAGGATGAATTGCTGAAATGGATTTGCGAGAGACACGCCACTAACAGCCCACTGGACAGGCAGCTTTTGCGGGACAAAGCTCTCGAATTGGCGGCGTCTCTCCGCGTTACTGGTGAGTAAGCCTGCGATCTCTTCATCTGCTCCGATATTTTTCCACAAAAAAAAAAAAAAAAAACGCAACCCTCGTCCGCAAAAAATAGAAAAAAAAATGTCAAGCTTATCTCGTCGCCCTCCCGCAGGATTCAAATGTTCGGAGGCGTGGCTAACAGTTTTTCTGAAAAAAAACGGCTTTTCGCCGACTCTGACGAATTGCAACGGACCGATTTTTCCAGACTACAGAGTGTGGATAGATCTCCTAAGATCGTTGATAACGCAATACAGACACAAAGATCTTTTTAACGTCGACGAGCTCGTCATGTACTCTGATTTAGTTCCCGTAAGAATTTCTTCAACGAAACACGATAACGGACTTACCGATCCATCGATCGACCTCTCGACGCAAACGAATCGGATCGCTATGCTGCTGTGTTGCAATTCTTCGGGAACGGAAAAGCTTCGACCTCTGATAATAGGTTCTTGCGATTTGGAAAAAACACCGATTAATTGTGATTATCATCGCAACGAAGAAACCTGCATAACCGACGATCTCTTTGCCGATTGGCTCGCCGATCTAAACGAACAAATGTCGAAGTCATCGCGAAAGATACTTCTACTCCTGAGCCGCGAGAGAATTCGTTCGTTGAAAAACACCCCGAAGCTGACTAACGTTAATCTTCTATTCTTTCCGAAAGATTTCCCAACGCAGTTACGACCGCTTCGAGGCGATGTTTTTCACTGCGTGAAAATGATACACAGAAGTTGTTACGCCGCGTATCTTCGCTCGTCTATCAAAAAATGGAAAGCCGAAGAGATCGTTGATAGCCTTACAAGTGCATGGCGAGAAGTTCCTCCGGAACTTATAGTCTCGAGCTTTCAGAGAACGAAGTTTCGCGAAGACGAATCTTTCCTAAAGATCGAGTGTCCGGCGTGGGAGGGTCTCGGGACCGGTATGAGTTTCCGTAGATTCGTAACCTTCGACGACGATCTTTCCGAAACCTTTAGTCGTCTATCCGATCCATCAAAATCACCAAATAACAACGAACATCAGTACAATTTGCGAGGAAATCGCCGCGATACAGTAGAATTGGACGTAATAGAAGAAATCAATGCGAAAAACGCCAAAAAAGGGAGAAAAGCTCCGAAGAGAACTGCCGAAAATCTTAGGGAAGTAATGTCGGATAATCAACGTGAGGGCTCTTCGGGATTAAGCAAAAAACGAAGAATAACCGAAGAAATTAGAATCGAGGATCGCCAAGAGGAACAACAAGAGTCTCGAGCTTCCGACACTTCCGGATATTTGAATTCAAACGCAGAGACAATGGAGCGGAGTACTTCGGTCGAGAAAATCGGAGATTCCTTGGAGATTAATGATACAGTGAGTAATTTAATTATCCAAATGACGAGGAGCAATTAAAATCGCAAAAACTAAAATAATAATAATAATAATAACATTTTTTTTTTTTTTTCAGAATTTCGGGGAAACTCGAGGCTCCGAATCACCTGCGGGAGCTTCGATCGAGAAAGTCGATTCGACACGAGACGAAACTCAACAATACGAAGCATCAGGAACGGGGATTGTCGAGAGACTCGTGAAGAATTTCCCCGGGGAGGCCGGTCCCAGTGGAAAAGAACTCGCGGCAAACGCCGGGACTTCCGGTTCCACGAATTCATCCGCGAATGCGGAGTTCGACGACGGGGATGAAGAAATTCCCGTCGCCAGTCAACTAAAGCTTACGATACTCGAGGCAATTGAGTATTGCAAGGAGATCGAGAGATCGAACGACGAGGATATAAATCACAATCGTCCCGGTGACGATGATACCGTTGGAACGTCGAAGAGAGCGCGTAATCGTTCGAACGACGAGGACGATGAACCGACGGAAAAACGAGCAAAGCTCGCGGACGAAAGTTGGTCGAAGAAATACGAGACGAATTTCGTTTTTGGTCCCGAATTTCGAGATTCTTCGAGTCAATCGATCGAAGCATCGAGTTGCGAGGGTTTTGCGCGATCAAAGAAAAGTGAAATGCACGCCAACGAACTCGAGAAGCGATGCATTTTCACGATGGACGCCAACGCTCCGGGTGTCTCGTGTCCAACGACGAAAGATTAATCGTTCCTTTCGCTTTGCTACGCGGATAATTCCGAGAGAAAGCAATCGATTGCATGAAAAATAAATGCTTCGAAGACGATACGCATACTATCGAGTAAACGTACGCGTCTCGCGTGAAATGTGTTCAAATAATTCTTCGTAACAAATTAAATTGTTTTAGAATTTCTGTATATTGATTTTTCATTTTTTCTTCATTATGTAAGAAAATATCTTCAAGTTGAAACATTGCTGTGCGTGGAAGAATAAATTGTTTAACTTATTAACGATACTTCGTTGGCAGATTATATATAAAGAACTTACGTTCATTCGCGATAAACTTTGAAGCGGAAACAATTAAACTTTTAAAAACTCGGGGAATCTACTTAAAAAAAACTTTTTCTTGAAAAATATACGTTCTCTCAGCTACAATTCTAATAGCGTGAAAGATCAATTTTTAAAAATTTGCATCGTCGAAATCTTTCAAATATGAATTAAATTCAACGATTTCCACTGAAGCGAAACACGAGATAAAAATTATAATATATAATATATTATATTTTTTGTATATCTTATATACAAAATAAAAAATTACGTACAGCAAATGGTGTCATATAAATTCGAAAAAAAATCACCCGAATAATTGAAATTTTTGGATTACAAAAAATCTCTATACGAAATTGTTATCAATATGTTGCCGCCGTTTGAATAATGCGAAACGGATATCTCGACTTTCGCAAAATCACATTTTTGCGATCTCCATACCTACCGAGCGAATGGCACCCCAAGATTTGTCGCTATTCGTTCCGTCGCCTAAGATAATTTATCGGTAACGCTTGCGAGGAGTTGTGAGCCGAAGTCCTGAGCATCGAACGGCACCGTCCATCAAAAATTCCATCATGAAGGAGGAAACTGCTGCTTGGTGCTCCGCGCCTCTACACGCCTCCAGCCGATTCCACTTCACTCCGATGCACCGCGCAACGAGATCATCTCTTATCGTCGAAAGCGAATTTATCACAGCGAGAACTTGCAACGCCTTCAGTCGAAGACGAGCAATTAATCAAAAGCGTCATATCGAAAAGTATATATTGCGGTGAATTTACCGAACGATCGTTGCGGCGGATATATACGTGTCGCTTGTTAAAATAGTGGAGAGAAAACTTCGACGGGATTTAATCTCAAAGAATTCGTAACTCATTTTTCTTTCGTTTTTTTTCTTTTTTTTTTTTTTTTTTTTTACCGGCATCTCAATTGATCATTTTGAAGTCCGGTAAGACGCGGAGATAAATTATACCGCGAGATCATTAGTCTTTCGCCCGTATGAGATAAAACTCGAGGCGATTGCATTTAAGGATTTAAGATTTACTAAAGACGTTTAATCGACTTTAATTCGTCATATATATATATACTTTATTTATTGTTTAATAGCAATCGTAAGGTGACATGTAATTGCAATCGTAATAATATACAATACACATTATTCATTATCCATGATTTTCCCATTAACGTACATCAACCCTTCGTTTACTGTTGAAATTCCGTAAATATTTTTTTCGTGTTATTGTTGTTGTTGGTTTTTTTTTTTTTTTTTTTTTTTTCATCTTTTCGTTATTATAATATTTTATACATCATTTTCAAAAAGCTGAATCACATCGCTTATACAAATCCGTTCTATACATACATAACATACACTTCAATTAATACTTCTTTTCAACTTTAACACTAACCGCCGTGAAATCTTTTCACCATTCTTATCTCTTCTCCACTCCTTTCTGTTTCTTCGCGTTTCATCGATATTTTCACATCGCATATCTTTTATATTCCTGCAAAGTTTTATTTTATTTATGTTTTTTTTGTTTTTTTTTTGACAATTTGTGTATCTTAATCCGTTCCGAAAAAATCGCACCGTTATCGCCGTCTCGTGTTTCGGGAGGAAAAAAATTAGATTTGCTAATTTATAATAACAATTGTGTAAAAAGAAATTGTGTAGGAAATTAAAGACGTTACACAGCTCGGGGTGATCAATGTTTCGAAATACCGAGGCGATCGTTATTCGAGAAACCGCACGACAATCGCTATTTTTTTCAGGAAAATATAAGGTACGAAAAAAAAAAAAAAAAATTAAGACGATACACTGTGACGATAAACGATAAACATTAGAAATGCTAATAATAATAATTCTTGCTAAATCAATTTTTTTCTTCTTTATTTTTTTTTTGTTTATTTCTAATTCAATATTTTTTATTTACAAATTGTCGATAATCGGATAGTCGCGTGAATAAAAATTTTCCTTTTTATATTTATACTACTAAACGACGGAATGTTATTTCAATAGGGACTGTCGAACGGTCCTCACGTTCGCCTCGGATGTGTTTGATTTTTATTCATTTTTTTTTTTCGTAATTCCATCGACGACCGAGTTAAGTTTTTTCTATTTCCCTTTTTTTTTTTTACAATAATTATTACGCCGATAAAATTTCAGCACTAAATAGAACCTTAAGTTCGATATACACACTTATTACAAAAAAATAAACAATGACAAAAAAACCCGAAGCGTCAAGAAATTTTGCTTTCCGCAAAAATAATTTTTTCTACGAAAAACCGGAGTAATGCGCGTTAAGCAAAATTCGCTTTCTAAACGAATCGTTTCCATTCATTAATTTTTTGCTTCTATCTTTTCCACAATCAAGAATAGTTGAGTAAAAAGTATTGCGAGAAATATTTATCTTTCTTAACTAAAAAAAAAAAAACGTCGGGAAGGGAGAGACAATCGGGAATTCAATCGTAGGATTGTAAATATTATAAATCTATATAACGTAATTTTGATTCCCTTTCGATATTGAATTACAAAGTTCTGTCTGAAAAGTATACGGAACGTTCGAACGACTTTGACGAATATTCGTTGCTTCGCTGGTGCACCCGTTTCGCATCGATATTTCCATCTTTCGTTGGTTTTTTTTTTTTTTTTTCTTTTTTTTTTCACACATTTCTCGTGATGTTTAGACTTAAATGACTACTAACGACGCACGAGGTTACGCGTTTATCTAAAACTTAATCCGTATACGCGATTTTCAACCACTCATCGTGTCTCATCTTCGGAGATATTCCACATTTTTTCAACGCACCGGCCTTAAGAATAATCGTTATCGGTACAGTCCGGTCACATTATAAAATCAGACTTTGAGTTTCCAGCGCATCACGAGGCCACAGATATATATATAAATTCAACAGATTTATTTTATTTTTTTTTTAATTTTTATCTCGGCTCGTCGACAGCTGCGAATGACTCTCGTGCGATTTTTACCCGATACCCGCAGCTTTCAAATGGAAATCCTAACTACGATCTATTCGTATGAAAGTTTTCTCAGATCCTTCCGATCCAACGAGCATTTTTTTTTCTTTTTCTTTTTTTTTTCATGCGCTTAGCGTCAGAAGATTTTTTTCTAAACATCCAAAACGCACGTTAATTTCTTGTCGCTTAGCTATTTTAGAAATGAGACCGTTATCACACGCGTACATAAATCTCATATACGCGTAGCAGTCGTTCTTATAGTTCTTTACGCAGAACTAATATATTTCCATCGATGGGTGATTAAAGTATTAATTATCGTGGTGGATAGCGGCTTCTCGGAGTGTTTTTAGCTGATCGATCCTTCACGTCCGTCGGATTATACATCATTGGTCCCTGAAGAGAAATTCACGAAAGTGAGAAGTTTGGTAATCGTTTGCCCCGCGATAAATGATTGATCACACGGAAAAATACATATTTTCCCGGCAAATCGTGAAGAACCATTCATTATCATTATTTGCAAAGTATACTTTTCTTTTTCTTTTTTTTTTTCAAATAAACTTTTACATATTTTTTCGTGTGATATTGTGATACACGTTAATTTATCGTCGTAACTAAATCAGTGAGCGGTGTAGAGAGGAGAAATAATGAATAAGATATATGGATATTCTATGAAGCAGTAGAGAAAAATGCGCTAAAAGCCCAAAACCAAAGACGCGCCTTTGCCGTAAGCATTCCTTCGTTGTTCACCAAATGATTTTAATTAACGATTCGCAAACTTTATAAATATTTTTGCTCAATCGCAAAAATTTCGCGACTTTTTTTTTTTTTTGCATTTTTTTTTCCTCCGCAATTTTTGAAAAAATGAACGGTAACTTTACGCGCAAAGATTATAATACATACTTTTTTTTTTTTTTTCGCATTTTTTTTCCTCGGCGATTTTTGAAAAAATTAACGGCAATTTTACGCGCAAAGATTATAATACATACTTTTTTTTTTCGCATTTTTTTTCCTCGGCGATTTTTGAAAAAATTAACGGTAACTTTACGCGCAAAGATTATAATACATACTTTTTTTTTTTTTCGCATTTTTTTTCCTCGGCGATTTTTGAAAAAATTAACGGTAACTTTACGCGCAAAGATAATAATACATACTTTTTTTTATTAGCGAAAAATTGAATTACTTGCGTTTTGTCGAAAAAAATCGTAATTCTCGAGTCTACAGCAAAGTTATTTTTAAATAGACAAGAATATGTTTACCTTCGTCCTTTGGAGGAGACGCGGATCCCTCATTGTGTAGCTCTGTACCTCTCGCGATAGTGAGCTGGTGGAGCTCCACCGAGAGAGCTAAATGCCCCATATACAACACAACATTGTCGTCTCATAGACTTATAGACGCCCGAAGCTAATCACTAATCTCGGACTTCGCAAAACCGATAATTCGCCACAAAAAAAAAAAAATTCCAAGAAACCCAATAAAAAAAAAATGAAAAAAAATCATTCAATTGCAAACATCAAAGATGTTTTTCCTCATCGTTTGTCCCGAATATGAAATCGGTATTGCGACGTTCGAGAGGCATTTATCTTCATAATAAATCGAAAAAAAATCATCAAACGTATTTTATAAGCGTATAGTATACAAAGAATATTTTTTAAAATTGCGTACAGAAAAGAAAAACAGCGAAATATGAGTTGGAAAAACACAGTAACGCAGTTTCATGCACGCGATTGATCGTTGAAAAGGAATCGGAAAGTTCTTACCATCCCCCCTAAATTTTTTTTTTTTTTTTTTTTTTTTTTTTTTTTCGCATATCTTGTTTCGGGATAAAGTAAAGTTTCGCTGACGACGTTGAAAGGTTTGGGGAATAAAGCGAACTAAAAATAGCTTTGGAAAAATACTTAACACTATCGAACAAAAGGGATCATGCAGAAGAAAAAATAATTTCAAAGATGCACACCAACGTACCATAAACGCTGTTTGCCGAACGTGAAAACTACGAGAATAGTAAAAAAAAAAACGCAACTACTTTCCGCGTACACCACAAGCGACAAAAGTCGAAGCGCGTGTATCTGTTTGCGTGTGTGCAATATCCACGTAAAAGTTGCGCCTAAGCATCGTATTTACAGACGTGAAAATGGGAATAGCGAAAAAAAAAAAATAATAAAAAAATATGTATATATATATATACATAAATACATGTAAAGAAAAAAATCAATAAAGAGTTCTTCTTACTATCGGCAACAATTGTTATTTGGCTACGTCATTCGGCATCCCCGACTGCTTGCAAGTAGGAAACACAAAGAAAAAAAAAATACGTATGATTAACGTTGAATAATTTGTGGAGAGAGAAAAGTAGTTATTGACTTTAAGCCTAAAAATGTTCCATTTTAGATTCGCACACGAGAAATTTCGAAAGTTTGGATACATAATATACAATTTCGTTAACTACGGAGAAAAAAAAAAAAAAGAGTTACACGAGGAGACAAATTTTAACGGATCGTTGATAGGACTGTAGACGAGAAATATTTGATGGATTTATACGATTTTCTATATACACAGAAGGAACGAAAAAAATATACACAGATCCGACATTACAGTTCCGAGAATATCGACGATAACAGATGTGTGTGAGAAACAAAAAATTTAAGCTCTATACAGCATACTGCAGCCACAGAGCCATGAAATATCGAGGTGATACATGACCTTTGAAATAACGAGACTATCAACAGGAATTTTAAACGATTACGATAGACGAGTCAAAAACGTTGATGCGGAACTGTATTTTTGTTAATAACGTGTGTGCCGTGTCGGTTTTTTTTTTTTTTTTTTTTCGAGTTTCTGTAGATATTTGTGTTTGTATATATTTATAAAAAAATATATCAAACAGTTTTTAAGGTTTTTAACGTACCCCTTGATTGGTATTATCGCCGGATGCAGCTTGCGCTCCCGATGCTGAGGTCGTTAGGAAGTCCACCGGAGCTGCTGGATCGTTGACTAAAACAAAAAAAAAAGACAATCGAATCATTATACCTTTGGAAATATCACGAAAAAGAAAAAAAACTTCATATGCTTTTTTTTTTCAAAATTCACGAGACGAAAATTACGATGTTTAATGCTATTTATTTCTCGAAGAAATAAAAAAAAAAAAAAAAACTAAAAAAAAAATGGCCTAAAACGATAAAAATTCGATTCATATGATTTCCAAATAACATTGCATATTTTCTACGAAAAAAAAACTTCATGTGCCTTTTTTTCAAAATTCATGGGTCTAAAATTGCGATGTTTAATGCTATTTTTTTCTGTCGAAGAAATTTTAATTTAAAAAAAATTGACTAAAACGATAAAAAAAAAAATAAATAAAAAATCGATTCATTACACCTTCGAGAGTATCACGAAAAAAAAAATTCAATTCGATTCATATGAGTTCCAAATAATATTGCATATTTTCTGCGAAAACAAAAAAAAAATTCATGTGTTTTTTTTTTTTTTTTTTTTTTTTTTTTCAAAATTCACGACTCTAAAATTACGCCGTTTAATGCTATTTTTTCTCGAAGAAATTTAAAGAAAAAAAAAACTAAATAAAGAAAATTGACGAAAATAATTTTTAAAAAAGTATAAAAAAAACAATCGATTCATTACACCTTCGAGAGTATCACGAAAAAAAATGCAATTCGATTCATATGAGTTCCAAATAATATTGCATATTTTCTACAAGAAAAAAAAAAAACTTCATGTGCTTTTTTTTTTCCAAAATTCACGACTCTAAAATTACGACGTCGAATACTCTTTTGTTTTAGAAGAAATTCAAAGAAAAAAAAACCTAATATTTACCCGGAGTAGGAATAAAAACTTGCGGTGACGACGTAGCCATAGGTACAAGTGGCGAAGTAGCAGGAGTCGGTATACTCGAAGCTGTACCGTTTCCCTTGGGACCGGCGGGATTAATTACGTCCGTGTAGTACGCTCTCATGTTACGTCCCTTCTGCAGCTTAAACATGTTACTGCCTGCGCCCAATTTCGGGGTATTAACTGTAGCAGCGGGTTGGTCGGCTACGGGATTGAGTTGCGGAGGTAGTTGAGGAGTCGTCGCTTGTTGCTGTTCAACATTCGGTGGCCTTAGACCCATATCCGCAGCTTTCGGAGGAGGAGCCAAACTCGTCGTGCCACTGTCGCCGTCCTCATTCTTGTTGGTCCATTTTTTAGCCACCGGATCCCAAACAATCTGCGATATGAAATGAAAAAACAAAATCAAACATTAAAGTTAAAAAAAAAAAACGCTGGGAAATGAATTAAAAAAAAAAAAAAAAAAACAAAAAAGGGGTCCGACGTTTTCTAGACTTTCGTTAAAAATGCCAACACTCCCGTCTAAATAATTAATAACCGGCCAGAGGTTCAAGGAATTTTCAAAAAATTAGTAAGAAATATAAAAGTCCGAATGTTAATATATCGTTCGATTGGAAATCATCAATATACTGGCCTTCAGCTCGTCGAGTCTTAAGAGATCAGTTCACAACTACCAAGAGAACCCACGCGTTCCCTTTAGTGCACATAAAACATAAAATCCGTCTGTCGAATATGCGAATCCATCGCTAACTTTCTGTGACATTAATTCGATGCTTCCTTACCGTTGGATTGCTGTCGTCCGGTAGAATCATTTGATTCTGAGGCTTCAGCGTCAATTTGCTGAAGAGACCGCCGAACCACGAACCACCGGCATTTGCACTCTTCTTCTCCATTCCTTTATCCGCAACTTTCTTGCCGCTCGACGTCGCCTTCGACGCGTCTCTCGGCGGTTCCAACGCGTCGAGCTCCTCCAGCGGATCGTACTGCTTTCCGGACGACGGACCCATCGAAATCGTCGGCTGAGGCTATAATAAAAAATACAATTCATTATCGCAAACTTGTTCCAGCAAAGTTCGTCAATGCGTAACTGTAACAGTCTTTAGCCGTAATTTTTTTTTTTTTTTTTTTTTTCATTGCACGTATCAATATATATATACCATTACAGTAACCAATGACAAACTTTGCGCGATCCATCGTCGAGGCATTTTTTTTTGTCCCGTAAATTAATATTTCGTTCAGAATAACAGTTAATTCATTTCGACGTAAAAATTGATGTTAGCGGTGAATTGTAAAATAGAAAAGCACCTCTCCGAGCATTGGTTTAATTCGTTATTTGTTTTTTTTTTTTTTTTTTCTTGCCGATTCAAGTTTGAGAATACGAGTAATTTGTTTAAAAAGGAACGCAGCTGGTACACCGACTCTACGAAAAAAAAAAACTTTCGAGATTCTCAAATTTAAATATCGTAAGACGTGTTTTGCATCGCTTGACACTCCTTCATTTTTTTATTTTACAACTAATTTATTTCCCTAATATAACAACATTCTTATATACATTGAACGATGTTTTTTAAAATTAAAATTAAAATGATAAATCACATTGTAATACATAAAGTATGAATAAACACCGGAAACATTGAAATTGCGTAAAACATGATTAGTGGATTTCGAAGAGACAAAATTATCACACAAAAATTCTATTATCAACAGTCTTAAAAAAGAAATCACAATCGTCTCGCAGTATATATATAATATACTTTGATTTTTTCGTCGTTCAGAGAACGTTTCGCATGCAGAGAATACACCGACTCACCTTACGACACGGAGGAACGAAAATGGCAAATTTAAATATATACCATTGAAATACGAGAAAATAAAAGAAAAGATTATCTTCACTCATCGTAGCCGACGGGACAATCGATGTCGAAGGTTTTGGATATATGTTTCTTCGTTACGTTCTTTGCTCGTGAGCTTTTCATCAACGCATTGCTCGCTTCGTCGTCGTCGCCGCCGCCGCCGCCGCCTCTGTAAGGAGCGTCGATGGGAAAAGTTCCGCCGAAAATTAGTGGTTTGTAACGCGACAATTCGGCATTTGGTTTATCGTCGTTCCGAGACCACGCGTCGACGGTGTCGCAGATAACGTCTTTTCGTCGCATATGCGGCGCAACGCGAACGATTCTTTTCTCATCGAAGTCGCAGTACTGTTTCAAACTTTGACTGCCCGCGACGGCGCGAACGATCGTCGCTTTTTCACCGTCGAAGGACGACGTTTCCGTTAATGAATCGAATTTCATGTTACTGAATTGAATGTCAAGATCCGTGGGATTCGTTGACGAAATTTTTCGAATTTTTTCCGCATCCTCGTCGGTTTCTTCGCTCGATCCGCGCTTCGATTTTGGTTTACATGTGAGAAAAACCGGAGGTATCGCGGGCGGTGGTCTCACTAATCTCGGATCGATTTGCTTCGCTCTCGGCGCGACTACCGCACGATTTTTCGTTTGATCAACAATTTTCGGATAGTCTCCCGTTACTCGTGGATATTTCACAGGTTTCGGCGACATTTTCATCATTGATTTCTCCGAATACGGATATAATTTTGACGATTCGGCGATCGACGATTCTCTACTAACGTAATTCGAATCGGGACTCGTCACATCGTCGACGGATTCGTCGCGTTGTCGAAACTTTCGTCGACGCAACGTACTAACGCTCCTGTCGTTCGACGAACATTCGTCAACGAACAATTCTTTACTTATCGACGCGTGAATAGGATTACTTACTTCGGGCGTTGATGGCTTTTCCTCCTTTTCCGACTGCGACGTTACGCGAGCATAAATAAAGAAGCGAAAGACCGTTAATTCAACATATTATCGTTAAACTTAATGAACATGAAAGCGTGGAAAAGAAACGAAATTCGGGAAAAATTGATAATCGCTTCGAAATCGTTTTTTCATTAATTTTTCCTAACATTTATATGTTATATTTTTTAGATTTTCTGCGCTGCGGATTGACAATGATTTTTTTTCTCTTCGTTTACATTTTGGTGCTCTTGAGAATTTTTTGTTGTTCTTTTCCATACCGATTTTCTTTTTATTTTACTCGGTTTTCCCAGCGTTTGTTTTTTTTTTGTTTTGTTTCGTCGGTTAATGCATTTTTTTTTTCTCAATTTCTTCTCCAGTATTTTAATTATAGTTTTTATACCGGAGACGCCGGTTATGAAATTGCATTTCCACATTTCATTGCCACCATTATGCTATAAAAAGAATAATTAAAACGACGGGAAAAGACTAAGAAATTATGTTCTCCAGAAAAAAAGACATTAACCGACAAAAAGAAATAAAAAACAAATACCGGAGAAACCGACGGAAATACGAAAGAAAACGTATGGAAAATAAACAAAAAATTCTGGAGACACCGTCCATTGAAATCGAAACGTAAACGAAGAAAAAAAACAGTCGTTGCAAAGCTGCAGCGCAGAAAATAAAAAAAAGTTGAATCATCGGCCACTGCATCGTACCGTATATTTCTATTTTATAGTTCGCGTACATTAATTCATAATTCGAATTCCCATTTTTAACTCTTTGCGCGAAAGTCGTATTAATTCGCGAATTCATCATCGCGAAGTATTCGATTCAATAAAAAAGCTTATCACGCATCCGGCAATCATAGATACAACAATTGCGGATCAAATAGAATGGAACTGTACGAGAACTATGCGACACAGAGGTATCCGAAAAACAGTAAAAAAAATCATTATATAACGATATAATTTTCCTGTAGATGGAAATTTTTTTCACTGCACATCTATGTGTATAAAAGTGATACATGCAATAAACCCGAAACAATTAGCCGTTCGTTACCCTATATAGATACAGAAAAAACCCTCAGGAACCGTTTTATATACATTTTGAACATTTCGCGCACCACTCAGCCGAGAAAAAGCATCAACTCACCTCGTAATTCCAATTTCCCGTTTGCTGTTGCGTCGAGTCGACATCGGTTTGTTCGGTTTGATACTGCGAAGCATTGGATTGCTGCTGTTGCCAATCGCCGGTCGGATAATCTTGAGTCGTATATTCCTGTTGACTGTAAGTCGATTGATTCCAATATCCCTGCTGTTGATTCTGTTGATACTGCGAGGGATCGACATTCGCGACTGGATATTGCGCGGCGCTTTGATCGGTAACGTTATACGGATCCTGAACGTTAGTCGGCAACGATAACGGTTGCCATTCGCTTTGCAGATCGGCGCTCGGGACTTCCATCAGCGAAGTTGGGCCCTCGGAGCGTTGAGCCCACGAAGGATCGCTCCACGGCTTCGTGGCGCTTTGCTGAACTTCGTGAGTTTCCTGATCCACTGGCAATGCGTTCAACGAATCGGCTGCTTGCCGAGACGCCCCATAGACGTCCTGAACGATTTCACCGGCTCTGCATCTGCCGACAACCTCCGCGAGATTATTCAACCAGACGAGATTCGCCGCATCTTCGACAGAATCTTTGCACACCGGATCGTGATATTTTATTCTGTCGCCGAGAGTGTAAACTTCGTTTATGAACGAAGCTTTGTATTTTGAAGGATCGTTTACGATGTTAACGGCTATCTGCTCGAGATATAGCAGAGCCTTTTCCATGAGTCCGTAATCGACCATTTTACGCGCGGATTCGAATTTGAATGACTGAAGATCGACGAGGGTGAACCCCGGTTCGCTCAGGTGTCTCGCGTATTCGTAAATTTCCGTCAGCATTATAGCCTCCGGAGTTACGAATTCGGTGTACGATTTTTGATGATTCGAACCGATGAGGACGAGTTTGACGCCCGGCGCTCCGTACGGACCGAAATCTATCTGCGCGAGAATATAGCAAAAGTGAGCGGCGTGAATGTCTCCACGAGCTACAAGTGTGTCGCCGAGATTCGTTATGGAGCGGCGATTTATTTCGGGATTCGCTGAGGTGTTCGATATTATCATTGCCAAGTGAGGCCTCCAATCGTCCCATTGTGGATCGGAGACACACTGAAAAAAAATTAAAATCATATTGAAAATCGGATTTTTCGTAAATAATTCAACCAAAATTGCAAGTTTCGATTTTACTCGACTAGAGAGCAGAATATACTTTTTTTTTGTATGAAAACTTAAAGTATTTTTTTTCGATGATTTGACGAACGAAACTTACGGTAACGCTGGCCGGTACGCGGCCCGAGTGCAGTTGATAAAGCGTTTGCAGAGGATCCTGCGCTGGAAGACTGTTCGCGAAACGAGTCATCACCGACGCGTGAGTTCGTTTGTCCAATTTGCTTGCGAGAAACAGCGCGTGTCCCCACAAACCTTCGGTCATCGCGAACTCTGCGAATCGAAAGAAAAATCGTGAAAACAAATGCAGTGTAGAAAAAAATTTGCTGAAAATTTAATACACCGATACTGGAAGTTTCAATGCCTAAAGTCGTACATTATATTTCATAACAATTATGATGGAAAATTGATGTAAGTATATTATAAATTGTAAATGATACTTTACTTTTAAATTATTTAAAAGTAAAAAAAAAATCCACTTTTTTTTTTTTTTTTTACTATGAAAGTATCTTAAATTCAATAGTAAAGTAAATTCAATAATTCCAAAAGTACATTCATTTTTCATCACCTTTTTATATGCAATTTAGTGTACCTATTTATGCATAAAAACTCCTAATTTTTTTTAATAATCTCGGAATAAAATTACCGTAGCGAAAAAAAAATGAACATTTTTTTTAAATTTCAGCGATTTACCTAAAGCCTCCTGAACGAGTCCGTAGAGCAAAGTGTTTCTAAATTCATCCGTCATTTGCTCCACGGTTTTTCGTTGTTTGGGAGTTTCCAGAGGTTCTTGAGGCGAAACACCATCGTGAATCGAACCGTCGCCACCGGTACCTCCAGATCTCTGCGATATCGTCGATTCTCGTCGCACCGGTTCGTTAATTGCCTTATTAACGTTGTAAGGATGCGCCTCTTTGTTTCTCAGTAAGAGTTGAGCGATGTCAACGCCAACGACGTTCTAAAAAACATTAAAAAAATTAATCAGCAATTTTTTTTGCTTTTCCACAGATTTAGAAACAAAAAAAAAAGAAAAAAACTTTAAATTACTCCGTTCTGCTGGATCAACATTATCATGAGTTCATACAACAGAATGTACGAAGCTCTGTCGACCAAATCGTCGTTGAGCGCAGCTTTCTTGATCTTCGATTCGCAATATTCGATGATAGTTTTCTTGTGTGTAACGCCCCTGTGCAATGGAAAATTAACATGAATACCATTAACACGATAAAAATAATCATTAATTATTCAAAAGTTTTGTTAACCCCTCGCGTACGGAGGACCTAAATATCCGAATTTTTCGACCAGTCGTTACTTTCAATTGTCCCGTTTAACTATAAAAAAAACCAAAAAAATTCTGAAAAAAATTGTAAAATAATGTTGAACTGTTGTTTTTTCGATGTTTCAAAGAGATTTGTTTTACTCTCTTGCGTATTGTTGTTACGAACAAACGAAATCGGCTTTCTACTTGATCGGCAAAAAATCTCCCGTACGTGAGGAGCTAATCGTGTCGAACTCTTTTCTCATTAGTTAACCCGAAATTTCATGCGTATAATGAAAAAAAAAAACAATTGTCGCTAATTACACTTGCTTAATGAGAGGTCCTGGATACGCCCGGAGTTCGCGTGCAACGGGGTCATGCATGAGATGGTAATCCAGTCGAAGAATGTCCACTTTTGCCCGTTCGCCATCGGCCGGGTAACACGCGTGCACGTGGAGCAACGATCCGATCGACAACGATCCTAACGAAACGAATCAATTTTTATTATTGATTTGATTCAAAAACTTCGGCAAGATGCTTGTTAGATTAAACAAAAAAAAATCTATTTTTAATTTTTTTTTTTTCAATTTTTTCAAACAAGAAAATGTATTAATTACGTACCTATAACATGGGCCGTGGAAAATTTCGTTGGTGTTAATCGAGAGGAGGCGACTCTCGAATCCTCGAGTACTGAAAGATCGCCGAGAGTGCGTTTCTCGCTTGTCGTCGTCCTGTTGAAGTAAATTGTGTTAAATTACATTAAAAAACTGTTTTTTCTTTTTTTTTTTTTCAATTTAGAGACTATTGTAGGGAGGAATCGATGGTAGATAAGAATTTAAAAAAAAAACGAAGCGATAGAAATACGTTTACGAAGCTTTACTGGTATCTAAATTTTTTTAAATCATAAGATACGAAATAGAAATTCTAGCATTGCGTCGTGAAAATTCGAGCCGAGCGTTTCAAGTGTTTCTCGGTCTCACCTATCAAAGTTTCGACAACTCGAGCGTCTGACTCGTAGGGGACTGTTGACGCATCCGGGATAACCGAAATACGAGACGTACAGTGACTTGTTCGGCGCGTAGAAGCAAAAACTTGGATTCGCGAACAATCTGACATGCAATCGGAGACGTTTTGAGAAAAAAAAAACAAACGGTGAAATTGGACGGAGAGTTTGTTGTGAGAAGGGAAGTGACCCACCTGTCCTCACAAGAACTTCGTCCGGAATGAACGCTCGCGCGATCTTCTTGATAATTCGTAACGCCGCGAGCGACTTGCTGCTGATGCTGATTCGCGTAATATTTATGATACCATTCGGAATAAGCGGCGGGATTGGTTCGACGGAGATTCTCGAGGTACGCGTAGTAATCTCTGTTGTAATTCGCACCGTAGTCGTAACCGTTGTATCCCGCTGTATAGAGACAAAGTTTTTAGATTAAAAAGTTATACCATTCGCGGGACGATCGAGAAGATTAAAACGAAGAATACAAACCATTGTAGCTGTAGTAAGGATCTCGCGCGCGCATGTAATAGTCTCGTTCGCGATCGTTGTAAGAAGATCTACTCGAGGGTCTCGAACTGGAAAAAAAAATGTATCGTTTTATCTTCAACTTTACTAAATTAAAACATCGAAACAATTTTAAAAAAATCATTCATTGCCGAACCGCGTTAAGGTAACTACAGCACGCGGTGTCCATTTCGCCTAAATTTGACGAAATGGAGAGGGAATTGCAATCACTTCTCGATAGTATAAAAATCTGAAAAAATTCATGCATATTATAGGTACTGAAAAGATTAATTTGGCATAATAATAATTGCAAAATGTAATTAACAAATGGTTGTAAAAAAAATTGTTTAACAAATTTATGGTAACTCAACTTTTTTTTTTATGAAAATGATTCGTTCATTTTTCTAAATACGTATGAAATTTTGCAGATTTTTATCTTTGGTCTGAATTTTTTTTTTTATATGGAAAAAATGTGTAGAAAAAGAGAAAATTCAAACCAAAGATAAAAATCTGAAAAAATTCAGACGTGTTCAGAAAAATGAACGAATCATTTTCATAAAAAAAAAGTTGAGTTACCATAAATTTGTTGAACAATTTTTTTTTTTCAACATTTTGTTAATAAAATTTTGCAATTATTATTATGGCAAATTAATCTTTTCAGTACCTATAATATGCATGAATTTTTTCCGATTTTTATACTATCGAGAAGTGATTGCAATTCCCTCTCCATTACGTCGAATTTAGGCGAAATGGACACCGCGTGCTGTAGCTATCTTAAAATAAAAAATAAAAATAAAAGTTTGTTAGTTCACCTTCTTGCGTACGGATCCTCGTAATATTCCCTGCGAGACGGAGGATCTCGCGGGTCGTAATCGTCGTATCGTCGTGGTCGTCTCTCGTCCCTTCTTCTCTCCCTATCGGGATATTCTCTATCGCGAGGATATCGAGGATCGAATTCTCTTCCTTCTCGATCTCTGCGCCGGGGATCGACATCGACGCGATTTCCCCGACGATCGTCGATTCTCCTTCTACCGTCGCGTTCATCGATATCTTCCTTCAATCTTCCCCGACGCTCAGGATCTTCGCGGGGATGTCTATCGAGATCGTCGCGACTGGTGTGACGACGATCGCCCTCTCTGTAAGATGCATCCCTTCTATCGAGATCTTCGCGGGAATTGTACGCGCGATCGTAATCGGCACCGCGGCGACGATCGTAATAATAATCGTCGTCGTACTCGCGATCGCGATCATAGCTGCAAAAATCAATGTTGAAAAAGTTAACAATTTGTTTTTTTTTTTTATAAACGATAATTTAAGGAAAAAAAATAAAAATCGGCGCCTTCTAGTTAAGATCACTCACTAGGGCCCTTTCCGATCGTAATCGTACCGCCGCCTATCCGTTGGACTACCGTCGCGTCGCCGTTCTCTGCTCTCGTCTCTGCTGTTACCGGAACCCTCGTCATCGCCGTCTTCATAGGAGTCACGATTATTCGGTGGACCCAAAACACTCGGAGTTTCGCCTACCGAAGCGCCAACGGCTTCCTCGCGTTTGTTTCTCGTGTCGGTCGGTTGATCCTGCATCGCCGACGAAACTGCAAAAACCCAAAAAATCATAAACGTTCCGTATCACCAAATTAATTAAAATGAACTTTCGTCCGATAAAATATCACGTTAAAATCGTGAATTCCAAGAATTTCGCGATCGCGACTCTTAGAATTTTTTATTTCTTCTAAAAATCCCAAAAATTCGATACTCACGAACGGGCATTCCGACTTCTTGCGAACCGGTAACGACTCTCGTGTTGTTCCTATCGTCGCTAATCTGCGCGGCTTCGTTGGGTGAAGCGCCGCCGGGAATTTGTCTGAGTGCTCCGTCGACCGGTGGCAAAGTTTCCTCCAAATTGGTACCGCTGCCAGGAACTTCGCGGACTTCGCTCGGTTCGAGAGGAACGATAGATATTTGCGATTGTGAGACTCTCTCTTCGCCGGAGGGATCGTTTCTCGATTGACTCGGTGGCAGCGATCTCTCGCGTCCACTGGGATCGTTTCGGCGCTCGAGAGTTTCATTTTCTCCTCTCGATAAGAGCGGCAAACTGGACCTTTCCTGACCCGGAGGAACGTCTCGGCGTTCAACGCGTTCGGGTAAATTTCTCACGGGAACTCCCTGCGCCTGTCCCGACGGATCGTTTCTTCGCGGATCGGTAACTCGGGGACTCGACTGAACGTACTGTTCCTGACCGGTGGGATCGTTCCTTCGGGGATCCGAGGCACTCGAGGATTGTCCGGGAACTTCTCTCAAAAATGGTATATCGCTCGGTACCTCGTCGTTCTCATCGTCTTGACTCGGCGGCGTTGATTCGTGTTCCTGATGCGAATCAGTTAATTCGCCAGTTTCGAGGAATGTATTACGATCGTTCGATGCGAATTCGTAGTTATCCGGTGCGCTTTGATCGGTCTGTACGGGTTGTTGAATCAGTTGCAACGACGGAACTTCGACATTGCTGACTTCTTGACGAGAATCTCTCATATTCGTGGCGTTATCCTTCGGCGGAGTCGACTGAGGCTTCGGATCGTTGTCCAGTGTCTCCTTATTGATAGAATCGCGAGATCCGTAGATATCTCCGCGTTCCTGTATAACCGGCGCGAGAACTTCGAGATTAACGAATTCGGAAGGCTGCTGAATGTTCTCGTAGTTCTCTACAACGTTCTGTTCGGGTGCCCATTGCTGTTGCGCGGGTCTCGAACGATCGTTGGTATACCAGCCGGCGCCTTGCTGGGGCTGCGAGGCGCTCTGATTGTACCATTGATCGTAATTCGTCTGAACAATACCTTCGGGAACATTGACGCTACTTGGCGGTTGATAAGCTCCGTGAACCGGAAGTTCCGCGATTGCCTCCGGGTGACTACTATCGAGTTGGGAATTTTCTAAGGTGTTTCGCGACGGTGGTGGCAATGCGGGACTTTCCTCCGGGGAAACTTGCTGAGGATTCGCGTAAGGAGGATGCAAAGGAACGTGAGGCTCGTGGTGCTGTTGTTGCTGCGCGGGTTTACCGCTGCTTCCGAGACTCAGTTGGCTTACGCTCGTCGATAATTCAGCGATCGGCCGGGCGCTCCAATCGCCATCGGCGTTCCAATCGACATCAGCGTTTTCCTGAATCAAAACGTTTTCGGAATTGTCGGATATTGAATTAGTCTCCGACGCCGCCGTCCAATTACCGCGATCGCCGATTCCCGGCGCTTGATAGAGAGTCGGAGCTTTTCCTTCGGTCGGACTATCGTTCAGAGACGTAGAACTCGCGACGGAAGTAGCTAAAGATTTTTTACGCTCATCCGCGGGATCAGCGCTACTCGATAAATTTGGTATCGATCCCGAAGTCGTCGATGCCGTGGAGGACGCAAAATGCGCCAAAGGAGGTTTCACCTGAGACCATTCCTTCGAAGAAATTCTACCGGATGGAAGTTCCTCCTCGCCGATTACTTCGGGAAGATTACTCGGCGTCTCGACGCTCTGCTGCGCCGGCCATTGGTTCGGCAAACTTTCCGCTTGGAGAGGAACTTGTTGTTGTTGTTGTTGCTGTTGCTGCTGCTGCTGCTGCTGCCAGGACTGCGATGGGTTTTGACTCTTCGGCTGATTCCACGAGACCTGCGCTGGAGCTCCAGTATGATGATTCAAAGGCAATTGTTGCCTCTGATTAATCTGCTCGGTTTCGCGACTAGGATTTTGATTTTGCCATTGATTCGGCGTCGCGTTGCTTCCCGCCGGAAATGATTGATGCATTTGGCGCTGTTGACTTTGCCACTGATTATCGGGATTCTTGTATTGACCATCACTCGTCTCGATATTCGCGTTATCTTGCCAATAACCGCTCGTACCGATTTCCGCGTGATTTTGCCAATTTTGTCCCGCAAGCGGAATATTCGGCTGATCGACGCTATTCCAATTGTAACTGTTTGCGAGCGGCGGATGTTGTTGTTGCTGCTGCTGTTGTAACGGCGTTGCGGGACCTTTAGTATCGAAACTCGGAGGATTCGTTTGAAAATAAGGATTAAACGGCGGCGCTTGACGATCCGTGTGTTCGATCACTTGAGACTGTTGCTGCAGCGGTTGAGGCGGCGAATTCGGTGACCACTGACCGTGTTGTTCACCGCCGTGAATCGGGGCAACGGATTTCGTCGAATTCGGACGCGGCGCAACGGGATGCTGCTGATTTGTACTGTAATTCCCGTAATTCGAATAATTCTCCGATTGCTGCGGCGTTGTTTCGCGGCTTAGACCTGTGCGCGGCGTGTTTCTGCCGGAACCGGGATGCGGCGGATTCGCTAACGGCGCGCGACCGTTGTTGCCGTTTAAATTTTTGTAGTAACTTTCTTGCGAGGGATTTGGCGGAGTTTGCATGTTGTTTGGATAGGAAGGGACAAACTGTTGCTGCTGCGGTTGTTGTTGTTGTTGTTGTTGCAGCGGAGGCTGTTGCGGAGGCAACTGCTGCGGCTCCGTCTGCTGATCAACGCTCCAATTCCACGAATCGTTACCATTGTCCACATTATCGGAACCCCAATCCCAAGGGTCGCCCGTTTGTTTTGGCTGATTGACTATGGAACGTTGCTGCGCCGGAAAATTTGTTGGGGTTTGCAGCGACGGCTGCGGAGCTCCGGGCATCGAACCCCAAGAATTTTGATTCTGAACTCCATAATTAGTTACCGCTGCGTGATCCACTCTCGGCCTTCCGGGACGTGCGCGGTACGGATTCTATAATTTTAGAATAAAGTATAAGTAAAAAAAAAATGTTATCGATTTTTTTTTTTTTTTTTTTTTTTTTTTTTCGGATTTTCGATAATTAGACTCACATTCATGCTAAAATGTTGACGATTCTCTCGTAATGTAAATTTTCAACCTGAAAAAATTGCCGGAGAAAAAAAACAACAATGCATAATTAATTATGATAAAGATAAGAGCCGATGCTATATATTCGAGAATAACATCAGCGACAAAAATAATTCAAGGGGTTCGTTTAATGTTTGTACCGATAATAAACGTCGTGAACGTGCGCATGAATAATTGGAACTGCAATCATTATCGGCTGAACATACGTAAGCGAATAATCGAATGTTCGATGATTTATGCAAAAAAAAAGTTTAAAACTGAAATCCGTTTATCGTTGATATGACATTTTTAACGAATGTTTTAATCGTCAAGGTCTGTTGAAAAAAACATCGCGATACGATCGCGGAAAGTTCGAAGTCGCGTGAGAAAAAAAAAAGTGTTGGGGAAAAGTCCGGAAAGTCGCGACGTGTAAAGACTCGGAAATCGAATGCTAAAATAAGTAATAACCAGGAATTATGTAACGTAAAAAAATAATGACAGAATTAATGTGATAGAAATGTAGAGTTCGTGGCGAGATTGACGTGGGGTTCGTGGTAAATGTCGAATTATCCGAAGCCATCAAAAGTCTTCGATCGGATATACCAGCTGTGAAAAGTAGAGTGCGGCCTGTAGCGCGTTCAGGGACCTCCACGGTAACTGTCGTCGCCCGTTCACTCACCCAGCTATCGTGTCCGGTGTTCGCGTCCATACGCGCGATATTGCATTATTCGTAGCACCCGTAGATTTCCTCACGACAAAAAGCACGAGATCACGTTGATTCGGGGATAATAGTAAACGATACACGAGAGACGATCACTCGCGAGATAACACGGAAATACCGGGGGCGGGGGAGGGCTAAAGACTTTCGTTCAACGAAAGACTCGAGAGAAACGCGAGAACATATCCGTGGGGAGGGGGATCGCGAGGAGATGTGGGTTAAGCACGTCACAAATTTTCCTCGGTTTCTCGTATTGTAAACGTGTGTGTTTCCGACGAAGGGAGGGAGGGGCGACACTGACAGTGCGGGAATTTCACATCGGCGCCACGATGATCGTGAAAAAAAAAATGCGTTCTTTGCCGCTTCGGTTCGAGTTATTAGCAAGTAACGCCAGTTGATAAGGAAGAATAAGAGGAATTAAAACCTACGGTTGCGCTTGTAAACACCTGCTGCACTTCTTGCGGAACTTGCTGCCGTGAAAATATATACAGGACACACGAGAACCTTTCAAATCGATGAGAAAATATATCCTACACACATCCGTTAATTATTAACTTTTAATTGTAAACTCATTTGAATCGTCGAGTATAAATAAATCGGTTAATACAAAAATAAACACGGTAATTTCGGCGATTACAGCGCGACAAGCGTTGCGTGGATATAAGCAGCGGGGACCGGAGAACCCTTCCCTCTGATGAGTTGGAAGCTCGTGCGAGTATGAAAGGTCTCGAAATCGACTGACGTGGTTTGCCCGGAGTGGCGAGTCCGCGAATCAGCTGCAACAGTCGTGTACACCTTTTTCAGTGTATAAATGGATCATTAGAATTGAAAAGTGTCGGGACTTCGCACGATTGTTTCACGAGGTTTTTTTTTTAAATCTCGATTATTAAAACAAAAACAAAACATTTCAACTGTGATAAATTAAAGTGTCGTCATTATGGTGTTGTTCACGATGATCGCGCGGATAGCCGACGGGTTACCGCTCGCCGCTACTATGCAAGAAGACGAACAGGTTAATCTATGTGTTTTCTTTCGTGTCCCGTAATCCAAACGTCATTGTGGCAACTTTACGTTTCCAGATTTCATGATTTACCGGAATATCGATTAGCGACATCGCTCAATCTTCGATAAAAATCGATTATAAATTCCTCAATCATAACGTTATTTCGATCTATTGGCCCATATTTCATATTATTTCGCGGATATAATGCATTTTTAATTTTTTTGGAGCAGTAAACTCGATGATGCAACAGTTAATTAACGTTTACTCATCGTTTTTTTTTTTTATTATCCACAGACCGGCAAGAATATCCTTGAGTATCAGAATCAGGCAAAGATGTTGTTCAGGAAACTCGGACCGCAATCTCCAGCCAGATGTACGATAGAAACCGGTCCATTCCTCTTTCAGTAAGTCTTCAAAATGCAAATATCTACAATCGTTTTTACAGCATCTCTCCGATTATCTTTTATGTGATAACTTTGAATAATACTTGCAGTTACCTGATTGAGAACGAAGTTTGCTACTTGGTACTGTGCGAAAAAAATTGGAGCAAACGCCTGGCGTATAGTTATCTCGAAGATATAGCGCAGGAATTTCACGCGCAGTACGGCAAACGTGTCAATACAGTCACGAGGCCCTATACTTTTATCGAATTTGGTAAGAATTTTTCTTATATTTACAAAAACTATGAAAAATTCAGTTATTGCCGACAAAAATTATATTTCCAAATTTCGCTGTTAAACGTTTAATTCCTTCCATTTTTGACGAAATATATCAATTATTAAATTAAAAAAAAAATTTCAAATATATAAAATATATTAATTTTAAATAATAATAATATCATTATTATTATTATTAAGTTTTTTTGATTATTATACATTTATAATAATCATCTTTTTTTTTATTTATTTAAAAAAAAATGTACATTATAAATTATATTAATTTATTATAATAATAAATATTAATATCATTAATTTTAAATAATAATAATAATAGTAATGTTATTATTAAGTTTTTTTGATTATTATAAATTTCCGAGAAAAATATATTAATAGTTTGTAATTAACTTTCAGACACTTACATCCAAAAAGCGAAGAAAGCATTTTCCGACGGAAGATCGAGGAGAAATATGAACGCGTTGAACAGTCAGTTGCAAGATGTGCAGCGAATAATGGTACAAAATATCGACGATGTATTGCAACGCGGCACGGTGCTCTCGGAACTCGACACAAAAACTCAGAATCTCTCGATGCTTTCGCAAAAATATCGAAAAGACGCGACTCATTTGAACAGCAAATCTATGTACGTTAAAGCGGTCGCGGGTCTCGTCGCATTCGCCGTCTTCCTTCTTTACTTCTTTATCCTCTAGTCGAAGCGAATCGACGGAGAATCGAGAGGACGAATTTACGAAAGATAATCGCGCGTTTTTCACCCAAAGGGTTTAAAAAATGTGTACTTTAGGGGAAAAGATCGAGGCGATCGCTCATTCGTCGTTGTATCCGAAGCATCCTTACGTTCCCACTTGTTAAACTGTAAGATGGATTAACTTAGATACGAGTCTCTGTGACACTTCGACGCGAGAATGAAGGAAAAAAAAAAAGAAAAAAAGAACGTGTCGTTGAGGCGATTCGGAAGGGATCGGTGCCCCGCCGCTGTTCTCGAGGAACCGGAGCGATAGATCACTTTTAAATGGAACAGAACTTCGTACGAATGGAATGAGATAATTCAATGTGAAAAGCTTGAATAGCCAATAGAAATAGGAAAGAAAAATGCTTTCGTGTCTCCTCGGCGAAGAAAAAAAAACAAATACGGTGAAAGGTAGTTTACGTCTATTATTACGTTGATAAAACACAATAAGTATTCTCGTAGATACGAAAAAAAAAAGAATTCCTTGGAGTACTTCCCTATCCGCGAGAATGCATAAAGGATCGAAATCATTTCCACTTACGTGAATCCATTGCCTTATACAACGTTTTGGTTGGTTTTTTTTTTGTTTTTTCTTCTTTTTTTCTACTTTACGTAATATCACGGATTCTGTCCCTGTGATATCGGAAAAAAGAACGTGGGATTGTGGTGGGTACACCTGGAAATGTTCTGGGAACCACAAGCGACGGCTAAAAATTAAGCCAATTCTTTGTAAACACAATTTTAAGAAAATAAATATATATTTATTGTCGATCGTGAATGTGATATTTTTGGCTTATCTATCGAAACAAATGCGAAGAATGAAAAATCAATTTTTCGTTCAATTTTCCTCCAAATCTCCGGTTTACAGTTACAATGCAGTTTTTTGTATGTAAAAGAAAATTACGATGATTTTCCAAAAATTAATTTCATTCGTTCAAAAATTCGATTCGTAATATCAAAACAAAAATGAAGAATGAAAAATCAACTCTTCGAATTTTCCTATCAATCTCCGGTTTACAGTTAAAATGCAATTTTTCGTATTGTAAAAGGAAATTACGATGATTTTCCAAAAATTAATTTCATTCGTTCAAAAATTCGCTTCGTAATACGGAAACAAAAACTAAGAATGAAAAATTAACTCGTCGAATTTTCCTGCAAATCTTCGATTTATAGTTAAAATCCAATTTTTTGTGTGTAAAAGGAAATTACGATAATTTTCCAAAAATTAATTTAATTCGTTCCAAGTGACCAAAAAATTGAAGAAAAAGCAGTGCGCGAAGCACCGGCAGGCACGTCGTATTTACATTCACATCATAATGGAAGCACAATGAGTTTTATAAAAAAAAACTGTGAGAAGACTAATCGCCATAATTTCTCAAATCTATAATATAACACTTTGCGCTTATAATCAAACCGGAAGTTTGATTATTTCGACATAATTTGATCGAAGACAGAATAAACGATTTTTCTTTTTCGTAAAATATTGCGTAAAATCAGTGCTCCATTTTGACTAATTCATTGTATTCAGGTAAATTGAATTGTGACGAAGAATGGCCTCTCGAAACGCCGTTATTCGGCTGTTTCGAAGTTTCCTCATCGGAATCCGTGAACTCGGCATCGAAGAAAAAATTCACCGGTTCCACTTTCTCTTTCTGTTTGGGTTTTTCGGCAGCGAACGGCTGCTTTCCTTTCCGTCTTCTTCTGTCGCCGTGCCTCGCTGGATGTTCTTCTACACATTCCTCCTCATCTGAAACGATTCCAAAGGTTTTTGCGTCACAAATGATCGCAATTCGACAAAAAAAAAAGCAAAGAATTTTTTTTTTCTCTATTCTCACCAGAATCCACTATCTCATACATGTCGGAATGATCCTTCAGTATAACGTGTATCGTCGGAAATTCGATTATCGTTTTTTTCGATAAATTTTCCCGCAGCGTCAGCGTCGTCTCGAGTTCGTAAAAACGGGAATCCGATTTTTTTACTTTTTCAGCTTTGAGTAATACTTTGATTCCCGTTAATTCGGCGGCGCGATAAAATTGCAAACGCTCCTGGAGAATCGCACGCGTATTTTCGTCGTCGTTTTTAGTGCATTCTTCGGTTGAATTTACGGGATCCAAAATTCCTAAAACGAGATCTGCGAGTCTTACACTGTCCGGCACTCTGAAAAAAAAAAAAATGGAAGTGTTTTTTTAAATTCATTATTTAAAAATGGGTCAACGAATGGCGTACCTCTTTGATATCCATTTCGTGTTCTCAGCCTGCGGAAATATCCACTCTATTCTCCAAAAGAGTTCATTAGTCTTCCATTTAAAAAATGTTGTGTTTTCTTTGTGTCGACTGAAATTCTGCGGCATGAATTCCAATCGTACGCCGCTTTGCTGCGCCGCAGATCTTAATTTCATCAAATGCTATAAAATATTGATTTTTGATTAACGAGAAAATTTTTCGCTCGATACGTCGTGATTAACGTAAAATTTTTTTTTTTTTTTACATACCACAGGTAAATTGGCGAGTCTGGTGCATTTTTTTGATGGATCGCGTTGCAGTTGATCTACCGATCTGCCGACTTCCTCGAGTAGACGATAATCTGCGTTTCACAGATCGCGATAAATTTTTTTTTCATTTTTTTTTTTTTTCGATCTTTTTAAAATTTATGATATTTTTAGTATTTTTTTCTGTACTTACCGCTCAGAAGATCCAAATCGGTAAATGCGTTTAGAGGCACGAATTTCGTTTTGTCTCGAATGCCACTGCAATTGAGTTCCTTTTTGTGAATGTTTACACACGTGAGACAACACGTTCTAACCTCACATTTCGGACACGTATATTTCGCTTTGTTTGCCGCGCAAACCTCGCAATTTTCCAATCTGCAATTACGACAAAACACACAATTAAACTTTCGCGGTGCATTGTTGACGGAAATTACAGGGAGACACGAATTTTTTTCGTTGTTTCATGACAATTGGACTCGCACGTACTTTTCACTGGTCGTCGCCATCTTAGCGGCCGACGCTAACTCGCGATCTATAATAATCTATAGACGACTCTTCGAGATACCGATGGAATTTCAATCGGTTTTTCGACTTCTAAATGGAAAAAACATTCGGAACGGATTTTTTTAAATTCTACAAATCATATTACAGACACGATGTCACGTTTGTCGATAAATTTCGTATAGAATAGCGAAAAAAAAAATCGTCTCGATGTTTCTGAAATTTCAGGTAAAAGGTAAAAAAATAAATACACATCATTTTTAATTCCTTTGCAAAATTATTCTCGCACTCCAGTTGTTTTATTTATAACTACAAATTACCAGCTATATTTACAGACAAAGTAAATGATTTAATCTAAACTCGAAAGAAATACGAGATTAATCGTCGAATAAATTAAAATACGGATAATTTCGCTTTGTCTTTGCGTTGATTCTGTTCGGCGGCGATGTGCCTCTGAGTCGATCGCAAACCCGTGAGTTCGTTCTGTTTTTCGTTATACTGCATCGCAATATTGTTGTAAGGTACGCTACCCTTGGCGTGTCGCACAAGAGAATCCATGAGTTTCGACGATTCTTTCTCTAGTCGCGTTATGTTTTCGCCGATTTGAAAACTCGCGACGTTAAGTCCCCTATTAGTTTGAGTCTTGAAACTACTTTTAGTTTTCGATGTTCCGGGTTCGCTGTCGTCCGCCGCTGTAATCCGAAATCACATTATGTAATGCAAAACAATATCTCGTAATTATGCTGAAAAATAAAAATGATATTATAAAAAAAAAAAAAAAAAACTAACGTTTGTCTCCCAAAGTCGTGTTGATAAAATTAAAAACGTTGTTCTTCTCTCGAGCTTTTTCACGCTGATACTGTTTCTCGCGTTGTTGTTCCATCTTCTGTCGCTGTTTTCGCATCTTTCGTTCCGCGGAAAATAAATCTTTATCGCCGCCCGCGTGTTCGCGGAGCTCCATGCAGTGATCTGAAGGCATAGAAACGATGTGAAATTACTTCAACATCGGAATATTAGGAATAATGGGATTGTTAGTTATTTATTATTATTGTTACCCAAAGATTTTCCCGCCGGCAGTACTGTAGCTTCGACCGGAGCAACTCTACCGTCGGCCCTTTTTCCGAGACCGGTACCCAATACGTAACCCATTTGAACCATTAATTTGCTGCCGATGCCTCGTGTATGTTCTTCCCATTTTCCCAAAGGCTCACTGGTGTTCAATGTTAACAAAGATCTGTGTATCAATACTTCTTCCTGATTATCGGCGATCCCGTTGTCGCAATCACTGTCGTCCGATGAATCGGACATTTCTAAATCCGCATCCTCTGTTTTAATAAATAATGCAATTGATTGATTAAAGTTGCAACTCGTTATTGCGATAATTAGAGAAAAAAAAAAAAAATGAAAGGTTTCGCTAACCGAGAGGAAGGAGATCCTGAACAGCGGTTTCGACGATATTGCCGCTCGCTTCGAATTTAATTCGATAATCGTCACCGTCCTTTTCGGGAATCTTAAGTATAACGCATCTGTGCCACAAATTATTTTTCTGTTTTGCAAGAACCCGACTACCCATTTTCAGCGAAGAAAAATCGGGTTCTCTGTACTCTTGAAGGCTTGAAAGAGGAACGACTTCTCCGTGAGAGTAGTGACACTGCTCGTCGGAAAATTTGCACGCTCCGTCGAGATAATACGGACACGGAAGCATTTCCCGGTGTGTTGGATTGACGAATAGCACTCTGACCTGCAAAGAGTACAAATAAATATTTTTTAATAAATTTATCGCTTGATAAAAACCATTATTGCGATATAATCGATTCTATTAGCGAGTTTAGCGAATTAACATTGAAAATGTATAATTATAAATATATAAATATATTTTAAAAATAATAAAAAATAATAAATAAACGTTAATTTTTTCGGCTCCAAAAACGTGGAAATGAAATAATAATCATTATTATTATTATATTTTTATTTATTCAAATTATATTATTAATTTGTATTTGTATTTGTATAATTTGATTAGATAGATTAATTATTTCTTTTAACGTCATTCGGTTTTCTTTCATCTCCATGTTTTTTGAACCAAACAAATTAACGATTATTTATTATTTTTTAAAAATATTTATGTATTTCTAATTATACATTTTCAATGTTAATTGGCTAAACAACTTATAGAATCGATTATATCGCGATAATGTTTTTATTGGAATAAAACATTATTATTATTATATATTATTGGTTTTTTTTTGTATTATTGAAATAATTATATCACGATTTTGTTTTTATCGAAATACAACATTATTATTATGCATTATTTGTGTTTTTTGTAGTATTGAAATAAAACATTATTATTATGCATTATTTGTTTTTTTTGTATTATTGAAATAATTATATCGCAATTTTGTTTTTATTGAAATAAAACATTATTATTATGCATTATTTGTTTTTTTTGTTTTATTGAAATAATTATATCGCGATTTTGTTTTTATTGAAATAAAACATTATTATTATGCATTATTTGTTTTTTTTTGTATTATTGAAATAATTTTAATGCATTTTTTTTATTAAATTACCTTAATATCGTTAATACTGGAGATGGATTCCTCGTCGTCTCTATGTATACACGATACCATAGCGTTATGATAGCCTGTGCCGCCCCAACTGCTACCGTGGGGAGCGCGGCATTTCATACCCTCAAGGGCTTTCAGCTCGTCCTATAATTGGAACTTGGACCGTATAAACTTATCTCGGGCTATGGGCCCTTATGGAAATATTATCTTACTGACTTCTATGTCGTTGGAGGCCTCTGCGTTTGTACATATTTCGTTTATCTTTGAATCCTCAGAGGCCTTTTCCACTTCTGCCTGAAAACACGAATTATTCGCTCGAATCGTCGAATCATCGAGAATTCGTATTGCAGATTATAAGATCGAGTATTTACCTTGAAAATGGCATATTCCCGCGCCATAGGATCGTCGTCATCGTCGGATATGCCATTGGGACAATCTTCTTTAGATTTTGCTAATTTTGCGCTTTCCAAACTCTCGCGCGTAAGCGTAATGAGCTCTCGTATGTCCGATTGCAGACTTAGTAAATTGTCCCTGTCGGAGCCTTTCGCCGTCGCCGACAGAGCCAATTGCACTTGCGACAGCTGGAGTTTAATTGATTCACAGTTTTTAACGCCGATTAGGTTAATGACAGACGACGAGATTACGGATTACGCGATTATTGGACTTTGCGAAAAATTTCGTTACCTGTTCCTCGTATTGTTCTATCGAATTTTCTAAACTCTGAATGTCTGTCATTGTCACTGACAGATCGAGAGCTTGACCTGTGTCAATTATGTATATGTTTGTACATTTTTTTGTCAAGCGAAACCGGAGCACCGATGCTTTCGTTTGTGTTCGTTTTTAGGCCGACTGTGTACGACTGCGCCGTCCCCTTGCAGGGATCAAACTTCGTGCGCCGCGATCCCCGCTTCGCGCGACGGATACCGTGTAAACTGTACCGATAACGGATGAGGAAGGAATCAATATAAAATAGCGTGTGAATTAGAAAATTGAAAAAATTGCACACGCGCAAGATTTATCGGGAGATAGCGCGTATTTGTTGCAACTAAACGTTACATAGTATAAATAAATCGATTCGGAAACAAAACATGAAACGAAACAAAATATTCCGAAAGTATAGATTGATGAGGATGAGGATTTGCAGTTATAGACATTTAACTGGTCAGTGACCAGTCAAAAATTCATCGTGCAGTACATCTCTGTAGAAATTGCGATCGTACACAGCTTCAAAGCAGTTATTTTATTGCCAATCCTACAATCCTCGAATTTTTTTCCCATATATAGAATCTCCGTTAAATATGAGATATGACGAAACCGAAGTATGTCTTGTGTTTAATCTCGTCTGCTTGAGTGGCCAATAGCTGTGACCGTTCGCGACACGACACATGCGATATGCCCTCTGAAGGCTTTAGGCAAAAGGAAAAGACGTCGTGAAATAGAGGACAAAGCAGCGAGGCAGTCAGCTGCGGAGCGTGCGTTCTGTTGCGTTCCTCTTCTGTCGAAAAAACTCCTCTCTCGTAAAACTGGGAAAGACCCACAACAAATACAATCGAAAGAGTCGTAAAATATAAACAAAAAGCTTGGGCTCTCGTAGCCGTCTTCAGCGCAGCTCGAGGCTGGTCTTTCGGGATATTCCTTGCAGCGCTGGCAAAGTGAGAGACTTGTTTTTTGTGTGTTTTTTTTTTTATTTTTGTTTTTTGTGTACATTTGCTCGTGAAGTTTTCGCATCTCAAATCTTCACAACACAATTTCGACGCAATGTGTATTGAGTGCACCATATGCTACGAACATCTACAATCGTCCGAAGCTATTTACCACACCCCGTGCGGTCATGTTTTCCATCATGCATGCCTCACGCAGTGGTTCGAGAGGTGAGATATCGATAAAACAATAATATAATTTGGGAAAAAAACAATACGACGATTCTTTCCTTGAAACATGTCCTATCACATTTCTCGTGCCCGTGAATAAGTGATAGAGATAGCGGTTCGCGACTCGGCGGCGATTAGAAAAAAAAAAAAAAAAGAACGCGACACGCCGTGATACGACTAAAATCGTCGGTATTCTGACGCTCGTAAGAAACTCATCGTCTTTTCTTTAACACGCAATATGCTCGTGACCACTTATGTTCGAAATGCCAGCAACAGTACCTGTATTATTATAAAAAATACATAATTTTTTATCTCGTCGCGAATTTCTCCTGTCGACCGGAATATTCCATTGATAATGTGAATGAATTTTGATTACAAAGATAAACAGTGAAGGGGACAGTCATCTTCCAATTCAAGGGCATAGGGTACAAAATTCAGTGATTTAACATACATTGGGATGAATCAGAGACATCGATTGCATGAATAACAGTATTTTCTAATCAACTACGAAACTCGGAAATCGAGTTTTCCGGCACAAAAAATTTACTGGGTAGTGTCTGGTCTCTCATAGTAGAAAAGCTGCTCTCTGCGAATGTAAAAATGGCCTCCGATTTTTTATTATTATTTAAAAACAAGGAATTTTATTGGTAAATCATTTTTTTATCATAAATTCAATACAATTTTTTAGCGTCGGAGCAAAAAAAGAGTTCTAACTTTAATTTTTTATCGTCTTCAGCGTTAAGTCCTCTAAAAATAAACGGAATGCAAAAAAATGAGATAAATACAAAAAAAGAGTAAAATTGTATAATTTAAGCATTAAAAAGGGAAAATAAGCAGAAACGCTGCATATAAATTTTTAAAGCAGACGACGATATAACTGAATGGAGCTTACGATCGAATAGAGAATAAGTATAAAGAAAATATGTAAAGATAACTCACGTCTTTTGTTCAGCGGTCAGTCGTTAGTTAAGAAGAAGAAATTCACGGAATTGTAGAGAATTTTATCTTTCCGGTGACTTTGTCAACGCATCTGAGTAATTTGCAAACTAAACACAAGTCATAAGTTATTTTTACAAGGAGATTTCAAGAATATTCACTATGCAATCCTTTAGAAACAAAATTAATAAGATTCACAAATTTGTAGCAAAGAAATAGAATGTTAGAATATTTTCAGAAAGTTTCAAGAAAATTCACTATGCAATACTTTAGAAACAAAATTAATAAGATTCACAAATTTGTAGTAAAGAAATAGAATTTTAGAATATTTTCAGAAAATTTCAAGAAAATTCACTATGCGATACTTTAGAAATTAAATGATTAAAAATCGCAGATTTGTAGTAAAAAAATACGATGATAAAATGATAGACACGAAAATTATTTTCATTATTGTAACTTATTTTATAATGTTACACAGTCGATTTTTTAAATTTATTCAAAAAAATGATCGGGTAGTATTTCCGTAACTGGAAAAAGTTTTTTTTTCTTTTTTTTTTCGTCTCTCACATCTGTTTAATCGAATAACAATCCTTAAACAGGTCGAAGACGTGTCCGGAGTGCAGACAAAATGTAGCAGACACGGCGTTAAAACGAATCTATTTGCACTTTTCGTCCGATAGTGCGGACGATTTGTCGGCATCGCTGCAGACGGAAATTGCGGGACTGAATCACGAGTTGCTGATAAAAGAACTCGAGATAATTGAGAGCAACTCGAATAATACAAAATTGTCGGCATTGCTAAAGGTGAAAGAGAGCGAAATTGGTAAATTAAAAACAGCCGCTTGGATAGCGCAAGAAGACACCAAAGCTTGGAAACATACGGTTGAAGCGCGGCAAAAGGAGGTGATTGCGGCGAGGGTAGAGATCGCGCAACTCACGAAGGAACGAGACGAACTGATTAAGTATGATTAGCTTAGTTAATACTTTTTTCAAGTATATAATTTTGTTATGCATTAAAAATGAAAAGATAACTTTACCTCTTCATAATGGAAATCATATCTACGAGCACTTCGCGATCTTGTACGCTGTCAAGCATTTTTGATATTTGATGCCAATGAACTTTAGAGGAGCTAAAAAAAGAAAAAAAAATGCTTAAATCACGAATTTTAGTTAACTAAGAAAATAATTTAATTAATAATAATAATAATAAATGAATTAATTATTATCTTTGATAATTTAATTTAATTTTTTTATAATTGATTGATTGATTGATTGATTAATTATTAATAATTAATAGTTATCGAAGAAAATTATTGATATTTATAATATTTTTTTTTTTTTATGAAAATTTGTGATTTAAGGATTTTTTTTAACTGAAAATTCGTGATTTAAGAATTATTTTTTCTTTTTTTCAGCTCCTCTAAAGCTCATTGGGATCAAATATCAAGAATGTTCGACGGCGTACAAGATCGCGGATTGCTCGTCGATATGATTTCCATTATGAAGAGGTAAAGTTATCTTTTCTTTTTTAATACATAACAAATTTAAATACTTGAAAAAAAAAAAAAAAAAAACCAAATGAAAAATGAAAAATTATATGCGCAGCCAATCATCCGCGAGGAATTTGCTGCAAGAACTCGAAGAAATGGAAGACACTTTTAGTTGCCGCTCCGTTCCGTTTTTCATAACACCGGAAAGCAGGTTGGTTCGTTTAACCGATTTTACTCGTGAAATTCAGTTGAGTCGGAAAAGAATAATATAAATTCGCGATAATTCGACGTAACGTTTTTTTTTTTTTTTTTAGACAAATGGCTGGTAATCCTTCGAGTTCAGATATCGATAGAATCATTTTAGAGAAAAAGATTGCCGATCTCGAGTCGAGAATGAACACCAAGCGAACGTCGGGACCCGCGGTGCTTCGATCCACCGATCAACTAGACGCGTATCTTTCAATTCCAACGAAAAAGCTGAAAACTCACACGACGACGGATTGCGCCAACGGAAATCCAAGCGTTTCCGGTGGACCTATCGATCTCATAGATCTTACCAAAGAAATTGTACAGCCAGTGATCGATCTCACGGATACGGATACAGTGGAACCGCCAGTCGTAAACGAGATGAACGTTAGCTGGCCGCTCGCGAGTTGACACAATCGCGTAACTTTACCGAGCGCATCAAAGCGAAACGAAGACTCCAATGATTTTGGTACACAAAAGTTACCATATAATTTTCTGTTCCATTCGAGACTATTTAAAATTCCATAGTCTCGTTATCGAACAGAAAAAACTGTAATCAAACATAATTGCTCTGCGACGATTACGGATTTTTTCGGTGCGAAACGACGAAAACGAGAAAACTCCACGGAAGTAATTTTCCATTTTGATGTGATGATCGTTGATTTTCCGAGAAATTAATGAATTCGGGAAATTCTTTCCGCTGCGAAACTGCAGCCTTTTACTTTCCGATTTATAGCCGTGTTTTGCAATAACGTTGGAATGGAAGAGAGAAAATCGGTCGCGCTGAAGATCGACAAAATGCATTTGATTGGGATAACGAAGCGTGTGAGAGATTATTTTTTTAAAGTCTGATAAAGTAAAGTTGTTCGATGGATTGGATTGGAGTATCGGACCGGCATTATCTATCGTCGATGTAATGTCTACAAATAGCGTTTTGCTTTTTTTTTTTTTATCAATTTGAACAATTTACATTTTTGTATGAGGCGAAGGAAAAAAATTTGGAATTTTTTTTCCTTTTTTTCATCCATTGCGTGTCAACGAATATAACACGCGTAACGTCGCACAACGCGAGAAAGTATCGGGCGAAATAAATTTCATGGGGAATACGACGAGGAAAATTAATTTCGGCAAAGCGTTTTGTTTTCGTCAACTTGCGAAAGGCTCCGCTGTACTTGGGTTTTTTTTTTCTTTTAACGCCAGAAAAACGAAAACCCCCGCCAATTCAGCGCGAAATTGCGTTTAGATTAAGTTTTATTAAATGGGGATATTGTCGCCAAGTTTATTCGGCAATGAGACCGAAACTTGAGACATTCAGCAAATGAATTTTTTGTGTAAATATAATTGATTGCGAGAGGATGAAAAAAAATAAATAAAAATAGAGAAGCGAAAAGATGATAACGCTTGAATTTCGTGATCACGGGACCTCAAAAATAGTACCTGCGATTACAATAAGATGAGATGAAACCGATCCTGAATTCCAGTCACATTTATATGTCGATCGAACGATAGTGTATATTAGTTCGTAAGGCTGATCCACGTGTTTCAATGTATGAGAATGAAATATTAAAAATACATTGAACCGTAAATAGACTGAATTACATGAAATTATTTTGTTTCGTTTTTAATTTTTATTATATGCATTTTTTTTTTCGATCGATAGCGGATATATAAAACGAGTTTTATCGATAGATTGTAGATAAGCTTTACAGTAGTTCATCCATTCGCCACCATGGCGGTAGCTGTGCGAACCAAAAATATGTGGCGCGCGATTCGTTGGTAAACCGATTCGATATCATTGCGAACGAATAGAAACTCTATTCTGTTTTATCGACGCCTAAAGTCCGTTGAATTCGAGAGCTTCGATAATAACAGTGTTAATTCCATGAGGATCATTCGGAATGAAACGTTAATCAAGTTCGAACGGGTTTTCGGCACGTTAATTTTTTTCGATCCCGCGATTCGCGATGAATGTCGAGTGTGTCATATGTTTGGAGAATCTTCAACCTGCCGAGGATATTTCCAATACACCGTGCGGTCATGTTTTTCATCATCCGTGCGTGGCGAAATGGTTCCAAAGGTGAGTGAATGACTTTCAGACCGTTAAGTACAATGTTTTTCGCCATTGATAACAATCGAAAAACATCGAATGAACGAAAAACTATGCTATTAGTCATTGTCGCATATACTTGGCTGCGTAAACTCAACTGTCCGGCGTGCCGCTGACGTTCGGGCCGAAGCCCGAACGACCGGCCTTTGTTTACGAGAGATAAACAACAAACGCTCTCATGTATTTTTCGTGCTATTTTTTCATAGAACATTTATCGCGCATACTTGACAGTGTAGTGTTGAGTGTCCCACGCGTTATAACGCTGAACAACCGGTCCTTGTTTACGGAAGATAAACAATAATTTTCGTCTTATTTTTCGTACAACATTTATCGCGTATGTTTTGGCAGTGTAGTATCGAGTCTCCCGCGCGTTTTATAACCCCGACTAACCGGCCATTGTTCACGAAAGATTAACAACGATTTCGCTCACGTACTTTTTAGCCGTTATCATCGTCGACAATAAAATAGTTGTTTGATTCATATAAATCAAAGTATTACGGCTAAAAACGTACGATTTGTACATAAACAGTTATGTTTTTCGTGTTTTCGGTGATTTTTGTAATCGACGACAAAAACTTTGATTCTTTTTCGTAACAAAAGAAAAGTTCGTTGCAGATTCTTTCTTTTTTTTTCAATTAGTCGTTTATTGAACTGAGAAAAAATGTTCGGAAAAAATTATTCACGATTTACCTTCTATCGTTATTCCCTTTGCGTGTTTCCTTACCGTAGGTTAGTTATGAAGATAATCAGTTATTTTTGTACAAATTCCACAGATCGTCAACGTGTCCTGAGTGCAGAAAGAAAGTTTACGGCAAGAAGCTTCAAAAAATATACTTTAACTTTGTTGATGAAAATACCATAATGGAAGAACTTACATCGATGTTGGAGTCGGAGATTAAGACTCTGAAACACCAACTGACGGTCAAAGAAGAAATAATAACTCAAGGCGTCGAGAATGAAAAAATGTTGTCAGAAGAAAATAAATCTTTGCGAAATCAAATGAACAATTTAACGGAAGAGATGGAAGGCAACTTGGAACAACTTGAAGACATCAAATCGAATTTACAGAGCGCAGAGTAAGCAAAAGTGATGATAAACTATAATCGATTTTTTTCATTTTTCAAAATTAAAATATTTTGTTTGATTATTACGAATAAAAAAAATTAATTCATTAAATTAATAATTCGTTAATAATAGTAATTTTTATTTTTATTAATTTTTTTTTTTTTTTTTTTTTTTTTTTTTTCAGCGATGAACTAACCGAAGTAATTAAGAATTTACGGATTGCACTTAGAGGATTCATATCAAAGAAGTTAGTAATATTTTTTTTGCTAATTTATTACATTTGAAATTTATTTAATACGTTTTTTTTTGCTTCGTTTTTTATTACAGGTCATCGGACGCGCCGAATTCAACGGATCTAAGGACTGTGAACTCTGTGCAAATGATCGAAAAAAGGGACAAAGTTTGTAAGCTGAAAGATTAATCGGGATAAAAAAAAGAAGCGTCGATAAAGGCGGATGTGCGCGCTGCATGTCGCGTTGACGCGCGATGTGTAACTTATAGTCTGTAATGGAAATACGCGAAGTTGTGATAACGTGACCCCGCGGGGTTACAATGGCCAAACTGTTACCGAGCGTATTAACAATATAATATGTTTATAACTAATTATGTTCAAACGAAACTCGAAGTATAAGCGTTATTAAAAAAAAATCGTTTATTATATTCGAAAACGACTTTCGTAAATTTTTTCTTCGTTAAAGAATCTTTAAGGAATTTTTTTTTTTTTTTTTCAGTTTTTTATATAATAGATTTTATAATCATAGTCGAGACTTTTAATTAATATTCCAATAATTCGGAGAGTCGAACATTTTTCATTGATCGAATAGCGCGCTTATTTTGTTTCGCTTATCGACTGCTGGTCAAGTAGGCATTGACTTACCGTTGTCACGCGAAATCACGAGGGTTACAATTAAAATTGCACAAAACTCCAAAAACGTTATTTAACGAATAAAATGGAAAAAAAGACAACGTCTTTCGTCTTACATATGATTATATTATTATTTTTTTACAGAAATTCAATTTTGAGTCTATATGATAGGAAAAAAAATTCCTTAAGATTTTCCTCGTTATTGAAAATAGCACAAGCCTCGGTAGCGCAGTAGGCAGCGCGTAAGTCTCATAATCTTAAGGTCGTGAGTTCGATCCTCACCCGGGGCATTACTTTTGATAATTTTGCCAAAAAAAAGCTCCCAAAACACAGGTCCACGGGACCCCAAACCTTTTTTCATCGATACAGCGTGTAAAAAAGATTTTTGGAGTTTCGTTTGCCTTGGGAACAGACGACAGCACAACGACAGTATTAAGGGGTAAATTATGGAAATGTATCCACGATAGTCGAGTAGACTTGCGAATCAGAGAGATTCCCCATTGGTATCCCCACGCGAGCCGAAGTTAAAACGAGTTTTGAATTGTTTCCGGATTGTCCCTTTAGGGATTTCAACAATTTGCAAGCAAACAGCCCATTAAATATGCCATAGAAAGCCGAAGGCGATTCGGAGTCTTTGAAACAAACCGTCCAACGATTTCCCATCCCTCTGTATGTACGTAACGCTAAAGAACATCCGGTTTCATAAAACAGCTTGAAATTTCTTCCGTAATGAATCAATCAGTGAGAATAACAATCCAACTAATATAAATAATTTCGTCTTTCAACAGCTAAAACACCGTCAAACTTCAAGAAAATACTCCGAAACGAAGCCGAAAAGCAGAAAAATGGACAAATGCACGAGCGCAGAAGTTCGACTACAGTCCAAGCTCCGTATTCTTAACGCCCCTTAACTTAACCGATCCTTTATTTTAAGGGATCTTTCCAGTGTGACGGCCCGAAAAATAGCCTATTTTCACGATTTTTTTTCGGACGGTTACTATACGCCGATCAATCTGAAATTTTTATGACATATCAAGGTAATCATCAATGACAGAAAATTATTTTTTATAAGAAGATTTTTATTGTTTAAATATTTTTATTTAATTGTTGAAAATAATGTTGAATTTGATTTTAAAAAAAAAACTCAAAGGATTATTAATTAGTATGCGATTGGCTATCGCGCTATGGAGGTTTTTTTTTTAAATAAAAATTCACAAAATGGCGGCGGTTTGAACAAAAGGTACCGAATTGAGCCGTTTTTTTTTTACAGTTTTTCTATAAAAAAAAAAATAGGAACCTTTCAAAAGAAAAAAAAAAGCTTCCATAGCGCGATAGAGAGTAGCGTGAAGAATGTTCTCCTAAAATTTAAAAACGATCGCTTGAAAACTGTTCTCTGGAGAATGTCCACCGTCTTGAAAAATGTGTGTGCCGTTTTGAAATGTGTGTGTGTTTGAAATGTTGTGTGTGTGTTTTTTTTGTTTGTGTATTGTGTGTGTTTTGTTTGTGAGGATGTTTTTGACCGTATATACTATTGGATAAGACAAAAAAAAATATCGAAGTTTTCTTTTTTTCACACTGGAAAGATTGCTTAACTCGTTACCATCACAACGACTTCCCTTAACTGTATTTCCCCTGAGTCCGTTTTCCCACTCCAAGCGGAGAATATTTCGTAAAATATAAACTGCGCACACGCAGCAGGTAGAAGGTGGCTTCGTACCTACGGACCCGTATACCCCTCGTTACCCCTATTCGCAGCAACTGACCGGTAGTAGGGACGACAGGGGAAATACAGAAAAGGGAACGGGTCCGGTCCCGTCGAGTTAAGAATACGGAATGGCATGGACTCTTTGAAATGTACTATTTGCACCGCCGATAGGCGCGTTCTTTATCATTTCATTCAATGTTATCCATTCGCGATTCCCGAGCGGTGACTTACACACGCATAGAGCTCGCAAAATGTACGACACTCATTTCCCGGTTTATTCCGAGGTAAAGAGAGAGCCGTAGAATCGTCGATGGTGTTGTAACGTTGAGGTCTGCAAAAACATACACTCCTTCGTGTATAATAGCGCGGTATATATACGTGTAAAGGACGAAACGGCGTTATACGAGTTGATATCCAGAGGCCGCATTCAGAGCATCAGCTCTTCGCTATGAAAAGGCGTTCCGCTTTCTGAATATATTCCAATTAAAAAGTCGGTGCTTCGTTACACGCGCCCCTTTGCTTCCTCTCCGCCCTGTTTTTTTTCCCCTTTTTTTCTCTCATTTCTCCAATGTTTTCTATATCTATATCTGTATCTTCTCGTTTTTATCTCTCGTAAATCCCTATCTCTGTACATAGATGCTGAGCGCTTCTCGCCGCAGCTGCAACTCCGCATTATAATCCCCCAAACATCTCCCTTTACTTCTGGCATTTTACTCCTTACTCTTTGCCCTCCGGCAGTTGCTATACCCTTCCAGACTTCCGTGCAACATCTCTACTTTCCCTTATCCTTCACTTTCTTCTCTTCTTCCGCTTCGTATCCTCGCCGTTATTCTCTGTTTTCCTCTCAGCAATTACTCGCTGCTTTTCTAAGGAATTAGAGATACGCCTATCAGTTTCTTTCCGAGTCAACGTTTCGAGAAGAAAAACTTTGATGTCTATACTTCTCTGTAATTCTTTATTGTAATTATTCATTTCAATTTTAACGGAATACTCTTTAATTTCTCTATTTTTCAGGGTTACGAGGACTCAGAGAAACAGCAGATGATATCTATCGTCCGTTTTTCTGGGAAAACTATTGATTCTCAATGAATCTATTTGGATGATAAGAGAAAAGCTTCGGAAGCGTCGAAGGATTGGAAAACTTTGTTCAAACGATCTTTGGATAGAGGTATGCGATGCACAATCGGTCGAGAGATGGGAGATATAACGATGTGAATTTTTCCTTTCGCGTCGAGTGGCTCGTTCCGTTCGTAATTCTGGCGAAGTGAGGGCCGACCGCAACTTTTCTGGCAACCGGAGAGAGCTTTTCGGTTCTCGAGAAAAAATTGGAAAAATCGTTGAGGGGTAACGACGATCACGTTCCGCCCGGCGAATTCCTACGCTATACAGTATTTCTCGACTATGCGATGTGTGCATTTCGTATACATATAGCATGTGGAGAACTCCACAGGCTGTGCGGACCGAGTGGTTTAAGCTTCACTCGCGCAACTCCCTGCAAAATATATAAGAATCGCGCGCGTGTCTAAGTACCAACAGCGACTTACGCACGTATGCGCGCGAATTATACTCACAGAACGATAGCGACGGAGAAACGAACGTACGCGCGACAGCATGTGGTCACAATAATGTACACGCGTCGCTGAAGAGCATATGTATGCGAAACCACTTGAGTCGACTTTTCAACCCCTCCGATACTTCGGTTCATTGAAGATCGTGACTCCCATGCGATTTTAACTTCTCAGAGTCGGTTTCGCCCTCATCGACTAAACCCACTTGTTTCTCACCCTTCGAAATATTCAGGGCACTCGAAAAAAAGGGGAAAACAATGAAACGAGTCTATTACGATGAACAGAGAAAACACTGAGCATCGTAAATGAATCCCATCAACGAGGGAAGATGATCGAAGTTAAGAAACTTCGATACTCGATACTCTTATCACGAGTAGTTTAATTTTTAAGTCGATGAAGTATTCGCAAATGGGAAGATTTATCTTAATTGATATTTGCGAATCGCTGAGGTTCTTTGGTGCGAAAGATTTTTATTTCCGGATGATGAAACGCATGCATTTTAATTCTGCGGGTTAAACTTCGAGTTTTTTTTTTTTCAAACGAATGAGAATAACACGATATCTGATTTATAAAAAATGATCGATCGCTAAAAACTGTGAATTTTTTAAAATTGGTATTTGCTAATCGCTAAGATTCGTAGAATTTTGGTGCGAAGGATTTTCCATTTCGGATGATAAAATGCATGCATTTTAATACTATGGGTTAAATTTCGAGATTTTCTTTTTCGAGTGAATGCGAATAACACGATATCTGATTCACAAAAAATGACCGATCGCTAAAAACTGTGAATTTTTTTTAATTGATATTTTCGAATCGCTAAGATTATTTGGTGTGAAGGATTTTTATTTCCGGATGATGACACGCATGAATTTTAATATTGCGAGTTAAACTTCGAATTTTTCTTTTTTTTTGAACGAATGAGAATAACACGATATCTGATTTATAAAAAATTATCGATCGCTAAAAACTGTGAATTTTTGTAAATTGATATTTGTGAATCGCTAAGATTTTTTTAGTGCGAAGGATTTTTATTTCCGGATGATGAAACACATGAATTTTAATGCTGCGGGTTAAACTTCGAGTTTATTTTTTTTTTTTTCGAAGGAATGAGAATAACACGACATCTGATTTATAAAAAATGATCGATCGCTCAAAAATGCGAATTTTTTAAAATTGATATTTACAAATCGCTAAGATTCGTAGATTTTTGGTGCAAAGGATTTTTCTTTTCGGGTGATGAAACACATGAATTTTAATACTGTGGGTTAAATTTCGTGTTTTTTTTTTTTAATGAATGATAATAACGCGATATCTGATTTATAAAAAATGATCGATCGCTAAAAACTGTGAATTTTTTTAAAATTGATATTTGCAAAAAATATTTTTGGTGCAAAGGATTTTTATTTCCGGATGAAGAAACACATGAATTTTAATTCTGCGGGTTAAACTTCGAGTTTTTTTTTCGAACGAATGAAAATAACACGATATCTGATTTATAAAAAACGATCGGTCGTTAAAAACTCCGAATTTTCACGCGCATAAAGGTTTTTGTGTATAAAAAAATCCAATTAAAGTTTCCAATTACTTAACGCTGCTATTTCTCTATCCAACGCAATTAAAGAGAAAAAAAAAAGAGCACAAGATTCGCGTACGCGAATATTCGGAAATTACGAACGAAAAGATACAAAGAGTTGCGTCCATTCAATTCCGTCCAATTGGGCAACTCGTGCCGAATTCGCCGCAACGAACCCTTCTGCGTCGCGAAGCACCACTCAAAATTGTATCGGTTTCGGCCAATTACTCTTCCGTAAGTTTGACCGATCGAATAGCGCATATCGCCTTTCGTACGCGTGGCGTCTAATTCGCAGTATCCCCTCCGATTTTCTCATCGATACACAATAAATTTTGACCACTCGTGTCGATTAGCCACGCGATTACGCGCGTCAATATATTTCCAATTCATGTTTTTTTTTTGCCCTTTATAATAACGGAATTATCTACAATTATTTAATTGCGAATCTTGCGAGAGGCGGAAAAGTTATCAATCTACGAATTTTTTTTAATAACAATATGAAATAATCGATGGTAGACATTGCACATTTCTATAATAATAATAATAATAAAGACAATAATCCAATAATAAATATATAAAAAAAGAAAAAAAAATCGTCTAGTGATTAGTGGCTAAACAGCTAAATTAATTGCAATCTGTGACTAAGACATTTCGCCTAATATTTAAAAGATTTTTTTTTTTTTTTTTTTTTTTTTTCATTTATCAGCGAAAATTATCTTTCGTTCCCGAATATCTTCGTTGATTCTGCGGCGAGATATCTCTACAATATTCAATGTTTTTTTCGATCGTTATAATTACAATATTTACAAAACTCTGTATTAATGTCCCATTTTTTTTTTTTTTTTTTTTTTTTTAAGCATTCACTTGGTGACGTGGCATCCGCAGTTCACCAGGGTGCAACGATCGTCGAATCGTGCACAGTGGTTGGGTTAAAGTGGACATCCGTGAACGTACGTGACGTTGCGAAAGAGTGCAGCAGCGGTGGAGAGGAAAGCGGCAGTCGACGCTGAGGAGGGTGCCGGGGGCTGCGGTGGTGGCGGAGGATGCGTCGACGTCGGTGTCTGCGTATAAGCGCCCGGACAGTAAGCGTCTATGCTACCGTGATGAAGACCAACACCGCGAACCAATAGTTCCTTTTCCACGGTTGCCTGATGACGCAATTGTTCCAGTCGCAGCTGATTTTGCCGTTTCCACTTTGTTCTGCGATTCAGGAACGACGCGATCGCAAAGTCAAAAGATAAGAAAAATATGATCGGTATGTACGATCGATTTATAAAGGCAATTAATGCGAAATTTCAGCAAATTCGAGGAAAGAGTCTTTGAAATGTTTTATTCGGAATCATTTTTTTTTTTAAGTGCATTTATCGCATTTATTGTCATTTATTTATCGAAATTGATGCATCGATTCGATTTTTTTTTAATTTTTTTTTTTTTTTTTAATGATTGTTGATGAAAGTCTATTATCCTTTCGGAAATACGAAAAATGATTTATTTGAGAAGCGAAACTCACCTTCTGTTTTGATACCAAGTTTTCACCTGAGTCTCGGATAGCGATAGTGCATCCGCTACGTCGCTGCGATCCGCAACGCTTAGATATTTTTGGCATCGAAATTTTCTCTCGAGATATGCGAGCTGCGCGTGTGTAAAAGCTGTTCGTCTTCTCCGTGGTTTACGACCGCTAGGCGTGCCGCCGGAACCAACGCAAGACTTGCCGGAAGTCGCTGGTCCTGGGGATTGCGAGAGAATCGGCGTCGGGCTACCGAGTCGGGTACACGGACTGCTTCCGGGATCTATTGTGTCCTCGGAATCCGAATGCAACGCTGAATCGTCTTCCGAGTCATCTGAATATCATTTATCGAAATCCTTTACTCGATTTTTCATTTTTGGGTTTAATGTTCAGTAATCCATTTTTTTGAAAGTCTTATATAACTCAATAGAAAAAAAAAAAGATAATAGAAAAAGTAACTTTCATTCTTAAGTATATTATCGAGATTTCTGCAATCTTTTTCATTGCGTTGGATTACTTGTCATTTAATACATTTTTTTAATAAATACATTTTTTAATTTAGTTTAGTATTTTTAGTTATTTTAATTAATAAAAGACAAATAATTTATAGCATTGCAAAAGACTACAGATATCTTAATAATGTCCTTAGGGATAAAATTATTCTATTTTTTTCTACTTTTCCATTTTTTCTATTTTTTTATAGTGGAAGTCCACGCGATCATTTTTTATAATTAACCCGAATTATTTAGAAAAATAAAAATTCCACAGTATTTCTAACGAAACTTCTAACGACTAAAATTTTCCCGAGAAAATGAGGTTTGCGGAGCCTTCGAATAATCCCTTTGATCCAATAAAAAAAAGCTCTGAGTCCATTAAACGTTCGGTAAAAGTGTATTTCGCTCATTTTAATTTTAATAGATTTTTTTAATTAGTTTAGTATTTTCAGTTATTTTAATTAATAAATTAAAAGACAAATAATGCATAGCAATGAAAAAACCACAATATCATAATAATGTCCTTAGGGGTGAAATTTTTCTATTTTTTTCTACTTTTCCATTTTTTCTATTTTTTTATAGTCGGAAGTCTACGCGATCATTTTTTATAATTAACCCGAATTATTTAGAAAGACAAAAATTCCGCAGTATTTCAAACGAAACTTCCAACGAATAAGATTTACCTGAGAAAATAATAACCCCTTTGATTCAATAAAAAAAAAGCTCTGAGTACATTAAACGTTCGGTAATTTAGTATTTTTAGTTATTTTAATTAATAAATTAAAAGACAAATAATTCATAGCAATGAAAAAGACTACAGGTATCTTAATAATGTCATTAGGGATGAAACTTTTCATTTTTTTTCTACTTTTCCATTTTTTCTATTTTTTATAGTCGGAAGTCTACACGATCATTTTTTTTAATTAACCCGAATTATTTAGAAAGACAAAAATTCCGCAGTATTTCAAACGAAACTTCTAACGAATAAAATTTACCGGAGAAAATAAGCTTTGCGGAGCCTTCGAATAATCCCTTTGATCCAATAAAAAAAAATCTCAGCCCATTAAACGTTCGGTAAAAGTGTATTTGGCTCATTTTAATTTTAATAAATAGATTTTTTATTTCGTTTAATATTTTTAGTTATTTTAATTAATAAATTAAAAGAAAAATAATTCATAGCAATGAAAAAACCACAATATCTTAATAACGTCTTTAGCGATGAAATTTTTCTATTTTTTTCTACTTTTCCATTTTTACTTTTTTTTCTATTTTTTATAGCCAGAAGTCTACGCGATCATTTTTTATAATTAACCCGAATTATTTAGAATAATAAAAATTTCACTGTAACGAATAAAATTTACCCGAGAAAATGAGCTTTGCGGAGCCTTCGAATAATCCCTTTGATCCAATAAAAAAAAATCTCTGAGTCCATTAAACGTTCGGTAAAAGTGTATTTGGCTCATTGGCTCTCTTGGGGACATAAACGATTGTCCGACGATTGCTGTTACCGAAAGTATGTTTGTCGGCGCGACGGGACATGTATCCACCGGCTACTGGTTAATTCTCACGGCGAGAGGGGCGAAAAGAGAAGAGAGACGTACCGAGAGCGGCTAACGATCACTAACGAGTCTATCCGCACCTCGGACCATCTGTGAAGGATCCGCAGAATTGTCGAGAGAAAGTCTAATGGGAAAAGAGGGTATCAACGGAGGGGGGTCAGCGGGGGTATCGAAAAACCTCTGCCCGATGGGGCATCGACGCCCAATGCTTTTCGACTGAAATAATGGGTGAAACACCGCGGGGGCGCGGAGTAACGAGGAATCCAGCGTAGGGGCACGCGACGCTCTCGATCCGTTTTCTCTTCTCGTCTTTCCACTGTTTCGACGAATAAAACTCGCGATTCACAATCGCAACCCCCTGTACCGCAGTGCGGAGACTCTCACGCGGGTTCCCCATGCGTCTCATCAATATTCATCGAGATATACGACGCGCGGTGCTATTAGACAAACAGATCCGTCGTTCTCTCGACACGTATATCTCGTTGAATAATTTTCAAGAATTTTTTTTTATTGACCAATTATTATATTTTCGTCAGCAATTACGCAAAAAAAAAAAAAACTTACGATAAAAGTATTTCCGGTAAGTACTCAATAATGCATTTTATTAATCAGAAGAGTAATCAAGAAATTTACGAATAATTAATTAATTATGCAATAAAAAAAATATCGATTAAAAGTTTAAAGCTTTTTTTTGAGTTACGCAAATATGTGATACGTTTTTCCGACGCGCCGAGACTGATTAAGGGATCGAGTTATACGGGTATCGTAATCGATCGAGAAAACGAAAAAATGGTAATAAACACTTGCAAAACACTTATCGAACTTCGATAGACTTTATAATTTATTTTCAATGATATTTTTTCGCTTCTGTCGGAGTTATTTCGCGAAGAAAACGTTTTTTGCAATTCTCCTAACAGTATATACCTTGAACACGATCCGCCAGAACGTCGCCCAGCAGATCACGAATGAGAAACGACTTGTGTTCCTGCATCATCTCGAAACACGTACGTATAATAAATCGAAGATTTAGATGTATATAACCTCACGGAATTTTGTATTAACACCTCAAAAAGATCGCGTATATTTTTCCGATTTACTTTCGCGTATTTTTCGTTTTTTTTTTTTAAATTTCTCGAACTTTCGTTGTATTCTTGTCGAACGCTTAAAATCACCCAGAAACTCGCACTGCTATAATGTCCGGTGTCGCTGATCCCGTAACCGAGTTATCCTCGATACCGGAGAGGTTCATCCTACCGTCGGGACGCTCGGCGTCGTTCTGCAAGACGTGTTTTACTCTCGCGACCGTCGCCGGGGATTCTTCTTCGTCAGTCAGTTATGTCGATTGGGAAGGTGGCGAGATACACCGCATGTATACCGATGTACTTTACACACATACAACACAAGATGCGGTGTATATACGTAGAAATGAGGAGACCACACGAGGCAAACCCCCCGCTATTCCCCTCGAATTAATCCGCCCGTTTATTTTGAACGGCGTTCCTAATGCCCGCGCGATTTCGCAGCCATTTTGGAGGTGGAGGCGCCATACTCGGGGTCTCCGCGATTGCGCGATCCCATTGGACGAGCTAAGCTCAGCCGCGAGGGTTGCGGAGGATTTATCAGGGGTGCTAGACGCTCCGATTGGACGAATACGTCTGCTGGTCTCGCGGGGTTGGACACCGACGGTTTTCACCGGTGGTTAAAACGATGGGGGAAATTTAATGCGCGGGTGGGAGATAGAGAAGTTCCACGAAGAACTGAGAGAGAATATCATATCTCGGCGTGTAGCGACCGGAAAAATATCAGGCAGATTGTATTTTCCGCATCGCGGGGGGGACGATTATGCGGTCGCGTTCTATACATATATTACGTTGCAGTGGAGCTTTTTGAAATTTGCCGAAGAAATGTCACACATGTATCGCTACTGAACAAATTCGATATGGAATTACAGACTTGAAATAGTTTAATTTTGAAAAATTATGAACGTGAATTTTTTTTTTTTTTCACGTAAATTACTAACGTCAGACATTTTTATTTGGGTCACAGTCATCGGTGTAATTCGCGCGAAATAATACATAGAAATATGTAGTAGAGAACGTTAGCGGAGATCTTCGTTATTTTATGCGAAAAATTGCATTGCACTACTTTTTTACGTTTTTTTTAATAGTTGATGACTCGAAAAAATGAATTGAAAGCTCAGTGAAATATCGATAAATAACTTAGATTTGTTCGATATGACTGCGGGAAGCAAAGATATTCCTATTTTGAAGTACCGGAAGTCTATATTTTTTTTTTGAAATAAATCGAATACTGACTTTTCGTCACTTTTTCCCTTCAATATTCGGTTCGATGTATTATTTTTCGATATTCTACGGATAAACTCTTTTTTTGCAAATTCTCGAGCGAAATTTCTGAATTAACATAATGCGAAAAGGAAGTTAAAAACATTTAAAAAAAGGAACTAAAACAATGAATAATTGATCGTAAAGTTTCTTAAACTAAACTATAGCGGATGTTAAAACTCATCGAAGTATCACCGCGACTTCTCGTACAATATTTTTTGCGCGTTTACTCCCTTTGAATCATTGCGTCGGCACGTTTTTTTCTTTTTCATCCTGCGATGTAAATGTAAACGAGGTGTACACTACAATTATTGTGAGGTGTCTACGGAGTGTTAAGAGTGTTAAGAGTCTTCCGCACGACACGTTCGATAACATTTCGTTTGTCTCCCTTCCGCGATGTTTCGTTCCTCTTCGGTCTTTCTAATTGTTTTTTTTTCTTCCTTTTTCGTTTATACGAAAAAAAATTCGGGGCGAAAAGTAGACGCGTGGTATCGCATAAAATTTTCGACGATATGGCGCGTGCGTGAGTACCACCGCACGTACCACTGCTGTAAAGTCGCGAAAGTCATTTTAATGGAACGTGGCGGCTGCTGCTGCTGTTGAATCACTCGAAAAGTCACCTGCTACACACTCCCATACAATGGTATATTATATGGTAGTCGACACACCGACGGATCGACTCGTCGGGCCGTCGAATTCATTATAAAATCATTGCTATGCATGCAGCGCATTAATTCAAGTGGCGGCAAAGCGGCCGGGCAATCTTCGCCGAGAATAAAGGGAGAATAAATATGAAGCCGATCTCTTTCGACTCCTATACAACAGACATTCTAACAAACTCGTTGAAGACTCGATGATGTTTCTCGGGGAACCGGAATAATCTACAATTTTACCGAGAGACGTGCCGCGGCGAGACGATGTCCTTTTGAATAAATTTTCCGCAACGAGCTTTTTTAACATTAAAAGGCAGAGGCTTCGAATTTCAACCCCTAAAGGCGAAGCGTAAAAACATCGCAAAAAGCTTCTGCAATCGGTAACATAAATCGTTAAAATCGACGAATTCTTGTTTCACATAAAGTTTCAAAGCGATTGTAATTAATATCATTAAAAAAAAAAAAAATTCTGTATCAAAAATATATCGCAATGAGCTTTTCTAACATTAAATGGCAGAGGCTTCGAATTTCAACCCCTAAAGGCGAAGCGTAGAAACATCGCAAAAAGCTTCTGCAATCGGTAACATAAATCGTTAAAATCGACGAATTCTTGTTTCACATAAAGTTTCAAAGCGATTGTAATTAATATCAATAAAAAAAAAAATTCTGTATAAAAAATATATCGCAATGAGCTTTTCTAACATTAAAAGGCGGAGACTTCGAATTTCAACCCCTAAAGGCGAAGCGTAGAAACATCGCAAAAAGCGTCTACAATCGGTAACATAAATCGTTAAAATCGACGAATTCTTCTTTCACATAAAGTTTCAAAGCGATTGTAATTAATATTAGTAAAAAATTAATTTTTTTTATAAAAAATATATTAGAAGAAAATTTCTTCGATTTCTTCAAATATCAATAAATAATTTCCATTTTAAATGATTTTCAAGACATATCATCACATTCTACTGAATGTGTTTCAAATTTAAACCGATAGATGCCATTTTCCACTGATTGACGGAATTTTCTTTCTCGCGAATGGTCCGCGAAGGGTCACTCAGGTATATATACCGGTCGCTTCAGGGGTACTGATGTACTTGCTTCGGCAGTACATATACTAAAATTGGAACGATACAGAGAAGATTAGCATGGCCCCTGCGCAAGGATGACACGCAAAATCGTGAAGCGTTCCACATTTTTTATTTTCACTTCTAATAAAATCAATTTTTTTTTATCGGCGAATTTTAAGTCTCGTCGTTACACTAATAAAAATAGATCGACGAGCAAAAAAAAAAATTCTTATTCAGATCGAAGTGAAAGGCTGTAACAACGGGAAAGGACCCCTCGTGATTTCCGGAAGTCTAATACCCCCAATAATATTCTATGAATGGAATCCAACTTTTCGGCGATTTTCTCGCGATGCGTAAGAGAAAGAACGTCGGAAAGGGAGAAAAGGATACGCGCACAAGTGGATATCGCAGAGGAGAGAAAAGCGAGAGAGGCGGACAGGGATCACGAAATTGCCGATAATGATCGCTACGCGCGCGCTACAGTGGGGTGACGATTTGGTGGCAATCCTGACCTCCACTTGCCACCCCTCGACCCTATTTCCATTAATTTACCTTCATTCAGGATCACGCGAACAGATGCGATGATCTCGATATTCGTATTTATATTTACGAGGCGAAGTTTCTCGTCAACGTCGAGGGGTAAAATGGAGTAACTGCGATTGATACAAAACGATGGTAATTACGAAAATTATTAACTCACATCGTACCAATTATTAAGAATTTTAATAACAATCGAAAAACAATGATTTAGTCGACGAGACGAAAGCCTACGATTATACCGATTTTTCTTAATCGACTCTTAAAACAAATTCATTTATCGTAAAAATTATCGATTTTTTAAACTTTTTACATGGAAAGAGATGTTTTTTCGTTTTTAATCCTGTTGAGTAAATATTTTTCCGGCGATATTGAGCAGTAAAAACGTTTTCTCATTTCGCTTCGATAGTTTCATTTTGCCCCATTATCAGTCTCCCAAAGCCCCGATGCCGGAGGGTGCGGAATCTAACGGAGATAATTAACTCAAATCCAGAAATAGCTCCCGATACAAATGGAATCCGTAATACAAGTTACGAACATATCAATTTTTTCATATTCGATTCGTAATATCTCCCTTTCCCTCTCGTCTGCTTCTTTCAATCGTTTCGACGAATTGGTAAATACGGATAATAGACAGAAGCGATCGGGAGATAAAAAAAAAAAAGGTAGAAATTCAGAGAGTTTCGTACGCGAGAACGATTTAGAACAGTGCGGGTAGAAGAGATCAAACCGTTGCCAGTTGAGGAGAGGAGGCGAGTCGCTCCGCGAAATCGTTAACAATCGCGGAAACGCAAAATCCATTGACGCTCGTCCGCGCGTGTGAATATAACTGCCGTTGAATATCGCCAGTGCGCGACGCGAGTGAAAAAGATAACAGAGAGGGTTTTTTGAAGAGAAAAAACTGAATGCCGACCGGGTCTCCTGGCGTTTTCTATTTTTTTTTGCCTCATCCTCGTTTTTCTTTCTCTTTCTCGTTTCATCGCCTTTTTACACTTTCGTGTTTTTTTTTGCTTCATCTTTATTCGCCGTTCTTCTGTATCACTTGACGCGTCGACTTTGTACCATTGAGCAAACGGTCCCGCGAGGGGGGGGGGGGTGTCGCGTGAGAAATCGTGAAAGTCCATCCCTCACTGACACACGAGAGATACGACACTAAAGTATAACGAAGAAAGTGTCGAAACAAAAAGGAGAAAAAAACAAAATAAAAAGTGTATATAAACGCGAAGCTTCGAGCTCTCGGGGGTTGAATGCACCCACGAGTACACCGTGAACTCTCTTTTTACTCTGTGTCCCAACTTTTTCTTCATATTCTTTGCTTTTACATTTATTTCTATGCCTCACAACTGTTTCACGCTCTCGTCGCTCGTCGTCTTCTTCCCCTCCTCCTCTTCGTCGTCATTTCTTGATGAATTTATTCTACTCGTTTCATATTCGTTTTGCGATGTGTTTGCCTCTTTGAAATTTATACTTTCCGCACCGTAATGTAGAGTACGAGAGGAGAGGGATGAAAAAAGAAAATAATAAAAATACTCGCAGTTTGATTCATACCGCGCATTCGGACAATTTCTATCCCCCTGCAGAGAAGAGTCTACGAGAGTTAAACAGAACGAGAAAAATTTTGCTATTGCATTCTCGATGAATACACCTGCTGCTTTCACTGCTTTTCACTCTGTCCCGTCCCATCCTTTCGCCCGCCCACTTCTTTCTCGTTTTCTCTCGTTCGTCCTATCAACCGAGTTTGCCGGTCCCTCTGTGCATCAACCCAGCAACAGCGGCGAACCCATCATACCCACCGGTAGAGCACTATCCACTCCTTCAACTCTTTGCAAACGCTACGCGAACTCGAGAGATGCGATGCTCTATCGTCGCATCGCAAAAACATCCGAAATACTCGAGAGAGAATCTCTAAATATTATTTTATCGCGGATATACATTTTTTTACGACGAAAACTTTGAGTATCTCTCGGAGATCGAAAAATATATCGTTATTGTTTTTATGAAAAAAAAAAAAAAAACATCGATGAATTACGATTATTGTAGATCGTTACGGCAAGCGTAACGCGATCGTTAAGTGGTACATTTGGATGCATGAAATTTCGAGATTTCGGAGTCGCAGGGTTTGTGTACAGTACTCGAGAGAACGGTATTTTTCGCTCACTGGGCAAACGAAAGCGCCGGATTCAAGATTCGCCCATTGTATTTCTTTCTTCGACGAGCAACTCGGAGACACCCTCGAAGAATGATGATGATGGTTATGGGAAAACGAGTGCTTGAACACGGACGTTGGTCAGACTCCCGCGGTTCCAATTACGACGGAAAAAAAAAACTCGAGTCTCCGAGTTATATATACGACTCCTGTTTGTCTGCAGCTATGGGCACACGGGCCATAGAGTTATCCTCCTTCCTTCGCTATAACTGGGGAACAGAACTCTTCAGAATCTTCTATACAAATGCGCTAAGGTACCACGCGTTTCTACCGAATCCTCAACCCCCTGACGCCCGAAACTTTCGCTTCGCATTCTCCTCGATCTTTCGCCAATAAATAAATTTTAAAAAAATCAAAAAATATTTATCATATTTAAAATATTATAAAAAATGTTCCAAAAGGGTATTTTTGTTAAATAAATAAATAAAATATTATCGCTACAATTTTTTGTTTATCTTTAAAAAATTAGAGATCCAACGATTTGTCCCGAGAAACACGAGAGTCTTGTGAACTTTATCGCGTTTTAAATCTATAACGATCGGGTAATCAAAGCTCGAATGCCGTAACAAAGTCCTCTTGATTGGCTCGTTTATGACATCACATGGAAACGCGTATAGAAGGCCCCGCGGGGAGCGGTAATCTCGGAAAAGTATGTATATGACGAACGGGCGAACGGATAAGACTTTTTTTAATCTGATCTTTGATCAATTTATCATTGAACAATCGTCACAAATTTGTCGCGCAAATTCTTGTCGTTCAAAAAATCAATACCTATAATCAATCGTATCTATTCAGCGTAATTTTTTAGGTTATCCGAATAATAATCAGTTCGTTATTTCTTTCAATCTCTTTCCCCTCAATTATCCGCAATTAAATATCTCAACGATCCCCTTTAGTCGATTTCCCAAAGCGATAAGGGATCTAATCCTCCAAATCCGCACTCAGTATCTCACGATCCCTATAACTTATATTTATTTTTCGTCTTTTTTCGAACTCGTTAATCCCCAAGTATACATCGAAACCTGCTATTTGGAATAAATAAATGTCGGTGTCTCGTCGCCGGCTATCATCGTCGTGTTTATACGCACAGTGAAATGAGAGAGAAAGAGAGTGGGAGACATCAGAGTTACAAACGATGAAGATATCGCATCGCATAAGGGAACACATAACCTCTCTTTCCCTCCGCGCGTTCGCGATTTCGTCGTGAGAGACATATAAGTAACACACCGTCGCACACCGCTTGTTTACCACAAGCGACAGTTGATTTGACAAAGCAGCGCGAGTCCATTTATGTGAGAGTGAATATTACAGGGCGGACGCGAAGGATACCAACCGAGAGCTCGAGCTCGAGGGGTGGCTTGTTATCCGCTCATTGAAGTTAACCACGGGGCTAAGTGCGCGGCTTGGGGAATTCAGAGGGGCGGGGGGAGGGGAGTAGGGGATGTTATAAGGTACAGTTGAATTTCACAGCGAGAGAGCGATAGAGAGAAGGATAATAGTAAAGGAAACCAAAGTGGAGAGGAGAGACAGAGAGAGAGAGAGATATTTCTCTCTCATGGCTTTCGCTTGGCTTGTCGGTGGTCGACGATCTCTCACTCTTTCCGTGCTTTGGTCTCCGCGGTATATGCGCCGAGTGAGGGATGACGGTAGGGATGGTAGCTGCTCGCCGAGGAGAACGGCGCTCAGTACCGAGAGACGGAAGGAGGCAGAGATGCTCCGGTATAAGCAACCAATGACGAACCGGATCGTTGCCGGGGTAACGGCTGAAGCTCTTTCACCGAATAATGTAACCGCGCAGAGAGTTTCCTCCCGCAACCCCCTGTTGGATCATTCGACCGAAATTGAAAAGTTAGCGCTCGACAGCCCGGCGCTGGCGGATTACCTCTAACCGACGCGGCTCTCCGCCAATGCTTCGCTGCTATAACTTCCCACCCTTTACCACCCCCGGGCGGCGAGGGGACTACCGTACGCGCCGCGAGAGATGAGCGCCTCTCCACATGATATAGGGGTGCATTCGAGGGACGAGGTGTATATCTCATGTAACATTATTCGTATAGATATACAAACACGACACGGATTAAGGGGCGATTGCTAATACGTCAGGGAGCGACGATTATTTTTGAGTCTTTTTTCGTATATTGATCTTTTGCGATATGTTTTTTTTTTCTTTATAACAATGTTTATTGTCCGTAAAAAAGTTGGTTTTATAAATACGAGATTATGAGGTCTCGTTAATTAGATTTGTGTTGATCGAAGTTTTTCGTAATTGAACACAAGTTCGGCTTAATCTTTGAAATTTCTTTGTAAGACGATCCATTTTTTTTTCGGAAAGGTTTTCCTGGAATATTTTACGAATAACTTGGCGCAGAAAGTTCTTTAAACTTCCATTTTCTTATTTTCGATATCATTTTTTTTTTAATTGTGAAATTAAATATTTTTGATACGTGATCTCGCCGGACGACAATGTGTAATTTTTTTTTTTTTTTAGAAAAAGTTTTGATGGAATATTTTACGAACAACTTGACGCGTTTAGAGTAACTTGGAAAATTCTTTGATTTTAATTTTTTTACTTTCGATATAATTTTTTTTTTTTTTTTCGTTATTTGCGTAATTGAATATTTTTGTTACGTGGTCTCGCCGAACGGCTATGTGTAATAATCTTGGATGTCGGTAAAGTGTACGTTGTGGTGTGTGCGTACCTCTCGTGCTTACGGAGCGCAACGTTTGCCGCGAGTCGAGGCCCACTCCGTGTTTTCTGACACGTGGATAATTAATATCTCTGCAGAACGCACATACAGGTGTATACAGCTGGTGGCTTTACGTACCACCGGCGCGAAGGCCCGAAACGAATTCCGGCCGAGAAGCCCGCTACGCGTACGTAGCAAATGCATATAATCCGCGAATCCCCCGCGAGAATATCTGTGTCAGTGAAAAAAAAAAGAGGCCGTAAAAAAAAAAAAAAAACAAACAAACTGGAGCGTAGCAAGCGATGCTGAATTCGTTCGCGAAATAGCATTCGTGTTGCCAAAAGAGAAAGAAAGAGATTCCCAAGAGATATATGTACACCAGCCGCCGTCGCTGCTGATGCTACCGGCTAACCAACGTGGAAAACTCAGAGGATAATGACGACTTTTTCATATTTTAATTACGCAGTAATTAATTAAAATGTCGAGTATCCACTCGAGCAAAATGAGACACGATACTGTCGATGGGGCTTTGACGAATCGCTGATGCGTCCCCAAGAGAAAATCGCAAACATTTTCATTTTTTCTCACTCCAAAATAAATCAACAACCTGACAAAAAAAAATCGCTTACAACGGAAAAACAAGACAACAAAAATCAACATTTGTTCTCTTTTCCTCGTAAATTTGTAATTTTTTTTTTTTCAGTCCCCGATAAATAAATTACCGATCCTTCACAAGAAAAAAAAAAAAACCCGTAAAAACTTCCCTTCTCGACGAAGCAATGGGAAAAATTACGCGAAACGAGGAATAAGACGAAAAAAAATAAAATTTATTCCTTTCGTCGATTCGCTTTTTTTTTTTTTTTATAATTGAAACGGAATGAAGTTATACACGCCCCATTGTCCATGGAAACCCCCGGAACGCTTATGAAATTTATTACGCGCGGTAGACAGAGGAGAAGCAAAGAAGTAGGAGGGAATCTTTGATGCTGCGCGCCGACGAAGTTTCCCGACGAATAAAGACGCACCAAGGAGTTCGCGGGGTTGGCGGACGGGGGTGGGTTTGCGGTTTTCTCTCTTCGCGCGCAAGCATAGTTATTATCTCGATCTCAACTTGAACTACACTTCGTTACTTGTTACTAGGGTAACCGGAGTACTCCGAGTGTTCGTCAGCTCGCCTCTGGCAAGACAATGGAAATGAGCGCCCCTTTTGTTCTCATACGATATATATATGTATGTGTGGGGCCCGCGCGTTGGTTTCTCGTACACAAACGATTGCAAGTTGCATTGTTATCGCCATTGTTTCTGGTAACTCTTTCGCGGTAACGAGGGAGGAACCTCAATTAGAATATAGTTTGAGGACTTAAACGCCCAGAGGCTGACGAGTTTATAGGGTACCCGAAGGATACTGTACCGAAACAACATAAAAAAAAATCATATTTCGTGCTTTTTCAACCCTTTGATTATATTCATTATTATATTTTTCAAATTTCTTTCGAAGCTATATATTTCGATGTTTTTGGCGAAGTATTTTTCAAGTCCCAAATTTCACGATTGTTTGATACTCGTCGTCAATGTAGATTTTTTTTTAACGAAAAAAAAAATAATTTAGTAGTTTTATTTTGCCGTTTTTCGACTGTTCGATAATTTTTATTAACATTTTTGAAATTTTTTTTAAAATGAATATATCATTTTTTGTGAACTATGTTTCATTTAAAATCGAAAAAAAACGATTTTAGAATTTTTTTTTAAATTGAATTTTTTATTTTTTTATTTACGAGTCAAATTGGTATGTAAAATATACGAACAAGTGGGAATAATATTGTATATCGACGACGTAAACGCGAAGAACATTTGACGAAAGAAGACCGATTGGCCATCTGCCGGCTAAAGCGTGAAAATATTGCTTCGGAGGGTTGAACTACTACCCCTAGTCGTTCGAGTCGTTTCGTGTTCCGCGTGGCAACTTATCGGCGAAAATACGAGAGTTTCTAACTCTCCGTCGAGTCCGCAAGTTAGGAAATATTAAAAATTAATTTTTAACATCGAAACGAAATATATTCGTCACTCGCTATAGCAAATAATGAATTTCGTGACCCAAGGGTGCAAAACGAGAAAAAAAAAACAAAAAAAATAAAAAAATTCGCAATGAAAAGAGGGCGCGAAAGAAAAGCGTTACGAGGCGCAGGCGTCCTGGCGTTAGAGTTAATCCTGAAAATCTACCAGTCTTCTTCTTCTGTTATCCTGTCGTCGTACCGTTTGAATCTTCTTCGGAATGACTCCTAAGTGCTTCGAGTCCCCATTATCGTAACGAGAATCCGGACGTTTCTCTCATAGCCATTTAAGCTTTCGAGAGAACGCGCGAAATTGCTGGTTAATGGTTGTAGAATATAAACCGTTGGGATCCGCGTGCTTCGCGTAGTATGGGGTATAGGAGCATCGAGTCGACCGATACTCTCGGCGATTTCCGAGAGCGCGGGGGGATGGACAGGAGTCAATAAAAAAGCCTCGGAATACTCGAGCGAAGCCCGTATCTAGTGGTAGAAACAGTGAGAGAGCGGAGGAGCTTAAACAACCGCGATAGGACCTCCAGCGGTTGATGGTCGCTCTGGTACCGTTGATAGTCCTGTTAAAGCTCTTCTACACGCGCCCAACCCTCCCACGATACCCGATAAATATAACGAAACGCGTAGGGAGAGAAAGACAAAGATCCCAAGGATAACGCCAGGAGCGAGGAAGCGAGAAACTCCGTCGATCCTCTACCCCACTCATGATATCCTATTCGAAAAACAAGTTGGTGCTTTGAAGCTTCAATTGAAACTAATCCTGTTACCAAACACGAGCACCGATTATATTGTTCACTATCAACCGCGAATAATTAACCGGCTCTCGAAACGACTTCGAAAAAAATTCGATATATCGAAAAAATTCGAAAAAATTCAACGATTTCAAACACACGACGAAACTAACCTCCAAACTTTAATGCTTTTCGTAATTCTTTCAATTTTTATTTTTTCATAATTTTCCGAAAAAAAAAAGTCCGATTTTTCGTGCCTTCCGATGACCCACGATATTTCGAGAATAAATCGATCTTTCGGAGTCGGCATTCGAGAGCCGCTCGGCTGGAATTCGTACTCCGAATTCCTCGGGGGAAGCAACGAGGATAGTTGAATTTCTGTTATCCTGTCGTCCTGAAAGCGCGGACCTTTCCTCCAGGGCGATTATTCGCCTGGAGAATCCGTCCGGAGGCAGTGCGAACGTTCTGCGTCGTTCGTTATACTCTCGAGAGTTTATGGCTTCCTGATGGTGGGAATGCTTCTGGCGCCACTAAGTTGACGAGTGACAGGACTTTGACGGGTATTTCACGTGTTTCTATCGCTCTCGCGAACTCTCCCGTTGACGTCCCGTCGATACTCGAGGCTTTAATCCCCGTCGTCCTTATTCCGTCCGTGGCGAAGAGAAAAACGAGAGACAAAAATTTCTTCGTGAATATCTTTGCGCGGGGGATGAAAAATTTAGCCGTACATGCGGTCCTGATGCGAGAAATATTTTCCATTCTTCGAAGCTAACGGGGAGGAAAACTTTTGCCCCGTGTTCATCGGCATCAAAGCGCCGCGCGGCACACGCGGCACAAGAGGGTTGGTGGAAAAAAAAACGGCTGTTACATCGCGTTCATGAGGTCCTGGTGGTTAGAATATTTCTAGGGGGTAAATACAACGCTCTCAGGGTGGAAAACCCGAGTTTAAGAGAAAGAAGCTTCGCTCCGAAAGGACTCGAAGAGAGCTTCGAACGATCATAATCCTTTAATTAATCTCGAAGCTTTCTTTTCCGTATAGAAAAAAAAAAAAAAACACAAAAACGCACCCTTCGCGAAGTATTCTTTATTATCCAAGGGTTAGATAAGTTCGTTGGTTTTTCTTGAGAAACTACGATTCTCTCGTGCGATTGTCTTCGAGAGATCGAAGGGGAACACATCGAGGATGTTGTCGACGGTCAGTTTTCGCTCGGGGTGGACGTAAGATAAAGTGTTTCTCCCTCGAAACGCATACTTATCGCCCTCGGAAGGAACAGGCGGGCAGAGAATCCAGCAGGACTCTCGTTCCTCGAGAGCGCCGAAAGCGGCACGACAGGAATCGATACCACAGGGATGAGACGAAGGCGCGTTGAAGACTCGTCCACGAATATCCTGCGAGGGATGAAAATTCTCGCAGGATATTCATTCTTCATTCCTGATACCGAAGCGTCCTCAACGGTTTGAAGTCCTACCAATGCGCGACGGGGTGCAATCACCGATATATTTGTCTGTTCATTGGTTTATATACGTGATATACGCTGCAATGTCCTTTGGGGAAACATCTTCCCCAACTTGGAATAGATCGCGGCGTCGTCGATCAGGTCGTCATGAGAACGGTAGACGCGATAATGGAATCGAGAGAAATCGAGATTTTCGTAAATTGCTTCTTGAAGGATGCTGCTGTCCTGGGATAACTTTAAGATTTTCCACGTGTTGGTTCGAACCCTCGCGACCACGAACACCATACCCTCGATGTATTCGCTCGATACTCGAGACACTATGGTGGAGAAGCTCCGCGATTCGACTCTCTTGTAATACGCGGTCTATACACAGGAGGCAAAAGGCTCCGACGCTTCTAGTCGGAGACTGTCACCTCCGCGTGGCTCTACTACCCTAAACTTTGACTTCCTGTTTTCGTCCGGTGTCTCTGACACACCGGGACTGAGTAATACCGGAACTGACTGACTCTCAGCGATGTTTTAACCGTTCGAACTTCGCGCATAGGGCAGCCAAATAATTACGAAAAATTCTATCTTATTGAAAGAATTCTCGTACTTATATCATAAAAAAAAAAGAATGAAGATATATTGTAATATATCAATTTTCGAAATATATGAACATTTTATTATAATTCGAAATATTTTTTCATTCGAACTTTTTGCCGATTTTTTTTTTTTTTTTTCGATCTATTTTACGATGAAATCTTTCGAGAATTCGAAACATTTTTTAAGAGTTTATTCATTGAATACATTTCGAACTTTATATCGTTTATATTATTATTTTTTATTTTTCAAAATAAACAATTGCTTATACATGATTTTTTTTCGAGTTCGAGAACATTTTATCCGACTTCTGTTATCCTGACTCCTAAGACGCTTCGTACGTCTTGAGGTGTTTCGTCGGGGCGAAATTTCTCCTGAATTCCTGTTAAACGGAGGGTGAGTCACCGAGGCTGGCAGCCACTGTCGGGTTCGGGTGCGTTGGACGAACAACCCCTGTTTTTTATCGTCCTGCGCGCAGGATCTCCTGTGCGACCTTCGTCGTTGCATGTAACCCCGATCCGGAAATATGCTTCGCGTTTGAGGCAATTAAGTACATTAGCGTAGGCGCCGTACCGTAGTTAATACAATTTTCAATCGCTCGACGAAAGCCTTTCAAACGAACCCATCCGCAACGTAACTCGATTAAACGAACGTTATCTCGTTATTCGAAGCTTCAAAGTGATATCGAACGAACTTTTAGTCTCTCCGTCCGCGAGAGTGAAAACGAATATTTAAACATCGATTTTATCATTTAACTTTTTTCGATCATCGAAACGCGGCATGCAAAAATTAATCGTGTCAAAGCTTAAAAAATTTGTAAAAAAAATTAATTTTATTGTTGGTATCAAATACTTCGTATATTCGAAAAAAAAAATTGAAAAAAGACCTGTTGATTATACCGGTAATTATAGGTTAAAAAAAAGTGATTCGGGTTTCGCGTCTTTTTTTCACGGTTCGCGGGAAAGTAATAGGGGATTCGTGAAAATAAATGAGAAGGAAGAAACGCGGGTGAAAAAATAATACCGGTGGGTCAGTTTGATTCCCGACTTCCACGCGTCGGATGTTTCCCGTGGCGTTTGCACCCCAGAAAAGCTCCGACGTATTCCCGACGTCACCCGCAACACTCGAAAAACCGCCCCCGCTGACGCGGTTGGTAAGGGGAGAATCAACCCTCGTATTCGTTGTCGCAGGGTAGAGGAAAGCTCGTCGGGCACTATGACGCGTCTCTAAGGAATTCGTGGCGTGACGCGTCACGCGAGGTTACGTAGCGCATAGACGTGTTACGTAACGTGACGTTGCGACAACGAGATGCTTCGCTTGCCAGGGGCGCAGGAGTTACGAGAAAGTCGACGGTAGGCTGACAACCCCCTCGCAAGGACACGTTTCGATCGGAGTCATGCGACCCCTAAAGCCGGAACATGGATTCCGAGAACATGGGGCGCTCGACGCGATTTGTTGACGATTTTTTTTGTTCATTCGGGAAAATCGTTAATCAACTATCAATTAACTATTATTAATTAAGTTAACAATTTTTTCACTATTTCTACTACTTTTACTTTTTTTTTTAAACTATTTAATGTAAATAATCGATTGATCACTTTATGAATCATACGAATCGAATTTATATCGTAATCGAGATGTAGCGAGCAACTTTTTTTTTAATTACTTTTAAAGAGTTAAATTAAAATTAAAATCAATTACTTACGTAAAATAAATTGGAAATAAAAAAATATATATCGAGAACACGCGTAAATTTTTTTTATTTTTGTTTGAATACAGAATTAGGGATTTTGTGGATTAAATTAAAGATAACAGTGATTCGGGTTGTCGAATCTCATCGAAGATGGAAGGATCGGGTTCGTCGTCGGGTTCGAATTCGATTGCCATAGGATCGATTTTTTCGGGTGTTTTCGGTACACGAGGGGGTGCGCAGGGTGCCGGACGTATCAGACACGCTTCGAGTCTTTCTCTGACGATTCTTTCGTCGGCATTGCCGTCGATTATCGTCGCCGAAGCACCGGCGTAAGTCAAAAGAGCTTCGAGATTTTTCTCGTATTCTTCGATCTGTATAAATGCATTTCGATTATTTTTTAAATTTTAGACGATGCAAAAACCGATTTTAAAACTATACGCACGTCTCTCTCGACGACGCATTCGCAATCTCTCGGATGCATCGCTAAATCTTTTTCGGAGTAATTGATTTCGGAATTAATTTTCGTGGGAACGTTGTGCTCGCAGCCTGTTAACACGTTGTAACGACGACTCAATAATCTTTCTTTGCAAAGCGATTTATCGGTATCCACAAAAATTACTCTGAAAATTCGAAAAATTTCGTTGGATGGTAAAGATTGACAATACATTTGAATAAATTCTGTGGGTACTTTGGAGAACCTGTTTGGGGGCGTCGCGATCGTATCTAAGAGTTTAAAGTCTTCTATCGTTATAGGATAACCAGTAAGAACCCATCCTCTCTTCTGACAATTCTCACGCAGCAAATATTTCTGCGATTAAATGATTATTAATAAAATATTGCTCTACAATTAAAAAAAATTAATTAAAAACGTAATGGACGGGTTTAGTGAAATTTTTAATGTATAAACCTGAAAATAAAATTTAATCTATAAATTGCTGAAAAATACGTACGAACGTCCGGTGTATTGGAAACCGTAATAATTACATTGTTTTCGAAAAATGACTTTAATTTTATTATAAAAGTACTGTAAATCCACTAATTTTACTTTAATTTTTCTGTAAACGTTAATTAATTTTATTTCACTGTAATACATTAAATTTACATTTTTTTTTTAAGTGAATTCGAAAATTTCGAATTACCTCGACAACACGAATTCTTGTATCAGCCTTCGGTACTTTGCGGCAACAATACTCGATCATTCGGAGTGCTTCGCCCAGAGGATTTTGCTGCAATCGCGCTTGTTGCAGAATCTCATTGAAATCAACTGGGAATTAAAATAATAATAATGAATATCTATCCGGAATTCTATCGGGATGATGAAAAAGTAACTGTGAGTTACCGTGAACGAGATTAAATCTTTGCGATAAATGTTTCGCTAAACTTCGACTGCCCGAACCGCGGGAACCAATGAGAGCGACGCGAAATAAACACGGCGCACCGCAGTGTTTTTTTCTCGAAGTCAAAATTACGCAAGCGTCGGCAAGATCATCGAGCGTTCGATCCCCAATCTCGACGGTCTTAAAACGCAGGTTGCAAAAATAATAATGATAATAATATACATAGATGAAGAGTGTCGTATTTATTTTTAAAAAAGTTTGTTCTAATAAATTTGAGGTTAATACGATTAAAAAATGTTCGTAAATTTTGCGCAAATCGTTCAGATCTTTATCTCGAATATCGGGATTGCGATGGGGTGGAACGATTTCCAATACGTGTGTTGGTATTATACCAGTTTGCTGAAAAATTCGGGCCTCGCCTCGGGTTCTCGGCACATCTTTCATTGAGCAAAAAATATTAGTTTTTTTTTTTTATTATTTCCGATTATATATCTCCGAAAACAGATTTGCGCACAAAAATGTTACCAACAAGAATCCAACCAGAGTGGTTCGAAGTTTTTAACGTTTTTCTGATATTCTTTACGATATCATTTCCGCTCAAAGATTCTATAGGGATTTCCGGTGAAATTTTGTGCAATTCTCCGAGCTCCACGGGTATTGCGCCAATTCGTTTTTGCAAGCATTGAGCCAAATGAAACATTTCGTATTCGGGAGGACCGAGAAGAATAATTCTCGGTGAGTCGCGCTTTCTAGCTGCGTGCTCCAAGCACTGTTTCATATAAATAATGTGATCCGCGGGTTTCTTGATTACCAACTCTGTGGCGATTTCCTAAAGAAAAAACGATTGCTGCTGCTAATACATTAGCTAAAGCGTGTTGATATCTCTAAGTACAAGAAAATCGTATCCAATAAATAATACATTAATTAGTTAATTAGATAGTCTTGAAAAAAAAAACTTTGTGAATACTCCGAGGTTATCGAAGTTAAGAAAAAAACAAACGTGAAACAGCTCGTAAATTCGATGTTTTTCCATGTAAGGCACGAATCGTGATGGTATTTTCAAGGGCCTCATTCCTGCATCTATAGCGCCTAACATTATTTTTTTTCTTTCGCAAAATTCAATGTCACTCGGAAAGACGAAAAATAATCTGACAAAACAAAAAACATAGCAGTGACAATCTCGGTAATCAATAAAAACAAATTTTATTGGTTATTGATAAAATAATCCCTATTATATCAATTTGCTTTTTGCAAACGAATTGTTTTGATGCATAACATAAATATTAGTAATCGATAAATGTGAGCAATTAATCAAAGCAAAAAAAAAATAATTTTTTTATTTTGTCATTCGTTCTTCCGGTGAATAATTAATAATAAAAAAATAAGTTAATACAAACTCTTCGAGATCCCGTGAAAACAAAATTAACAAAGTCTAAAAAGTAACAAAAAAAAAAAGTACTTTTCCGGTACGAAAATGAATTGTAGCAGACGATGAAAAGCGATAGTAAAGAGGGCGCCAGTTGCCGGTCGGAGTAACTTTCACTCGCGATTTCTAACCGCGATCACGTCGTGTACCGTAGCAGCAGGCAGCAGCACCGCAGTCGCAGCACATTGCACTCGAACGTTAAAACAAGTTTTTCCGCACGCGACGTTAACACATCCAGCATGTCAAAATCAAAGAAGGAAAAGATAACCGAATTAACGGAGGATATACAAGAAATGGAAATCGAGGAACCGGGGAAAAAAATGACTCACAAGGAGAAGAAAAAACTCAAGAAACAGCAGGAGTACGAAAAAACCGTCGAAAGAATGACGAAAACCGGTGGTCAGGGTCACAGCGAATTGGAATCGAATTTTACCGTTTCGCAAAGTTTGGCGCAAACCCGCGGTACCCAACAGCTGGATAATGCCGTTGACATCAAAGTCGAGAATTTCAGTATAGCGGCGAAAGGCAAAGAACTCTTCACCAACGCCAGTTTACTCATAGCGCAGGGCAGACGTTATGGTCTCGTCGGCCCCAACGGGTAAGCGGACGAATCTGTAACTCTTTTTTCTCCACGTCGCTACGAAATAAAATGTCTAATTTATAAAAAAAATTTGCCGATCCACTAGTCACGGAAAAACAACGCTGCTGCGTCACATTGCGAAAAGAGCTTTCGCTATACCGCCGAATATCGACGTTCTGTACTGTGAACAGGAAGTCGTTGCCGACGAAACGCCAGCCGTCGAAGTCGTATTGAACGCGGATGTTAAATGCAAAGATTTGCAGGACGAGTGCAAAAAATTGGAGGAACAGGCGGAACAGGGAGTGGAATCGGTGCAAACGAGACTACAGGAGGTAATTTATAGAAAAAAAAAAAAAAAAAAAAATTTGCCTTTCACTGCATCCGGAACACAGAATTAATTTTTTTAACGTTAAGTGCAAAATTAAATCGGTGTTCAAAAAGTCAATAAAAAAAAAAAAAAAAAATTATGTTTGTTAAAATATTTTTAAAGTTTTTCAAAAGGTAAAAAGAAATTAACGATTATTCGATTATCGATTATTTTATCGATCGTTTATTAAAATATTTTTCGATGTATTTCATAATTGTTAAAAAATAAAATTAACGATTTAATCGATCGAAAAATTTTGCAGGTATACGAAGAATTAAAGGCAATCGGAGCGGATTCGGCGGAGCCGCGAGCCCGTAGAATTCTCGCGGGTTTGGGATTCAGTAGATCGATGCAAGACAGAGCGACGAAGAATTTTTCCGGAGGTTGGAGAATGCGAGTTTCGTTGGCGCGAGCACTCTTCGTCGAGCCGACGTTGTTGCTTCTCGACGAGCCGACGAATCATTTGGATCTCAACGCCGTTATATGGCTCGACAATTATCTCCAATGTTGGAAAAAAACTTTGTTGATAGTTTCTCACGACCAGAGTTTCTTGGACAACGTTTGTACCGACATAATACACTTGGATATGTTTAAGTTGTTCTATTACAAGGGAAACTACAGTATGTTCAAGAAAATGTACGAACAAAAGCGCAAAGAGATGATAAAGGCGTACGAGAAACAGGAAAAGCGTATAAAGGATCTAAAGGCGTCGGGACAGAGTAAGAAAGCGGCGGAGAAGAAGCAGAAGGAGGTATTGACGAGAAAACAGGAGAAAAACAAAACAAAACTGCAAAAGCAGGAAGACGACAACGGACCGCAAGAATTGTTGGCGAGACCCCGCGAATACATCGTTAAATTTAGCTTTCCCGATCCGCCGCCTCTTCAACCTCCGATTCTTGGTCTTCACAGTGCGTACATCTTACTACTTCTCTCCTCTCCCTATCCGTACCAATTGTGCAGACTTTTCATATTCTGATATATCGTTCGCAGATGTTTCTTTCGCTTACGAGGGCCAAAAGCCACTTTTCATCGAAGTGGATTTCGGCATCGACTTGAATTCCCGTGTTGCCATTGTCGGACCCAACGGCGTTGGAAAATCTACATTCTTAAAACTTTTGACCGGCGATCTGACTCCGTTATCCGGAGAGTTAATTAGGAATCATCGTCTGGTAATTTTTTAATTTTTTTTTCGTTACACAAAAATACATTTAATAACAAATTTATCGATTTCTCAAAATAATTCGATTGGATTTTTTTTTTCGATACTAAAAAATAAATTTAATAACAAATTTATCGATTTCTCAAAATAATTCGATTGGATTTTTTTTTTCGATACTAAAAAATAAATTTAATAACAAATTTATCGATTTCTCAAAATAATTCGATTGAATTTTTTTTTTCGATACTAAAAAATAAATTTAATAACAAATTTATCGATTTCTCAAAATAATTCGATTGGATTTTTTTTTTCGATACTAAAAAATAAATTTAATAACAAATTTATCGATTTCTCAAAATAATTCGATTGGATTTTTTTTTTCGTTACTAAAAAATGTATTTAATAACAAATTTATCGATTTCTCAAAATAATTCGATTGGTTTTTTTTTTTTTCTCAGAGAATCGGAAGATTCGATCAGCATTCCGGTGAGCATTTAACGGCGGAGGAAACACCATCGGAATATTTGATGCGTCTTTTCGATTTGCCTTACGAAAAAGCGCGAAAGCAATTGGGAACTTTTGGTTTGAGTTCTCACGCGCATACGATACAGATGAAGGATCTTTCGGGAGGACAGAAGGCGCGCGTGGCATTGGCGGAGCTTTGTCTCAACGCGCCGGACGTCGTTATACTCGACGAGCCGACGAATAATCTCGACATCGAATCTATCGACGCTCTCGCCGACGCAATTAACTCCTACAAAGGTGGCGTTATAATTGTATCTCACGACGAGCGTCTCATCAGGGATACCGAGTGTTGCCTTCACGTAATTGAAAATCAAGTAATCAACGAGATCGACGGCGACTTCGACGACTACAGGAAAGAACTTCTCGAGAGTTTGGGAGAAATAGTTAACAATCCCAGTATAGCTGCGAACGCAGCGGTTCTTCAATGACCGGACGCGGCAATTTAGAAATGTACACTAAAAAAAAAAAAAAATAAGAGGAAAATAAAACCGATATATGTCTTCGAAGGGATGAATCGCAAACTACTAAGCCTCGTCGTGCGTGACGATTTTTTTTCTACGCCAATCGATCATCATATTTTATTCGTAAAAATAGCGTAGAAAAAAAAAAAATGAATTGTATGTATCTTCGGAGCGAAGGCTCTCCGACAGCGCGATATCTTTTTGTATCATAGTATTTTCCCGAAATATAATTATACGCAATTGAATCGATGAGAAAATATCGATTGCGTGCTTTGCTAATCGTTGACTCCGTTTCCGCGAAATAAAAAAAAATCAATAAAAAAAAATTGTTTCTATTTCACAGATAAAAATCGTTGTGTTTATTTAATCGATCAATTATAGGCATCTATCTTGGCAATGTTAGCTGTACTACGACTTCGTAAGGTGAGGGAGAACGCGCGATTAGTTTGTCGGTCGTCAGCAGCGCCTAGGAATATCGTTTGAGGAGAAAGGACCATATTCGGGTCTGGCGGGTTTCCACGTGAAATATCTCGAGGACGTCGGTGATGGCGAGTCTCGGACGTGCACCACAGCGGGGCAATACCGATTTCGAAATCCCTTCTTCCTCCTCCTCCTTCCTAGAAAACATTTTGTTTCTCGTGCCTCTTCTCGCACAGGCGCGTACGGGGGCCGCTCTCTCGCTTGGCCAGTGCACAAACGCCTTTAAACTCTCTCTCCGTGACTAGACTGTCGTTAGCTCGTTTCACGGCGCGGTGGCTCGTCGTCGTCGTCGTCGTTGCGCTGCCAAAAAGGGCAGACCTCTCGGGGGGGCGCACAAGAGCACAGAGAGAGCGAATACAGTGTGAGAGAGTGTGTGAAATGAGTTTTCGCAGTGATGGGTGAAAATTGTCAAATAAAATTATAAACCACGAAGGGGGTCGGTCGGGTCCGTCGTGTGTTGTTGTCGTGAAATTTTTTTTTTTTTTTCTACGATTCAACGATTATGTCGAGTACACTCGAGAACAAGATACTGAATCTTCAGGAACGTCTCAGGGCGGAGAAGGAGTCGAGAGATCGGGACAGACAGACGAACGATGTCGTACCAGGAACGGCCCTGCAGCCGTCATCCTCGGCACCGACATCGAGTCCGGTCGCCCGAAGACCACGACAACGTGAGTACCGCATTTTCCGATGTTTTTTCTCGTCTCATCGTCGTTCCCGGTAGCAAATATATCATTTTTCACGATACTTCGCGTTGGGTGAAAATTTTTTCGAACGATTATACCGTGCTATACAGGTTATGTTGATCCACCTATTTATTTACTACGCCACTCTCGTTCGTACTTCAAAGTTTGTTTAATGCCCTATTTCGTTGCTCCAAATTCTTTCGGATTGTGTGACAAACTTGTTCGATATTTATTTCTTGTATTTGAGAAGTTTTCCGTGCTTTGGAGTGTGTTACGAAATGAAAGTTTCATTGAGGGGTGGGGGGCGACGGGGACAAAACTAGTCTGGTAGCCTAGACCTTTAATCGTTTTTAAACTTTAATCATCACATAGTCAACGTTTGCTTTGTTTCAACAATCGATTTTTTCATCCATGGGTGCGTGATTTTTCGATTAAATTCATTCGTCAAATCGCGTTTATTTCAAATTCGTAATCTTGGTGCTCCAAATGCGTGTTTTCAATGCAATTTATTAATTAGGAATATGAAGAAATTACTAGGATTAGAGTTTATCCTATCAGTTGCATGGATCTTCTGTCGCTAATGAAACATTTATATTTCGTGTTTCATAACTCACTCCAATTTTATTATTATGTTATATATTTGCCCCGTATGTTTCCGAACAAAAATTCAACATTCCAAGTTTCGTAATTTTCGCGATCGTATTATTATATTCGGTAAATGGAATTATGTTAAATTCGAATTTATAACGTTTATTGCATCGTATCAGCAATATCTTATCAATCGAATCATTTATATTCTGTTATATTGACTCCTGAGGCAGCAATACCGCTGAGAGTAGAGCATTCTTTGCAGATCCATGAATTCCATTGTTTTTTTATTTGAATCATCCAAACAAATACCGCTGAATTACATTTTCACAGTGAAACATTGTCATCCGTTCGATCTTATCGATGGCATATGTATTATTTGGAAAAAAAATGAATCATTTGTATCGAATCCCAGAACTATCGCGATATATAGCGATTGTTCGATTTCAAAGGAAAACTAAGAACAATCATTCAAAATTCGTCTTATCACGAACCATTTCCTGTTTAATCACTCGCATCTTTCCTGATTAATAATATTGATGACTCAGTGTAAAAAAATCATTGGGCACTCGAATCCGATGAAAAATGGTTCAATGATATTTTTAATGATTTTTAATTTTTATCATCCCAATCGATGATTTCACGATGAAAATTTAATAATTTTAACGATATTTCAATATTACGCTATTAACTTCGTAATCGAAATTTTAAAAATTATTGAGAAATTCATATTTTAAATCGACAAAAATCATTCCCGCCGAAATTTTATTCTCACAGTCGAACATCGAAATAACATCGAAGCGATTTTTTTTTATTTTTATTATTCAATAATTTTTATTATTCAATAAAAATAAAAAAAAAATCGCTTCGATGTTATTTTCAACATGGAACATCGATATAATTGATTTAACATTATAAAATTCATTTAGTCGGTGATATGGGGACTCCAACGCGACCGAAACGGCAGCTGGATCTTCCGGTCCTACAGATGGTACCGCCGAAGGCACACAACGGCGAATTTGAGTCGAAGTTACAGGAGATAATGAAGCAAAATGGTATATTGAATATAAACGGTCAAAAGTATCAAACGGAGATGAAGGATCTCGAGCATCTCGGCGAATTGGGTAATGGAACGTGCGGTCACGTGGTGAAAATGAGACACAAACCCAGCGGTGTCGTTATAGCGGTAAAACAGATGAGAAGATCAGGAAATGCCGAAGAAAACAAAAGAATTATAATGGATCTCGATGTTGTATTGAAATCCCACGACTGCCCTTACATCGTTCAGTGCCTCGGATGTTTCATAACCGAATCCGACGTATGGATATGTATGGAACTTATGGCCACGTGCCTTGATAAATTGCTGAAAAAATGCCGACAAGCGATACCCGAAGATTTTTTAGGCAAAGTTACTGTAGCAGTAAGTTTCGTTATTAAAAAAAAAAAAAAAAAAAAAAAAAAAAAATTATTCCGATTTTTATAATTTTTTTTTTTATGCTGATATACATTTTAATTAAATTTCGCAGACCGTAAAAGCGTTGTCGTACCTGAAGGAGAAACACGGCGTAATACATAGGGACGTTAAACCGAGCAATATATTACTCGACGAATTGGGAGGAGTTAAACTTTGCGATTTTGGTATATCCGGACGACTGGTCGACAGTAAAGCGAAAACCAGGAGCGCCGGATGTGCCGCCTACATGGCGGTGAGTTTAATCATTTTCTCGTACAGAACATATGAGAAAAGTAAATTAATAGATTTTTTTTTGTGTCTTATTTCTGTCTTTTTTTTTTCTTTTTGACGCACAGCCCGAGAGAATAGATCCACCGGATCCAACGAAACCGGACTATGATATAAGAGCCGACGTGTGGAGTTTGGGAATTACTTTGGTGGAATTAGCCACCGGAGTATTTCCCTATCGAGACTGCAAGACTGATTTCGAGGTAATTTTCAATTTTTTTTTTCGAATGCGAATTTTTGGGGATTTTTTCAAAATTATTTTTTCGAATTCTTTTTTTTCGAATGCGATGTTTTGGGAATTTTTTCAAAATTATTTTTTGAATTTTTTTTTTTTTCGTATGCGATGTTTTGGGAATTTTTTCAATATTATTTTTTCGATTTTTTTTTCCCATGCGATGTTTTGGGAATTTTTCAAAAATTATTTATTCGATTTTTTCTTGAATTATTCAGGTCCTCAGCAGGGTAGTGCAAGACGATCCACCATCCCTGCCGCAAGACGCGATATTCTCGAAGGAATTTCGCGGTTTCGTAACTTGCTGCCTGACGAAAAATTACAAACATCGGCCTAAGTATCACAAGCTAATGGAACATCCGTTTATAAGAAAATACGAGAATCAGGAAGAAGACGGCAATACCAATTCATCGTCCTTGCCAACTTCTGGCTGTCAGTGGTTCGGTAGAGTAATGCGACAGCTCGAGCCAAGGTGGGTGCCATTCCAATATCGCGTATTAATAGTTTTCGCTCGATTAGATTTTTTTTTTATTATTTTATTTTTTTTTTTTAAGATTAAAACGTTTTTTTCTTTTTACTTTCAATTAGTCTGTTGTTTGTACAGAATATATATTTACATTATAAATACGCTTCGAATATAGAGTTTCAGCATCATTGCCGGCAGCAAAAAAAAAACCCGAAAAACGCGATAGTTTATTACCTTTTTGTTAAAAAAAAAAATCGTAAAAACGGCATGAGATTTTTCCCATAACTAATATCAGTAATGTTTGGTATGGTTTGATGAATAACCGGGTGTCCCCCCGATCCGAACGGTAGCCTTATAAATGCGAAAACGTTCTTAACGCATCTCTAATGTTTGCCGTGCGACTCGTATAGATTTGACGAAAAAAAAATTAATAGATCGTTTGCGCCTTTAGATAACGTATTTTTTTCGTTTTTTTTCGTTTATCAATTATTATCAATTTTTTATATAACTCACGAACACAAACAGATTTTTTTTTTTTAAATTAATTACACTCGTAAAATGAGAAAATTAAAAGTTTGCGTGCGTGTTAAATTGTGTTGCAGCGTTGAGCTTGAGGGAGGCAGCGCAGCGTAGCATAATCCCTCTCTCTGTCCCTCGTCCGTAAGCCCACAACGCTCCATTATTTATCCTCATTAAGTTACCAGCAAAAAAAAAAAACATAATCCACGTAAAATTTGAGCAAAAAAAAGAAATTAAAAAAATTCAGATTACCTCAGTAAAAGCAAAAAAAATTGAAAAATCCCTCTGCCCCCCCGACAAAAATCTGCCCGATTTTCATTTCGAGTTGTTTGGTTTGTGCACGCGCCTGTTACACACCCCACCCTTCAACCCCCACTCATGGTAAGCATTCTTTTTTATTTTATTTCAATACTCGTCTTCTGTTTTTTTTTTTTTTTTTTTAAATTTTTTTTACACACATTTTGTTTCATGTTTGTCGTTTATTTTATCACGATTCGTCGACTCACCGGTTATGTGGCGTGCGTAGTAAATCATCCGTTCGCAAAAAAAAAATTCGTCAGCATGATATCGAGATTTTTGTCTTTTATTTTTTGTCCTCGTAGATGAGCAGAAACAAAAAATATCCTTCTCTTTCTCTCTTTCCTGTTCTGTGTTGCATGAAAAAAATTGTATAATTAACGCTCTAACTTCCACTAACGTTAAATTAACTCTTTAATAGTCACAGAAAAAAGAAAAAAAAAAAATAGAAAAAAATTGCTTTTTCGCATATATGAAAAAATTAAAAAACAAAAAATTCTTCGACCGTTAAAGAGTTAATGATACTGAAGAGATATCGGCAGGTCTGCGCCACAATCCGGAGAGTCACCGTGAAATTATACGGGAGTGAAGAAGAATGAAAGAATTTTTCTGTCGAACGTTTTTTACACCAGCGGAATGCGATTCAGTTTCAGGTTGTCGGGTGGGCAACAACATCAACAGCCTCAGCATCAGCCGCCTCGAGCGACGGGTCACGTATCGTTGAAACAAACGGCACATCTACGCGCTCATTCCGAGGTTCCCGCTTTTTTGAAAAGCAATGCGACCAAAGATCATCATCACAATACCCCTACGAATTTTCTCGCTTATCATCAACGCTCGAGCAGCGAGAACGGAGCTAATTACGTGCCCTATAGTCCTTACGCGATAAAGCGAAAGGACGCTATTCCGAGGCCTTTCTCGCCACCGGCAAACAAGGATCCGATTGAACCGGAACCGGCGCCGAGCCTTCAAACGCGGCCTTTCTCTCCGTGGCGTCAACACGTCGAGCAAACGAGCCGAGAATACGCAGCAAAGAGATGTTCGGCCAATGGTCAGGCCTACGCGGACGGCCGATCGTATTCGCCGTATAGACACGAAACGACGAATTCGGTTGACGATAGCGCGCGTCCTTATTCGCCTTATCAGTCGCGTTTCGAGGAACAACGACGCGACAACAGCGCCGATCGATGGCAAAATGTTTCGCGCTCTCTAAGTCCATTTTCGAGAGATTATTCCCCGTGGCGACGGGAGAACGTCGATCCGCCGGGTGTCGTACAACCGCTCAACGAAACCGGAAGATACTCGCCTTTCGTTCAGCAGCGACTCGGACAACTTCCGCCTGCGCCTCAGACTCATCCACCGTCGCAGGATATCTACGGCAGTCCGATGGTCAGCAGGAAGAGGTGAGTATCGCGAAAATCATTTAATTTCAACTAAAATACAAAATTTAAAGATCCGATTTTTTTTTCTAAATATTTTTTTTCTTATTAATTTCATGAATTATTTTTTCATGATTTTGAGAGATTAATCGAAAGTATTTTTTTATAAAAATGGTGTTTATGAATTATTTTAGGTTTCCATCGGAACCTCCGCCACAAGGATCTCACGGTTCCACGAGTCCCCAATTGTTAATTTCGCGGTTCGCTCATCAACTGAAACAAGATCCGCCAGTAACGGCGGCGCAGAGTCAGAATACCGGAGGCGCGAAGGAATCGGCGAAAAAGCGTTTCGCATCGTATGTGAGGCTTCGACTCGGTGGCGAACGCGCACCGTCGCCTGAACCTCCGCCGCGGATGAATAGAGGTGAATCTCCCCTCGCCGTTCGGAGAAATATGGTCGATCAGCCGTCGCCATCGTTTCCACGGAGGTACGAAAATGAAAAAAAAAAACATTTTTGAAAATTAAAACAATTTGCGATTATTTTTTAAAAATAATATCGATCTTTTTTTTTTTTTTTTTTTTTTTTTTTTAGGTACGTATCACCGTCGCCACCTCAGCCACCGCCTCGTCGACTATCCGAGAGCAGTTCGGTACCGGGAAGTCCACAATACGTTCGCGCGCGACTCCGCTACACTCCGGAGCCGCAGCGGAGGCCACCGCCACCATAACCCATCGCGATAATCTCAAAAAACGAGAATAAGAACACTTGGGTGCCATACGCAATTGAAGTCACGAGACCCGCAGCTGCGTCGAGTTGTTATTGCCGATCGAAAAATCGTATCCCGAAAAAAACAAATGATAATAACGATGAATACTTCGAAGCAACGGCTTCGTCGCAGCGCGAGTCAATCACGCATAGTTCAAAACCAAAAAAACTTAATAATACTCTAATTCCGGAGCGTCGATTTTTCCTATGGAAGCCGACAATGTGCTCGAGCTTCATACGTTTGCGCAGCGCAAAGAAGCTTCTGCATGTTTGAGAGAAAAAAAAAAGAAAAAAAAAAAAACTTTACGGTATAAAACGAAAAATGTTATTTTTGTTTTCTCTCGCAAATTTGTAAAACGAAAAAAAAAAAAAAAGAAAAAAAAAAAAAAACTCTCTCGTTCCTCGCGGCTGCGATCGCTGCATCGAAATCGCGGAAACGCTATTCAATCACAAATCGTCACGAATCTTCGTCGAGCAACTATCGCGGTGTATGTTTGTTGTAATTTATAAAATAGAAGAAGAAAAAAAAAAAAAAAAAAAGTAAACGAGAACTCGCAATACGATGCTCAACTTTTTTATATATATATCGCTTGTAAAGAAAATGATGACGAAGATATATATATATATATATATATATATACATACATATATATATAGCTATTTAAGAGAAAATGAATGATTTAGTGCGGAGCAAAAGTACACTTTTCTAAACTTAACCGATGTTGGTAAGTCGAGAGATACCCGCGAGTTGAAGAAAAAAAAGCGTATTTAGTGTTTGTATAAACGAGTCTACAGATCGCGGGCGCGTTGAGACGGAGGAATTGAGAGAGAAGAATTCTTAATAAGAAAACCAAATCCGCGAGGAGCGTCGACCGGGGGCTCCTCCGCACCGGGAATGCACAAGCCTCGCGTCGAAAAAAAAAAAAAAAAAAAAAAAAAAACACGGACGCTAAATATATCCTCGATTGTACAATATTATTTCATTGAGAGAGCGAGAGAGATGGAGAGAAAGAGAAAATAAAACGTCGTCGTCGTCGCGGGGCTTCGAAAAAAAAAAAAAAAAAAAAACAAACCGTTGTAATTATTATTTTCTAATTAATCATTTCATTAAATAATTTTTCGATTCTACAACACAAACACTCTCGTAATAAAACATTCGTCGCTTATTTGACAAGAGGATATGTTGCAATGTAAATAAACTTATATTTATACGACTCGATTATGAATCTGATTATTCATTTTTTTTTTTATTGTCTCCTCCACTACCTTTCTTCCTTCTCCCTCTACGAACGCGAAGAAAAAAAAATAGATGGCCTTTGGATAAAAAAAAAACGCGTTATGTTGACTCGAATACGCTGGAACAATATCGCTTCGTTTTACCTCCTCGTACCGTAAGCTTCTTTACCTTAAAATATGATTTATCGCGGTAAATAAAACCATCGGAGTTTGCCGATGTAGTGTAACAACTGTACGTGGAAAAAATCTTCACGATAATTGGGTTAATTAGCAATGGAAAACGGATTGCGCATGAAAAGTTTTCGTTGCTCGCGCGATTCGGGAAATTGGATCCTTCCGATTGAAAACTTCGTGTACCGGGAAAAAGAACACGTGAAGCAGTGTGCTTTGATTTATGTATCTAGCTGCAGTCGTTTTTATTCTTCGTCGAGGATACTATAACTGAGGACTCGTACTGTTGTCCTCCTTTCGTATTATCTTTCGTACAATTTCGAGCCCCGATATCAATTGTGCCTCGAGTTAGAACGAGCCTCGATTAGATTAATCTTTACAAACTTATAACTCATAATACGTGCGCCGACGACTCGTGACCCGAAGATTCCTAAGAGTCCGTTCTCTCGAAGATCGAACGCGTAAGTTTTTTTCTTGTCGAGTCGATAATAAATCAATTTGGATACATAAACGTGGGAATCGCGTGATTATACGCGACGTCGAATAGGATATCCGGATGAGTTTCGTGCCACGAGCCTCGTTGTATCGCAAGCGACAAGCTACCACGGAATTCATTATCTTTTTGCTTTCGTGTTAGGTCGGCCGTAGAGGGGAAAAAAAAGCATACGATCGGTCGTACAAACTCGTCTCTAAACTAATCGATATAACCAATGGAGCAAACACTTATCTCGATAAGATCGAAGTATCGAAATTTGTAATATATTTCTTGCATGAATAAGTTTCGAATAACAAGGATTAATCGGGGCAAGGGTGAAGGGGGCGTAAAAATATAATATCATCGCGGCTGGTGTACGGGATCGGCCCGTCCCTGAACAATCAATATGGCCTCCGGCTGTACGCGGGGCACGCCAGCGTAGGCCCACGTCGCGTTCGACCGATAATCAAGAAGAGAACAAAAGTATATACCAAGTAGTTTATTTAACAATAGTCTCTTTACTGTTGTAACAACGATAAGCGCACATTGTCGTGGTAACGTTAATAGTTCGCGTGTCAAAATTAAGTTATAAGATAAAACGCGAGTTGTAATCGCGGTTGGATAGCGCGCTGTCGTCGACGTGCAGAAGACATAATCTCGAGCGTCGGAGGATCGTGTATATACCTGTTACCCTGGATCTTCGGTGCTGTTTTTTTTTTATTTCTTCCGTTCAACGAAGTACGACGACGCGAGTCTTGCGTTCAATGTGTACCATCGCGTTTTCATATTCCTAGCATTTTTCTCACGATACGAGAATAGATGAATTGAAAAAAAAGAACAGAATAAAATCAAACGAACGTACACACAAAGCCGCGATTCGTCATGTCGGAGAAGAATAACGATTGTGCCGAAACGAGAGTCATCGAGAGTTGCCAGCAGGAGGAAGAGGGCGAAGACGAAGAAATGGCTGCCAAAGGGGTTGAAGACAAAGTCAGTATTGAACAAATTCTCGAGGGTATGACGAACGAGTTTAATCGCAGCGTCGTTAATTCATTAAAAATCGCCGATTCCGATCGCGCTGATAACGCAATCGCTAAAAACGATTCCGATAACACGAACAACGTTATCGAATGCCAGGAGAAAAATCCCATTGTTCAGGAAAATTCAGTCGAAGAGAAAAAAATTGAAACCGACGAGACAAAGGATGAGAACTGTGTTGACGGTGCACCGGCGGAGAAGCCGGAGGAAGAGACTGATGTCGAGGAGCCGGAAAAAAATGGAAAGCAAGAAACCGCAAAGAAGGACAATAATATCCCCAGAATAGTTTTGACTTTTAGAACAATGAATGAAAATACAGATTACGGACGAAAAACCAAAATATCAAGTTGTTCGTCAAATCTGAGTTTAGTACCCGACGAACTTGGAAATTGCGATCAGATAGGAGGCGTCTCCGTCAAAATTGAACACTCCGACGAGAATTCGGATCACGCGGAAAAATCTGACAATGACGATGGCAAAAATGACGACGAGGTAAAGATAGAGGAAAAAACTAATGCAACGGAAAAAATAGTTGAAGATCCTCCCCCAGCGGAGGGCGAAAAAACGGAGGAAAAAAAAACTGAGGAATCCGAAAAAAAAGAAAAAGTTGCGGAGATCGTAACTAACAATGACGAAGTTGACGTGGAAACCGTTCCTGAAACTCCAAAGCAAATGGAACCGGAGCCGCCGGTCACCAGGAAAAGAAGAGCCGGACGCGCGAGACTAAGGGTTTTGAGGTAAAAACTCCATCAACGATTTTTGGATTTACTATTCTTACTCTCGAAAAATGTCTGCAATATCAATTTGATTAACTTTCCCGACATTGGCGCGTTTTTTTTTTTTTTTTTCGAAAATAATGCGCAATTTTTTTTTTTTCTAATTTTCGAAATATTTTTTACTCCGAAAAAAATGTTACGAAATAATTAATTGCGTTTGCAATAACAACTTAATTAACTTTCCCGACATCAGCGCTGTTTTTTTTTTCGAAAATATTGCGCAATTTTTATTTTTATAAATTTTCGAAATATTTTTTTACTCCGAAAAAAATGTTACGAAATAATTAATTGTGTTTGCAATAACAACTTAATTAACTTTCCCGACATCAGCGCTGTTTTTTTTTTTCGAAAATATTGCGCGATTTTTATTTTTTTTAATTTTCGAAATATTTTTTACTCCGAAAAAAATTGTATAAAATAATTAATTGTGTTTGCAGCGATTCGGCGGAGGAATTACCGGGACCGAAGCGTTCGGCTCGACGTCTCTGCAAGGAATCTCTGAAAAGTACGGTTCTCGAGAGCGCGATGGCGCGTAAGGAAAAGTCCAACTACACGCAGGAGAACAATCAGTTGAAACGAAAGCAATCGAAGCCCGGAAGGCCAAAGAAGCCGGTTAAAGAACAATTGAAGCAATTGCAGGTAAAGGTAGCGGACGTAAGAATGGAAATTCAAGCGTACAGCGCCGATATGAATAATTCGCAGTCCGATGGGAACTCAACATTGGATCATTCTAAAGTCGGGAGTCCGGAGAGTAGCGTGAACGAGATAAGTTTCGACGAGGCAAATAACTCGACAATGGATTACGACGGTATGCCGAAACTATCGCCGATGACTAAGAGCGCCGGGGATATCGCGCAGACGAGAACCGGCGGTGATACAATGGGAAACAATATCAGCGGACACGACGAGGGTTCCAGCAGCGATATGGACAAACCGTTCTTAAAACCGGCGGCGGGACGCAGCAGAAGAGAACGCGGAAGACCCCGCGGCAATCACGGAGCCCGAAAGATAGCAAAAACCGATTCTTTCGAAGGTACATTTGCGCGATAAAATTCTACGACATTATTAAAAAAAAACTATTTTACCTTCAATTTTTCCAGATGGATCGCCGTCAATCGCTGAAACGGGAAAAAACAACGATTATCCCGAAGGTTCGAGTGATATTCATCGGAATAATTTACAAAAAATATCTTATCAATTTTTTTTATACAAATTTAACAATCCATTTTTCTTTAAACAGAATATATAATTCCTGTAAAGAGAACTCGGCGAAGTATGGCTCCGAGTCCGAGTCCTGCGGAGGGACAGGCGTCGAAACCCGAATCCACTGCAATATTTAGCGAAGTGAGTACTTGTAGAAATTTTTTTAGCCTTAAATCAGAAAAATAAAAAAAAAGAGTTCACGAATTACGTTTCTTATCGGTTTCTTTTTTTTATATATCCAGTCGTACGAGCAGACAATGATGTGCCTCTGCCAAGTGAGATCTCAGCTATACGTGACGATAACCGGTTCAGGTGCGCCTCTCTACTGCACCGCAATCGATTCGATCGATAATCGGCTTATAGGATGTTGCAACGAAGTCGACAGCAACGACGTAGCGATGCGTCGACCGAGTACACGAGTCCCTTTCATAATACTATGCCGAACGCACAAGGAACGTTTGCTGAGACACAATTGTTGCCCATCTTGCGGTTTATTCTGTACCCAAGGAAAATTCGTCCAATGCACGAATGGCCATCAGTTTCATCGGGAATGCGAGACTTTCGTAAACAAAAAACCCGCGTGTCCTCACTGCGGTAGCGACACCGCTTCTTACGACGTTGTCGTCGCGTTGAACGGCACAAGAAAACCCGTTTACATTCCAACGCGAAGAAGATTCTCAAAATTACCCTCAGCAAAGATGAGTTTACCGGGAAAAGGCGACAATACCAAACTTGCGGAGAGACCCCCGAGTCCGTTGGTGAGACCCGAGGATATTAGAATTCCCGAAGCTGTGAATAACGTCGAGAGACCCGAACGTTACACGATTATGAGTCTCTACACCGCTGTGAAAAACGGCGATTTAGAAAAATTGGTTAATGTTTTAGGTAAGAAAACGTTTAGCTACGATTTCGATCTTAAATTCCGGAGGATAATTCGCCGATTTATTTTTATTTTTTATCCTCGAAAATCGGTAAAATTAAATCGATAAGAATTGCAACGATTTAATTAAAGAAAAAGTTTTAAAAAATATATATAACTACAATTTTGAGTTCAAATTTTCGATGATAATTGGATTTTTTTAATTTTATTGTTTATTTGAAAAAATCGTTCTGATTTGTAATTAATTTTGATTAATCAATGAAATTAATGGTAACGATTTTTCAGCTTGCGGTTACAATGCTAATCACACGTTCCGCGAGTATTCTCATCGCACCGGTCTTCACATAGCAGCGGATAAGGGTCATTTGGGTTGCGTACACGTTCTCATACAGGCGGGTGCCCAGGTCGATGTTATGGATAAAAATCAGTTGACTCCATTAATGCTCGCGGCTAGCGAAGGAAAAACTGACGTGGTGAAGTATCTCGTGAGAACGGGAGCCGATGTTACGCTGAAGGGAGAGGACGGGATGACGGCGTTACACATGGCTGCGAAATCGGGGCATTTGGATGCCTGTAGAATTATTCTTTCCGAGTGTAAAGTTCCTCGAACTTTAGTCGGTAAATAATTAAAAATTTATATATAAAAAAAAATTAAAAGAAAACAATAATTAACGCCTCCGGTACGGGGGACGTAAATAAACATCCGAATTTTTCGACCAGTTACCTTCAATTGCCCCGTTTAACTATAAAATATGGCGAAAAAAATCTGAAAAAATTAGTAAAATAACGGTAAACTGTTGTCTTTTTAATCAATTAAATAGATTTGTTTTACGTTTTTGCGTATTGTTGTTATAAGCGAACGAAATTAGCCGGATTAGTCCGAATTTTTCGAACAGTCGTTACCTTCGATTGCCGCGTTAAACTATAAAAAAATCGCGGAAAAATTCTGAAAAAATGTGTAAAATAACGTTGAACTGTTGTCTTTTTGATGGTTGCAATAGATTTGTTTTACGCTTTTGCGTTTTATTGTTACGAGCGAATGAAATTAGCGTTCTACTTGGTCGGCAAAAAGTTTCCCGGATCTGAGGGGTTAAGCAACGAAAAAAATTCGAAAAAATTAGAAATTTCTTATGATTTATTGTTTTTTAGATTGTGTGGATGACGGGGGATGGACGAGTTTGATATGGGCGTGTGAATTTTGTCACTCCGACGTCGCAAAATTTCTTTTGGAGAAAAAGTGCGATCCGTTGATTCGGGATGCCGAACAAAATATAGCATTGCACTGGAGCGCTTACAGCGGAAGTTCCGAAATAACGGAGATGTTGCTTAACGAAGGTTGCGATGTTAATGCGGTTAATGTTCACGGCGATACACCTCTGTGAGTTTATCGCGATGAATTATCCGATTTTTTGGATGAACAAAATTTTCAGGCGGTATTTAGAAATTACTGTTTTTTTTTTTTTTGCATTTTTCTTTAGACACATCGCTGCGAGACAGGATCAGTACGCCGCAAGCGTTCTTCTGTTGGCCCGCGGTGCCAAAGTTGGCGAAGTAAACGCAGCCGGCGAAACAGCGGTCAATTGTTGCGTTGTCGACGGCGATACGATGGCAGCGCTGAGGCTGAATGCCAAAGTCAACGAATTATCGGAACACATGTGGGAAAAGACTACGAGGATTTTGACGAAGTAAGAAAATCTAAAAAAAAAAAAAATTGAGATAAAAAAAAATATATATAATTATTGAATGATAATTAAAAAATGTGATTTTTTTTAAACAGCGATATTTCGAGAGGTAAAGAAACGAATCCTATACAGTGCGTAAATGGATACGACGCGGAGGACAAACCAACGGATTTTCTCTATGTAACGGAAAATTGTTTTACCAGCAATATAAATGTCGATCGAACGATAACTTCGTTGCAATCGTGTCACTGCGAGGATAATTGCAGCTCCGAGAAATGTTTGTGTGGCAATATCAGCCTGAGATGCTGGTACGACGAGGAAGGAAAACTTATACCGGAATTCAATTATGCGGGTGAGTTATAAAATTTGCGAAAGATGGGAAAATTTGAAAAAATTTGAAATTTTGAAGAAAATTGAAAATTTGAAGAAAATTGAAAATTTGAAGAAAATTGAAAATTTGAAGAAAATTGAAAATTTGAAGAAAATTGAAAATTTGAAGAAAATTGAAAATTTGAAGAAAATTGAAAATTTGAAGAAAATTGAAAATTTGAAGAAAATTGAAAATTTGAAGAAAATTGAAAATTTGAAGAAAATTGAAAATTTGAAGAAAATTGAAAATTTGAAGAAAATTGAAAATTTGAAGAAAATTGAAAATTTGAAGAAAATTGAAAATTTGAAAAAAATTGAAAATTTGAAAAAAATTGAAAATTTGAAAAAAAATAAATAAAAAAATTGAAAAATTGGAACAACAGATTTAACAAGTGATTTTTTTTTACAGATCCTCCGATGCTTTTTGAATGCAATCAGGCATGCGATTGCAACAGAATAACGTGCAATAATCGAGTAGTTCAACACGGACTCACGCAGAGGTTTCAGCTGTTTCGAACAAACGGCAAAGGTTGGGGACTGAGAACTCTAAGGCACATTCCCAAAGGGACTTATGTGTGCGAATACGTCGGTGAAATAATCTCCGACTCCGAAGCCGATCATCGGGAGGACGATTCTTATCTTTTCGACTTGGATAATCGAGTGAGTAATGAATGATTTCGCGTCTCGAAAAAAAATTATAGTTCGACCGCCGTAATTATTATTATTATTTTTTAATTTTTTTTATTACGATCTCCAGGACGGTGAAACTTATTGCATCGACGCGAGGCGATATGGAAATTTGGCGCGTTTTATCAATCACTCGTGCGCTCCGAATTTGTTGCCCGTACGGGTTTTCGTTGAGCATCAAGATTTGCATTTTCCGAGGATAGCTTTCTTCGCGAATCGCGATATCGAAGCCGACGAAGAACTCGGGTGAGTTATCTTTTTTATTTTTTTTTTTCTTTCAAATTGTTACATTTTTATTATTATGTTTCGTGATATATTTTTATATATATATTTTTTTTTTCTTTCGAATTTTTACATTTTTATGTCTCGTGATTCGTTTTTTTCTAATGTTTTTTTTTTCTTTCGAATTTTTACATTTTTATGTCTCGTGATTCGTTTTTTTCTAATGTTTTTTTTTTCTTTCGAATTTTTACACTTTTATGCCTCGTGATTAATTTTTTTCTAATGTTTTTTTTTTTACTGTTCATCGTAATGCAGATTCGATTATGGAGAAAAATTTTGGATAATAAAGTGCAAGTCTTTCACGTGTACCTGCGGTGCGGAGAATTGTCGTTATTCCGAAAAGACGATACAAGTTACACTGGACAATTATCGAAAGAAGATACAGCAGGAGGAGATTCTCGCGGCACAAATGCTCTAGTCGAATTAATCGATCGAAATCTACGATCGATCGTCGAATCTCTTTAAAAAAAAAAAAAAAAAAAAAAAAAAAAATCACTAAAAATGTTCGGAATTTCCCGTCGGGCATAGAGTAATTTGAAATTTGTATAGTGTAAGTAAAGTTTATATATATATTACCAGTACAAAGATCGTGTGTCGTCCCGTTCGGGAAATTCGAACGATTGTCTAATTAGAGAAAAAAAAAGAAGAGAGAAAATATTTCTAGCGAAAGCAGCTGAAGCGACTGAGTTTATCACTTATCGTTTTTAACGAAATGCTTGTCTATACATACAATTTATCTGAAACATTTTTTTCGATGCCTGTGACTTTAGCATTTTTCTTCTCTCGCTATCGGAGCCGAAAATAAAAGGCATATTTTTAAATTTTACCAATTGATTACACATTTCGAAGATCGAAGAATTTTTCGTTTCTTTTTTTTTTTTTTTCGTTGCGTTATTTGCAACGAGAAACGAAAAAGGCGCGCGACCGCGCGATACTACTTCGAAAAAACACGCGAGAGATCGAATCGATCTCGAAGTGTATAAAAACATAAACAAAATATATACTATTATATATATTGTTACGCATGCGTTTGTTCATTTTTTTGTTTCATTTTTTACGCGGCTGTTGTTGATAATTATGAATCATGAATTACGAATATATTTCGCGATTGTAAAAATATTGTGTATCGGTTTTTTTTTTTTTGTGAGAGACACCTTTTTGTACAAATTATAAAAGTTTTGTATAATAAAAGTTGTAATTCTTTACGAGATTTTTCCGAAGTTTTTTTTATTTTTTTTTTTTAAGAATAATTCGATCGATACTGCATATACGTAACTGGAAGATCGAAAAACGATAATTTATTAAGCAACTACCCCCACTCCATCATTAATTTTAGACATTTTCACTTCTGTTGAAAAAACCGTTGAAAATATTTCGATGTGCGCGCGCGGTACGCGTGAGGAGAAATGCCGCCATATTGCGAATCCGTTGTTCGCGTCTGCCTTCCACTCAAATTTCATAACCCGACATTTTATCTTCGTGAAGAATAAACACTGAAAGTCATATCATCGTTTCATGCGAATATGTCATCGATAAGAGCATAAGATCGACAGTTGAGTCGTATTAACCGGTAAAATATCCATCGAAGTTTGAGAAAATCGGCCTGAAACTTCTTAGCCGAAGTTTCGCGTAAACCTCTCGAAGGTTTTTATTTCGATTAAAAATTCCTCGCGTCTGTATCCTCTATATCCGCGAGGACTGTCGATGCACTGTAATCCATTTGAATACAAAACACTACACTGTCAATGACATTTGAAACGCGAAAAAGTTAAATAAATATGAAGCAAAAATACGATGCGTGGGCGGCGACAGCTGATTGGTCGACGCGACTGAACCTGCGCTGTGGTTGCGCTTCCGAGGGATCGGAGATTGTCGGTGTGACGGAGAGCTTGCGGCTCGGGGAAAATAAATTGGGAGCGAACACGTGAGTAGAGACGGCAGTCTGCAGCGCAGCGCCTGCACGAGCACTGCGCGTTGTAAGGGCTGTAGTAAGGTTAAGCCGTCGGTAGGCGCGTATCATGTATTTCGACATTGCAGATGAATAAAAGAATGTAAATATTGCATGTTTTCGATAGTTTATTTGCGTATAATATTTGATTTTCGCGTGAATACATCCAAATAAATAACTCGAGTGACGTCGGGGTAAATAAATTCGTAAAAATTGCAAAAATTTCGTGAAATAGATTACGCGAACCGAAGAGTTATTTTTGTACAAACGAAAAGTAGGTCTTGCATATTGGTCTGGAATATGCGGAAAGCAGTAAAATTCTTTGCGCGACAAATCTGTGGCGATGTTTTCGAGATTAAAAATTTACAAGACAATTGATCAATCGTGTTATGGAAAACGCTATAATTACGATAATTCGAACGGTAAAATGACACAAAAAAAGTTTATTATTAATATGCAGATGTTTGCCAAAGAAATTAATTTCGATGATAAAACGATAATGACACACAGATCGATACGAAAGATATCGAATAACGCATTTTTTACGAGATCGAAGTATTTTCGTGTCTCCGTAAAAGTGAAAGCTCGCGAGGCACGGCCCTGAAGCTTTCAATGGCTTCCAGTTCGCTTCCAGCGACTGCGAGATAAGGAACGTTACACCCTATCGCTTAGCGTGTGAAGGAGAAAGATCGAAAAGGTGGGGGGGGGGGGGAGGTTGAGGGTAGGATGACGCTGTGTGGTTGCGGCAGCAGACTGGTGGCGCGGCGAGGGAGTCCCGCTGCGGCTACGGGCATCGAGATGCTCGCGTAGATAATTGTGTAATTACTCGGTCTCGAGAACAGTAAAGAGCTTTTCACTTTTGTCATTACGTGCGCGCCGTGTTTACGCGAAATTTGAGTTAAAATATTTCCAATAATGGAGGGAACGTCGAGGCGACATTCAAGGATATTTCTGAAACACGACGAGGGTCGCTGACGCGTCAAGGTACTATGCATCGATGGTGAACACGAAAGGGAAATTCGGTTACCGGAAACGAATTTTTTAAGGGTTGAAACAACCCCACTGAACGTAATTATTCATTAAGAAAATCGATAATAGATTGCACAGTAGAGTTTCGTTTAAATATAATTTACATTTTAATGTTTTTATTGATAAACAAACAATAAAAATTGCTTTACCTATAATTAACGTCGCTGTTTATTTTACGATCTAATTTTTTTGTAAAAGTTTTTTTTTTTTTTATATTGTAAATAAAAATGAATCATTATATCCGAAAAACAAATAATATACGTTTTAGAATTTTTTTTTTTTGTGAAATCGTCGAGTAAACAGCGTTTTAGTGATTTTTAAAAAATGTTATCTATATACATGAATCGAAATAAATTTTTACGTCGTGATTTTTTTTTTTATTGCTCAGGTAACCGGTGATAATGGCGCCCGGCCGGAAACGCAACGGCGGCCCTAGCGATGGACCGGAAGTAAAGAAGATTGTCGGTCCTTCGTCACTGTTTATTTTCAGCGAAAAAAATCGTTTACGAGAGTTGTGCCAATTTACCATTGTATGGCTACACTTCGAACACGCGATTTTCATGACTGTCGTCGCAAGCTGTATAGTACAACTTTTACACGTCTTCGAGAAGAATTTACCGGAACACAACAAGGCGATACTTATTCAAAAACTCGAAGCAACGGAAATATATTTTCTCGCGATATTTTGCGCAGAGGCGAGTCTCAAGGTCATTGCACTCGGATTCGTTTTACATCGCGGCTCTTACCTTCGCGATGTCTGGAATGCGATCGATTTTTTCGTATTGATGACTGGGTGAGTAATCAAAAATCTTTTTTTTTTATCGATTAAAATAAAATGAAAAATCATCGAAAAAATAATAATTTAATGAAAAACTCAAAATCCTACAATTGTTCGACATTTTTTTTTCGTTTTATTTCGTTTCTTCTTCATTTACAATTTGTTACAAATGATGAATCCTACAATTGTTCGAAATTTTTTTTTTTTTAAATAAAATTTTTTTGTTCGTTGTATTTTGTTTTTTCTTCATTTACAATTTGTTATAAATGATGAAAAAACAAAATAAAATCAATTAAAAAATTACAAGTATCCAAATGGCATTACGAAGCAAAAAATTAATTCATTTGTTTACGACATTAAAATTTCACGAATTGTGTATTATTGGTATACAGATTCATCACGGCGTTTCCACGTGCGTTTACGTGGCTTAACATATACATGGATCTTCGTATGTTGCGTGCGATCCGATGCGTCTTGCGTCTTATCACCGTTCAAACGAATCTTCGATATATCGAGTAAGTAACGTTTTCGATTATCGGCACGTGACGAAAAAATCGCAAAGATGTGAAATCAATCTTTTTTTTTTTTTTTTTTTTTTTTTTTAAGTTTCAGAATCGGCTGGCCGCGTCCAAGTAATCCTTACGACTCTCTGCCCGAAGAGATAATACCACCCGATTGGGATACAGTGAAACTTGCGGCGCGTACGGGAATACTGCGCAGTAGCTGATCCGCGTGGGGGATTTTTCATAACGCTAAACATAAACTAAAGGTAAAAAAACTGTTCTAAAAAAAAAAAAAAAAAAAAAATTATTTTCGCTAAAAGTGTAAAATTATTTACGATGTATTTTTTTTTTTCAAGGATACGTCAACAGTCTTTCAAACGTTAATAAAACACCCGCCGTCCAATACTGCAACACATCAGATTGTTAATCTACCGATATATCAAATGTTAACTGCGGTAGAAATCGATAAAACTCTTATTTCACAAAAGCTTAAGTCGCTCGAGCGAATGCGGTGAAAAAGAAAAAAAAAAAGCTTTGTATAATATTTTCTATAATTCGATGTGTGAGAAAATCGAATAACGAACAAAGGCTGTAATGTCGTTAGGGTTCCTCGAGCTCCCAATGCTTTTATATATAAATATAAATATATATATATATATATATCTTTGAAAAAATAAAGTAATGCTAAATTATAATTTCGCTTGGAATTTCGAGAATAAAATTATTTATTACGATGACTATTGTTTATTTTTATAATTTCGCTTTGAATTTCGAGAATAAAATTATTTATTACGATGACTGTGTTTTATTTTTATAATTTCGCTTTGAATTTCGAGAATAAAATTATTTATTACGATGGCTGTTGTTTATTTTTATAATTTCGATTTAAATTTCGAGAATAAAATTATTTATTACGATGGCTGTTGTTTATTTTTATAATTTTTCTTTGAATTTCGAGAATAAAATTATATATTACGATTGCTGTTTTATATTTGTTTAGCTCTTCAGAATAATAATAATAATAATAACAGTTATATTGAATTTACGTTGTCGTAAACTCAGTCGAGTGCAATCCATTGATCCGCGATGTTGAGGACAATGGAAATCCATCATTCGATTGCCTGAACGAGAAACTCGGAAATTACGGAAATTCTGGTGAGCAGAGGCCGCGTCGACGTGAATGCGACTCATGTTTCACCTTTCTTAGGATTAACTATCGACATTTTGTATCTGTACTCCGACCGAACCACGAAAGACATTGTCGTCTGTTGGGGGAATATCTTGTTAACCTTTAAAAACTTTTTCTCATTTCCTAACGGGGCGATGTACAGGAAGCGAAGAAGAAGAGTACGAGATCGCTGTGGTGCTTTTGTCGGCGAGCGAAGTATCGATACGACGATTTTCTACGCCGAAATTCGGGGTCAACGCTGAAGATAACGAATTGCCTACACGTTAACAAAGACAACGAGAATTCTTGCAAAATTGATTTACGAGCGGCAGAAGGGCGGAATGAATTTGCTACTGAAAATATTTGTAAATAGCAATTGCAGCTGTAAAAAAGGTTTGCATTACCGAATATCGAAATGAAAAGCTCGTGTAACGAAAAATAATAATAAATCGATATCAGAATTCAATTGTGTCGTCGATGATATTTTTCCCGCGAAAACGAAGAACACGAAATAAATAATTTGTACAAATCGTTAAAGTTTTGTTTATCAATAAACATTGTTAGTTGTAAAAACGTTTTTTTGTTTTTCCCAATTCAATTTTCGCTGATGGCAATAAGCGATACAAAAATGATACCGTCTACACGTCGATCCTACTGCGACACGTATAAGAAAGGCTTAAAGATCGCGTTGAAGTTTTGACATAGATTCGTAAATAAAGATTAATCTTTAAGTTACATCGCCGCTGAGCATTCAAACGCCGGTTCACTCTAATAAAAGTCGTTAATGAACCGTTTTGATTCGGGAAAAAAACCCTCGAAGTATCCCCCGAAAAATACGCAAAGCATGCCGGGAATGTTTACATCACGACGACAGCAAAAAAACCGCCATATTGCGAATTGTTTACTCATTTGCTTCGTTCCACGTGTTTATTTTGAAAAGCTTCACGTCATCCCACTTTCCAGTTATAAATTATAACCTCATACCTTCGTTTTACATAGTCGAACACCCACAATCCTAAGAATTCGATAACCAACGTTCGTAAATCCCGCGAACATTCCTCAAAACTTCAAAACATCGAATTCGAAACTTTGTAGCTGAACAATGGTTTACGCACTTTTCACGAACTGTTCGTAAAACGTCGAAAATTCCATCGCATCCGGGTTTTCCACTCGCGAAACGAAGGCTGAAACCCTACAATCACTTTGAACTCGAAACAGCACGAGTCCGACGTGAATTAATAACGGAAACAATTGGGGAAGCGAATAAATGCCATCAGAAACGATTGAGTCCTGCGAGGTATTAGTTCGCGGAACGAATCAGCTGACGCGGTGGGGGAAAAAACGATTGGTCGTTCCACGGGCACGCGCGATGCTTCCCACTTTCATGTGCCCTCGTGGATTGGACGGGGCTGGAAGCTCTGCTTGCTTTCGAAATTCAATTGAAACCGACAGTTAGTGTAGCGACAGTGGAGCGTGTACAAGCCGCGCTATGCGTAGCTGCGTAGAGCGGGTAGTAGTTGACAAGTGAATGCCGCGTGGAATGTTTATTCTATTGTAAATTTCCGTATCTATAACCAAAGAAGCAACGGTTTCACGCGTTGTGCGTTCGTTAAAACGTGCGGTGCGTTTTATTATCGCGTCCCGATAAAGAATATCGTGAAAAGTGCGATAAAGTTCGGGAGGTTAAAATTATTTCCGTAATAACGTAAAATACCGTGAGAAAGCGTGTAGAAAAGTTATTTTTATTATTTTTTTTTAATTTCTCCCATTCGTTCGTGGAAATGATCGGTGCTAACACGGCCGACGATATAATCGTGACAGTGCGCGAGTTTTTGTGGTGGTAATTCGTCGAATAACGTCGAGGTTTCAATTGTCAGGATGGACAGCTGACGGATATATTATACGATCTCCAACAGGCAGATTTCCGAGACGGCGAGGCTGAAGACCAACGAGACAGTGGAAGGTTAGTTTTAATTTCTAATGTTTATATTTACTATGTGACGCCGTATTTCTACTTCGATCAAAAAAAAAAAAAAAAAAAAAACATTCTTACGACGATAATTCTCGTCTCTGCACTGAAAATTCTCGATTAAATATAATTATTAACCTCAAAGAGCGATGAAAAAAAAAAGTGGATACTACGGCTTGGGGTTTTATCCTGAAGAACCACGAGAGCTCAAAGTAGCCTTTCATCTCCGTGAGTGAAAACCAATGGGGAAAGGGTCGATGGTGAAAAGCTTTTTCCGGGAGCGGAAACTAGTCTCCTCGAGATGTTCAATTGTTCCCTCTTGTCGTAGAGAGACTAGTATTTCGACGCCGGAAGTCGAGGAGGCGAGATATCCCGATTTTTATACGTTTATTCGCGATGTATTATGTCTTTGGTTTTTTGCGCATTTTTTCGTTCGATTTTCCACACTTTCGACGATATATCAATTTTTATTTGGGTTTTATCGTTGATATACGCCGTCGGATCCGAGTCCCCCTCGCGTACCCTCTTCCGACAACTTCGTAAAAAAAACTGTTTTTGTTTTTTGCTCGAGGGCAAACACTCGAGTTCCCTGTATCAGCAACAGTAGAGAAAGAAAAAAAAAATTCGCGGAAGCACGTGCGGGATTAGTTTCGCAAGAGCGTGTTTTTTCTCGAGTTTTACCCAACCGGACAATGAACGCCAGACGTCCTTTGTGCTCTCAGTTTTCTCCCTTTCGTTTCCATCTCGACTGGCGCTTTCTTGAACATAGAAATAATAGTCCAAACGTACCGTGTGCGCGTGCCTTCGAACCTTTCAACGTTCGTACGACAGTACGAACTCCGTAACGAGCGAAGAATAATTTATACGCGACGCGTTAACGAAACAGTGATCACAGTCAATAAATATGCATAGAATTAAAAGAAAAAACGTTTCGCAAATGAAAAATCGCGAAAACGGCGCAATTTTCAATTTTTCATTTTCGCGTTAATGTTTCGTAAAAAAAAAAAAAATTTACAAAAAAAATCGATGTATCGGCAATCAGTATAAAATTATTCGTAAAAAAAAAAAATGTTACAAAAAAAATCGATGTATCGGCAATCAGTATAAAATTATTCGTAAAAAAAAAAAATTTTACAAAAAAAATCGATGTATCGACAATCAGTATAAAATTATTCATAAAAAATCGCAAAAAAAATACATACAAACGATAGCAACAGTCTGTAAAAAACATCGAGAACATCGAGTAGAATATATATGATGACGGAGTGGCGGCTAGCAGATGGTCTGACCGTTAGTAGTAAAGGAAAAAAAACATGTGACGAGGAGCCACAAGCTCTACGAAGATAAAAGAAAGCTCAGCCAACAGAGGATAGAGAAAACGAAGTTGTACCTTTGCGACGGACGGGTCATCGCTCTATCCTCCGAGATTGAATTTTTCGTCGTATACATACGCGCGCACACACGTACCCGCGAGAATATTTTGTCATCGCGTCTCTCGTTTCGTGATCGAGCGTCATGGACAAACGCGCGGAGGGCTTTCTTTCACCGGATTTCGACTATTCCCACAAGTGGGATTTCTGCGAGAGCGGATAAAAGGGGGGCAACGGGGGCACGACAGGGGCGGAGGGGCGTGGAGGGGGAGGGGGTGAGAAGGGGAAAAGAGGAAAAGGAAATCTCTCGGTTTGTTGACTTCGGGGAATATCGCATGGTACCCGAGCTTCTGGCATCGCTTCGCCATTGGTTTCGATATCAACGGCTCAGGAAAAATGAGATTTTTCATCTCTCCGTAGCAGATATGCGCGACACAAGAATAATATTTCATTGTGATATTTCGGCTCAATTTTCGACGGATTTATTTCCGTTACGAGAACAGAGACTTTTCGACCGCAGATCCCTTGGCGCATTAAATCGAGTGATTCCCACCCCTCTCTAGAGGGAGAAGGGTGACGAATATTGTTTTTTTTTTTTTTTTTCTTTTTTTTTTGCATTCTAATACGACGAGCATAACTTTTGGAATATAATTCACGAGGGTATCAGCATTTTTTTTTTTCTCAAGTATGCGAATAATATAACACAGCAATTTAGGAAACAATGTGTTTCCCGCTTATCCCCGCGAGATTTATCTCGAGAATAATCGCAGACACGGAAAACTTTCGCTGGCAAACCGATTTAATCGTCTCTCAAACTTAATCGCGATCTTTTTTTTTTTTTGATCGTCGACTTTCGATTCTCTCTCATCCACTTATTTCATCAAAGAATCGTTTTTTATTTCGATTTTTCTTTTATTCTCAACACCGGAAACTTGAGAACCGGGAAACTCGCGTTGAACAAAAAACTTTCAAATTAATCCTTCGATACATAACCTCAATCTTTTAATAATAAATAATAAAAAATCACGCGAACTTTTCGTAATTTTCCGTAATTTCTGCAACCATTTATCATCATTCTTCGCTCGTTGATTTTTAACAAAATGAATAAATCATTTAACAAAATTATTCCGAATTTCAAACAGTCGCCGAGAGTTCAACTACAAAGTTTCAATACTATTTAACGATTTATTCACGAGTTTTCGCGCGACAAAAGTAAACTGCGTGTCTGCCTCACGATTACTGCGCGGCGGAGGGGCGGAGGGGGAGAGGGGGCGGGGGGTGAGTCTCACACGTATACAAAAGGTACATATACGGCTGAACAAAACTTATATCTAAACATATCAGGAGTAGAGGCCAATTTATCTTTCGTCCTATCGGCTGCTGCCGGTCGGCGATCGCGTACACGTAGAGCATACAGTATCCCTTCACCCCCTCTGCTCTCGTATAGCAGGTGCGATTAGTGCCACGCGACCCTGCGAGCCTCCTCCGTGCTCCGTAACCCACATATACCGAGAGATAAAAACCGAAAGGGCGTATCTCCGATAATTTTCCACACAAAACGATCTATAGGAAGCCCTTATTTTTCTCAGCGGCAGATATATACCGCAATATCGATCGTAGGAACGAAAATTTTCGTTGTACGAATACGCGAGACTCCTGAAGTTTGTAGGTGAATCGCAGAGAAGGGAAGGGGGAGGGACGGGATGAGTTTTAAATGAGGGTGAAGCGTACTACGTCGACTCGGGGGATGTTTTTGAAGAAAGTACGGAATACGTTAAAAAATTCGCGGATAACGCGCGGGCAGTCAAGTTTGCCCCGTCGTCGGGTCTCTTGGGATTTTAAAGTTTGACGAAAAGTCAGGCGCAAACATGGCTCACTGTTGCTATATGTGAATTTAAGCACAGCACAGTCGTCCCGCATAGCCAAAGTTGCGGAACCCCTACTATAAGCCCGTTTCGCTAATATTGCATCAAGTTACGGTCGGCATTTCTCCGAAAAATTGCGATAATAAGAAATTGACCTCAATTTTGGGCGATGGTTGAAAAATTAATAAAAAAGTCATCGAGATACGATTAATTTCTTATCGTTTACTTAATAACTTCGAAAAAAAAAAAAATTTTCTGGAATTTTTTTTTTTGAAAAAATGTTACGCATTCATTTTTTGATCGTTTTTCGGACTTTCGAGAAATTAGCGATTAACGCTAATATTGCATCAAGTTACGGTCGGTATTTCTCCGAAAAATTGCGATAATATGAAATTGACCACAATTTTGGGCGATGGTGGAAAAATTAATAAAAAAATCGTCAAGATATTATTAATTTCTTATCGTTTACATAATATCTTCGCAAAAAAAAAAAAGTTCTGGAATTTTTTTTTTTTTTTTTTTCAAAAAATGTGACGCATACATTTTTTGGTCGTTTTTCGGACTTTCGACAAATTAGCGAAAACGGAATGAAGTCCTGAGACGTTAGGAGATCGATTCGCGGTTTAACGTTGAGTTTGTTACGATCGCGATTTTCGATTGGGAGGGGCATTTCGGAAATCGGGAATCCCGAAGAGGTTCTTCTCGCACTAGAAGTGCCTCGGGTGCAGCGACGATGGGCAAACACAGCCCACAGCCCTCCAACTCCCGGGGAGTCAGTGGAGTAATACTTCTTCCGCGAGAGGTTAGTACGTGTTTGCCTCGGGGCTGACGGAGGCAACATCCTCTCTATCGGAGCAAATCGGATCGAATGTAATCGCCATGAGAGATTTGGTCGAGACGCGAACCCCTATAGGCAGCAGGAGAATTCAGTAGTGGAAAAATGGGCTTCTCGAGACGTTTGAGAAGTGAACATACACTCGAGGTAAACGGAGAGCCGAACTGTGGGAAAAGAGCAAAAAACGAATCCAGTCAGAACCGACCGCTATGGCGGTACAGCGGCGGAAATAGTCACGGGGATCGAGATTCCCTGACATTTTGATAAATTGAACTATTGCATCGATGAAAACTCAAAAATATATATTTTTTTTAATATATATATATTTTTTTTTTCTTTCGGAGCGGTTATCAAGATAGTGCAGCGACTGTGTGAATTAAGGGACTAAAATGATAAATCGATATAAATCGTAAATCTTCGATCATTTTTAACGAAAAAAAAAAAAAAAAGAAGTCGGCCATTTTTTTTATCGATGTTTCGTCGCCATTACTATTAATACTGAATTCCAAAAAAAAAAAAACTGACAAAGTCTTCGTAACGAATAACCCGCACATTTTACCTAAGTTCGTTTTTCTTTTTCTTCCATTTCATTTAATTGCTTTTATCTCGACCTACTGGGCCCATTGGCGATCCACTTAAGACGTCGCAATAGTGAGAAATTACGTAAACTCTCATTTATATTTATTTTAACGCGTTGTCGCATAAAGTCGTGCAGATCTTTTTCTCGCGATAGCGAAAGGCCCGAAGTAACTTAATCTCGCGGTCACACGCCATTGTCATGAGTTTCAAAGGCAATTCTTAGTTTTTTTTACTCGCGGTCTCGAAGTATATGCCGCGTCGTTTTCGTATTAAAACGGGAATACTTAAGATCCTCGAGAATGGTTTTGTCCCTCATTCGGACACGAACAGCTCTCCCTCCAGAGTGCAGAAGGAGAGACGTACGCGGTTACTGCGTGAAGAGAATATAAACCTATTCGTAGTTCGCAGTCAAGGTGCGTGACGAACTCGTGCACCTCGAACGTCCAGTCGTTAAGCTTTACCCTCGCAGCGATAAGATCCTTATACTCACCCTTTATGCCGAGTCTTCGAATGGCATAATTCTCTCGTTCTCGATTATGTTAAAACGTGACTCTTGCTATACTCCGAAAAAAAAAAAAAAAAAAATTAAAGATCATTATCTCGATATGTAATGGAAGACGAGCCTTAGACACCGCACTGTGATTCTATGCGCTCTGTAATTAATAACGATATTCAAGTATTTAACTTTGCGACGAAAAAAAAAAAAAAAAATTTATTATCGATGTATTAAAGAATAATCGATAAAAAAACCGCGTTAACTCCCAACGTGTGCTTGCCTTCCGATCCGAGTTTCTTTCCGTCAACGGTCGTTAAACTCGCATTTGTCGTTATAAAAAATAAAATAAAAAATACGAAACACAGGGGTTCAACGAACTCTGTCGGCTTCGTAGAATGGTTGTAACTTGGACTCCGGACGCTCGACAAATTGCGCGTGAATTGAAATCTCGATCGATAGAGTACTCGTTACGCGCATTTGTGCGACGCGAGTCGTTTCATTGAATGTCGTCTGTGCTGCATGAATATACCGTTTTTATCGATATAAAAAGGAAGAATCTTTTCCTTACTTTTTTTTTCTCGGGAAGCGTTTTTCTTGCATATACCATGAAAAAAAAAAAAAAAAAAAACATGTTTTTCTCGCGTAAAAAAGTTTCTCCGGAGTTCGAAGATTGAAGAGAGGAAAATTGTGATGTTTTGATGGAAAGACGCGCAGTTCTTTCTTGGTGTTCCGTGTGTTTATAACTCCGAAGCTCCACGTGCATACACACGCCTCCGCGCTTCGAGCTTTGATTGGATCAGCCGTCAGGTTAACGCGGATGTTGCGGTGAACGCGCAACAGGGCACGTAAAGGGTGTCGCGGGAATTTCGTAGAGCGTTGATAACACAGAGGGGGAGAGAGAGAGAGAGAGAGAAAGGGAGAGAACGACGGAGCGCGGAGGTGGATGAAACACTATGAAGCCTCCTTCGCGGTATCTCGTTCATCCTGTGTTCTTCATCTCCCGTCTCTCCGCTAGAGTAGCTTTTAGCTCTGTTGTGATAGCGTAGGTAGAGTGCGTAGATAGGTGTATAGGAGGCGTATTACACGCTTGTAGTTGAACTCTCGGCTCGTCTCCTCTCGCACTCCGGAATATATTGTTCCGGACAGTCTGGCAACTTGTACGACATCTAAGTGCAATATGAAGTAACTTTAACACGAGAAACAGCGAGGAGTGCGGTAGAATTTTTTTTTTTTTGATTTTTTTTTTTTATCGCAAGTTTATCAAATTTGCCACTGAGACTTTTTATCGTTAATAACTGAGAAAACGCTATCAAAAATTTGTTTATGAAGGGGACTTTAAGCGATATATTTTGGAGTTTTGCCGACCGAAAAAAAAAAAAAAAGTTTAAATTTTGATTTACGAAATAATGATAATAATAATAAATAATCCAAATGCCCAAAGATTTTTTATTATTACGAGAAATATTTGTAAAAAAAAAAAAATTCTATGTAAGAAATGTTCGCATATTTTCTACTGTTTCGTCTCGCGTAATGTATCATATCGTCATTGTTATTTCGCAAGCAATAAATAATTCGCCCGATAGAATTAAAATGTATCTTGTTGTTTGCCGCGTGTGTTCGAGAGAAGCGAGGAATACAAATGAGGGTTGGGAATGTAGAAAAATGTTTTTATTCTATTATTTTCTTCTTTTCTTTGGTGGAACTTAAATTTAAGGCGAGTAAAGAGGATAGAGAGAGTCGTGTTACGAAAGAAATTCGTGTGCCGCGAGGGTATTACGAAAAACTTCTCGTCTTCAAGTTTTTTTTTCTGCGATCCATGAGTTTCCGTCTCGATATTTCGCGGAAGTAAAATTTCAACTGTGATTTTTTTTTTATGCGGCGCCGAGGCGCTCGTCCGATGGCGATCTTCTCTACGAACGCTTGTTCTTCGTTCTTCGAACTCTACACTTTACCGGCTCCTTTATCAAACCGCCGTTACTCGCCTTTATATCTTCTCATACATCGTTGTTAGCTTTGTTCTCGATGTCTGTGACCATTCGAGAATATCGAACTGCAACTTTTCCGACTCTCCGGTAAAACTTCCGAGAAACTTCAAAGCACCGAACTCAATCGTGTCGCAATTCCCGAAAGTACCGAGACGTTCCGACTTTAACGTTGTTGCGCAGTCGCAACCTTCTCGAGGCTTTGAGAAATTTTCGCAAAAAAAAAAAAAAAAAAAAAATGTATCTTATTTCGAGATGTATGTCGATATTTTTGTTATTCGAGACCGAAAAAAAAGAAAATATCGTGAATTTTTCCGAAATTTTTTTCGCACGAGAATAAACCTTTTTTTTGTATTTGCATACCTTTGCACGACGACATCGGAGACGAATCTTCGCAACAACGTTTTTTTCGATTTTTTTTTCGTATTTTTTTAGTTTTCTCATTTGATTAATATATTCAAACTGTTTAAAATTTTGTCGGCGTTTCCGTAATTTATCGCGGAAGACAACCTTTGAACGTCGAAGAAAATATTTTTTTCGGAGCGTTCATTGTTATCGTGGTAAAGGGTCTCGAAGCCTTCGCACACTGAGGTCTACAGGTAGGTTACCTTAACACACACGTACGTTCCCCTGGGAGAGAGGAACGACCGTGGGCGTCGCTCCTTCGCACTGGGAAGTCGTTTGCACCGTTGTGTAAGTTCATGAATATTTAGTTCGATATGCATACATGTGCCATGAGGGATCTGCACGATGAACGACTCGACCGTTCGCTGCGGCGTCTCTCGTCGGTCGGTTCTCCTCGTCTGACCGCTTCGGACCTTTTCCACTTCGAGACCCTTCCAGCAACGATCGTTGAACGCTCGCGAACTTTGCCATCAAAACTTTGGATTTGCCACCTCAACAATGTTGAGTTCCGATTTCTCTTTCGTACCGCCGAATTTTTCTTATAAATTCGGTAATAAACTCTCGCGACTCGCGAAAGTCCACGAGTTTGTCGAAAGGTTTTACGCCAACGCGATTTTCTCGTCACACGGTATAATGTACTTTTCCCTCGTCTACGGCACGTATAATACCGTTGATACCACATTTGCACATGTAAGGTTGCCACGGAGTCGGACACATTGTGATCAACCCTTTGATGTGTGTATTCGGAAGTCCAACGCTCCGATATACTGCCGTATCTACGAGTTCGAGGAACAATACCGCGGTGTATGTCTATAAATTCTACCGATAGATCGACGACTTTAAGTCATAAAAAATACAATTTTAATTAAATTTTTTTCGTGTAAAAATATCATTAGCGAGGCTTCCGCATGCAAATTGTTCTCAAAAAACGTTATGGCTATTCGGAAAATTGAGGAAAAAAAAATGCGGTGCCTTTAAAAAATGGTCTTTTAAAATTTTACCGCAAATTCAAAGTTTTCTTAAGAAGCGTTAAAGTTCTCGCGAAGAAAGAGAATAATCAGAGTCTGTCGTTCTCTGATTACATGTCTATGAATTACGATAAAATAACGCAGCGACGACGAAAAAAAAAAAAAAAAACGCTTTTTTTCCTACGGAGATAAAATTGAATAAAAGTTCAGTCCCCAGGCGATTCTGCAATCCCATAAAAACGGATAGACGAGTTAATTGCGATGGGCAGTAATAGAGGGAATGAGAGAGGTCGACGCGAGTAGTGAATGTTCATGACGTTTGTTACGCTGTCGAAGAAGAGAGCCGAAAGCTAAAAATTCACAATACGCATACGCTGGTTTCGCGTATATGCGCGAGTGCGTTATAACGGTAGTGTTTCGAATTTCACGATACGTTTTTTTTTTTTCAAGGGTTTCCGCGCACAAAAGCGCCGACCAAACAGTTGCGTCAATCGAAGACAATGAAAAAAATCGTTTTGTAAAACCTTTAAAATGTTAACATTTTTTTTTTTTCTTTTTTCTTCGTAAAACTATTGGCTTTGTGGGGACGAGTACTGTTCGGCATTCTTTCGCGATAAAAAAATAATAAAAATAAATAAAATAAAAACGTTTTTTGTTTTTTTTTTTTATTTTACAATAATTTTTGTAGGGTAGAAAAACGTTAATGATTTTCCCGGTTGTAAGGAGAAATCGAAATTTTGAGAACCGGCGAGAGTTGCGCGTCTCACTCGCGCGCGTATGAATGTTGAATCGAAAGGTCTCGGGTAGAAAACGAGGGTTGAGTTTAATGAAGGTACGAGAGCGGCAAAACGCGAAAGCGAGGGGTGATTTTGCCTCCGGTTAATCTGCGTTTGTGTTATTGGGCGTACAACCGTAATTGGGGAAAGATCTCTCTCCGGTCTCGCTGCAGGAAATTTATCGCAACTTCGAATATTTTCTATTGCGTTCCCCTCCGCCAGTCGGTTCTAAACCGGCGAAAGGGCTTTTCCGCTGCCGTACTCGGTGGTTACAGAGGCCGACATATTGGACGCTCGTTAAAATCGCGAATCACCCCTCGTTAAAAAAAAAAAAAAAAAAAAAAAATTGAAACAAATACTAAAAAAAGTGGTTTAATTATAACACGATAAACTTTGGTAAGAATTTCATCGGTTATAAACCCCATTAATAGAATATCGAATACCGACATTTTTTCCGATAAAAAGAAATAACGCCGAAATCGTAAAGTAATTAAATCTAAAATTCGCGTTCGTTTAATTGGTTTCTCTGTTATTTAATAATCGACTTTATCACGAATGATTAACATTCTTTTACTCCGTTTTCTTATTAATAAATGTTTCTAAAAATAAACTACAATTATAATTTAAACAAAAAAAATTAATTACACTGTCGACCAATTAAATTGTCGAAATATCGACATTTTTTTCATCGAAAAAAATGTAAAATGATTACGATTGCCATTTGACTCCATTTTTTTCATTTCTTTTGCAAATAAATTTTTTTGATTAATTCGCGTCGTTAAAATGCGATAAAAAAAGTTTTATATTGCGTGATCCAGCGGGCAGGGAATAGGTGGGTGTAGTAAAGATACTGTATTTCAACTCGGTAGAATAACGCATCTCGACGTGATTGTACGTTTGTTCGCGTGCGTGAATCTCCTAACGATGGTTTACAACGTACTCCGCTGATTTTCGCATCAGGGAGATAACGGTACGTTTTGGATTCGTCGGCCGGTATTCGCGGGAGTTCCAAACGCAGGAGCGAATGAATCCGGTTTCCCAGGCCCGTCGATCGATGCCCGGGGCAGCCCTGCCGCTTGCTCATGGCTTCTCTCTTCCCCTTTCTCATTCGCTCACTCTTCGTCTCTTTCTATAGAATATATATATACATATATATTGTATATATATACCCCTATATAGAGTATGGAGTGAGCCCTCCGGTACTCACTCTCTCTCTCTTTCCATCCTGTGGCAGCGGAGGCCGAGGGATCTCAGGGCAACGAGTACCTCCTGCTCTCCAACCCCTGCTGGCGGTATACCGGTCGAAGTGAACTTCGCGGCACGTCAAACTCCCAGCGCGACAACCATCCGACCACCTCTTGCTTCCAATATACAGCAGTAGATCGAGGCCTCTCAGTCATCCCTTTTTTTCGGTTAAAAGTCGTGACCCGCCTTTTTTTTTACTCATTCAATCACAATTGTAGCTACGATGACGATAGTCAACGAAAGACGATATACCATTATTTTAATTAAGGAGCGAAAGCTGTTCATTTAATTGTGATTACTTTTTTAATTAAGACGACGCGTAATAGTCTTTAAAAAAGCAGAATAATGAATAAAGAATAAAATTTGGTAAAAAAAATGTCTTAAGGTAGTAATGTCGCTTTGCGTTCATTTCGCATAAGTTCGAGAAAAATGAGAGAAAATTGCAAATACTTCACGATGGTTTAAAAATCTTCATGCATTTTAAAGGTACTGAAAAAATTAATTTTGCATAATAATAATTCGAAAATGTTATTAACAAATTGTTGAAAAAATTAATTGGTCAACAAATTTCCCGGACGCCGAATTTTTTTTTATGAAAATGATTCGTTAATTTTTCTGAATACGTATGAGTTTTTTCAGATTTTTCAATTTGCTTTCCATTTTTTTTTATATGGAAAAAATGGGTGAAAAAACACAAAATTCAAAGTAAATTGAGAAATCTAAAAAAATTCATATTTTCATTAAAAAAAAAAGTTGGGTTCCCGGGAAATTTGTTGACTAATTAATTTCATCAATTTTTTAATAACATTTCGGAATCATTATTATGCAAAATTATTCTTTTTAATACCTTTAATATGCATGCATTTTTTTAGATTTTTATACCATCAATTCATTTATCATATAAATTTTTTTTTTCGATCGTTTTTACAATTTTTCGAGAGTTGAATGAGAATTAAAAGGACGCTAAACAAACTGAAAGAAAAACACAATAATAATCATAAACAAAGAATAAGGGTCGGGGAAATTTTTTTTATTAAGATAACTGAGCTTTTGAGACATAAACAATTTTTTATTATTTATTTACCATAGACGTATTTTTGTTTCCATCATTTTTGCAATTTTTTCGAGAGTTGAATGAGAATATAAGAGGGTAAATTCATTCAAAGTATATATGAGAACACTTCACTTTCTCCATTTCCTTTTCTCGTGTATATATACACACACACCGAGTGGCAGGGGTTCCGCGAAGAAAGCATGCAGTGTATTATACATCGCAGGGAATCCACCGACTCAATATTCTACCCACGAAAAGCGTGGAAATCATACCATACAAGCGAGAAGCTTCGCTTCGCGATCGCGAGCTCAGATTTGCTATTCAAAGATTCGCAGAGATCGCAATGCGAGCGCGAAACCGCATTCGCTATACCGGTGGTCGTTTTCTCGATATATCCGGGAGATCAGCAGACGCAGTGCCACAGTAGCCACACGACCCTCTCCCCCGTGCGATCTTGGATTTCGAAGAGTTTACGATAAAACTCTGTTGATGCTTTCTCGGGCGGTTGAGAATCCGCGCGAAGGGTCAGTTTTTGTTGTTCCGGGAAGGCGATCGGAGAAAAGCTTCAAGCGTCTTATTCATATGCAGAATATAATCCAGAAAGCGGTTTTCTACTCCCTTCGACCTCCAACCTGATCTGTCTATGTTGATTTTTATCCCAAATCTCTTCAAACAAATTCTATTCCACGATGTAGCAAAAAAAAAAAAAAGAAGCTTCGAGCGACAAATAGAAAAGACCCGAAAAATAGAAAAAAAAAGAAAAAAAACGAGAAGATAAATGTTTGATGTGGGTTTTGGTGAAAATGTATACCGAAATGGGGTTGAAACAGTATCTATAGTTGGGGTACGGGGGTTTCACGACCCCGTCAAAGCACTCGACTGTATCGTGTCGCGGGACACGAAAAAGCTCTCCGTGTGTTCGAGGGACGAATGCACGGATTCCCGAAAGGTGAAACCCATTCTGACAACAAAGTATAAAAAGCTTCTTTACGCGTTTTTATTCAAGAAACGAATGTAACAAAACTCATGCGGTAATGAGACTCCTGAACAGTTCATTATACGCGAGAAATGAACAGTAAAAGATGATAAGAATAATATAACTACTGAACCCAAAGGTATTAACGAGGCAACAGGCGATCGCGAGAACTTTTTGATTGATGACGCGCAATCTTTCATCATCTCTCCGACCACATCATGCGATCACTGAAGGTCAACCAAATCCGCAAAACGTGACCGCGAATATTGTTCAAAGCTTTTACAGCGTTGTAGCGATTAACCGGGATTTCCGTAGTTTACAGATTGATTCGATGGGGCGTCTGACCATAAGCTCGTTAAACTATTTCTCCCGAAGTCCGGGGGATTGCGAATCAGAAAAATGTATCGTTCGCATCTCGTCGAAGGGCACCATTTTTTTTTTTCCGACTAGTAATTTTTTTTTATTTATTTTTTTTGCGGATTAGTAAACGTTACAGAATTTTTCCAATCAATAGGATTGGTTAAAAGTGTAGAATTTTTTTTTTAGAAGCTGAGAAAGAGTCGCAAATCCACAGATTCGCTGAAAAAAAATTTCCTGAAAATGAGGCGTCTGACCATAAGCTCGTTAACCTATTTCTCCCGAAGTACGGGGTATTGAGAATCAGAAAAATGTATCGTTCGCATTGAGTCGAAGGTTTCTGGACTTTTGATTTTTTTTTTTTGCGGATTAGTGAACGTTACAGAATTTTTCTAATCAATAGAATTGATTAAAAGTGTAGGATTTTTTTTTAAAAGCTGATAAAGATTCGCGAATCCACAGATTCCCTGAAAAAAAATTTCCTGAAAAATGAGGCGTCTGACCATAAGCTCGTTAACTTATTTCTCCCGAAGTCCGGGGTATTGAGAATCAGAAAAATGTATCGTTCGCATTGAGTCGAAGGTTTCTTGACTTTTGATTTTTTTTTTGCGGATTAGTAAACGTTACAGAATTTTTCTAATCAATAGAATTGATTAAAAGTGTAGGATTTTTTTTAGAAGCTGATAAAGAGTCGCGAATTCGCAATTTCGTTGGAAAAAAATTTACTGAAAATTTAATGTACTGCTACTAGTAGTTTTTGCGCGTAAACTGGTATCCTAAATTTAATGTACAATTATAATGAATCAACGAAGCACGGGATGTTAAAAACTGTAGAGATATCCTATTTTTAACAATTTACTTGAATTTCATTATAAAATTACTCTAAATCCAGTGATTTACTTTAATTTCACTGTAATAGTGAAATAATAAAATAACGTAAAAATGTATGCATAAAAATTCCCATTTCCATTACATTGAATTAGTTATTTTTTTTTTAAGTGATTCGTGATAAAATCCCAAAAACCGCCGGTTCTGGAATAATTACAAAAATGTATCCGGAAATCCGGAATAATTACAACTCTTCCAGTTGGATTTTGCAATTTTGCGATTTTTATTTTCCATCGCGATAAATACCAACTATCAGTTTGTCTCGAAGCATAAAATTTATTCGCGGTACGATAATTGAAATATAGGAAGACTCATGCAAAATTGAGAACATTTGCATGACCGTCCTTCGCGCGTACCGTAAAATTCTCTCGGGTACGCCATTCCCTTTTTTCGCAGTAAAATCTCAAATGCAATGCCCTGCGGAATCATTCGAAGGGTTTGCCCGGGATTTTACCTTTTATACCTTACAAAACTCGGAACGCTGACGAGATCACGAATGCTTGGAAAACGTGACGTCTATACCGGATAAGCCAACTTCCGAAAAGCTCCGCTCGTAAAGCCTCGTAGATATCTTCCGCGCGTTTCTCGTATTCGTCCCTTTAGTTCGACTCCCCTTCGTTACCGTCTACATACGCTATCTGTTGTCCCTTCGGTCTTTGGTGCTGCGGCACAGCACAGTCGTATCTCGTGTACCTATATGTATATCGGAGTACACGAAAGATACCCTCTTCTCCACTCCCGCAAAATCGGACGCCGGTCAACAGGTAATGAGACCCGGCAACGTAATTCAGAACCCTTTGCCATGTCGGTACCCAGTTTGTCCCTTCGAATTTCTACGGTAGATTTTCTCAACTGGCCTCCGGGCGCTTCGCAATTTCATGCCTTCATTTCATTTTCCTTCGTTCCTTCGCCCTTCTCGCTTCTCTCAATGGATCTCGACGCTCCGTCATCTACGTACCGCGACATAGAGACACACGACGGAACGAACGTAAACGTACGGAAATGCACACCGTCAAACGTGTACATCGAGAAACTCGAGCATTAATAATTCTGTCCCACCGACGAGTGGAAACGGTACAGCCGGTTGGAAAATCCTCGCAATTACACAGCTCAACGACGGTTTCTCTTCATCATTTCTTCGTTTTCTTCATTCGCGGTACGAGATAAACTGAACTTTTTATTAATAACTTTAAAAATCGCGGTTTCCACGATCTTCATCAGCTTACGTCGCCTTCGCTATCGTGACGCGAATATTTACATTTAAGTAGAACAGCGAATGCATTTACATTTTTTAAAAATCTTTTTAATCATTAACCCTCCATTAGTACACTGGAGGATTTGAAGGCACATTGGGAATTAAAATTTAAAAAAATTGTCAACCATTTTTAATTATTATTAATAAACATTTTCAAAAAGGCTGAAAAACTCCGGTAGACGGTCTGTTGATAATTTTTACATTTAAGATGCTATAAAAAAAGCTTTTAAAAAGGTGTAATCTACTGTCACTATTATCACAGCACAGTGAACACCCCATAGTCTGCTCCGTCCGCTCCGTTCGCTCCGTCTGCACAGTGAGCTTTACAATATTTTTATTTATTGAAAATACTTTTCAAGATCCAAAACGGAGATGTCTAATAAATAATCTAATAGTTGGATAAATCAAATATAAAAAATGTTTGATATTTAATTTTTTATTTTTTTTTATCAAATATCAAAAAAATTTTATATTTGATTTATCCAACTATTGGATTATTTATTAGACATCTTGAAAATTATTTTCAATAAATAAAAATATTGCAAAGTTCGCTGAGCAGACGGAAGGGCTGCAAAATATGCCGACAGAGTTTAACTAAATTTCAATTTTTTTTTTCTAAATAAACGTCTCAATATCCTAAGGATCCAAATCTTGTAACGTGTGATTAAGTCGTTTGAAAGATACAATATCTCAATCTATCGCTAATAGAGATACATCACTGTGTTTCAAAGGCTGCGAGTTGCATCGGACGAATATCTGTACACTGTACGGATGATATACTGCGATTAATCAACGTCTATGACGAGAGAAAAGCGATAGATGGAAATATGCATCAGAAACTTTTAGGGTGATAGTAGTTTGCAAATCATCGCGAGTTCGCGGCTAACCCCCGAGCTGATTCTCTGTCCCGTATCGCTAAATACGACAGCGTTTCGTATTTCGCAGGGAAATTAGAAAACTATTAAATTGTAAGTTTCGCTGTATGGGATATTGCAGATTTACGCTCAGCGAGAGATGCGACGCGACATGGAACGGGGGATGGTATGGAGTTACAGTTTAATCAGCTAATAGACCATTAGCATAGTGGGATTTATTATATTTACGATGAATTTATGAGAACGACAAGTCATCTTAAAGTGCAATTTGAGTTATGAATATTTATCTTTGTCACGTGTTTTTAAAATTTTTTTTATGAATTAATGGAAAAACACGAAGTTTTTTTATCGGCGTTTCTCGCCTAACATCGGACGAGTTTAGTCGACTGGTTTTTGAAGGAGAAAACTTTTGTCGTGCGGCTTGGAAGAGACTAACTTTCTGTAATACGCTGCTGAACAACTCTTCGTTGTTTTTTTTGGCTACACGTGTAAAAAAAAAAAAAATAAAAAAAGATGAATGAAGATTAGCTGTCGACGCTTAAAATCCGCTTACAACGGTTCAACGTGAAAATCCTCGTGTCGGAGGGACCTTCTTTTCGGAACAAGAGATAATCGCGCTCTTTCGCGAAGGGGGAACAACATTCCTGACGCAACGTACCAACTCTGTGCTTCTCTTCGAAAACAAAACCCGGCGAAATATATATGTTTTTTGTTTTTCGGATTCCGGTTTTGCTGATTTTCTGAATCTTTATGGTCTGCTGGTCTCGTATACACGAAATCATCGAGCCGTATATTTTACTCGCTTTACTGCCGCTGCCGTTTACCCTTTTCTGTTTTCGTTTACTCGAAGTTCATTTTTTCTTCTTATTTTCCAAATTTACTTTAAAATGCTTGGTACACATTTTTTTTTATCTTCGAATTAAAATTAATTAAATACTTTTTTATTATTAAACGGTTTTTTAAATTATCTCAAAAAAAAAAAAAAATTATAATTCACACGTTTATTCCATACTATGATTATTCGATTCCATATTTTTCTCGCCATTCAAATCGTGAAACAATATTTTTTCAGTCCGAACGCTCGAGTTTATTATTTATTGTTAAGTAATTTATCGAAGCGCGTTGTAATGGAAACGGAGTTACAATAATGTAACGAGAGTTCGTTGCGCCCCCCGGAATTTTGCTACCCTCGGTGTCGCCGAATGGGGAAAGAAAAATAAGTTTCTCAATCGCGGGGCGTGTTGACGTGACTCAGAAGACATTGTGGGTGGAGAAGGACAGAGAAAGAGAAAGAACATTGGGACACGTGACGAATCGAGAAAAAAGAAAAAAAAAAACAAAAAAACACGAGAGTCGAGGGTGGTAAACGAAGACTCCTGAGAGCGACCCTGAAACTTATAAAGAAGCGCGACGACGAAGGGAAAACATCACCCTCGCCGGCCTCCCTTCCATTCTATCCTCTCTCTCCGTTTTTTTTCTCTGCTCTTCGTCGGGGGAGGGAGAGGCATCGAAAATATCGCATGGTTTCTCGGCAATGGTAACTATAACAGAGAAAACCCGCGAGATCGGCCGGTGAGTTACAGCACTGGTTTTATACGCCCTCGTAAACCAGCAATGTCGCTGATTTATATCGATACCCGACTCTCCCTCAGTTCCCTGTTTTTTTTTTATCAGAACGAGCGCTCTGTGCTTCGAGATAGAAATGTCTTATGTGGAATCATGAAAATTCCATCGCGATAAGAAAGCAAACGGGGAAGAAAAACAAATTTAAACGGATTGTCTCTATTATCATTATTATTATTATCATTATTTATTAATTTTTTTTTTTAATATTTTTCATACAACGAGAGAAAATTAACAGCGATATTACAGTCGAATTTATTTCCAATTTTCACAAATTACCGTCATCCATCAATCATTAACTATCATTCGACAGAATTTTTTTTATTTCGTCTCTGAAGCTTTCGAATCGCACCCCTCACCGTTGCTATTTGATCAGCGAATAGTTTCGGTCGACTCGGTAGCGACAGTGTTGAGAGCCCTCCGTTTATCCAGAATTTATCGACGCGAAAGTAAACCTCGTAGTTTTCTATCGGACACCGGATTAAACGATATAACGTTAAACAAAACGTTCAGCCCGAAACTCACGATTTTTTTCGACGTTTACAATTTTTACGATTGTTTTTAAAATATGAAAAAAATTGAGCCATTTTTCGCATAAATAATTCCAATCTTCGATTGGACATTCGCGTAAAGAAAAAACCTACAAAATTATGAATTACGAAAATTCAATTTCACCCGAAAAAAAAAAAAAAAAAAAAAAAAAAAAAAAAAAAAAATGCGAATAAAAAAAAAAATTCAACCGGCACAATAAATTTTCAAAAATTTTCTGACATAAAAGAATTTTTTTTAAATATCTCTATCGACTTAAGAAAAAAACCACTCTGGCGAACATCGTCATTAGTTAACTGACTTAACCCCCTTAAAAAGAATAGTAACTGTATAATTTCTGTGCGAACATTCAGAACCGATAAAGACGGTAGCGTCATTATACGCGTGACCACGTAGTTTACAGTGAAGAAGGGTTATTTGGTGCTCGTTTAACTGCTAATGATACGTACTGTAACACTACGTAGCTGTACACATTTATATATAGATGTATATAAAGCTACTATAACGTATTACAGTCTCTGCCGGAGTCGAGGGAGTCCCACCTGTTGCAAGGGTTGAGGTGATATCCTCTATTTCCCTCCTCCACCTCCGAGCCCTCTACCTTCTGCCTTTTGCCCGCAAGGGAGCTGTAACCTCCACAATCCCGTACTCCGTAACACGTAGATACTATAAAATAACGATGAATCGTATCGACGTATTACGTCGCGTTACCCTCGATATTCCGGAAACTTTACACTTTTATACGTCTCCCCTTTATCGCGCTCTCTCTCTCTTTATACGCTTCAAATTTACGAAAAAAAAAAAAAAAAAAAAAAAAAAAAAAACCGTCGGCAATATAGTTTCACGTATATCCGGTGTTCAAATTTTGTTCAGTTATCAAACATTAATCTCGACGGGAGAGGAAGGCTTATCTATAATTAAATCAGCAATTTTTCATATTGTTGCATTATACCGCCGAGAAATTAACGTCAAGGCGCAGTATGAAATTTGTACTCTAATTACAGCGGAGAGCTATCCGTAACGAAAATAATTTCCATGCGCGATGAACGTCGAAAAAAATATGATGGACGTTTATTGGGAAATTTACGAGTCGTTAACGGGTAAGTGATTGCGTTTAACTCAAATTGATAGGTTGGAAAACGCGTATAACGATTAGCGCGACACTTCTGAAATGTGTTTGACGAGAGTGCGGGGTATGAAAATGGCGTGCGAAGGGGTTTATAAAGCCGCAATCTGCCACTCGTTTAACTCGCAGCTTTATGCAAAATTCATTATATTGCGTGACAAACGTGAGGATTAATTCGAGCCGCGAATTAAATTAAAGCAACTCTTTGGCTGCGAGAATGTAAATGCCGTATGTTCGCGGTATATAGTTGCAAACGAAGAACGCGCTGTGCTTCGTGCTGCTTTATCACAAACGAGAGGCACATTATAACGCCTCGATTGAACGTACAACGTACTCTCGCAATTATAATATTCATTATTTGCACGCATCCGCGCGTATGTCGGGGCTAATATTTGTAACAGAATTTAGATCGCTAATAGGACAATTATACAAACTATAAGTACTGATAAATCGAAGAATCGTTTATTCGCTTTCGTAAATTGAGATTTCGAGAGAGAATTTTTTTTATTCCTCTTTTATTGCGGATTTTCATATCGAAATATTGTGGAAGGAGAAAAATCCTTGCTGATCAGACATCGGAGAGAAAAAATAAATTTGATACTAAAACGATGGTGAATTATGAAAATCTGTTATAAGCGTTTACAGCCGGTAAAACTTTTGGATTATAACGCCTCGATTGATCGTACAACGTACGCTCGCGATTATAATATTCATTATTTGCACGCATCCGCGCGCATGTCGGGGCTAATATTTGTAACAGAATTTAGATCGCTAATAGGACAATTATACGAACTATAAGTACTGATAAATCGAAGAATCGTTTATTCGCTTTCGTAAATTGAGATTTCGAGAGAGAATTTTTTTTATTCTCCTTTTATTGCGGATTTTCATATCGAAATATTGTGGAAGGAGAAAATGCTTGCTGATCAGACATCGGAGAGAAAAAAATAAATTTTATACTAAAACAATGGTGAATTATGAAAATCTGTTCTAAGCTTTTACAGCGAGTAAAACTTTTGGATTATAACGCCTCGATTGATCGTACAACGTACGCTCGCGATTATAATATTCATTATTTGCACGCATCCGCGCGCATGTCGGGGCTAATATTTGTAACAGAATTTAGATCGCTAATAGGACAATTATACGAACTATAAGTACTGATAAATCGAAGAATCGTTTATTCGCTTTCGTAAATTGAGATTTCGAGAGAGAATTTTTTTTATTCCCCTTTCATTGCGGATTTTCATATCGAAATATTGTGGAAGGAGAAAATCCTTGCTGATCAGACATCGGAGAAAAAAAAAAAATTTTATACTAAAACAATGGTGAATTATGAAAATCTGTTATAAGCGTTCACAGTCGATAAAACTTTTGTATTTAACATTAATAAAAATTTGAATACAAATATAAAATAATTTATATTATTGTTGTACCGCCGGCGTTCGGGTAGCTAAGCTGAATCCGACGATGGAAATTACTTCCTGTTTTATTTTTGGGATTTTATACCGGTTAGGGGTTGGAACCCCAGTGAATGTACAGAACACACGAGATGTCTGTGGTTGTCGTCTCTCTTTATTAAGCGTATAATAACGCTCTTCGAAGTATTTGCAGAATAATGAATACACGAAGATCGGACTTTTGTCTGACTACAGTTACCTTATACTACTTAAATAGACCCTTTACGCGAGTCTCTACTACACACAACCAGCCGCACAATATCGAATATCTCGTTAGACTGCCGCGGCGCGCTCGCACTTTATACATAGAAGACAAAGTGGAGCGGGCGATTCAGCGGTATCCCGTGATTTGGAAACATTGTTCCCGGATTATTCTTTTTTTCTTCCGGATTCCGGATTATTCTTTTTTTCGGCATCGGAATGCCGGTTTATCCAACTGCTGACTCTACTTCGATACTTCCGCGATCGAGCGTCGAACGCTCGATGCAACGGTTGGCTAATCGTTCACCGTGCGCCTGGTGTCGAAACTTAGGTTCGCACGCCTCGGTTATTTGGCAAGAATAACAACTGCGATGCTCGCGATATTTGGGAGTACAACATTATTTGAATAATTGTATATTTGAATGCAAATTTTTATTAATGTAAAATCAGAACTCTAAAACTTAAATTTTCTCATAAAATTTTTAAAAATTATTCAAAATGAATGATAATAATTATCATTATTATTATTATTATTGTTATATCATTGTTGTTACATTATTAAATGTTGAATTCATTTTAGTTTCGTTTTATACAAATTTAGCGAACGAATAGATCGAAAACAATTGAAGTCTTCATAACTCGTACATTTAAGTAGTATATTTTTAATCCGCCGTGGTTATTTCGCAAGAATAACCACTGCGGTGCTCGCGATTATCGGGGGTGCAACATTATTTTAATAATTGTATATTTGGATCCAAATTTTTATTAATGTAAAATCAGAACTCCAAAACTTAAATTTTCCCATAAAAGAATTTTAAGATTATTAAAAATGAATGATAATAATGATCATTATTATTATTATTTATTTTAACACATTATTAAATGTTAAATTCATTTTACTTTCGTTTTATACAAATTTAGCGAACGAATAGATCGAAAACAATTGACGCCGCGATAACTCGCACACTTAAGTAGTATATTTTTAACCCGTCGGCCGATCATATTAGTTGTTCACATTTTGTCCCTTTGACCGTCCGAATTTAATCCTGTCGCTGACGACGAATGAACGCGGTAGACCGAGAACTGGGGTGTTACAGAGTCGGCTCGTTGTAGTACGAGAACGGTGTCGAAGACGACGGTCAACATTATCAGTAGCGTCGCAGCAGTTGCAGGAGCCTTAGTGTAGCGGTAACACTAACCGCATAGTAGCCATAGTTCAGACGTCGAACACACCAGTAGAGCGGAGAATTGTGCCCAAGCTGAGCCAAGCTCTCCTCCGGGAAACCGGTGAAAAAGGTATAAGGGAAGTTTACCCCCATAGCTACTAAAGCCGAATTGCTGGCTCGACCCTCGTCCACCTTCCCGCGATTCCCCTCTACTTTCTTCAAAACGTCTCTCAAACTGGCTACTGGCACAGTCCCCATTGACCGAATTCTGGTGTACGGACTACCAGATCGTAGGATAAGTCTCACGCCACACTATCGTGGAGGGGAAATGAAGGAAAGGAAAAACTCGTATCGCAAGCGTGGAAGCGAGCCAAACGAGGAATTGCCTTTGGCTCAACGGGGACTAACTAAATGCGTTCGTATTACAATCTGTAAAGCTCGGGAAAGAAAAAAAGGACGGATATTGCGTTAGCGAGATCGAGAGGGTGGAATATATGAGAAAGTTAGGAAGAAAGGGAGTCAGCGTGTCAGCGGGAGAGGAAAAGTACCTCACCCAGCAGCAGCGAGAGCAGCAGTAGCTCCTCAAAATCGATTATGGCCCTTTCGTTATACTTCCTTTCTTCTCGGATTTTCTCTCCATCATTCGTACGGCCCTTTCGCGTGTTATTATTCTTTATCTAGGAAAAAGACTTCGTCAGGTTCACTCGCTCTCAATGGCTCAGGGAAAAAATTTCCCTATTTCCTGCTGCATTAGCTTCGCGGAAAAGACGGCTCCCGAAAGGCTTCGGGATTGCATTGGCTCCCGATCGCCTTTTGTTCGGGATTTCAATTAAATCGAAAACTTTGAATAATCAAAATTTCGAAGGATCAAATAATAAATGTATAGTTTGAAAATGATGATGGAATCCTTCTTGTATCGGGGAAAAACACGAGACAATGGCCGCAACAGATGGTACAACGTAATTTGTATTTCAGTCGCGAGAAGATGAAAAAGCGAACGGTAAATACGGAAGCGAAATTGAAATGAAAATCACGCGGGTGAAGTGCTTCTCGATAAAAAAAAAACCTTTCAATTATTCCGCTTTTTACCGTATCTCGCGGAGAGAGAACAATCCAAAAGTATGAAGGATTACAGCGTACGAAACCTTTGGATTCTGCAATCTACGTAAATAACGTTTCCGTTTATTACGGGCGAAATTTCCTTATTTTATTGTTTGTTTATTTTCCCTTTTTTCATCAACAACTTTACTGATGTTTTTTTTATTTTTCTTTTGTTATTTTTTTTTGTTATTTTTCTTTTTTGTTATAGACAAAGCGACATGGAGGAGAATAACGAGTGTACAGAGATGTAAGAGAATATTTTATTTTTGGGCGATTGGTATAGGTAGAGATTGTCTAATCGACGCATGAAAAATGAACGAAATTGGTGGATCGTCATTTTTATTTTTATAACTAATAATTGTAGTTTTGCAGCGGTGGTGGATGCGTTAAAAAAATATGAAACTTAAGTTATTGGAATACGCAAACAGCGTATTTTTTTTTTTTTTACATATAAAGAGAAAAAAAATCGGTCGAATCAAACAAATCGGCGTTTGCAACCGCCGAAACAAATATTCGGTTGTTTATCGAAATAATTATCACACTAAAAAAAGTTATAGTTAATTTAACTAACAGTTAAAAAATAATTAAAAATATTTAATTAGTCCGCAACTGCCGATTTCGTCGATTCATCCAATTAATTTTCTTACTGCAGTGGAGACCTTTTTTTTTTTTTAAGTTTTATTTTTAGCGATGGCAATTTCCGTTCCGACTGAAAAGCATATCGATCGTTCGGTTGCATCGTTAGTTAGAGTACTTACCTTGTTGCGTATTGCCGGTACCAAAGTTATAACCGAAGACATCGGTATGAAATCGGATCGCGAAGTCGAGAGCCCGTGTCGCGAGTGTCCTCACGAATCTCGGTGATTGCTTCGATGGTACTGCACATAGTGGAACGATAAAAGGGAATTGAGGTATCGTGGAAAATCGATATCATCGTAGTACCGTTGTCGGTCTTCTCGGCATCTATCGATGTGCACTTTGGCGTCCCAACAAGAGAAGGAAAGCGTGGGCTGCGGCAATATAGGGATGGGGTGTTCCTGTCTACGGCTCAAATATAACGAAGCCTGCGCTTCGTGATCGCATCAATGGGAAGTGTGTTCCCATCCGGTCTGTCGGTTGTATGGCACGATACTCATAGACATTCGGCGAGCGCGGGGGCCGTTTGACAAGCTTCTCCAATAACTAAGTTACGTCGTCCTATTAGACGACGTTAAATTCCATAAACGTTGAAATACCATTTGACAAATAGCTTCATACCGAACTATATACATATAACTCATAATTCTCAACCAAAGAGAACCGGTTAAAGAGCACCAAATGAGAACATTGTGTTTCAAGAGCTTCGGGAAACTTAACACGGAAACTATATCGTCAAAGCGACACGGTGTACATTAAATTTCATAAATGCCATTTGACAAATTACTCGAAATTCCACTTAACTAGAATACTTGACGAGATCAAAAGTAGGACATTGTTTCAGAAGCTTTTTATCAAAACGTCTTATAGTCAACGGGATGATGGTAGGCTTTGGAAAAAAGGTGTTTTAAGGGATCTTTCCAGTGTGACGGCCCGAAAAATAGCCTATTTTCATGATTTTTTTTCGGACGGTTACTATAAGCCGATCAATCTGAAATTTTTATGACATATTAAGGTAATCATGAATGATAGAAAATGATTTTCTATAAGAAGATTTTTATTGTTTAAATATTTTTTTTTAATTGTTGAAAATAATGTTGATAAAAAAGATAGCCTCATGGTGGACATCCTAAGGGTCGCAAATTTTATTTGAAAAAAAAACCCAAAGGATTATTAATTAGTATGCGATTGGCTATCGCGCTATGGAGGCTTTTTTTTTTAATAAAAAAAAATATCGAATTTTTTTTTTTTCACACTGGAAAGATCCCTTAACGCCGATGAGTGGCATAGAGGAAATGATGAATGAGACTCAGGCGTTATGGAGGAACAATCGTCGAATGATCGATAATCGATCGGTTTGGTTATTGGAAATTTCTACGCTCGCTGCGTAATTGAGATGTCTTATCTTGCGGTATATCTACTCTGTGAAACAAGAAAAGTTTCGTGTCCTCGAGAGCGATTTCGCCGGGACACGGAGCAGAGGAAAGGAACTTTGAGATGATGTACAATAGCGAAGGAGGGGGCAACATGGTCGATGCTTCAGAGAGAAGCGGACAAAGGGGTTGGATTTAGTGGAGGTGGAGACGTCTCAACGTTGCAGAAGTAAATTAGAAAGGCGCAATGTTGCTAATGGCGATTGAACACGAAACACACGAGATCACTTCTCGAAAGCTTGTTGCTTCACGTGCATTTGCTTTCTCTCGGAAACGTTGAGGAAATTTATGGAAACAATTAACTTGATTAATTGTTATCATTTACTCGCGAGAAGCAGATAGAAATGAAATGCCGGTTAATCGCATAATTTATTAAGGGGAATGAAAAAAAAAAAAAAATGCAATTTCGTAAAAATATCGGTTTATGTTATCAATAATTCGGCCAAATCGCATTATGTTTAAAACTTAAATAAATTTTTTCCAATTATTAACCAACTATAATAATAATAATAATAATAACCACTATTCGATTATGCGTTTCACATGATTGATAAATACATATAGTTATAGCAGAATAAAAAAAAATCGCAACATCACCGCGAAGGGGTAATTTATCAAAGCTCCATAGTCACCTCTCGCTCGGTACATAGTAAAGGTGTGTCGAGTTGTGCTGGCAAATCGCCTAGAATCGATGACCGATAAACTTGTTGCTCCATCGCGTTGGCCCGTACCTCGAGTGTATGTCTATAGGACACGGGCCTATGTATGTATACATGTTATGTATACTCTGTACGCATCGAACGCGCACCGATTAAATTGTTTGTTCAATTGTCGCGTCGAAACATCGAAGCAGTATAATTCGATTTTCGCATAGCGAATAAAAAACAAAAACAGTTTGTTTTTTTCAAGAGTTGGATGAACAGAAGTCAAATGTTCTTTTAGATTTTTTTTTATATATTTATTATTATTAATAATATATTTATTATTTTTTTTATCATCGATTTTTTTTTTTTTAGTTCTCGAATTTTCGATTTTCGTTACATTTTCACTAATTTCTTTCTTTGTTGTTTATATATTTATTATTATTAATAATATATTTATTATTATTTTTATCATCGATTTCTTTTTTTTTTTTTGAATTCTCGAATTTTCGATTTTCGTTACATTTTCACTCATTTCTTTCGTTCAATTTCGACGAGTTTCATTGGTTTCTCATCGGGAAATCGTCTCACGTATCGTGATCTACGAGGCGCGCTGAAGCCGTTTTTCACTGAGTCGGAATCGACTTTAATCAAACAGCGTCTACTGTGGGGGGTAGCAGCACGTGCAATCAAGCGTTGTGACGCTTTCGCAGACCGTGAGATTCCTCAGTATCCCACCTCTGTTTCGTAGCGGAAAGAGCATTGCCCTTAGAGAGACTAAGACCCTCGCGAAACGTGGAAGCTTCGACTATGTGTAAGGCAGAGAAACGTTCGTTTCAGTCGCTCGAGTTAACCCGATTGGTGATCAACCGATTAACTGCGATATTGTGCTTTGGCAAACAACTTCTCCGCGCGCTTCTCTCTGCTCATTTCATCCTCCTTTCTCGAATCTCCCTCTCGCGAGCTTCGGAATCGAGCTTTCAGAAGTGGGCGCGCATAGCTGGTTCCGCAAGCTCTCATCTGTTTGTCTCAAGCAAAGCCGATTAACTCGAGGGCAAGAGCGAGATACAGACTTTATCCTATGGAAATCTTGAAAATTTTCATTCCTCTAACTTCTACCGGAAATAAACTGAAGTCGAAATATGTTTTTGCAGAAGAATTAAATTATTAAGAAATTCTAAGCGTTATTAAGCCAAATTTATTCGAAACAAATTTCGTTTATGTAGGATATTCATTATACAGTGTATTGTGCAGGTTGCAGAAATACACTGAAGTCGAAATATGTTTTTCTAGAAAAATTAATTCATTAAATTAAAAAAATTCAAATCAATGATAAAAAATGTACGATTGCAATTTTTTTTTTTTTTTCTATGCAAAACTTATCAAATGTTTATGCAGTGCAGAGTTACGGACTTTATTCTATGGAAATCTTGAAAATTTTCATTGCTCTAACTTCTACCGGAAATAAACTGAAGTCGGAATATGTTTTCGCAGAAGAATGAAATTATTAAGAAATTCTAAGCGTTATTAAGCCAAATTTATTCGAAACAAATTTCGTTTATGCAGGTTATTCATTATACAGTTTATTGTGAAGGTTGCAGAAATGCACTGAAGTCGAAATATGTTTTTCTAGAAAAATTAATTCATTAAATTAAAAAAATTAAAATCGATGAAAAAAAATGTACGATTGCCAAAAAAATTTTTTTGTTTTCAATGCAAAACTTATCAAAAGTTTATGCAGTGCAAAATTTCTCAAAATTTTGACTCTTTTTTTTACTTTTGACTTTTTTTCGGCGAATTAAATTATTTAAAAATTCTAATTATAAAAGCAGCAAATTGATTTGAAACAAATTTCAATTTAATGAATAATGATAGGTGAATTGTTCAATTAAAAAAATGTTCTCGGTAATTTTTTTTTTCTTTTTCTTTTCATTGTAAAATGTGTGAAACGATTACATGGCACGTGTCTCCTGTGATACGCGCAGGAATAGAAACCATTGTTTTTTCAGTGTTCGCGGAAATGCTGCCTTAGTTACACGTGTACGCAGTCGAGAGCAGGCAGATGGGACGAGGAGGAGGAGGAAGAGCGGTAGGTGATGCGAGTAGAACAGCCATAGTTACTGGGCGACAGACAGCGGGACATTGTAATAATGTCGTCCAGGCGTTTCCGATTCGGTCTCATAGCTCTCAGCGTGCGATAAACTAATCTTCGTAAGGTAGTGCCAGTTAGCTTCGATCCTAACGTGACGAGGGCTTCGAACTCTGTGAGTCGACATTGTTAAGGAAGGAAGCGGTAGAGATAGATATCAAAATAAAGTATACAGCAGTTGACTATTTAAGGGAACGGATAGTCCAATAATCAGCATATTTGCGTTCGCATTCTTTTACCTTCAATACGATATTTCATTCAATCTTTACAGTTCAATAAACTCTTTCACAACGTTGAAAAAACTTTCAACGAGCTATTGAGTCGCCATAATGTTCGCCAATTCGAGAATTTTTTTTTTAAACGCATCCATTACCATCAGAAGATAAAATCATTTCCCTCATAAATGATCGTCTGACCCATTCCTGTAGTCGCGTTGATTCGCTATAGCAATCCTTAATCCTTCGTTCTCCATTTTCGTTTCCAACGTCGTTATAAATTCGTAACTCGCGCTGAATGCTTAACAAATTTGTTATTCAATGCGTCGACCCTACTTCTGTGCAATTCTCGCATTTTCTCTCTACACACTTCGTTCTTCAACTCCGTACGGACCATTTTACTCGCGATAAAAATGTAGATTTGTGTATAGATTTAAAAAAAAAATCGGTTTTTCGATTCTCGACGTTTCGAAAATATATGCATGTGCGTTGCTCCTCGCGACGAGTAATATACCGCCGTTGATGCACATCGCTCGCGGGAACGGCGCAGAAGAGCCTTAGATCCACCCATGCGATGCCGGGCCCATCGGAAGCTTCGCTATCTCGTTCCACGATCGATAAAACATCGAGAAACATTTATTCTACTTTGTAAAATAGGTGAAACACCGTTGTCTACGTGTGAGCGAAGGGCCGATCGAAGGTTAAAGGTTTATACGCGATCGATTTAATTTTCAAGATGCTTCCTTCTCCGTTTATACAGAAAAAACGTTTCCGAATAACCCTTTTTTTTCCATCAACATCGATGTTAAAAAATTCACAAAAAAATTGTCTTTTTTTACTTCTTAAGGTTTATACGCGATCGATTTAATTTTCAAGATGCTCCCTTCTCCGTTTATACAGAAAAAACGTTTCCGAATAACCCTTTTTTTTCATCAACATCGATGTTAAAAAATTCACAAAAAAATGGTCTTTTTTTACTTCTTAAGGTTTATACGCGATCGATTTAATTTTCAAGGTGTTCCATTCCCCGTTTATACAAAAAAAAAATTCCGAATAAACCCTCTTTTTCCATCAACATCGATGTTAAAAAATTCCCAAAAAAATTGTCTTTTTTACTTCTTAAGGTTTATACGCGATCGATTTAATTTTCAAGATGTTCCATTCCCCGTTTATACAGAAAAAAACATTTCCGAATAATCCTTTTTTTCATCAACATCGATATTAAAAAGTTCCCAAAAAAATTGTCTTTTTCTACTTCAAACTTTATCCATCACTTCCACTAATAATAAATTTAGATACGCAAGTTAAAATTTGAATATGGTAAATGCTTATGCATTTTAATCTTCGGATGCGATTTAGAATAAATTATCTCAAAAAAAATATATGAATTTTACGGTAACATGAACAGTTTGCCGTCGGGAGAGCATTGTCGAAGCTCAGGCATTAAGCTTCTCTGCCATTTCGTGTCCCCGGGATAGAAATACGAGGGAGTTTCTCACGGCCGGGCCAGCGGCCCAGGAGAAGCCGTGAGTCAGGCATTCGTCGACGGTTCTGAAAGAAAAACCACCTACGTAATCCAGTTCCAGACGGTCGAGGCTTTGCCATTAGTACGATAACCCATTTTGCCACTCTGGTAAAACGAGAGAGAGAGAGAGATAGAGAATTGCGGGTGGCCGAGGCGCATTGAGGGAGAGGAAGTATAGTCGCGGAGAGAGTTGATGTCGCATGTGACTGAAGGGTATAGAGGTGTAGACGAGTACAGTGAGTGAGTGGGTGAGCTTTGTAATGTATACATATATACACACACCGGGCATCACGGACGTCGTCCACTCTGATGTCGCGGCCATTTTGATTACCGCACAAGGTACCGCAACTACTATGGTGTTACCAACCCTTATAATAACCGTAGCGAACTATGGGTACACGCGTAGACCCGGAACTCGGAAACACCAGAGCTGAAAGTTACCGGAGCAGATATTAAGCCACCGCAGGTATACGTTCTCTACTATAGATGCTTATGGTGCTCCGATATGCTCTCAGCTTCACCTATGCACGACACAGAAGTTAGAGTATCTCTCTACCTGCCGTTCGCAAAGCACCGAACAACTCGATGATATACCGAGAGGAACATAGAGAGTACCTCTTCTACTCCATCCTGACTTCACTCTCGCGATCGCGTAGGCCAATCACAACTTTACAAGTAATCCACTACGGTATCATACCGTCCGGATAAATATTAGCGCACGAAGTAAATATTCACAGTACGAAATATACAGTATATCACGGAGGATGCGTCTCAAAAGAAAAATATTACTTATGGAAACTATAAAGTAAACGACTCGTCTGGAAACTCGTTTGAGGCGTATATACACATCTCGTTGCGTATACAGCTTTTTATTTTCAGCGTAAAGTTTTAAATACGATCGTATTTTTCAGATGACATTTTTTTTTTTTTTTTTTTTTTCATCATTTTCTTTCGTCTATAAAATGTGAAATTTTAATATTCGTTCGTTCGTTATAATAATTTGCGTAATAATCTCTCTATATATATATAAACATTTCGCCGCTGTCGCCGCCGCCGCCGTGTACACGAATCGAGGAGGTCAGCTTCACCATATGGTGGGGGAGGTCCATTTCGGTGAAGCTGACCCTTTTCCCTTTATTAAAAGGGGAAAAAGGTCAGCTTCACCAAATGGAGAGCCTCCCCCGTACGGTGAAGCTGACCCCCCCAAGGCCAAAATTTTCTAAGTCCCTAAGGGGGCCTTGACTCGAAATATTCTAAGTCCCCCTTAGAGGACTTAGAAATATTCTAAGTCTCCCTTAGAGGACTTAGAATATTTTCGATCGAAGGGGTAAAGGTCAGGTGGAGAGAAAAATATTCTGTCCTTCTAAGGGGGACTTAGAATATTTTCGGTCGAAGGGGGGGGGGAGAGATAAATATTCTAAGTCCCTCTAAGGGGGACTTAGAATATTTTTCGGGGGGAGGGGGAGGGGGATAGAGAGGAGCGTGGGAGAGGAAGGCCAAAATATTCTAAGTTCCTCTAAGGGGATTTCGAAAGAGGCAGCCGCGGTGGTCGGCGGCGGCGAAAGAAGCAAAAATATTCCCCAAATGGGTCTTAACTCAAAATAATTTACAATTGACGAGCGAGCGCGCGTAGCGCGCGAGCCCGGGGAACCGCTAGTAATAATAAATATTAATATTATTTATTATTGCTATTATCATTATTATTATTATTCGCCCAATATAACGTGTTTGATATTAATGTTGACGTTAATATTCATGATTCATGACAATCATGAAATTTCATTCGGTGATTGAGAAACACATAAACAAGACGAAAATTGCAACGCTTGCCTCGGTCACGAAATCCGCGGGTACTTCGAATAATTTTCTCGTATAATCATCGCAACTGCGTCTTTATATTTGTCGTTATATCGCTGTTTATGTTACTCCCACGATACTGCGTATTCTTCCTGCGTATATATACGCTTTCCGCGTATATAAAGCCATTGCACCGTGAATATTGTGCGAAATTACACGTTGCTTCGCACGTCTGACCGGAGCCCGACGATTTCCACTTGCAAGCGCTCACACCGACACACCGACCGCCCTACCGCGGCGCCTATTCGGATTTAACAACTTTGGTTATAACTTCGTGAAAGAGACATTCCTAGTTGTTTCCAGAAGCAGAGACAACTATTGCGCATTCGTTAACTTTAACATTTTAACTCGTTTTTCGCTCCTCTTTATCGATGAGTGTACGCCGCGGGTTTCTCACAGTTAGAAACCGTTAATTCGATCTCTTGTTGATCACGCGATAGATACGCGATCAGGTGATCGAAAAAAAAAGAGAAAAACGAAAAAATATATATACGATACGCGATAGGAATTGTTCATCCGGTGGCAATCGATACTTTTATATTGTATATATACGTTCTCGTTGGCGTTTTACCCCTCTCGTGTTTCTGTACCTACGTACGCGTTATCTCGATTTTCCCCGGGTTGACGTGGGTAACGCATGCGGTTTCAACGAGCTGAAGTGACAGATAACGAGGCTCTCTCGCGAGCGCACGCACACAACCGTTAAAATATACGAGACTGAAGTGTGTATACAACGGTAGAGTAATCTATATCCAGTATCCGGATTAATGGAGGATGAGCGGAAACCTGCCGCGGAAACTACCACCGGGGTATCGCGTATGCGGTGAAGGAGGCTTACGGCGATCAGAGACTCGAAGACGATGAAAAAGTCGAGAAAAAAAAAATTATCGAAAATAAAAAAGGGGAGGAAACAAAAAATGGAGAATACAAAAAAAAAATCAATATTTACGGGACATTAAGCTCGATCCGATCGGGTACGCGAGAGACGATGCTCGTTCGTACGCGAAGAGGAGCCTCTCGTGAAATCGATATCTCGTTAAGGCCGAAGCAGTAAAGCCGCCTACGGTGTTGAAACTACTTCAACCTCATATTCATTTGTAAACCAGCCGGTGGCAGCAACAGCGGTTAAGGAACTCCGAGGTTCGTGATAGCTGCGTGGACGATCGATTAACCGGTTGCTGCATATGCGATACCCATGTAATTAGTCCATTGTGTTCGATACAAGAAGATACAATTTTTTGGTCGACTGATCGAATATAAATATCGGAAAATAAAAAATTTTATACAGAGGTACTTTAGCTAAAAATGCTCCTTTTTTGACGGTGCGGATGATAATTATAATGATAATGATAAAAATTAATAACAAACATTCGTAGTATTGTTGCTGTGTACACGATACTATACCCGTGTAATTAGTCCATTGTGTTCGGTAGAAGAAGAAACAATTTTTTGGTCGATTGTTCGGATATAAATATCGAAAAAAAAAGAAAAAAAAAAAAAAAATAGGGATACTTTGAATTATAATGGTCTTTTTTTACCGTACGGATGATAATTAATGATGAAAATTAATAATAAAGATTCGCAGTATTGTTACAATGCAAACGCAGACGAGAAGATATCGGGTTAGTTTAGCGTAGTTAATTCTGTATTGCGATCACATTTTTTTCCATCGAAAATGAGACAATCAGTATCACTATAATCATTTATTAAATTAAAATCTTCGCGTAGATTTTTTTTTTTTTTTTTAAGTACGTACCGCATCGTCGTAAACGCCGAAATAAAGTAAAGGTACACCTCTCAGAACATAAAATATATAGTTCGTAAGCTTGTGGGATGTCTCCGGGGGGTAGAAAGAGGACTATGAAAGCGCTGGGATTTGTGGTCCACTGTACTGAAAGGACTGCAGTCATTTCTTTTGCAGCAATGAGATCCAACATTTTTTTTTATTTATTTTTTTCTCCGTTTGTTATTTTTACACTCGACCCCACGGGTCGCCGAGGTAAAAGCTCTTCGAGATCTTTTCCTCGCCGGAACAAAACATCAGTGAAACAGTAAAGAAAGATAGTCGTCTACAAGTGACAAACGCGCACATTTTCTTCGTGAATTCACCTCTATCATTTTTACGCGGAGTACCACTGCGAGAGAAAAAGTGCAGGAAAGTGCATAGTTCGACGGTGCAAAGACCGCCGACCGATACGGGACATTTATCATCCCTCGATCTGCGAAAAGCTTCTCCTGACTCAATCGTGAAACCAAACTCTACTTATCTGCGTCGCTTAATGGTCACTATACCTTTCTCTTATGTGGGTTTTGAACAAAAGTAAAGTCGCCTTTGCGAACATATGTATTTCGCTGTGTCGCCTGCTACGGGTTTAGGCCCGTATTATTTATCGTCCGATAGCGCAAAGCTCGCGTGCACTGTGTTAAGTGCAACGATTGTTTTTCCCGCAAAAGATCGCTGCGGCCACAGTGAAACGACCAACAGCACCATTAAAAAAATGGATTTTTTATTATTTTTTTCCCCCTCTTACATAAAACATACTTTGCAATCGCGATGTTTTTCCCCACTGGAGTTGTGATCAGAAATTAGAATTTTAATTAATCGATTGACACCCAACCAGATGGGGACGTTTTGCCCTATTAATCAGTTTTTTTTCTCTCCGCGTTAGTCGAGAAAAAAGCAATTTATAAATTTATTTTCACCCCTTTTTTTTTCGGTTTTTTATTTCTTCTCTTCCCCATTTATGCAATAATGATTGTTGTAACACGCAAGTCGTTAACTAGAAATTTACGAGGAAATATTCTCGACGAACTTTCACCCTCTCTTACCCTCCGGCCAGTGGTAAAATTCATTCATTTTATTTTCTTTTCGTTTTTCTTTCGACTCCGCCCCTCAAAGACACTTCCGTAATAAATCCGCGGGGCTTATAACCGCTGTGATACAGCTCCGGCACGCAGAGGAAACTCGATTAACGTTACCCAGCGGAAGCGAAACTGCTGTTGCTGCTCGTAGCCCCGTCTTTCCATCTGGTGAATTCAACTGAGAGACGAGGAGTTATAACTATCAACCATATACACCCCTACAACATCACTTCAACTCTGCAACAAATTTATTCGACAACTTCTCCCCTTCCACTTCCGCCTCTTTTTCTCGTTCGCTTTTTTTTTTACTCCGCTCGTAGAGATAAGCATTGTTTTCGGGAGCAAATAAATGTTTGCAGACTTCAACGATAATGTTTCACGAATGTGTATTAATCTTCGATGATCGTGTCTAGACGAAGAATGTCTAAATTTGTAGGGGTGTTTAGATAAAAAAATTAATAATAATCAGATAAATAATAAATTCTAAATAATAAATATAATATAATGTATAAAAAAATAATGATAAATAATAAATAATAAAAAAATAAATAATAAATTCTGAACGGTTTGGGATGATATTCATTCAAATTTCGAATTTTGAGAAGAAACTCATAAAAACATCGATTTTTCGGATGTAATCCATAAAAATTTCGAATCTGTGACAACATTCATCAAAATTCCGAAATTTGTGACGAAATTCTTAAAATTTTTTAAAAAACGTCGTTATGCATAATGAGTCTCTTACGATTTTCAAGACATTGGTAATAAACAGTTCCAAGCAAATAAACTAATCATAGATCAATGATACGTATTGATTTTGTCAAATGATCGATTACCACCCTTAAAGTACAAGTTACGCGCGATTCCTTCAGTTCTTCGACTTACTATCGATATATAGTTCTTCTATTTTTCATTTCATCGAGGCGCTTACACAGCACGATCCTCACATGCGATAAAACATTCTGCCGAATCTTCTTCGTCATCGCGCCCAACACCCCCACGTGTTCGTCTTACCGACATCTGCCGACTTTAAAACGTGTAACTGGGTTTCTGGGGTATGTTTGTTAGGGACTCTCACCGCTATAGAGTTTGCGAACTTTGTAGCCCGGTTCTGTGTAATCCGCGTGCAAACAAGAAATTTTCACACGGTTCGATGTTCGAACGCCGTCGAAGCGAAAAGGTACGATGTACGCTTGGGAATTCGGCCTGAATGATAAATCAAACGCGAAAATTGAGAATACGCGAGGGACGCGAGTATACATATACATAGATATCGAAGGGAAGAGATCCAACGCTATCCGCGGAATGTTTGCACCCGACTAGCGATGATTTCCTGTTGTCATTCGATTAATGCGGTTTGCGAATTTCTCTGTCCTCTCCTACTTCAATTTTATCCCATAGTATAATTACATCTATATATAGTATATATATATCTATATATATACTTGACAGAGCGTCAACGATAGGAAGGGAGGACAGTGAAGGGGACGAATGCAAAGAGGGCTTTTCCCGCGAGAAATCGATTTCAACGTCAGTCAGTCAGCCGGTCGGTTTTGCTCGTCTACTACTACTTTCCCCTTATATACTATGTTTTCGCCTTCGTCATGCTTGCCGCGTGTCAGACGGCCTCCATCCGCCGGCACTTAATTTCGCTCGTGCGAGCGACCGAATTGAACGAACGAGTGTCGAACGAACTGGTAGGCATATAGGGGTGAAAACAAAAAAAAAAAAGGGAGAGAGTAAGAAGAAGAGTCAAGGGTTTGAGATGGGTACACAGTGGGGAACCCTTTTCGCCGTGAACATGCCGAGTGGCCTCGTCAATTTTCCAAAGCTCCATACTTTTTTAGCCCCCAGTTATTCGGCCTCTTTTTTTGCCTCATCCCTCCGTTGGTTTCACTTTCGACATTAGTGTATATCAAATAACGAAACACTTTAATTCAATCACTCAACGTTGATGACATCGACGTCAGTAGATTACAAGATTATGCAATCTTAGCTACAATTCGGAAACAGAGGGTTGTTATCGTAACTTAAAAGGGGTTAAACAACGATACATGAAAAAGTAACACAACTTTACGTCACGATCGTGATTTTAGTTTCATCGATTTGCGGTCGGCGAGATAAATGGACTGCCAAAGATGGCGAGGGTTCCGAGTTCTTTACTTTGGGAGTTTTGGAACATTTCATTGGTCACGCGATCGTCCGTGTTGTCAATTACGCGTTTATATTTAGGGCTGACCAGTCGGATTTTGGACATAGATCCGTAATTAATAAGGTCCCTCGATGCCAGATAATATATTGCCGCCAAAATTTACTAAGATTGATGTTCTCTCATGTCACTTACTGTCACATTAAAAAAAAAGATTTATGGTAAGTTTCGGGTGTATCGTAAATGTACCGTTAGTGGCCACTGTACCATTTATGGCCATTTTTATTATTATACTCTTCGAATTTTTGTTTTTCAAAACTGCGTGTCGATGTTTCGAAATTTCTCATATAAATTCATCGAATTATCTAGTTGAAGTTTTTTTTTTATTCGATTATATTTTGTTTTATTGCTTCGATAAATGTACCGTTAGTGGCCACTGTACCATTTATGACCATTTTTATTATTATACTCTTCGAATTTTTGTTTTTCAAAACTGCGTGTCGATGTTTCGAAATTTCTCATATAAATTCATCGAATTATCTAGTCGAAGTTTTTTTTTTATTCGATTATATTTTGTTTTATTGCTTCGATAAATGTACCGTTAGTGGCCAGTGTACCATTTATGGCCATTTTTATTATTATACTCTTTTAATAATTTTTTTTTCAAAACCGCGTATTGATGTTTCGAAATTTCTCATATAAATTCACCGAATTATCTACTCGAAGTTTTTTTTAAATTCGATTATATTTTGTTTTATTGCTTCGAATGTAATGGCCACAATCGGACCTAAAGTGGCCAACAACGGTACCTCTACCCTATATAATGATATTCGTTGTGCATTTGTGGATATGAGACGTACTTGTGATACGAGGAAATAAGCTATCACTCGCAGCCCCGAAGCGAAAGAGCAAAAAAGCAAGTAAATACGTCGGATGATTGTAGAGTGTGAGAGTCACCGTTGGAGAGGGTTGAACTCTGTTCGCGATCAGGTCGTATACGGGAGAGGTGAACTAAACGAATTATCGGTTCGAGATACGCATGGCTAGGAGATTCCGATCGCCGTTGAACGATGAATATTCAATGGCGTTGTCGACGCCGTCGTCGACGACGACGACGACGACGACGTTGACAACAACGGGGACGAGGACGACGTATAACAGTGAGGACCAAAGCTAAAGCTCTACCAGTAACGACAGAGAAAATTAAATCCGCCCCCTCTCTATAGCGACATTCAGCTTCTCTATGGGAAGTTCATAATATCAACTCCGGCATCTGTTAGGATTCCACAAAATCGTTACGAAACGAGCTAAAATATAAATATATACACATATACCAGAAAGAAATAAATTAAGGTTGGTGTACATGTCTTTTGTTGATTCAATAATGAGATTTTTTTTTACCCTTTCATAAAGTCGTTCTGAATGGTAAGATTATTGATAAATGGTCACAGATTTTTTGTATGAAAATATCTTTAACGAGGTTTCTGGATACAAAGTTTCGTCAAAAAGTGTTACGGAACTTTTGGAAATTTACCCGAAAAATCCAACATGTCCTCAAAAGATGTTGTGCTTCTTTTGGAAATTGAATTGAAAAATCCAAAATGTTCTAAAAAAATGTTGCGCTTCTTTAGAAAATTTAATTGATAAATCCAAAATGTTCTAAAAAAATGTTGCGCTTCTTTAGGAAATTTAATGGAAAAATCCAAAATGTTCTAAAAAATGTTGTGCTTCTTTAGGAAATTTAATTGAAAAATCCAAAATGTTATAAAAGATGTTGCACTTTTTTTGGAAATTGAATTAAAAAATCCAAAATTTTCTAAAAAAATGTTGCGCTTCTTTAGGAAATTGAATTGAAAGATCCAAAATTTTCTAAAAAAATGTTGCGTTTCTTTTGAACATTTGTCCAAATAATGCAAAGTGACCGCAAAAAATGTTGCAAATGTTGTAAATGGAGAAAAATAATGCAATGTGTCCTCAAAAAGCATTACATTCGTTCTGAATGAATTTACAATAATCATAGCCTGGCGGATCATTTAGAAATATCGAGTACAGGAATTATAATAAAATCCGCATTTCAACGTAAAGCCAAATTTACTTTAGACGTTGTCCCCTATACCCCTATTTTTTTAAATCGCATTAGCAACATGACATTGTGATATAGCGACTGATAGCCGCGAGTGAATCGACGCGCGCATACCACTTTGAAGTTCGGAGCGAACACCTCGATTCATTCATCTGACGAGGAAGTGGCTGACAGTCGGGAGTGAATCGATGTATTGGCTCTCCGCTCCAAATTGGCGTGAGCACTTCGATTCACTTTCCGGCGAAGGAATTAACAAGGGACACGCAAAATTAATTTTTTACAATAAATTTTTTATGCAATCTGTAAAAAAAAAAAAAAAAAATCTTTGACGCGACAACTTTTTTCCAACATTTACACAAACGCGCAGAATAAGATTTGTTTGAATTTCAATAGAAATAATTATTAACCTAATCAAAAACTCTAATAAAATGATTTTCCCGGAGTCTACAATGGCTTTCAGCAATCCCGATCTTTTCTCATCAATAACTTGAGTTCGAAGTGACGTGTAGAGTTTCATTCGTTCTCTGTACCCCTGGATACGTTATTGTCGACAAGTGGCAGCAAAAAGCGTTATATATACAGCGAGTACAAGAGCGAAAGTGCTCGAGCACCCAATCTCGGTGCTAAAGCGCGGCGCGCACTTAAACGTTTTCTCTCGAGAGCAACTCTCGAATCCGAAGTTGCGTTACCCTGCCGTTCATAACTCTCGTTCATACACTCCCTCTCCTCGCCGTCTGGCGTTTCCTGTCGGAGCTCTCGCCGAGCCCCCTTTCGCGCATCAGCTAATCTTCTTCTTCACTCGACAGCTAAATCTCTCTTTCCACCTGTCCGGAGTTTAGGACGAAAAGTATACGAAGGAGAAATGAAAGAGAGGCTAAGAAGATAGCTAATCTCGAGAGTCTCGTTTGGCTCGGGCTTCGAATGTTCAGTCGTTTCCTTTTCGCCGCCTCTTTGGTTATTAGATTTTCGTGGATCCCGAAGGGTCTCTCTTGGGTCGTTCGAGACATAAACCTCTGACTGCGTTCCATATATAAATTTAAAGGCGGTTCGTCATGTAATTGTCGGTTGCATGTCGTTCGGTTTAATTTTTTTTTCGTCTCTTGCGCGATGTTTCTATCGCGTTATTTCTGTTTTATCAACGCGGTCAGCAACGCGAACTATAAAGAACGATTATTATCGTTTATTTACCTCGTCCTTCGTTCGCCTCCGCATTATTAACCCGCACTGCCAGTACACATTTTCTTACGTCTCGTTGACTACCCCGTGAAATAGGGGAGTTGTATACATTGATATCGCTGAACAGCGAATATATTGCGAATTAAAGTAGTTACCGCTGCAGCAGGTTATACTTTCCCGTCTTGGAAATTAACCTCTAACTCTGGAATATAACAGTTTTTTTTGCATCTCCTTTATTCGTCGGGGTGGTACTTTGACGGGAATTAATTTTTTTTTTACTTTATTGCTAAATCGATACGATAAAACTTAATCCTCCGTCGGCATATAGATTTTTCCGATCTTCCGCCTGCGAACTGAGCGTTTAAAGTTTTGGTTATCTTTTCGAAGTATTCCGAGCTTTCTAATAATTTTTTTTATCGGGGATACATTACCAGGTGTTCAGTACATCGCTCAATAATTGGTTAAGTCAAACAATTAAAAAATAAGTAATAAAAATGAAAACTTAAAAAAAGAAATTACAATGTCGATTGCGTCTTCATAGCGTTTATTAGGGTAGTATTGCAATATGGCAAATAGTTAAGCAGTTATCACCCTCTAGAAGCTGAAAACTATTTCAAGCTCGACGACCACTATAGTGGTTACGATCGCTATTAATTAAAAAAAATAAGCTGAAATATGGGAGAATAAAAATTGCTGAAAAATTATACGTAATAGCCGCCTACTGCTGAGGGTAGTTAATACTCGGACGCCCCGTCGTGTTCGCGTGATAGAAATGGCAAACAAAAAAAGAAAAAAAATCGCAAGTATATCGTTATTTCGAAAAATATAAATCATCCTTAGTTTGCACGACGGGTGGAAAGTCTCCTACGCTCCCCTTCTATAACTCCCACTCTCACCCCCCACTTGTTGTGTTTCACGACAATTTTTACCGCCCACCGTTTTGCGGCAACGACGAGATCGGTTTGGTGGAAGTTAATTTAACGAGAGTGTCGCGCACGCCGGGGGCTTTGCGGGAGAGTCGGGACGCCGAGGAGACGAGGTTTGGCTCCAATTTTCACCCGCAATACAATTGCTTCGACGACGAAACTCGCGTAGATCGTACCTTCGAGACTTTTGCTCATTGCGTCTATTTTTTCATTATTTATTTTCGCCGACGTGGATATTTCGCGATCGCGGAGCCTAGAAACGGGCGGAGGAAAAACAAACAAAAAACCCGATGCCGAGAAAACGACAAAAGTCGGTTGAATTATGGATCGTATCTACTAGCTGTGCGATATATTGCACGTTGGTTTTATATGGCGAGCAGGTGGATGGAAGCTTTTGATAAAACGGTGAAAGGCACGACGCGCCCAGGTGATGGGAAGACTCGTCTCTGTCGAGACCTTTACGACTACTCGTTCTGCTGGTTCACACGTCATTCTCCACCTCGGGAATAACGACGTTGAATTTCGCGAGGCGTGTATGAAAAATAAACTTCAAAGCTCTGTGTACCATATCATAGGTTGGATAAGAGTAATCAATATGGACCGCCATTCTTTCATGCAATTTTTCGTTGAATCAAATCGCTATATCCGAAATTTTTCCCGTACGCGTCAATCAATATGAAATCCGTCATTTCGTCTCTAAACGTCGATTTAATGATTTTTTTTGTTCGTCAATTTAAAATGTGGAAATTTTGAAAAAAAAAAAAAAATAATAATAATAATAATAAATGTCTTGACGTGCATCTGAATAATGAAAGAAAAAAAAATTTCACGTGACTATTATTAATTTATGTATTCGAATGTAATTAAATATTCGGATATATTCATTGATTAATTTGTAGTATTTGTTGAACGTGTTGAACGCCTCCCGTTGCGTGATTCCATGCAAAAAAGGGTATTATATTTTTTTATAGTTAAACAAGAATCGCCGATCATTATTCATGCGTTTCTTTGTTGTTAATAGTCTCCGAATAAAAAAAAAATCCCGATTTCCAAATATAAAAAATTGTATGAAAAGTGATTTTTTTTTTAAATCGAAAGCATTAAAAAATGGATATAAAAAAAAATTGATCTCCTTTCACATCAGTCACACGATATTTCCGAGTAGATTTTTTTTACCGATAAAAAAAAAAAAACTCGCGTTTTATGCTGAAATATCTGAACCCCACCGTGAAGAATCATTAAATCCCCTCAACATACTGTGATCGAAGAATGTCCGAGATATCGGAAGGAGAAGATTCTTCGAAGGCTTAAGATGAAGATCTTTGAGCGTTTGAAGCGGTCGATGTGTCGTCACGCCGTAGGAACGATGACTAGCAGGGTGTTCACGTTGCTCCGGAGTTGGTAGGTTGGCCGCGTCGCTGCTTCTCTTCATCCAGAGAGAGAGAGAGCAGCGATAGTGGGGGTGGAAGGAGGGTTGTCGGCCGAGCGGGCGCTCGAACGGATAAGAGTTCCCCGGGGTGCCTAGCAACAGGTTGCTATCCGAAAATTTCCCAACGACCGAGCGTTCCTACACACAGCCCGCGTACGGCCACCTCTTTCGCAAAAGCTCTCGCGTCTCTCGCTTTCGCCTTGTACAGCGTGACGTCGCACTTGCGCTACGTATACACGACGACAGGGTGTGCATATGGACAGAGCTATCGTGCAACTTCGTTGTCCTGTGATCTTAAACCTGTTACTCATAGAAAGATATATAGATAGATAGATAGATAGATGCGCGATAGTAATTCGATCGATTCCTCATCCCTGTATTCATATACAGCGAATGTCAGAAGGGATGCTGCTGCCGTTTGCGCTGCATCACGAGGGAAACGATGCCTCTTCCTCGACAGTGTGAAACTCTCGTCATCCTTTACACAACACTCTCCGTGTGTTCCATGGCATCCGGGTCCAGATCCCTGGCAGGATATATCGTTGCTTCTGATGCTGCGTCACCCTTTGATATACTCTGTGAAATATCCGGCGTGGAGGAGGCGGTATTCGCCTGGCAGAGGGGGACTTGGGGGTGAGGGACACAGCGAGAGACGCCTCCGCATGTAGTGTAGATGGAGAGTAAATGCCGTTAGATAGGAGGTATATTAGTATACGGTATATTATTGGATAGCGAAGCTTGTAGAACCGGACCAAAGGGGTCGATTGTTCCTCCTACTTGGAAGACACACTCCAGTTAATTAGCCTCTCCGATAATATTGCACGACGCAGGAGCTGCTGTACCGACAATGAGACGATTCATTGGAGGTACGTAATTTGATATCGATAATCGTATAATGGCGACGGGCGCTTGTGCCTCAAACGCGAAATGTTGTTTTTCATTTTTATTTCATAATATAGAAAACCCCGAATTTTTTATTATTTTTGGATTTTTTTCGAAATATTGCGTTGTGAAATTTGCGAAATTCGTTGAGTGTCTCGACAATTATAGGTACACGTGGGGTACACTCGATTAATTCGCGTAGAACTCCGCAGAACTAAGGGGCCTTTCGCACGCTCCCTAATGAGGCTTCGAACTTCGTACTCGGCGACGATGAAATCTCGCGAGGTTTCGCATGTTCTTGTTTCTCAGGTCTATAGTTTAGTCTCTTACATTCTCGTCGTACGGAGGATTTATTTAGTTGACGAAATTTATCAAACGAATATACATATAAATGTTAATATCATTTTCTCGTAATACACGAGGTTCGCTTTTATCGACGAGAATCGCGGGTGCCAATGGCATGAATTTATATTCATTACATACATTTTTTTTTATGGTATCGTATTTTACGAACTAAAGAGAGTGCAACTGACATTAAGTTTGGCCAATAAAAAAAAAAAATTAAAATACCTCGGGTCGGTATCAAAGCGAATATTTGTCATGTTCAGGATGATACATTTTTTTTACAACGAAATAACTCTTCTTTTATTTTCGTATATGGGAGACATGCTGTCGTGGAATGTCGTCAAACGCTTGAACTATTATCGTAACTATCGTAACCATAAGAAGACGAGAATGAGAGCGAAAGCAAAAGCACGAACGGGAATGTAGATTGTCGTCGACGCTCATAAAAAGGCTCGGACGGCCATCGCGCTCCCGCAAGCACTTTTCTCGCTCGGAAAAAGCGCGGTGAAATAAAAAAAAAAAAAAAAAAAAAAAAAAAAAAACAAGGAGAGCGTCGCGTTCGTAAGAGTGTGAGAATCGGAGATAAAAAATAAAACAAAAAAAGGAAAACGCGGCTGTAATGAGTAGCCCGGCGGACAATGAGGGGTGGTTGCGAGATCCTTCGTCGACGAAAGGTCTGCCGAAGGCTCGAAGAAAACCCCGTGGTTACGCATGGAACCGAAGAATTACGTGAATACTCAACGGTAACGGACGCTGTAAATTATAATTATCGTGATCGGAGTTGCGCGATGCTCTCGGCGACCTCGTCTCCTTCTTCGCCCTTTTACCCCCTTTTTCCCCTCTTTTATTTTTCCTTTGTTCCACCCTTCTCTGATACAAAGCCTCTTAAATTGCCGGCGGCTGTCTCGCCTTCGCAGCCCTTCTGTTTTCCTAATTCACTAACGAAGAAATACGAGAATACGAGAAGAAGCGAAACGCGAAGAAGTTCGAGCGGAAGTGAGAAAGTAGACGATAAACTGTGTTGAGTGTGTCTGACGATTATGGGATGAAGTGGATGATTGATTAAAGAAATTATTGCGAAATTTTATCCCACCGGTGAGAAATGAACGACGATACTCGCGAATCTATTTCTTCGCCATCCTTCATTCGTTAAACATTCTCAATTTTTCACATCCGATCTTAAAAAAAAAAAAAAAAATAATGAACATCCGGTTTAGTCGCGTTTTCGGTTTAATACGCGCAACAGGCCAATTTATCTCTCTCTCTCGAGAGAGAGAGAACATCGCCGGAAATTGACTACCAGATTCGGCGATGCGGCACGTCGGGATTCGTAGGTATCGCAGTCACGAATCACTCCAACGATGCTCTCCTGTACTTAATTTTTAAATCTAAACGTGATGGGGACACTGCGGCCAGAGGGTGAGACAGTTTAAGTAACGAGATGAGAAAACATCGATCCAGAGGCGAGTTACTTAATTGCGGTACAGCCATTAAAACTAATTAATTTCCAAGTTTGATCAGCGCGGTTGCGATAGCCTCCGCGATAATTCAAACTCTCTCTCGGCTTACGGTAGAGCACCGGTATCGTTAGAAAAAGCACACGATGAAAGATTTAAAGGTATAAAATGTGAAAGCAGATCGTGAAAATAAAGGAGCGGGTTGCGAGGCCCCAGCAGAGCGCAGAGTCTCATCAATCAGTTTGATTGATGAATGAAAAATGTGGATAAACGGAAAGGAAATTTCCGTTCTCTAATATCACTGCAAACATTTTATGTATATATATATTTATCAAATACAAGAACACTGTTGAGTATTAAAGAAAATTCAACTTTCCCCTCTTCTTTCGCTTTTCGTCGTTTAGCGTTGTTGTCGGTCCTTTTTTTTTTTTTTTTTTTCGTTCGATGGAATATCGATTTGTCAGAGGGAAAACTAATTACGAAGTCAACTAGTCGTTCGTACGAGAGTAGCATGCTGTGCGATGGCCGGCTTTGCGCCCCGTGGATGACGATGAAAACGACGCAACGGTAGACTATCGAGTGAGTCGCTTGGGTTCCCCCCTTCGGCTGTTACTACTTACTCTGAGGCCAGAGACGTCGGGCCGATTGCTCACAGAATGCCTCGGCCCACGTTTGTTACCACTTCTCCTAATGACTCAGAGTCTACTCGTCAAAGGTACAATTCAAACGATGGCTGATGGCTATTTCACGAGTCACTTGTACTAACAACTCCTCGATTAAGATCACTTGTTAAACTTCTGTTTATCCTATTCGCCGATACTGCGAAGTCGTCGTGAAATTCTTTGTAGTCTATCGGCAAAAAAATTTGAATTTTCATTCGTCTTAATTATAATATCGTTGTTTTTTTTTAATAGTAAAAAATTTTTTTTTTTAAAAATCCCAAAAAAAAAATTACACTAAAAGTATCGATCTTTGAATTGATTTTTACCAACGAAATAGGTTTACCTATCCGAAATATAGATTTCTGTTTATTCTACTGATCGTTTTAGTCACCAAAAAATGTTAAATATTAATTTGCCTTAATTATAATTCTATTAGAATTTTTTTTTTTCCGTAACCATTGAAATACGAGTACACGTGTTATTGGCTCAGCGCTCCGAAATATCGCGCAGGGCAGACTTATTTAACGAGGTAATTCCCAGAGGACTTTGTTGGCTGTTTCGAAATATCGTAATCTACATAGAGTTGTAAGGATCGCATGTGTAATAAAGGACGATAAACGAAAGAGAGAAAGAAAGGGTAAGTGCGCATGAGAACGAGTTCGCGTGACTCTTGCTGGCGCGATGATTTCCGACGATTAGGTTGCTTTACACGAGCGAATTAACCCTTTTCGTTCGGTCTTTGCTGATCGAATGATTTAAAAAAAAAATATATATATGTATACACCGAGATAGCGTGATTATTTTTGTGATGGATGATTTTTTAATGGTTTTCCAGGATGCTGGGCGGCGTGGGAGGCCGGCACATGTCTACGCGTCGGCGTGGCAGTAGCCCGCTGGTGCGTGGAGGTGCGGGCCTCACTTATGGGGGCCCGGGGGTCCCCGGTATCGCTGGCGATGGGAACCTTTTGCCTTCCGATGCACCGAGATACACGAGACGCCGCAGGGCTGTTACCACTGGGGATCACAAGAGCTGCGCTCTTATTCAGACGCGACTCAAACTCGGCGACATCATGTGAGTAGACATCGCACAACATTTCATTAATTCGAAACGCAAATTTTTCTTTTTTTGCAGTAAATTTTATCATTTTTATGTTACTACTGTTGCGAAATATAGCGAAATAATCGATAGTAATTTTGACGATTTACTTGGCTACTAATGAAACGATTGCTCGGGATAGAAGCATTGATGAGAAATGTTAGGAGAGATCGAAAAATGGAAATTTTTTTTTTTTTGGAATTTGCTGGTGCCGAAGCCAAAAGTAAGATTTAGAAAAAATATTGAATACTTTCCAATGGGATTATAAAAAAATCGACCATTTAAAGGGTACTGTAATTTTCGAAACTATGAAACACTACGAAATGTTATTTCTGAATCCGATTGAGGCGCTATTCCAGTCTTATCGACATTACGCAAACTAAAATTCGTATCTGACGGTCCGTCGGTACAACAGAAAGCTACGTCGATAAAGTAGAAAAACTACCCCCGAAAAGCTCTCGTCTGTCGGTAACTACTCGCGTAACCCCTGTTGATAAATCTCTCACACGATAAATTCTCCTTTACCCACGAATAACCTCCCGAGCTTTTGGTATCCGACTTACAGTCGATAACAATTTCCGAATTTCCCTTATCAACGTGTGATAAAATCAATTTTCAAAAATACTTCGAACTCCTTGCCACTCGACGATACACTAAACCCGTCGAGCGAAGTCGACCCTTACCACTGCTAAATCGCGGCTATCATCAGCGAGTCTCTCGAGTGTCTGCACTGAAATGTCTGAATCTACTGTCGCTGCAGTTTCGACGCTGCGTCGTACCCTGTGCGGGACAGACTCGGGAGGGTTCGTGTCTTCACGCTCTATCGATTAGTCGTTCGATTGTTTGGCTATTACCCATTAGCCTTTATTTTTAGAACGTCGCTCGAGCCAAAGCGGTAGGGATGGATTGGTAGGTAGGTAGGTAGGGGTGTGTGTTGGCTGTCGTTGCCCGATACCCGAAGCCTAATTGGAATTTCCCTTCGCGGCAACGGTAATATACTCTCTCGGCGAGCTTTCTCGACGTCGGCTCTTCACTGCTTTTGTCGCCTTTTTTGTTCGTTTACTTTTTTTTATTTTCCTTTTTCTTCCCCTTTCGTTTCAATCCTTTCCTTTCGTGCCGTGCCGCGAACACAGCGGAAAAACCAGAGACCGATTACTTTTCCAACGGATCGTTTTGATTTCTGTCGCCGGTCGCGCAGCCTCCGGGCTGTGCCTCTCTTCTACTTTCGTCTATAGATAACGTCCGGCAGAGACGAGACTCATCTTGTCGCCGTCGTCGTTGTAGCTTCACAGCACACAGAGCCTTTCCTTCATCGTCGCGCTCTCGTTTCTTCGACCTTTGATCTTCACGCTGCGCACCGGTATCTATAGAAGACATTCGAGCGAAAACGAAAAACGAACCCTCAAAAATAAACGACAGTTAGTTAACGATGCGAGAAGAGGAATAACAAATTTTTAGATGGATCGAGAGGAAGAATAAACGAGAAATATAAAGAAAAAAAAATCACGAAATCTTAAAAGACATTTTTCCGTAACGACAGAATTACTCCACCAAATCGTCGGCATTTTTTTTTTCTTTTTTTTTTTCTCCACTATGTCCGATACATTTTCATTCGGTTAATATACGTATTCGATCTATAAGACATCGCGATGATTTCGTCTCAGTCTTACGGTCGGAATTTCATTTTCATCTCGTTGGACGAGACGATAGAGGATGGAAGAGAACGAAGAGTAGAGTAGCAGGTGTGTAAAAAATGTCGAGACGGGGAATCGACGACCTCCAACGACCTCTTCGCTTCGACCTTTTCGATTTATACGTTCTGTCTTAAGCTATACAGACATATATATATATATAAACATATATAAGTGTACGTATGACTGTAGATATAACTCTGCCCACGCGGAAAAAAAAAATTTGCCTAGAAAAACATTTACGTATGCGACAGTCGAGAGACCCCGCGGTATCTCTTCCATTCGCAATCCCCTCGTCATCCACCCCCGCTGACGCCTCCAACATTCGCAATATCCGTGGAAAAAGTTTCGTGCTCCCCTCCCCCCCCTCCCTCTCTTCCTCCCTTCACCTTTCCCTCCTCCGCTCGTCCGCTTCTCGGCCCGTCTGATCATTCATCTTCCGTTACTACTAGTGGCCTTCTTTCTCTTCCCCTCTTCGGTTTCTCTCGTATACCCCGCGCAAGTTCCTCTCTCGTTTCTCTCGTGCTTCTTCGGTAGGTCTCTACTGGCTTTATGTGCTGTGGCTCTCGAAACCGGCCAGTGGTGCAGGACGTTGCCTGGTCCGAGCGGAACTGCTGGGGATTTCTACACTGCGCCAGCCAGCCCTGCCTTCGCGTAGCCAACGGGAGCACAAATCGATCGAATTCACCAAAGCACACGTACTCTCTCGCTCTCTCTCTCTCTCTGTCTCTCCATCGTGCGCTATCTCGGGTCTCTATGTCCATTCTGTTAATAAATCATATTTACAATAATGATTCATTAAAAGATATGGGACAAGATTGTTGAATTATTTGGTTGATTCAAAAGTCGCGTTGAGACAATCGAAACGTACAAATAAAAAAATACAAAAAATGTTCATCTTATCGTCCGAATAAAGTATCGGAACGTCGACTGATTGTTTTCAGTAACAGAACGATTTTCATTAATTTTTTTTAATTGACTGACGAAGAGTTCTATTTACGAATCAATCTTCGGAAACGATGGAGCAAATAACGGGACTGTTTGGAAAGAAATCTATAAAAAGAAATTATCGTAAATAATTATCGACTTAATGGAAAGACGCGATACTAATTTTAAAAGGAGAGTCGAGTTGTTAAAAAAAATGCGATAATACGGGTAGTTGTTTCTACGAAGAGCTGCAAACACTGTCGATACCCGAAATAACAAGTAGTAACAGGAAGAAATGGGTCAGACATTTTTTCGATCACGGAATACGATTATTACTGAATAAAAATTGATAATCAAATTTTATTGCTGCCCAATGAAAATTTCATGCGTCCAATAGTTTGAAAAGATTTCGTTCGTATCAGCTGAAGTTTGCCCTGTGGCAGGTCTGCAAATTTTATTACACAAATCGTAATTTTCGCGTCTGTCTTTTTTTTTTTTTCGTCGTTCGTTCAAACCATAGAATTTTAAACACCGCATTTTTCTAACGAAAGATCGAAGTAGATTAAGAATTAGTGATACAAAACGAATGGAATGATGGGAACGGTAATTTCGAAATATTCGATAAGATCTCGTGGTTATTATTAAAAGATATATAATCGAGGGATGGAGGAATATGGGAGAGGAGAAGATTGTGGAAGAGTAAGAAGAAGATGAAGGGAAAGGGATAGGAGAGGACCTCGTGGCCATGGGCTCTCTATGTCTGTGTCTCTCAGTGAAACGAGTCGACGGACTCAACTCGAGTCGAGTCGACTCGGGGGCGCCTGCCTGCTGCCGCCGTGAATCAATACCCGCATTGCGCGTGCCACCTCTCTTTCTCTCTTGCTCTCTCACTCCCTCCCTTCGAGGTTCGCTGTCTCTTCTCCTCCTTCATAACTTATATCTCCGTATCTCCGTCTCTCGTTCTCTTTCGCTAAACCCTCCGGAGCTTCTCTTTCGCCCTCACCGTGTTCTCTCTTACGCCCTCGTTCCGTCATGGACTCGCGAGACAGCCGAGGAGAGAAAGTGATGAGTATGGGACCCGCGTAGGTATAGGCGGACAGAGAAACAACACCGAGGGACGTAGGGGGAGGAGGGAGGAGGGCTTTGGTTAGCGGTGAAGGAAGTTGCGACGAAGGGACGAACTGGAAGGGTGCAACTCTCACTCTGTACCTCGTGCGTTCGCCGCATGGGAGCTTCGAGAAGCTTTGCGTACTTTGCAACTCGGAAAATTCAAAAAGAATGCTTTACTTCGGTTTTTCTCGGTCCCACGGGCTCACAATACCAAGTGAGACTCGAGGCGTGCGAATTAACCGACAGGCTTTTCAGATCTCAAAAGATCGAATGCATCATTGTAGTTAAGGAGGGTATATCGTTAAATTCACAGCTAAAAGAGAGATTCAGAGAGAATTTTTAATACTTTCCGATGGGATGAAATTCTGAAAAAAATCAGCAATATAAAAGGTGTTAATAACATTCATTTTGCATCATAATAATGCTGAAAAGTTATTAATCGAAAAATTTAAAAATTGTTTAACGACCCATCCGGCAACGTTACTTGTTTTTTTTTTTAGCGGAAATTGATATATACGAATCAACTTTTCCCAAAAAAAAAGTCGATTGCCGGATGATTTGTTGAACACTTTTTCCTCTATGGTTCCTTCTATATGATTAAAATTTTTCCGATTTTCATTTCATTAGAATGTTTTCGAAATTATCTCCGAATCCCACTTTCGGCTGAAAATGTATCGATACCCATTCCAATGACGTTAAAAACAGAATCATAAAAATGATAAAAATCGACTAAATTTTTTTAAATTATCGATTCAATTTACCAATAAGTTACGAAACATTCTATACAAATTAAGGTATTCAACCCCTAAAAATATCTCAAAGAATCATTCGCACTTTTCTTTCAAGTCGCTACGCCGCTAAAAAAATAAAGAACGATAAAAATTGATTAAAAACAAATTCAATATACCTGATTACAAGAAGCGGAGAACAGATTTTTCGTTTAATCTTACGGAATGAATTGTACGGAATTTTAAACAGTATAAAAACGTTTTAGCGAAGATTTTTCGTGGTTTTTTTTTGGGTTGCAAGAAAAAGATAGAGCACATCAGTAGCAGCTGCATTTCGTTTTGGCTGCGCTACGTGAGAGTTGGCCGTTTTCCTTGGGATGCGACGAAAAGGTCGGAGCAGCGGGGGCGGGGACGGGGGTAGGGGGTGGCAAGCGAATCTATCGAGCCACAGCGAAGGAGGAAAACTGGATAGCGTTCGTCGCCGTCTCGCGTACATACGTACAGTGTACGGAGACGGCGAAACCTTACTGTGTTCCATCCGCGCGATAAGGAGACATAAATCCTCTGGGCGTGTGCTCTGTGTGTGCTACCAAGAGGCAGCGCAAGCTCTTCGGAGCGTTCGCTGACTCGCTCCGTTGCTTGCTTGCCAGATCGAACCTTAGCGGTGCGACGGACGTATGTACCCTACAGTTATAACGCGTGGAAGACCAATAGATGACGATGCTAACGGGTTCAGATGACTTGACTTACGAAGCCCCATCTCGGCTTCGGAACTCTAGCGCGCCGCGAGAGTGGAGACCGTGATGCTACCAACGGACCATTTCACTCGGACCTAAAGCTCTCCGGACCGATGTGTTAGCGTATAACGTTCACACTACCGTTACATCCCAAGGGGTCACAAGGTATAGGGTGACGACAGGACCTTCCCTCATTCGTGGTTTAAAATAGTACCCACCGTCTTCGTAGTCTCGGATCTTTTTTATTTCTCGTCAAAATCCAATGAACACGTGCGAAGGCAAAGCGATAAAAAAAGAAGAAAAAAAAAAAAAAAAAACACACACACACAGTTTATCGGAATTTTTAAACCCGCCTACGTAATCCTATAAAAATCACTTATGGGGTTAATAACGAGGAAGATAAAAAAAAATTTCTAATTTTGTTAACTTCGATAATTGTGCCTATTAGCGATTGATTCGCTCGTTGATTAATTATAAAAAAAAAAAAATCTTTTTTTAACTGTGACAAGAAATATTGTGATGCAAATCTTTTATTTGGTAATTAATGATTAATTTAATTAGTGAAAAGTGGAAAAGAAAAAATCTCCATTTTGAATGAGAAATTTCGTCGGAATATTTTTCGATAGTTGGTAAACAAAAAAAAATTGCTTCGCAAGAGAAAGGGGAGAAAAAAGGTTCTGAAAGAAATTTTAGTAAACCGATGTGAAACGATTCTCGTAATAGAAAAGCGGAGTACCTACTTATACCTGACGGAGTGAGCCTCGTGCCCGCCTCGGTTCTTATATATCGACCAATGGCTCGAGGTCTAAGCTCAGCAAAAGGGAGTGTGTGTCCGGCCGTTGGGTGACGTCACACGCTCGCGCTTTGATCGATCAATCGAATGATCGGATTAAAATCTCGATAGGCGATGGGATTATCGCTTACCAACCACGGAGGGGGAGTTCTCTCTGTCTGTTGTACAGTTGTGGCTCTCAAGTTCTGAAACCTCTTCGCCACAGCATTTGCACACCATTGTGTTTTCCACGTACCTTTCTCGATCGTAATTTCACTTTGCTTGAACTATCTTTGTCTCGCTCTCTTGCGTAAAAAACACATACACACGAGGCGGCACGTACCACGAGGGTCCACGTCGACGGGGGCAACGACGTCGTCGTCGTCGTCGTCGTTGTCGTCGTCGACGCCGCGTCGCGTCATCTAAATTTAGAGGACGTCCACGTGCACTACGCTTCTACTTAAATCGATCATATAATTAAAAAAAAAATTTTTTTTTAGATTTGTTTTTTTCACAATCGAATTATCAATAGTAAAAACATGCATTTTGAAATGTGTAAAAATGATTAGTATTACTTGGTGGCATTCTCGGTACTGAATTGAAACGTAAGCAATAAAAAAAATACCAACATTTTTAGACTGTAATGTGCCAATAAAAAATTACATTTGCTAACAAACAATTTCTGCATTTATTGTAGAAATTTTAGAAAAAAATAATTTTTTTTATAATTTCGAAAATTAATTAAAAAAAATATTTAAATTTATTTAAATTGAATAAATAAAAAAATGTTTTATTAAAAAAGAATTTTTTATTTATATGTTTTTTTTTAAGTATCAACTGAATTTTTCCTAAAATGAACTCGAATTTTTACGCAGTCAATTACTTTTTAAATAACAATACGAATCAACATTTAGGAGAAAAAAAAATTTAATAATTTTCAAGCATTTTTTTAAATCGTTTCTAAAGTATCGTACCTGAGAAGAGTTCGAACATAAATTCAGTCAGACAAGAACATAATTTTATACAATTTTACTTTTGACTTACTTTTCCTTTTTTCTCTAAACAATTCATTCGGATGGAAATAAAATATTGAAGAGCATTTTCATTGTGGATATAATAGTAAAGAATCGATCATCTCACTTGCAACTACTCGTTGTCGTTCCCCCTGGACGTTCCCTCGTTGTCCTTGTATCTCTCTCGTCACATCGCAAATCGGCCACCGGTATCTTTTGCAACGCTTGAACTTCTCAAGATCCGGAGTGAGGCGTCTTGCTTCTGGTTCTTCTTCTTCTTCTTCTTCTTCTTCTCCTCCTCCTTCGCTTACAGTTGTCGCGGATTCTGAGGTATACACACGATGCCAGTGTACATCAGACTTCTCGAAAAAAGCCGTCGATCTCGTTCCCATCCCTTTGGTTCTCCGTGCTCTGCCTCAACCATTCTCTCCTTCTCTCGGCAACGAATCGCTCCGAGGCATTTTATTCCAGCTTTTTCCCTTTTTTTTTTTTTTTACTTCCTCCTCGTAGATTCAGTGCTCGGAGCCCTGTTTTCCCGGTAAAAATGTGTGCGTCTGTGTGCGCCTCTCCCTATCTATTTTTTTTCTCTCCTGGATGAGTGAAACGAAAGGTATATCTCGACCCGAAGAATGGCGAATGGCTCAACTATTTTCTCACACTCCTATATCTTTCTTTTATCTCTATTTCTCTCATTCTTCGTCGCTCAACAATTTCTCTACTTCTCGCTTTCTCCATCCGCATCCGTCGTGGCAACGTGATCAAAACAAAGGTGTTCTATACAGTTCGTTTTCTCTCTATAGACTCTCACAGACTCTCTCGCATCCACTATGTAACAATCCTTATGTACCGCTGCCGCTGATGCGCTTGTAACACAGTATATGCATCATGTGTGTAGATACGTGCATCGTGTGCACTTCTTCGCTGCTAGGCCTCCGCTCGCGCTTTTACTCTCTTCATTTTCCTTCGTTTTATACAGTACAGTAGAGCGTCGATTATCCGAACTAATTGGGACCGGGTACCGTTTGGATAATCGAACAATTCCGTGAAGAAACGCACAATTTCAGGGGATACAGCTATCTAGGATTTCGAGAATCGCGTCCCATTTTTTTTTTTTTTTTTTTTTTTCAAGAAATAAAATGAATTTTTTTACCGGAAGATTCATCTTCTGAGTGTCTTGAGAACAAAAATTGTCAAAAACTATTGAAAAAAAAATATATATATATATACATATAAGAGAAGACTCTCGATAGTTGCACTTTTCAGTAGAAAATGCCTTCTATTATCTCTTACAGTAAAAAAAAAAAAGCAAATTTTGACTCGATTCTCGAACCGCTAGACGCCCATTTCTTTAAGGAGAAAAAGTTCACCACTTTCCTCCGCATTTTACCGATTGTTCGATATGTTTCGATGCCAAGACTCCCAATCGTTTTAGTAAAAGAAGGTACGTCGACCAGAGGATAAGTGAAGTCCCTTACAGAGGGACGAAGGGAACCGGAAAAATCGGATATCATTACCGCGCGGAAACAATGTATCGGCGTACTCGTTCGGATAACCGAACATTCGGATGAAGCAAATCGTCATTCGGATAATTGACGCTTCGCGTAATTGACGTTCTACTGTACATAACAACGCTATGTGGAGAACGAACGTAGCTATAGTTGTTTTTCTCTATAGATGTGTATGGCTCGTGGTGGAAAAAGCGTCGAGCGTCGCGGACCGGAATAGGGATGGTTGGTCGGCCACCCTCTGTATGCCCTGACTGTGCGCGGCCGTTCGGGTTGGTTCCGTAGGCAAGTACGAGCACACAGTCCTAGAGAGTTCGACGTCCCACATTCTCCCCAACCCTCCCTCGCCGTTTTACCCCTCTCCTTCTATTTCCCTCTTTCCTTCCTCTCGCCCAACCGCGCTACCTATACGAGTAAACTATACATCTTTGTTCTACACACGAACACACAGCGATCCATTCGTGTGTCTCATCTGTGCTTCGTGTACCCTCTTCTCTCTTACATCGCGGGGAAGCTTTTCTCTTAGCGGCATCGCGCACAGCGGCTCTCTGTACGTTCTTCTTCGTTCGCTTCATCCTCATCCGCGCACGGTTCCCCGATCCCATCGGGGAATGAAGGTCTCTTACGTTACCGTTCTACACTATACTCTTTCCATCTTTTCTTTCAACGCCATAGCTCTTTATCGTACTCACGAGGTGGCGAAATATCTGGAAAGGCCTCATAGACCCTCTCTCCACCATTTTTTTTTTTTTTATATATATATAAGACACTATATTTTTTAGCGTTCTACTTCTATATAGATCACTTGCGAGCGACCGACTGTGAGAGAAAGGGTTCGTATAACTTGGGGATATGTATATATATGTGGTATACGTGCGGCCCAACAGTGGGACACCCACCTCATTGCACTTATTGTCTTTTCGTGACGCGGCCGCGATTTTTTTTTTTTTTTTTTTTCCTCTTTTAACGTCTGGCATAAAATTCTTGTGGAATATGAAACGAGAGAAGTGCGGAGAAAGAGAGCGAAAGGAAAGCTCTTAAGGATTTTTTTTTTTTTTTTTAGGGCAAAGGGTAGAGTGGGGTAAAATGGGGAATGGATTGCTAAACGAGGATCTTTTTGGGTTGACGATGAATGGCGTTTGTGAATATCCGATAGCAGAGAACGCGCATTTTTTTGAAGAATTTTTTATTTAACGTTTCTTGATCAAAGCTTTTTTTCGCATTTTTCGGCGACGAATCGAGAAAATAATTGGTATTCGCGGACACTAAAAAAAAAAAAAAAATTGTGATTTTAATGTACTCGGAAATAAAAAATGTACAATTACTGGGGATTAACCGGAAATTCAAATATCCTCGTCTGTAAATTTACGAAGTATTGTTATAATAAAAAAAAAAAATTACATTGTAATTGCAAAATTTTAAATTATTTTGCAAAAAGTTTAAAATTTCAACATACATTTGGTTGAAATTTTGAATTCTCTTTGAATTTTGGTTGAAATTTTATTTATCATATATTAAATTTTTTTTTTACACCGAATTTTCGTGACGAAATTTTTAGTATAGCTATCGAATGTTTAATTTCAAATTGAGATACACTTTCGTCTATCGTAATTCGTAACAAAGAAAGTAGATTGTTATTATTATTTTTTAATTGCCATTATCTATCAGTAAAATAAAGATAAACGAATGCGCTTATCTCACCATCGCATCTTTTTCGAGGGTAAGTTTTTGTGACGAATTAAACAGTTCCGGTTAAGGAGCTTGCAGAGGACCTGCGGTATAAGTTCGGAGTCGGTGAAATTCATACACGGTAAATGCGACGATACGGAACGCGCCAAGCGGGTACGGGAGGAAAAGAGGGGGAGGGGGTTGGGTGGTTAAGATAATTAGGGTAATAATTCGTGGCCCGAAGAGTCCGGACACGCGATGTTAATTCTAATAATAGACCCGTTGAGCGTCGTAGTTTCCTCGGCAATTGTCTTTTTCGACAAATTTTCTAGCATATGTGCTTTACTCGTATAATACATTATCGTGTTATATATAACAATAATATACGTGTATATATATATACACAAATATTCGGAGATAATTGGTAATAATAATACAATTCACAGTATATGCGCCGAATTTAATGAATTTTACGATGCATCGCATCGTACACTTCGAAGAACCGACGGAAGAATTTCATGTTTCGCGAAGGATAGACGTCGATGACGGTAATTAAATTGTTTGGCGAATGAAACTTCTATAGACTATCTTAACGTTGGTAATTATACTATATCGAGAATGCAACGGCGAGAGAAGCCGAAAGGAGGTATCCTGTACCCCCTCCTCCACGGTCACCTGTCTCTCTGTACTATCCGCAACGAACCCTCTCGTCGACATCGTATAACTACGTTACTTCCACACGATCGGGTACTCACCCGGGGACGTTCCAGAACGATCTTGAACGCTTCTATATCTATGCCACGTTCATTTCGCTTTCTATGCTCGTGTTCGCGGTTCACGTGGCTCATGTATATGAAGTTCAAGTATTGACGCCTCGTGGATGTCAACTGCTGAAAATGTAAAAAAAAAAATGGAATAAAATCCCAAGTACACTCCGCGCATTATTTCGTGCCATCGTAAGCGAGATTGTCGTGTCAATGCCAATGTATCAAATTCTAAGGGCCTGTCGTTTTATGCTCGCGGTGGTTGAACGTTACAACGAGAGCAAATTTTTTTTTTGCGATTTTAACGAGCGAAATAAAATTAACTAAAAAATTCACTAAGTATCTTTTTTTTATTTAGTTTTTTTTTTCCTGAAAAAAAAAAATAATATCATGGAAAATGCACGAAATTATTGTTATTATTATAACTCAGACTTCTAGTTTGTAACTCCAGACGCTCGAGAATTTTTATTCGTGATATTTGATCACTAAATTTTCGTAAAATTCGATGCTCTGCACCGTGAAAAATAATGGTAAATTTAATGTCCACGGAAATAAAAAATTGACAAGCATCGTGTATTAATCGTAAATTAAAGTACATCAGATTGTAAATTTACACAACATTCTTAAAATTAAAAAACATAATTACATTAAAGTTATGGAGTTTTTCCTTACATTGTAAAAAATTGTTTAAACTTTCGACACACATTTGTTTAACATTTATTATACGATTCGTGCATAAAAGTTTCTAATGCCGCGAAGTAATTTTTTTCCGTTTATACACTGTATAACTTTTTTTTGTTATTTTTACTTTTCCCTGACGACACGACTCGTCGAGTTCATTCAGCAATTTTCGTGTTTCCCATTACATGCAATCGAAATTGATTTTTCGGTGTCGGGATGAACGAGATTTTCGGTGTCGCGTGATTCGTTATTTCCAGGATAGGAAACCGACGTTTACGTGGCGGTACCGGAAATCGTTGCCCCGCCGGGGTTTCGATTATCTTGATAGGAAGTCGCGCCGACGACGGCGTCGACAACGACACCCTGAGTACGTTAGCCGAGAGTGTAAACCTCCCGCTTTGGTAGGAACTGTTTCAATCGTTCGAAATGAGAACGAAGTTTCTTGACGAGTTTGACGAGCGCCTGTGCATCACAGGCATGTCGTACGGCTACAAACGTCAACGAAACAATTCGCGTATAATTTTCCTGACGAAGCGCGAGTGCCGGTTGCTGTACGCGTATTTCACACTACAATCCAAGCTCCGTGTTCTTAACTCCCCTTAACTTAACCAATCCTTTATTTTAACTCGTTACCATGACAACGCGTTCCCTTAACTGTATTTCATCCCCATCGTCCGTTTGCCCCACTCCAAGGGGAGCCTATTTCGTAAAATGTAAACTGCGCACGCGCAGCAGGTACAAGGTGGCTTCGTACCTACGGACGCGTATACCCCTCGGTACCCCTATTCGCAGCAAGTGACCGGGAGTAAGGATGATAGGGGAGATACATAAAAGGGAACGGGTCCTGTCCCGTCGAGTTAAGATTACGGAGCTTGGACTGTATTTCGTAAAATTTAAACTGCGCACGCGCAGCAGGTACAAGGTGGCTTCGTACCTACGGACGCGTATACCCCTCGTTACCCCTATTCGCAGCAACTGACCGGGAGTAGGGATGATAGGGGAAATACAGAAAAGGGAACGGGTCCGGTCCCGTCGAGTTAACAATACGGAGCTTGGACTGTATTTCGTAAAATGTAAACTGCGCACGCGCAGCAGGTACAAGGTGGCTTCGTACCTACGGAGGCGTATACCCCTCGTTACCCCTATTCGCAGCAAGTGACCGGGAGTAAGGATGATAGGGGAGATACATAAAAGGGAACGGGTCCTGTCCCGTCGAGTTAAGAATACGGAGCTTGGACTGTAGTAGACTGCGTGCCACACTTGTTTATAGATCCCCACTGGCTATGTTTTCGTTAGAAACAGCAAAACCGGTGAGACGCGACCTCTCGAGAAATTCTACCGGGCAGCCGTATTACGGTACAAAATCTCTATATTAACTCCGCCGGAAGCGCGCAATAATAGAGGGGTTAGTAGGGTGTACAATGCTGAACTAAATTACTTGAATTATTGACGAGAACCTCGCCTCGCGCATGCATAACTTCTCGAACAATAAAAGATACGCGGCTCCAAAAGTGTTGCAATGAAATTTTAAAAGATTCATTCAAAGAGGCGAACTCTATCTATGTGTTTTTTCATTAATCTCATCCGAAACGTTTTTAGGTTAATTTATATCGACTACGATAATCAGCGAACTATTACGCGCTCCAGAAAATATTTGCAGATCGATGTATATTAGAAATAATATTTTTTTCGATTTCAATGACGAAGTTTCGCATCGGATATATTTAGTTAGAAGTAAATTGAGTGACGGATTCGTGGCCCATTGGGAGAAAATATATCGAATATAAACTTGAAACACCCGAGCGACAAAAGTTTATTTTGAGATCCTTTCCTGGAAAATTTTACAATTTTTCGTATTTTTCAAACAGCGATATCATCGGCTATGCGATGGTATTGCGGAAAAATTCAAGCGTCTGTCGTGTCATACGGGCGAAAATGGACAAGATAGGGCACTCGGTAAAGTTACGGAAACGTTATTTCGTTCCAATACGGGACGATAGAAAAAAAAACGTAAAAAAAAGCACAATGGACCTTTGACTTTTTTTGTACGTTGAATCGAAGAGTTAAAAAAAATATTTCGGACTCTCAATAAAAAAAAAAAGTTCTGATCAAATAATTTTCTATTTGTAATTCAAATAAAACTTCGAGCTGAAGGACTGTTCAATATCCCATCAGCAATGTATATAATACTGTATGTAACTACTTAAAGATTAAGGCATCTGATCACACGATCCGATGTATTTCTTTGCGTTAAACAGGAATTTAATAGCAGTTTTTCCTTAAATTAAAATCGGATCTTCGTAATTAAGAAAAAAAATGTAATAAATTTGTCGGTCATTAAAAAAACGAAATTCTTGCGGATAAGAAAATATTTACATCTACAAAAATAAATACTCTTAAATAAAAGCAAATTTATTTTTGTAGGTAAAAATGTATTCTTATTCCCAAGAATTACATTTTTTTTGGTTGCAAAGTTTCGCATGAATACTGTCCGCTCCGACAGAATAATTTGTCGGAAAAACTTTTTTTCTGTATTGTTTCATAATATCTTTTTGATAATAATAATAATAATACGTTATTGTTTTGACTATATTATAACAATAATAATATTTGATGAAGAAAATCAACAGTAATTTCCGCGATATCATTGATATTGTGATCGAATTATGTCATAACGTTTAATTGACCGGTTGCGCACAACAGTGTCAGAGTTTGAGGCGAGTAACGCGATGATCCTTTTTGCCACGCGTATCGTTTCTGCTCGCGTTGCTTCTGCCGCTGGTTGGTTTCGATCGAATAACAAGAATCCCGCGCGCGTGGTTTGGACGTATACACGAGGCATCACAGTGTCGACCGCATGAAAGAGGAAGAGGGTTTGTAGAACGGTAGGAGGTTTTGGAGAGCGAGAATAGGGGTAGGTAAAGCGAACGAAGCGAGAACAACCCCCCTACTCGCTTGTATACGCAACGTAGCGGCAGTCGAAGCGCAGTGCCATGGGGGTTAGTCGGCTTATGGGGGAGTGAGAGCATCAGGCTGATGAAAAGAGACAGCGAACCGAGGGTCGTCGGGTTGCTGCTGCCAGCGACAGCAGCAGCAGCAACAGCAGCGAGCTCTGGGAGAAACGCGCACAGGGGTAGGGCTGCGGAAATCTGGGTCGCCCTGCACCGCGTGCGGGTCGAGAACTCGGTCAAGTTTTCTGCACCTGCAGGTCACGTCGCCGTCGTGCTTTTGGCGTGCTATTGGCCTGTTTGCCTGGCTTTACAGAAGCAATGCGATCAATGCCCGCACACACTCGATTGTATATCCATAGAAATATTTCTCGTTTTTTTTTTCTTTTGCTTCGAACGAAAGAAACCGGAAGGTATCTCACTCACCAAGGAAAAAAAAAAAAAACGTCTGACCAATATCGCGGCTTTTCTACTCGCGGCTATTCCGTAGCTTGTAGAAATACGAAGAGCTCTTCGCGTCTATTGTCCACCGAGGTCTTCCCCGATGTTTCCGCTTTGCAGTCTTATCTCTTTTCGCGGTAAGAGGAAGTCGAGAAAAGAGATTTACATCTTTGACCCTTTTTAACCCTATGAAGAACAGCATTATATTCTCTACTATCTTGTCAAAGTAACATATCTTTTGAAAAGCTCGATGAAAGCTCACGAAATTCGTACTATATATTCTCGAAGAGTTCGTTCTGTCGCTCAATAATTGTTATTATTTTTTTTTCAAAGTGTTTTCATATAAAAAATACTTATATGTAGATATTTTTATTATTCTCGTGCCGTTTGTGAACGATGGAGCTTCAAGAATAAACACGCGATGTCTCCTCTTCGATGGTATATTACACACTGAGAAATATTATTAGTTCGCTTTTTATTAATAATTAATGGTAATTATTCATTATTATTATTATTATTATTATTAATGGTTATTATTAATTATCATTATTTTCTGTTTCAACTAATTATTTTTCTCAGTGCAATAAAATAAAGTAAACCTATCCAAACAATATAGACATCGGCATCATTTTGTTACGGAAAATCCAAGCCCTTTGCACTATCGACGAGTATACCACGTGTTTCGTGTCCTCGCTTCCCTGGAATTGGAAAATGTCACAAAGTCGCAGGGACAACTAAAACGCGCGTGGGACGTAGTCGCAGTCATTAGCGTGATCGTGTGCGGCTTTGGCTGTCTCTCTCACTCTCTTCCCCCTCTCTTTCCCTCTTTTTAAGGGGGGGAAGGAGAAAATAAAGGACGCGACGCTGTAACTTTTAGACGAAAACGAGAGAATTATGCCTCAACGAAACGAGGGAATCGGTGGCAAAAAAGAGAGTTCGTGTGTATACCTGCACGCTATACACTTTCGTATGGCAATAAATTGTATGTTTTTTGTTTTTTTTGTTCTTTCGTAAAACTCGAGTTTCCATACTAAATGAAAGACAAAGCTGTACAGCGAGTAACTCACCCTTCGGTTACGTTTTACCGTCGACGAACTTCGATAATTGATTTGTCGTGCATGCGCCGTAACAAATGTTTCCATCGGCCTTATTCCTCCCCCTCCCCATCCCCCGAGCCCTTGACTATTATATACAAAGCTATATTTAACATCCGTACAATGCGTCAAGTCGCTAACGCTTCCTTTCCAATTATAAATAATATTGTAAACAGCCCGTTGTCGCTTTGATAATTGAGAAGTTACAATTGTTCAATCATATCTGACCTGTATACGATTTCACAAATTGGACATATCTGTTATCGACTTGGCAATTAATTTATTCACGATACGATTCGTTTTATTGAAAAAAAAAAAAAAAAAAAAAAACAGAAAAAAAATTTCCAATTAAACGATGTATATTGTACGTTAATATTGGCAGTAAAAGCAATCATCGCTTTGATCGTAAACTCGAACGAAATTATTATTGCTATCGTAAAACTTTCATTCGTCATCAGTGCAACAATTTTGAAATTTTTTATACAAATAACAATTCGTATTTCGGTATTTTGATTTTTTTCTTCGTCTTCGCGATTTCGACTCGTGACTATCTATCGTGTTTCGGAGACCGCGTAAACGTTGGAATAATGTCAACAGCGCAAATTCTCGTTTAACATAAGTATCATTTCGGTTAGTGGCATTTCTTTGGACGTACAAACGACGAAAAAAAAAACAGAGTGGGAGGTCGGCGAGGAGAATAGGCCGAGCGGAAAGCCCGGGCGTCTGACTCGGTCGCATCACCGATATCAGAACGTATCGTAACGTAGCGTAACGTAACGCAATCGGTTAAGGGTTGGCGGGTAACGGGCGATCGTCAAGTGACACGAGGGTGTGGGACAAGGAATAGAGAGACAGATAGATATAGTCGCCTGTATATTCGTGTATTTATATCTATGTATATAAATATATATAGGTATATATCTATACAAATACCTATATATATAGTATATGCATTGATATATAGGATAGAAACCAATAGATAGAGAGATAGATAGGGTTGACTCCGTGCAACGCGAAGGGTGAGAGCGAGACAGCGATGCCAGAGAGTGAGGGTAGGCCGCGGGGTTCACGGAGTGCGCTGACCTACTGTTCCACATTTGCCGTGTTTCCAGCAGCCTTTCCCGAAGTTCGGTGCGCGCGCGGACCGGCAGGCTGGCAGGCAGAGGCAGTCGTAGGGGTTGAAGCTTGGGCCATAGGAGGGATGTGCTGCTAGCGGAGTGGGCGAACCCCAGAAACCTAGAGGCACCCACCCTGCCCCACGTGCCTCTGCTACTGCCACTGCTGCTGCTGCTGCTGCTGGTCACGGCGGCTTTAAAGCCGCGGGAGCCTCGTTGCTGCTGTTTTTTTTTTTTTCTTTTTTTTTCTCCTCTATTTTTTTTTCTCTCTTCTCATACACTCGTCTGCCTATGCCTGCCTACCGGACGATTGAATTCTACTTTCCTGAATTTCTACACACAAAAAAAAAATGGTCAGCCGAGCGAAAGCGAACAGTGAGAACGACGGAGAGTTTTTCGGTAGTCGGTGAAGCTTTGCTGAAACGATTATTTTTATTTTATTTTTTTCTGTTGCTTTCACGTCGATACGAGAATTTTTATGGACAGCTTTCGTACGGCACTAGAGAAATTAATAACTGGGAGAAGAGATCGAACTATAAAGATTTTTTTATTGAATTTAAGATTGATAATAGTAAAACGCCATAAGAAAGTGTTAAGAAAATTCGGATTTTTTTATTTTTCAACAAATCAGAATAAAATTCGTGAAATCGATGGTTCTGAAAAAAAAAAATTCATCGACAAAAAATAACGATCCATATCCGTCACTTTTACTCCGATTTCGTTAATCCGTTATAATAAAATTTTATCATAATTAATTTAATTATCAAAATAAAATCGCTTTTGAAGAAAAAATAATGGATTGCGTACGAAAAAAATAAATAAAAAATTACGAGTTTCTCTAATCTGTTAATGGATATATTAACGATGTTTGTAGAAATATCCGGTTGCAATGCGTGCGGGAAACGTTATCGGATGAAATCTCGACGCTATTTTGTCGGCGTATCTGTTCTTTTATTCGTGAGTTAAAAAAAAAAAAAAAGTAAGCGTTTCCGGTCCAATTACATAGTCTTTTGGGTGTCTAGAGGGGGTATGAGTCAGTTTTAGTGTAGTGGATAGAACGAGACGAGTCGCAAGGAGAAGGGAGGAGGGAGAGGGGGTCGAGGGATTCGGATAGGACAAGGAGAGGGGAGGAAAACGGTGGAGGACGTGTAATAAAATAATATCGCGTGTCGCAGCGATAGACTCTAATGGCGGCGGGCTTCGTTCCGCGAGGGGTATACTATCGGGAATGGAGAGTGAGGGAAATGAGAGAGCCACAGGGTTGAACGAGCACGTGAGCGAGAACGAGAAGGATAGCAATGTATATATAGATATATACGCATGTATACCATACGTATACATATATAAAGCTCACTTTTCGTGCTCGTTGGCTTTCCGCAGATATTATAATATCACAGGGCCCGCAAAAGCTCGGTAACGCTACTGCTTTTCGTTGCGAGGAGACTCGCGCGTACGTAGCCGCGGCTCGTTTTCGCCGAGGCGCATGCCTCGTCAAACCCCCCGCAGTATCGGTTAAACCAATACTGCAATTCTCACGAGCGTCACTAACGCGAATACCCATCACCAATACAAACTTGACGTCTTTACACTGGTGGCATCTGGTGGATATCGCGGAAAAGCACTGATATGAAACTCCCGATGGACGGAAATAAGCGGGTAGATTTCAAAAAACAAATACGATACTTCGATCTCTTTCGACAATTTTTATTATTTTTTTTTTTTAATACGAAATATCAGATTATGCAGTAAAACGAAATTGTAATCTTCGAGATATTTTTAAAAAACGAAAAATAAAATTTGATGTCCAGAACTCGAAATTGTATCGAAATAATTAATTAATCAAATTGGAACATCGAAAAATGTAGTTGGATTTTATGTAAAAAATATTTGATAAATCAGTCGATGATAAATAAAATAAAAGAATTGATAGATAAAAAAAATACTGATTTTGGATTATTGAAATTCAAAATTCTGTCTCGAACTCTGAGAATTAATGTATCAAAATTTTCGCCATTGTTTGATCGATAAAATGTATCGATTTATTGTGTCAAATACATCGTAAAAAAATTCGTGAATTCTTGTTAATCAATCGAGAGTCGTGAGTTTTCTTCGCGAGCTTTTCCTTCCCTCGTGTTCTCGCCTCGTCGAAGCACGTCCCTGAGCTTTTCACTGGCGTCCAACGCGTGCGAGAGAGATTACCTCGGAGTTTGCCTCGTAAGGAGGGTACGGAATAACAGGAGTGGCGTGAGTGAGAAAGAGAAATCCTCGGGTTTTGCCGTCGCGGCGGGGGAGGGTTGCGATGGGGTGGTGGGTGGAGGTTGTTCCGAGTCAGCAGAGTGGGGATGCGTAGCGAGAGAACGTAGTCGAGCGACCGTCCCGCTGTGGCCACGAGCTCGATGCTCGCGTAGGTAGTGAGTGACTTCTTGCGAGCGGACAAAAACGGGTTTTTTTTTTTTTCGTACATAAAATCCCCGGGGGTTGCGCCGAGAGATTGGATTTATTAATCATTGTGAAATTTGCGAAACGAAACAGCATAAGATAGAGGGAACAACGAAAGAGGGTTCCGTCTAGAGAGAGAAAAAAAGAAGAAAAAAAAAAGCAAAAAAAAAAAAAAAAACCTCGAGCACCGAAAAGAGTTGTTACAAACGTGATAGGAAGAACGCGGGTGGACGAGGGTTAGTTATAGAATACATAGAATTTCATGGTGTTTTGAAGAGAATTTAAAAAAAAGTAAAAAAACAAAAAAAAGAATAATAATTTCGTGAGTGAAAACGTTTCGTGATCTTGTACGCGCGAACGAAGCGTCACGGTCGGTGTTATGCGCCGGTGGTACAGTGGTGGTTGACAGCGGTGGTGAACGCGGTGGCGGCGGCTACGACGAGACGACGACGACGACGAAGCACGACGTGGACAACGACAACGAGGACGAGGGGGACGTGGACGGTGGACGGTTACAAAAACTACGTACGACTACGACAATTATCACACGAAGGAATAACAAAAATAACAAAGAAAAAAATGAAAAAACAAACGTAAAATAAAATAAACAACTACGAAGACGATCATTGGGGACAAGAAAAAATAAAAAAATACAGAAAAAAAATACGACTTGTGAAATTGTAATAAAGAATTAACTAAAATTATTAAAAAAAACAAAATACAGGGATGATCTGGCCGTATTGACGAGCCAGTGAAGCATAGAGAGATAGAGATATAGTAGAGGAAAAAGGGTGCTGTGGTGAGTGACACAGAGAGAACCGTTAGTGCCGACGAAATTTACGAAGGCGGAGAAAAAAAATATTTGCAGCAGCCGATACATCGAGAGGTAAGCCAGGAGGCATTTATATATTGAAAAAAAAAAAAAAAATACCGGGAGTGAAATTAAGGGAACGACGGCGAAGCCAAGAATAGTCGTGAGGGCGAACGTCGAGAAAACAGAGCTATTGGAAGAAGTGGAAGACGACGACGACGAAGAAGAGGACGAAGAATCATCGGAAGTAGCAGAGGGAAGGAAAGAAGAGGAGAGTTCAGTTAAGGTGAAACGCGAGGTGTTGACGCGGTGTGTGTTAAAGTGGTGCCGTGTACGGGGGGTGTCACGGGGATCGCCAGCAGGGCAGCGGCTCGAACGCATGTAGGAACATGGCCGCATCCAGCCCCTGCCTCCCTCTAGAGGTGAGTGTGTGCCACCTGAGAAATATAAGCAGCCCTTGAGCATTTAATCTCAACTACACCCCAAGAAATTGGATATTATTTACAGTTTTCATCTATCCGTTTCGTAATAATGATGATAATAATAATAACCTCAATAACAAAATCAATATCGAAAAAATATTTTTTTTTCGCGATTTTGGGGTGTGAAAGGGATGATTTTTCTATAACGAAAGTACGAAGACGATTTTAACTGACGATAAAAAAAATCTATCGTAATTTTCGATCTTTTAACTCGCGTTTTCTTAAATTTCAACGAGTCCCCGATCCGCGAAGCCGTGTCCGTTGTACTTTCACGTAATATGCTCGGCAGCATACACGCCGAGATGTCGGCTACAACGTCGGAATTGGATTACAGTGATGGGATGAAAATTAAAGAGATTCGTGGCCCCGAGAATCTCGGCCCTCGTTATCGGAGAACTTGAGCTGAATTTCAGGAATTTATTTTATTTTTTTCCGAGAAACGTGTGCCGGTTGAATTTTTTTTTTTTTTTTTCTCGAAGAATAACAGGTTTTTTGATTTTCGAGAAAATTAAAGGAAAATTGTATTTGTTGTGAATGTACAGTGCTCGATAGTTATGGTCGTGGTATATTTTGAGCAGATGGAGAATTTGGAGGAAAAGCTGTTACGGAGAGCTGCTAGTAGGGTTTTCTTTACTCCCGGGTTCTCTCGTCGCGCTACGGGTTGCGCGGGCTATTTGAAATACGTATTCGCGACTAAACCCTCACAGGCAGATTAATCAATCATCCGATTGTGAAAATTCGTCAGTTAATTTTTTTTAGTTTTATCGTTATCATTGTTCCGATAGACATGCCGACATTTTTATTACGTCTCGACAAGAATTAAAATTCGCTAGAAAAAAAAAAAAACAATTTGGCAAATAATTCTCTAAAAATGTGATGCAATCTCTCCGCAAGCTAAAGGGCTATAAATTGGGGACCGGTGCTTGTTTTTCGCGTATTTTTTTATAACGATCGACGGTCATGAAACGAAGGAAAAAAAAATGTAAAAAAGAAAAAAAAAACAATGATGCAACTATCGGGAAGTCGGGGAACGCGAATGCATGCGGCGAGGATATAATCGGTTACGAGCCGCCGCAGCCAACTCCGTACACGCGAAGCTATCGTTAATTAATAACCACTGGAGTTAATTAGTGGCGGACGTAGGGCGGAAGTTTATTTTCACGACAGTAGCGAAAGAGAGAGAGAGGGGAGAATGTTAGAGAAAGAGAGGTAAAGAGGGGCAGTTGTAGGTATACAGCGGAAAGGGGGGAATGGGACATTCGTTATCGTAAATATTGCGTCGTTGCGAGCTTTTAATTTGGACCGCCATCCACCGGTCCACGGAACAATGTGCCGAGCGACGACTCTAACGATACAAACTATGCACAACGTACAATTTATTTATACAAGAGTATAGCGAGTTGAATTGATGGGCTTCATTAGGAAGATGCTGGATGCTGCGAGCTTTGCTTTTGTCGACAACACAGAATAATAAAAAAAAAATCGCGTTTCCCTTCCTCAGCCTATTTTATAAGTTATTGAATATTTCTAAAGAATACGGATAAAATGTATTCTCAATATCGAGAATCGAAATTTTATTCAAATAAAATATTCGTCTTCAGTCCAATCTTTGTGTTAAAATGTATTCCCTGTTTCATCAGCTCTGCCAGATTTTAGTTAGAAATCCGGTAAAGCAATCTCCGTGAATATAGATTTTTTTAATATTCGTCATAACCTAAAAAATTGTTTGCTATTACAATTCACTGACTTGAAAACAGTTCTACGATTATTTATAAAAAAATATATCCCCGTTTATCGTTATCGTAGTTATTCTCTGTAGGATTTTAATGTCGTCTGTTGCTTTCGACGAAATACCGAGAAAAAAAAAAATATTTCTGTAATTGCGATAATCGTAAAAAAATAAATTATTCTTCGAAATCGCTTAATTTTATCGCGATATGTTGGTATCGAAACGAAATATCTAATATTATTATTATGGGAGAAAAAAAAAAGAGTAAATTGTCTGACCAGTTACGCGCTTGTACTACTTGGAGGCTCGATGAGCCGCGTTCCCGCATTGACCGGCTGACCTCATCCGAATGTGCAATTGCGTGAGCCCCCAGCGTTCTCCGTAGGTGGTATTATAGTCGACGTAACAAACGGCGTTTTCGACGGAGAAACAATTTGACAAGGGTGGTTTCTGTATGGCTGCAGCACTGTTGTGTCGTAAAGCCGATAGGTCGAAGCGCGTTCGTGAAACTATAACACTGTACTCATGTGGCAGTTTGACTATATAGAGTTACGGGTGTACATACCGAGAGCTTCGACTCTCATGCATACACGTGTTCAATCGTCAGGCACCCCCTTCAATTTGCGAAATCGGTCAGCAGCGTTTGACACGCTCTGTTGTGCTCGGAGAGCTGACACTGGCTACGTGACCCAGAGAGAGAGCGAGAGGGCTTTCAGCTCGGGAATTGTTTAATACCGCGCCCATTTTTTTACCGTTCAAACGGACCTCAAGCTGTCTTAAAAATGACTCAAACATCGATAAAAAGTAAAAAGTAGTGAACTTAAACTGCAGACGAAAAAACCAATAATCTTTATAGCGGCAGTCTGTAAAAAAAAAAAAAAAAAATCGTCGCCAAAAAATTTTAATTAACAATAATTAATTATTTGTTATTGTATCTCATTATTAATTATTAATTGTTCAATCTACAGTCAACAAATCATTAATACACTTCCTACGAACCCTTCAATATTCTTTTCCCGATCGCAAATAATCAAATACAAAAAAACAACCCTTAACGAGGATCGATATTTTCTCGATTTTTAACAAGCTAATTACTTTTATCTCCGAGTAATTTTTATATAGTTCGATTAAAATATAAGTATCTTTATTCAACGAAAACCCTTAAAATCCTTTTGAAGATAAAAAAAAAAACACTGCGTTTTTTCGCCTACAAGATTTGTAGTGTTTTATAAATATGTGTGAAAACGATGCTTAACAGGCTTTCCAGTTTCATCTCAATCGTTCACAAACGGTTCGCGAAGCTTAGCGGTGTAAAAAGGGTTGGTATACGTGGTGCATAAGCAAACGACGATAGAGAGAGAGAGAGAGAGCGAGAGAGAGCGGCGGGCAAGCGCCACGTGCGAAGAGATTTAAGGGATGGTCGGAGTTTAGGTTGGCAGGCCTGTGGGACTCGATTCCTCGACGAGAACGCCGTTTCGTAGATAGAGATAGATATAGAGCTTTCTCGTTGTGCAGCCGAGAACGGTGATGGAATGGATCCCGGGTGGTTGGTCGTCGTTCGTCGCCGTGGTAGTGGCACAACGAAGAAGAGAGGGGTTGTGTTCCCCCCGCCTGACGACTCACAGCGAAGAGGGATGTATAGGATGAGAAGGAGAGGTTGGTTGCGCGTCGAGGGGCCGAAGGGGAGGAAGTAAGGGCGGCATGAATGAACGATCAATAGATATATAGTTTACCTGGCATCCAGGTACATCTTACCGGTACATATTTCGGCGAGACGAGATACTTTTACATCGCTATACTTTCATCCACGTATAAAAATCTAAAGGGTGCAAGAAACTACCATTCCAACGTTACATCAGCGATTCCTCATAATTCTACGTTGTAAAAAGTTAAAAAAGAGAGGGAAAAAAAAAAAAAAAAGGAAACGAAGGGAAAGAGTTTTCGCGAAGATAAGAATGTCGTAATGCTTCGTGGAAACTTTATCGCATGTTTGTGGGCACTTTAATTAACGATTAAAGTAATTCGCTGTAGGGGAGAAACATTTTTAACTGTTTTACGCGGAAATTTGTTATTCTTTTTTTTTATAGTTGTGTTAAAAATTATGCACGATTTGAACATTTTTTAATTTTTTTTATTTTCATTTTTTTATTTTTAATTGAATTTCTGGTTGAGGGAAAATTGGTATTCGATGTTTTTAGCACGAGTTCTCACATACTCTTCGACGAAATTGAAATTGTAACGCGACCGCAACGTGGAATTTCCGGCCCCGGGGCTAAACACATTATCGGAACAACAGTTCTCTATCTACCCCCACCCCCAACTCCTCCTCCTCCTTCCCTCTCCCCTTTGCACACTTGGTTATCTGTACTGCTATTGTACTGGCAGTACTATTATTACTCTAATATCTAGCATACGGTTGTATGTGTGTGTCTTTGTGTGCGTATGTGTGCGGGAGTACCGGCGAGTTTGTCTGGTCCTTGATAGTAGCGAGAATCCTGCAACAACGCCGAGAATCCCACGAGGAGTATCGATTCGCGTTACGAGAATGACGTGATGACCGAGTGCGGTTAAACATGTGTCGAAGCGTCATCCGGTGACCACTCCGCAGGCTTGATTTACCCAGTTTCAAGAACTTCAAGGTGATTGAGTCACTTGAAAAATAAAAAATTAATTCCAATTGCCCTTTCGATCGTGTCGTTCGGAGAAATACTTTGGTTTTTCTTTTTCCACTTAACTCGCCTCGTAAGAATTTTTTTTATCGTTCCTAAGACGAAATGAAGCTAATCAATAAAATTTTATTGCCTTTGAACGATATTTAAAAGTTTTTTGAAAATTTTCGAAAAAAAATAAAAATATTGAAAAATTGTTGAAAAAAATTGAAGTAAACTTAATAAAATTGATTATTTTTTATTATTTTTCAAAATGAGGGAATAATTTGAAAAATAGACATTTTTTTATTGAACCTTCAAGGACATCACGAAAAAATTAATAATCCCTTATTACACGATTTAAAAGTTAAAAGTATTTTAACGAGGTAATAGAGATCTTTTTTCAAATCGTAACCGTAAGAATTTTTTTTATCGTTCCTAAGACGAAATGAAGCTAATCAATAAAATTTGAATGCCTTTGAACGATGTTTAAAAAAAATTTGCAGATTTTCGAAAAAAAAAAATGAAAAATTGCTGAAAAAAAAATGAAGAAAAACTTACTAAAATGGATTAATTTTTATTATTTCTGAAAATAAGTCAATAATTTGGAAAATAGGCGACCAAAAAAATTCTATTGAATCCTCAAGGACATTGCGAAAAAATTGATAATCCCTTATTACGCGATTTAAAAGTTAAAAGTATTTTAACGAGGTAATGGAGATCTTTTTTCGAATCGTAACCGGATACTAGAATCTGTAAAATATCTGTGATTAAACTGAAATCGGTATTTTCGTCTTGGAAGCAATTCACTTAAACTGACACAGAATGGATAGCCGACGCGGCATCCCTCATCAGAGTATTCGAATGTAACTCTCCGGGAACAGTTTTACTGGTCTACTCTACTCGGGCGCATCCAATCGAGCGGCGCCTGTAACATCCGCGAACTAATAATCGTGCCATGAACTTTGTAACGTTAATCCTATATGCCGATCTCTTGTATGCGAGACCGCGACAGATTGAATAGGCATTCAACGGAAACTGAATTTCCCTACTCGATTATAATTTCACAAGAAATTCTCCATCCCCCAAATGTGTGTTACTGAGATCAGTTGACGCATACCAGATAAATCATTACTCCTTCGCGATCTTATCCCTCTCTGTGTGTGTCTCTCTGACTCCTCTTGGTACTGCAACGCTCTGGCGCAATCCCAAAAGATATCGAATTTTCTTCCCCGCGTATAAGACACGAGAAGCAGCCGGAGAAGAAGGCAGTTTTGTAAGGAGGACATGGTGACATGGCGAGACTATATGCGCCCTCCCTTTTTACATCTTTGGTAGATGACTTCATCGTGCCGAGTGTTCTGACGCCAAAGGACGCGAATTCTCGGTATCCTTGACGGCGTCGTGTCCTCGAAATCCTTCGCCTCCCCTCGGCCCCTCCTTTCGCGGAATCCGGTATGACTACCCGGGGTTGAGTCAGAATACCACTCGGGAATTTCGAGGATGATGCATCTGTTTTATCGGTGGCTTAACAGGAACTATGACACCACGTTCGAGCGGCGAGACGGATTAAATTTTTTTTAAAAATTAATTATAACCGGAAGTTTCCAAACAATAAATCGTTGACATTTTAACTTCGGGGCTAATAATGATTATCGTTATTAAATTCTATTTGAATTTTTTTAAATCTCGCGACAGTAGTTTTTTTCTATATTTAACAATTTTTTTAAATTATCTATACGATTATAAACAAAAAACTCGGATATTTTTAACTGGACCGGTTGATTAGTGATTTTTGTCGTTATTAAATTTCATATATAGAAATTAATAACGAGGGAATACCCCCCTCCCCCTCTCTATGGATCCTATTTATTTAATTTTTTTTCCCTCATCCATAATCAACTCGTCCTCGTTAATTATCGGCGGGAGTTTTCTATCTCGCGGGTAGCGCCTCATCGTTGGGGGAAGGTTTGTGCAGCCGATCAAAGTCCGCTTCGTCGATGTAAACGGCAAGCAGCGGTAAAGAGCTCGTGGAACGAAGCGTTTGTGGAAGTGTTCTAATATAGGGTATACAGCGAAGCCGGTAAAGCGTTTTGTCAATAGCTGTGAAGGGGTTAAGTCCGCAGGTAGTGTAACGAGAAAGGGATTAAGGCTGAGGCGAGAGCGGGAGAAGAGGGTAATGAGGACGAAAGCGCGACGACATTGCCCCGCTGTCGTAGTACACGAGTTTTCCGCGTGTCTGATACACGCGGAACGTTACTACTTGCCGCCGCAACACAGCGGCATTAGCGCCAATCTTAACGGGGTGACCAGTGGTCAATGCCGGTGTTGCGTCAGACATACTTCAAGTACATTTTTCTTCCGAAAAATTCCTTCCCTCCTTATTTCTTATTTTAAATACCATGAAAGCGTAACTGCAATCATATTTCTATCCACAAAAATATTAAAAAATAAACAAAAAAATAGAAAAATCGTAAATCTAACTGATAATTGATATTCCGAAATGTATTGTCCCCATTTGTCTATTAATATTATAACTATCGAATTTATAACTGATAAATAGTAAACAAAAAAAAAATGTTACTAAATCGCTACGTAGTTAGATTTTCTATATCGGCAAAAAGTAGCGAACCATCGAGGGAGCAATTTTATGTCGATTTCCGTCTGCTGGATTGCTGATGTAGTTAACGATTGCATGTACGAAGAATCTCGATAATGTTGGATACGTTAAGGCCGCGACGTGCGGATACGCAGGATTATTTATACCCTGTCGTAACGACACAAGTTGTCTGTTTTTGAACGATATATAGGTCTGTACAGTAAGGGTAGAACGTAATCTATGTGTATTAGGTAGATGTCCGTTCGTATACTCGCCCTCTCTCGGTCCTCTCGTTCTCGTCCTCCACCTTTCCCGTTGGCAGCTTATCGATCCGAATTCCGAAATTCCAACATTAGCGTCGAGTACTCTCGCTCGCTGTTTCCATCGGCTCTCCCTCTCCCTCTCGCCGTCGCTCTCCTTTTTCTCTCTCTTCTCTTAGCTCAGCAAGCGTCAGTGAATGACGTCATCGTGTATCGGACGAGACTTCTCGTTCTACGAACTCTTGACGACTATACACTTTTGAAAGACTCTCACGATGTCCTTCGTCCAGTCTATATATATCTACTTTTTTTTTCTTCGCTATAGCATACTTCACGAGAAAAAAATTGTTAGTCATTCGTCGCCAGTATCAATTTCACGAGGGCGATCAATCCCTCTCGCGTATCGGTTCGCACTATAAAAAAAAAAAATAAAACCATATGGTTTTTGTATTTAGATATTTGTACTCGAGTACGTAGAGGTATTTAAATTTACTCATTTTTTTATTAGTCCCTTTTTTTTATTTTTCCCACATGAAAAATAAAATATATCGAAAATATATCGGTGATATACGCAATATATTGTCATCGAAAAATGTTATATTGCGTATACATATATTTAATTTCCATGTGGATTTTCAATGAAGACTTAAAAAAAAAAATGTATTCTGATGTTAATTGTCGAAACGATTACAAATTTCGTACTTAATACGTACTGCGATTTACATCACTTTCCGCTGAATGATCCGATAACAGGAGGAGACGGTAATCAAAGTTTGGAAGGGTCAGTAGTCAAATAAGGATCAACACGTTGATAAGGGGTCGGATTTTATCTGAAATTTCAAGCGTCTGTATGCAACAAATTTTCTCGTGTATCGTTACAATTAATCTCGATACATCGGTTCTTTTTTTTTTTTTTTTTTTGCGATAGATTTGGATTTATCAGTGATAAGAAATAGCGATTGCGATACATGTTATGCTGGTTATTCTTGCGTTGGGAAAGGAAGATTTTTTTTATCGTTGTTCATATCGCCGCAACGTAGTCGATATATAACTCGCACCGGCCGGCGTCCTCGATTCAGCGTACGTGTACACCCACTCGCCGATATAACGGGGGTCGACTTGCAAGCGCCGCGAGGGCAACCCGCCAGTGGCACAGATAGAGGGAAAGGGACGAGAAAGGAACGCGCCGGATACGCATAGCGTTGGCGGCGACCTGGCTAATGTAACCCACGCTTTCTCAAGGCAAATTGACCGAAAGCTAATTTTGCTGGAACATGTAGGCTATTACGGGCTCCTGGCTATGGTCTATACTACTCGTGTCCCCAATGTTCGTTCCTTCCATCTATGCTATTTTCAGATTTTTTTTTTTTTTTTTCTTCACGACGAAACTTTTCTGATTGGCAAATCTACGCTTAGATTTAACGTGATAGGGACCGCGGACCGATACTGCTTGACGTGCGCGAACTCGCAATGTTGCTGAGTCGTGATAAAATAATCGAGTACCTGATTGGTTTAGGATTTTTTTTTACAAGTAGATAAAGACGGTGTTGTCTCTCACGAAACAAAAACAAGAATCCAATTCCAAAAAAAAAGCGGCCATTTTTATTCGATTTTTTTTTTAAACTGCAAAACTCTTTTGTGGACACTAAAAAAATGGTGATTTCGAAGAGAGGTTACAATTTGTTGAAAGAACTTGTAGTTAATTGGTAGAATTCATTTTTTCTTGAAAAGTAGTTGTATCACCTAATTATTAGTTCTTTTAACTCACAATTTTCTTTGGTGCACATGTTGGCGATAAAATATTGAATATCGAACGATAACATTGCTAATATCAATAGAGTTACATTAATCAATTTAGGGAACTAAAAGTTTGTTGGTACTCCATTTTGACTTCAAAAGTAGTCGTCTTAACCAACAATTCACTTGCTAAACTCGCAATTTTTTTTTTTTTTTTTTTGTAGACACGAGCAATAAAAATTTGTAAATATTAATACACTTAAATTAATTAATGTGTTCGTTGATATTTGTTTGTTTCTCTCTTTCCTATTTATGAATTTTCACTTTAAACCGTTTTTCCCGACTCGAAATATCATTAAGCGCAGTTGTTCGTAGAATCTCCTATAAATCTTCTATTACAGTATATCATGCAAATACCTTCAGTTTCTCGAGTCTCCAATTTCTCAAGAAAATTCGCTGAAGAATGGAAGGAAGATGATATTAATTTGACCTCTTTTAACGAAAAAAAAAGAAAAAGAAAAAGTCTCCTTTCACTTCCTTTGTATTCCCGAGTCGATCGCTGGCACACTCGCGGCTTATCGAGTCCCAGCGAATTTCTCTCTCGCTGACTATCGAATGGTTTGCGACAATGGAGCAACTCCCGTGGAACAATAAGAACCGCCGAGGTGTTCCGTTTGGCTCCAGGTACGGTCAGAATTTCGCTGCTCCGTCTGTGGAACGGAGCGAAGTGAAAAGCTTCTCGGCGTCTCCGTACGGCTCTCGGTCTCTGGAGCCGACCGATAATGGCCCGATCAATCGGTCCTCTATCGACGCCACATCGTTTCAACTACGCATCCGTGAATCTTCGAACTCACTGGTGCTCTCCCAGAATTTCGATCGCCAACGATTCAATGAGTTATAATTAATAATTTAACTTCCTCGAGTTTTATCGGACGCGTATCGATCTTACCTATTATTTCGCGACGAATATACAATTTCGAGGGAATACCAACGCGAACAAAACGTGGATATAGACGTTACGAACATATATATACATATAAATAATACAATCGGATGATTGATGGCTGTTCAAGAGATCGCATTGTCGCGGGACTTTCGACTTTGTACCTTCGGAGTTCTACTTCATCCATTACGTAATCGTTATCGAGGACGTGGACAATTGTTAATTTAGCACAAGAGCTTTCAGCCGCGATTTGGTTCGTCTGACGATTATATCCACGAAAGGGAGTCTCGATTTTAATGATTTTATACACGTAACTAACTCTCTCTACGTCTGTTCCTCGCTCTTTGTTGGATATTAGTTTATACCTGTATATATCGCGATCGTACGAGCTTCGAGTCGCAGCCTCGAATCACCCGATGCCTGACCAACGACGTCCTCCTCACCGTGTGCGTTCTACTTAACGATCTTCGATTATCGAGAGTTTCGATTCCATTGTACCGACTCGCCTACACATGCCACCGTTCTATGCCTCACTGCCAGCTGAGTTTATATCACGTTTCGTAGGCACTCGCTACACACCTATGACGGTGTAGCGTACGGACCAATTTCGCTTACGATGAACATTTGTTGATTTTTGCTTCCACAAGAAACTTTGTTTTGATAAAAAAATTTTTTTTAAAATTTTTATCTAAATACGTTCAGAATATTTGAAAATGTCGAAAAATCACATTTAGAAAAAATGTCTGTCCGTATGTGTGTGCGCGCGCGCATCATTTGACCTCATAGCTTGAGAACGGTTTGAAATACCAAGCTAAAATTTATACCCCATGTTGGAGGGTCAATACCCCTTCTTTGGTTCAATTTTTAACAAAATCTATGCAGTCGTTCAGTTTTTACACCATTTTTAATTTTTTGAAAAAATGGTGGAGATGCTCTAACCGCGACATTTTTTGCGATATCGGGCTAAAATTTGGTACACAGTTGGACTGTTATAAAATAATGATCGGTATTGAAATTGGGCAAAATCTATGCAGTCGTTCAGTTTTCACGCCATTTTGAATTTTTCGAAAGATTGGTGGTGGCGCTCTGACACATTTTTTGAGATATTGGGCTAAAATTTTGTACAAACGAATTTTTTTTTTATTGAACAAGGTTTAGGATACTATTATAATTGTCGCTTTTTTTAAAGATGGTTATAATTTGAAAAAAGCTTCTTGAGGAAACCAAAAGTGATAAACGTACTTTCCTACAAACAGAGCTGAGTACATTAAGTTAAAAGAAAGAGAGGAAGCAATATGCCAATGTAATTAGCACGATTTTTTTCTTCGTAAGCACTCAATGATCTAATTGAGCAAATAGAAAATTATCAAAATTCGAATAAAAAAGAAAAAATCGTATCAAAAAATGATAGAATTATTTTTTTTAATGGTTAGCATTCTTATACTTCGACATTTTTTAATTAACTGAAAAAAAATCGATTATATCGACTAAATTGGCGCTTGTGAATGACGAAACAAATACTTCGTTCACTGAAAGAAATACCTAGTTGATTGTACTGACTGTTAGTTGAATTGACCATTTTCTCCTCTCTATGACTATTATTTCGTTTAATCGATAACGCGCCGATTAAGTCGATTCAACTGTTTTTGTTTTTTTCTGCATAGAGACTTTAGAAAAAAAATACTACAATCAGATCTCGAAAAAAATAAAACTATTAAAATTCAAGTTTTGAATATTGATCATTCGGATTTTACATTCGTAAAAAATTATTGATTGCATTAAAAAATATATTTCGTTTAATTCGAATGAATAATTTTCAAGAAATATCGTATCCCAATCGATTTCCGCATCAACTTATTTTATCTAACGACTATCAAATGAAATTAATTTTCATCGATGCCTTAAGGGAAAAAAAATACATTATCTATTCGTTCGTTTACATTTTTTTTTTACTACATTTTTTTATCAATTACTGGCGTTAGTTGTCGAATTGACTTTGGTACCTTTGACTCTTTTGCGGAACATTAAAAATTAATTAACCCCACTTCGCCAGGTTTTCTGCGTTTCTAAGTTCAATTTGATGATTCGGAGAGGTTCTTTTAAGTTCGTCGGTTTTCTCAATGTTTTGCCATCAAAAGGAGCAATTGATGGTCTATAGAGTACAGAGCTGACACGTCATACACGTGCGCCGGGGGCGGAGAGGGTTGTGCAAGGTGAAAGCCGCGACAACCGCCGTCGTGGCGTCGAGCTTTACGCAGAGAGACCCCGAACCGCGTCGTCGTCGTCGACCGCCGCGTCGCCGGTTCTCTCGGAGCTCTGACGTCACCGCGGCAAAATGGCGCTGACGTGACGTCACGCCAACCCCTACGGCGGAATCGAGGGTTGCGGGCGAGGAGAGAGGGATCGTTACGACGGCTTGGCCGGTGCAACTACTAGTGGCGAGAATCAGCAGCAGTATCCTCTATAGCTTTTGCCTGGTGGACGAGACCCGCTACGCTGATTCTTGTTCGGATCGTTTTCAGCTGTTCTCTCCATCTTCTCCGCACTCTCGACGTGGATGAATTATCACTCAGAACCATCAAATTAACTCTTCAAAAGGACATTTTTTTGTAACCAAATCTTCATATTAATTTTCAAAAACTGTCTAAAAGTAAACGAAGCGAAGTAATAATTGAGTTATAAAATAAATACGAAGATTGACTCATCAACCCTAATTGTAAGGTTGGCAATGCATTTCATCTGCTCTATTTGAAACAGAAAAATCCATTCCAAAGAATAAATATCAGAAATTAGTTTATCAATTTTTTCACTATTTTTTCTAGTGATTTCGTACGTAGAATTTCCTTTGATAATATTTATTTTTTTTCCAACTCTATTTTTTGCGCAGTAACAATGTTGTGTCTTTTTTTTTCTGATGCTCGGATCTTGAAATCGTTTTTTCCGATTCCGCCCTATTGTGCTTTTCTCACGAGGCAAGCGAATGGTTTCGAGCGAAGATTAGCTCGTCTCTCGCGAGAAGGGTCTGCGATAGGTTTGTGAGGGATTTTCTTTTTTTTTTCGAGTAATCCTTGATATTTTCATCATAATAATCGCGCGAGATGCGCGGATAGGGAACGAGAGAGTCCGTTCGTCGAGTGACGGAATCTAGAGATAAACCCGTGGGATACGGGAGCGGGAGAGGGGCTCGTGGAATAATCGACTCTTCATTGTTGGCTAATGAACCTCGCGTCCTCCGGGTTCACTCGAGAGGCAACGGTTTCAGAATCGATATTCCGCACAGCGGGTCTCTCCGGTGCACACACAGAGCTCCTCTCGCAGAGTTACCTTCGACGTGGTAATCGGTGAAGAATCCTTCGACCACAGGATCCGTAACAACCACGCCCGTTAGCTAGGCAGCTAGGTAGCCCGTCTACCTCTCTCTTGCTTGCCTACCTTGCCGCCAGCGAGCTCGCCACCAACCTCGGGCTCATTTCATTTAACCGGTTCGTTAAACCCGAACGTCGCACGATCATAGCCAACCCCTTCAGTAAACCCACACGAGACGGCTACGACGAGATAACTCGAAGATAAGCCGAGTTACTGCAGGACCTCGCGCCGGAACAAATAGTTCGATTCTCGCGCAATGCAATTACGAATTTGCGGCGAGATAGGGAGGGGGCGACACAGATCATACAATTTGATTCCTAATGTACTTGCATTTGGTATTCTGTAAATTCTGATATGTCGATGGCGCAATTTCCTATCGATACTTCTAATGAAAATAAAATTAATAAATTGTTAACAACGATTTTATGTATTCTCGTGAAAACCTGAAAAAAATATTTTAACATTGAAAAAATTATTAATTTGGTAACAGAGGGAAGAAAATTAAAAGGAAAGCTGAAATAGAGAGATTTTGACACTGAAAAAAAAAAGGAATGTTGTACACATTTCGTAATACTTCGTTGAATTATTTAAAAGATAACGAAGCTGTTGATTCGTATGCAGTATATTTTTTATTTTTATAAAATATATTCGTGTTGTAAATATATTTTTGTCAACTGTTGCTAACAATTGTGAAAAAAATTAATCTTTCAGTTGTACTAATTAAAAATTCGTTTCAATGGGAGAGAATCCCGATTCAGTTAAGCCAATTTTTTTTCCCTCAGTGAAGGTATATTCACTGAAAAAATTACTTCCAATGAAGAGGAGGGGGGTGAGGGGGTCAGTATACCAGTATTACTTCGCGTGAAGTAATTTTTGTCAGTGAATATATACCTTCACTCGCCTGCTTTCCTTCGTAAAATTACTTCATTGTAAGTAATTTTTTCAGTGAATATACATTCACCGGTATTAGGAAATTTTATTCACGAACCGTGTAATACATTCCAAAAAAATGTCTGCTGAAATTTAAAACAACTTATTATAATAAAACAATAAATTTGATCATTTTAATGTAATTTCGGGTTTTTATTTTAAGAATGTTTTGTAAATTTACAGAGTAAGGAATTTTATTTTCATGTATAACGTTTCTCAGCTTTTATTTTCCATGCATATTCAGTTCACCATTTTTTTTACAATGTTACCTAATTAAGAATTTCATAGAATTAATATGAAGTATTATCGGGTTATTTTAATTATACGAACACTTAACCCTCCGTCAGCCCAAACATTTTTCAGCCCTCCCGTCTGACACACTGGGGATTTGAAGTCTCAGTTAAGGTTCTCAAAATATTTTTTTTTTGTAAGGGAAACTTTTCAATGTGTTTCATACCCAATCTAATAATTGCTTAAAACAATTATTAAAAATATTAATTAATAACAAATGAAACTTGGAAACAAATTGAAAAAATGTAAATTTCATCTCTGCTTTCACATCCGCATTCAGTGTACTGACGGAGGTTTGCTACGAAAAAATTTTGAATAGTATTAGATAGTATTACTATTAATACTATTAAATACTATTAAATAGTATTAAAAAATTATTGAATAGTAATAGAACGGAGACAATGTTTTATTACGTAAATAGAATTTGATTAAAAAAAACACACCTTTGACATGCGGAATGATCGCAGCCAATAAACTACCGGTACTTCTGTCGCAGAGACAGGGCTCGGCATGTGTTACGCAAAAACGGTTTCACAAGCCGACCGATAAAAAAAGGTGAAAACCGTATTAATTTTGCGTGCCTGTTGCAAAACATATGATGCAGTTAGGGGAGGAATATGATCATATATGGTAACTCATCCACACGTAACGCGTTAGTTATACACAGTTTACAGTATATATGTAACTGCGACGACATGAACATTTGGCAACGGGTAGCGCACTCAACGTTATATCCATTCTCCGGCTGTGTTGGATCAACAAAAAGCATCTTTGGCTCCGCTCTACTATCGTTGCACAAATTGCAATCAACTATATCCCACATTTGCTACCATGTCGTACGTCAACGCTGCGTTAGACGTTTAGGCCGTTTTTTTGTGTGTTCTTCCGGTAAAGCATCGCTTTCAATTATCTCGAGGATAGGAGAGGATCAAAACTGAAACGTTGATTTATCGTTGATTCGAACAATAATCAAGTGAAAATACAGAGAGACAGTGAGAGAGAGATATATCCGCAACGGCGTGACGAGGACGTCGCTAGGGACGAGATTGTAGTACGTACGTTGCGCGGTTTGCCACGTACGTATACGTCCCGTCTCGTTGGACCTTGACCGATGCCGGGCCGAAGCGTACGCGTCCGCGCCCCGCGACGATGAATTAATTACAGCAGGGCGACGGGCGAGCTTCGGTGGTAGTGGCGATGGTGGTAGCAACGGGGCTTGCTATTAATTACGCAAACGCGTATTCGAATACTCGTCGTCAGTGGCGAAACGGGGCATGCCTAGGCCAGGGCACTGTGCGGTATCGTTTCATGAGAGTATGCATACCGAATCCAACCGGGCATGGAACACGCGGATGTCGAGGTAGCTTGACCAGCAGTTACTCGGAAGCCTGGACCCGCAATTCGTCTGAACCAGCATGACTTGGATAGCTGATAGCTGATGGGTATATGGCCTCGTCACACTCGCGTCACTGTACTTGTCCCATGTGAACTTTCCGCGGCTCGTACTTCACCAAAACATACATCGTTATGATCTCTATCAACAGTTCAAATGTCGCTCTCAATTTCCAGCTATAATTCTCGTCTGCGATCCATTCTATCCTAATGCATTTAAGATTTTCAAGGATCTGTGTATTGAAGATCATGTTATCATTTAGATGTCTGACCGCATACCGACACCATCTACTTGCGCTCCTTTGGGAGCGATCTGTAGAAATGGTCAATTTTTACATTTGATTCTGGAAAATCATGCATATTTTTGCGATTTAACGCTAGAGATGGATCTGGAAGACCCGATATCTTGATCGTTGCCATATTTTGCCGAAAATTAATATATCGATGGTTAATTGTAGTAAAATTGAAAAGGCAGGATATACGGTAAATGGCTGTTTAGGCGCAACATTGATGCAGTAAATTATAGAAGTTACACATTTTTTATATAAAACGAATTTTTTTTAATGAAAAACTATTTTTGCCATTTACCGCTATAGACGGATCTGGAAGACCGGATATCTCGATCGTTGCCATATTTTGCCAAAAATTATTATATCGATGGTTAATTGTAGAAAAATTGAAAAGGCAGGATGTACGGCAAATGGCTGTTTAGGCGCAATATTGATGCAGTAAATTATAGAAGTTACACATTTTTTATACAAAACTAATTTTTTTTTTAATGAAAAATAATTTTATTGTCATTTTATTACACTTTTTTGTGAATTTTATAATTTTGAATTCACTAGATATACATGAATCCTTGTAGGATCCATCTACGAAATTAACTTGAGAAACTCGTAACGAGTATTCCTCCACGTGCTTGACATCAGCCTTGAAAGCCGTCTAAGCCTTTTTGCCACAAATTGAACGTTATTGTACAAGAGCCTCTCTTCTGACTCTGTGGTTTATTTACCGAAGAAGAGATAACGAATGAAAATTTCCGGCCGAAGTTGAACGAGAAAGATGCAGCGAATTGCAATCTTTCAGCACGACGTAAATTGGCACTTTCGTACGCAACGCGGTAATAACACGAGGGTAACGAATATTACAGAGGTAGAATGAAAAAAAAAGGAATATTACAGGGTTTACAGGGTTAATATTACAACCTCTTTTCTCCGCAATCTATCGGGTTTTCTTGGAAACACATTTGATCTTAGAGTGACGGTGGTGTAATCAATTAGTTTTTATTTGATCCAAGCAGCATAAGCGTACTACGATCATAATAATAAAAAAACAATAATTGAATTTCCTCCCCTCATGGATTTCCGTATAAAACATTCCACTAAAAGTGCCAACAAGTAGGGTAGAGGTACCGTTTTTGGCCACTTTAGGTCCGATTGTGGCCATCACATTCGAAGCAATAAAACAAACTATAATCGAATTAAAAAAAAAGATTCGAGCAGATCATTCGGTGAACTTATATGAGAACTTTCGAAGAATCAATATGCGGTTTAAAAAAAAAATATTCGAAATGTATAATAATAAAAATGGCCATAAATGGTACAGTGGCCATTACCGTCTACCCTAACGAATTGGTAAAAAGCAGAAAAGCAAAACAAAAATACATAGCAGCCATGCATTTCTTTTGTTTTTTCAAGAAATTACGATTCAGGTCTAAAAAAAAATGGTAAACGCCAAGCAAACTTGATGCCACTTCGAATTATCAAACGTTTGTGAGCTCTTCATTGATGTGGTTTTCATCATAAGTGCTCTTGGTGGAGTTTACCTCGGGCTTATGGAGCTCAAAATTTCTCTCTACCCAGCGAATATATGTATATATGTATACACTTATGTATACATCTGTGTGAACCTGCGAAGTTGCATTGTACCCGGTGTGAACCAGCCGCACGTATTTTCCATATAAGCGAAAGGCTCTCGTTCGTGAGAAACGCGTCTGGTTCTCTCCCTCAGCCTCGCCTTGTCGACAGGGTCGAGGAGGCAAATTAGCTTCTGGTAACGTTACCCAGGCATCATCGTATTTATACGAAGTGAGACGCGGAGGCTCGAAGGGTAAAGGAGTCGTGAAAGGAGGAGGGGATACAGAGAGTGGTGAGTGAGCAGCTCAAGCTGAACGCGGATTATAATTATATATCCTTTGAGAATTCCGGTAGCAAGGCATCAGCGAGTGAATACGTAGACGGCCTCGGGAGAGACACGACGAGGTCGCGATTCACGCCCCAACCCCCTCCCCCCCCCCCCTTTTGCGAAATACACACCGTCCAAACCGGGACTCGAAGTTTGAAAATAGGAGATCGAATTGGCTTGAAAAATCTTTTCCTGGCTAGACGAAGCGTCGCATAATAAAGAAAAGTGGGAAGGGAATAGAAGGGGAAGTGGGAGTGGATATGCTGAGAAAGTCGGAGGAAGATTATTATTTCCTTGAGCTCGAAGCTTCCATCGGATATTCGCTGGACCGTGGAACTTACCGTAGATCCGCCTCTCTCTACTCTCGAATCCGCGGAATTTTTGGCTTATAAGTATTATAATAGTATATATATATGGAAGAATATAAGACAGAGCAGACGTGGAAGTGAGATCAAGACGACGCCAGACAGACGCGGGCATTCCGCCACGAAATTAGACTACACGGCCAGAGACAGATAAAGCGCTAACGCAAAGCTTATAGTAGTAGTGGCAGTAGTAGCGGTAGTAATTCAATATATATATATATATATATATATATATATATATATTTATGCTGTAACTTCGAGAATGACCGCACGTCGAGCTTTTGGCATCCGGAACGCGAAATACACAGAAATACCGGCCAGCAAAATTTTCTCTCGACATCGTAAAATTGGGGCGACGAGGGGCTTCGAAAAGTGAGAGCTTTGCGAAAGCCGAAAACTGACTCCTGTAACGCGATGGAAACCCTTCGCGACCATATAATAATCCACGGGTTACCGGTAATAACCCACCCCTAGTCTTTCATATTTCCCTATTGTCCAGCGTTACAGAATGGGGGTTTTTGTCTCTGTAAAGATTTTGTTGAACTGACGAAACATTGTTGGAGAGAGAGGAAAATTATATAGAATTCTGAAGTTGACACAGACGAGTGGCAACGATGTGAAGTACTCCGCGAAGCTGATGCACTGCTTGTAATGTTTTCTATTCTTTCGTGTGAATTAAAAATACTTTGGATTAAGAAAATTAAAGCGATTTAAAAGAACGATTCAACGCTAGTAGAATAATTGCTCCGCGAGACCGCAGCTTTCCCGAAAGTAATTAGGACTTAGAAACTTTTTTTTAATATCATTACATCGATAATACGAACTTAGCTACTTGAGAGACTCGGGATTTCGAAGTTACAGTAATTAATAGAACTTAACGAGAGCGTCAAGATTTTTTTTAACACGCAGATGAAGATTGCGATCTCTCGAATTGTGAAAAAACATTTATTCTCGCGTATAGTACTGAAAAATAAAAAAAATAAAACGATAAAAAACCGTGTCAAGTAAATCCGATCTCTTTTACATGCCTACGAGTCCGTATAGTTTGTCGAAATTGCTATCGGACAGATAATTTCTATGATCATCGAAAAACCCTTTTTTTCGTAAATGAAAACTATAGGATCGTATAGCCGAGCGGCAGAGCGTAAAATACGAGTTGATAAAAAAAAAAGAAGCAAGAAAAGCAATAAAGAATGACCGGTAAAGATTGGAACCAGTTGTAAAAGTGGTGTTACTGTGTTGCAGAAAGTTTAATTGTATTTCGCGTGGCAAGTGGCCGGATACGGTGAACGGCTTAATGACCGCACGTATACACCAGAAATCGTTGAAATTTAGTGAGGAAGCAGCAGCGCAGGGTTAGAGAGCACTGAGCTGAGTATGTATGTGTCTATGGCAATGTAGAATATACACCGCGATTCCCGTCACCCTGGAAACGAGAACAAATTTCGTGAACAAAAGAGAAGCCGCGTTGCTGCTGCTGCTGCTGCTACTGCTACTGCTGCTGTTACCGTTCATAGGTCGTTCTGATCCGCACGCCGGCATGAACACACGAGGCCAACATTGCCAATTACGCGATCTAACTGGAACGACACGTATCGGCTCTCGTGCATGCATTCGCCAAAGTACAAACCCTCCCCTCCCCTTTCGAATAGTCGCGTTACGTGGCGTGTTCATAAAAATTGTTTCACCGCGCACGCGGCGCACGGAGAGAAGGCTTACGAAGGTAACAATTTTTTTTCTTGCAGCAGCAGTTGCAGCAATGCCCATAGTCGCTGCCGCACAGGCAAAAAAGACGGGAAAAATCTCGCAGTAGAACAGTCCGTTATTAGTCAGACATCGCTGTCTCGAAGACGTTGCGCAGATATTAACCGATTATAGATATACATATCGCTTTTTTTTGCGTCACATTTTTTTGTTTGTATCAATAATCGATTAAGGAGATGTAATGCCTGATAAGTTTTCACTGTAAAAAAAATCGTACATGTAATTTACTGGTAATGAAAGTTTTTAGGCAGACATTGGTACATTAGATGTAATGTACAATAGTGATGAATAATTGATATACTTAAACTGGAAAATTGAAGTAAATTATTGAATCCAAAGTACTTTTATAGTAAAATCAAAGTAAATTATTAAAAATAAAGTACCGTATATTAATTTTTCATCATAATTTTACATAAAATCTAATGTACCAGTTTATGAATAAAAATTTTCGTTGGTTCATTAAATCGCCAGCGAATTTTTTTCTACAGTTGGTATCGCATTTCATGCCAAAAAAGTTTACAACAGTACCATATTTTTTATATGTGTCATTTTTCATTTCTGGTTTTCTTCGGAAAAACACTGGTATATCATAATACGAAGCATATTAATTTAAAAAATACAATCCAAATATGTATTATACCTTCAAAAATTTCAAACAAAACTGCAAAAAAAATGTATTCATTTTGAATTCCTCGTACATACATTTTTCTCCATTTTCACCTATCGTGTCCCGATTAAATTTTTTTTAATTTTTTTTTATAAATCCATTTCACTACGGACTCTTCAATTTTGGGTCACGTGCCATCCCATACTTATAATTTACAAGTTTCCGCGGAAATAGCTCTCGTACACGAGAGGCACGTGATGTACTATGTAAATGTATATACACTCGAGGATTTATTGCATTATAAATCGGTGATGGGAAAGGGTTGGGTTGGGAATGAGAGAGCGGTGTGATGCCTCGATGGCGTACTTGTACGAGAGCAGCGAATGAGGGGACGGGGGTCCTGGGGCACGCGCTTCAACCACCTCGGTAAAAGAGTCTCGCGGCTAATGCACTCAATTAAGGCCCGTGGCCTCGTTGCTAGCACGGGGTATAGACGACGGGCTCGTCGACCGTTAGGTCCTTCGTTCTTGAATCGTGTACCATTAACGACTACTACCTCCGGTATCCCATCACTCTGTACAATAGCTGAATATCTGGAGTCATCGATCAATCGATATTCAATAGACTCCCAATGATTCCGTTCTCATCGAAACTTTGACTTTCCGAATTAAGAACGATACGCGTATAATTCCCGAGCTTTCCTATCGATCAGTTGAACAATCGTATTCACCATAAATGAAAAAAAAAAAAAAAAAAAAAAAATCATCCCCATCCCCATCACGACATAAAAGAGTGACTGTACCCTACACTCGAAGCCCGCAACGCTTAAATGCTGATGCCTAAAGCCTTTTGACCGAGATCCATCTTTTTAACGAAAAATCACGCAAAGAACTCGACTCCATCAACGACTGAGGATGCTGTGCTGCAAACGTTCTTCGGTAGCTACTCGAATATTTATCACCCCCTTATAATCCGTCTCGTACTCTTCGCGACTAACCCTGCAATTTAATTCACAAAGAATTCCGCTTCAAAGACTCGACAAATTGGTCTTTAATAGAAATCTAAGGGATTTATGTCACGAGATAAACATTCATATTTCTGTCCGTTTAAAGATGTGAAACCGTTTCCGGATCTACGAACGTCTTAACCCTTCTTTTGTTTTGGATTGATTAAATTAGCAACGAAATCTCAACGCGATGTTTCGAGAAATAATAAAAAGTCGTAACATATATAGGGGAAGGGATGAAATTTAACGATGAATTTTCATGGGTGTGTTTCAGGTTGGCAGCAGCGCAAGAGGCGGCACAAAGGGACCCTGGATACGCGAGTCAGTACAGGAGAAGGCAGAGGTTGGCCGGACTGAGTGGTCTCGGTGACTGGGCTAGCTTTGGAGGGGAGGTAAGCTACTTCAAACGCCCTTTATACACACTCAAACGCACTCTATCTCCGTGTTACGTCTACGTTGTACGAAGGAAAAGCCTGCGACTCTGAGCTCTAAGAGAGTCCGCGAACGGTAGTGTTCTGTACACTTTTATGTATATCTATATACATGTGTTCCATGTACAAGTAGAAAGGTACAGTGGATGCAGACTTGCATACCGTTAGAACAGAGCCCAACCCTCGAAAGTTGTTAAATTCGATACTGATAATACTTTAGTATAGTGAAAGTCGTCAATAATCAGAGAAATGGGACGAAGCAACCCCTGAAACGTTCAATTTTCACCTCTGTTTACCCCCGTTGACATTTCCGAATATAATAATTGAACAGACGCTTTACAAGTTTCTATAGTGGTTCGTCGATGAACATTTATGCATTTTTTACCCTAAAGCTCCCCGTGTTACGTTTATGTTGTACGGAAGAAAAGCCTGCGACTCTGATCTTCGAAAGAGTCCGCGAACGGCACAGTCTTCTATACACTTCTATGTATATCTATATACATATGTTCTATGTACATGTAAAAAGGTACAGTAGATGCGGACTTGCATACCGTTAGAACAGACCCCAACCCTCGAAAGTTGTTAAATTCGATACTGATAATACTTTAGTACAGTGAAAGTCGTCAATAATCAGAGACATTGGACAAAGCGACCCCTGAAACGTTCAATTTTCATCTCAGTTTACCCCCGTAGAAAGTTTATCGGATATATTAATTGAACAGACGCTTTACAAGTTTATATAATGGTTCGTTGATAGAAATTTATATATTTTTCACCCAAAAGCTTCCCATATTCGTCATCAATGCGAGATTTTTGGAACACGAAACAAATAATGTCGTTTTTTACTACAAATTTCAGGCATTGATATAAAAATTGGGATAAACAGTTAAAAAAATTGAATATATTGAAAATAAATTATATTTATTAAATTTTCGTAAAAACACATATTTTTGCAATACTTTAACGCCGCACATGGGTCCGGGAGATCCGAGACCTTAAAAAAATGTCGGAAATGAGAAAAAGTTTTTTAAAAATTCATGTGAATTTAGAAAAAGTAACAAATCAACTTATACAAAATAAAAGTCGATCGCCAGATGATTTGCAAAACAACTATTTAAAACTAATTTGTTAGTAACATTTTGGAATTTTTATTATGCAAAACTAATGTTCATATCGCTTTTTATATAGTTAATTTTTAACCCATTGGAAAGCATTGGAAATTCCCTAAATAATTATAAAGGGCCTCCATAATTATAGTGAAAAAAAAGAAACGCCGGCGTAAGAAAGATTTCTGTTAAGGCGCAATATCGATTCAGTAAAAATTATAAAGGTTACGAATTTCTCAGAACCTTTCATAGCTATAATGGCTCTCGAGACTAATGGGATAATAGACAAAAAATAATATTGATAGGTTAACTGACATTTACTTAAGGGGTCTGTTAACTATTGGGGATGTTCACTGTACACAAGAATATACCGAGAGGCACTCGGGAAACCCTATAGTATATTATATGTGGATATAATAGCTGATGATATACCCTCGTATACGTAATGTAATTCAAAGCTGATTCATCCACATCCGGTCCCGCAACGAGCCACCGCCGTCCAGCAATTCTCCACTTTCAGCATTTCAACTTCTCCTAAATAGAACAGCAGACTCTCATCTCTGTTCTCTTCTGCTCGCTCTCTGTATTCTCGCTGCACCCCTTTCGTTTTTTTGGTTCCAAACCAACTCTGCCTCCGCAACGTCCCTTCGTGCAACGAATAACGACCCCTTCGCGAGAGCCTTCCATCGCGCAATCTCCGCGGGAACGTTCTCTTTTTTGTTTTTTCTTCTTCCACTTCCTGCTCGCTCGTCGGCTCCTTCGAGCTTCTCGTCTGTTTCTTTTTTTCTTCTTCTTCTTCTTCTTCGTTCTTTCCTGCGGGGGTCTCTCTCTCGTGCTTTTTGGCTCGACGTAGAAACACGACGACGGAGACCACGCAAGTGCCCATTCTTCGGCTTCTTATATACCGAGACTCCCGAGGTATTACAGTAGAGCGAAAACGAGCTCACGAACAAAAAAAAATAAAAAGAATCGGCGAAGGTGGAGAAAGATCAAAACTCTCGTCCATTAGGTGACTCGAATTCTTGGCAGAAAATCTTTCGGCGAGACAAAGCGAGAGAAACCTGGAAGAGATTTCGCATGGGTACGGAATCCTTTCCGTGGATCGTAAAGATTTTTCACAAATTAGAAAAAGTAATTTTGAAACAATTTAATTTCGCGTGAATAATTAAAAGTCCTAATTTCAGTAAAATTTGTGGCGTTAATGGCGGAAATTGCATATTTTTTAAAATCGATGATAATTTTTCTACTTTTTTTACGATATCTTTCCTTTGCTATTTGAACAAATTCGGGCATTCAGTAGACTCGTTGATGAGGTAAAATTCCAGTTATTGCTGTAGAATTTTCGTATTATCTTAGAACGTCTATAATTTCATTGTGTGTCAAATTTTAAAACGTTTTGCCGTCACTTCCCTGAGATATCTGCATTTTTACGCTTCCATTTGTCCCGATGATAATACGTCGCTTAAGGATATCCTTACCAGAACCGTGAGGGGGCGCGCGGGAGAGGGGTTCCGCTGAACGCGGTAGTCACCGAAAGATGATACGAAGTACGTGTGCTGGAAAGAGATAGAAGCTTTCGTTTTCTTGACGGTAGTTGAAAACTAAAAGGTAAATCTTTTTCAAATTTGGACACAATCTGTATTAAAGTATTCTCTTTAGTCGGTTAGTTTTTTATTTTCGGGGAACGGAAATTGGCTGAGGAAAACGCTATATTGTACCGTTTTTGAGGTTAGATCCGCACCTTCCCATGTTAAAATCTGTAACTTTGAATTCACGTATCAAAAAAAAATAGACGGTGAAAAAATCTTAAAAAATTTCAAAAAATAAAGCGTATTTTTTTCTTTAGACCACATAAGTTTCAAAACGATCGAACAAAAACGACTTTTGGTAACGATACCCTTAAAAATATTTGTCAGAATGGCTTCACATCGTTTATTCGTGACGCATAAATACATTTCGGTGAAACTGACCACCGTACGTCCTTAAGAATTCGTCTTGAATCATCAATCCAATTTCTTCGCCTCGTTTCTTCTCGAAGTTTCGTCTGCCGTATTTATCTTTAATTTTTTCATTTCGATTCTCTCCTCCATCCTCGCGATTGATTTGACCGATCGAAATCGCGAATCGAGAGACAGAGACTGAGATCCGCCGCCACATGAATTCTCTTCGATGTATGTGACGGATTGGCTAATTCGATTTCAAGATTTTCCGATATCTAAATCCGGTTACGGAACATCGGACTGACACCGCCACCGCACTCTTCGGAGGATCCACCTGCGGGAGGAGTTTCTCACTCCGCAGTTACCCGCATATGTGTGCGATAAATCTATAAAAGTCGAACCTTCCCTCACGCCTTAGCGATTTCTGTCTTCAATGCCTACAATTTATATACACCGAACTTCAAGGATTATCCTTAGTAAATTTATCTCGTAGCCGTCTGGTTTCGAGAAACCGTTCGATGTCTAGAAGAATTATGGAAAAAAAGTTTCCATAGATAGTCCCGAGACGATGGACCAAGTCACGCGTGGCTTTTTCTCTTTGCTCGTTGATCATTAGTCGAATTATATGTGTCGAGATTGTTAGTGAAATTATTCTTATCCTCTCGAGTCTCGAGTTTCGCGACTTGTTTAAGGGTCGTGTTAGGCGCAAGCTGTACCGCCCGGTATACAAATGAGAGTCCCAAAGAGGGAAAGGGACGATGAGAGGTCTCGAATTAAGTCGTGCGGTCGCGACGTTGGCCCCGGGTATTCTCGAGGAGAACGTTGACTTTGGCGCTGTGGAGGACTCTGTTCCGAGTCGAGACTCGGTCTCTGCGGGTCGGGGCAGCTGTTCTGTGTGCAACTCAGACGACGACGACCTTAAGCTCTTCCGAATAGTTCTACACACAAGCCAAGGAAGGGAGAGGGAGAGAGAGAGAGAGAGAGAGAAGAAACCGCTCCGCAATACGAACGGTACCGATAGTAGGTACACCCACCGGGATGGGTGGGAAGGAGAGAGGGAGAGTTCTCTCGTTAATGTGATCCAGTTACATCGTAACTTTGCCAAACAACTAACAGACATTAATGCCAAGCAGTAAATCTATTTGACTACCGTGAAGTTTGGCACGTGTGCGATATCGCCTTACGGCAAACTGAGAGTTTACCCCCGTAGACTTTCCCGGATATAATAATTGAACACACGCTTTACAAGTTTGTATAATGCTTCGTCGATGAAAATTTATGAATTTTTCGCACAAAAGCTTCCCATATTCGTCGTAATTGCGAGATGCTGGAACACGATTTTTTATTTAAAAAAAATGGCGATTCTCTGCCATGAGAAATGACTCCAATTAAATTGGTAAATTTAAAGGGATATAAAAGTAGGAATTTTTTTTTCCTACTTTGAAAAATTTGAAAATAAATTAAATTTATTAAATTTTCGTAAAAAACTAACATGTCTGCCTTGAGAAATTATTGTTTGAGAGATTCTCCGCCATGAGAAATGATTCCAATTAAATTGGTAAATTTTAAGCGATATAAAAGTAGGACATTTTTTTTTCCTATTTTGAAAAATTTGAAAATAAATTAAATTTATTAAATTTTCGTAAAAAACTAAGATGGCTGCCTTGAGAAATTGTTCCGATGAAATCAATCAATTTTAAGGTTATGATTTTTTTTTTTTCGTGAAACGATCGAACTAATGTGACATTTTTCGGGGGACTTTTTTTTCAAAAAAGGTACCTGGTCTGCTGGTCATGCCGCCAGGCCGGGATCAGGGTGGAGGGGCGGCTGGGGGCGGCGGCAACAAAGGCCCCTCGTCCCTGTTTATCCTAAGTGAGGATAACTGCATACGTAAACACACACGTTTCATAATCGAGTGGCCGCCCTTCGAGTACGCCGTCCTAATCACCATCATCGCAAACTGCGTTGTACTCGCCCTCGAGGAGCATCTGCCCAAGCATGACAAGACCATCTTAGCCCAGAAGCTCGAAGCAACGGAAATCTATTTTCTTGGAATTTTCTGCGTCGAAGCGAGTCTCAAGATCCTTGCACTCGGCTTCGTTCTCCATCGCGGCTCTTATCTTCGCAACATCTGGAACATCATGGACTTTTTCGTCGTGGTAACCGGGTGAGCGAATCCAAACTTTTACCATTTCGTCAGTTATTAAAAAAAAAAAAAAAAAAAAAAAATCGATTGATTTATCGATTTTTTTATACGATTAATATGGGATAGACGAAACCATAATAATCCCAGTGGAACAAATTTTCGCCCGAATTTTTTATTTTTATCGATCTTTTCGTCGAATTTATCCCAAATTTTTTTTAAACCCGGGAAAGAACCCGTCGCGTTTAAATACGCTGGCAAAACCTACGGTAACGTCTATCCTATCAGAAGAAATATAAACTCTCCATCCTTCCTAATATCCTTTCGTCTCTATTTTCTTTAAAAAAATAAATAAAAATCTCCTATGTTAAATTCCCGATACTTCGTAAAAATTTCATCCTACACGACCAGACCTGAATAATAATATCCTCGTTATTCGCGGAACAAAGTGGCGAATAATTGACGATCGAGCATATGCCGAGCTCGACGGTGAGAAAAGGGTTCTCGTAGTACCTTACCGACAGTTTGCCTTTCTCTCTCTCTTGAGTTTCTATGATTGCACATGTAAACTTGAATTATTGAAATCCGCACCGCATTCCCGATCGACCGATATTTCCCTCACAAATTCATCGTCTCTATTCTTTCGTAATACCGAATTTTCACGGTGAGTTTTCCTCTCTCCTCGAAAATCTCGGAATCTCCGAGGCAATGCCAACTGTGACCGATAATTCACGGAAAAATTAATATGAAAAAAAGAAAATGGGCGAAAAAAAAAAAATTAAACCAAATTCGCGACAGGAGTGATTTTTTTTTTTTAGCGCGATGAAAATTCATCCTGTGCCCATACAAACCACAGAATCGTTATAATTTTAAGTAGGAGATAAGTCCGTAACCGTGCAGACTGAACAGTTTCTATACTATAGCGTTACGGAGTGAGAACCACCGTCTCCTCAGTCCTTCTTGTCCGCTTTACCACTTAAGTACACTCGCTTAGGATTAAGGGTTACGCGCGAATCGTCTTTCGGGGCGCATAGATTCTATAGTCGATCCTTGGATTAGGTCGATGACCGTGTTCGCCGAAACAAATGTGGACGTCGACCTCCGTATGCTACGTTCCTTCAGGGTCCTCAGACCGCTAAAGCTGGTTTCGAAAATTCCAAGTGAGTCAGTCACAGTTCTGAGACACAAAATAACGACATCACCAAACAATTTTTATAATTATCGGAATACATATCTAAAGAGAGTCCGAATAAGCATAGGGATTGTTTAGTTTGTTCATTCGCTAGTTATTGATTTTTCATTCGATTTATTATTATCGTTATAATAATAATTACGATAACTATTTAGTTCAGAAATTAGTTTTTCATTTTGTGTGTTCGTCTTTCCTCTAATCGGCGTGCAGAGCCGAAATTTAATCCCATTTGTTATACAATTTTTTTTTTTTTTTTCTAAGCTGTCGTTTTTGTCGGTCTAAAAAACTGAACTTATTTGCTAATTTTAACTGAGATTAAGACCATTAGGGGCTGTGTCGGTGTCTTAGACAAGTTGAATAAAAGATAAATCATAGAAATTAGAACAATTGCGATTGTTTGTCATCTAATTATATACGGTGTAACAATAATACATTCTAACAGTGTCTCTCTTAGAGAATTTTGAAAAATAAGCTTTAGAGCTATAAATATTATTACAATCGAATTAGAAGAGTGATCAGTGAAATATTAGCCATAGCTAATTGGTATAATTCGTAAAATTGTTTAAAAAAAAAAAAAAAAATATTAGGAAGGGAGATATATATAAATTTGTGTTTAGTGATTATCTTTTATTCCTATAATAACTGTGTTAAAAAAAAATATTGATATCTTTTAGAGAAGTGAACGTTTGTCGAAGAATACATGTATGTAACATCGATTGCTAAAAAGCCGAAGGGCCGATTCCACATCGATTTAGACATTCTAAACGGTATGGAGCCTTTTTTTTAGGTTTCTTAGCAGTCGACACACATTTTTTTTTTTTTTTATATTTGATTTATTATTATACAAAATTCTCTCCTTAGGGTACGTAGTGTGACTGAAATTTAAACGCCTCAGTAAGATACTCGTGTACCTGTATTAAACTTGACACAAAACATGACATACCTTAAAACATCGCTGTACACACGCATCAGTATTACTGGCCTGAGGGAGAAAGCCTCTCATCGCTATAATATACAACTATATTTAGCAGTCTCTATCTTTAGCTACAACACTGAATAATAGATTTGACTATACATTGGTAAATACGTGTTCTAGAGCTGTAACGTATTCCGTGAGCCCGTGTTTGCTAGAAATCGTACTTAGGCACCTGAACCCACCCTTCCGCGAGCCAACCAACTCTCCTCCTCCGCCTCCTCCTCCTCCTCCACCTTCTTCTTCTTCTCCTCCGTCTCTTCCTTCTTCTTCTTCTTCTTCGTCTTCTGTAGCCTCGTTCACTCACACTCTCTCTCCAGCCCTCACCTCCTCCAGCGACCTTCGACCTCGAGAACCAACCCAACCCCCGACGACCCGTCTCGTTCGTAGGATATCTTTCACGCGGACAGAAACTTAGCGTTTATAGTACGGATACGACGACCATATAGATGAATGCAATGATAATTTTTTTTTTTCTCATACGCAAGCGGATTTTCGAAATTGTATGTGGAAATCGACAGAAATCGATCCATGGATTCTATACTTATTTTTTTTTTTTTTAAATACCTGAATTAAAAAAAAAATTATATAGATTTTTGTGAATTACGTAAATGATAATTCTCTGTGTCGGATGAACATAGAATTTTTTTTATTTTATTTTTATCGAAATTTACAGTCACTGTAAAAAATAATAGTAAATTTAATTTACCCGAATTAGCGTGCAATTTAAAAAAAAATTCGTCAAATTGAAAAAAATGAATTACATGAAAATTGTGAAATTTTTCGTTACACTGCATAAACAAATTTATTACGCGGTTCGTGTATAAAAGCTTTTAATACCGGTATTGGAAAAAAACATTTTCAGCGGAAACAATGTATCTGTTGTCCAATTCCGGATGAAAACCGGAAAAAACAACTTTTCAAATAATTTAAAACATCGTTCGCATTTCAAAGTATTGCTTTTGAAAGATTAAATAAATTGATTACGATGACAAATAAAATTTACTATCACACGGTTTCCGAACAAAAGGAGGCAAAAAAGGATGTATATCACGGACATTTATCAGGGAAAAAAAAAAGTAGAAAATTCCAAGTGGTCAGTAATCGACTCCCAAACGAGGATAATCCGCTCGCGTATCATTATCGCTCGCGATTATCGCTAGAACTTCGTTATACGCCACGCCGCACGAGTTATCTCGATTATGAGGGCCCGTTGCGAGTTAAAAAAAAAAAGTTTACACAGCTCGATATGTTTCATCCTCTAAATCTCTTCATTATTCAATTCGATCCACAAAACAAACGACCCTTTCTGTCCGTTTCATCGATCCTAAATTAACGATAACTCTTCAGCCGCGAGATGCAATATTAGTTTATCTTTCCCGAAATCGCATTATAATCCCGCGATTCGCGGTACGGACGTTTCTTTTCCTTTTTTTTAACACCGCCCTTCAAGATTGACTGGATTTAGAGGATTCAAACGTTATTTTCACGAGCTCTCGGAGAGACTCAATTAGCGCCCAGAGGCAACGACTGTTGCATATTCATCTTATCTGCAAATTCAAGAGAGCTACGATGTAGACGAAGATTTTAATCCTCGTGTAAAGAGAGAAAGAGAGTGAACTTCCCCGATGAAATGGGGGTAAAAGTAGCCAAGGGTTGGGAGCGCACGATTCCAGTGGATGAGAGAAAGGGAGATAGTTAGAGTCGTCGGTGTATACCTACTTAGCAGAGTATACGAGTTCGACGAACGCAACGGGCACCTCGAGACCGACGGAGATAGAGGAGAGCCGTAGAACTCGTATCGAGATATACATTAAAAAGAAAAAAAATAGAGGTAAACAAAAAAAAAAAAATTTGTGACGTATTTAAAAAAAATCGTCAATGCTAGAACATCGCAATTTCTTATCACATCTACACACGATTTAGCGTGTGCGAAATTCGTATATAATAATAATATAAGTAAACGAGTGCGAGAAATATTTTCAAAAATCTGCAGTATCGTATTCGAGTCTTAAATATCGTCAATTATAAAATTAATTAAAAAAACGCGAAACCACAATTGATTAAAATTTTCTTGATGTAAAGTTATACCGAAAGTATCTTCTCATACTTTTTACTCATATTATTACAATATCACGCTATTTAAAAAAAAAATACAAAAATTATTATTTTCTATTATTACATTAGAAAGTCGCCAAGGGCTGCGAACGAGAGAAAAAAAAACTAATCGTGTAGTGTCTGGTGTACACATTTAGAGAAAGACTCCCCCATAGTAGTAATTCAATGTGAAAAAAAAAAATAGATTAGCGAAAAAAAAAAAAACATCCCCCGATAATTTCCTTCGTTCATCAATCCCTCGATCTTTTTAGCTGCTATCGCGATACTTGAAAATATACGAAAAATTTATCGCAAAGCTATCGTTAGAATTTATTAGATATTTAATAGAATCGATATTAAAAATGAGAATGCGAGAGAAATGGACATAATTCACGCGGGTTTCCGGTAATGAAAAACCCGATCTATATCAACCCCTCCTCCACCTCCTCATCCTCTCTTCTAATCATACAACTCCTCAATTATCCTTTATATAGACCGATTAAACGGATATATTAGGATAGTGAAACTAGTGGCTAGTATTGTAGTTTAAGTAATTAAGTAGCGAATTAGAGTAATAGAGTAGTAGGTAGTAAAGTGTGGCGGGGTGTGTGTGTTTGGGGCAGGTTCATCACGGCGTTCCCGCAAGGCATATCCCTGGATATGGATCTGCGCACGTTGCGTGCGATACGCGTGTTGCGACCGCTCAAACTAGTCTCCGGCATACCGAGTGAGTAGCGTTTCAATTATTGGCAACAGTCCCGAAAAAAAAAAAGTGGACCAAGGAGAGCGAGAAAAAAGACACAGAAAGAGAAAAAAAAACATAATACGAACGAACGGGAGAGACAATAGAGCGAAATTGGACCACCACGGTGAATCGCAGCGAACACAACGAGACGGCCTTCGAATGAAAGATCCCAAAACGTAAACTTCCGCTCGATTAAGCAATCATTAAAAAAAAAAAAAAAAAAATCATTAGCACTGTTTTTCAAGCAGAAAATTAGACATCAACGAAGATGAATTACGGGATTTAATTATCGATTTAATTCGTAAAAAGTAGCGAAAAAATTGTTAATTTTATATTTTTATAAAGTTTTCTTCGATTGCTAATTGTTGGATTTGTCCGATTCGTCATGAGAGACGCAGCTAATTTTTTCGAAGTCTTCTAAATTTTTGCTAATTAATTTTTTTAAACTTTTTTATTTAAAATTTGGAACGCAAACACATTAATTGAATTTAAATTCATCCAAAGAATTACGAGTTTGTTGAAAAAATTTACTCGTTTTTTTTTTTTTTTTTTCGTGTTTCGCAGCATCGTGTTCGCCGCGATTATATCCGCGGGTCAAAAGTCGCGTCTATGTCTCAAGTATCCCGGTCGTGAAAAGATTTTACCAACCTAATTCACTTGGATCTTCGGTTTTTCTTTATTTGCTAACAGGTCTACAAGTGGTGCTTAAGTCAATCATCAAGGCGATGGCACCATTGCTGCAGATCGGATTGCTGGTACTTTTCGCCATCGTGATATTCGCCATAATAGGTCTCGAGTTTTATTCGGGCACCCTGCACAAGACGTGCTACAGCATAGAAGATATCAGTGAGTATAATTTTTATTTTTTCACCCTTTGCGTACAAAGGACGTCATTATACGCCCGAATTTTTCGACCGATCGTCACCTTCAATTGCCCCGTTTAACTATAAAAAAACCGCGAAAAAATTCTGAAAAAAATTGTAAAACAACGTTGAACTGTTGTTTTTCCAATGGTCCAAAGGGATTTGTTTTACGCTTTTGCGTATTGTTGTTACGAGTAAATGAAGCGTTCTACTTTGCCGGCGAAAAGTCTCCCGTACGTGGCGGGTAAATCGCTTCGATAGTTTATGCATTTTTTTGAATAAAGAGTTGTGAATGAAAAAAAAATAAATAAATAACGAAGAGAACTGAGAGAATGTTACAAAAGAGAGAGTAGCGTGTCATGATCACTGTGATATAGAAGCCTTTCTAATGTAATACCAATTTTCGCAGTGCTCTTACTCGGAATAACGAGACAGGAATGAAAGGGGGGGGTTTGTCGCACAGCGTCGAATCCCTCAGCGACGTACCATTACGCTAACGTCCTCATTATTATAATTATCGTAATACGTCAGTGGGCAGGGTCTGCTCCGCTGTTCTGCGAGCCAACAAAGAGCACTTTATCGCCTGATAATTTACCCTTTGTTTGCTACCGCAAACGAGTCGAGGGCAAGTGGAGAGATCTTTGCGGTTCGATATAATCGATTTCGACCCGCCGAGTATCTTCTCTGTACTTCTTCTTTCTCTATACATTGTACTATTCTCTCTCTTCGACCCCCTCCCCCATTTCTCCATGATTATCGATCCGAGAATACGGAGCGTCATAACTAAGATTAGCCGGCAACTTTATTGTAGGAACGTTGCTATCCTTGACTTGCATGTTAATCAACATTTTTTCGGGAATTCGTTGATGAATTGTCGTCAAGAAAAAAAATTTGCCACAGATTCCTGTGTGTGTATATAATTGTTAAGAAGAGTGTATCGTTACATTTTCAACCAAAAGTGAGATTCGGAGAGAATTTTCGTTTACTTCCCAATGAGATAAAAATGTGGAAAAAATCAAACGTATTGATGGTGGTATGAACATTTATTTTGCATAATAATAATTTCAAAAAGTTATCAATAAATTAGTTACTTCGTTATTTTTTAATGTGTTTATTTGATTTTTTTTAGAATTTTCTCCTAATTTTCGAAAATCTCATTTTTCGGGAAATGTTTAATAATCCACATTTGTGAATATATTCGATGGATCATTTGAAAACTTATTGACTGTACCGCGTAATCTTTTTGCAAACGCGTATCCAAAATTGGTCACTTTTCATAAATTAAAAAAAAATAAAAATTGTGTTCAGAAAAATATAGGGATCAATTTCTGCGAAAAGGAAATTCGGTTGCCGGATGATTAATTACACAATTTATTTATCTAATTTTTAAATTACTATTCGGCAATTACTATAACCCCAAATTAATGTTCTCAACACCTTTGCTATGGTTGATTATTTTCAGATTTTTATCCCAACGGCAAGTATTCGAAATTCTTCCTGAATATTATCATTCCCTGGGAATATAACACCTTCTTAAAAAATCGATATAATAATTTCCACTTGAATTATATGCCTACCGATCCCCACCGATCTCGAAAATTAATTAATTGCGCCTATCGATCTCGAAAATGAATCGGTTATCCCTACCGATGTCGAAAATGAATCAATTATCTTTACCAATCTCGAAAATGAATGCCTACCGATGTCGAAAATTAATCAATTATCCCTACCGATCTCGAAAATGAATCGATTATGTCCACCAATCTCGCCAATTGATTAATTATCCTCACCGATCTCGAAAATCAATCGATTAAGCCTACCGGGCTCGGAGATTAATCAATGATCCCCACCGATCTCGAAAACCAATCAATTATGCCTACCGATCTCGAAAATTAATCAATTATCTTTACCGATCTCGAAAATTAATCACTTCTCCCTACCGATCTCGAAAAATTAATCAATTTTCTTTACCGATCTCGAAAATTAATCAATCTTCTTTACCGATCTCAAAAATTAATCGATTATCCCTACCGATCTCGAAAATTAATCGATTATCGCTACCGATCTCGAAAATTAATCAATTATCCTTACCGATCTCGAAAAATTAATCAATTATCACTACCGATTTCGAAAAATTAATCGATTATCCCTACCGATCTCGAAAATTAATCAATCATCCCTACCGATCTCGAAAATGAATCAATCATCCCTACCGATCTCGAAAATTAATCAATCATCCCTACCGATCTCGAAAATTAATCGATTATCGCTACCGATCTCGAAAATTAATCAATCATCCCTACCGATCTCGAAAATAAATCAATTATCCCTACCGATCTCGAAAATTAATCAATTATCCCTACCGATCTCGAAAATTAATCAATTAGCACTACCGATCTCGAAAATTAATCGATTATCCCTACCGATCTCGAAAATTAATCAATTATCGCTACCGATCTCGAAAAATTAATCAATTATCTTTACCGATTTCGAAAATTTAATCAATTATCCCTACCGATCTCGAAAATTAATTTTTCGATATCTTTCAGATCAAATAGTAAAGGAGGGCGATCTGCCAAGTCCGTGCAACACGGATTACAAACCTGATGCACCGCCGGGTGCCCACACATGCAACCCAAACATCTCGGTATGCGTGGATCAGTGGGAGGGACCAAACAGCGGTATCACCAGCTTCGACAACATCGGCTTCGCCATGCTCACCGTCTTCCAGTGTATCACTATGGAGGGCTGGACTGCCATATTGTACTGGGTAACGGACTGAGATATGTTCCTCAGTGTTGCGCGCTCGTTTTTTTCAGTTTTTTCTTGTTGTGCTTTTTTTTTAACCAAAAAAAAAAAAAAAGCAACACCCTAAATTCAGCAAACTCGTTTGTGTGGGACGGTCGAGTGCACTCAAAGGTTCCGCACGTTCGCCTTGTGTGTCTATCTTTGTCTGTCTCTCGATATACCTATACAATCGCTTGCTACGTGTCAAATACTTTTATATATTTTTTTATCTTGATATCACACCATCGTGAATATATTGTCAAAATTTTACAATCTAAACGTTTTTTCTTTATCACTCAATCGCTTACACTCGTGAATCTTGCTTTCCACGAGTTCGTTTGCGTTGGAAATTTTTGACGAATCGTTCAGAAACGCCTCGTCGATTATTTCAAGCGATAACTCTCATCACTTTGTATACGTGTCATCTATATTTTTTTTCATTAATTTGTGTGCATATGTGTCGTGTACTCCCATTTTTTGCTTGTGATTTTATGTAAACTTTTTTTTTTTCCGTATTTTTTTTATATTTTTTTTTTCGTATTTATTTTATTTTTTTTTTTTTTCGTATTTATTTTATATTTTTTTTTTCGTATTTATTTTATATTTTTTTTTTTTCGTATTGATTTTATATTTTTTTTTATTTGTTTTTTTCTTTACATTTTTCGTTGTGGGAAACAAGATTACTGTCTTGATGATTGACGAAAAAAATTCGATATAATTCCAACGTTTTTTCAATGTGTTTTTGTCCGTTAAACAATTGGCGTTATTTATTATTCGTGCGTAAAATCTATGTGTCGACGTTTAAACGAGCCTGTGGTCGCATCGTATCGCGAAGATGAGACGCGCCTCATCTTCCGAAGAAGCTAACACTGATGTATATATTGACTTTGCTCAGTATGACACTGTCAGTTACAACCCTTTTTCGATTTATGTTTCTCGTTCCTTATCTTATCTATTTGCCTAAACGTTTCGCGTATCTCGATGTTTCCCTCGTGTTTTCTCGAGGGACGTAACTCGACTAAACTTCGATCGTAATCAATCGAAAGAAAAAAACAAACGAACCGATGAAAATCTATCTATTTTTTTTATTGTTTCTACGTCCCTCGAGCCTTTCTGAGATTCTATATACCGCGTTTCGTGGCTCTCCGCCAAAAAAATTTTAACACCCAAAACAACTTTAGTCAATCAATGAATAATTTTTATATCGCGCATGCGTATGAAAAATAATTCATTATCATTGACGATTGAGTTATTTCGGTGAACAATTTTTTTCTCAAAGATGCGATTCCGAAACTCGATATTTTCAAAGAATCTGAGAAAAAAAATGTCGAATGGTGTAAGTATCCGGAGGACCATTTTGTGTGCTAATGATGTCCGTGAACTTCGTCTGCTGATAAGAAAAAAAAAAAAAAAAAAAAAAAAAAACCAAACAATTTCGTTTCGTTGTTATCTGTTTTTTCGTGTGTTTGAAAAAAAAAAAAAAAGAAATTGGTGTCACGATAATACGATATTCCCTCGGAGTTCACGAGGTTCTGCTAAATTTTACAGACGAACGACGCTCTTGGCAGCTATTTCAACTGGATATACTTTATACCATTGATCGTCATCGGCTCCTTCTTCATGCTGAATCTTGTTCTCGGTGTGTTAAGCGGGTGAGTGCCACTCTCTCCGAATTCCTCCCCAACCCTCAAAAAAAAACCCCCAAACCCCTGTCTATCCAAAATATAATAATAGGACAACGTTTTTCACCTCATTAATACCTCTCACCATATCGACTACTCTTCTTCGATTAAAAAAAAAAAAAAAGAAAAACACGCAAAAAAGAAAAGAAAAGAAATCAAATGCTCATCTCTCCGGTCGTCCGAAGCATCCGAAAAAAGCGTCGTCAACTGACTACCCCCATCGAGACTCCTCCTCTTCTTCTTTTCTGCCGTCAGGGAGTTTTCTAATGAAAGAACTCGGGTCGAAAGGCGAGCCGAATATCAGAAAGCAAAGAGAAAGCATCTATTCACCACTGCATTCAGTTCCTACTTAAAATGGATCACTCAAGCAGGTTATAGTGAACGGATCACATTTTACTTGTTTTTTTTTTATCTCGAAGATCCCCTCGAATTTTGATATCCAGTAAATAACGTCGAGTTGCGCGAGAGCCATTGCTCCCGGTAATGGAATAGCCGTATGCTAGAAATTTTTCGAATTCGGTATCGTATTCATTCTTCATCACGCATAATTAATTCGTTCGAAGGATATTATCGACCTGAGAATTTTTTTTTAACGCCGTAAAGTATCAAAAAAAAATACATCGCGAGTTGCTGATCCAAAAAAAGATTTTCACAATTTTCATTTTATTCCGGAGTTCAAGAATTTTTGTCGATAAACTATTGATTCCTCAACCGATAATATCCTTCATTCGAAAAAATAAAAAATAATGATAACATTAATGCTTCGAAATATTCTAATTCCCAAGAGCCGTAGTACGCGCATTTCCCCAAACGAATTCCCAAGCGCCGAAAGCTTTTGCAGAGCCAAAAACCAAAAAGAAAAAAAAAAGAAAAAATATATAAAAACTTAAACCTTGAAAAGCAGGCAAAGCTTTTCCTCGCCTCCTCGCAGCACAGTTATCAGTCCTTTGTACCGCTTGTAGAGAATTTGCGAAGGAGAGAGAAAAAGTGGAGAACCGACAGTCCTTCCTGAAGATGAGGCGTCACCAACAGCTCGAAAGAGAACTGAACGGCTACGTCGAGTGGATCTGCAAAGCAGGTTAGCGATGAAACGGACGAAAAAAAAAAAAAAAAAAAAAAAAAAAAAAAAATGTAATCGAGAGTTCGAGAGTATAAGATGTCCGATCGACCGCCTCAGTGAGCGTCGTGTCTATTGGCCATTAGACTACATATTTTTCATTTTTCGTTAACTAACATATGTATTCGTACATTACATTTACGTATACTATTATAATTAGTTAGACGTACGTAGTCTCGAAGCTCTGCTCGATCGTTAGTCTTACAACTGATTAAAAAGTGTTACACGAGTACTCACGAGGGAACCCTTCGTCTTTCAGAGGAAGTAATACTCGCCGAGGAGAGAACGACGGAAGAGGAGAAGATGCATATAATTGAAGGTAAAAAATCGACAGAGATTTATCGATATTATTAACGGAGTCTCCTGAAACTAATCCATCGCCACCGGAAACTCTTATCCGTTTTATCGTTGTATTTTTCATCATTTCCACAGCGAGAAGAAGAGCTATGAAAGCGCAAAAGAAGAAACTTAAAAATCTCGGAAAAAGCAAAAGTACCGACACGGAGGAGGAGGAAGGAGAAGACGAACAGGGTGATGGTGAGTTGTATTTTGCCTGTCCTTTGATTTCACCGTCGTCTCGACTTTCCTTGTGTCTCTTAAACTAAAGTTTCGAATAGTTTTTTTTTTCTCGTAATCTTGTAATCATTATTTTGCGCAGAAAACAATCGATGTACACGTTATCGATTATTTAACGAAGCAAAAAAAAAAAAAAAAAAGCGAAATTAAAAAAAAAAAAAAAACAGAGTTAGCGTTTGAATGTGTTTTTTAAGCAATTTTGCGTTTTGTTTTGTCATTGGAAAAATTGAAGCATGAAGAACGTTGTCGCGATCACGAAAAATCATATGTTATATCTGAAATATATATATACATATATAACTAATATTTTCGTCGACGCGCCCGGAGGAAAAAACGTTTATAGAAAAAGCCATAGCCCTCCTTATCTTGTCAATGAACATTCTAAACACACGCTATCAGATGCTCCTCTTGTTTCAGTGCCTAAGAAAAAACTGAAAGGTAACTACAAATCAGGAATGCAACATTTAATGTAAAGCGTAAAAAGGCTAATTTTATATTTTGTCTAACTGGTTTGTGTTTTTGTTGAAAGGTCTTGTGTAACCGAGTAAAAGTGTTGTCTACCGGGCGATTACATTAAAAAAAATAAAATAAAAAATAAAAAAATTAATGTCTCAATGTCTCTGCATCTCTTTGGCATTTATTTGAAAATTAAAAAAAAAATCTTTATATTTTATAAATTTACTAAAAACATCGCGGCGCAGAGAAATTGTTGCAAAAAAAAGAAATCGCTCTGTACACATCATTGAGTTGACACAGTAAATCGTATTATAATCACAGAAATGCGTAAATCATTTATTACATTGTCGTATTAATTACCATTGCGTAAAAAGTAACAATGACTCGAGTCGACTACTGGAAGAATGTTGACGGTGTCGCAGTAGATAGAGTGGTTATTGTATTAATTGCAAGAAACAAAAAAAAAAAAGAACGCAATACGCAGCAGGCTAATCGACGGAGAGCACAAGACCTCAATAATTTCGGGTTATTTTTTTTTTCCACTTTTTCCTAAAACTATTTCTTTTGCGGTAAAGTGCGATGGATTACGGAAAAAAAAGAGAAAAAAACAAAAAAAAAATTCTAAGAACGGACCGAGAGAAGAAAAAATCTCATCGAGGTGCTCTTCGGATCCATAGGCTTTGTTGCTGCTGATTCGTTTGTTGACTTGAACCGTAATATTTGAGATTGATAAACAAAACAAAAACAAAACTTTACACACAATTTGGCGAAAAAAAAAAAAAAAAAAAAAAACATCGAGAAATTTGCGTACATTAACAGATTTTCGTTTCTCCTAGGAATTGCTTCTGTTGGCTGATAGGGAACAATAAATATATAAAATGATTCTTTTACTTTGAATAAAACGAATAATGAGACAAAAAAAATAATAAAAAAAAAACAAAATGAAAACGCTTTTTTGAAGGCTAACGGCACGCGGCTCCTGGACACATTGTTAATCACAGCATGGAGTATGTGTCTGCATATTTTATTTATATGTATTTCAGGTGTCGTGCCGCCAGCCTCCTTAACCCAAACAAAAAAAAATACCAAAAAAAAACATACGTAATGTTATTTTCTTTCTTATCGTTTAGGTATGTCCACTGGTGACGATGGAGCGCTGATTAATGTTTGATTTTTAGCTGAAAGAAACCCGCTGTTACTTAGCTAGCGATGCCAGTTTCTCGAATGTAGTCAACATTTGCATTGTCGAGCGATTGATTAAATGCGTAGCAGTAAATCATTGAAAAAAAAAAAAAAAATTTAATTATAAAAAAAAAAAACGAAAAAAAATTTTGATTAATCACCAAACCCCCTAATGCCATAGATGAATCCTGTGATACTATATTTGTCATTACATGGGCTGTAAGTCGAGAGTCCTCGCGTGAGATCCTTATACGTAACGTAATACACATAGATAATTTTTATATATTGAAATTAGTAATCGAGTACTGCTATAGAAGTATATCATAGTGATTCCTGCTTAGTAGTAGGTCCTGAGACCATAGAATAGAAATAGCATTTGGTATTCGGCATTTATCGATAAAATAGTCAACGAAAAAAAAAAAAAAAAAAAAAATTAAAATTTCACCGAAGTTTAACGATTTATTGTTTCGAAATCACATTTGCCGTAGAAATTCATTGCCACATATTGATTAATGAATTGAAGAAAAAAAAAAAAAATTTCCCGCGAATCTTAGAAGTACACATTTCATGAAATTAGTATTCAGTGAAAATAATTGATTTGTCGATGCGGTTTATCGCTTCTTCACTGATAGAAACCTTTAATAAAAGAAATATATACATTATATTAACTCGTCTATAGTCTCAGCACTGACTTGCATAGAGTTATTATAGCTCGCGACCTAAAGCAACCGATATTAATACCAATTTTTCTATGATTACGATGACGATATTGATGATATTTGATGATCCAACAATGTAATTGAAAGATAAAACTTCCGAATTGTTTGCCACGGCTGCCAGCTGACAAAAAAAAAACGAAAGAAATCCATCTGTCGAACCCCCATCTCGCCCCTTCGAACGCCAGCCATCAGTCATCACAAACCGAGGATATCGATATATCGCATTTAACTGATGACGAGCTCTGTACTTTTGTAGGGTTCTCGAGAGCTTCCTACCTCAGGTCGAGGGTCAGGAATCAGGGTGCCTGTCTGCAATTCTGGCGCGCAGAGAAGAGATTTAGGTTTTGGATTCGACACGCCGTTAAAACACAGTCTTTCTACTGGTTTGTCATCGTCCTCGTGTTCTTCAACACTGTCTGCGTCGCCGTTGAACATTATCATCAACCGGATTGGCTCACCGATTTTCTCTGTAAGCGATAACTTGAAAGAAAAAAAGAAACGACACGCACACAGACACGACACCAAAAAAAAAAATCTGCGAACTTATATTCCAAACTGGAAGTTCCAAAAAAAAAAAAAAATCTGCGTACTTATATTCCAAAGCGGAAGTTCCAAAAAAAATCTGTGAACTTATATTCCATACCGGAAGTTAAAAAAAAAAAATCTGCGAACGTATATTCCAAACCGGAAGTTAAAAAAAAAAAATCTGCGAACTTGTATTCCAAACCGGAAGTTCCAAAAAAAAAAAATCGGCGAACTTATATTCCAAACCGGAAGTTCAAAAAAAAAAAAAAAATACCAACAAACGAAACAAAATGCAGGTCTTGTCGATATGAAAGGCAAAACAAATCGAATTAAGAATTTCCGAATAAATGGCGGATATTTATTTTTTCAGTTTACACTGAGTTCGTGTTTCTCGGACTCTTCATGTGCGAAATGTTCATAAAAATGTACGCGTTGGGTCCCCGGATCTACTTCGAGTCGAGTTTCAATCGATTCGATTGCGTCGTAATATTGGGATCGATATTCGAGGTGATATGGTCGGCGGTGAAGTCCGGCTCCTTCGGTCTCTCCGTCCTTCGTGCCCTACGACTTCTCAGGATATTCAAGGTCACCAAATACTGGGCCAGCTTGAGAAACCTCGTGATCTCTCTGCTCAACTCGATGCGCAGTATAATATCTCTCCTCTTCCTACTCTTCCTCTTCATTCTCATATTCGCTCTACTCGGCATGCAGCTTTTCGGCGGACAGTTCAACTTTCCGTCCGGCACGCCACCCACCAACTTCAACACGTTTCCCATCGCGTTGCTAACTGTCTTCCAAGTAAGTTAATAATAACTAAGAAAAGAAAAAAGAAAAAAAAAAAAAAACCTCCGAATGGTACGATTTGTAGAAATCATTTATCACTTTCGAAGCGAAAGAAATCGAAACATTTGACTTTCCTTCATTTATTGGTGTAGAAAGTTAGAAAAGTAGTTGAAAAAAAAAAATTGATGTTACTGATTGGTTTTTTACGATTTTTTGTTAATGTTTTTTTTTTTTTTTCTTTTTTTTTTTCGTTTTTTATTTTATTTTAAAGATCCTGACCGGCGAGGACTGGAATGAGGTCATGTATCAGGGCATCGAATCTCAAGGTGGCCACAAAAAGGGAGGCATGATATACTCGCTATACTTCATTATCCTCGTACTCTTTGGCAACTACACCCTGCTGAACGTCTTCTTGGCTATCGCCGTCGACAATCTGGCCAATGCCCAGGAGTTAACCGCAGCCGAAGAGGGACAGGAGGAGGAGGACAAGGAAAAGCAGCTTCAGGAACTTGAGAAAGAAATGGAAGCTTTGCAAGCGGGGGACGGAAGTGCTCCCAAAGTGGAAATATGTCCGCCGAGTCCGACGCAAAACTTGTAAGTTTCTTCTTAATTTATTATGATATTCTTGATGAACGTTAGAAATTAAAATAAAAATTAATTAAATTATTCTGCACTCTCAGCAAAAGTGGGAAAGGCGGAAAACAGGCGTCCGAAGAGAAGAAACAGGATGACGAAGACGACACGGGACCAAAACCAATGCTGCCATACTCCTCCATGTTTATACTATCTCCGACAAACCCGTAAGTAAAAAATAAAAAAAAAAAAACCCTTTATTTCGTTAATTTACATTATCTTAACCCCTCGCGTACGGGAGACTTTTTGGCGGCCAAGTAGAAGGCTAATTCTTTTGCTCGTAGCAACAATACGCAAAAGCGTAAAACAAATCTATTTGTATCATCGCAAAACCAATAGTTTAACGTTATTTTACAAATTTTTCCGATTTTTTCTCGCGATTTTTTATAGTTAAAAGGCAATTGAAGGTAACGACTGGTTGAAAAATTCGGACGTATATTTACGTCTTCCGTACGTAAGGGATGATAACATTTTTTTTTTTTTCATTCAGTCGCTCATGTTGATTAGTGTGCTCTTTTACGAAACAGTAATTTTTACAGAAGCAGAGATCTGTACGAAAATATTTACTACAGTCTCATCGATGTATAAATTCCCAAAAAAAAATGCAATTTTCCAGATTTTCAAAATGAATCTATAAATATTCAATGACTTATAATATTTGAGGATATTATATCATATTTCATTTAAAAAAATAATCTTTGCGATGAAAACTCCTTGAAACGCATCGATAATTTTAAATTCTTAAAAATAAAATTATTCCTTTTTTAAAAATTGCGATATCGATGATCCAGTAGTAAAAAAAAATTATACAGATCTCCGCTTTAACAAAATGATTTATATTACCAAAAGCAACATAATATCAATCAACCACTCGATAAAAAAAAATTATCAAAAATGCGTGTTTTCTGTTTATCCATTTTTTTAATCGATTTGTACGAAAATATTTACTATAGTCTCATTGATGTATAAATTCCCAAAAAAAAATGCAATTTTTCACATTTTCAAAATGAATCTATAAATATTCAATGACTTATAATATTTGATGATATTGTATCATATTTCTGTAAAAAAAAAAGAATCTTTGCGAAGGAAACTCCTTGATACACGTCGATAATTTTAAATTCTTAAAAATGAAATTATTCCTTTTTTAAAAATTGCGATATCGATGATCCAATAGTAAAAAAAAAAATTATACAGATCTCCGCTTTAACAAAATGACTTATTTTACCGAAGTCAACATAATATCAATCAGCCACTCAATAAAAAAAAAATTATGAAAAATGCGTGTTTTCGTTTTTTTCTAAATTTTTTTTCTAATTTTTTGTCTCTCATTTGCAGTGTAAGAAGAGGAGCCCATTGGGTCGTGAATCTAAGATACTTCGACTTCTTCATAATGGTCGTGATATCATTGTCGAGTATCGCGCTGGCGACGGAGGATCCGGTGGACGAAAATTCGCCGAGAAATCGCGTATTGAACTATTTGGATTACGCCTTTACGGGTGTTTTCACGATAGAGATGATTCTCAAGGTCATTGATCTGGGAATCATACTCCATCCTGGCTCGTACCTTCGCGAGTTTTGGAACATAATGGACGCAGTTGTCGTAATATGCGCAGCGGTGTCGATGGGTTTCGACATAATGGGCAGTTCTGCAGGAGCAAATCTTTCGACTATCAAATCGTTGAGAGTGTTGCGAGTGTTGAGACCATTGAAAACAATTAAGAGAGTGCCGAAGCTTAAAGCAGTGTTCGATTGCGTTGTGAACAGTCTGAAGAACGTCATTAACATTCTCATTGTGTATATATTGTTCCAATTCATTTTCGCTGTTATTGCGGTACAGCTGTTCAACGGCAAGTTCTTCTACTGCAACGATGCGAGCAAATACACGGACGAGGATTGCCGGTGAGATTAACGAGAACAAAAAAAAACCAAAGAAAAGATCACCAGCAACGACCTTTTAAATCCTTTTAAATAATTTTTAATCCTTTTAAACATCGAAACCCCTAAAAAAAAAAAAAAAAAAAAAAATAGAAAATTTTTTATTTTCACTAATCGTTTGCCGTTACCTATGTTTAGGGGGGATTACTTCGTCTTCGAGGACGACGCGTTATTGCCAACGGCGAAAAAGAGACAGTGGCAACCGCAGAGCTTTCACTACGACAATGTAATGGCAGCGATGTTAACACTGTTCGCCGTGCAGACCGGCGAGGGATGGCCACAAATTCTGCAACACTCGATGGCAGCTACACACGAGGACAAGGGTCCTATTCATAATTTTCGAATAGAAATGTCCATATTCTACATCGTGTACTTTATCGTATTTCCATTCTTCTTCGTTAACATATTCGTTGCTTTGATCATTATCACGTTTCAAGAACAAGGAGAGGCGGAACTGCAGGACGGTGAAATCGATAAAAATCAGGTGCGTTCCTTTCTGTTATTAATAATTTTTTTTTTCTATCGCAACTGATCGATTGACGTTGCAAAAACGTTTGTTACGATTGACGAAATCTCTCGTTTTATTCACAGAAATCCTGTATAGACTTCACGTTGGGTGCGCGACCCCTCGAGAGGTATATGCCGAACAAACGAAACAGCGTAAAGTACAAAATTTGGAGGATAGTAGTATCGACGCCATTCGAATACTTCATCATGATACTCATCGTTCTCAACACACTACTACTCATGATGAAGGTAAGCAGTCTTCGACATACGTTAATTACATTTTCTCCCAATAATAATCGTTTAATAATATTTATTTCGAGACCCCTTTTGAGTAACGAGCGAATAAAATAGTATACAGCGATAAAAGAACGAAGAAAAAGGGCGCAAATAATGCGAAACTCAATATTTCCATAATTAATTCATCGAATTAACAGTTTTTGCGGTATATTTTCGCTCGTTCTTCATTCTTTACTCGCTGAAACCCCCTCTTACTTTCCCGTACTTGATACTCGACCCCCTAAACCCCGCCACGCTGTTCTTTTTTTTTTTTTTTTCTAATTTATTTTTTTATCGACAAAAGTTCTTATCAAAGTTTTTGGCAATTTTAACCAATCGAAAAAAAGAGTTTTAACTTCGTTGTCGACCAGCAACTCGGATTATAAGATTTTCTCTCTCTAAGAAAAATAGTTAAAAGGGTCCGCATTCGGGAAAAAAAAAAAAAAATCTCTAACGTCAATTAACATTCTGTGTTATATATATATATATATATACATAAAAATTCACTCGTCGTATATGAATTACGGATATGTTTGTACAAGAGATTCGTTGTATTTGCCTGCATATTCACTTGTTCTCTGTATAATACTATTGTGGTCCCAAAGTTTGTCTCTGTCTGATACACACACAAACAGCAATCCCATATGTTTATACTGTTATTATATCCCGACGAAAAAAAAAAAAAAAAACCAATTTTTTTTTTAATCATTTCTTTTTTCCAACTGTTTTTTTCCAAAGTCCAAAAAAATTCCTTCGTAATAATTTCGCGATCTATGAGCTTAAAAAAAAATTAAATGCGTTTCTTCCGAAATTTGAATGGAATTGTCCCAAACTTCGCGCATTTAGTCGCATCTCAATCGAGTGCCCCATTTCATTGTTGCATTGATCCCTTAGAACGAAGAAAAAAAAAATAAAAAAAAAAGACAGAATTCCAATTGCCAAATTTCCTCTTACGGGAAGAAGTAGACGTGCGAACATTTGCGAAAAGCTTTTCTCACCTCTTTCGTTGACCGTATTAGATGAATTTTGAGTTATTAGATGCTCTTGCCGTCCTTATCCTCTCTCTCTCTCTCGTCTCTCTCTGTCTCTATCTCTCACTCTCCCTCTCCCCGATGATACTCTCTGCCAATCACCTTTCTCATCCGAATTGCATGGCTAGCATCGTGTGTCCCCTGTTTCATTGTAGTTCTTCACAAAAAAAAATCCTGAAACGGAAAAAAAGACCAATCGATGTATCGCACCCCACATTAAGCGTTAAATTCTGCACCTATCGTCAGAAAAAAAAATGCACTTATCGCCGTAAAAAAAAAAAAAAAAGAAAAACCCAAATCCCAACTTGAAGAAATTATTGCACAAAAAATTCTTATCTCTGCATCGATTTTTCAAAAAAATCACTGTTTTGCAAAATATTTTTTTGATTTCGAAAAAAAAAATATGTATATTATTATTTGTGCACTAATCTCCCCGAGTCTCCACGATATTTTCAAATTCCGATCCAACTACACACGCAGTAACGGCGACAATAGTGTCGTAAAATGTGCGCTTCAAGATCGGCTTTGACTTGATTGTGAAAAAAGAATATATAAAAAAAAAGAAAGTAACACACCTATTTTTACATTGATTTGAAAGAAAAGGTCACTAACACTGCCCGTTGATCGGTTGGCAATGGCTATTATTAAACTATATATATATTTGCTTGCGACAACGGAGCTATAAAACGTTTAATGTCGAATCTCATGCACACGCACCGCACAAGGTTCATGAGCACAAAATGCATGTGCGGTTCACAAACACCATATTAAACTCAATTTCGTGTCATCAAAACAAAACGTGGAAGTTAAAACGCCCCGTTTCGCCTTATGTAACAGTAATTCGTAATATCGACACGAGAAAACGAGTGTAAGAAAAAAAAAAAGAAAAAAAAAGTGTTACCTATCCTTGGAATTGTTTGCTATCGAAATCTGTCGTCCTTGTCGGCGCTACTAACTTTAACAATCGATAATTGTACAGTTACTTGTTTTGACACTGTTACACACTCGCGTTTTATCGTACATACGGCACACTATAACCGGTAGAGGGTTGTGAGCTCAAGTTTCCGCTCTATAAGTAACCGGCAAATCCATGATTTCTTGTCACGCGAAACCGTCGCTTATAAACTTATTGTTTCAAGGTTCTCGATATTGCACCGCGTTCATTGCGACAGCACGAAAAGCCTCGATACTTCCACGCATTGTTCTAAAAAAAAAAAAAAAAAAAAAAAAGAAAAAAAAAGCTAATAATAAGAACAAATATACAGAGCCTTACATAACACACGTACGAAGCTGCGTGTCGCATGCTGGCTGCTCGCATAAAAGATACTCTAATACTAATGCCCACAATAGTATTAAAAAAAAAAAAAAAAAAAAAATTTAAGGATGACACGAAAAATCCATTGAATGTTAATGATCCTATGTTTTTGCACGGGGCGTTCGCACGATATACGAAATACAAGAACTTCCTGAAGACGATCTTCCACGAGACCAAAAGTGCCTCGATATTCAAAACAATTCAATTATTATATATACCCAATTTCCCGAAAAAAAAAAAAAAAAAAAATTAATTCATTTATCATTAACGATAATCCTGCATCGTTTCATTAGAACCCAAAGTTCCGTTCCTTACGCGACTCTCATAGAAAATTCCTCATGGCGTTCATCAATGATTTGGCAGTAGAAAAACAAAAGATCTGCAGTTTTATTGAGTTTTAAGACACCAAATAGAGTCATAAATTTTTCTCGAGTGAGAAAAAGAAAAATCCAAGCGTAACGATGACGAGGAGGCGCGTTGCGATTGATTAAAAAACAGAAAGCCTCGTCGCCATTTCGTTATGGAAAAATCCTCTAGTGCTCATGATTATTATCTCCATATAGATTTCTTACAGACACGATTAGCAAAACACTTTTCGACAGTAACGCGTAGATGCACGCGACCCGTGTATTCGGTACAATTCGTCATTAATACGATTACATACCTCCCACATACATAGGAGACAAGAATAATGTTGATAATAATAGAAAATACATAGATCCACACTACCCGTACTCTACCCACTTCCCACGTAAACGTATTTACTCGGTAGGCGGAAAAAATGGCCTTAAAAAAAAAAAATTCGAAAAAAAATAAAAATAAAAAATACAGTTCGCTATCTTAAGAAATTCAAACAATCGCACGATTTAACGAGATCAGCGTAATTTTTTTTATCGCGGGCCATTTTTTCTTAAACCCCATGTACTCTCTATATATACAAATACACGGAGAGAAGGATCTACTAGAAATTACTATGTCATCTGGTGAAATTCGACGGTGGCGCCACCTATGACGAAAATCCTTGATATTATGAGCATTTTTACCAGATTTATAGGGATTTTTACCGTATTTCATGGTAAAAATGCTCATAGTTCTCGTAATTTTCAACAGGTGGCGTCATTGACTCCGCACTACCAGAAAATTACGATGTTTTTTACTAGGGATATGGTAAATTGTATCAGATGCTTCTCTCCGTGTAACTATCTATCTATATTAATTATAGATAAAAAAAAATATTCCACACATACGTACACACATAGCCGCACGTAAAACACACATCCCTCGTACGATAGACAGGTACGATTATACAGTATATACACAGAAAAAAAAAAAAAATGCAAAGATTTAAAAAACAGAAAAGACAAAGACGAGGACTCGAGCCAATTTTGTTTTTTTGGTCTAACCGTTTGGGTTTGAAACGAAAAAAAAAAGTAAAAATTCGTGAATAAATCTTATCGTCGACACGTAGGCTTGTATGTCCGTATGTATGTCTGTCTGTCGGCCGTGTGTTTGTCAGTGTGTGCATTGCAGTACCACCAGCAGAGCGAGGTGTACAGGAAAACACTGAAGTACTGTAACATATGCTTCACCGGGATGTTCTCCGTCGAGTGCATTCTCAAGATCGCCGCATTCGGCCCCAGGGTAAGCGCCACTTCCCCGAACGACAACAACAAAAAAATCCTTTTTTCCAGCTGAGTTCTTAAACGAACTCAGCTTATCCCAAAAAAAAAAAAAATAAGAGTTCGGTTATCCGTCGCGTTTCTTCAGTTCGTATTCGCATTAATATTAAAGATTTTTTATTTTATTTTTATTCCTCAACTTACCGAAGAGTTTCACTTTCGATTGATTACAAAATCATCGAGTGTCGATTTTCGAAAAAAATAAAATAAAAAAAATCGTTTCAATATTATCGCGAATATCAATAATTTTCGACTGAATGAGGAAACGTGACAAACCGTTTCTCAAACAGACCGGTAAGTCTCGCTTATTAGAGAAACACATAGAGCGTTTGCCTAAAGGAAACCGCTGCTACATAAACAATTATCTATATATTATTCTTCAAGTAATTAATCTTCGCGACATTATTATAAACATTGGACACACTATTATAGCAATTATTAAGCCAATGTACGTCCTCCGAGGGACGTGAAAGAACACATTACACAAAAAAAATCACACGATACGCTAAAGAATTTATTTTTGCAAAAGCGAAGGAATGGCAGTCGAGTTTTCTTTACGAATACGTTGTTTATACGAATTACAACGAATAATCATTTCGACTGCCAGTCGATCGCTTCTTACGAATAAGAAAAATTAAAAATAAATCAACACGTATAATACACATATCTTACACGCAGATACAAATAATAATTTAAAAACACACGAATTCGTTCCATAAAACGTTACGAAGAATCGTACAAACATCTTCACATATTATTAAATTTAATTTATTTTCTTATTATTATTATTATATTTTTATATTTCGCTATATCCAAAAACTATCCACCATTACTTTCGCTCTTATTACTTCGCGCTGTAATTATCTATATATCTCTAATTTCTGCCTATTTCTATCACTACCTCCGTTTCATTATAATTTCGACTTTTTTATTCATTTAATTTCATCCATCAATTAAAAAAAAAAAAAAAGTTCATGAAGAAGAAGAAGATGATGATGAAGGAAGAAAAGTACCCCACGAAGTTCCACGCCCCTGCATGTTATCCGCCTCTTGCATCCGCACGCATTCACTGCACGTGACATGTTTAAAAAAAAGAGAAAAAAAAAATTCCTCGCATGCGAAAATATGATAATCACTAATTGACTGCGTATATGGGCTGATAAGTGATGACAATGATTATTTATAATGATGATTATGATGATGATGATGATGAACGATTTTTGCGTTTAACAATCGAGTAATAATAATAATAATATCGAACAGCGATATTAAATAAGCTGCCGGTACTTTAAGTTTTGTTCCCGCATGCTGTTTATCGTCTGAAAAATTGCATCTTATGATCTCTGACACTCTTGACCCCGTTGCGATGACCGGATAAAAAAAATAAAAAAAAAAAACTAGCGTATGGTACAGTTTATAGTGACTGAACGGCCGTTTGTCCACTCTGTGAGAGATTGGTTAGATTTGCTAGGGTCGCTAGGAGATCGAAAAAAAAAATCCCAAAATTCGACAGTGGGATATACCGAGCTTTGCGAGGCACGATTTACCGAGCCAACGAAAAACAATACGACTCGCCGATATACGAGACACCGTTAGTTAAATAAATCATTTGGTATCGTAGCAAATGAAACGGCGTTTGTTCCGGTAAATCGTGTCGTCGTCGTCGATGAAGACATAGGGGTGATGATTTTTAAAAAAAGGATCAAAGGGACGATCATAGGGGAGACGATAAAGTTCCCGGACGACCCTTTACCCTATAAATAAACGTGTGCGTCATGCCCGATATTTCTTTTTTTCTATATTTATATCGCTCCAAGGATATAAATGTAGAAGGGATGCATTGAGAAAAAAAAAAAAAGAAAACCGACAAAAAGGTTCGGAAGTTCAAAGGGTTGAGGATTTAAGAGCGTTTTAAAATTGAACGATCGAATACAACAGGCAACAGAAAAATGGTTGGGCCTATGCTACGTCTCTGTTGGGTGTATTTTGTAGTATCACGAGGCGCCACCAGTTCTATTGGACAGCTTGACCATCGTGAACATGGTCGTCACCCTACTTTTCTTCATAGAGTGCATCCTTAAAGTCATCGCCTTCGGATGCAAGGTACAAAAAAGCCTTTAATCACTAACTCCACTCTTTTATCACACGTATATAACGTCACTTGGATCTCGTCGAACGGTCAACAAAGCCAAGAAAACAAAAAAAAATTAAGATATATATCAAAAAATACGAATATATCGAAAAACTCGAAAAGAAAAAAAAAAAAAAAATCAGCAACCGATGCCTCGAAAGATGGCATTGAAAATTTACATCGTAACTATACGAATTATAACGAGAAAGAGTTGTTTCTCGTTATGTGAAAAATATCTTCGAGGTATGCAGCGGTCACTACTAGTTATGCTTTTAGAAATTCTGAAAAAGGGTCGAATCTCATTGCAATCACACGATCATTGCTTCTATCCATAGCGAGTATAAATCGTTTGTAATTACATATTTAAGATAATTCTAGAAAAAAAAAGGGTAATATTAATAAAAAAAAACGATTAAATTAGAGGCTTCGAGAATTTAATCGCGTCTATCTCTCGCCCTGTCTCACACTGTCTATTACTACTTGCCTACTATGAATATATATCACGGAGTATCTGATCGAAAGTAAAAAAAAAAAAAAAAATGAAATGCCCCGAAAAATCGAGAAGAACTCTTTCTACTAGCTGCTTGCTATGACCGGCATGTTCCTGTAGATCTTTAGTAGAGTGATCCCGTCACTTATACAACTACATAGTCAGATCATCGATAACATTATAAAAAACCAATCGAATTGTTATATTTCATTACTAATCTACGCTCATCGGCAAAGCTCATCGGCAAAACTATCTATAAATATATAGTATATATCGCTATTGGGACACAACCAATATTTAGAATAGCAAAGAAAAGAAAAAAAGAAAAAGCTTCAAATATTGACGAGGAGCTCACATAGTATACACAGTCGACAAATTATTATTATTGTCAGATTAAAAAAACACCGATAATTACGTTTATACTATTGCTACATATTTTACATACCATTATCGCGCACACATCGTATTTAAACAAACCACATACACACACAAAGTAACACATGCACACACGTACGCACGCGCGTAACAGCATCACGTCTTAAAGACCGTGCCGTACGCGTTTCTTTTTCGATATGCAAAATACTTTTATATAGCGGTAGAATGCATATATATTTACACGCGAACTATTCTGAACGCGTCTAAAGGAAAACGTTTCGTAAAAATGTTTCGAAAGAAAAGATAAATAATTATCATATACAAAATTCGAGGTATAAATGATCGTTTCTAAAATTGGATTATCTTCGATTTTGTATGTGAAAATAAAATTATTTTTTTTAAACGTGTCTGCATCCTCGAAATTTGTTTGATTCAGTGATAAAAGTTGAATTAGTAGCCTTCAGAATAGTTCGATTCATGGCGCGGAACTATTTTTATTAATCTCCATTCTTCCGCTCGGGCAGAACTTCTTCAAGGATCCTTGGAACACATTCGACTTCATCACGGTCATCGGTAGCATCGTGGACGCTCTAGTTGTCGAATTCGGGGTACGTGAATCAACGCTCGTAGATTTTTATTTCATTTGATAGTTGATAATTAGTTTAAAATGTTTTTATTGATCTTGCGATCGATTATAGAAGACATTAAAAAAATAAGGATTGTTCTCTTTATAGCTTCGTTCATGCATCGTACTCTGAAATGATTGCTAATCGTACGTTAATAATTTTGAAAAAACGTACGACGATAAGAATCTTCGATGAGAAAACGATGCACGCGCGAAGCCCAACCCTATCGACGAGATGAAATTATCACTTTGTTTGTTTAAGTGTAATTTTCTTTGTCCCCTGCAGGAGAACTTCATCAACGTTGGCTTCCTCAGGCTATTTCGCGCCGCCAGACTGATCAAACTTCTCAGGCAGGGCTACACTATACGAATCCTACTGTGGACGTTCGTCCAGTCCTTTAAGGTATCAAAAGAAATTTTATTGACCTTTCAACTCTCTTTTACTTTTTACTTTCTCATCCCATACGAAATATGGAAAAAAATAACGTCAAATTTATGAACAAAATAACTGTTTTCAATATCACAGAATGAAAAAGAAAATGTCTTCTCATTGTTGTCATGATATTTGAGACTCAATTTATCAATTTCCATGACCCGAAGAGCTTTTTGCTTCCTCAAGAAGCTTTGTTTACGTGAATTTTTTTTTTTTTAGATTTTCATGTAAACGTATTCAGAATGTTTCAAAAAGTCGAAAAATCACATTTAGAAAAAATGTCTGTCTGTATGTCTGTGTGCGCATCATTCGAACTTATAAGTTGAGAACGGCTTTAGATGCCAAGCTGAAATTTATACCACATGTTAAGCGACCAAGTCCCCTTCTTTCGTCAAATTTTTAGCAAAATCTATGCAGTCGTTCAGTTATTACGCCATTTTGAATTTTTTGAAAAAATAGTGGGGACGCTGTAACTGCCCCAGTTTTTGAGATATCGGGCTAAAAATTGGTACACAGTTGGACTGTGATAAATCAATGATCGGTATCGAATTTGGGCAAAACTTATATAGTCGTTCAGTTAGTACGCCATTTTGATTTTTGCTTTTAAATGGTGGCGACGGTAGTTGAAATTCGGTACAAAGTTGGGCTATTATAAATCGACGATCGGTATTGAATTTGGTGAAAATATATGCAGTCGTGCATATAGCAGCACAGCGTTGATTACGTAAAAACTAACAATTAAAGTAACTAATAGGATTTTTTTTTTTCACCTCAGTATAAAACTGGCTGTGTTAGAATGTTTGTTCGCAATCTCAGACTTGATTGATAAAAAGACATTAAAGAATTAACAATTAAAGTAACGAATCACAAAACAAAGCTTCTTGAGAAAGCCAAAGAATGATAAAGTACTTTTCTACAACCAGAGCGGAGTAAATTGTGTTAAAAGAAAGAGAGGAAGTAATATGCCAATGTAATTGGCACCATTTTTTTTGCTGCCGCGGTCTCTCAAAAAACTGATTTTCCAAACCCGTCTGTCTGTTTGTATGTATCAATTTTTCTGGCGGAGACATAGTAACTTTCCGCAGACTTTAGTAATAACTATGAAACTTGGTACGTGTCTTCTACATGTAACATGTGAGTTTGGTATCGAAATTCAGGTTTTTTCATCCACATTTTCTTGTAGTTTACTTCAAATGTGAAAAATAAATATATGGACATTTTTTTTAAAATAACCCAAAAAACATTTTATAAATTACGAAAAACTTTTAAAAGATATTTAAAACATTTAAATTAACCTCACGATGCACCCAACCCAATCGGTCAATAGAAAGTTAGTTTTTCTGTACAGAAGTTCCTTCCCCATTTCATAGAACGCAATAAAAAAACAATGGGCATCGAATCAACTATGAATCTTGCCGCAGTCTTCATAAAAATTGAAAAAATCAAACTAAAGTTATACAAAGCATTTAAATTACAATTAAATAAAATACGCTAATAATTTTTTGTAAGAATTAATAAATAATTCATTCAATTAATAACTTAATTAATTAAATGATTAACCGACATTGAATTATTTCAGGCGCTGCCCTACGTCTGTCTACTCATAGCCATGTTGTTCTTCATCTACGCTATCATCGGCATGCAGGTATGTTATCAAAATCGACAAAACATTCATCGTAAAAATTAAAAAAAAGAAAGCTTCACCCTCATCTGTATCTCGCAAAGGATTCCCAATTCGCGACATCAATCTATCGAAGATATTTGAATAATTAAAATGATTACCAGGTCTTCGGAAATATAGGAAACGATTCGGCAACCGCGATCGAACGTCACAACAACTTTCAGTCCTTCTTTCCCGCGATTATGTTACTTTTTCGGTGAGAATAACGTAGTGAAAAAATCAAAAGCTAATGTAGATACTTAACGCGCGATTGACAAATGTACGCTAGATTTTGAAAAGTGGAGTGGGCTATAAAAAAACAATGTAGAAGAAATATCGCTGATAAACGCGTTCCTGTATCGATCTTCCATCATCCAAAACGATCGTTCTATACATTATTTCTATGCTTCGTGTAACTAACGCTATTGGCTTTTGCCTTCGGGCTCTTCGCCCGTTTACTTCCAAAGGTTTTTGGTAACATTCGACTCGATCCGGAAACTTCGATCTACGAGCACAACAACTTCCAGACCTTCATTCAAGGTCTGATGTTACTATTTCGGTGAGTATACCTTGTCATATTTTATCTCGATAAAGCCAACAAAAAAATGTTCTGTCCCTTCGCGCTTTGCTTTAGTAACAGTCGTTTGATCGTCTAAAGCTCGAAAATTGCTTTAAACCATTTTCATCAATGAATAACAAAAAATAAATGATAATAAAGTAATGAATTGTTATTACAGATGTGCGACGGGCGAAGCGTGGCCCAGTATAATGCTTTCTTGCATAAAAGGCCGGATGTGCGACCCGAAAGTACAAAAAACCGAACCCGAGGGTTGCGGTTCAAATCTCGCCTACGCTTACTTCGTATCGTTCATCTTCTTCTGCTCGTTTCTCATGCTGAATTTGTTCGTCGCCGTTATTATGGACAACTTCGACTACCTCACCCGTGACTCATCGATTCTGGGCGCTCATCATCTCGACGAATTCGTCAGAATATGGGCGGAATACGATCCAAACGCAACGGGAAAAATACATTTTACAGAAATGTACGACATGCTTAAAAACATGGAACCGCCGTTGGGTTTCGGTAACAAGTGTCCGAATCGACTAGCCTACAAGAAACTCATCAGAATGAATATGCCAGTCGACGACGATGGCAAAGTCAACTTTACAACGACACTATTTGCCTTGATTAGGGAGAATCTTAGCATCAAAATGAGAGTCGGTAAGTTTGAGGCATACCATCCGATTTACGGAAAATTCCCCGAAAAACAATTTTCCGAAAATACAATTTCCCGAAATCACAATTTCCCAAAAACAATTCCTCAAAATTACAATTTCCCGAAAAAATTCCCCGATAATACAATTTCCCGAAAACAATTACCCGAGAATGGACAATTTGCCGAATATACAATTTTTTCGAAAGGACAATTCCCCGAAAATCGAGAAGTATAGAAATACTTTCGCATTGAGCTCGCGGCGCCCGCCGCTTGCGCCTGGCGGCACGAGCATCGCGATGTGTGTATGAATATTTTCACTATTGTGTTTGCTGGTCAATTATAATGGTTAAATTCGTATTCTTAAGATATTTTATTTTGGTGAAATTGTTCTTTCGGGAAACTGTGATTTCGAGAAATTGTATTTTAGGGAAATTGTTTTCGAGAAATTGTTTTTCGGGAAATCTTCTGGATACGATTCCATCCATCATATAGGGTCTAAAAACCAACTTTTCATTCCTTGGGCTGCGGCTTCGGAACGATCTTAATAATTGTTTCCTCCTTTTTACGTTTCAATCTCAATGGAGATCCTCTTCATAATTTAATTTTTTCCTTTCCTTCATTTCTTTCCCTTCGTTTTTATTTCCGTCTCCGCTATTCATTCACTGAATGTGTTGTGTTACTCGTTACTTGTTTCGTTATTTCCTGATTTTTCGTTTTAGTAATATGTGAATTGAGTATTTTTTATTTTCGTTGTTCTTATACCGGAGACGCCGGTTATAGCCGTCTCGTTACATTTTTCACCTGTGACTGCTCTGCTCTGCTTTGTATTAAAATCGTTCCAAAGCCGCGGCTCAAGGACTGAAAAGTGTAACAATTGGCCACTGCATCATCGAAACATTTAAAAACGAATCCCTTGAGAACGCCAAAGATTATAATTGATTTTTGTTGAATTCAACAGCCGAGGAGATGGACCAAGCAGACGAGGAGTTGCGGGACACCATTAGAAACATTTGGCCTCTGCAAGCGAAAAAGATGCTGGACCTTTTGATACCTAGGAAACACGGTAAAGTATCTCGAATTTATTTGGTATCAATGTCACCAATCGAATTTTAATGTTCATTAATGTTTTTTAAAATTTTTTTCAGAATTAGGCAAAGACAAGCTGAGCGTTGGTAAGATATATGCCTGCCTGCTGATCCTCGAGAATTGGAAGACAACGAGGTTCGGCCAGATTCAGGCCGGAACACAGGTGAGTTTTTGGACGAAAGAACGTAGTATTGTCGTGTATTCCCGCGTGATATATAACCGCGCGATTCACATACGATAGTCACATATCGCGGACACTATTCCGTCGACGCGGCCCCTCGGCGTGCGTTCGATCTCGCGAGCCTATTTTCGTCGTAACTCTCGCATATTTCCTCATTTTCTTCTGTTATCTTTCTCTCAATACAACTCAATCTATCCGTTCCGATTGTATGGAGTTGTCTTAGATATTTCTATCGATATGCGAGAGACTTTATCGAGGAAAAGGAGGCCGCGTCGATCGCCGCCGAAAAATTGAGTTCGAATGGATGTTTGTCGTTCGCTTCTTCGTGGTAGGAATTTACGGCCGATGTGAGGACCAAATTCAACTTAGCGATTCCGAAAAGTCCCAGTAGTGTGTTAGTTAACCCACCGGGAATAGTCGTTTCGCTTCCAACGACGAACTCCGCGAATTCCATCTTTGATGTTGTATTCGTTGAATAATTTCGTTTTGATTAATTCGCTGGAAGCTAAACGTCGCATTCCCGGATATCCCGAACCCTCAGACGTTTTTGTCCTTAAGGATACGCTGGAGCGTCGTGAATACATAGAATTTTATCAACTCGTACCTCTCACAGTTACGTAATAAGGTACTTTACGAACTTTTGAGATATGTACTTTGATCCACGACGTCGCTCCACTGTACCCCCCCAATGTGGTCATGTAGTGCTGACGATTCTCGAAAAATTCATCTGTACACCGTGTCATCACGGCAGGTTTTTTATTTTTATTTATTTTTTTTTGAATCATTCAATGTTGCGATCCTAAAATCCCGAAAAAAAAAAAACAAAATATATACAAATTGAGATTTCGTGCAACCGATCAGTGTAGAATGACCCCATACCCTCCCCCCGAAAAATTAGAATATTACAGATTAAAAAAAAAAAAAAATTAAAAGACGAAGCAATATACGAAATAATTGGAAATCGAAAAAAAAAATAAGAGCGATGAATTGAATATTAATTTCGACATATATATACATTCAGTAGATAGGTAGGGATATGTGAGTTTTGAATGAAATATTAAGCAAATTAGGAATTAATGACATAGATAAACGATTGAGTGTTGATTGCCCTATTTTTATATTAGAAACTATTAACGATTACATATACCATAGCGGCGGTGACACTAACAATGTGAACCTTTTCAGAAATCCCTGAAATTTTTTTAGTTATATATAACAAATGAGTCATAGAATAGGATGATATATTAGGTTATAGACGAAATCACGTAATTAATATATTATGAGATTTGATAAATGATAATTTCTCCCCCTATCTCCCCCCCCCCCCCCCCCCCCCCCCACTACTTTACCATACTATCAGAAAGCAAAAACAAAAGAGGATCTCTACGCAGCTCGCCATTAATCATCTCTTTATATATTTTTTTCTTTGTTTTCCAGAACGATAACGAACTTGTCGATAACGATAATGCCGGGCAAAGTCCTGCAGCCCAGGCGGTAGTAATTACTTTTTTCTCTCTTTCAAAAACCCTTTCTTACGTCCCATTTTTTAATATCGATTATTACAATTGTTTTTCTACTAATATCATTTTTTTTAATCCACTATCTAACACCGTATCTCTTCGCACACCGTTTTTTACGTATTCATTCGTTACGTCTGTAATTCGATCGCTTTTTTGTTTTTTTTTTTTTTCGTATACACATTTTTTTTGTTTCCTCTTTTCTGTAATTCATCATTGCATTTGTCACAAACGATCCGAAATTACGCAACGCTGGCGTTTCGACGATCTTTTTTTTTTCGCGGTTTACTGACTTGCGGATTTCTACTAAAATACGATTTATAACGTCGGTAAAGAAACGCCAGCGGCGCGGCATCATACACGACTAACACGGTACAATATTATTTAAAAAAAAAAAACATTCCTAGGCACCTGTAAATCATTCGAGTATATTATCTCCAACCTAATAGAGGAATCTCTGAGGTTTAAATTAGAGAAATAGACACTTAATGTTAGTTTAGTGAGAGAGCCGACAGCACCGAGTTTTGAATTATCGACAAAAGCATAAATCAAATTATTTGAGTCGACGCTTATCTTCTAACGGATAAATCTTCGTGAAAAAAAAAAAAAAAAGAAAATTAAAAACAAAACTCAGTGTCGCTGTTCTCGATGCAGAACCCTCTCCAATAGCAATCCCAGATACGAATAGAAAAGCTAAAAAAAAAAAGAAAAAAAAAAGAAAAAAAAAGATGGATGACGAAACTTTCGACAATTTTATACACATCGATTATTATTCGATTTGTATAAAATTGTTAAAACGCAAGTTAACAGCATCTGGTATCGATGTATCGTGAGAGAGTATTAAAGCGCGTTGAGGGCCCCAAGTGGGTTCCGCAAATAGTTACGGCTCTTTGGCTCCTTTGCGTCAACGCGCTATAGCTGTGTAAGTAACGAAAAGTATATGTAGCCAGAGAATCTCTGTAGATCTCCTACGAGCGATTAAAAAAAAAAAAAAAAAAAAAAAAAAATCGCTCGAAATAGATCGCCTTTTGCCTCGAGAATTTTATTTTTTATTACTTCTTCGCTAGAATTATCACACTTTTAAAAACTCCTGAACAATGTAGTTGATTAACAATAGACGATCATAGATCGAATCTAGAAAATTATTTATTTATTTTTTTCATTCTCAAAAGTATCTATATATATGTGGAACGAGCATTTGCGATTTTATTTTTCAAAGTGCGAATCTAAAAGCTGAAATTTTCACTATCAACGAAATCGCCTTACATTTTTTCACGTGTATAAAAAAAAAAAAAAAAAAAAAAAAAAAAAAAAACACGTCGTAGAAAAACTGGTAGAGAATTGATTAGAATATTTTTTGTTTTAATATTTTTCTTTTTCGAACGATAGTTGTAGAAATTTGTCTCGCTTACCAAAAAAAAAAGAAGAATTTCCTGTCTATATTACTATCTGAACACTTCCGCTATATTTCCTTCTACACACGAATTTTTCTTATATACCACTGAAGAACAATATCTATTTATTCTATATATTTCTCACTCACAACAACTCAATCACCGCTGATTATTGATCCCAATCAGTTAATCAACGAGTTTTCGTTCCATTAGCTTGAAAATTTAACGGAACGTAAACTCGACGACGATTAACTATCGAATGATCGAAGAATTATGATAATTAATTAATACTATAAATATCCGATTACTATAACCACCGATATACGAAAATCACTAACCCACTCTCACCAACCTTAGGCATGTTGTGTTTGAACCGTCCAAATGTAGATATATATACATATATACATAGATAAGTCCCCCCGTATCTCCCCGTGTAATGTGTCTTAACAGGTACGATTGTTACGTGATGCAGCAGCTCGTTTGTCGGCTGTATTTGTGACCGTTGTGTAATCGGCTTATTACTATAAAGATTCGTTAGTTTGTTCTCGTAATGCGTTAGACTTGGGTCTTGCAGTGAATTTCATTCAACAGCATTCACGTGTGTGTTATCGTAATGAAACTGAACAGTCATCGAATCTCCCATTTTCGTTGCATGAAAATTTTCAAATTTCGTAAAAAAAAAAAAAAAAATTGAAAAATTCGATGAGATTCGATTGCTGAATCCTGCATGCTTATTAAAAATTGCATTCGTATGAAAAAATTTGTCGTTCATCGTAATTAAATTGTGGCCTCGTCCTTTGAGTATCGCGATGGAATTTCACAAATTACGAATTCGCCACTTAAATGACTTTATAAAAAAAAAAAAAAAACCCCGTAAATTGCGAAAATAAAAAACATATACAGGCTTTCTTACGTAAAAAAAAAAGAAAATCACGAGGCAATAGCCCATGTGAACGGTAAATTAGTATTAAAAGCGGTAAACGAACTCGCGGGTACAGTGTTTAAATATCTATCGATACCTGCGAAGTCACGCATGATTTTCAAAAAATCTATTTTTTTCTTCGATCTTTTTTAAATCTGACACTCTGCACTATACAATCACGACACTTTTTTTAATCTTCGCATGGTTAACAACAACCTTATCACAAATTTAAACAAAAATAAATAAATAAAAAATAATAATTTTTCTTGAATGCGTCTCTTTCTCAAAACTCGCTATCCACTGTTTGATTCACACAGCTCAAAATATCAACAACTAAACAGTATAAATAATAACGAAATTAATATTTTATATATATACATATATATTCAATAACTATATAGCACCGGTTTCGCACCTCTCTACTTTTTTATGAATAATTATATTGCGTAAAGGATGACGAGCGTTGAAGGTGAGAAAGAGACTGTAACATCGAAGAAATTATCCGGGTCCGACACGGTAAAAAGCCTGTATGTGCCGAATACATAGTGAAAAAAAAAACGAAAAAAAAAAAAAAGATGCGAAAAAGAAAGCAAAAGTAACGCCAGAGCTGAAAATATGTAGAGAAGCAAAAAAAATCAAAAAATCGCTGAGTCTGACACGGATTTCACACGTTCGAAACAGCGGTCAACCTTTTTCGGATGCCTGCTGGACATGGCTGAGGCGAATCACACGGGTGGAAAAAATCACCACGGGACCGGTAGCAGGACAAACAGTCTTGAGCCGCCGGGTGCTCACGACGGAAAGTCGGATCATCATCATCGAGGATCGAGGGACGAGGAAGAAGGTGCCATTGGGGCTCTTGCCGCCGCCGAGCATAGACGTCAGCGTAGCATCAGGTCTGTCCGATCATTCGTATTAAAAAAAAGAAATTCCAACGGCTCGAAATTTGAAGAAAAAATTTAAAAAATCGAAATGTACATTGAAAAAAAAAGTTTTTTAGATCGAAAGAGCGAAGCATGACATCTGTTCGATCATTCGTAATAAAAACAAAAAAAATCCCAACGGCTCGAAATTTGAAAAAAAAAAAAAAAAATCGAAATGTACATTGAAAAAAAAAGTTACGAAGAATTTTATAGATCGAAAGAGCCTCAGATCTTCCGATCATTCGTAAAAAAAAAATGCCTACGTCTCGTAATGCGAAAAAAAAAACTTCAACATATACATTGAAAAAAAAAATGTTATGAAGAATTTTATAGATCAAAAAGCATAGCATCAGATCTGTTCGATCCTTCCTAATAAAAACAAAAAAAATCTCAACGGGTCGGAATTTTACGAAAAAAAAAAAAAACTTCGAAATATACATTGAAAAAAGAATGTTACGAAGAAAAATTTAATAGATCGAAAGATAGCGATTGATTTGCTTATATGAATGAACTTAAAATTATGTTACAGAAACAAAAAGGTGAACTGGAAGATGTCCCACCAGTACGATAAACTAGGGAGCAGCGGAGAGAGTAGCCAGGGAGGGGGTGGGTCTGGGGTTGTAGTTAACGGCGAGGAACGCGCCCCCGAGCTAGAGCCATTGCTGGCAGAGTCCTCCCAGGACTACCACCGCCATCATCACCAATACTACGATAACGAAAATGATCAATACCATCAACACCACTACCACCGTCATCTTCACCGACCCTCGTACTATCAACACCAGAACACCTACGCACCTCGCTCCTCAATCCGTTACCTCAAGGTGTCGGCTCGGTCCAAAATCTAAACAAACATCTTAATATTGGCAGCTCATTCAAGGGCCCCAATACGTATTTCTTGTTTCGATATAATATCCATATCATTCGTTTCCGTAAAAAAAAAAAAAAAAAAAGAAAACATTTTTTTTTTTACTTCGCGAACGCCAGTCGTATTATTTATCAAATTCGCGATCTCTATATCAAAATCGTATTATCGACCTCCTATAATCTCGTACACGAAGCGTGTTTAGAAAATCAAAAAAAAAAGAACATAACAATTCTTTAGATAGTTTATCTTTCACACACATACGGAACGGAGAAATAACTTATTATCGAAGCGGAAACATTATTTCTCGTAGTTGAGAGAAAATTAAAAAAAAATCGAACAACTATGGGAAATATCGTTGATAATAGTTAGAGTTCCGAACTGTATAATCTCAATTCCAAATAGATCGCTGTTTTTTATATTTTAATTCATAGAAAGAGCTGCCCTTAGGATAGGTTTCTTAACCACCAAATTCCTACACGAAATAGAGATCGTTTTTTAGTTAGAAAAGAAATAATAACTTTTTTTAGAAATTCGACACTAATCCCATAACTTTCGGAGTCTTTCCTTTAACACACTATATACCGTAGTAAACACTATAGTATAACAATAGTTCTGGTGTTTCGGATTTGGTGAAAAATTGGGTCTGAATACATCGCACACACGAATCGACATACCTATATACTTAGTCCTTCACACACGGGGATAAAAAATTAGATCGAAATTGTTTTTTTTTTTTTTTTAGAAAAGTGTAATCATTTTTTTCTATAGAGAACCACCCTTCCCTAGCTGCTTTCGACCTCGAAAAACGAGGCGTAGAGTGCGGACGTAATCGTAAATCGTATTACTCGTCTCGTATCTCGTAATTTATATATCGAAAAAAAAAAAAAAAAAAAATCTATACGTATATATAAAAGTTGTATCGTCTGTACGGTTGGTAAGTACAGGGTACCTGGATGGTAGTGTCATCGAGGTAGTCATCCGTCTTTATATATGAAATTTATAAGACACACGATATCTCACATTCCACGTTTTATATGTGGCAACCCACTGGCAGACTTTTTTCATTTCTCGAAAGACGCATGTTGCATGCGGTAAAACTTAATTGCATGATGTCGATTAATTATGCTCCGTTAATCATTTTATCATTTTATAAAAAAAACTATTCATCTATATATATCTAAATGACATTACATTTTCTTCGACACATTTTTTTTCGTTCTGAGTAAATAAATCACACACGCTGCGTGGACATTCCGCGTGTTCCGAACGAACGTTCTTCGCTATAAACTCATAAAGCGCAAAACCTTTGCGAAATTCGTGATATTTTAATTTTTTTTTTAAAAGATCGCGAGAAAAAAAAGGGTGTAAATTTCGAGACGAAAAACAATTATATCGCGAATTCGGAACACGCGATCCATTCGTATATTGAACGGAGGCAAAAGGCGTCCTTTAAATAACGCGAGAGACGCGCAAACTTTTGTTACTTACTATGATACTATGAATCAGCGAAAAAAAAAAAAGAAAAAACGTGCGACGACGCAAAAAAAAATCTATATATTTTGCGCGGAAGGAAGCATCGATATGCCAGGTTTTCAGAGTCATCCCAAGTTTTGGCGAAATCGAACACATTTGCTAAATGGATTTCCTTGTTTAGATGGACCTACAGGAGGTCGTAGTTAGCGATTCGCGAGCCGGGAGCTTCGAGAGTCTCACACATCCCAGTGAGAGGCTTCATCCTCATCATGCGCCAGCGCATCCACAGAGGCATCGTTCACGTTCACCGAGTTTGAGGTATATACGATCTTTCCAAGGAAAATCCTCGAAAAAAAAAAGAAAAGAAAATCCCTTCCGAAAAATCGATTTTCTCCAATTTTTTCCGAAAAAATCCCTTTCCGAAAAATCGATCTTCTCCAATTTTTTTCCGAAAAATCGATTTTCTCCAATTTTTTCCGAAAAATCGATTTTCTCCAATTTTTTCCGAAAAATCGATTTTCTCCAAATGTTTTCGAAAAAATACTTTTCTGAACAATTGATTTTCTCCAATTTTTTCCGAAAAAATACTTTTCCAAAAAATCGATTTTCCCCAAATTTTTCCGAAAAATTGATTTTCTCCATTTTTTTCTGAAAAAATATCTTTCCGAAAAATTGATGTTCTCCAAATTTTTCCGAAAAATTGATGTTCTCCAAATTTTTCCGAAAAATTGATGTTCTCCAAATTTTTCCGAAAAATCGATTTTCTCCAAATTATTCCGAAAAATAGATTTTCTCCATTTTTTTCTGAAAAAATATCTTTCCGAAAAATTGATGTTCTCCAAATTTTTCTGAAAAATTGATGTTCTCCAAATTTTTCTGAAAAATTGATGTTCTCCAAATTTTTTTGAAAAATCGATTTTCTCCAAATTTTTTCGAAAAAGTGATTTTCTCCATTTTTTTCTGAAAAAATATCGTTCCGAAAAAATCCCTTTCTGAAAAATCGGTTTCCTCTAAATTTCGATGAAACTTTTAGAAAACACGAGTTTTTTTTTTTCTCGACAACGCTATACTTTGTTTCAGCAGACATTCGCCCGTAATGCACAGATCACCATCGCCAACGAGAAGGAATAGGTTCGATCATCATTCACAACACAATTATCCGGACGGACCGGGATTCAGCGACACAGTCAGCAACGTCGTGGAAATTCAGAGGCACACGCATCACCCACATTCGTCACAGTACAATCATCGGCATCGACGGGGTATGAAGCGAATTAACGATTGATAACGAGACCATTATCATCCAGTCTAAGCTGCCGATCGTCTATGTCTCACCGCACAGACTAATAATCAATAAAAAAAAAAAAATTTTAAATATATAAAAAATTAATAAATTTATTTACGAGTCAATAAAATGGAGCAAAAGAGAACAAATACGATTCGCAGCTCAGGCAGCGAACCCCAATGAATGTGCTATAAATGGTTTCTTCGCAAGAGGCAAAAGAGAAAGAAAAAAATGAAAACAAAAGCTCCATGTGATTTGATGTAATACGTTTCTTCATTCTGTTGTGTTATGCGCTACACAGACTATTACGACCACTGCGACTATTACGACGATGGTAATTCTTTTCACGAAACGTTTGATACCCTCATCCAAAGCAGATTGAAAAATAATTCGTTTGGCTTTCACTATATACTATTATCTTTTTTTTTTTTTAATTCTACACGGAGAGAAGGATCTGATAAACATTACCATGGCGTCTGGAAAAAATTACTATACATTCCAAGCTCCGTATTCTTAACTCGACGGGACCGGACTGTTTCCTTTTCTGTATTTCCCCTATCGTCGCTACTCCCGGTCAGTTGCTGCGAATAGGAGTAACGAGGAGTATACGCGTCCGTATACGGAGAGAAGAGTATGATGATAGTTCCCGAATTCCATACAGTAATCGATTCATAAAGCGGCACTCTGATGTTTTTCTCCATATGTAACAATGTCGTTACTATGCGTGTAGGAATATACGACAAACTGCCAATAGCAATAAACTCCACAATTTGTCTTCTCAATTTTTTTTTAATTCGTTATATATAACTTGAGAACTACAATAGCCGGTGTCGTATAGACACAGAGATGTATGGGAACAGTTCCCAAATTACAAAGGATACGCGCATGAAACATTTCTCTCAGCTGTATAGTAAAATTTCCTATAGTGCCGCTTCGTGTCCAGTTTACTATGTTGTTTAGGTATTATTGCCATTTTTTTTTGGCGACCATTGCTCAATAATTCTCCCCGTGTAGGTACGAAGCCACCTTGTAGCTACTGCGCGTGCGCAGTTTACATTTTAGGAAAAAGGCTCCGCTTGGAGTGGAGCGAACGGATTCAGGGGAAATACAGTTAAGGGAGATCGTTGTCATGGTAACGAGTTAAAATAAAGGATCGGTTAAGTTAAGGGCAGTTAAGAATACGGAGCTTGGACTGTAGTGCTTTTTAACACGGCGCTATAACGCCATCTATGGCAGAAAGTACGAAACTAACGAACGATTCGTACGAAGTACGAATTTTTCCTATAACTATGGGGACTTATGTCAGAATTTATGGTAAAAATTGTTACAGTGGCGCTATAGCGCCGTGTTACAAGGCACTATAGTAATTTTTTTCAAACGCCATGGTAATGTTTATCAGATCCTTCTCTCCGTGTATATAAATACACTTAAAGTAACACAATTGGTTCCCCTGTATATATATCTATATATTCCGAAACTAAAGTCCCATTCGTTTTCTATACGATTGAGCAACAGACACAGTTTAACTTTTTCCCAGATGGAAAAATTTAATTTTCTTGCATTGCATTTAAAAAAAAAAAAAAAAAAAAAAAAAAAAAAAAAAAAAACGGGTATTAGCTTCGGACTTTTCGATAAATCATTTATTTTCCATCTGGGCGTCAAAAAAATATGCATCGAATATTTGTCGCACGTGACAGAGGCATGAGCTTCTCAATCATACACTACCATAATATCATGTACACGATTATTGCAAATTTAATAAACTCAAATTTCTTTTGTCGAAGTAGAGTCGCATTTTTGATAAACTGCGAGAGTCTCGTGATTCTCCGTACCGATTGTTGCTCGATGCACGTGGCCTGATTTATGGTACACAATACTTTTGGATGTTTAAAATTGATCTTATGAAACTTTCAAACGTAAAAAAAAAAAAAAAAAAAAAAAATTGCGAAACGATATTTGCCGATATTATCGAAAACGATCTTTTAATATTTGAAAACATAAGAAAAGCATTTGAATTCGAGTAGTTTCAGCACTGTGTCCAATTAGTCTCTCGAAACTATATATCATCCGCCGAAATGACAAAAAAAAAAATTTCGGCGATTACAATATTGAAAAGTTAGTGCAGCACGCAAATGATATCGAAAAAAAAATGATAAATTTACACAATTAGACGTATGTGAAGTATGCATTGTCCGACAAGTCAATTTAGCTTCTCAGCTCTTATTTCGGCTTTTTTCCACGTTAATGCATGTAGCCTCAGGTAAAAATAGCCAATTAGAGACGATGAAGAATAGAAAAGGAAAGGAAAAGAGTCCTTTCACTCTTTCTATTCTCCGTAGAAATCCCTTAAAAAAAAAAAAAAAAAAAACCTTAAATGCTTCGAGTAAAGATAGACGAAGAGAAAAATACGGGAATAATCTCTATACTTGTGTATAAAATTAAGTATATTCCGTAATTTTTCCGAAACTTATGGCAAAAATGCTATGCAATGAAAAAAAAATCGCATATAACTACAAAAATAGAAAAAAAAAATCGCCAAAATCTCGAAATATACGTAATTATCCCAAAAAATTTCTCCGTCTAAAAACCAAAAAAAAAAAGAAAAAAAACCTTAGCATGCAACCTCTGTGAATAAATCGTAAATCCCCACAAATGCACTATCGCTATCACCATCGCAACAAATAAAAACCGCAACTCTTTGATTCTTTAACGATCGCAACAAAACCAATAAAATTCCCCATCAATCTCTCCAATAATTTTCTCTCTCTAACAGCAACCAATAAAAAAAACCCCAATAAAAATTCCCGAGTAATCGTTAAAGGATTAAAAACCCCAAAAAAAAAATCAAATACTCAGGAGAAGCAGTTAACAACATCTTTAAAATTTTTTATCAGGTCCCTGGAGCGCGTCGACATCGCCCGCTCGATCGCCAAGTCCGGTGCACAGAATGGAACACAGTCGTCACTACGGAACGACGAGTTTGGAACAACGTTCGCGTAGTCCGAGTCCAATAGGCGGTCGGCAACCATCGCATCCGCATCATCATCATCATCATCCGCATCAACACAGTTATCCCGTGTTGGTGACCCGCAGAGGACAGGGTCGCCGGTTACCCCCGACGCCGAACAAACCGTCGACCCTGCAGCTGAAACCGGCGAACATAAACTTTCCAAAGTTGAACGCATCGCCGACCCACGGTCCTCACATGGCGCAGCATGTGGCACCGGCGGCGCAAATAGCGACGACGGGCCACGTGCCGACTATGTCGGCCGGCCACTGTCCGCTCAGCTTCGAGCAGGCAGTGGCGATGGGTCGAGGTGGTCGTCTACTGCCAAGTCCTGTGCCGAACGGTTACAAGCCGCAGCCGTCGTCCCAACAACCAAAGCAAAGAACTCCGAGATCGAGGCACTCGGACAGCGACGAGGACGACTGGTGCTAGCTAAAGTGGGACCCTGGACGGTGGTCCGGTGAAGTGGACGCTTCGAGGGGCCTCTCGGCTTGTGCGTAAAAAAAAAAAAAAAAAAAAATTAATTAATAAAAAAAAAAAAAAATTAAAAAAACGCGATAGTCGGATTTCGCGTGATTTCGCGTAAAAAATGAAAAATGGGTTTATTATGGAAGAAAAAAAAATAAGGAAAGAGTTAAGGATAATCGAATTGATGAAGCGAAGGAAAACGATAGGTTGCGTAACGAGTCTCAAAGCTGAACTGTGCGTCGGCGAGACTCGGACGACGAACGCGGCCCGTCGAACGCGACGACCGGAAGGGGTCAGCGATTAAATTAATTAACTCTATTCACGATGTGTGATACACACGAGACTATCACACGATATAATAATTGATCGATTGCCGGAGAAGCATAAAACGTAACGAACGCAAAACAAAAAAAAACACATATATATCTCTACGCGAAAGAATGAATTATTATATACAGTTTAAAAGTTATACGGTACACGCGTATAAATTTATTGATACCTGTAAAAATGTGTAAATGAGAGGCGACAGAGGGGATGAACCCGCGTGTCAATAATGGTGCCGGATGATGAGGGAAGAAAATGTTTTCTTTTCTTTCGACTTTTTTTTTTTTTTTTTTTTTTTTGCGTACGATGAGACGAATTCTCGAAAAATTTAATGAATTTAAATCGATACACGCGGCCGTGTGTGTTGTTGCACGAGGGGATGAGCGTTGGGCGATCGAAGCGATTCTCTCGGCGTTCGGATAGACGAAAGCGCCTTTCATCCCCACCGCGCGACTACCGGATTGGGGCGGAAGGAAGAGCAACGTGGAGATTCACTTTTTATACGATTTTCTCGCGCGACCACCGCAAAAAAAAAATAAATAAAACGCTCGATGCTACGCAATCCGCGCGTCAAGAGAAATTTTTCGTCGCGTTCGCACGCGCGGGAAAACGCTTCGATAAAAACTTCGATCGAATTTCTTCGTTTTCACGAGCGCCCAACTCGGCTTCTCTCGCGCAAATGAAAAAAAAGAAAAAAAAACAAACAAACAAAACTACGGGGATTGGAAAGAATCCCACGAGGACGGCGACGAGTTCTCGTTATCGCGATAATACTTTAATCGTCTCGACGGTCACCGAACTTCTATTGCCGAAGTGTCGTCTCCGACGAAGATGAAAAAAAAAAAAACAAAAATAATAATGAAACCGAAGGCTAAAGCTGCGAAAGTGCTTGAAATAACAAAAAAAAAATAAAAACTACGAGGACAAAAAAGTTAACGAATCGAAATGAAAAAAAAAAAAAAAAAGATATATATATATGAAAGACTCTAATAAAATTTTCCATAGGTTACTCTCCCGGCTCAGCTCGGGCTTCGCACGAGCCCCCGAAATTAAAAAAAAAAAAAAAAAAAAAAAAAAAAAATAGCTAAAATATTCGTTATTGGGACTGAGAAAAAAAAAATATATATATATATATAAATTGAGGGCAAGTGTGAGGTCGGTTGCAGGGTCGGCGGCGATCGCGCGCGAAGAGTCCGGCGCGCGCGAAGCGGCGGCCGAGTCTTCCCGTGCCGTTCCCACCCGTAGATATCACTCTCGTGTTTTCACTACACTTTAATTACATTACCTAGAAGTCCGTAGTGTATAAAACAAAAATAAATAAATAAAAATAACCAAAACAAGAGAAAACAAAAAAAAAGAAAAAAACAAAAAAAAAAAACAAAATATTGATTGAAGAAAAATATTAAATTCGCGAACACGGTCGAGCGTACGTATATTATTATTATAATATAATGTGATTGTGTGTGTGAATCGAGCGATAGAAGATGGTGACGAGAGAAAGCGATGGGTGAGAAAGAAAGAAAGAAAGAGAGAGAGAGAGAGTGTTATAGAGAGAAAGAGTGAGAAAGCGGTTACGACTGAGGCCAACCGAAGCTGATGCGTTCAGTTGTGAATAATGCGAAGTTACGAACAAAAAAAAAGTATATAAATAGAGAAACAGGGTCTTGGGGAGGGGAGGGAGGTTTGTGAGTCGAAATAATCGCGACGACGATCGACCTGATAGCATCGAAAAAAAAAAAAAAAAAAAAAAATACACACACACACGAGTCTGTGCTCTTGGAGCTTATGCCAAATATAAGATCCGTGAATCGCGCGCGGAAAAAAAAAAAAAAAAAAAAAAAAAGCTAACAGACCGACGAAAGTACGAAAGGGTGGCAAGGAGAATAAAAAAAATTTAGATAAAGCAAATACTAACATATTAAAAAAAAAAAAAAAAATTAAATCAGCTACGGCGATTGAAAAGTGTACAGCCAGATTGGTTGATTGAGTATCTCAGAGCTGCCGTCGCCGAGACGACGATAATCGGTTCTCCGACGAGATCTGCGTCGATGCCCAATGGTATTAAAAAAAAAAAAAAAAAAAAAAAAAAAGCATAATTAACGACTACGCTTACGAACCGTACGCAAACATAAAATCACGAAAAAAAAAAAACCAGAAATTTCAAAAAAACAATATATAACAACAACAGAGCCAACAGCCCAAAATATCGCATCAACAAAGCAAAAACACCCGAAAAACATTATTGATATAAAAATCGACAGATAATTTATTTCTCGAATTGACGAATGTAAAATGCCGGTCGAATCGTGTGGATGCCTCGCTCATGGTGCCAAGTGATTAAAAAAAAAAAAAAAAAAAAAAAAAAAAAAATCAACAAAAATGATTAAAAATACAAAAGAGGACCACAGTGTCGGGTCGACGGATGAATATAACCGGTTGAGCGATCGTAACGAAGCAGAATTAATAATTAAAAAAAAAAAAAAAAAAAAAAAAATGATAGAATATCCGAGCGAAGCGAAGCGACGAGGGAGGATAGACACGCGCGCATTCTTATACCACGATTCTCCGCACTTGTAACATATTTGCATGTAAAATTAATACTACCACTGCTAAATACTGTTACTATAATAACTAACAACTACTACTCTCTACCACCAACTACTAAAACTACCGATCGCTAAAGAAAACGAAAAAAAAAAAAAAAAGAAAAAAAAACTATTATTATTACAACAACTACTACTACCTATTTACTTACTATTACTAAAAGAAAAAAAAAACTACTGCTACTACTACTACCGCTATTAACTACTACTTATTACTACCACCGTCTAACTACGCGTGTAACACGATGATAAAGAGGAGCCATAGATCGATCGAAAGAGAATGTGAAAATTGATGAATTAAATGAATAATTTGGAACAATCGATGAATAAAGAGTGAGAGATATATCGCGCGTGCGCACGTGGGCGCTTAAAATCCAACCAGGATAATTAACACGTTTACATACTGCCAATCGTACGGGGCGTCTATTAGAAAAAAAAATAAAATAAAAATCACGAAGGACCCGAGTATAAATGTCCTGCGTACAGCATAAAAGCGTAATCTATGCGTAGATCGATGTATGCATGTACGACGAATTAAAAAAAAAACACGACACAACCAACCAAACTAACAAAAGGAACTTCATAAAACGAGGTTAGTTTTCAATACTTCGTGCTTACGTGAAGCCAGATATGTGTGAATTGCAAAACAAAACAAAATCATATTCGTACTTATTGACACGAGGAGAAAAAAAAAATTAATAAAAAAAAATCACGATTAATCGATTAATTAAGTAAGTAGCAATCGATGAGTGGCGAGGGTAGAGCAAAACGGTAATCGCGTACAGGTTGATTTTCGGAAAGATTTAAAAAAACAAACAAAATACAGTGGACTTACGTGCACTGCTCGTAATCACTCGCGAAACAAAAAACAAAATGGAGTCACACATGCCGCGCGAGGGTCCCCACCGCTGACTGACATACGTTACAGCGGTCCCGTGCGTTCGGGGCACAGACGGCGCGCCTGCGCAGTGGGAGTCAGCTGAGCGCATTCGGCGGGGAAACCGTTAGTATTCGGGAGAGTCCACTGTAATCGAAGTAATCTTGTTCGACTGATCGACCGTACAGATTCCCGTGAAGTTTAATCAGAATCGCGTGGTTTCTTCCCTTAAGTGCTTTACAAACTCAATCGTATTTCGTATGTCGCAATTAAAGTCGCATGAAGGTATAAATTAAAGAAAAAAAAAAAACGGGAAAAAAATATGACGCGTAAAAAAAAAATAATGTTATAAGTATCTCTCGTTCGTATTCCTCGATATAGCAGTAGCGCGACTGATAAACTGACGCGTAGTAAGCGAGAGACAGAGGGTTCAAAAACAAAACGAAAAAAAAGGTAATAATAACAAACAAACAAACGTGTGTGTCAGTTTGATATAATCGCGGGGGCGAGTTCGACAGCCCCTTCTATGTGGAATCGCAAAAGGGTTACCCGCGAACTTAGTGTTCCGAGGTCGAAATATTATTAAAATGTTTTTCTGTGATAAATCTAAACAAATCTTAGTAACCTTGACCGCGAATTTATCGTATCACGATCGATAATATACGCGACTGTACGATTCCTCGCGTGCCCCACCATGTGTTTGTAACGAATACTGAAATTACATACTTCGATAAAAAAAAACCTGAAGTATATGAAAAAAATAAATAAAAATAAAGAAAAAAAAATAATCGGAATCATTAAAATTCGAACGAGAGCTTTGCATATAAGTTTTAGAGGCCAGAATGAATGTGAAATTAGATCGCGAGACTTATATAAAAGTAGAGAAAGGAAGTGAGAGAGGATTATAGCGCGGGAGTGAAAGGATAAAACGACGAACCCCGAAACTTAATCTTACTTACCTTAGGCGTAACGCAATGCAGATGACCAAGAAGATCTTAACGATGAAAATATACCCGTATATAATGAGACGAAAGAACGAACGAAATCGCGAGAAAACAACTTAGATGCAAAGAGAATAAATAAATTTTAATAAAAAACAAAATGAGAAGAGATTTAACCTAAAAATCGTCGGATTGATACAAAGACAACAAAAAAACAAAAGACTCTCGTAGATTATTATTATTGAGCTGATCGAGTGCGAGAATAATGTGCGATATAGTGTGCCATAGCGAAAAGATACGCCTGATCGTGTGTGTGTGCGTAAATGTGAGAGAGCGAGGATACTAAACGAAACAATATACAGAAGAACTTGTATAAACCGTAAAAAAAAAAAAAAAAATTAACAACCGCAAAGGCAACAACAACTTAGCGCGTACGTCAAGTAAAAAAAAAAAGAGGATGCCAGACTTAGGTGTTTCTATACCGTATATATATACATATATATATATTACAAATGAATTAGGACACGTCGCCATTTTCTTATCCGACGTAGAAAATTCCGCGTTCGCAAAGAATAAATAAAAATAAACAAACAAACAAAAAAAAAAAAAAAAATGAGGTGCGTGTACAGTTTTCTCTTGCATCCGAGTGGCGAAGTTTTGTACTACGAGTCTTTCGATTCGTTATTGTATATTTCTCATAACCTCTGAATTAGCCGATTCAATGTTAAGCCGATTGTCATTATATAGATTAAAAAAAAATAAAAAAAAATTTCCCGGATTACAATTATATCGTATAAAGTAACTAGAGACCGACTAATTGCGTGTGTGAATTTGAATAAATCCATCGTCAGTTAGAAAAAAAAAATGTAAAATAAAATAATGAAAGCTCTCGAGCCCCGCGACGCAACTCCGACACTCGGATGCCGCGGAGTTTGGCACCGTTTATATTATACATAAAGTAAAGCGTATTGAAAAAAAAAAATAAAAAAAAATAACACGAATTAATGAGACTTAATAAGAAATTGCTCCCGTGCATCATTCGCGTCGCTATCCGTTTATCGTCTCTCGTAATTCAAGATTCCTGAATTCTCCATTATTAAAAATGCAAGTTTAATAAACGTGATTAATTAAACGAATTCGACGAAACGCAAGTGAAGGGAGATATATTAATCAGGCGTAACACCCCGTGTATACGACGACAAAGATAATATTGTATAAAAAAAAAAAAAAAAATCTACTTCACAACTAACCGCCATCGCCACCTCGACGAAATGAAAAAAAAAAAAAACCGCGAATATACAAACTATTGACATTGATTACTATAAAAAAAAAAAAAAAAAAAACGTAATAATCAATACGTAAACGCGGATTTACGATGTATTATAATAAATGAATTAATAACGAAACAAAACAAAAAAAAAAAACTCGGAAACCAGTCGCCCTTCCGGTTTTTGAATATTGGGTCGATCGCAATTACCGAAAAGAAACAAACAGGCAAACGAAAAAAAAAAAAAAAATTAACGGCCGCGCGATGTATTTAAAGTATTCACGCAGCTAGCGATTTTTTCGACTCGTTCATGGAAAATGTTATAGAAATAATAATGAGAGAAAGAGCGGTGGAGAGAAAGATAACGCGAGAGTAAGAGAGTTAAGAAAGAAAGAGAGAGAGAGAGAGAGAGAGTGCAGATTCCCATCGATTAGTGAGACTCGAATCATTGGTAAACCGATTAAACTTAAACGTACGATTTCATTACTTGCATTTAATAAATAAATCAATAAATAACAAAAAATGATGAAAAAAAAAAAAAATTATGAAAATGGAAAAAAACAAAAGAAGACACGTAATTACTTACGGTTAAGGGTTTTTCTACTTATCTATATAAATAATATACATATTATACATAACACGTACATAACACACATACATATTATTATTATACATATGGTATAAATGAAATATGAAGAGTGTTAATTACCACTAATTAAATAACCCTGTCGATAATAATCACACTTCGTCACTAGACTCGGGCGAGAAGAGGGCTCGGTAGGATTTCATACTTTTGCAAATAATCGAACTCGTCGACACACTTCGATCTCTAAATAACCCAAAGGATTAAAAGTTGTTTGTTCAGTTTTCGTTTTTTTTTTTTTTTTTCTTTATTTTAATTTTTCTTTTAAATAATTAATATATATATAGATATATATATAAATATATATATTGTGCGCCTGCGGTTCTTGAGGTAATGTGCACCTGGCAATCATACGGCTCGGTCAATAAATCATTGTGGTGAACGTAAAACGTGGCTGCGAACGAGAAAATTCACTGTCGATGAAATTTTTTTTTTTTTTCTTATTTTTAATATAGAATATCGGAACGCTGTTATTTAAAAAAAAAAAAAAAAAAAAAAACGAAAAAAAAAAATACAAGGTTAGGATCTTTCCTTGCGCTACTCCGAAATATTATATATCGATTGGATAACTCGATGGAGACTTGCCATAGCGTTCCGCGTTAACGACGAATATAAATATTTTTGTTTTATTGCGAGGCGACGGAGAGTTTGCTGTTACCGATCCTAAAGACGACGAATCATTAAATTTGTAACAAAAGAGTTGCCTTAATAACTAAAAAAAAAAAAAAAAAAAAAAAAAAGATGAGATTCGTGGTTCTCGGCTTAAGGGGGGTGAAAGGAAGAACATCGTCGAGGCATATCTCCTCGAGTAACTATCTAAGAGATCGTGAAACGCAGTAAATTGTCTCAATTTTTCAATTAAGAATAATCGGCAACTCGTAAAAAAAAAATAAAAAAGAATAAAACAAAATAAGAAAAATGCCCAACTGCAGTTGCGAGAACGAAGGGGGATGAGAAGAATATAATTGTGGGTTCGGCGCGAAGACTCGCGAGATAACCGAAGCAAAATCGCGTCGGGGCGTAGTACAAGAAATCAAAACTCAAATAGAAAAAAAAAAAAAAGTTAAATTGAAAGACGGAAAGGAAAGGGATGAAATAAAACAAAGAGGGTGGTAAAAAAAAAAAAAAAAAAAAAAAAAAAAAAAACGCGGAGGGCAATGGACGGTCGATGGCTAGCTGTGTCCTGTGCGTGTGCTGGTGTGACTGCGTGCGAGCGAACGTGTGTCTGTATGCGGCCGCAACGCTCGTATTTGCGGCCCGTTGTTATAAAATTATATAAATGATGATGAAGAAAAAAAAAACCATTGAAAGCTTTAACTTTGAATAAACTAACTTTAAACGGTATAGAGTTAACGTATAAAAAAAAAAAGAAAAAAGAAATGGTTACGATTGAGAAGATATTAATAGAGTGGATGGATGAGATGGGACGGTGGCTGAACGAGAATTGATTATTTAAGCGACGTTAATCGAGACAATTATTCCTACACAGTGTCTGTAATAGTAAATCGATAATTCTTCGATTTCCGAAAAAAAAAAAAAAAAAAAAAGTTTTTCAAAACGCTGGCAGAGAGCACATTTGTCTGGTAATATCGTTTGTTTGCTGAAAAAAAAAGTTATTTCTCTCACGACGATCGTGTCTCTCACTCGTTCATAATTTTAAAGGAGCAAAAAAAAAAAAAAAAAAATCACTTCTCCGTTCATCCACCGGCTCGACTTTTCGATTTATTGTAAACTTATTGTATATTACTTATGAAAATACCAAAAAACTTGTTTCTCGAGGAAAGATTGTACCTTTATATATAAATAATGTATAGAGCGTGCGCGTCACGATATGAACGTTTAAGACGAGAACGATACCGTTAAAAAACGACTTCGAGACTCGAGTCAAATCGTCGCGTCTCTTCATTAAATTCATCCATTCCTTCGATATATTATCACGAAACACTTCGAATCGATTTCGCCACGAAAAAAAAAAAAAAAAAACAAAGAACTTGTAATTCTATCGGAATTTCGATTAGCGAATAACGAAGAAATATTAAGATCGTACGAATCGTGTCATAGTGCATTATAAAAAATCCGTTCCTCGTCAGAGAGCTCTCGATCGAGTCTCGAAGTCGGCAGGGATCGTCACCCTCGTCACGGCGTGGATGAGTTAAAGATAATCATTGATGACGAGAGGATACAAAAAAAAAAAAAAAAACGAACATTAAAGTTAACAGAGTTTTTTCGCGAGCTTGTTGCCCGTGACGCGCGCGTGCCATCGATTATTAATTAAAAAAAAAAAAAAAAAAAACCAAAAAAAAAAAACAAATTTGAAGAGTATTCTATGAGAACGCATCTGCCATAGTGCGCGAGGTATGAGCAAAGAGGGGGTGGAATTTAAAAAAAAAAAAAAAATTACGAGAGAAACTAATTCTTAGAGCCACAAATGCGACTCCAGCATGATTGAGAAGCGAGAGATGATATATGAGACGTAAACATGCATTATTAAACTATGTATTACGCAGTATCGGAGTACCTACCTTATATATAAATATTATGCATATATACATAGTTAGTTCAATTTGCAACTTAGTGTGTATCGTCGCTTCGAAATGCCCAGTCATTACTCGCCAGAATCCAAACCCAAAAACCAATTTCAAGTTCATTCTTTTTTTAAGGAAAAAACAATAAATAATGTATTAAAAATATTGAAAAAAAAAAAAAAAAAAAAAAAACAACTCGTCTACAATTCAATTCCACTTTCGAAAAAAAAAAAAAAATGTCGGATAATAATAAAAAAAACGATTACTTACGTTTCCCACTTAATGTTCCAGGATATCGAAGAATTCCAGCAAACAATTCGTCGAACAACCGCCATTTACGATTTTCATCGGCGATAATATCGACTTTTGAGGATTTGTCATTTATAAAATTTGTCGAAATAAAATGATTGAAAAAAAAAAAAAAAACAAAAATTATTTAATAACGAATTCATTAATTTTATAGCGTTTTATTGAGTTTATCATAAATGTTTCCAATCGATACAATGATATCTGTGGTATACTGCCGTATCTCGCATCGCGACGTCGGGCTTTCTCGCTAACATCGTGAACGCTCTCATCAATTCATCTCTCCGATGATAAATTACACGTTTTTACAATGTTTTATTAATTTTTTTTTTTTTTTTTTCTCTTTATGTAAAATATACAGTTCTCGCGAACTGTACGGCTCTGAAAAAAAAAAGGAAACGCAGCATCGAAAGCAGCGTTTGCGCGACGTTAGTCGAAAGAGCTCCTCACATCGTGGGCACCGCTTACAAATTCAGAATCGAAAAAAATAATAATAATAATAATTATAATGCTGCGGGGATATTTTTTTTTGTTTCTTTCATATTTTTTTTTTTCTGGAAGAAGGTAAAGATCGGTGAGGAAATAACGGGAGACGGGAGGAAAATGGGAAAGAGGAAAGAGGCCCAACGGTTATTCGCGGGGAAAAAGGGGTAATAATGGGGATATATGAATATATTTTACACAGCGAATCCATAAATGTTAAACGTTAATTTCTTCCTCTTATCGTCATCTCATTCTTTCTCTCTGTTTTATCTTCATTTTTTTTTTTTTTTTTTTTTTTTCGTTATTTCTTTTAAATCCATTTATTAAATGTTAGGTAGTGCCTAAGGGACGCGAGGAGGCGCGCTTTCAGCGACCCTCCTGGCGATCTTTTCTCGTATACTAGCTGTGCCAAACGCACTTGTACTGGTCGCCATCGGTGGATTACTCAGCCAAAGAAAAAGGACGTGACGATACCTCGATGTTTGCAAAGTTTCTTATTTTTCGTTAATTTATTTATTTCCTTTTTTTTTTTTTTTTCTTTCGATCAAAACTCAGATCTTTTTTATTTTTCTACGTTTGCAAAGTGCGATCACGAGCGATCTTTGGCCGAGCGATCCGCCTGCGACATTTTTTTAATTTTTTTTTTTTTTGTTTGTTTTTTTTTTAATTATTAACAACAGTGTTAACCGCCCTTATCTTTCGTAGGATACTTCTGGCTCCACACCTCGGTTTCACCTTCGTTTTATACAATAAAAGGTTTGTCCTTCTCCTACTTGCTAGTTATATATCGTCGTTTCTCGATCGGCGCAATTGTTGTTTCGTTTGTTTCATTTTTCTTTCATCATTATCATCATCTTCATTCATCGTCATCGTTATTATTTTTTTTTTTTCCTTTTTTTTTTTATAATTCAATAGTATAATCAATGTGTCGCATATTGGTTCCCAACCGATTAATTCAAAATAGTGGGATGAGAAAAAAAAAAAAAAAATTAAGAAAAAAAAAAACGAAAAAAGTGGAAAAAAAATGAAAAAATTTATAGGCCCAATTTTCACCATATCACGACGCAATAATAGCAATTACAATAATAATACAATTGTAAAAATGTAATAATCACGTTAATAATAATGGCAATAATAGTAATAATTAATAGTGATAATAGCAACGCCGTTTATAGTGATGTCTTTAGCCGTTACAATTGCCTATAGACTATCCTCTTTATAATATACTTCTATATGTATAGCTACAATATATAATATTTTCATGTTGAAAAATCGTATACATCAGTGTTGTGTCGCAGGACCATTGCTTCGTTTCCCTCTTTTACTCTTTTTTTTTTCTTTTTTTTTCTTTTCCTCGTTTCGAATTTCTTTCCCTTTTTTTTTATTTCAATAATCGTTCTATGTGTTATTTTCTTCTTAAATCTTTTGTTTTTTTTTTTTTTTTTTTTTCGAAAAAGGGTTTTAGCTAATGGGAAAGGCGGCAAAGACACAAGGAGTGTCACAAAAACATTATTTATTTATTTTTTTTTCTATTTCGTAATGTTTTTTTTTTTTTTCGGGATTCTTAATTTTTTATAAGTCGTTCCGGCTATTTTCGCGGGGATGAAAAATACCACAGTCGGTCAACGGGAGCGCATTGGAGTCGACGAGCGTTCCAACGAATCCTCGAATTACTGACGCCGATATCCGGAAGCCGGTAACGTCGGTAATTCATTACCCATTCGTTCGCCAATTTTTTTAATTTTTGTTTTTTTTTTGTTTCTCTCGTCCGATTTTTTTATATATATATATATAATTCTCAATCGTCGACACTCCTTGTCTCGTGCGAAATACGTAATCTTATTAATTTTAATATCGATCGTTAGTTCGTATAGCCCGCCCGGTCGGCGGAGCCTCGGATCACAGATAGTAATGGTGATCGTAGATTGCGCGAGAATTGCAATTATTCGTGGATTCATTGGTTTTTCCTTTTTTTTCCATATTTTTCTTTTTTTTGTTTCATTATTACGTTTAAAATTGTGTTTTTTTTTTTTTTTTTCTTATTTAATGTATGCTTCCCGGTATCTTCTAAGGATTTCAAGGCGACAGCTCCTGAAAGCAGATATCAACGGCCATGTAGGCACGCAGGGCGTGGAGCTCGGAATTTTTTTTTTTTTTTTTTTCGTAATTTTTTTTTACAGAATTTGTGGTTTTTATCGCAAAGCCAGGCGGATCGATACACACACGTACAGTGAATATGAAAAATATAAGAGCTATGAAAATAAAATGATATCTACATACGAGAGTTCGAGTTTCAAACGATTCTTTCGAAAAAAAATGAACGATATAAAAAGTTACGGGAAGAAATTATATTATAATCGACGAAGACGAGAAAATGAAAAAAATGAAATAAAAAAAAAATGTAAAAGCGATCGTAAACGAGGGACAACGAAATTAAATACGAAACGAATGAACAGTAGTCATGCATACAACTTTCCAACACAAATAAGAAGTGTTTGGGGCGTCGATAAGAGAAAAACAAAAATTTAATACAAAGGGTTGTAACGATAACGCCGTTTTTTTTTTTTTTTTTTTTTTTTTCTATTTAAAATATCGAGGAGGTGGCGGGGGGGAGAGAAATGTGTGAAGAAATAAACACCAGTGCGAAGAATTTGACGATAGGACTCTTGGAACATAAACCATAAATGATGTAAGCATTCGCCAGCATACAGAATAACAAAGTATTTCAACCCCCGGATATCATTCGTTATTACGGAGACAATAAGAGAGATGGAAAAATCGTTTATGATCGTTGCGCATGCGCGCGCGCGATTATTCCTTCTCTCTTAAAAAAAAAAAATAAAAAATAATAATAAATTTTTTTTTTTTTTTCGTAATTATTGTTTTTATCAAAAAAACTTTCATACTGTGTGTTCCGCTCATTCACACGCATATTCGTCGGATAATAAAACGGATTTTTTCTAAATTCGCGCTCTTTTTTCGTTCGTTTCCCGGTCGGAATCGGAATCCGCTGAATCGTGGAGCGGTGGAAAATCGGGAACGGTCTCGCGTTGCTGCATCCATCCTGGCCCCCCAGCCAATGTCTTGCCCTGCGTCAATTTTCCATGTCAAATAATTTAGCCCAATAAATTTTGTTTCGTTTGTTTTTACGAGATAACGAAAAAAAAAAAAAAAAAAAAAAAAACAGAAAACAAACGAAAAAATGCCTCAACCAGGACTCGAAAAAAATAAATAAAAATACTTCGATAAACTTTCTTTTTTTTTTTTCCTAAATTTCCATCCCAAATTCGTAACAAACATATATTTTATTCAAAAAAATAATAAATAAATAAAAATTATAACGCACACACGTAGACTACCGCCGTGACACCAGGATATGTTTGATTCTACATGCAGCCACACATGCCAGGTGCGAGAATATATTTTTCTTTTTTATCCTCGAGACTCGTTATTATTATGTATGCTTTCCGATATGTATATCCTGATCAGTATTTTTTTATCTTTATTTTCTTCTCTATGTAAATCGATGATTTAAGTATCGAAAGCCATTAAATCGCGTTGCGCAGAGTGCACCGAAACGCTATGACGAAATTGCGATGCAACAGTAATAGCGTCGGCGCACTTTGCCCAATCGCATTTCGCGTACAAAAAAATAAAATGTCAATTTCTTTGAAAAAAAAAAAAAAAAATTCAAAAATTTTTTGAAAAAAAAAAAAAAATTCAAAAAATTTTTGAAAAAAAAAAAAAATTTCAAAAATTTTTTTTTTCTTTTTTTTTTTATTTCAATTTTCAAAATATCTGTTTCGTTCCAAAGTTCCTCTAAAAAATTCGGCAATATCTATCTAAATCTATCTCTACGTAATCGCGGAGTTTCGATATCGATAAAAAGACTTCTTATTGCACTCTTACGATGTTTTAAGCCTAATAGGAGGATCATAGCGAAATTGTTGTCGATTGTAGGAACGAATTGGATCAATAAAAAAAATTTTAAAAAAAGAAAAATAAATTTGTTTCATGGATTAAAATGTATCGAAATTAAACGACGAAATATCTCGATCCGACTATAAGAGTACAATTCCGCTATGAGAGTTAAACTATTTATATATGATAAAAAGACTGATTGAACAAACGATATTAATAATGATATAGAAGGAAAAACGAGATAAATGACGAATGAAAAGCACGAAAAAAAAAGAATAGTATATATATGTATATATATCAAAGACGCGATTATTATTGCACTATCGGCTCCGATTAACGAACATATTATATCGGATCTCTCAGGCATAACAATCGATTAGTGGATTGTGATTGGCGCCCAATCTCTGCGACCTTCTAGAGAGATCCATTCACAAGTGATCGGCCGTGTTGTGCACAACGATGAGATCAAGTCGTTGCGCGTCACTGTAAAACAATACACGAGACCGTTTTTAACAGTCGATTTTCACCTTTTCCCCGGCAACACACCATATGGCGACATCGTCGATTCGTCCCGTCGAATTTAATTATAAAATTTTTTTTTATCAAATTTGTTTTTTTTTTTTTTTTTTTTTTTAGGGACCAATTTTAATTAATAAAGATAATTACTAAACTGTTAAAAAAAGAAATATCCTTGAATTTCCGAAATTGATTTTTTCACAGATTCGGAAAAAAAAAAAAAAAACGATTTGAGTACAAAATTCGTAAAGTTAATAAAAACAAGAAATGGACGATAATATTGACGAAATACCGATAACACGATTGCCAGAGGTGTGTTCGATCGTTGCGGACGAATAGAATTTACATTTATATGTTACCAGTAACTTAGAAAACGTTAGTAGTGCGATCTTTACTGCGTTAAACGCGAAAAAAAAAATAATAATAATAATAATAATTGTTAATGATTAACTCAAAAAATTGATTAATATTCTTCACTCGCAGAGTCAAACACCGTTAGAGTTCGCGATAGAAGAGAAATTCGCGATCTTGTGGAATATAGATATACCGCAATAAAATAAAAGTCTAATCGATTGTATTTTAATCGAACGTTAATTTTCGGGATATCGATATCTCGAAACGATTTTTTGTTACTCGCATACCGAAAAAGCTTTAAAGAGAGGAATAAAAAAAAAAAAGAAAAAAAAAGGAAAAAGATGAAACAAAAAACAACACAATGACTTTGCAACTTCAATGCATACTAAGCAACCAGTTGGCGGGCTGTAGTATCTATAGCTTCGCGCTCGGCGACCTCCTACAATTTTTGCTCGTACCTTTCGCGGCCGCCACCTTCCTTTCTCCCTTCTACTACCTTCTATCCTCTTTCCTCTCGCTAAGCCCATCTTTACGATCCCAGCAACAACATATCCCGCCAGCAGTATATTCAACAACACACACCCCTCGTACCGAATCGCCCACCCGCTACCGCACTCTCACAACGTTCGTTCATCGCGCGCTCTCTACTCCCGCGGATAACGCACGTGCACACGAATACACATACATCTTTCGGCATATACCACACAGACGCACTCTTAATCCCAAAGTTCCACCGGTCCATTCTACGGCACACCGATAGCAATACAGTCGAAGCTCTCATAAGTGTTTTTTTTTTGTTTTACTTAAGTATTAACAAATTTTTTTTTTCCGCTCCGTTTTTTTTTCGCTAAATACTTTCGACTGAAGCATCGCGTGAAAGGAAAAAAAAATTATTTATGTATCGTAGAAATAAAAAAAAAAGATATGAAAATCTGTCCGACGAGTCAATAAGAAAATTATCAAATTTTTTTTTTTGCTCCGGTTTTTTCCGAAAAATACATTCGACTGAAACATCGCGTGAAAAGAAAAAAAGAATTTAATTTATTTATGTGTCGTAAAAATAAAATAAATAACGATATGAAAATCTGTCTGACGAGTCGATAAGAAAATTAACAAATTATTTTTTTTTGTTCCGTTTTTTTTCGATAAATACTTTCGACTGAAACATCGCGTGAAAGGAAAAAAAATACAACATTTTTATTTATGTATCGTAGAAATTAAAAAAAAAAAGATATGAAAATCTGTCCGACTAGTCGATAAGAAAATTATCAAATTATTTTTTTGCTCCGTTTTTTTCCGAAAAATACTTTCGACTGAAACATCGTGTGAAAGGAAAAAAAAAATAAAAAAATTTATTTATGTATCGTAGAAATAAAAAAAAAAAGATATGAAAATCTGTCCGACTAGTCGATAAGAAAATTATCAAATTATTTTTTTGCTCCGTTTTTTTCCGAAAAATACTTTCGACTGAAACATCGCGTGAAAGGAAAAAAAAAATAAAAAAATTTATTTATGTATCGTAGAAATAAAAAAAAAAAGATATGAAAATCTGTCCGACGAGTCGATAAGAAAATTATCAAATTATTTTTTTTTGCTCCGTTTTTTCCGAAAAATACTTTCGACTGAAACATCGCGTGAAAGGAAAAAAAAATAAGAAAAATTTTATTTATGTATCGTAGAAATAAAAAAAAAAGATATGAAAATCTGTCCGACGAGTCGATAAGAAAATTTAGCTGAGATTACCATAAAATGTTTTCCTCGCAAAACGTTTTTACTAATTGGTTATTCTGATCGTGATGTGTGGATATAACATATATCGATGTTCGACAGACAATTTTCGACTCATTTCCAAAAATTCTGAATAAAGTATTTTATTTTCTTACTGTACACAGCGCAGAAGATTATGTACTTTTTTTTTGCTAAATAGTTTTTATTTAAGTATTAAAAAAATTTTCTTTGCTCCGTTTTTTTCCGAAAAATACTTTCGACTGAAACATCGCGTGAAAGGAAAAAAAAAAAAATTTATTTATGTATCGTAAAAATAAAAAAAAAACGATATGAAAATCTGTCGGACGAGTCGATAAGAAAATTTAGCTGAGATTACCATAAAATGTTTTCCTCGCAAAACGTTTTTACTAATTGGTTATTCTGATCGCGATCTGCGGATATAAGATATATCGATGTTCGACAGACAATTTTCGACTCATTTCCAAAAATTCTAAATAAAGTATTTTATTTTCTCGCTGTACACAACGCAGAATATTACGTAAAGTTTTTTTTAATTTTTCTAAATAGTTTCGTATCTTTTGAGAGCTTTTACTGTATCCCAGTAAAGTACGAAACACCGACGGGTACTGCAGGTACGCGGTAAAGATACGATAGTATGCAGCGAACGAATGTCGGGGGGTTTTGGATGCACATGCGCCGGCGAAAAGCTTTGACTTGTGGAAAATGCGGCTCTTGTATAATGGTATTTGGTCCAAAATCGTTATTCCGTACGTAAAAAACATATCGAGAAATATAATTAAAAGTATCGGAGTAAAAAAAAAAGTCGTCGCAGCGACTGAATGCAATGTAAAGTGCAAATTTCCCCAATCGAGAGCCGCAAATTCATAATTTTAATAAAAAAAAAAAAAAAAAGCCAAAGCCTTCGGGTATTAAAATCAAATTAGCAAATTTATTTTAATGTATTAAAAAGCGATGCGTGCGTTAAGATTGTAAGAAAAATGAAAAAAGGGTTACGAAGAATCGCTCACCTGGTGCATAGGATCGTAACCCATGGAACCGTCGTTGTAGGGTTGCGAGCCGTAGTCACTTCCGTTTATTCCCATTCCGTACCCTGCCATATCCTGAGGTCCTCCAGGCGGTGCCGGCGACATCATCGGCGTCGGTGTCCCCTGACTAGCGCCGCCCATACTGTACGGCGACGCTCCTGAAAAAGCTGCTGTAGAAACGATCGCGGTGCATACAAAGTTCGAGGGGTAGAGCTACGATACTTTTTTTCTACGTAGAAATAGGAATTCGATCGAAAAAAAAAAAAAAAAAAAGAGTATAAAACCGGAAGTTCCTAATCGCGAAATTCCTTGCGGCATTTTGACGAAATCCGCGTTCGTTCTGTTATTTTTCTTCCTACAGCTTCAACCGCCTTAGCAGTTCGACTACCTATATAGTTCACTTTATTCCGAACGCGAGAAGCAAAGATTTATTGGCAGCCGCAATAACATCGGCTTCGAGGTTTTGCCGTCCGGTAGGTTACGTACAATGAGCGATAACTCACTTTGCCAAATGATTTACAGTAATGAGAATCAGCGCGACGTGATTTCTAACTCTCCCTCTGTCGGTCTATCGATTTTACGATAAGCCGGACGGGCGTCCCAACGAATCGTCGCGGGGATCTTCGAGGCATTTGGAAGAAATGAAACAAATGATTTATTTACATTGTTTCTTTTTTTTTTTTCTCTTTGTCACGAACGGTATGAAACGTTAACGAAGTCTCGAGATTGTTCGCGGAATTTCTTTGTCTACCCCCCTCCCCCAGCCAATAGAGTCAATAATTGATGACTTGTAAATTAAGCCGACCGCGTTAACGCAACTTACCTGCCGCCTTCTTGGCTGCGTACAAATTCGCCTCTTCCTGCGCTTTACCTATGTTCTTCTTGTAACGTATCCTCTTGTTACCGAACCAATTGGATACCTGAATTAACGACATACAATTATTATTTTATCGACAGAATTCCAAATGGATTTTTACTTTTTTTAAAAAAAAGAGAAACAGAGTGACGATATTTTAATCTCAATTTTTTTATAATCCCTTTTTTTTCACCGAAGAATTGAATTTCTTCTTTTTTTTTTTTTTTTCTCTATTGTCGAAGAAATTTAGCTGACGCCTTTTTTCGATCTTTTGCCAGATGACTTTTTATAAAAATCGAATTAATAGAATTTCCGAATGATAGGAATTAAAAAAAAAAAAAAAAAGAGGTTGAAATAGCGTCACTCCGTGGAACCATTGATTGGATTGTTCTACGTGATTTTCCTCACCTGGCTGACGGTGATTCCACACTTTCGCGCGAGTTCTTCCTTCGCCTCTTCGCTTGGATAAGGATTGCTTAGGTGTGAGTAAAAATACTCGTTCAGAATTTCTGAGGCCTGTTTGCTGAAGTTTCGTCTTTTGCGTCTGTAATTAAAAACGATAGATTGAGCGTAAAGAATATTTATTAAGTGGATCGTCACCTGATTAATCGACTAAAGAATTGTTGTTAAAAAAACAAAACAAAAAATTATAATCACCCGTAAGATTAAAAAAAAAATTATAATCACCCATAAGACTAAAAAAAAATTATAATCACCCATAAGATTAAAAAAAAAAAATTCTAATCACCCGTAAGATTTAAAAAAGAAAATTGTAATCACCCATAAGACTAAAAAAAAAAATTATAATCACCCATAAGATTTAAAAAAAAAAATATAATCACCCATAAGATTAAAAAAAAAAAATTATAATCACCCATAAGATTTAAAAAAAAAATGATTATCACCCATAAGATAAAAAAAAATTGAAAAATCGTTTCAACTATAGTGTTTTATCATGGGATACTCATAATAACGAGCGTTGCTATGGTGTGTAATATCAAATGTTTTGTTGACCGAACAGCGTCAATCAGTCGCTTAACAAATATCGAGAAGACAAGTTGTACTTTCGTTTAATAAATATTTTATATAAAAACGACGGATTATTTATTGAACATTGCTACACAACAATTAAAAAAAAAATTAATTTCATACCTCGCATCGAGGAATCGACTCCTCAGTATCATAACAGCTTCGCAGGTCGATTGTTTAAGTTGCATCTGAATGCTCGAGAATTTTTTGTGAATTATCTGTACCATTCTCTCGATTTCCTTAGGTGTGATGGGCCTTGTGCGACTCTGTTCTTTCAGTAGATTCATCACGTGTGTGGTAAATTCGTTACAAGCCTGAAAAACGAAAAAAAAAAAAAAAAAAAAAAAAACACAATCTCATTAATAATTAATATCATCAAAGAAAGTGCGTAAAAAAAAAAAAAAAAAATTCTCTCCGTTCTTCGATACAATTCAGTCGATGAATGAACCATCCCTCGTCGCATCGAGTCTTTCACGTGGTAACTACTGGTCTCGAATTCCAAAACCGGTAAGATGAGAGACTAGATTTGGCGGAAAGCCGCGAAATGTTCGGCGATACGAGAGGGCGAGCGACCAAAAACTCGCTTACGAGACGAATAGGAAGACGAAGAAGACTATCGTAGTCGATGGTAACGAAAAAGGGAGGAAAAAAAAAAGAAAATACATTGTGTACGTGTGGAAACGAAAGAAAGAGACGTGAATAGGGGAGTAATGCATTATTCGTACGGTGGCTGGTGGTTTTACGAAAAGAAGAAGAAGAAGAAGAAGAAGAAGAGCCATAGCGAGGAGAAGAGAGAGTGAGTGCGACTCGGGTTTTCTCGTTGGTACGGGCCGATATCAGTATTCGAGACGCGAGGCGGGTATGCCGCCACCGCGCTGCTCCATCGGGGGTAGCTTTTCCCTCAGGAAGAAGAGAAGCGGAGTAGAAGCAGCAGGAGCAGCAGAGGCGACGCTGTCGGGGTTTGCCGGCTCTGCGGGGAGATGCTGTCGGGGATGGTTCGCAATTTCGGAATGGATTCCACTCTGCCCACCACCCCAGGGCTCGCTGTCTCGTTCTTTCTCTCATACCCTTTTCCCTACATATCTTCCTTCCGCCCATCGGATACTAGCGGAGAGCTCGAGGCTTTCCAGTAGTCTCGACGCTGTTGGAGAATATCACGAGGAGAGAGAGAGAGAGAGAGAAGCGCAGGAGGAGGGAAACAGCAGCGGCAGCGGCAGCAGCAGCACGGACGCGAGGGTGGATCAGGATCGCACCCGTCTGCTACCCCGGGAATGGCCTTAGGGTGTGAGAACTGAGAGAGAGAGATACGAGAGAAAAGCGAGAAGGGAATGAGGATTGGATGGAAAAATCCACGCGCATTCGGGTCCTTCTGTTTCCCAGATATCCTTTAACTCACGAATCGACCTTTTTTTTCTCTCCCCAATTCCGTACTTCGAGGCAAAACTATCTTTCGCCTCTCGTCTCGTGTGTCTTACCGATGCTCGCTGCCAGCGATACAGCGCACGCCGAGCGAGTAACGAATCTAAGATTCTAAAAATAATCCGTAATTTCCGGTCTGAGGAATGCGCGCGCGGTTTCTCTTCACGTAACTTTGCTGCGAGGGAATTGCGGTACACGCATTCTTTAGATTTCGCGAACGTTTTCTTTTTACCGCGGGATTGATATCATTTTTTTTATTGGTGTTTTTTACGCACCAATTAATAACTCGTATTATAAAGAAAAAAAATGAAATGTTGATTGCTGAAAATAGCGATTGGATTCCAAATGATATGTTATTTATCGAAATTAAAAAAAAATCGGCAATATAACGAAAAATTTAATAATTTTAATGTAATTTCTTTTTTCGAATTTATTAAATTTCCGTTTCATGTACCAATGGTTTCGGTTTTTAATTTCCGAGAACATTAAATTTATAATTTATTTTTGCAATAAACAGAAATTCAAGATGTTTAATTATTCTCGAATTTCCACCATCATTCGTATTTCATGACCCGATTCCGATTTCGATTGTTAATAATAAAAAAAATAAAAAAAATTTCCAATTTTTTATGAATTTTATCGCTTCATTATTTCGTTCCCAAGATATCTCAGGTGTATCGTAGACCGGTAGCGTAAATTATTCTTTACCGATATACAGCGCTCTCGCGAAATCCACGGAACGGCATCTTCCGCGAGATACTTCACAAATTCTCCTCCTCTCTGTCCCTAAGGTCCCGTTATTGTACCGCTCGGAATAGTCCGCTTTCGCGAGAGAAACGTGCAAAACAGATCTTCTCTCCCTTCTCGCATCGGCGAGAGTCGGAGAAGCGGAGGAGAGACCTTACGAAAAACGCGTTAATAGCCGAATTTTATCGAGCAACTAATCCCGGATTGCAGAGACGTATAACGCGATATTCTCCCTCCGTGGATTGGCGTTCTTTCCGTATGTTATACTGCATCACGAATGGACGCCGCGCGCGTGTCTTTGGGCGGCGCACACATGTGCGCAACACAGGTATAAGGATCATCGAGGATATCACGATAAATAAAGTGAGAGCCGACTGAGGGTGCCACGGGGAAATAAACGAGGTGAGAATGTGAGAAACCGACGGGCCGTAGCCAATTCCTTTCGATTTCCCCGAGAAAAAAAAAAAAAAAAAGTGCCGCGGAGATTTCTAAGTAAAAGACAAAAAAATCCAATCGCGTCTCGTCGATGAAGTGAATGCCAATTAACGCGGAGACTCCGACGGCGATGTTAAAACGTACGAACGAATGAACCGAACGCCAATGTACGCGGAAACACATAGATCCATCGAGTTTATGGGAAACCGGAAGTAGAAAGCTACCGAAGAGCTGCCTTCGTGTTATCGACGCATCTACAGCGCGCGAAACTACGAGAGAGAGAGAGGGAGCGATGTTGTTCGCGAGTGGGAAGGCGTGTTTAATGCGGAAAAAACATCGCGACTGACACAACACGTAAAATATGAGGCCGAAGCGAGGTGTGGCGATTGTTAAACACGCATCGCGGAAAGAAGATCGTAAAAAACCAAAGGGTCGAGAAAAATAACCGAAAATACGCAAACCTTTGAAAATGCCGACACGACACTTTCGGAGATTAAATATAATTAAAATTTCGAAAAAAAAATCTTCGGGGTGCAAAGAGAACTGAAGAAAAATTGCAATTCTCGATTCTCCCGTAAAATTAATTTATTTATAAAAAAAAAAATAAAATAAAATAAAAAAACGAGAAAAAATCTATACGAGAGAAGCGGTACGTTTCGGCAATGAGATTCTCGACACCCGTTACGTGACTATACGGCAACGTGGCTCTGCACTGCAGCTCTTTGGCTGTTCTTCTGTCTCTTCGTATATACAGAAGTGAGAGATACACACGTAGATTGTTGCGGATACACGTAGATACGAGAAAACAGCGTCACGCGATCGGCTCGAACTCGCTGCGGTACAAAGACGTGCCTCCCGCGAAAATCTTTCTCTCTCTTACACCCGCACGCGCGCGTATTCTGCAAGGTGGCGTACCGAAATCGTGTGCACACGTCAGGCAAATAAGTTTCGTTTTGTAACGAGGTACAAGTTGCGACTGATATGAAAAGCGGATAGACGCTGAATAAAAAAAAAAAAAAAAAAAAAAAAAAAAAAACATCGCAAGACGAAAGGGATTTTCTGAAATCCGAACGTATTTGTCGCCGAAGTCAGTCGAAGGGTCGGAAACTTCTGAGAATAATCGCGAATGAAAATTCACTGGAGCTCCGGTGTCGCGTGAGACTTTCCGCGAGCGAAGGGAAAAGGAAGAGAGTCGCGTGACACGCGAGATACGAGGACGTGGCAGAGACCGGGGCTATTTAACACACGCGAATTTTCAACGTCTCGAGGATTTGCGGTAAGAAATTGAATAGCGGAATAGCATTAGGAATCTCGGGATTTCTTTTTTATCGGCTGGTAAATGTGAGAATATTTCAAGGATCAATCGATCGATCGATTCGTCGAGATACAGACGTTTTTTTTTTATGAATATTCGATTTATAAATTATCTTAAACTATAATTCATATCTTTCGTATATATTTCACATATATCGAAATTATGAATTTCCAATATTTGCAATCGATTTTGATGTTATTAATTATTAAACAATAAATAAATAAATCTTCCAGACTCTAAATTAATGTGAGAAAATCCGAATAGAAAATCCTTTCAAAAAAACGAGAGGATTACGAAGAAATTATAACGATTTCGAGATATCGAGATATCGAGATATCGTTTCATAGATCGATGAAAAACTCTCTGAAAATCTCACAATGCGTAATTGACTCGTCAAATAATGAATTAATTCGTTTTATCGTTAATGAAGATGATAATTATAAAGTGAAATTATAGACTGTGTCAAGTGACCCCGGTATCGTTTGCGTTGCGAGAAGAGTTCTACGTCACGCGAGATTTTACTTAGGTAAGCGGGAGAGCGGCCGGTTTCATTAGCACGCAAATCGTCTACGAGGGGTTCGTTGCAACAAACTCTTGTGGTCAATGCGCTGCTCGCCGAAATTGCCATTTTTTTTTTTTTTTTTATCAGCAAACTTTTGTTCCGATCTTTACGAAAGTTGTAAATAAAAAGTTGATTGCTTGTCGCATTAAATAAGAAAATTTACGAGGCGCTCGCGTGTTTCGTATTAAAGTGGCGGGTTTACCTGCTCGTATTTCTCCAACTCTTGATGATATATCTGCCTGATCTGCGCGAGTTTGGCACGATAGTCGGAGTGTTCGATCGCATTGTCCGGTTGTCCGGGAGGTCCTCCTGCCGCTGCTGCGGCCGATGCTGAGGCCGCTGCACCCGCACCACCGCCCTTTTCCGGTCCCGCTACACCCTCCGCTATCAACATGTTGTCCAATCTCATCAGTTGAGGATCCGGTGGCTCTTCTTCTTGGGTGTTGCGCAGCGAAAGAACTGTAAAAAAAAAAAAAAATAAAAACGATTGAAGAAATTGCCAATAAAAAAGAATTTTTCACTATTTTTCGTCGGCATGAAAAAAAAATTTCATATTTTATAAAAAAAAAAAGTGTATATTTTTTTATTTTTATATTAATTTTATATTTAATAAATTTATTTATTGTAATTATCATTAAAAAATACGTTTCTGAAATGTAAATAGTTTTTTATGGTTATTTTAAGAATTTATATTTTTAGATGGTAATTACAATGAAAACATTTATTAAATATAAAATTAATGTAAAAATAAAATAATATAAAATTATAATTTTTTACGAGACGCGAAAAAAAATTGATTCAGAACCAAAATAATTATGACGCGAAGTTATTTTTATGTTTATATTAATTTTGTATTTAATAAATTTATTTATTGTAATTTTCATTAAAAAATACGTTTCAGAAATGAAAATAATTTTCTACGGTTATTTCAAGAATTTATATTTTTAGATGAAAATTACGATGAATACATTTATTAAATATAAAATTAATGTAAAAATAAAATAATATAAGATTATAATTTTTTACGAGACGCGAAAAAATGGTGATTCAGAAACAAAATAATTACGACGCGAAGTTTCATGTCTATTCGTCGATAAATGTTTTAATGAAACATTACGGAGCGATTTCGATGGGATCGTCGATCTTAGATCGTAAAAGGGTTATATGTAAATGTCTTAGCGGTGACTAAAGTCGTTCACGTGACAGTATCGAGAAATCGAAATAGTAAAAGGTACGAGAGGATTTCTCGTCAGCCGCAAGAAAACACGTAACTCGAATCATAAAAGAATCAATTTCACTGCTAGGCGTCTCTTTACTGCTTTTCGTCTTTTTTTTTTTTTTTTTTTCGTCTCTAGTCGTCTCCTCTCTCACTTTAACGCCGAATGATCTTTTCTTGTTCTTCGTTTCTCTATTCTCTCGCTACTCTAACTCAACAGCTCTTTCTATACCATCCTAAAGAGTGCTACCGCGGTGCTTTTAGCTCGGTGCGCTCTCCGCAGCAACGTCGGTACATACCATACACTTCCAGAGCACGCAGTGGTTTAGAGTGGGTAGATTCGCGATCTCCTTCTTCTATCTCTCTCACTCCCTTCTTCGGTCTCTTATTCGCGGGCGTAACAGCGGCTTTTATTGTACTTTTACGGCGCGTGATGGAGCTGGACGACCCATAAAAACCGGAGGTTGAGTCTCGTACTCGTCTTCGACGCAGAGCCGGAATACCCCCGCGGCGTGTCACCCTATACACCGAACGCCCCGGGGCTCTGCGTCTTCTCGTATTTGACGATTCTTAGAGTATCCGTTACGGACCTTGCAAAGTGTTCAGCGAAAGGTCGTACACACTTTCTCAGGTACTTCGACGCTTTCTTTTGCTTACTTTTTCTTTCGTCTTATTGTATTCATTTTTTTTTTTTTTTTTTTCGGAGTCACGCGATCATATTTGGCTGGAAGTGTACCAACGGAAACTTTTTAATTATAATCCTTTTTGACGAAACAAAATGACTGTATTTTTTTTTTTTTTTTTTTTTTTTAGGGGGTAAATAACTAAGTAAAAGGCGAGACGAGTAGAAGAACAAGAAGACTTGAGAGGTAAACGCGACGATTGAGAGGGAACAACGGGGTAGTTAGACGTAAAACTGTGAAAACTTTTCAAGGGCCAACGTGAGCGTGAAAACGAATGCGCGTCACTAATGCATTTATACGAAGTGCGACAATTAGCGAGGGTGTGCAGCGACGAGAGAAAGGAAAGAGGCGGCGGTTAAAGGGGTTGAAGAGTCGTGGGCGACTACACCCACGGGATCGTCACGCGCGAAAGGGATGAAAAAAGGGAGGGATGCGGAAAAAGTGGGGGTAATAAAATATTCTTTGGCTACGTGCTCCACCGCGCTTCGTCACCTGTTACATCGCCGGTTATAATACTTAGGAACTTAATATCCTCAAATTATAATTCGAGAAATTAATATATTTTATGGACGAATAATTCATAATGTGAAATTTACGTACGATGTAATTTTTTTCTTTTTTTTTTAAATAAATTCCTTTTATACTTTGATTTCGTGAATTAAAATCGTAATCTGAGAAAATATTTAGATCGCGGAATTTATGTTTAGAAGACATTTTTTTTTCTATTTTTTTTTTTTTTTTTTTTTTTTTTTTTTTTATTTTTAACTCCGACAAAAAGTGGTCGACACTCCGTGGGGAAAACAGCGCGTCCAGACATTATAAAAGTTGACTCCGCGACTCTAAACATCGTTCTCTCGTATAATTCAGAAACAGGCGACCGTCGCCACTCTCGGGAGAAGAGAACTTTTAGAGAGAGAGAGAGAGAGAGGGAGAGGGAGAGGGAGGGAGAGAGCTCTTTGCCGGGGAGGTTTGTAATTAAAAATGAAAAACACTCTTGGCTCGGAGTAACGTGCGACACGGCAGAGCGTTCGCGACGCTCTCACCTCTCTCCGGCTTTCGTATCCTTTATTTGGTTCACCATTCGTGCGCAAACGGCGAACAACAACGGTAACCGGACAAAAATAAAACGCGAAACCGTTTATGACCGCTTATGCGAACGAAAGGATCCTACGTAAAAGCGAGTGGACACGATCGTACGTGCGGCGTCGTTAAAATAACTTTTCGTGACAACGCGAAATGAGGTCAAACTCTTGCGATCACATGAAGATCATTTGAAGCCCATAAATATATCAAATTTTCCAATTTCCCCGCAGAAATAAAAGTTTTATTATCAGAATTTTAATATTTTTTCATTTCGTATTATTTTTAAAAATTGACAACGAAAAAAAATCAGCGAAATCGATTAAATCGAAATTTTCGAGGGATGAAACAAATATTCGTCTGATTACGAAGTAATAGACACGGTAAGCAAAAAAGTTAGTATGATCGAGTTATTTCTGTTTAATGAACAAAATACTCGATTCGCCACCCGCAATTACGAATTTAGTCGATACAACCGATTTTTGTTTTTCAGTGCGCGCGATGTTTTTGTAATGGCAAAGTAACTATCGCGAAATTCTATCAAAGGGGTATTCTACTCGAGAAACATGAGAAAATAGTGAAAAAATAAGACAGTAAGTTTTGGGACGCGGGGGGAGGGGGAGGGGGTGGAGAAATTCACATTCGCCCTGCTTAACGCCCAATAATCCGGCCATTAGGCCTTAAGGGCGGTTCTCCAGTGGGGGTGTCAGAAACAGGGGTGATTTCTCCGTACGAGCATTGCGGCAGCATCAGCCTAGCAGTGTAGGCAGCGTGCAACGGTGAACAGAAGCAGGCAGCCACCGAGTGGCGCACAGCATCCCGGGGGGTCCTTACAAGCGCGTAAACTCAGTTTTACTGGCAGTTAACATTTTACGACTCAGACGGTCTGCCCGACGACGAACGCCCGCGCGTGCTTTCGCTCTTTACGCTCATGAACACATCTCACACAGACGTATTCGCTTCCTCTCCCACACACGCGCGTTCCCGTGCAATTTAATACACAAATTTCTCGCCTGTAACCCACTCGGAATCTTGTCGCGTTTGTGTTTAACACTTCTTGTGGTTTACAAGTGTACGTAAGAGATAATATTGCGGAACGAAAATTCTCGCAATTTTGTTAGGCGCGGAATTAATTTGACACCCCGTTGAAGGTAATTGTCGATTGCTCTCGTGAGAGTAAAAAAATTATAGAGAGAAAAAAAATCGGTTAAATCCACTAAATCGGCGCTTGCGGGTGGCGAAACAAATAATCTGTTGCTTAAAAAAAATAATAATCATCGTAAGGAAAGGAATCGTCAATTTAACTAGCAGTTAGTATGATTTTCTGAGTATTTTTTTTCAGTGAATTAAATATTTGGTTCGCCACCATCACGCGCCGATTTTGTCGATTTAACCGATTTTTTTTCTCCGTGTATGGATTTTTTTTTCTTCGTTTATGCAAAATATATGAATCCGTAACGGTTATCTCGATTTTATGCATTTTTTTATTTTTCTACAGGCGATTCGCCGCAGTAATGGATAATGTAATGTAAAAAATCGGTGAAATCCACTAAATCAGCACTTGCGGGTGGCGAAACAAATAATCGGTTGCTTAAAAAAAATAATAATCATCGTAATGAAAGGAATCGTCTATTTAACTAGCAATTAGTATGATTTACTGAGTATTTTTTTTCAGTGAATTAAATATTTGGTTCGCCACCATCACGCGCCGATTTTGTCGATTTAACCGATTTTTTTTCTCCGTGTATGGATTTTTTTTTTCTTCGTTTATGCAAAATATATGAATCCGTAACGGTTATCTCGATTTTATGAATTTTTTATTTTTCTACAAGCGATTCGCCGCAGTAATGCATAATGTAATGTAAAAAATCGGTTGAATCCACTAAATCGGCGCTTGCGGATGGCGAAACAAATAATCGGTTTCTTAAAAAAAATTATAGTAATCGTAAGGAAAGGAATCGTCCATTTAACTAGCAGTTAGTATGATTTACTGAGTATTTTTTTCAATGAATGAAAAATTTGGTTCACTACTCTCACGCGCCGATTTTTCGATTTTATCGATTTAATCGATTTTTTGTCTGAATGTATGGATTTTTTTTTTCATCGTCTATGAAAAATATATGAATTCGTAACGTATATCTCGAATTTATGAATTTTTTATTTTTCTACAACCGATTCGTCGCAGTAATGCATAATGTAATACATCGGTATAGATGCGAAGTTGGAATTTGCTTCGTATAAAATTAACATTGCACAGCAACAGTTTGCGGTTTACTATTTAATGAGTGATAATATTGGTCCGTTATCGTTCGAACTATTGGATATCAAACGACCGATATTTGGCGACACAAATTTTAACGGCGCGACAAGACATCGAACGGGAAATATCGTTCGTAAATTTACAACGAGAGGAATCGATTAAAATTTATTTTATTCCGATGATAAATCAACGATATGCGTTAATAAAATTCTGATGTTTCACATTATTTCATCCAACAGCTAATCCTAAAACCCGAATGACAAAACACAATTGTGTTTTGATTTCGAAATTTCAGAAATTTCGATGAAATATCATCGATTATTTTTTTTTTTATATCAAGTTGAACGACTAGCAAATTAAAGTGTTTGAGACTAATTTTTAACGAAAGATGTAAAAATACCGGTATTTTAATTATTATTATAAAATTATCGTTAAAATGCCGTATTTTTATGTATAACTTTTTTTTTTCGTAATTGTAGTCTTCTCGAGTAAATCACTTTATAATTATCTCCTCGTATAAATGATCTCGAAATTGATTAACTCGAGAGTATTGTCTACGCGTTATGTATATATTTGTAAGGAAAGCATTGATAATTCAAATCGACGAGACAACGGAGCAGAGAGTCGTAGTTGGACGGTGGGATGTGCGGCAGGCGGTGGACGGTCGGTTGGTATTGATCTAAACGTGAACACCGTGAGAGCAATTAAGATAAAGGACGGTAACAAAGGGTTGTCGGGCTGTCCGTAGAGAGGGGAATTTTCAGCGTTGGAAAACAGGGGTTGGAGTCTCGCAAATATATACATTCGAGAATGAAGGAGAAAGATAGACCCGGTAGAAACGATAAACCCGCAAGAGAAAGGGTTTACGAAAGCAGAAGCATAAGAGAGGTGGAGAGAAGGGGATGGGGAGGGTAAAGGGGTTGGATAGATAACAGTGTAAAGTGCGAGAGAAAGATAAAACGATACTGGTGTAGCCGCTGCGTGAAAGAAGACGAGAAGCTGAAGAAAGCGCGGAGAGGGGTCAGAAAATTCCGTAACATTAATCACGAAGAGTTCAACCTCCACCTCGGCGCTTTTCCTCCCTCCATATACCGGTAAATTGGAAAGTTTTGCGCGAGTTAACTTTTGCATTATTAACAATGCCAACGGCGTTTTCCGCAACGAAAGAGATAGAGAAAAAGAGATACAAAGCTGAACTTCTCTCGACCTACCAACACCCCTTTTTTTTTTATCTTTATCAAAAAACGTCCCTTCAGTCTACTGAGCCACGAACGCGGGGTGAGTTATCCGAAAGTTAGCGTACATACATTAAACTTCGAGAGGAGAAGTTGTTTCCTTTTCGATGTCAATCTACACGAGCGCTGGGCTCTCTTTATCTCTATGGACACAGACGATGACTGTGGAAATAAATGGAAAGATAAAAGACGAGGAATGTACCGGGTGTAATATTAGATTTTTTTTTTTTGTTTTCATTTTATTTTTTCTTTTTTTTTATTGAAGCTGTAAGGGAGTTTTAAGGGTTTCGCGATCTCGGGGATGAAAGAAAGAGCGAAGGGAAAAAAAGAGATTTTGGCTGACGGTTTTTTTCTTCTTCCAAGGAGATTGAAGAGTGGGGGAAGTAAATCCTTCCCGACTAAGGCGTCCGGGATTCGGGGGTTCCCCGTGTGTCTCGGGGGAAGCCGTCGAGGATATCGACACCCCGGCAATAATAATATCCTCCACGGTTGAGGCACGCGGTGGTCGACCCCCTCTCTCGCTGATTTACGAGGACGATGGAGCAGCCATCTACACCCCACCCTCCCGCCCTCCCACCCGCCCAACGTTGTCGACGTCGTCGACGTCGTCGTTTCACAGGACACATTTTCTCAATCCTTCGAAGCGAGTCTTGTGCTTTTCAACCCGGAAGAGAGATAAAGAATAAAAAATACAAAAAAAATATATATATTCGAGAGGAAAGACGACAATATTTTCCGTCAGGGAAACTCGTCGCAAATCGAACAAAAAAATACGATTTTTTTTATTTTACAGAACTCGAGAAAATAAGGATATTCTCTATCGAGGAAACTTGTAAAAAATTCAAGAAAGTGATGATTTTTTATCGTAAAAAATAAAAAAAAAAAAGACTTTAATATCCTCTAACGAGTTCTTGAAACTTAAATGAAACAAAAACTGCGGTGTTTGTGTTTTATTTATTTTATTGTTTCAAGGAAAACTTTGATTCGCCGTTGAAGTATATCGAGACGAACGAGACGAATCCCAGAAGGAATCTTCCGATGTATCGAATATATGTTGTAATATAATCCAAGAAAAACGAAGGTGCGAGAGCTCCAGTTACTCCCAAAGGGGATGTGAGAAAAGAAACTGATCAAGAAACAGAGGAATCTCGTGAGCTCTGCGCCACATTCGCCATAGCGATCTGATTCTATTCCCGTTCGGCTATTTCGTTCCGAAGAGCTCAACACGACGAAAAGAGGAACGACTTTTTTTTTCGTATTTATTTATTTATTTTTTTCTCCTTTTCTCCGGAGAGCGTAAGTCACGAGTCTCGAGAACTGAGCGAAATGTGTACAGGAGGCAGTACCTCGTGTACCGGGTGTGTCGAACTACCCTAGTGGCCGGCATTCGCCAAGAGAGATAGAATACCACCCCGTGAAAGCAGTTTTTACACAATAGCAAGCGGAAGACTCTCGGTGAGCGCATATCCGAGATTTCTCTCGAGTTCCATAAAATCTCGAAGCCGAAACATATCGTATATCACGGGAAAAAAAAAAAAAGAAAAACGTAATATACGATATTTCGATTGTCTCCATTTTTTTTTTTTTTTCGAAATAAATAATCTACTAAGACGAGGGGAGGGAAGAATTTGAGTTATAAGCAATCAGTCACGGAGTTAATCCGGTGTATGGCAACAGCCCCCGAGGACTACTCCGAGCGATTGGTATCGCCGTTGATATGCCCGAGGGTTGTGTCCAAAGGGGAGAAAAAAAAAAGCGGATCCTCTGATACAACGGGGGCATCCCTCCCCGACGAGGACCGAAAGCTTTGCCGTTTTTCCACAGTGGGGAACACCGCTCGATCTCTTTCTATCTCTCGAACGCCCGCTTTTCTCTCTCCGACGCGAACAGCAAACGCGCTCTTCGGTCTCCCGCTGGCGAATAAAATTTTACGGCCGCGAAATCGTCCAATAATTGTTACGTCTCGCTTTGATCGCGTAAAACACGTCGTAAATGTCAAAGAGCCCTTCCACGTCGAATGCAGCATAGTCTCTCTCGTCTGTCTCCACTTACTCACTCTCTATTCTCTGTTTATACGCGTTCGACCGGAGATAGAGAGAGAGGGGAGAGAGAGAGAGAGAGCAGAACACACTCGTGGGGCCCCCGAGAACACACCGATGACGGCGGGGGTGGGTCGGTCGCTTGCGGGAATTACGTGCTTGCAAGAGACCGACGGCATTACCGCGCATTATCGAGGCGTTCGAGCGATTCGTGTTATCGCGACTCTATCTTCCGCTCGCTTTACCGCGTCATCCCCGCGATCTATGGGACGTTGCAGTGAATTTTCACGAATAATCAATTGTTTTTATGTTTTCTTGTCGTTTTACCGAAATGCGAACGATACTAATGGCGAACGAAAAACATCGAAATTCGCACTTTCCGCGATTGAACATTCGACCAAAGGGTAGGGGTGCTGTTGTGCGTATTTATTGACAAAAACAATTTTTTTCGAATCCACAATACGAAAAGATTGGAAAAAAAAAAAAAAAAAAAAATTCTCGATAAATTGCACATTTTTGCAAAGCATCCGAACGCTAATTTCTATTAAAGGGTTAAATCGTTAACCCCTTCAATATTCTTTTAAAAAAATTACAAAATGGTTGAGTGCCACTGGAGAGCGAAAATGGTTGTGGAATCGCGCAGGATCACGAGTAACACACGTATACGCGACTACAAACTTGGGTTCCCTCGCCGGATCTCCACTGATCCTTACACACTTCTCAGCGTCGAGACTCCGGCAGCGGTAGGATCCACAGCGACGCCAGCAAAAGCAGATAGTTCAGGGAGTACGTGAGCTCGCGAACGCCGAGGTCTCCTCTATCCGTCCCGCTTTCTCTCCCGTTATTTTAGCGAACGAGAGAGTGCGATAAAGGATATGGAATGAACGAGCGTTGGGTACGGAACGCTGGCGAAGGGAGAGAGTAGGTACAGCACAGTGGATGCTGAGCTCTTTTAATGAAACGCGAATGTTAGAATGACAGGAATGCTGCAAAATGGTCCCGGCGTGCTGCTAGCACTCTCCTCTCTTTCTCGCTCTCTCCGATGCATACGCTCCATATATATATATCTATATACATCGCGTATACCGCGGTACGTATTACCTACGAGTCCTCGAGTGTTGGTTAAACTACGACGACGTGCACATCGGCCCTTTCGCGTCTTTCACCAACACGCGAATAACCCCCATTGATGGTATACACGAGTTACACGTACGTGTGAAAACACGAGACTCCGCGACTTATTCCTTACGTACTCAAGCGAAAAGTGAGGGAGAAACCGAGAGGGATGGGGGGATGAAGAGAAAATGTGCAACGAAAATGGTCTCAACGTAGCAAATTAAGTCTCCACGACTCTGCAACCTCATTCATTTTTTTTCTCTGCAACTCGGGTACACGAGGGAAAAATATATCGCGAAGATCTGAATGGCAATTTTTTAATCAAATTTTGAAGATTTTTTTTTTTTAATTTTATTTCGAGTGTTGCGTCATTTTTTTAATGATTTTAGAGTGCGTGGGATACGGGGATAATAGAAGGGTGGGGTGAGAAATTTCTGGACGCCGAAAGAAAAATAGTTCGCGGAGATCTGAATGGCAATCTTTTTATCAAATTTTGAAGATTTTTTTTTTTAATTTTATTTCGAGTGTTGCGTCATTTTTTTAAAATGATTTTGGAGTGCGTGGGGTACGGGGATAATAGAAGGGTGGGATGAGGAATTTCTGGACGCCGAAAGAAAAATACTTCGCGGAGATCTGAATGGCAATTTTTTAATCAAATTTTGAAGATTTTTTTTTTTTAATTTTATTTCGAGTGTTGCGTCATTTTTTTAAATGATTTTGGAGTGCGTGGGGTACGGGGATAATAGAAGGGTGGGATGAGGAATTTCTGGACGCCGAAAGAAAAATACTTCGCGGAGATCTGAATGGCAATTTTTTAATCAAATTTTGAAGATTTTTTTTTTTTAATTTTATTTCGAGTGTTGCGTCATTTTTTTAATGATTTTGGATTGCGTGGGGTACGGGGATAATAGAAGGGTGGGATGAGGAATTTCTGGACGCCGAAAGAAAAATACTTCGCGGAAATTTGAATGGCAATTTTTTAATCAAATTTTGAAGATTTTTTTTTAAATTTTATTTCGAGTGTTGCGTCATTTTTTTAAATGATTTTGGAGTGCGTGGGGTACAGGGATAATAGAAGGGTGGGATGAGGAATTTCTGGACGCCGAAAGAAAAAGAAGAAAGGGAAGGATGGAGTATTAATAAAACGTTCCGGGCGCGAGGACGAGGGAAAAATAAATTCTTATTGCCTGGCGAGTCCGGTATTTCCGCAATATACGGCGCAGGTGTACCGAATGTTATCCCTGCCATCCCCGCCCCGCAGCTCCGCAAAATTTCCTATATATAAATATATATATATAGAGAATATATATGTATTTAGTATATATAGTGTATGTATTCCACGAAACATACGGGACGAGAACTCGGCGGTCCACATCGCTGTAGAAACCACCCCCGCGTCGTAGCTCCTCACGCACCCCCAGTAACGTACGTTTATGCACTCTCGCCCTGCGCTATCCTTTGCCGCAATGTATTATCAACGGAATGGAGAATAATCAAAAATAATAAATCACGAAACATCGCCGTATGCTTCCGTAAAATAATCGAAGCTTCTTTATCTCTTGACTTTCGAGATTTTTGGATAAATCGTTAAAATAAATAAATCTTAAGCGATAAAAAAAAAGAATTTGAGATGCAATTTCTGTGTTGAAGAGTTACCATTTTATGACTATTGGTCGTAAAATATACCACAATAAATTCGACTATTCCGAAAATTTAGTATAAAATTCGATCGTCAATTTTTTTGAAATTTTTATTATTTATTTTTAATAAAAAAAAAAATGGATAGTTTTGTCGAAAAAATTGGCTGTTTTCTCGAAGTGCCTTAAAGGCTTCAAAAAAAAATGAGTTTCGACGATCCGTTGAATCATTAAATAAATAATTATGCATTTTTACATCGAATAATTATGTATATTAATGCGGGCGTTCGATCTCGAAAAAATTAAATCGAGAGACGGGGGTTTTTCGAACGTTGAACAGGTTAAGGATGAGAGGCGAATCAACCGCGAGGAGTCAATTTTTTTCTCTTTCACGACAGAGGATCAGCGGGCCAATCGGGGAATAGTATAGTGAGAGAGACGAGCCGCGCGCGGGGGTGTAGATCGTTTGGCGCGTTGCCCTTTACCTTCTCTTCTCCGACATCGTCCACGTCGATTCGATACGTCTGGCGGAAAGCGTTTTCCATCCTTCTCCGTGACTACCCTTCTCTCTTTCGCTCTCTTGTTCTATACGCGCGACCCCTCGACGAACGTTGCGCGCGGGTGGATCCGTATGCGCGCGCGAACACACCGGCAGTACGAGGGGTGGAGAGAAAGGGGGTTTGACTCGACTGGCTGGCTGTGCTGTAGCGGATACCGGCTTCGTCCAACCACCCAGAGTCGAGAAACAGGGGTAGTGGTAGTGCAGGAGGCAACGTGGCGTATTGATCGAGTGGCTACCGCCACTGTACAGTACTCGCTATATACATATATAACGCGAAGATATATATATGTATATATGTATATATAGAGAGAGAATTCTCTGTTTCACCCGGTATACGTTAGCTCTGTACCCGCCAACGCCGCCACGTTTATCTTCTTGCTATCCTTTCCATTCTGTCTTTGCGTGTGTTTACGTTTGCACTTTTAAATCCCCTTTTTTCACGATTTTTGCAACCTTATTTTTATTTTTTTATGTTTTCTCTCTGTTTTTTTTTTTGCAATATTTTTCGAGTCGGCAAAAAATGTATAACTAGACGAAAATTTTTAGAATTTTTTATGATAAATTAAATTTGTATTTTGAAGATAGACATTTTAATTTTGAGAGAAATTTCTGACGAAAAATTCAGAAAATTATAAATCCAAAGTACATTAGTTTTTTTTTATTTTTATTATCTTTATTATAATAAGAAGGATTTAATATTTTTATCTTTTCTCTTCGGTCTTTTTCGCGATGTTTTTCGAGTCGTCAGAAAATTTATAATTAGACGAAAATGTTTAGAATTTTTTATGATAATTTAAATTTGTATTTTGAAGATAGACATTTTAATTTTGAGAGAAATTTCTGACGAAAAATGCAAAAAATTATGAATCCAAAGTACATTAGTTTTTTTTATTTTTTATTATCTTTATTATAATAAGAAGGATTTAATATTTTTATCTTTTCTCTTCGGTGTTTTTCGCGATGTTTTTCGAGTCGGCAGAAAATTTATATCTAGCCGAAAATTTATCGTAATTTTTTATGAAAAATTTTATTTGTTTTTCGAAGAAATTTCTGAAGGGAAATACGAAAAAAATTATTTATCAAAGTTCATTGGCTTTTTTTTATTATTGCGATTATAATAAGAGAGACGGCTAACTATTCAATGGTTTACCTACTTTTACGCGAGGAACGTATGTATGTTGTATCTTATAAAAAATTCATTCAAACTTTTGTTCGCGCTTTGCGCTGCTTTAAATTTCTTTTTAGTTGCACGTGCAAAAATAGGAATCTATACTGACGCGAAAAAGTAATGATTTTCATATATGGCATTGAAATGCGTATAAACTGCAATTGGAACTATTAATAGTTAGCGGGGACTCGCGAGACATAGATTATGTTTTATGCGCGAACTACAAGAGGGTTGTTGCACCACGACTGACGCTCGAAGTATGAATTTCTCGTTTGTATACGGCAAAGTTTTTCCTTGGCGCCCCCCTGTAGCGCGACACGCTTCATTGCGCGTCAAACTTCGTACGCGATAGGGAAACATAATTTTTTTTTCCCACTCGTAGTAAAGCTACTGCTGTAATATAGATACGTCGAATCATCGGACGAAACGAGAAATATCTCGGGGATCGAGAGGCTTTGTATATATTTCACAGAAGTCGGAGGAGTCCTCGCGAAGAGGCCGATAGATAGGGAAGAAGTCCCGAGGATTGGCGGCACACACCGGTGGTACTCGTTTCATTTTTCGACGGTGCGACACCCGAGGGACTCGTACCCAATGCATTGCGCTCACTTCTGCACGCTGTGTTTTTCTATCTTCGCTGTCGCACCCTTAACGGCCCAACGACGAAAGGACAGCGCTGAGGGACCGAAGAAACGAGAATGAAAGAACGAGAAGCAAAAAAAAAAAAAAACGACACACTACGTTCTCGTTTTTTCCGTTTCGAGTCCTTCACTGGCGTCTAATGAGAGGTAAAATCCCACGAGAGATTCGATGTCCTTCGAGAGACATTCGAGAGAAAGTGCACAAAACTTTCGCGAAGAAAGGACTTTTTCTCGTAGCCGATTGCTGATTGAAAATAATGAAACGCTATTCACGATGTGCCATCAATGTTCATTTAGTGTTTTTTTTTTATCGGAGCGGACTGATCGCTCAGATTTTTTTTTATCATTAATGACAATTTATTACAATTATTCCAGTATTGGTAAAAAAATGTATTAAATGCTGTTATCGTTACTTTATCGATTTTTATTGTTTTCGAGCTGTTGGTTCCATCGCACCGGTTTTTTTTTTTTTTTTTTTTGCGTATTCATTATATTAATTTATATGAATTAAATGTGTGTAATATAAATATTTCGAGATAAACTCTCTTTTTCGCTGAATCGAACGAATGCACGAATTTTTGTGAAAAAAGGACTTTTTCTCGTATAATTGCTGATTGTTGATTAAAAATAATGAAACGCATCGTCAATTTTCATTTATTATTATTTTTTTTTTTGAAGCGAACTGATTGATCAGATTTTTTAATTATTAACGATAATTTTGTGCATTTATTTCACTATAGACAAAAAAACTCTTAAATACTCCAATAATTTCATCATCGATTTTCATTTTATTCGAGTTGTTTGTTTCATCGCATTTTTTTAATTATCATTCTTTCTCCGAACGATATTTTTAACAGTAATTTACGAGGAATTAAATGTGTGCAATTTTTCTTTATCGACACGACTATTGTTTTCCGATGATTTAAAGTGTCAGAGAAATTCGAAAAATTAGAGCGAAGCATGAAGAAACGGGTGGACCAGTGACGCCGTCGTCGTCGTCGTCGTCGGCGCCGGTTATATACGCGTTCGGGGACTCGAGAGACCGACGACTAGAAACGACGGGAGGCGCTCGATATCAAAGAGTGGAGAAAAAGCGAGCGAACGTAAACGGGAAAAGCGTCGAGACTACGCGCGGCAGTGTCAAAAACTCGTTTTGTTTTCTCTCCATTCTCTCGCTATCTTTCTCTGTCTCACTATGGGTTTTTTTTTTTTTTTTTTCTTTATCGCGTCGAAGTAGCAAACATTCACAATTGGACGAACAAGAAACCGATAAATCTTCGGATATAACACGACTACTCTCTATCCTCACGAATATAACTGCCGTACAGATATATACATCGATATATATATATATATTACGTATAAAAGTGTATATATGGAATGACAAGAAATAGTGTTCGACGACAATCTTTCGTATACGTTAAAGAATAAAAGAAAAAAAAAAAGACAAACGGCACGAGACTGGAGACGATGAGTGTAACACGTACGCCGACCGACGGCTCGAGTAGCAGCGCGCGCGGCACTTCAGAACATTTTTATCCGTTGGTTCGTCGAACATGCATAATACATAAGTGTCGCCGCAGCGTAGTAGAAGTAAAGAAAACGAAGGTAGGCGTTCTTACCATCGAGAATTCGAAATCTCGAAAACTTTGACTATAAATTCGTCACCAATGCATAAGAATCGCGTTGCACCGATTGCTTTTCTTGATAAATGCAAAATACGAAAATTCTCGTTAAACGCGATGAAAATCCTCGATAATTCGCCATTTATTTTTCATCGAAATATTTAATTTAACAAAATTTTAAACAATTCAATGTGAACTTTCGATATAACTGAAAATATCATTAATAAAAAAAATAATTACGAAAATATAAAAACTTCGTTAAATTTTTACCTCAAAATGCGATCAAAATTTTTTTCAAGCGTTCGATGTTCCGAAATTTTTTTTAAATTTATATTAAAATAATAATCATAATCAGAGTTAATAAAAAACGCGATAAAAAATGTATTTCCAGCGATATTCGTGAATAAAAAAAATGTATAACAGAACTTTCATAATTTTTCTCGTATGCGTCGTGAACCCGAAACTTTCGTCGATCTCACCGTTTATTTTTACGCTTACGCGGTAAAGTATAATAAAAAAAATGATGATCCACTCGATTTTCTCCGAAAGAGAGACAATTTTGTAATCGTGTCGAAGAAACACGTGCTTTCCGGGAGAAAAGTATCAGAAATAACCGGCAGTGGATTTTGTTAGTACCTCCGTATAACGCGGGAGTCTTCGGATATAATATTCGAATTGGTACACTGCACATATACCGTTGCGGTGGCCCTCTCGCATCGTCCCTTTGCCGGGGATCGTCGAGAAGAGTGAGACAAACGCGCTTTGAACACTGGGCAGAGGCAGTGCCGCGTAGAGGAGCCCCAGACACACACGGGACCTGTTGCTGTCGAGTTTACGGTGTTTTTACGAGGGACGTTACAGCCACCCCCTGAGTACGGGGGTTGAGCGCACTCCGGGCACTTTCTCTCTCTCTCTCCCGTTAACTTTCCGCGGCAGACTATTCACCGGTTCTCCGGAAAACCGCGAAACGTTATATATCGTTCTTCGTCTCGTAGAGATCGCGCGGTGCACGAGGCGCGTATATAACCGTAGAAAACGCGAAGGAGAGCGAAAGGACCGAAACAGATTGTATTGTATGAATACAGATAGAGGCGACAAGAGAAAGAGAAAAAAGCCGATGTGAGAGAAGAGATATATATATAGAGGGGTAGAGAAATCGCGGAGGATTCACCCTCTTTCACCCTCTCGCATCCCCATCTTTCGCGGCCGCGAATAATGACCCTAATCATTCGCGAACGAGCGACTAGAATACACGTGGTTTTGCCGCGCAGCACGTGCGCGTGTAAAACAGCTGTACGTTGTTGCATACGCTATGGAAGGTAGAAACAGCAGCAGCGGGTTTCCGCGAATTTATACATGATGTACAAACGCGGTACCCGCGGACCCACGGAATCCCGAGGGTCAATTGTTGAAGCGTATACCAAATCGCCGAGTGTACTCAACGTCTCGTCGGATAATTTAACCGCTCAAAGCGCCCGTGTTAAACGCGTTTTACGTGTGTATAGGGGTTTGTCGTGTCTGTGCAATCGTGTGGCTGTGGTTAATTTAATACTCCTACAGGTGTTCTTCAAAGCACCTATGAGTAATTAATTACGTAAGTCACGTGCTATACCTCACAGCAACGGCATACGCTTTAAGCTTTACCTCTGCGAATAAAACTGTTCTTCGGATATATACGATCATTTTTTTTTTTTCGGAAGTAATTGAAAGCCAAATTTTTTTTTTTTTTTCGCGGGGGAAATCGGTAAATGGGGGCAATATAGGCAGAGGACAAGATGGAGTCATAGAAACAGAAATAAATGAAAAAAGTTGATATCGAATTTTAATTAATCGGAATATAATTTCAAAAAATTAATAATTATTTATTATTATTTATTATTATCTTTATCTTAGATAAGGATATAATTTTTTTTTTTTTTTTGGAGTGAAATATGAGTGTTCAGTGTATTTTACGCGTATATGTTGAAATAATCGGATAAATTTATAATCGCAACTGCATTCGTAAAATTTCGATCTATTAGAGTTAAATCTCAAGTTTTCTTAATCGATTCATCAGAGAGTAATTAAACACTCCGTGAAGCTCTCGTTCGACGGATTCGAATAGGAGGTACGATATGCCGCAAAATTAATAAAAGTTTCAAGTTTATGCGACCGGAAGAACTCTCGTCTGCGCGAATGTTCCGAAGTACGTGAGTTTTCGAAAGATCCACAACGGAGCGGACCGGATCCTCTCGGTATTCTCGTTACAAAGGCGGAAAAGCTCCCCCTTTCTCACTTCTATACATACATATATATATATATGTATATCACTATGCGACGGGCCAACAGAGTCTTCGGTAACTTGAAAACTCCGCTAAGCGCGACGCCAACTCCCGCCTCCTTCTCCTTCATCTTCTTCCTCTTCCCAGCGGCGAAAGGGCAAAGTTTGCTGGCTGAACGCGCGACCAAAGTTTTGTCTGTCGCAATTAAAAGTTTTGCGCTCCGTTATTATTCATAATACTTCTTTGCTTCGTTGCAAAGCTCTTGAAGCTCCTTCGGGGGAGAGGTGGAGACGGGAAAAGCGGGAGATTCGCGTGGCATTAAAAGTGTGAAAGATCGACGTCCATCGCTTCACTTCGCATTAAAAATTGACTCCAAAAGATCGCGGAGAGTTAAGAAAAAAAAAATATAGGAATCAGAGACGAACGATTCGTACTGTAAGGACCAGTGGGACAAATAACGCGCGCGAAGTTGTGTCCGAATAAGTTTCGGAGTTGTTAAAGGGTTGAAAGGTGAGAAGGTCAAGCGGTGCTTCGAAGACGACGAGACTCGAGACGAGACTGCAGACGATCCGCTAGACTCTCCGTTGAAGAGCGAAGATGACGAGGGTACTGTGTTACACTCCGTCGGTATATATATATATGTTTTTTTTTCCTCTCTAGCAGCGCAGTTGCCCCTTTTTTCATCTCAAATTCTATCTATATATCTTCTTTCTCCTTGTCGTCCGTAGGGTCTAATGACCCGCGAAACGAGCTGCTCCTCGCCCCATGCAATCTCCATAGAATTACCATACGATTAAGAAGACCGTCGGCCAGCAAAGAGTCTATGATGTTCGTCTTACCATCGTATATCAGGCGTTACTCCTTACGATGGATATAAAACGCGATTTAACCTAAGAATCTTCTCGTTCAATTTACTATTTTTTTTCTCAAGTTAAATTATTCATTGTATTTATTTTTAAAAAAATTTCAAACACATTTTTCCGTTTTTTTGGAAAATTTTGTTATTAATAAATGGATTTTTACTACGCGAAGTGAAATTCCCGATATAATAAAAAAAAAATTAAAATATCTCGTAAAAGTGATGAAATTTGAGAAGATATTAAATTATTTAACTATATAAAACGCGCGATTTAACCTAAGAATCTTCTCGTTCAATTTACTATTTTTTTTTCTCAAGTTAAATTATTCATTGTATTTATTTAACAATTTTTTTAAACACATTTTTCCGTTTTTTCTTATTTTTATTTTTATGAATAAATGGATTTTTACTACGCGAAGCAAAATTCCCGAGATAATTTGTAAAAAATTAAAATATCTCGTAAAAGTGATGAAATTTGAAAAGATATTAAATTATTTAACTATATAAAACGCGCGATTTAACCTAAGAATCTTCTCGTTCAATTTACTATTTTTTTTTCTCAAGTTAAATTATTCATTGTATTTATTTAACAATTTTTTTAAACACATTTTTCCGTTTTTTCTTATTTTTATTTTTATGAATAAATGGATTTTTACTACGCGAAGCAAAATTCCCGAGATAATTTGTAAAAAATTAAAATATCTCGTAAAAGTGATGAAATTTGAAAAGATATTAAATTATTTAACTATATAAAACGCGCGATTTAACCTAAGAATCTTCTCGTTCAATTTACTATTTTTTTTTCTCAAGTTAAATTATTCATTGTATTTATTTAACAATTTTTTTAAACACATTTTTCCGTTTTTTCTTATTTTTATTTTTATGAATAAATGGATTTTTACTACGCGAAGCAAAATTCCCGAGATAATTTTTAAAAAATTAAAATATCTCGTAAAAGTGATGAAATTTGAGAAGATATTAAATTATTTAACTATATAAAACGCGATTTAACGTAAGAATCTTCTCGTTCAATTTATCTTTTTTCTCAAGTTAAATTATTCATTGTGTTTATTTGATAAATTTTTTAAACACATTTTTCCGTTTTTTTTTTTTTTATTTGTTATGAATAAATGGATTTTTACTACGCGAAGTAAAATTGACGAGATATTAAAAAAAAAAATTTAATATCTCGTAAAAGTGATGAAATTTGAGGAGATATTAAATTATTTAACTGATCGTAAATTATAATCGCAATGTCTGATAAGTATGTAAACTTTAAGGGGAAAATATTTGAATTGAGCGAAAAAATAAAACAAATAAAGTATTATGACAAACGAGCCGATGCCGAGAAAAAAAAACAGAAGGGAAACACGCGAGTTTAGGCCGCTGCACCGCCCACTCGCTCGCTACTCGCCGCATACGGGAACAACTTCGACGACGACGACGACGACGACAACGATGCCGGTTATGTACGCGTCTTGAACCACCCAGAGGTTTACGAGGTTATTTTACTGGATTTTTATGATATAACATAGCAAAGGCTCACCTAGCCGACCGAAGTTTATAGCACCGTGTGAGAGATTTTATCGCTACGTAACGTATGGTTTGTTAAATCGCTTGCTGTGTTCCCCGTGTACATGATATCCTATATCTATTTATTCTGCTCTCTTTTTACCTACTCCTTCCGTGCAATTCACTCGTTCATACCTATGCGAGAAATGCAGTAAATCACGTGGCTATGAAAAAAAAAATCAACATTTTGATTTTTCTCTCGAAAGATAACGGAATTTTTACTGCCGTTACTGCATTATCGACGTGAAACATTGTACCGATTATTTTTGTAGGTTAATACGATGAAATTTTAGTACGAAAAAAATAATAATAATAATAATAATGAAATTTAAATACAAAATTTCATTATATTATTATTTTTATTATTTATCATTTTTATTTCGCGAATAGAAATACATCGAAGAAAATTAAACGAAATATTAAAATCGAGAATTTTGCAATTTTTTTCGTTGCTTCGAAGATATAGAGATTTTAAAGACTGTTAATGAATAATTGGGTAAATTAATTATCGATCTATTATCGAACTTCCGTGACTGCGATGAGTTAATAAAGTGAATTCGTGAGGAATGACGAATCGCGAAGCGCCGAGAGACAGGATAGCGATAGAAACGAGAAGACGGAGAAGAGGAAGTTGGCGAAGAGAGAGCCGATGGCCGTAACAACGACTTCCGGCCGGCGAGAGAAGCCCCGTCTCCTTCTCCGTATAATTAAGGGAAACGTACGCAAGTAGTACACGATGTCGTTAACGGTATATACGATGTATACGCTATACACGTTAATACTGTGTACACTAACACTGTTTTCCGCTACATATATCTATCGTGTCTCGTGTCCATCTCGACATTGAAGTAAGCAGACCGACAATTGATATCGTTGTAATGAATGCTTTTTCTTTCAATCTTTCGTAATCTTCAACACGCAAATGTAACGACATTAAATGCATTTAATTTAATTCATCCACATCGCGATGATGATACTTCATTATCTTACATATTACAAAGTAACGAAGATGAATTATATCGTAATATTTTTTTAACGAGAATCGTCCAACAGACAATTATAAAAGATATAATTAATTTTACTCCATAATTTATAAAAAAAATCAATTTCTCAATTTTTTTTTTTTTTTCGTAAGACTTTTTATTATTCAAAAATAATTTATAAAAAGAAAATCAATTTGTCAAATTATTATTTTTTTTTCGTAACAAACTTTTTTTATTATTCAAAACATCGAAGATATGAATAAAAATTGAATTAATAAAAATTTATTCTTGTCTCAATTTTTCGTAAATTTATGAAAAAAACACGAAAAAATCTTTGTTCCGGTAGAAAAATATTGAAAACAGCCAATTCCCACTGCCTTCGCGCTTTTACAATGTAATTTTTTTTTACCCCTCATTTCGTATGTTTAAAACGCATTTTTATTATTGACCATTTATTCATTCGGGTATAATAAACGTGTGGGAGAGTCGCGCGGTTCGTTAGTCGTTCTCCCTGCTCTTTGGTCGTAACGAGTTCGATTTTAAAACCTGCTATCCGCTCGTCGCGTCTGCTGAGTTCGAGAGATTCTCTCAGCAGCAGCGGCAGGAGCAGCAGAAAGAAGGAGAGGACCGGAGAGTCCGGTTCACCTTGACTGCCGTGCGCTTTCGCCGATACTCTCCGCGGACTTCTGCTCCGCCATTGCCGATCTGCATGCGCATAGGGCAATGCAGTCACAGGACGAAGAGAACGACGAGAGAACTCGCGAGGAGTTACCGAAGAAAGAAAGATGCCGGAGGGAGAGCAACACGTGTGATACATCGAGGGAGAAAAACCGCATTCCGCTTTGTGGAAGTGAGATAAAAGATTCCACTATTCTTTCTCTATATATAAAATTTTTTATTCCTCAGTTCGCAAGTCGGAACGTTCCGAACTCATAATAATAATCGGACGATGATAATAATAGTAATAACGATGATAATAACAATAATGGATGGCGAATAAAAAGTTGCAACGTTTAATAAAGAATATATATCTACGCGTTTTAATTATACGCACAAATTAACCAGTGGAAAGGGGGAGGGAGGTTAGTGCGTTACTCACGCAATGAAATGCCGATCCTTCTACTTTTTCTTCATCTTTTCCCTTCTCGGCATTAATACAATTTTTTTTTTTTTCTCGTATTTCTTTGTTTTATTCACGCTGAATTAAGAGAGCTGCTATCAGATCCGCGGGAGTGCGAACCGTATAATAAACAACACGCCCTTAACGATCCAATAAAAAACCTGATTGCGATCGCAACGAGTGCAATTGCTCGCTGGCGCTTCGTATTCTACATCGCCATTTTTTTTTCTTATTTTTTATCTTTTTTTTTTTCATTGTAATTCATTTAGTTTCAGATGCACGAGTGCGTAAATTGGTTACTTTTTTTTAGCGCGAATTTTTTTTTTTTTTTTCGTTCCAATTCGTCAATCGCGAGAATTTTCAATTATTCGACTCCAGGCGCCCGTATCGTTCTATAACTGTCCGAACGTCCGAGTGAAAAAAAAATGAAAATAAACGAGAGATTCGATTAGATCAGAAAAAGGCGTGAAGCGAATTCGCAAAGTGCATCGCTGCGCAAAAGCCTTTCGCGCGAAAGATCCGCGGCGAGGGGGCGGAGGCGCAGCGGGGAAGAGAACTCGATGATTCGCTTCCCGGCGCCGGCATATGCTCCATCGAATTTTCATATTGCTGTCGTCTCGTATATACATACATTTTATAACTCGTAAATTCTACACTGACAACTTTATCGCGTACATTAATTGCCGGATAATTAACATTCTATCGTTACGCGACGATCGGTTAAAAAATCATAATAATAATGACAAAAAAATGATATATAGGCTGTTATTTACGTATATACATTGTAGATAGACAATGCAGTCGTCGCGTTACGATATATGAACTCAAAGTGTATATAATATGCGTATATGTTTGCTTATAGTTTGTATAGCCGGTGGGAAACGAGAATCGCGCGGAGAAGCACATCGTCGCGCTTCACGGACCGGAACTCCGACGAGTTTTCAGCTTTAGCTTTTGTGTGCACAGTTCGCGAGATATTTTTCTTTGCGTAGTGTTTTTATTTTTTTTCCCCCATTTTTTTTTTTTTTTTTTTTTTTTTTTTCGTTTTTCTTTCTTTAGTTCGGAGAACGAGAACGACGACGACTGGGGACGGAGTTGAAGTTGAATAAAAATAGAGAGAAATGGTGAATTCTGTGTGCGATGCAAGAGCCGAATTCTCTTTCGTTCGTTGGGGATATAGATATATAGATGGTTAGATGGATATAGATGGTTATTCCGGTAGATACCGCGTCTCTTACGCGGGGTACACGATAGGTACGATATATAGATAGATATACCGTCGACGCGGACGTTCGTCGACAACGAAACTCGTTGACTACGCATGAGGGAAAAACGAACGGAATTCCGTAGAATCGTACGATTCTTTTACAATATCTCCGGGCGAACGTGAGGAGAGCTTCGAAGAGGAAGAAAAATAACGAAGACGACGGGGAAAACATAGAGAACGGAATGAAAGATCTGCGGAAGTCGAGGGAAAAACTTCGCGATACTTCGCTCGTGAGGCTGTAGAATATTCCGCATCGAGTATTCCTCTCGATGCTCTGTGCACAGATATAGAGAAACAAAACGTACAGCGAGAATCGGAGATATCGATTGTCGGCGATCGCGCGTGTAGCCCCCGTGTCGACGAGAGATGAAAACCAACGGAAAGAGATCGGTCGGCAACATAAATTTTTCAATGCGCGAAACTCCGAAGAATTCGCGGATGAAAATGAAAAAGTTTTATTCGATTCTACGTTGCGGGAAAAAAAAACATTTCGATGTTAAAAAAAAAAATACGATTTCGCGAATAAAAAAAATTATTCTTGTTTGCCGCGAACGTGTTTACCGAGAATGACGAAATTTCGGGTGCGGATTGTGAGCTTCTCGCGGTGAATTACGCAATCGCCATTGTAAAATAAAAATAACATCGTAAATTAAAAAAAAAAAAAAAAAAAAAAAAAAATGGACGATGTTTCGTAAAAATTTCATGAATTTAATTTATTATTTTATTATTTATTTTTCACGCGAAAAAATGGTATTTTTGAGGTTTTAAATGCGCAGAATTCTTAGCGAAGGACGGGTTCGTCGTTACGGTGTATACATACAACATACGAGTATAGAGAAAAATCAGTAGAAGCACGAGAACCTCTCGGTATCCAAGGGCTGTCCAAATCCCGAAGGTGACCGGGGAATGAAAGGGCCTTTGGCCTCGAATGATGCGAGAGGAGAGAGACGCGCGCGCGGTTAAGAGAGAAAAAGATAGAAAGCCCCACGACGGACGAAACCGCCCGCTGGAAATCCTGCGAGTTTTCGGGGAGGCAGCCTCCGGCCTGACGCTGTAGCCTCGATCCCTCGGGAAACGAAGGCGAGAAAGACCACTTTCTTTTTTTTTTTTTTTTCTCTCTTTCTCTCCTCTCTCGTCGCCGGGGGATGTCCAAAATGAGACGAATACAGAAACACGCAGACGGAATAAAGAACGATGCAGACGGAGCGTTCAAAGTCACGAAAGTATTCTGACCCACGTAGGAATTGCAAATTCAAAAGGTTAAACCACTATCGTTAAAAAAAAAAAAAAAAAAAAAAACACTTCGTATTTACATACTCGCTGTGTACAGAAAGCAACAAAAACATAAATATTTCGAAATCTAATAATATTGAAACGTTAACAATTTTGTTTTATCCACTTTCGCGGAGATAAAGTTAAAAAAAAAAAACAAAAAAACACTTCGTATTTACATACTCGCTGTATACAGAAAGCAACAAAAACATAAATATTTCTCAATTACGAAATCTAATAATATTTAAATGTTCAAAATTTTGTTTTATCCATTTTCGCGGAGATAAACTTAAGAAAAAAAAAAAAATGATGCTACTCTGTCGAAAATCGCTATAGAGTTACAAAGAAGAAATATAATCGTGTTATCGCATTAAAATAGCGAATTTTACGATATTTTTATTGTATCCACTAGTGGTGAATAAAAAGTGTAAAAAAAACCTAAAATCTCGAAAACACGTGATAAACGGTTGAAAATTGATCGATATAAATAAGGAATTTTTAGATCCTTCGGATATCGACAAAGCGCCGGTAATAGTGTTATTGAATCGCGAATTCAAGTTTTACGATATTTTTACTGTAAACCTCTTCGTTCAGTCGTGAAAAAATAGTAAAAAAAAAAAAAAGGAAAAAAAAAAAACGTATGAAACGTTCGTGAATTGGGTCGAGAAGTGAAGAAGGTATATTTCTCGATCATCGCGAAGTTTATCCCGAAGCGGTATATACGCGCGCGAGAACGCTGATTATATTAAATGGCTGGTAAAACGGTCTGCTTAACATAGCGTTTATCTGCTCTTCCTTCGTTTTACTACTTTTTCACTGCCTCGTCAGCCATTGCCCCATAAACTCTCGGGGCTGCCGTGCTGCTGCTCTTCTATACCCGAAGAGCCTCGTGAGGTCTTCCCTTCCCCTCCGCCCCTTCGCTCGTCGTCTCACTTTCTCTCCCTTGGCGACGTTACTACCGCAAGGTTTCCCTTCTCGTTTCATCGTCTTTCTCCTTTTCACGAGAGCTTTCCTTCTGCGAATACCTTTGTCTCACTCTATTCAACCCCGTCGTGCATTTCTCCGTCTCTCTTAGAATCGCTCGCCGCCCGACGCGCCGTTTCTCTTCTACGTTATCCCCCCTTTTCGCCACGCGTCCCAAACCCTACATGGGGTGTCTTCACACAAAACCTAACCACTCTACAGACTATATTTCGTACTTCGAGCGATTCGTATGGGCAATTTTAACCTCTTAACGATTATACACGATTTTCTTCGCACAATAAACGAACGAACGAGATATAGAGATTAATGAAATATCTTCGTAAATAATTCACTTATTATCGTAATTTTCAATGTTTTATTTTTATTTATTTACGATACTTTTGCAATGAAAATTCGAGTGTTTTAACAATTATTTTTTAATTTTTATAACGATTAAAAAAATATTTAAAAAAAATTTAAGATCGAACTGTTCGAAATAACTTTTTACTATTTATTATACTATATTTCGTACTTCGAGCGATTCGTATGAGCAATTTTAACCTCTTCACGATTATACACGATTTTCTTCGCACAATAACGAACGAACGAGATATAGAGATTAATGAAATATCTTCGTAAATAATTCACTTTTATTCGTAATTTTCAATGTTTTATTTTCATTTATTTACGATACTTTTGCAAGGAAATTCAAATCTTTTAACATTTTTTTATTTATGTTAATAACGATTAAAAAAATATAAAAAAAAAATATTTAAGATCGAAGAATCGAAATAATTTTTTACGATTTATTTTTCATATATATATTCAAATCGTTTTATCATTAATTTTTTATTCTCATTACGGTTAAAAAATATACTATACTATATTTAGTACTTCGAGCGATTTGTATGGGCAATTTTAACCTCTTCACGATTATAGGCGATTTTCTTCGCACAATAACGAACGAACGAGATATAGAGATTAATGAAATATCTTCGTAAATCATTCACGTATAATCATAATAATTTTGAATGTTTTATTTTCATTTATATACGATACTTTTTCAAGGAAATTCAAATCTTTTAACATTTTTTTTTATTTTTCTAACTATTAAAAAAATATTTAAAAAAAATTTAAGATCGAACTTTTCGAAATAATTTTTTACGATTTATTTTCATATATATATTCAAATCGTTTCATCATTAATGTTTTATTCTCATTCCGGTTAAAAAATAATATATGTACGTCTACAAAAAAAAAAAAAAATGTTGAAATTTTTTTTTAAATCGAAGTTTAAGAAATACCGTTTTATATCGAATTATTACGAAAATATTGTTTTTATACTATCATCTCGTATCCCTGCAGTTTCTGTAGTTATGTCTGTATATATGATCGAAACTCGTTCGGCAAAAGTCGCGAGCTGCTGCTGTGTAGCGTCGATGTGGCAAGTAAGCAAAGATCGAGGATCGTAGCAAGCAGCAGCAGCAGCAGCGTCGGCGTCGTCGGTTAGAGTTCCGAGCGGTCGTTCCCCCTCGGATTGTTCGAAGAAATATACATACTCGGCACATACATGCGTATACGCACGTCTCTGGAGAGTCAGACGAGCTTCGAGTTCTCGAGAAAGACGCGCGCGAGAAAGAGAGAGAGAGAGAGACAGAGAAACGGAGTACAACAAAGCCAGCTGAGAGAACGCGATGCGCGGAGGAAAGATGGAGTTTGAAGATCGAGAGTCATTTTCGAAGGGAATTCCTACGAGATAGAAGAGGAGAACGAAATTTCTGTTGAATGCCGAGATTCACGCATTTTCTTCGTAAAACCGCAGCATAACCTCACTTTTTCCGTTTTTCCTTTTTTTTTACTCCAAAATTTCGTGATTTCGACTCCGATTGAGTTTTTTTGGGGTTTTTGTTCATCGAGCGAAAGAATCGTGAACCAAAAGCGCCGAGAAAGGCACAAAAGAAAAATCGAAATACTCCGAAAATAGTACGAGACGTCGGCGTTCGGCCGATGCGGTACGAGACGACGCTTAGCCCCCGTAGGCGTGGAGAAAGGACACCCTAAAAGCTAAAAACCCCCAGACTAACCCTTGGAAGGGATGGAAGAACCTTTCTCTATTATTCCCCTTCGAAAACTACTCGAGAGATAGATATATATAGACGGTGTTACGGTAGAACATAGTATACAGTGTTACGAGGCATTTTCCCCCATCCGGGCGTCAATGCAAGCGGCAAAATAATTGCGCGTTTCGTGGTCTCTTGATCCTCGGGCGTAAAGTAATCCAAACACGGCATAAAAATTATGTTTACGAGCTTCGAATGGGGAAGGTGAAGAGGCGCACCCCCGTTACTGTAAAAGCCCCTTGGCTATCGTCGGCGAGTGATATATATGTTATTTTTATGTACGAAAGGTCCTCGAACTATGCGTAAAGCATTTTTATCTTTTCGGATAATGGAACAAAAGGGGGCCATCCGCATTCGGATAAAAAGAAAAATGTTTTTTTCGACCGAAACACGAAGAATTTCGATGTATTTTTAAATCCACTCAAATGAACTCAAATTTTTTTTCTGTCTCCAAAACATCGCGATTCATCGATTTTTATATCGAAAAAAAAAAAAAAAAAAATGGCGGATCGATAAATGAGTTAAAAAATTCTATATTTGCGATATAATTCGTGAAAAATTCGGGATTTTTTCATGAAAGGTTATAAAATGCGTTTAACTGCCGATCGTAATATTATAATACGATAAATAATAATTTTTTCGAAAAGGTACAACACAACAGCTGTAGAACGTCGTCCAAACGAGATAAGGACTCCCATCGATCACTCCGGGAGTTCTGACAACGAGATTCCTATTCTGGGAAACGTGTTCGTGACTTCGTTACGGAAACTCGAACGCGCGAGAGAGATATATATATTGTGTGACGCGGGCGAAGTTTATAAAAATAATCCTTCTACCTGACCGAACTTTAGCGGGCGGTATGATTTTTCTCCTTTATTCATTTTTCTCTTTGGCGCTTTTCAATGGGGGTATATAAAAGAGTGCGGAAGGTGTGAGAACGAGGGGGGCGTTGATGAACGGAGATTATAGCGTACGTCACTCAGGACTCACCTGTTTTCTCCTTGATCTCGCAAAGTACGGAGAACAGCGCCGGCTTCATTCTGTGGCAGTTCAGGGTGTGTTTTCTATGGACAAACAAGAAAAGGAGCGTCGTGTTGTAATTTCGAACACCTGTGTAAACCCTTCGGGGACCCAAGAAGTTTTTTCGAATTAAAGAAAAAAAAAAAAAAGAAAAAAAAAACTTACGAGAAAAAAGACGAAAAAAAAAAAAAAGCAAACCGCCTCGGGAGACGCGTGAACAATGAAATTCTCCGAATCTGGCGATTGCGAGACAATTGCATTGATAAAGTATAAAAAGCCTGTTGATCCCGAGTAAACACAGATGAAACGCAACGAATGTCACACTCGTGCCAACAGGAGAATTAATATCTCGTAATTTTCGATTGTATTCATCGCCGCGGATAATCGACCGCGAGATTGATCGCAAGATTATTATTTAGCATTTTGTATCAAAGAATTATCGAGACACGCGACGATCGTGTAAAATGGATAATTCCTGCAAAATTACGAGGAATATGTCGCGCGTATTGGTCCTAAAGGAGTTTTACGATTATTCGGTGTCGTAAAGGTTACGGGGGAAAAAATGGCGGCGGTAATTCGAAAGTTGTATTTTTTTTCGGGGAATATGCGATTTTTTAGGGTTATGTATGCAGTTTCGATGTTTTTCGATGTTTTTTGTGCGTTTGATGAAAAAAAAAATGGCGTCGTTATTTTTTTTTTTGTTTTTTTATATTTACCTAGCTTGCGCCTCGTCCAAACTCTGATCCGTTATATTCATAATCTGTTGCAATATTTCTCCGATGTCCTGTTTTCGCGCATCGACGCTCTGATCGGGCCCTTGAGCCGCCGATCCATCGACGGGACCCATACTCCCGTAACCACCGGTATTCTGTCCACCCTGACCCTGTTGTCCACCCATCAGACTCACACTCGAACCTCCGTGCTGCAGCATCCTTCCAGTATCATCCATCAACCGAGGATACGTGCTTTTGTTATTATCCGCGCGAGCGATAGCGATTTCGTCCGACGATCACGAAATTCGCAATTTAAATAAAAAGTTTTTTTTTTTTCTTCCTCAACGTGTTTTATCGTATAATCCTTATGTTACGTCGTCACTGTGACGAATTTAGTACCGCAGTCGCACTTTTACTACTTAATATATTCTCTTTCACGTATTATTTATTATTCTCGCACGTGGCCTCGTATATTCCTCTCTAACACTCGTTATTTTTCATTTTTTTTCTTTCGACACTTGTACTTTCCTCGAGGACAGAGTATACTTCGAAAAATATATTTATCATTCACTCGTTATTTTTGCAATTTTTTTTTTTACTCGAAAGATTATTCACGAATAAACGAAACTATCGCGTTTTCACTGGTTTATTATTTATTTATTTATCGTTTTCTTTGCGAGGTTACTTGTCTATCGTATCGCCGTAGCGTTTTATTTTCTTGTTTTGTCGTATTTTTTTTTTTTTTTTTTAGGTTATGGAGTCAACTTTTCTCGCGTACCCGTCGTCGCGAGGACTCCTCTCGCATTAAAGAATCACCGCGGGTTAAAGGCGCTTCGTCGACGAATTTACCTTCGAGATTTTCTTCCTCTTCACTCGCCGTTCGCCGGTCGATTCACTTTATTGGCAAACACGACTATGCCACGAAATACCTCTCCGAGTATACGAACTAATAGTATACGTAAGTTTTACCGCGGTGGAGTCGAATCACCACCGGGGAATCATAAAATGGTGTCTAGTATTTGACGGATTGTCGGATATTTCTTTTAGCTTCTATTTATTTATTATATTATTATTATTAGTATTTTGTTGTTTTTTTTACGTATACACGTTTTCAAGGTCGCTCTGTACGCGGCGATACCCCTCCCGTCCGAGGGGTCACTGTCTAACTACTACTCTTCGTCACCACGGTGATCGTCAAAACCGTCGTGCGCCTCCACCTCGCCGCCGTCTATCGTTCCCCCTCTCCTCGCGCTATCTTTCTGATTTCCGGACTCACTCACTCTCACGCACGCTGCCCGTCTCTTCTCGTTTCTCTCTCGAACCTCGTTGCGTTTCGTGAAAAGCGACGCGCACGCACACACAAACACGCGAGCACTCTCTCTCCCTCGATCTTTCGATTTACTCGTTTATTCCTTTCCACTTCCGTCCTTTAACTTTTCGTTCCTCCTGACGAGATTACTTTACTCGTTACGTTCATCAGTCGTAGAGTTTCCACGTTCGTCGGTACATTCGGCGCGCAACAAACGTAACCATCACCTTCTGGACACCCACTCCGCCTTACAAGGCAACGCGCGGAACGTTTGTGTGTCGCACTTAGCCGACTCGCTTCTCCCGAACCACGGGAGCCGTCAGGTTAACGTGTGCGCGCATTCGTGCGATGCACCCGATGATTGTGTTGGTAAACGCCATTCGACGGCCATGGCTGACGGCAACCAATCACAGAGAGCCTTGCAGCATCTTCGTTTAACCTTCGCGTTACCGCTATAATTTTGCCTCTCTCGGATGAGACTCTCTCTTGGCTTTGCACGCGTGTTTTCAACGTGGAGATTATTTAAAAAAAAAAAGTACAAGTTCAGAGGCTGCGTTGTTCTTGCAAGGTGAGAAACGAACAAAACGGAAGAAGCACTCCGCTATCACGTCAATTTTCGTTAACACATAAGAAAAGAAAAATGCAATCCGAAAATCACGCGAAATTGCCGTTTTCTTGGGATGCTGCTTCGACGACGAAGGCGCAACGTTCGCACTGACTCTTCCCAAACTCCGCCCACATTGCAACTTCGTTTTTTTTTCTCTTTCACGGTTTATTGTTATTTGACAAATGATTCTTCGAGCAATTATTAACGGTGGAGTAACAGAAGAAGGAGATATCAGCTAGATATTTATTTATTGACAGACTCTACTTATAAAACGTGTAAGCATTTTCGCTGCCGAGAGTATTATAGTTTCAGACAGCGGTGCGCATGCGCCGAGAAATTAAGATGATGGCCGTCGTTCGCGGCCATTGTTCGAATCTTCCGTAAAATTTGCGACAACTCGAATATACTGTTTATCGCGGGTAATAACGACAAAAGTTTCACTTCTTATCGAAAAGATATCGGGGATTTCACAGTTGGATAAAAAATATCGAGGGCAAGGTGAGAGAATTTGTTTGCATGTAAAAAATTGATACTAGTTAAATGTTCAAATGTTCAACGCTACCGTACCGCTGTTAGACTTTGTCAATAAATAAGAAATAATCCGCGATGTGTGGAATCAATGAATCTCGGTCCACGAATAACTATTTCGGTTTCAAAGCCCAATTCTTTGTGATAACCTCTCGATTATCGGAATATCGAAAACACGGCTCGTAGCGCGCCGATTCGTAGAGTTAACGCCGGTCAAGGCAGTGGCGCCCTTTGTCGGTGTTTCTCGGCACAAACTCTTTAACTTACAAAAACAAAGCGGTAAGTTACCGCGTTTTCCGCGCTCGCCGGTCGCTCGGGTCATTCGTCGTTTAATCGTCATTCCGTAAACAAAGACGCAAACAAAGACAAAACGTCGAACATCAGCACGTGTTCAATAGTACATTAAACGATAGAATTTGACAAATTAAGTTAAACGATGGAACCGTCGAGATACTACGACCTCGGAAAGGATGATACGTACTGCGTGCATTTTCCAAACAAACCCGGATACTCGATATCCGAAATAACAAATATATTTTCCGAATTCGGCGAAGTCGCCGGTGTGACCAAAGCCGGCGACGATCATGGCTTTCGTTTCGTGAGATTCGTACGCGAGGAGGACGTACTGCGTTGCATCGAGAGTCTGAAATATCATCCGACAATAAAATTGTTGCCGAAAAAACAGAAACAAGGCAATGATCAGCGTCAAAATTGGTCGAACACTCAAGATCCCCGCGAAACAAAGGGCCGCTGGGCTAATTGGGAACAAAAGAAATACGAAAATGGCGGAAACTTCCGAAGAGACAACGGGCAGAGGACGGGAAATCGAGCCTACAACAATCGTTTCAGTGACGCACCTACGACAGAAAGAAATCAATGGAACTCCGACCAAAAACCTCAGGTAATCGTAAACAATTTCACGATTCCACAAATCAACAATAACATCGAACCAATCAAAGAATATGAAACACAAGCGAAGAAAGTCCCCGAAGTGCAAAGTTTTGGCATCAATACCCCAAAACCCGCCGATTCGTCCCCTCAGCAAGTAATCGCTGCCGACAACATCAAAATTGCTGATCCGTCGACAATTTCAATTACGCCTGCCGGTTCCTGCAAAAGTGCCAAAAGTTCAAAGACTCCGCTACTGCAAACCGTAACGGAGGAAACTATCGGCATATTGAACAAAACGGATGAAAAAATACCAAAAAATGTTGTCGCAACGACGTTGCAGACGATTCCGTTGATTATCTCTGACGATCTTCCAAATCTCGTGGAAAAACATAAAAACGCTGAAAACGCAACGGAAATTAAAAATTCTTCGCAAGGCGTTGTATTAAAACCAAAAACTGTGGAAGCCGAAGCGGTCGTCGTGGGTAACGTTCACCCGGAATACGGAGTTCACTACATTCTTCATCTCTTCCAAAAACACAATCCTATAAGCGTCAGTCCAATGAATATCGTGACAAAACAAGGACTGCGTTATTGCATTGTATATCTGCAAACGTCACTGCAGGCGCGCGATATAGAAGAGGAGTTTGATAATTACGATATTTCCGGAAAGCAACTCATCGTTATGAGAGCTGAAAAATTGCTGCAATTGGCCAGCGATGCTTGAAAAAAAATTACGATTTTTTTTGTTGAATTAATTTAATAATTAACTAAATAATTAATAATTAATAAAAAAGTAATTAATTATTAATTATTGTATTAATTATTTTATTAATATATTATTAAATTAACGAATTGATTAATTAATTAATTAATTAATTAATTAATTAATTAATCAATTACCTGATTTCGCCGATTGGATTATATTTTTTTTGTTTAAATTTCGAAGAATTATAGTTAAGTTACTTTTGCTACTTTTTTTACTCCCAAAGAGCCAAATATGGGTAAAAAAAACTGTAATAGTTTGGAGAAACTCTCAGATACTCAAGTATTACATTGGATATTTTAATTTAAGAATACTATCGTTTAAACGTTCTGATTAATCAGAATTTTGATACATCGATTGATTGTTTGATTTTGATAAGCTGTTACCCTGTCGATCGACTATTAGTTTTTAAGGGTCTTATAATTTTGCTACTGTTGTCGGGCGAATTTTGTTACGTGATTATCTATCAATGTTGAGATAATCGTTTTATTACGTGAAAAAGATTTTTTTTTTTTTTCGAAAATAACGTCTGAAAAGAGTGTCCTGAATCTGGACGCGAAAAAATCGATATATTTTTGTATTTCAATGCAAAAATCAATTATCAATCAACGATTTTCTGTTTAATTTTACTTTCAAAGATCATGGAACAAAAATGTATTTGTTTAAACGAACGCAAGATATCGGAGAATTTAATTTGTCCTTTTAGTTTACGAAGAATCGTATTGTTTAGAGATTTCTATAAATCGATATATGTATTTCATACATTATTTGGATTATATACGCCGCCGCTGTATTGTTTATCAAGTTTAAAAAATAATTTGGAAAAAACTTACGTTTTATTAACGTCACTATGAAAATTTGATATGTGATTTCTTTACTAACGATTGAGATAATCGTTTTATTACGACAAATCGGAAATTTTCTTTCGAAAGTAACTTCGAGAATGCAACCAAAAATCAGAGATTCCCGATACTACAGTACGCTGTACGAGATCTGTATATGAAACGTTAAATACATTAAACATTCTAAAAAAAAAAAAAAAAAAAAAAAAAAAAAAAAAAAAAAAAAAAAAATCAATAAACGAATTTCGTCGATTTAATTTATACAAATAGCGTTTGCATTTATTTTCATAAGAAAAATTACAAAATTGGTATACGTATAATTAACGGACTATGTCGTATGACTAATTGGAGTGTTTATATTCCTCGTGAGCTACAAAAAAAAAAAAAATAATGCTGATGTTCGAGAGAATTTGAAATTCGCGAGAGAGACGCGCTGTCGTCGTTTCAATTGAGTTTCGATTATAATAATTTACTCTCTCCGTGTTTTGCTGATTAGCGATCTTTGAGAGAAAATGAGAAAAAAAAAAAGAAAAAAAAAAAAAAAAAAAAAACAATTATTAGCACCGATCGTCGAAGCGTTCGAGTCTTTCCGCTCGACGGAGAGCCTTTCGGGAATCATTATCTTGCGATTTTCGCTCACTGAATTAACATGAGTCTAAGGATATATGGGTTAGTAAAATATAAATAAATTACGCGCTTTTATCGTGAGTCCACGGGGCGCGCGCGCGCGTTCGCGAGAGATTGGCTTATGAATATTTCACGGTCGCTTAACCGGCGCTCACTCTTCCATTTTCTCTCCTTCTCTCTCGCGATTCTTCTAAACTCCCTTATCGTAATTTTTTTTTTTTTTTTTTTTTTCGTATCATATTTTTTTCATCGCGCTCACCGCTCAGTGCCTTCGTAACTACATTTCTACAATTATCGTCGCTTTTATAAAAAAAAAAAAAAAATACATATATAATTATTTCAGATTTATAGACGAATTCCCGGGTTTCGCGATGCTACGAAGTTCAATAGCTCGTCGCTGTCCTCGCAGACGAAAGGCTTTAGATGATGGCAAGCAACGTCGTGCCATTTTATTCCGTCGTTGTAGAAGTTGTTCAGAATCGAAAGACAGGACTCGTCGTTGCCCTGCAATTACAGATTAAAAAAAAGGTAAGTCGAGCAATGAAAAAAAAAATGTAATTATTCAATTATAAAAAAAAAAAATGAAAGAAAATAAAAATAATAAAATAATTATTATTATTTTGATTAAATTAAATAATTAATATTATTATAATATTAATATTATAATATTATTATATTATTATTATTATTAAATTACTAATATTATAAAAATTTTATTATTATTAAATCATCGAATTTTTTTTATCGCGTCGTAAATTTTTTTAAAAATATTACAATAGCCATAAAAATGAATCTGAAGATCGAAAGATTAATCGCGTTTTCGTAAGATAGACTAAGAGAATCATTTGTTACGCGTCCCAAATCAAAGCGATCTGCGGATTAAAGATTAAATAAATTACGAAAAAAATTTACGACACATACCTGAGCGGCTTCGCGATTATCCGGTTGCGGTTGTCCGTAGCCACCGGTGTTACTCCAGTCGCCAGAGTTGCGTTGAGTCGTGGGTCCGATCTTCGCACCGGAACCCGACCAGAACCATCCGTTAACGTTCTGCGGCTGAAGATCGGGACGATCGCAACCGTTGAAGTTGCACTTGCGTCCGGAAGTCCAGATGTAACGCACGTTACCTTAAAAGATAAGAAGCGTTTTTTTTTTTTTTTTTTTTCTTTTTTTTTTCATTCATTCATTCGCGTAAACAATGTATGCATCACGCGTGCGACTATATTGCGGTATTACTACTTGAGAAGCACTAAAAAAAAAAAACCTCAAGAATAACCGCGTAATTTCGCTCGTCAGAGAAGATAAGAAAAAAAGAAAGAAAATTATATTAATGACAAAGTAAAACAAATTGTAAGTGAGAATCTCTCGCAATTTCCGCGAACTCTCGGGGTGTGCGAAAGAGGACGCGCGATCTTCATCTTCTCCCATTTCCATGCGTTCCTCGAAATTTCACTTATACGACACGATTTACCAATAATCTTTACGCGTCGACTAAAAAAAAAAAAAAAAAAAAAAAAAAAAAAGATGAAAAAATGTATATATATCTCAGAGATATCTCGATGTCTCGGGGGCTGGAATGTCGGGACGCCGAAGAATTCACAGCCGACTGCGTGGTGTATAAAACACGCGTTCTCGATGTAAGTAATTGTCGCCGGTGGTTTCGTTCCACTTTTCATCTGTATATTATAGCCCGCGGGTTGCCGCGCGTTACTGTACTACCGGTGAAAATTGTCGAGGGAAAAGCGTGATTAATTAATTAATACGGCACTACACGCTCTATAATTTAATAGAAAGAAAAGGACACGCCTGTGACTCTTAGCGTATATATATATATATATAGTTATATATATACATCGCTGCGGTATCATCTATTCGCGATCGTTTCACTCGGACGTTTCTAACGGAGTTTAAAATCCCCCGAAGTTTCATTCGACTCTCTTCATCGCTTATGTGTTTACGACTATATATCTCGCGGCTTCATCTCGTCGGTAAAAAAAAAAAAAAAAAAAAAAAAAAAAAAGATTCAACGTACTCGCGTTGGATGGCTTTTGCAAGAGGCCGCGAGCGCAAAAGTTACGTATATTCCTCACTCGTCCTCTTATGCTCTCATTTGCGGTACGCTACGTTCGTACTAAATCGAGCGAAGATCGCGTTCACGTCGAACATCGCGTCTCGGCGTGGTACGGGGCATTACATTGCGCCTTCTTTTTTTTTTTTTTTTTTTTTTTTCAACGTGTCCATCGGTCGAGTGAAAGTTGGCTCGACGCGCTCCTCCTCGAGGAGATCGAGATATATTACCTTTCAGTTTTTTTTTTACATTTTTTTTTTTTTTTTTTTTTTTTCATTCCATTGGATATTTCGCATTGATGGACGTGAGAAACGCTCGAGAATTACGGGGAATAACGCAACCCGCGATGTTTTTGAACAATTGGAGCGAAAAAAAAAAAAAAAGTATGAAGAATTTTTTAAAGGATTTTTTAACTCAGTTGATTACGAAATATCGATTGTCGCGGGTTAAATAATGAAATCGACCAGAGACGCTAATTGTACGGCTGACAAAAAGCATTTTTTTTTTTTTTTTTTTTTTTTTTTTTTTTTAAAGATATTCACTATTCATTTTTTTTTACGCGCTTTGTAGACCGCATAATACTCTATGGAGCGGTTTCATTCATCTTAAATCATTTTTTTTTTTTTTTTTTTTAAGTTTCGAGAGTCTCGACGCGATTAATAACGAAAATATCAGAATTGGATATCGTGTCATCAACGGTATATAATTACCTCTCGCGAGTCTCTGCTTGATAAATTCGTTCTCCTGCGGGGTTTCCATTGACACGGCGTCCATGCAATGACGACGGCATATATTTCTGGCGTCGAGCCAATCTACTTCGAGGCTTCTCGTCGGCTGATGCTCCCAGCTGAAGAAGTACGAGTGAGCGACGCCCCTTGCATCTCTGTACGAAGCGTGGCGCACACCTGTGTAAAAACGACGCAAACAACAATTAAAATCGGTAATAATCGCCGAATGAATCATTTAATTTCCAGAATAAAAAAAAACCGGTCGGACGATTTTTTTCTTCATATTGGAAAATAACATCGCGAGTTGGTGAAAGTACTTTGAAAGACGTAAAAAAGTAAAAAACGTTACAATCGGTAATAATCGCCGAATAAATAATTTAATTTCCAAAATAAAAAAAAATCGGTCGCGCGATTTTTTTCTTGATATTGGAAAATAACATCTCGAGTTGGTGAAAGTACTTTGAAAGACGTAAAGATGTAAAAAAGATGACAATCGGTAATAATCGCCGAATAATTCATTTAATTTCCAAAATAAAAAAAAATCGGTCGCACGATTTTTTTCTTCATATTGGAAAATAACATCGCGAGTTGGTGAAAGTACTTTGAAAGACGTAAAGACGTAAAAAACATTAAAATCGGTAATAATCGACGAATAAATCATTTAATTACCAAAATAAAAAAAAACCGGTCGCACGATTTTTTTTCTTCATATTGGAAAATAACATCGCGAGTTGGTGAAAGTACTTTGAAAGACGTAAAGACGTAAAAAACATTACAATCGGTAATAATCACCGAATAAATCATTTAATTACCAAAATAAAAAAAAACCGGTCGCACGATTTTTTTTCTTCATATTGGAAAATAACATCGCGAGTTGGTGAAAGTACTTTGAAAGACGTAAAGACGTAAAAAACATTACAATCGGTAATAATCACCGAATAAATCATTTAATTTCCAAAATAAAAAAAAACCGGTCACACGATTTTTTTTCTGCATATTGGAAAATAACATCGCGAGTTGGTGAAAGTACTTTGACAGACGTAAAGACGTAAAAAACATCACAATCGGTAATAATCGACGAATAAATCATTTAATTACCAAAATAAACAAAAATCGGTCGCGCGATTTTTTTCTTGATATTGGAAAATAATATCTCGAGTTGGTGAAAGTACTTTGAAAGACGTAAAGACGTAAAAAACATTAAAATCGGTAATAATCGACGAATAAATCATTTAATTTCCAAAATAAAAAAAAAACCGGTCGAACGATTTTTTTTCTTCATATTGGAAAATAAAATCGCGAGTTGGTGAAAGTACTTTGAAAGACGTAAAGATGTAAAAAAGATGACAATCGGTAATAATCGACGAATAAATCATTTAATTTCCAAAATAAAAAAAAAACCGGTCGAACGATTTTTTTCTTCATATTGGAAAATAACATCGCGAGTTGGTGAAAGTACTTCGAAAGTTGAAAAAAAAAAAAAAAAAATCATACTTAATATTCGTGAAAACTTCGCATACGTAATTTTCTTTCTTTTTTTTCATCGAAGATATAAAATCGCGAATTAGCAGCGAGATTATTCGCAAAACTCGTATCGGAGTTTAATACTCCGCGATACTATATGTATATCGGGACATAAACAGCGGGTAACATACGACTAGTCACGTTTTTCGCGAAAGATCTATAGATCACGATCGTCGAGCGATCGAGAAAGATATAAACCCGACTTTCACGACCCTCGACTCATTAACCTGTGTGCCCACGCGGATGCATTACAACAGTCGAGAGATAAGTAGATACGCTTCATAGTACGGAGGATTCACATGTGCATTGCATATATGCAGTTTGTTGCGCGGCGTCGGCAATTCACGAAGTGAAAACGCTCTCGAGTTTCGTGATAAACGTCGAGAGGTGACTACTGCTATGGAGCGGTTCGCGGTGTAAAGAGGTGCCGCGATGTTTGCGGATCGCGGGGATCCCGCGGTTTGCGAGAGATCCCCGCGACCCCTCAACGAGAGGCGGTTGACCCCGCGGCTGCTATTCTCTAATGCGCGCAACACGCCTTCACTCGATTAGATTATTATTAGAAAGTTAATGAAATTTTATATTACGAAAATTGATCGATTATCGCCAATTCCGCGGACTCTATCCGCCCGCGAGACGCGTTTCTTCAAAGATAGCGAAAGCTGCGCTTACAATTAATTAACTTGTTTACACGCGGAATACACTTATTTTATCATTATACTCACGATTAGAGCAACTGCGAGCATCGGGCAATGCTAAACGACGCTGAGCCGATACCGCCACGATGCCGAAAAATAATAAGCATATAGACTTCATCGTCGGAGACCTGAAAAAAAAAAAACAAAAAAAAAATCGTAAAAAAAAAAATTATAAACACGAAAACAGTTTTTTTACGATCGATATTAAAAATGAAACATTTAATAATAAATAATGATAATTTATATCTATTATTATTTTATTCAGTTACGAAATCATTTTTTAAGCATATAAACTTCATCGTCGCAGATCTGAAAAAAAAAAATTATAAACACGAAAACATTTTTTTTTACGGTCGATATTAATTATTAAACATTTTGTAATAAATAATGATAATTTATATTTATTATTATTTTATTCAGTTTCGAAATCGTTTTTTTAGACGATCGATGTTCACAGAATTTTTCAAGTAAAAAAAAAAATTATAAAGACGAAAATATTTTTTTTTACGATCGATATTAATTATTAAATATTTAATAATAAATAATGATAATATTTATTATTATTTTATTCGGTTACGAAATCGTTTTTTTAGACGATCGATCTTCACAGAATTTTTCAAGTTATTTTATCGATGCGAAAGTTAGCGATCGTGGCCTTGAAACGTTACCGATTGAATATTCGTTTATCCCGTTACGACGATCGCGTTTACGCTCGCGGAGGAGGGCTCGTCTTTTAATTATTTCCAGCGTAGCCTCGATTTGTATTCTAGCGATTCGGCGCTCACGAGAGTCACGTTCGTTCCTGTGACCCTGGAATCGGGAGATTCAGGCGAATGCGTTCACTCCTCCGGATACGTGTCGCGCCGACAGACGGATTTGAAAGTCTCGGTCAACGCTGTCCTTGACACGATCATCTTCGTTAACCGACACTTCGAACATAACATTCGTCTGAATATTTTTTTTCTTTTTTTTTTTACACCCTTAAAAGGTTTTAACGTCTCAAGGCCGGCGAATGGCTATCAATCGATTTTACAAATGGTTACGTATGTATATAAACACACCGCTCCGATTGGCCTGTTAAACTCGAAGATCATCCGAGCATTCGACGAGGTCGTACGATCTCTCGGACGACTAATTATCGGAACGATACTCTTTGCGAACTTTCGAGTTTCTCCGACATCGCGCTCTCGATATTCTCTAATTGATTCCCGACCGACGTAATGCGACTTCGCGGGAGCGGAGAATCATTGAGATGCATTTTTTTTTTTTTTTTTTTTTCGAAGTATTTACGACTCGCTTTTCAATCCTTCTGCTCGATGTTTCTCTTTTCTCGATGTTATTTTTTTTTACATTATTTATATTTTAAAAAATCGCAAAAAATCGATAATTATTCCGCTCCGAAAAAGAATTAAAAAAAGTTCGGTTGTCTCTATTTCTGTGATCTTTGGCTTCTTCTGCTCGACGTTTCTCTTTTCTCGAAGTTATTTATTTTTTTTACATTATTTATATTTTAAAAAATCGCAAAAAATCGATAATAATTTCGCTCCGAAAAAAAAAAAAAATCGTTTAACTTCATTTCTGTGATCTTTGGCTCCTTCTGCTCGATGTTTCTCTTTTCTCGAAGTTATTTATTTTTTTTATATTATTTATATTTTAAAAAATCGCAAAAAATCGATAATAATTCCGCTCCGAAAAAAAAAAAAAAATCGTTTGACTTCATTTCTGTGATCTTTGGCTCGAGAAGCTTCACAGTTAATTAAAAAAAACTTTACAATACCGTTTCGCTGTAAAGCCCATTAAATCTCAATGAAAAAGAGATAAATCTTTGGACTACAAAGTTGCATCGTAAATCCTCTTCTCTCGGTAAACAAAGAAAGAAAAAAAAAATAAAAATATCGCGTTTCTGTTAACAATCGCGTGGTCTACAGTGCGAGAAGCTTAAGAAACGAGTTAATTGACAAACTTTATTATCTCGTTTATCCTTCAACATTGAAACGTCTTAGAAAGCGGCGATCCGGTTAGATTTTTCCAACAGGGATTACCGTCGTCGTGTACCATCTTTCCGTAGTTCTCCGACAAAATTCATAAATCTATATAATTTTTTCATTCCTCTTTCCCTCGGAAATTCATCGCTAACTATAAAAGTAAAAGTTCGAGTAAAAGTCATTTTTTTTTTTTTTTTTTTTTTTTCTTTCGCCGCGAGGATCGAAACGGTATCAAGTGAAAACCCCGAACAGCCCGCCTTCGCTCGGCAAAAGTTTTGGAAATCGTCGTTACACGATGCGAAGCGATATAATAACTGCAATATATATATATATATATATAACCGGACGGTAGTTATATTTCTTCTGACGAAGCGCCGGTGAGTCTCGCCACGACATTCTCTCCCTGTCGACGCGTCTTTTCACCGTGTAACTCTATACAAACAGACGGGTGAACGCGAGAGACAAATGGTTTCGAAGCTCGTTACAACCTCGTCGGCGGTATTACAAAATTAACTCATTGCTCAATCTTCGTATTTATTTCTTTTTTACCATCGGTAACGCGTGTACGTTACACTGTGTATACAGTACGAGATTCGTTGTTCGCGGGTCACGGATTACGGTATTATTATTTTTTTTGTACAAAAGATCCGCGCGTAACGAAACCAACTGCTTTGTCAGACGTAAAAAAAAAAAAAAAAAAAAAAAAAAAAAAAACACGATATACGCATTAGGTTCGTTCCTTTGTGAATACGAACTGTAACGGTGGACCGTGGTGACCGAGTATTGTGCGTATGCGGTTGCGCGCCGAGTCCAGCGAGTATAAAACAATGCGCCGTTTCTGGGAGCCGCTCGGCCGCTATGTCTTTTGCCGTTTTCCGTTCCGCGCCTCGCGCGACGACGACGACGACGACGAGGACGACTCTCTTGGCCCAGTTAAACCCGTGTCTCGCCCGACGCACTGCCCCGGATTTAATAATGAACGATTTAATAGATTCAGTTTACGAGTCTCGTAGTGTCTCCGAACTGAAAGTTCGCCACAATCGATACGGTTGTTCGATATGGATTTCGAGATACGGAGTAGTGGGGCGGCGCTAATCGGCGAAGTGTGCAAAATTGCAGTCTCGTCGTAGCGATTTATCAAATTACGCGGAGGGATCGAGAATTTTTTTTTTTTTTTTTTTTTTTCCGATCGATCGAGAGTCGATCTCAATTTGTTCTGAATTGCAAATTGATTCGTCGTACGATAATCAATACTTCGAGAAAAAAAAAAAAAAAATATTCTGATAGAAAACGAGTCAAGAAAGTTCGATTCTCCGACTGGCCATTGGCCTGCGATGAATCACAATCGTCGATTTATCAAATTACGCGGAGGGATCGAGATTTTTTTTTTTTTTTTGATAGATCGAGAGTAGATCTCAATTTGTTCTGAATTTCAAATTGATTCGTCGTACGATAATCAATACTTCGAGAAAAAAAAAACAAAAATAGGATAGAAAATGAGTCAAGAAAGTTCGATTCGCCGACTGGCCATTGGCCCGCGATGAATCACAATCGTCGATTTATCAAATTACGCGGAGGGATCGAGCATTTTTTTTTTTTTCGATAGATCGAGAGTAGATCTCAATTTGTTCTGAATTTCAAATTGATTCGTCGTACGATAATCAATACTTCGAGAAAAAAAAAAAATCGGATAAAAAACGAGTCAAGAAAGTTCGATTCTCCGACAGGCCATTGGCTTGCGAATCACAATCGTCGATTTATCAAATAACGCGGAGGGATCGAGAATTTTTTTTTTCGATCGATCGAGAGTCGATTAATTTGTTCCGAATTGCAAATTGATTCGTCGTACGATAATCAATAGATCGAGAAAAAAAAAAAATCGGATAGAAAACGAGTCAAGAAAGTTCGATTCTCCGACGGGCCATTGGCCCGCGATGAATCACAATCATCAATTTATCAAATTACGTGGAGGGTTTGAAATTTTTTTTTTTTCGATAGATCGAGAGTAGATCTCAATTTGTTCTGAAGTCCAAATTAATTCGTCGTACGATAATAAATACTTCGATAAAAAAAAAAAAATGGAATGTAAATCGGATAGAAAACGAGTCAAGAAAGTTCGATTCTCCGACCGGCCATTGGCCTGCGATGAACCACAATCGTCGATTTATCAAATTACGCGGAGGGATCGAGCATTTTTTTTTTTTTTCGATAGATCGAGAGTAGATCTCAATTTGTTCTGAATTTCAAATTGATTCGTACGATAATAAATACTTCGAGAAAAAAAAAAAAAAAAAAAAAAATGAAATGTAAATCGGATAGAAAACGAGTCAAGAAAGTTCGATTCTCCGACTGGCCATTGGCCTCCGATGAATCACAATCGTCCTCGTTAACGTCGGAGCACTTTCACGCGAAAGGTCGTACGCGATTAAATTTGATTTGATTTCAAGGAAGTCCCGAAGGCATGTCGTGAGATACGTGCATCAATCCCGACGGGTATAATGTACCGTAATCGTTGGCGATGATTGACGGCAGGATAATTGCTGCAACTTTGTAGCCGTTCCAACGAGAGATCTTGATGCAACGAAACGATTTAATTTCGAGACTATTCCCGCGGTAAGGAAGAAAGCGTCGAGTTCGATAAATTCAATTCGTGTACAGAAGCTTCTGCTCGAGCAAAGGGTAGAAACGTTTTTTTCGTTGCGAATGAAAGTCGCGGAATATAATTATAATTTTTTTTTTTTTTTTTTTTTTTTACTCGACAAACCCGTAATCAAGATAAATTTTTATTACACGTTGTTGCAACTCAAAGTTCAATGAACTAATTGCCTCGCGGCATGAAAGCTTAGAAATGATTTTGAAAAAATAAAAATTGTGCACATGGCGCCCGTTGACAAACGATCGAAATAATTGCCATTTCCACTTTAACCGAATGAAACTAATGTTTGGTTATAAAACGAATTATCAGGGAGATCGTGAATTGTGAGATTGGAGTAACAATTAAATGGCAATTAAACGTCAAACAACGCGGGTTTTGTGGTGTGAAATTTTTTTTTCACTGATGACGATTACTTTTTTTTTTTTTTTTTTTTTTTTTTTTTTTTTTTTTTTTTTTTTTTTTTTTTTTTTTTTTTTTTTTTAAAGATAATTCGTATCCTGAAATCGAAAGTTAAAGACGAATTAAAGGAATTTTTGTCGAAACACACACACGCGACGCGAGACCCTAATGATCGAAAGATAATAACAGTTATCGCGGAAGAAGTGAAATACGGGTTTTCCACGGTTACTGTAATTATATTCCCTTCGCCAATTCCCTTTTGCCATTGCCGGTCTATAACGACCGATTTCGAAATTTGCCACTTCGCCTTCACTCGACGCGCCTCTCTCCGCTGATCTTTCTCACTGTTCGGACTACTCTCCGGGGACGTGAAGATTGCAATCGAGAATTTCTTCGTCGTTTGTTTTTTTTTTTTTCGATGTTGCATCGACAACCGATAAGGAATTAATGCCGAGAAGTGAGAGTTCGCGTCGGATTATACGGTAAGGAATTCAATTGAATATCTTTCCCATCCCATAAATCGACAGTTGCAGAAATTGCATCTATCCATATCGCATAATTCACTCGCCTTTCGCACGGGTAGCGTCGGGTTCGAGAGGATCAAACTGCGCTTTACAAATCGCCTCGATGGCAATGCCCCATACATTTTTTTTTTACGATCGAATGACCGACGAGACATTTAAGATAATTTTCTAACTATCGACAAAAGCACCTTTCTACGGCGTTTTTTTTTCATCGTGTTACACGAAAATGTCATTTAAAGTTTTCTGCGCATTCATTACTGCGCAACACGCATCTCACTCGATGAAAATAAAAGTCTCGACGATTTTTTTTTGCTCATTACGAGTTTATGCATTTAACTGCGTAACTGCGGCGACGATGTAACATTCCAAATACAGTAATGGCATTAAATTGAAAAATAAAAATCATCTCATTGCGAAATGACGCGATTGATCGATGGCGTGTGTCGTCCATTTTTTTTTTTTTTTTGCTTTCGTAACTTGGGGAAAAACGCCTCGACGACAGCGACTTTTACTGTAGGATCGGTGTAAAGATAGTAATTCTCGATCGATTTTTTTTTTTTAACTACCGTAATGATTTATGATGAAAATTGTCCCCAATTTCCGGGTAAAATTGATAGTTGGAAAAAACCTGTCACGCGCTCATTCGTAGTGAGTAATTTCGCAACTATATGCAAAGGGCATAAATCCTCATCGGGATAATCCGCGTTTACGCATTTTTCCGAAACGCACTGCGTAAGAAAACTATAAAGTTTTCGTGACTATAGTGTTATCTTCTATTAATAATTAAGTGATTCTAGGAGCGTTCCATTCAGTCTATAAATCATGTAACACTCCGTATTTCCTTCGTTCGTCGTGCACACGTGATGTTTGTAATAATACGCGCGAGAAGCTTCGTATTGCTCACGTGTTCGTAATACGTTCGGTGAATATAGTCGTTCTTGCGTGAATTTAATTAATGAGATAACAAATTATTTCTTTCTGCGGTCAATCGAGCGAAGAATAATACTATACGTAGTCGCGATCGCACGTTATACTTAGACGATACAAGATTATGGGAACGAAATTAGTGCGGCGGCGTCACGGGAGGGGATACTACAGAGGATATTGACGCAATTCTACATGAGAGGCTATAAAGCCCGTATACGGTGAAAGTTTACGGAGAGATATGTATAACGAAGCGCGCTGCGCTCGATTACGTCAGTAACCGACGTCGATTATGATAGGGGAAAGAGTGAGAGCTGAGTGCCGGACTGAAAAATGCGGCAAATTACAATGCCCGGGTGCGCGAGTCGTATATCTATCGTCGGTGCTTCGGGAATGTGAGTCTCGTGTACCCCGGAAGAATTTTACTGAAATTACTGTCAAACGTTTCGGTACGATGTACCGAGACTATTAATTGCATTGTAATCTCCGTATAAATGTTTTTAAACGCAAGAAATGGAAATACATCGAAAGTGAGGTTATGAACATCGAAGAAAAAAGAAAGTATCGATAATAATATCGCAAAAAACAAATTAACGCGAGTTTCGATTATTATTTTAGCAATAATCTGTCAAATAGATCGACATAACCTAAAAACTGAATCTCACGAGAATCACGAAAGTGTTATATGTCATTTTTCTCTTTAATTACGAAAAATTGAAGTTCCGCATAAAAACGGAAAAAACTTTTTTTACGCGGGGATTTGTGTCGACAATGATTTACGATTTAATTGGAAAAAATAAAGTACGAGTGACAGCGGCACCTGTTCCGTTTGAATTCGTAGTTTTTATTTATCATAGTTCTCCTTCCTTCGCCCTAATAGTCGATGGGTCGGACGATGATTTCCGTAACGATCAGACCGAGAAGGTTGAATCGCGTCGGGGGGTAACCAGTTCGTTGGATTATGTGTGTCGCCCTCGTGGCTTCGGTCGTCTCGGCCATAAGCACGTTCGGGCCCCAGTGACCCGATGCCTTCGCGTGTGCCTCTTCGTTCGAACGATCGTGGAATGTACGACCGTTTCTTCCCGTAGCTCTTTAGACTTCGCATTATAAGGACGCGACGAGAAGCCTGTGGAGACGTATAGTATACCGAGCAACCTAACCTCTCCCCCCCCCCCCCTCCGCTAGACTTCGATTCTCACGCGTTCACAAAAAATGCCCTACACATCGTCCGTCACGCCAGACGAACTGAAAATAAACGGCCGATGATCAAATTTAGAAAAAAAAAATTTACATCGAAGAAAAATTCGTTAATAATGTCGAAACTTAACGATTTTAGTGACGATATCCAATTAGAAATTTCCGTTAAAAAAAATAGCTTCAAGGAAGATGTTCGTAAAAATAAATAGCAACGATCTCGTGAATAAATTTTTAATTGATGGACCGATCCATAGCCAATTTCGTGCCCGTCGATAAAACATTAAAACAGTTGGAACAAGCAACGATCATTTCCGCGTTTCACCGGTACGTCGGAAGTGAAAATTGATGCGATTTACTCGTATATACACGACGATGCATTATACAAATGGATGCTTGCAGCATCCTTCGTCTCAAACGTTTCCTACACTCTCTCGTCGACTGTAATTTATCGCAATAAATCTGTAAATGTATATATATATTTGTTCGTACGGTGGTAAACAGAGAATGTGAATAGGTTGAGATGATTGTACCATAACTTTCTAAGTACTTTAGTAAGTTTACGCGGGTTACGCGAAAATTACGGGAAAACTATTTATCCGATTAATTTTTATTTTCAAATTATAATTTTTCGATTGTTTTCGGAATTTTTCATTCGAAAATTAAAAAATGTTTTTTTTTTTTTTTTCGATCAGTAAAATGATTTGACGAGATGAGAAAAACAGCGGCTACATCGTCATTTGTTCTCTCACTTCGAGTTTGTTTGGCCCACATATACTTTTAGGCGCGACTCGCGACCGCGTGCGACGAACGGTACATCTCCGATCTCTCGAAGTTCCTTGCCACCGGCTATACTTATATCTTATAATCTCCGGACAAAGCGTTGATACACTCATCAGTGTCTCAGTACACATTTCTCTTCGTTCCTCGTACCATTCATTCACCATTGCCTAAGTCTCCGAAATACCTGCGCGCGCGTGGAGTCGAGAAAAGAGTTCGGAAGAAAAATACGAAAACGTCGATGCCCCGCGGCGGCAAAAACGAGGTAATAAAATTTGTTTTTTTTTTTTCTTTACCGTTATCGCGAAGACATCAAATTCCCTAAATGATCCTTTCGAAATTCTTATCATTAATTTCTCCATTGATATCGCCACCTTTTCGACGAGTTTTCGCTTTAATAAATACGCGAAAAGAAGGCTATAATTTCGTCATTAAAATTAGTGCAAAAATAATTTCAACGATCTCAAAGTTCGATATAAATTAACTACCATTCTTTCGGAATGTTTATCATTAATTTCTCTATCGATATCGCAACTTTTTTGAAATTTTTTCGGTTTAATAAAAATTCGGATTTAAATCTTTCGGAATTTTTATCATTAATTTCTCTATCGATATCGCAATTTTTTTGAAATTTTTTCGGTTTAATAAAAATTCGGATTTAAATCTTTCGAAATGTTTATCATTAATTTCTCTATCGATATCGCAATTTTTTTGAAATTTTTTCGGTTTAATAAAAATTCGGATTTAAATCTTTCGAAATGTTTATCATTAATTTCTCTATCGATATCGCAATTTTTTTGAAAATTTTACGGTTTAAATTCGGATTTAAATGAGTGCAAAAATAATATCATCAATCGTAAAATTCTCGAAGAATAAAAAAAAATCTCTTATGATATCTCCGGATCTTCGTTTTAAATTGCATAATATCTGTTGTGTATTTATTAGAAAACAATTGCCACTATAGCAATAAACTTCTTTAAACGGCTTGTTTATTATTCTCTACGTGTTATCCGCCTGTCGCGCGTTTCTTGGATGTTGAATCGTCGAAGTACGAAGCATATAGCCGGATGCACGCGAGAATCGTGCCACATTTCTTACGTCTTCTCTTTCTCTGTCTTTCTCTCGATCGACAGAACTCTCGACGTACTCGTGTGTTTGTTAGCGTGACGACTCTTTGCGTCTCCGGTGCCCTATTGACAATATATACCATTCCGCGAGAATGGGAAATCCACGGACGCGCGAGGAGAGCACAACTCGAACTCGCCGCGGCGTGTGCAAGTAACACATCGCGGACATGGAGGAACGAACTATCAACGACAGAGTCCGGCGAGCAGTTCGCGGTCCGTATACTACGTACAAACCGTTACCTGGCCGTCTTTAACACTGTTTCGCGCGGAGTTCCGAGATCCGAGAGCTTCGAGCGTAAACCGCGATCTATACAGTACACGGAAAGTCTCACGCCAACGCGCCAATGTCATTTACCCCTCGAAATTCGTTGAAAAACACGAAAAAAAATGATTTTTCGCTTCGCAAATTATTTTCCTCGTATTTTATTAAAAAATCAACTTAACCTACAAAATTTGTCGAAAAATACGTTTTTCTTTATTTAAAAGTATTAGAAATCAGTTAAAATTGATAATTTCGTAAAAATCGGGAAGCCATTTTTTTCGTCATTCGAAAATTATCCCCGTGAATACTTAATGCTTTAAGCGCTCGTCAATTAACTCGTCCTATTTTCGCTACAAAGTCGGAAGAATTGCACGATTGTCTCGCCTCGTCGGTAACGCGGCACGCATGAGATTTTTTTTTTCTTTCTTTCTTTTTCTTTTTTTATCGCTATATTACGTGTTCAATGAAAGATTGCGCAATTACTATTTAGCTTATACAAGCGATGCGATTACAGTGCATTAACGACGAAGCCAGTGACCCGGCGTGTAAACACACCGGCGTTCATCTTCGCGGGCGCACATGAGTGTTAATGTCGCGATAAGTCTGATTTCAACGATGTTTACGGGAGTTTTTTTTTTTTTTTTTTTTCGTATATATATATAGTTGTAGCGATTGAATATCTCAACATATCGATGAATAACGCCGCACAGTTCGGTTTTATTCCACGCGTTAATCCATCCGGGATTCTCGGATCGTCCGTTATTTCTACCGGCCTTCAAGAAAACCCGTCTTTCCTGTCTGACGAGACCGGAACTTTTTGGTCATCTCATCACCAATTATATTACAATTATGATACACAGACATTTTTTTTTTTCGACAAAATTATTCCAACTCAACTCTTCGTCAATCGACACTTTCCGAGTGTTCATAAATCTCTTTCGCGCCGATGTCCATGAAAACAATTTTTTTCTAGGTTACCGATGCCTCGATGTCGTTAATGAACGAAATAATGACGAAAATGATATTCGACCGCGACAACAATTTTTTTTTTTCGCGTATAGGTAATAATTTCGGGGAAAATTAACAAAATGGCGGCAAAAACATTATTAAAACACGATAATAATTTTTGTTTTACTATTAATGGTTATTATGCACACAATTTGTAAGAAAAAAAAATACAAGCAATAAAATGATTTAAAAAAAAAATGAAAAATTTTATTAGCAATTTTTCATCGAATACGATACTTACGAATTTGTAACGCGATGAGATGATGTGACTGTCGTGATAGTCGAATTAATATCGATCGATGATCGGAAGAACTCCAACGGGGGGTTGTCTCGCGGAGCGACCTTACGATTGGGAATTACAAAGAAGGAATGAACTGTCGGGCGATCGTGATGCGCCAGTATATAGTCGGCCCACATTCCCTGGTGCTACGAGTAACCTAAATTGCTCCCACCATCACCTGCGTCGCCACCTCCACCGGGGTATATTTCTATCATCGTCCTCTTCGTCATCGTCGTTGTCGTTGTCGTCTTCAGGTAAGTCTCACAGGAGACCGTACAGTTTGCCCGGCGCGTCTCGTGCCCTACCTGATTACCACGGTTTACCGCCGCGATCCTCCGTGCTGCATGCGCTCGCGACGTGGTGGTCCCGCGTCGATGGAGGCGCAGGTTTTCGAACCATTCACTGAACGCGCGGACGGTAATACGCTCCCCCCGATCACATAGATCGTCCGCAAGCACTTGACTCCCACATTGGTTTTCGTAAAAATGATGGATATTTTGGAAAGTTGTTCGTTTTTTCCTCCAAAAATGCTTAATTCGCGACTCTAAAGTTCAAGGAATATTGCAACAAGTGGCGATTATTTAGCGCTATATTTTTTTTTGACACTTTAGAATCTTTGTTCCCGTTTTTTATTTAAAAATATATATAAAGAAATCGATGGAATTAATTACTTTAATACATCGCGATGCACGAAAAATCACGCGAAAATTCCGTACGGAGACTTTAATAATTGTTTCGTTTTCTTTTTGAATCCTATTGTCGTAAATGACTGGTTAATTTCGGAGTTATTTCTAAAAATAAAAATCAATTTATTTTTATCGATTTACTTCATGCAGACGGATTGTCGGGGTAATGTAGGTTAGAATTTTTTTTTTTCGAGTAATTGGTAAAATGAGTTCAAAGAAAAGGTATTATTCTGTGAAACGTTTGAAGGGTTTATCGACAGATTTCTAATTCAATCGGATGAACGCACCGCGATCCGTTGTGTACATTCATTGGCGACAATCGGTACTAACATTCGTAACAACGTTGTAGAATCTTTTAACGACCGAAGCAACATCGCCCGAGGCACTCGTGATCTTCTTTCACCGGTTAAATTGCGCTAACGGAGACACGTGATATTACTCTGTCACCATCGTCGATGCGTTCATAAGAATGTCCTTAGCGAAGTTGTCTTGTCGACCACTTCAAGTGCTCCTCTCACCGGTCGAAGCTTCGCAGCTACTTTTCCCATTTTTAAAAACATCGCGTTTGCTCTCTTCCTTTCGCTGCTACTCGCTACGGTATTATCTGCGGATAATTTCGCAATTTACGCGCCACCGACACTATCCCTCTCGGTGAACCTGTTTTTTTTTTATATATATATTTTCTAATGTTAACTCGTAAATGCGTAAGAGTTCACCAGACGAAAAAATCATCTTGAGATTGCATTCGAAGAATTTATCATGTAATCTTTCTCCATAAACGTTCACGTTATAATCCACGCACACCGAAATATACGTGCTGTACGCTCTCTTACAATGTACATCTTTCAACATCGCAACCGTGTAAAACTTGCGCAACTCGAAATTCAACACGATTTACGATATCAATTATTCTCGGTGGATTGCATGCATTATTTTTCTATCTTTATTTAAAAAATTTGTTTTCGTCGTTTGTTTCTGATAGTACAATAGGTAGTACATTGCGGTTTTTAATGAGATCACGAGCTGCAAGAATCTTTTCTCTTACAATTTAAGAAACACATTATTATTATTACGTTCAGACCGCGGAACATCTAAAGTTGTAGCTTATATTTCAAAGATTGCAAAAGTGTAATCATCTTTCGTCGGGGGTATCCCCGAACGAAAAATAAAATTAGAGAGACATCAGCACCGCGACACGCAGCTTTAATCGCGTACTTTTCGCGTACGACGGCTCGGCAGTCGTTTAACCGAGCATCCTAAATCGTGGCTTTCCTGCGCGAATTTGCAAACTTTCTATAGTTGCGAAAAATCTTCGTACGTCAACTCGGATTCTCGTTGATTCTCGTTCTTTAATTACATAATTAATTGTTAAACGTTAATCGCGGGGTACGGCGTTTTTGATGAAACAATCGGTGAATATTATTATTGCGTCAAATCGAAGTAATTTATCAAGCACCGGAAGTTACGAACTCGAACTTCCGCGGCGATCGTGCGAACCACGCTATCAGCTGTAAGTTTTCGCCCCCCTCTACTTTTCTACTTCTGCTACTTTGACACATAACCCCCGTATAATCCTTTGCATGATTTCATCTCCACTCTATTTTACAATAAGATATTAGATTTTTTACATAAAAAAAAAAGAAAATATACAGAACATTTACACGTGAAAGAAATCATACGAAAAATGGTGAGACACTTCATTGACTTCGATCGGTGTCCGAAAGACTTCATGAACAATGAAGAATACGTGACATGTAACTCATCCAACAATGTCATTTTTTCCGAAAAAAAACGTTTATCCCAATCTTCGCGCGACGATTCATTAGTTTTTTTTATCTCGAAATAAACTTTGCAGCACGGACGCGTAAAAGTTCGCACAACCGCGGAGCAGGAGGCGTTGAAAAAAATCGAAAGGGACAAAAAATTAGCGCAGTACAAAATCGCCATTGGTTTGGTGTTTCAAAAGGTGAGTCACGTTCGTCGGTTACGCGTAAATAATATTTCGCGCATTACGAAAATATTTCATACATTTTTTCAGAGAAAAAACAAAATATGGGACGACGAACTATTGGTGGTGACAGAGCGGATGGTTCTCCAAAATCCCGATATAAACACTCTTTGGAACATTCGCCGAGAAGCTTTTCAAAACAACGAATGGTAATTATTGTGTTATTATCGCAATTTTTTCATTACGTTACAAGTTTTTAATAATTTTTTTCCAAAGGCCTCAGGAAGAACGCACCGAAAGATTGACGAGAGAATTGACGTTAACGGAGAATAGTTTACGCGAAAATCCAAAGTCTTACAGCGTTTGGCATCACAGATGTTGGGTAATCGATAATTTGCCGGAACCGGATTGGAAAACGGAGCTATCGCTGTGCGCCAAATGTCTCAATTTGGATGAAAGAAATTGTAAGTTTTTTCGAAATTTTACAAAGAAAAAACAAAAAAAAAACCCTTTTCCTATCGATATCGGTGTAGAAAATAGCAAAAAGAATTCATTCACATGCGCAGTTCACTGTTGGGACTACAGGCAATACATCGTGAAAAAAGCGGGCATCTCGGACGCCGAGGAATTCGATTTTTCTACGACAAAAATATTGAATAATTTCTCGAATTATTCGTCATGGCACTACAGAAGCAAAATTCTATCGAAAATGTTTCCCGACGAGACGGGAGAATTGCCGATCAGAGCCGACAAACATAAAGAAGGTAAAAAAAAATTTTTTTTGTTATTAAAAAATACGACTGAGGAATTAAATAAACAAAATTGCAACGACTACATTGTTATTTATTTTGCAGAACTCGATCTCGTGATGAACGCGACGTTTACCGACCCAAACGACTCGAGCGCGTGGTTTTACCAGCGTTGGCTATTGGATTGTTCGGAAACGAAGCCGAATACTCTGTGGAGATCCCGCATCACGAGCGCGAGAGCGACATTAGTATTTTTCAAAGATGTAAAAATTAATTCCGAAAACGTAACATTGCTGAGAGACGGAAACGCGATCACCTCAATCGTTTGGGAATCGCCCGATGGAAAGAAATATTCCAAATGTTGGTTCGCGACTTTTGCCGATCAATCGACGATCGCCGAAGAATCGATGGCCATCAAGTTCGACGAAAATATCTACGATCTCTATAGTTCGGAGAGTAAAGACGCGTGGATTTACAAAACGAAAAACTCGTCTGCGGAAAAACATAACGAGGCGCAATTGAAGGAGCAAATGGAGAGCTATCAACAACTAAGCGAAATGGAACCAAACAACAAATGGTCGTTGCTGACCGGTATTTATCTCATGAAGAATTACAATCCTATCGAATACAATTCTAAAATTCTCGACGATCTCGGTGCGTTATTGAAGGTCGATAAACTTCGCGCTAATTACTATAACGATTTGCGTGAGTATAACGGACTTTTATTCTCGAAAGAAAAATCGTTTTACGGCTTTAAATTTGTTGAAAAAATCTCGAATTTTTTTTATTTTTTATTACAGGCAGTAAATGCATTATGGAGTACACACTGCAAAATATCTGGCAAAAGGAAGACGAGAAGGAATTGTGTTCGACGATAGACTTGGCGGGTCTCGATCTCACGATTCTCTACAACGAACACTACTTGACGCTCTTCGAGGAGATAAATCTCGGCGCCAATAAATTAGCGAATTCTCTTCATCGTCTCGGCGTTTTGCAAGAATGTAAAAAGCTATCGCTCTCCAGCAATTCTCTGGAGTCTTTGAAGCGTTTGCCGACGCTGAAAAATTTGGAAGCGCTGTCGTTGCGCAACAATGCGTTGTCGAACGTCGACGAAATTCTCGAATTAGTGAAACGCCATCCGAAGCTTAAGACGCTCGATCTCAGGGATAATAAGTTCGAGCAGTCGGATGCCGCTGAACGTCTTAGCGAAAGCGGATTACAACAGATTTTGATATAGTTGCGAATTTTTTTTTTTTTTTTTTGGAACCGATTATCAAGTGCGCAATTGATTATCCGCTTTTAGCTTCGAGATTCCTAGCATTTCGCTGCTAATTCGGAGTCATTTCAGTTAATTTTGAAATCCGCTGGAAAATCCGTTATCGTCGCACAAATCTCGATTTTGCGCAACACGTTGGAATTGATCGTTGATTGATTAAAACTGTATTTTTTTTTAACGTTGAATAAATGATGAAGAAACTGAAATATCGAAATTTTCGTCAATTTTTTATGTTTTGCAGATGTTTTTTGACGATAGCAAAGGAACTCGGCGCTCTTTAGGTGCAATAATGCTATCGATGTTTGGAATCAATTTTTTATGTAATTTCTTCGATATTACATTATTACGTGACAATTTTTTTGTTTTACGCAATCGTATTATTATTATTATTCGAAATGTTGGACTTTTTTTTTTTTTTTTCGAGGCAAATATTTTTTTACGATTATTTTTTATCATTTTAATTCATTTATTTGGGATATGAAATTCGTATCAATCCGATTGGTTATTGATAAGCCTATTATATTTGACTCTTGCGTAACTACATGCGCAGCATGGCGTGCGAACGCGTGTATCTCCGCGCATGCGGCAACAGCGCTCCACGCAAAACTGGTGAAGTGGCACCCCCCACCCCCGCGCCGAAAAGTAAAATCATGTTATAACCTTTAACGTCACTGTCATTCAACAATATTTTTTCAATTTGCGATGTAAATTACCGTCGTACGCAAAACTTTACCTGACATTTTCGTAAGCAACGTATGCAACAAACATCACGATGAATATGAATAAAACGGAAAAACTTTTGGCTGCTAGAAAAAAGGTACTTTTCGGACGATATTTATTCGTGACGAAATTTTTTTCACGGAACATATTTCCCGACGTTTACGAACGAATTTACGATAAATCGTCAACAACCCGATAAATCGTATCGAATTTATTTGTTTTTTTCTATTTTTACGAATTTTATTTCGCGCAACACGCCGATCGTCTGATATCGTCGCGTTATTCCTTTCGCAGCTGAAGGAATTTCAACAAAACAAATCGAATCACAGCCCGGATAATGTTGTCAATCAGCAGAAGGATACGCGCAGAACAAGTCATCCGAAGGTAACGCAGAAAAAATATTTTTGTAAATTATTTAATAACCTCAAAGTTTTATTATCCACAGGAATCAAATTCCATGCCGGAGGAAAAAACAAAGCCTCCCGTTGATTCTTCCCACGGCGCCGTCAACGCGCCTCAAGAAAACATTCAACCGGCGGCAAAAGAATTAACGGAAAGTCCCAATGTAATAAATTTCCCAGAATCCATCACCGGCTCTCCGACGGCGAATTTCAATCCGCCGATTGAAAATTCTCAAAAAATTCAACAATCCAATTTTTTCGAAAATTCTCAACAAAATCAAAATTCCGTATTTTTCGAAAATTCTCAAGAAAGCCAAAAATCCGATTTTTTCGATAATTCTCAAACCGGAAGTTACGTCGATCAGAGCCTAAATTACGTTACCGAAAAAATTCCGGAGCCGATTATCGATACTCGCGTTGCGGAGCAAACGATCGAAAACGATCGCGAAATCGTTCAGCAAAATTTTCTTCCTGCTTCGTCGCCATTACAATCGTTCGTTAACGATTCGGAAAATGGAACAACGAACGATACGCCAAATTCGCAAAAAGAAAATTTATTGCAAATGGCTTCGGCGGTTGCGGACGCTTTGCATGAAAATGCCGATTGCACGGCAGCGTCGAGTCTCGATACCGATCTCGAGTACAAAAATCAATTTTTGTCCTCGTGTCTCGAGGAGCAAAAGCACCTCGTGAGCCAATTACGCGTGCAGGTGAGTCAATACAGCAGTCGAGTATCGGAGCTCGAAGCGATTTTGGCGACGAGAGACGCGGAATTCGAGACGAAACTCGCGCGGGAGGTAAATCCCCTGAAAGAACAACTCCAAGTTCACGCGCAAACGACGGGAATTCTCGTCGGAGAACGCGCCGAATTAAGCGCAGCGATCGAACAATGCCAAGCAGTGGCCCAACGTAAAACGATCGAAGTGGAAGAACTCGCAGGGAAATTAAAAGCTTCGCAATCGCGCGTAAACGAGTTGGAGAAAGAGCTCTCCTACGTTAAAAACACAATCGACGACACGAGAAAAATGTATCAACAGCTGCATCTCGATTACGCCGATCTCGACAAGAAATACAACGAATTACGCAAAAGCAAAGAGGACGACGAGCTCGAGGCGTCGGAATTGCGTCAAGAATTGAGTCTGAAAAACGCCGAAGCGTTAAATCTGCAGCGGGAACTCGACGAAAAAAATACTTTACTCTCGTTGAGCGATTTAAAAATTCAGCAACTCACGACGAATCCCCAAGAAATGCAAGCGCTCGAGGGTCAGCATCAAGCAGTCGTTGTACTCGAACAGCAATTATCGCAATTGCGTGAAGCTTTGAAATCCGTTAGTCACGATAAAGACGAAGCAGCGAAACAGTACGAGAATTACGTTCGCCAATTGGACGCGCGTTACGAAAAAATCGTTAAGGATCACGAGGATTCGCGAAAAAAGATCGAATCGCTGGAAGATCGCGAGCGAAGTTACATCCAACGTTTGTCGGATCTCGAGCAGAGTCTCCAACGCGAGAGGGAACAGGTAGAGAAGCTTCGACCGCTGGAATCTCACGAGAATCAGATAGAACACTTAACGAAAAGTCTCGAAGCTCTCAGCTTGGAACACTCGAGTCTCCAGACGACGCTTAACGAGAGAGATACGGAAATCGAATCCTTGAAACGCGATCTCGAAGAGATGCGAGAGATGAACGAAGACGGCGTTGAAAAATCGAAACTCGTAAGCGCTCTCGAGAGCGAACAGCTCGGAGCCTCGAGAGCGGTATCGCAGAATCAACAGCTAAAATCTCAGCTAAATGAGATGCACGACGCGTTCGTAGCGCTGAGTAACTCGAAACTCGACTTAACCGAACAGCTACAAGCCGAAAGAACAATCGGACGGAAGCTGAACGCTCAATTAAACAAAATCGAAAGCGATATCGACGAACTTAAGGAACAATTGAAAAAACGCGATGCTACGATCGCGGAGATGGAGAGCGAAAAATTGCAAACCGCACAGATCGCCGATCAGATGCATCACTATCAGGCGCAGTCGCAACAGGCGAGAACCCTGCAACAGGAATTACAGAATGCACTCGGATGCATCGAAATTTTACGACGAGAAAATCAACAATTGAGCGTTCAATTGAACGCGCTGAGGGAGGAACGCGCGAGCGAAAATAATCTCTCTAACGGCGACGAGAGGCTTAAAGAAGAAGTCGAAAACGCGAGGAAACTCAGCGACACTGCGTATACATCGATGAAAGCGTATTCCGCAGCCGTTGATCCGGTTCCCGATCCTTTGAGAAAACTTGAAATACGATTCCGCGAGACGATGGAAAAGGTCGCAGAATTGACCGACGAGAAGCAGAGACTCGAGCATTTAGTTTTGCAACTTCAAGGCGAAACGGAAACGATTGGGGAGTATATAACTCTCTATCAGAAACAACGAGCGATTCTTCAGAGGAAAGCTGAGGAAAAGGAACAAACGTTTCGTTTGCTGATCGATCAACGAAATCATCAGCAAGAACAGCTCCACAAACTTAAGGTTCTCGTCGCCGATCTGATTAAGAAAAAATCCAACGCTCCCAATCCACCGGATCCTCAGTCACCGTCGATTATCGAATTCGAAAACGAATGCGGCGATGATAATCATTCGCATGAAAATACGGATAAGAATGACGAGAATAATGAAAATACGGCGGTCGATGTTAACGACAAAACGACTTCGAAAATTCTCGATCTTTTGACGGAAATCAAAGACTGCAAAGACACTTGTATACTAGAACCGAATTTTCATCCCTGTCCCTGGTGCTCCGGTAAACTCATAACGGTTTAGCGATCATAATTCAGTATCCGGTTGTTTTTTTTTTTTTTTTGTATCGAACGCTTTAACGTTTCGATTGTCTAATTGTGTATAATTTTCACGTATATCGAAACAATCGTAAAACACGTGAAATGTAATTGATTGTAAATAGGTAGTATCGAAGAAATCTTTTAATTTGTCGAATTATTTCGTTTTTTTTTGTGAGATATGATTTAACAGAAAATGGAATGAAAGCTTATTATTCGTTTTTTTTTTTTTTTTTTTTTCCAGTAGATTTTAATATATCTAACGTTTGTTTTCTCGTTTTCACTGATCCTTTCGCGCTTTAGGCGTTTATTGTTCATCGCGAATTCCCTTCCATAGAATGCCGAAAGGAGCGGCTTTCCTAATCGTTTATAAATCATGTATTTTATACGAAAGATTGAAAAAGTTTTATATGCAATAGGCAATCCAATGGGACTTGACACTGTAGAAGCCGCTATAAGTTCGCTTAATGTTACTTTATATATGTATTAAAAAAAAACAAAAAGAGAAAAAAAAGTTTCGACGGTCGAGCCGTGGGTGCCTAATACTTTGTCTAAAGACTAAAAATAAATATATATATATTAAAATGCCAGCGTTTCGATGAATAAACGAATTACATAGTAAATAAAATTTATCCATTTTTTTTTTTTTTTTTTTTTTTTTTTTTTTTTTACTTGAAGGTGCGAAAGCAAAGAAAAAAATTAGTCGATAAAATTTTTTGTGTGAAGAGATTTTATTTTAATTTGAGAAACAAAAAACGAGTCTACGCCTTAAGCGCGTACTTTCGGATTGGGAAAGCGGAACGTTTTCTGATCTCCTTGAGGGTCTTGCGACTCGATTGATAGGGGGTCAGTACTCTGCGGAGCGCTCTGGTCTTCTTTGGCCTCAAGTCCAACGGCTTGTACTTCTTGTTCTTGTACAACAGACGAAGATTTTCCTTTTGCTTCTGGTGCATTATGATGTACACGCGGGCAATGGCTTTGCGCACAACGCGGCTGTAATGATAAACAATTACGTTAAAATCGGCGAAAAAAAACATCGAAATTTATTTCGAGCGATTAGAAGATCGAGATTAACGTTCTTACATTTTGGAGAGCTTCGACGCTGCGCCACCCGTCACTTTCGCGACGCGGAGACTGGTCAACTCAGTTTTCAGCTCCTCCAGCTGCTTAAGCAGCTCCTTCTTGTCCTTCGTCCTCAATTCAGAGCACTTGACTTTACCCTGAAACAATTACGTACGATTTGTAATATTTGTAACACACACATCGCGGCACTCTGACAACTTAACCACAAAACATGATTTCGATTACGCGGAAAATCGAAGGGGATAAAAGAATTGGCGAAAATTGAGGTGACGATCGATTTGTTGGAATAACTCGCGAGATTTTATTTACGTTAATGGGGTTTTTGGATTATAATTAACGAGAATTTGGGCGCTTATGTGAGATGAAATTTGGCCGTCGCTGGCCACACAATGCCCGTCCATAGCGGAGCATGCCGGACGGTCGACATCGCTTTAAAAATTTCGAATAAACTCGCGAAGACAAAGATTTTCTGAGATATCAGTAACGTCGTATCACTTAATCCATGTTGATTTTTCGGTACGATTAATTTGTAACATATTCGCGAGGATGTTTGAGATTTATTTCGATTACGAGGTGGAAGAACGCCACTAACCATTTTGTCACAATTTTGTATAAGGAAAGAGAAGGAGAATTGCGGAAGCGCCGATAGCGCTTTCGATGGAATACGCGAGTCAAATGAGAGTTATTCAACAATCAGTCGTCACGAGCGTTCGATCGCGAAAGCGAGAATAAACAATGAAATGCTTTTATAACAAGAATTACATATTTTCATAACGAATTGTGGAATGAAAATGTTAATAGAAAAAAAATTAATAACAAATAATTTATTATTTCGCGAGTCATTATTTTGATAAAGGGTCAAGAGGGCTGAGTATTCATCATCGGAAGGTCATCGTCTCTCATTCGCGGAGATCTCGTGAGAAAAAACGCTATTCGCCAATGGAGTTCAATGTTTTCGTTCACGAGAGACGAAAAAAAACAGTGGGAGAAGAAAATTCCAATAACTTTTCAAAACACAAGTACTTCCAATTAATCGACAGATGCAGCCGAGGTTATGTCTTCAAAAAAATATCATCGATTGAAATGATATTGAGAAACTTTCCGCTGCAGTGGATATTAGGAATCGTGTTGTTTATCGTTATTTTATATTTCAAAGTGAAAATCAATTATTTGGAGGAAGACAACAGGCTGTTGGGTGAGTCGGCTGACGTTTACGGGTGGTCGAGCACTTGTCACGACGATCGTCGAAACTTCCGATTTCGTGACAACGAATTTTGTTTTTTTTGTTTTTATTCCACAGTTGACACTGTCAAACGAATTCAGAGCCAAATCAAGAGCCATGCAACGGAAACGCGCGAAGAAAAATTATCCGTTATTGACGACGTTGTCGTCATATATAACAGAGTTCCGAAGACCGGATCTACGAGTTTCGTAGGAGTTGTTTATGATCTGTGTAAACCAAACAAGTATCATGCTCTCCATATCAATGTTACGAACAATATGCATACGCTTACTCTTCCAAATCAGGTAAATCTATGAAAAATTAAAAGTTAACGCACCTTCTTATCTTTTTTCACATGTAAATATCGTCTATCGTCATTTATTCCGCAGGTACAATTTGTAAATAATATTACTCAATGGGACGCTATAAAACCCGCGTTTTATCACGGGCACATGGCTTTTCTCAACTTCCAAAAGTAAGCGAGCTCCAAAAAAAAAAAATTAAAATTTTTTTTTTCGAGTTTTTTTGGAGTTTAGAAAAAAAAAAAAATGTTTTTTTTTTTTTTTTTTTTTTACGAAAATAATTTTGAAAAACTAAAATACTATTTATCGAAATTCTCAATATTCGTTGTTTCAGATTCGGCGTTAAAAGAATGCCGCTCTATGTAAATTTACTGAGAAAGCCATTGGATAGATTTGTCTCTTATTATTACTTTTTACGTTACGGAGATAATTTTAGACCGCATTTAATAAGAAAAAAACACGGAGATACAAAGGTTCGTATTTTAATCACCGATACACCTATGGAGATCGAGTAATTGTTGTTTTATTGGGTTCTTTTTGATCTTTTCGTTTTTCAGACATTCGACGAGTGCGTGAAGGCGGGACAAGCTGACTGTGATCCGAATAATATGTGGCTGCAAATTCCCTTTCTCTGCGGTCACGATCCGGCCTGTTGGGAAGTCGGCAACAAGTGGGCCCTCGAGGAAGCAAAGAGAAATTTACAAAAGCATTATCTTCTCGTCGGAGTAACCGAGGAATTGGAGGATTTTGTTCAAACTCTCCAAGCCGTTTTGCCGCGATTTTTCCGAGGCGCTTACGATTATTTTCTTCACAGTACGTTTTTTTTTTTCATGCAGAATCCGTATTATACGAATTAATAACCGAAAATCTCCGCAATATTTAAAACGATAATTCGCTCGTTTCAGACAACAAATCGCATTTGCGTCAAACAACACAAAAGACTAATCCTCTGCCAGAGACAGTTGACAAAATTCGTAAATCCATCGTATGGAAAATGGAAAACGAATTATACAACTTCGCATTGGCGCATTTTCATTCCGTTAAGAAACGCCTAATAAATGCATCACAACAAGACTCTCATCAACATTTTATGTACGAAAAAATACGACCAAAATAAATATATGAATTCTTTTTTTTTTATATATATGTATATACACGGATTTTTTTTGAGTTTGGAAGCAGCGATAATGATCGAAATATTGTTCAGTCATTGTTATCGTTGTTTTGCGACGGCGAAGAGAATTTCGCCGGCCTCAGCGCGAACATATGCACCGGATAAAGTCCTTTCGGCAATCTGTGCTGTAATTGCTCTTTCACGCATATCAATCCCGCTTTGCTGAAGTTTTCTCGAAGCTCTGCCAACGGCCGCGTCACCGACGAATCTTGCGTATCTATCTCCAGTTTATTCGAACTCGTGACATTCTCTTTCACGACGAGAATACCATTGTCTCTCAATGCCGGTCTGAAAAACACATATTTCGATATATTATCGATCGATCGATTTTTTCGATCTTTTCGAAAAAAAATTTCAGACAAAACTTACATGCATTTCTTGAAAAACACATATTATGATATTTTTGTCAATCATCGATCGATCGATTTTTTCGAAAAAACTTTCGAGAATTTATTTCAGACAAAACTTACATGCATTTCTTGAAAAACTCATATTTCGATATTTTTATCAATCATCGATCGATCGATTTTTTTCGATCTTTTCGAAAAAATTTTTCAGACAAAACTTACATGCATTTCTTGAAAAACACATATTTCGATATTTTTATCAATTATCGATCGATCGATTTTTTTCGATCTTTTCGAAACATTTTTTCCGACAAAACTTACACGCATTTCGTGAAAAACACATATTTCGATATTTTTATCAATCATCGATCGATCGATTTTTTCGAAAAATTTTTCGAAATTTTTTTTCAAACGAAACTTACATGCATTTCTTGAAAAATGCTATCAAGTCGTCGTCCTTTAGATGTCCCAATACCCATTGACACCAAATAACATCGTACTTTTTGGCAGTCGGACAAAAGTCCTGCAGACCTTTGGAAATAATGTTTTTTCGAAATTTTCAACTATTTCTTAATATAAAAAAATCTTTTAAAATTTACATGTCGATAAATAAATAAATTGTTGTTAATATTAAATAGTAATTATTTGTTATTTTCGTTGTTTTTCGTAAATTTTTATCGAAAGACAAATTTCAAAATTTCATGAAATTTAAATATACAAATTTGATTAATTGGTTTTCCACTACTGAAATAATGAATTTTCTGTAAATTTTGAATATTACCCAACGGATAACACTCTCCTATCTTCGATGAACAATCGGACAGCGATACTTTCGCTTCTTCCAAAAATTTGCTGCACTGCTCAACGAGATCTACGCATTTGAAATGCTTTGTCAAAAGATTTTTTGTTATTCTTCCAATTCCACTACCGCAGTCCAAAGCATAAGTTTTCTGTGGGGGATCTTTGAGCTGAAAAAAAAAAAACATTGAAAATTATTAATTTTTATGGATTGTCGAAAATATTTGAAACATCGAAAATGTTAGGTTTTTTTTTTTAATACCTTAAATAACGACTTCAAAAAATTTTGCGATCCTTCTATGTCGGTATGAGATATAAAACCAAAGCCTCCAAGCATTCCGTCGACCGTTGCTGGTATGTTGTCCCAATATTTAGCGGCATCGGTGTAAAATTCATTGCTCTGCGGTTCCGGAGATTCTTCATTATTTTGTTCCTCATCCATGATATTGGGTTTTCTTTCGATCCGATACGCTTTAATGAATTTTCAAACGTTCTTCAGTCGTTTCGTGACTCGTCGTTGAAACAAGTGACAGCTGCAGGAAGGCGATCACGCGTTCAATTCGACTTAGCAGTCTCGACTGGGGTTGACCACACGCGGTACTCGGAAAGAGGTATATATACACACAACAATAGTCCGCAATGTTGGATCCCCCGCAAGAAACGCCGGTGAACAATTTTATCGTTGGACTGCTCAACAGGGTGAATTTTCAAAAAGCGATAAATATTTCTCAAAATTTTCGAGCATTAATACGACGAAAACTTTATTCGTAGATTGGGTCCATATAACTCACATAGGAATACGAACCACAGCTAATTCGTGATAAAAAAAAACGTTTGAAACCTTTGCCACATCATGAAAAGCGTAGCTTAACAGCTGTTTTATCGTTGGAGGGGTTTGTCCGATATTTTCGTTGTGTATTATATACACAACATATATATAAAACTATCTCGAAGATGTAAGTATTATCTACCCGGTTTTCTAGCAGCTCAGGCCAAAGGAGGCTCCGGATAGAGCCGAATTGAACGAAAACACCACGAAGTTGAGTTTTTGTGACAAAATCGAATGAACCGTCTATCGTGTGTTTTCACGGTGAGCTCGAAATTTTGGCAATCGATGAAACTCTCGACACTCTACGACGCCTCAACGAGAGAACAAAATTAATACAATCGTTCGAGGCGCTACAACAGCGTTACAGTGTTGTTGTATATCGGTACAAACGTGTATATACATATATATCAATTAAACGAGTGAAAAAATAAAAAAAAAATACGTACGTGTGTTAAATGAATATTCTTGTGTCGGGTTTTTTAAATGCATTCGTCGACGAGAAACGTTCGTGCGAACACATGTTACCGCCGTGTGTCTCGCGACTTGTCAATGACCGATTATTATTGTTCGCGTTGAAAAAGTCAATAATTGCCGTTCGATACGTGAAAAAATCGTGAAATTTCTTTCAATTCGATTCGTTAAATTTTTCGTTTCTACTTTTTTCCTTTTTTCCATCGTAACGCCTCGAGATTTTTCGCAAATTTCGTGGTTTTTTCATCGAGCGACAAATAACGCGCGTTCTTTCGACACGAAAAAAAGTATTACCAATGTGCCTGTCTCCCGCGTCTACCGACCGCAGAAACATACATGAATGTCCAGAGGACTGTGACAGCCATGGATGTTGACTGTCCCATAGTCAGCCTAAAACGTTCAAGCAGTGCTCCTATGATTAACGAAATCAGTGCCACTATGTCTATCACCTCGCCGTCGACATCAGCTCCAAGGTAGTTTTTCACAACGCAGCTATTCCCAAGCAATTTTTTTCTGTAATCGACAATTTCCCATCGCATGCCTACGTCCCATCCGTTGGATTTTTTCGTATTTTTCTCTTCTACTTACCTTTTTTTTCTGAAAAATCATTCTGCGCACCGCAAAGTTTTTCGTTGCAATCCATTGCGAAAAAAAAAGTTACCGAGTAGTTTGATCTTTTGATTTTCTACGTTGGAGTGGATAAAATTCTCATTGACCACTCGACGTCTCGTAAAAATAATCTTTTGGAGTTCCGCAAAGCAATGGGCATTGTACACTTGAAATTATTTGGATATTGTACATTGCGTAAGGCGAGGAATACAAGGAAATGAGAATTTATATGATTTAAAATCTATGATGAGTTTTGAATGTCTGCGTAAACGAAAGAGAGAAGAGAGTTGTCCATCGCTACTTGTATCATAGAAAATTGGCAGCGAAGCCAAAATTATGAATTTTCAAAGCACTGAGGAAAAATTAAAATTCGTTTGGAAAATACGATTTTTAAGGGATTGGGAAGGAGAGATTATTATTATTGGTTTACCATATTTCGTAATTCTGCTCAATACATTGAATATCCAAAGAATATTTTGAAAAAAGGATTGTAAACAATGATAAATTCATTGCAAAGATTATGGAGTTGCAATTCTATTGCGTTTGAAAATTCACATCGAAAAAATCGAAAACTAAAGTTTCTTCTGCTCTTTGCATAAAAAATTATTGGCTTCCGAGTCGAAATTTTAATATCTCAATGCAGAAAAAAAGAACTCGCGATGTTTTGATGCACTATCAGTGTAAATACATTCGTAATAATGTAGAAAAATTTCAAAAGAACGAATCTTTATGTTCATTGAATTTGGCAAAAGTTAACGGAACCCAATTTTGTTCAGATTCACTGCAAAGATTAAAGATTTATACTTCCAATGAGTTTAAAAATTCCAAACGAAACTCCGCTTTCTTCTGTTCTTTGTATTAAGGATAATTGGTATCCAAGTTGAAATTATACCTCACAGCATAAAGGAAAAAACTGCCGATTTGGTTGATGCATAAGTTTTTGTAGATTAGATGAAGAAACGCCTTTGCCAGCTTTGCCTATTCATTATATTTCTGTATTCGATCGAAAAAAAAAAAAAATTAATTTATACTTCCATCGAATTAAGTAAAAAAATCAACAGAACTCGATTTTCCTCAACGAAAAAGGATAATCGGAATAATATTAAGAATTTTAGTTCTCCAAAAAAACATAAAATGAAAATAGCGATGTTATTGAAGAGCTCCACGTAGAATTCAATCAGAACGCCGCATACATCGACGCCGTTAAAAAAATCCAACATTCGCTAAAATACGCATACAATTTAACAAATGATATTTCGACTACAAAGCTCTATGAAAAATGAGTTTCGTCGCTACTAGTAGCTTTGCATGAATTCACGAAACCGAACGAAACTACCCTTTTGTTCCGAGTTAACAGATTCGCGGATATCGAGAGAATGCAACGGAGACGAATGAATCGGTTATTCAATTGTTTCTCGTGGACCAAACGCTCCTATGACATATAACAAGTTATCAAATTACTTTCAGGGAAGCTGTATCAACTTTCAATGTGTTTTCCAACACCCCGCGTACCCGTCGATTCAGTACAAGTGTAAGTAAACATTTTAACGTTCGATAACAATTCCGAAACACGAAAAAAAAAAAAAAAAAAAAAATTTCCTCATCGGCGATTAATTCACTTCTCCGTTAAAATTTTTCAGAGTCCCGGAAGTATTCCTCGATTGACGCCTCGGGTCAGTCAGCTTCGTCAGGAGGAATGCGTCGACGTCGCCGGCCGCGAAGCCGCTCACGAGAAGGAAATACACAGTGCAATGCAAATATCACAGTCCTGGGAGGACCTTACGCTCGAAGCGGAAGGTTTATCGTTTAAAGATTCCGAATCCCCCACGCAACAGCTTAACAAAACGGATAAACAAACAGCAGCCAAAAGGATCTTTGATCCGTTGAGTCTAAACCTTCCCGTTAGCGGCGGACCACCTCTGTGCTCGTCGCCGTCGCCGACCAGATCCGGAATCGGACAACGTCAGTGCTATTCTCCGGGGATTCATATGGTAAATTGGAAGAGCAGTTTGTCGCCGAGTCCCACGCGGAAAGCCTTCGCCACGAGGTAATTATCCTCCCGAATACTAATTTTTATCCCTCGCATAACAATTTTTTCATTTTCCCTAAAGGAAATATATATTTTTTCGTATCTAACGGATAACATTGAAAAATCACGATTATTAATTAATCGAAGAGAATTTATGCGTTTATATTTAACAAACAGTTTCCTTCGAAACACACAATTGTAAAAAAAATGTCGGAGGAAAATTTGTCGTTAATGTTATCGTAATAATTCTCCTTTTTTCGTACCTAACGGATAACATTGAAAAATCACAATTATTAATCAATCGAAGAGAATTTATGCGTTTATATTTAACAAACAGTTTCCTTCGAATCACTCAATTGTAAAAAAATTGTCGGAGGAAAAATTGTCGTTAATGTTATCGTAATAATTCTCCTTTTTTCGTATCTAACGGATAACATTGAAAATTCACGATTATTGATCAATCGAAGAGAATTTATGCATTTATATTTAACAAACAGTTTCCTTCGAATCACTCAATTGTAAAAAAAATGTCGGAGGGAAATTTGTCGTTAATGTTATCGTAATAATTCTCCTTTTTTCGTATCTAACGGATAACATTGAAAATTCACGATTATTGATCAATCGAAGAGAATTTATGCATTTATATTTAACAAACAGTTTCCTTCGAAACACCCAATTGTAAAAAAATTGTCGGAGGAAAATTTGTTGTTAATGTTATCGTAATAATTTTTCTTTTTTCGTACCTAACGGATAACATTGAAAAATCACGATTACTAATCAATCGAAGAGAATTTATGTATTTATATTTAACGAACAGTTTCCTTCGAAACACACAATTGTAAAAAACCGTCGGAGGAAAATTTGTCGTTAATGTTATCGTAATAATTCTCCTTTTTTCGTACCTAACGGATAACATTGAAAAATCACGATTATTAATCAATCGAAGAGAATTTATGCATTTATATTTAACAAACAGTTTCCTTCGAAACACACAATTGTAAAAAAATCGTCGGAGGAAAATTTGTCGTTAATGTTATCGTAATAATTCTCCTTTTTTCGTACCTAACGGATAACATTGAAAATTCACGATTATTAATCAATCGAAGAGAATTTATGCATTTATATTTAACAAACAGTTTCCTTCGAAACACACAATTGTAAAAAAATCGTCGGACGAAAATTTGTCGTTAACATTATCGTAATAATTCGCCTTTATCCTCAGACGGAGTCTCAGTCCAATCGCGATACGTCCGAGTTGCTTGGGGCCCGTGAAACGAAAATTCGAATTGGACGACAACAGCAGCGATTATCTTCAGCCCCCAGCGAAGCGAACCTCATCTTTAGTTATTTCAAATTCACCGCGGTGAGTAGCGCTGATCTTTTATTCGTATTGATAAAACTTCGATGTTATTTTCGATGTTAATTTGTTTTTTTATCATTTTTTTTAATTAAAATTTTTTTTTTTTTATATAGAATGGACGCGATATCGAGTCCATTACCAGGAACTATCAGTTCAGCGGGTACACCGGAATCGTTGTCGAGTGTAGATTCGCCGAGTTTCTCGTTTCGACCAGTAGATAGCCCATCGCCGGGTCGTCTCGTCACGAACGGCGACGAGCCGATGACGGAAACGAGCGAACAGACCAAAACTCCGATGGAACACGCCGCGTCCGAGGCGATTCGTCAGTGCAATCACAGGTGAACGCTTGCAAGTTCGATGGATGATGCGAAAATTTACTAACAAAACAAGATATTCGTCGAATTCGTTACCAGCATCACTTGCACGTCGAAAAAATCTCGGTATCGATGAATCCTATAATAATATTAATACATAAACGATTAACGACGTTGCGTTGTCACGGGAAAAAAATCGGGAAAAAGAAAAAAACGAACCCGCAAATTCTCTAATATACTGATCGCTATACTTGCCTGAGGATGTAACAGCTAATCGCAGAACGTATTTCAATTTCTCTGTTTCGCACCGTTTCGCGAAACGATCTATCGAGCAGAATGAGAAAATGTTTTTTTTTTTTTTTTTTTCTCTCGAATACGTGACATACACGACTATCGTTTTCGTCGTCCTCGAACGCTTATACTACTATAAATAATTTGTAGAATGAAAAAAAAAAAAGAAAGAAAAAAAAAACCACAAAACTCGATGAATCTGATTGTGCGTAAATGAATTTTTAGCGGGCGTCGCGCATTCAGTATATATATATATACAAATATACAGTTACATCGGCCTCAAAAAAATTTCTTTTTCAAAAATTTTTTTTTTTTTTTTTTTCAATATTTTTTTGAGGCTCGTACTTACAGCTAGTCTTCTTCATTCTATCGAATACGGATTGCAAATTTATTAATCGCGATCGAGGAGAATTTCCAAAATTTAAATTGCCTTCCGAAGTTTGCATCGCGATTTATGGAATTAATTAATCGAAATGAAATTACGCGAATTCTCGGATCTTCGATAGATTTTTTTTTTTTCTGGAGAGCAATAAAAACAACAAAAAAAACATCGGCAGTGCATCGGAAATGTTGGTATTTTTTTTATCTTTTTTTTTTTGTTTTTATGGATAAACTTTGGAATTCCCTCGACCGCGCAATCAGACATCATCATCACTGAGCGCGATAATAGCGAGCGTCAGGCGAGAGCGACTGCTAACGACGAATGTACACGGGTTGGTGTGTTGCTTGATTTATGAAAGTAAAACATAATGTTATCAGCAGACATACCTCAATTAGTTCGTCGTAACCCTTTCGTTGAACGTCGTATCTAAATCTCTTCCTCGTTCTCTATAGTTTCACAGTCGCGGTTAGTATCGTCCCACCGAACGAGGTTTACATTTTTACGGGTATATATATACACGCAAACATACAAATATATATATATATATATATACGCATGTATATATTTCTGCGACGTCTTGCGAACACTTTTGTTTTTCGTTTCCAAAACCGACTTCAAAGCACCAGTGTCGAGTCGCTTCGGCGAAGATATAGCGTTCGACACCAAAGTACAAGTAGAATTATTAATTAGAATTTACGTTTTATCACAATCGTTTTTTTTTTTTTTTCTTCTCTATCATGCTATTGATGACATTTTGTTTTATTATTTGTAAATAGTGCGGTAATGTACCTTTAGGAAGGTATTTTTTTTTTTTTTATAAATTGTGATTCGTATATCGATTCTCGCCGATGAAATATCGATGTATGAAAAAAAAAAAAAAAAAAAGAAAAAAATTATGATAACGCGGGATGATGACGATAATTCATCACTCGCAAGATCCGAGAGTAGCGTAAATGCGAATCTCTGATGTCATTTCGATCGACGTTTGTAAGTTTCTTTCCTTCTCTCTCTCGTAGAGCCTTTTAATCTCTGCGCGACTAAATCAACTGAGTATCCTTTTCGTCTCTCGTTTTGTTTTTTTTTTTTTTTCTTTTTTTCTCTCTATCGGAAACATATGTTATCTGTAAAAGGCTTACGCGCAGAATGAATCTTCGCCTTGTAGATCGCGAGTATCGAAATAACGATTTTATTTTTTGTTCGTGTGTTTTCGATCAGCTTATAGAAACACAAAAAAAAAAAAATTAAAAAAAAAAAAACATAATATACTCAGTGATATTGCCTAACGATCGACACGGACACTCGAGATAAGACATTATGCTTCCTACTCCTAAGACTGAAATTGATGTTTTCGATGGGAAACATCGTCTAAATTAAAAAAAAAAATATGTCTCTTCCATATAAAAAAAACAAAAAAAAATAAAAAAACAAAAATAATGAGTTTGAATGATAAGCGACGCAAAAAGTATCGAACGAAAATCTATCGTCGAACAATTCGGGTCGTGGAAACAATTGCAGATCTGTGTTCTTCTGTGGAGCTATTGTACGCTATCCACTATCAAATAATCAACCATATTCGATAGATTAAGTACAAAAATGCGTCCGACTACGGTTATTATATACTAATTAATTATTGAGAAAAAAAAACAAAAAAAAAAACAGCTGCATAACGAGTTAACGTTTTAGGTAACAAACTTTAACGAGCATAGAATCTAATTTAAATAGATAGCGTTATATTCAGCTCTATCCCCGCATGTAATATAACAACGAAAAATTGTAAATTATTATTTTTTTCTCTGCCCCCATATCCTCCGCCCCCCGCGTAGAATTTAGCGAAATATTGAGATAAAATACAGCGTAGTGATGTAAATGCTAAAAGTGTTGGTTAACTGAGGAATAAACGAGCATTGCTCCGACTTTCATTAACGTGAATGATTTATGCCGATGGAAACGAAAAAAAAAAAATAATAATAATAATAATTTAATGATTTAATGATTTCTGTTCTGAAGAAAGGGAGAGTCGTTGATAAATCCGAAGACGGAATACAGTCAATATATTTTCTTCTCACTGAACCAAAGACCCGTTTAGTGTTTATTAATATCTTCGCGTCGTCGTTTTGTCCGATATACGATTATTATATTTAAACGAAACGCGACGATCGTTTGTCAGGGTTCTTCCGATAACTTAGACTTATTAAATTCAGAACACATATCATCGAGTGTATGGAAACTCAATAATATTAGAATGTGTTTATAGAGGGTAAAAATTATTACCGGACGAAAGAAGAATGACGAACTTCTTGTGAAAAAAAAAAAAAGAAAATTTATCGAATTACTGCCAATGCGCAAAGATCCGTAGATAAATTAGTCGAGAGAATTCGTATTTTCAGCGTTTTTTGTATTTCAATAGGAAATGTAGTCGAATTGGTGGTATTTCGTAATAATAAACGTAATTGAATTTTGAAATTGTCATTCGCACGACAAAGTGAATTTTAATTATTACCGAAATATGCGAAATAATTACTATTATATTTTCGATTAATATCATTAAAAAAAAAGAAAAAAAGAAAATAACAACAGAATTACGTAATTTATAAAAATAGTGTTACAACTTTATTCTTTTTGGATTCGAATAATCTTCACTTACATTTTCCTTCTCGGAATTAATTTCTCCGTTTGTGTGAATGGTGAATACTCCTTTGCCATAACGTCTTCCCTCTGAAATAATTTTTTAATAATTACAATTCGTCTATCTAAAGTCAAGGAAAGCCAATCAAATATTCCGGGACTCACCTGCTTTCAAGAGAAGATGTTTGCATTGCGCGAGTACCGAAGCTTTGGCTTTTACCTCGCAGAGTCCGAACAGCGAAGCTCTGGTATTATAATCAAAGACGAGTCAAGAAGCCTATTAAACAATTTTTCATAGCGCTGTAGCAAAAAAAAAAAAAAAAAATCCAAATAAAAGGATACAAATTAATAACGTCGTATGGATTTCTCAGCAATGCTTCGTTCGTCGCTCCGCTAGATATTATCACATTCTGTATAAATAGAAAAAAAAAAAAAAAAAAAAAAAATGCAACGGTGTCAACCAATCATTTTATAGACAATAATAATTGTAAATCTCGCATAACTCTAAAATGGTACCTTGCTTTTGCCAAATATATGATAAAGATGCGAATAATGCAGAGCGTATTTTCTCGTCGATTGTTTGATTACGTCAGCGTATTGTATTTCGAAATGTACGCCCCTTTCGACGGCCTGAAGATACAATTTTCTCGTGAATTTTATCGACGGATTTGACGATTTTATCGTCACAACGTCGACGTTGAGTTGTGCACAAGTGAACTGGAAGGCCGCTTGCGTTTTTGGCACAACGGCGAACAAATCGTATTTTTTCAAAGTCTGCGATTGTCCCAATGTGTGAACTTTTGCCGTATCGCCAAATGTGAAAGTTATTCTGCTGAGAATAGATAACTTGTTTGCAAATTCCTTTTTGATATCGGAAATTTCGAGGGGTTCCGGTACCGCCGATTTTGTGACTTCGTTATCCAAAGCCTTTTTCTTCTTTCTTTTGTCATTATTATCGAAAATAGTCTCGTCTACCGTTTGATTTATCGCTACGGTATCGTAACCCACTGAGCAAAATATTCAACATTGTTGTTAAAGAACTTTTGAGCAATGAACAGTTTTTTTTATGTGAAACAAATACGTTTGTACTCACATTTGTGTAGTCGCGTTAACATTCGGCGAAGAACCTGCGGATCCGTGTCTGTCGGGTCGACGCATAAATCGCAAAAACCCGAAATCGGCATTGTCGTGTTTTTTGAAGTAATCAATTCGGATAATCGAAGTATATAAATAAACGGTGTTAGCACTTTTTTTGTGTTTTAGAATATACACGTGTTTTTGGAGTTATTCACAAAACTTGTCATGTTTTTGGAGTAAATAATTCGTTCGAAGTACATATGTAAACAAACGATCTTAACCCTTTTCGTATATTTCGGAACATACACTCGAGACTGACAACCGCGCGAGCCAATGCAATGCCTGTAGCATTGTTACTCACGCACGGTAATACATCACGGTATGCACGACGCAGGTACTATCAACAATCGGTAACTTAGAAAGCGTTCTCGTATTCAATGGAATTTGTAAATCTGCTCTAAAGTGTTTTTTATTGTAAAATATTTTTGGTATGTCACCCGAAATCCATGAAGTTTAAGTTAAAACGAAAATCGGTCAATTCCATTTCCTTACGAATAAAAATTTTACAATAGTTTAATGAACCCGTCATTCATCGCTGTCATCACCACGTTTTTCGACACGAAATCTCAAATTGGACCAATGGCATGTCGCCACACCAAGTGAAGTATAAGCTGACGACATCGCGAATCACGATTCACCTTTAGAGCAGCCGGTTCGCGTTTTCTGTCTCGTGTATTCAAAGTGCGCTAACAAACAAGTACTTATGGTTAACAGTACAGAATCTCGTACCGCATAGTTTCTTTCATCAACGAATAATCTATAAAAGAAATCCTCGTGAACTCGTACATTCGGTTAATCGTTTTCACCGAAATATACATTCGCTCGCGGTGCAAGTGAACGTTGGACCTTTTTTTTTTTCGTAGTATAAAACAAACCTCGTGCCGCTGATGATAGGCGACCACAGTACAATTGCGCTACGTGTCGTTGTGAGAAAAATGATTTCCCTGAAAATTTTCACGTTTCTCACTCTCTTCGCGATCTTCTGTCTCGTCGACCGGGCAAATGGAGTTGCGGTTATGAGCGTTGACATCGGTAGCGAATGGTTGAAAGTCGCGATCGTGTCGGTAAGTAACAACGTTTTTTCAACGTTTTCGATGTTTTTTTTGTTTACCGCAACTTTTTTACGAGTCACTCGCAAAATTCGCGTTTTCACGCCGCTGCATCATTTCTCCTGCAGCCCGGCGTTCCCATGGAAATTGCGCTGAACGAAGAATCCAAAAGAAAAACTCCGATGACCATATCATTCCGAGACAACGAAAGAACTTTTGGTGAAGGTGCACAGGTAGTCGGACTGAGATTTCCGAAGAACAGCTTCTCATATATTTTGGATCTGTTGGCGAAACCCATCGACAATCCTATCGTACAATTATACAAACAGCGATTCCCTTATTACGACATAATCAGTGACGACGAAAGGCAGACGATAGCATTTCGTTTAGATGGCAACGTTACCTACACGCCTGAGGAGCTGCTGGCGCAGTTACTCCATAAGGGCAAAGAATTCGCGGAAAATTCGGCCGGTCAAAAGATCAACGAAGCCGTGATAACGGTACCCATTTTTTTTAATCAGGCGGAAAGGAGATCGGTGCTTCAGGCTGCAGAACTCGCTGATCTCAAAGTTCTTCAATTAATAAACGATAACACAGCCATAGCTTTGAATTACGGAATTTTCCGCCGCAAAGAAATAAACGATACAACGCAATACATGATGTTCTATGATATGGGCGCCAGCAGTACGACTGCAACAGTTGTTGGCTATCAAAACGTTAAATCAAAGGAAAAAGGATTCGCGGAAATAATTCCGCAAGTTAGCGTATTGGGAGTGGGATACGATAGAACTTTGGGAGGTCTGGAAATGCAAGTCAGACTTCAGAATTATTTGGCAAAAGAATTCGACAAGATGAACAAAACGCCGAATTCCGTGTTCGACAATGCGAGAGCAATGGCCAAACTCTTCAAAGAGGCCGGACGCGTTAAGAACGTTCTTAGCGCGAATCTCGATCACTTTGCGCAAGTTGAGGGTCTGCTGGACGAAAAGGATTTTAGGCTCCAAGTTACGAGAGAAAAACTCGAGGAATTGTGTTCCGATGTTTTCGAACGCGTCGGGGCGCCGATCCAAATGGCTCTCGACACGGCTGGTACGTTTATCAATTCACTTTATCGAATTTATGGGTCGATATCGGTCGCTGCGTCGTTTCGCATATAACGACGGAAACGTATCTCGCGATTTTTTACGATCGATTAATTTTAATAGATCGAAAAATTTTGCGATATATTTTCCTCAATTTTTCAATAAATTTTTTTTACATGACATTTTTTAGCTCTGACGATGGATATTATATCGCAAGTTGTGTTGGTCGGCGCGGGTACACGAATGCCTAAGGTTCAAGATAAACTCACTGAGATTCTTAGAACCGAACTTTCGAAAAACATAAATACCGACGAAGCGGCGGTTCTCGGAGCGGTTTACAAAGCCGCGGATCTCAGTCAGGGATTCAAAGTGAAAAAATTTATAACGAAGGATGCGGTTTTGTTCCCCGTTCAAGTGGTGTTCGACCGAACGATCGACGAGAAGACGAAACAAGTGCGCATCGCCATTATCACGATTACTACGATTCCGAAAAAAATTCTTAATATTTCTCGAAATTATTTTATAGGTTCGGAAAACGCTGTTCAGTAAAATGAATGCATATCCACAGAAGAAAATCATTACTTTCAACAAACACAAAGACGATTTTGGATTCGGCGTTAATTACGCGGAATTGGATCATTTGCCTAAAAAAGAATTATTGTAAGTATATCGCTTGTCGATTTTTTTTCTTCGGTTTTTAATTCATTTTTTGCGAACTTTTTTCAGGGTCCTCGGCAACCTAAACTTGTCTTACGTCGAACTTACCGGTGTTGCCGAAGCGCACAAAAAGCACGCGTTGCAAAAAGCCGAAAGCAAAGGCATTCGCGCGCATTTTACAATGGACGACAGCGGTCTTCTGAATCTCCTTAACGTGGAACTGATTTCCGAAAAATCGGGTCAATCCGGTCCCGACGAGGAAGAAGGTACCTTCTCTAAACTTGGCTCAACAATAAGCAAACTGTTTTCAGGTTTGTATACGCAGTCTGAACAATTATTACGTGTAGTCTATAATTTTTTAAAAAATATTTGCATTTTTTTTTAATCGTCAAAAGGACGAAAAACTACTCACGAAAATAGTTAACTAATAATAAATCAAATTGTTACGTGTAGTCTCTAATTTTAAAAAAATATTTGCATTTTTTTTTAATCGTCAAAACGACGAAAAGCTACTGACGAACGTAGTTAACTAATAATACTTAAAATTGTTACGTGTAGTCTGTAATTTTTAAAAAATATTTGCATTTTTTTTAATCGTCAAAACGACGAAAAGCTACTGACGAACGTAATTAATTAATTAATAATAACGTTAATCCTGTAATATGTTCCTCGCATGACTGTCGTATCCCCTGAATATCTCGGAATTTTATGGAATTACAATAAACTAAAGAGAAACCCTTTCAATAGGATCGGACGATAGTGATACGGCGGAGAAAGTAGAGGTGCCGCCGAAGGAGGACATCAAACCGGTGCACGAAGAAACCGCGGATATTCCGCCTCCGAATTCCAACACCGGTGAAAAACCACCCGTGCAAAATGAGACTAAAACCCCCGAAGATAAACCTGTTAATCAAACGGAGAAAGTCGACAAGAAGCCCACAGTTACGACAATCAAAGATAAGATAACTTATGTCGAGACGAAAAACGGTCCGCAAGTTTTGCAGGGAGAAAAGCTTCAAGAATCTCGCGAAAAGTACGTGTAATCGAATTTTGATAAATAGTTTTTATCGTTTCCGATGAATTTATCGATCGTAATTGCGTGATGCTAATTGATTGTTTTTTTTTCGCAGAATTAAAGCTTTGAATATCTACGATATGGAGAGAACCCGTCGTGAAACCGCGTTGAACAACTTGGAGGCTTTCGTGATCGATGCGCAACAAAAAATCGCGTCGGAAGAGTACATAGCGGCGGCGACACCCGAACAGTCCGAGAAGATAGCGAAACTCTGCAACGAAATTGTCGAGTGGCTCTACGAAGAGGGATTCGATGCGACGGCCGAGATATACGAAGAAAAATTGTCGTCCGTTAAGAAATTAACGGACACCCTATACGAGAGAGTATTCGAACATCGCGAGCGGCCGGACGCTATGAAGGGAATGTTATCAATGATCAATGGAAGTACTGTTTTCTTGAGGAACATGAAAAATCTTACGGAAGCCGAAGAAATTTTCACGAAAATTGAGATGGAAACGTTGGAAAGAGTTATCAACGAAACACAGGTAACTTTATAAAAGTTCATTAAGTATTCTGAAACGTTACTAAACGTTATTAAGCGTTACTAAACGTTACTAAACATTACTAAACGTTATTAAACGTTATTAAACGTTATTAAATGTTATTAAATGTTACTAAATGTTACTAAACATTATTAAACGGTACTAAATGTTATAAAACGTTACTAAACGCTATTAAACGTTACTAAACGTTACTAAACGTTACTAAACGTTACTAAACGTTACTAAACGTTACTAAACGTTACTAAACGCTATTAAACGTTATTAAACGATATTAAACGTTATTAAACGTTACTAAACGCTATTAAACGTTATTAAACGTTACTAAACGTTATTAAACGTTACTAAACGTTATTAAACGCTATTAAACGTTACTAAACGTTATTAAACGCTATTAAACGTTACTAAACGTTATTAAACGTTACTAAACGTTACTAAACGTTACTGAACGTTATTAAATGTTACTGAATGTTACTAAACGTTATTAAACGGTACTAACCGTTATTAAACGTGAGTAAATGTGACTAAACGTTATTAAACGTTACTAAATGTTACTAAACGTTATTAAACGTTACTAAACGTTACTAAACCTTATTAAACGTTACTAAACGTCACTAAACGTTGCTAAACGTTACTAAAAACGTTTTTTACAGTCAACAAAGCAAATGCGTAATTAATCTCTTTTTTCAGGCATTCCACGATCTCATTGTTAAATCCTTCGACGAAACTCCGCTGAACGCTCCCATTAAGTATCGCGTTCGGGATATCGCCAACAAAATGGCAATTCTCGATCGCGAAGTTAAGTATCTCGTGAACAAAGCGAAGATCTGGAAGCCAAAGCAGGAGAAGCCGAGTCCGGCGACAAATGAATCGAAGATCGTTCCGGAAAATGCGGAGGTCGATCCCGACTCAACGTCTCAATCGGCTACCGGTGCGGGTGGCGAACCCGTAACGCCGCACGACTCTGCGGCGGACGAAAAACCCATTGACGCCGATGTGAAAAACGACACGGACGCCAATGAATCTTCGAAAGATAAGAAAACCATCGAAGAACCTACGAGCAGTGAAACGATCGATGACGAAAATCATCAAGAACTCTGAGAGCGTTAGTTTTCACGTGTACAGTGATTAAACTCCAAGTCGCTCCGATAGCGCCGCCTCACAGTTTAAACTCTTCATTCTGCTACATAATTTTGCGTGATCCGTCGTAAAACCAAAAAAATCGCAAATATCGATAAAATTCCATTTTCCGTCGAATATTCGAACGAAAATATCTGCTGTAGCTGTATCGAGAACATTTGAGACGATGAAAAAATTCCTGTAATCGATATAACTTTGTTTTTTCGTGTGCATTAGAATTTACAAGAAAATCATTAATATCGAAACTGTATATGAAACCGTTTGTCCCTTAACGATGCTGCATTTATACTTATATTTATTGTTTAGGGGTCTATCGATGCCGCATTTATACTTATATGTATTCTTTAGGGGATAATAAGATTTTTCATGTCGAGAAAAAAAAAAAAACAAAAAAAAAACAAAAACGAAACAAAAACTGTGCACAACGCTATTATTATGTAAATTGTATAAATCTAACTTTGCTAATGACGAGCAAACGAGTTACCGAAGACATTTCGCAAGTATTATATTAGAAATTTTTGATGTACAGAATTCAGTTAAACGCCAAACAGATCGATTTTGATTTTGTATCGAGTCACGAGATGTATTTAACGAGCCGATTAAACATCCGGCGCACCGCACACAGTCGAGGATCTTATTTATCGATTTTTTTTTTTTTTTTTTCGTTATCATAGTCCGAACAGCACAGCTAAACAAAATTAATAACGATTAACGTGCGAACGCGCGACAATAGTAGCAGCAAATTGTTTTATATCGAACATTTTTTGATAATTTGTAAAACAAATCTGAAGGTATATTAGTTAAATTATTTAGGGGAATTTACTTTTACGGCACTCGTGTCAATGATCGAGTGTTTCATTAATCATTGTCTGCAGAGTGCGGAGGGCACGTTATCCAATCGCATGAAAATATTCGATGGATATTGTCGTGAAAATACGTGTTAAAAAATATTCATGAACCACAAGAATCGGTAGAAAATCATTATTTTTCGGGGTATAAAGTGTACGAAAATTCGATTCAATGAAGAATACCATTAGAATTATGCAGATCAATAAATAAGATCACCAAACAATATGAGATCAGTGATTTGTAAACTCAGTACTGACGCTTCAACATACCAATTCTATAATTAAGACTCAAATGTAAAAATTCTTAACATATCATTCATTCGTGAAAAAAATGAATGTATTGTTTCTTTAATTTTTTTTTCTTTTTTCTTTCTGATTTTCTGTACTTATAATGGTCTTTGAATAATAATCGATCGTCTATCATGACCCCAAAAAATATTGCTGTGTTTTTTTTTTCCAATTCCTATTTCATCGTTATCGCGAATTACTTTTTAATAGATCTTCGCTGTGATTTCAATTCGATCGGAAAAATGTAGAGAATAAAATTATGAATAATTAAACTCTTTATTTCACGTCGATCGGTCCGTTTAGCGGCGTAAAAACATATTTTCAACAAATGCTTAGTTTTCGATTAAAAAGTATCGATTAATAATCAATAAATCAATAAATGGTCATTAATCAATAAATCAATAATAGTCATTAATCAATAAACCAATAAATAGTCATTGATCAATAAGCCAATAATAGTCATTAATCGATAAATCAATAATAGTCATTATGAATAATTATGAATAATTAAACTCTTTATTTCACGTCGATCGGTGCGTTTAGCGGCGTAAAAACATATTTTCAACAAATGCTTAGTTTTCGATTAAAAATTTGTAGGTATGAAAAAACGTGGAATGGTTCATTCAAAATTATGCTTTTTACGCGGCCGTTTGTCGCTCGGCGCCGACGATTCGACGGATGTAACTTTGCCGCGTTTCGATTCAACGTTCGATAATACATTATCTTTGTTGTCGTCCTCCGACGATTCATCGTCACCACGACGCAAAAGGCCATCCAGCGACACTTTTTTTATTCCGGATAATCCACTGTAACAGTTAATTTCGAGATTTATTATGTCGAAACTCACATCGATGCGATAAAATGTGAAATTATGTGTATTACATACTTCGGATATCTGTACAATTCGTAATATGAATTGTTACTACTCAGCTGCCCGAGTTCGGAGATGAAATACTCGTCGTGAGTGATGATGATGAGTTGAAAATTTCTTTCCAACTTTCGAAGATTCACGTATCTATTAAATTCGCAAAGATGGAAAAGAATTAACGATTTTTTCGTCGACTGGAATCGAATAATGATATGAAGAGGAAGTATCGATTAATTAATCAATAAATCAATAAATGGTAATTAATCAATAAATCAATAATAGTCATTAATCAATAAATCAATAATAGTCATTAATCAATAAACCAATAAATAGTCATTGATCAATAAACCAATAATAGTCATTAATCGATAAATCAATAATAGCCATTAATCAATAAATCAATAATAGTCATTAATCAATAAACCAATAATAGTCGTTAATCGATAAATCAATAATAGTCATTAATCAATAAATAAATAAATAGTCATTAATCGATTAATCAGTAAATGATTAATGAATTAATAAATGAATCAATAAATTCATCAATAAATCAATAGATCGATAAATTAATCAATTAATCAGTAAATAATCAAGTAATTAATGAATCGATCGATCCGAATAAATCAAAACGTTATTTTACTTGTGAAGCGCATCAGCCAAACTTTTGGAGTTTTCCTCATCAAGATTCGTCGTGGGTTCGTCCAACGCCAGTACTCCGCATTTCTCGCAGAAAGTTTCGGCCAATGCTAAGCGTAGAATTATGGAAGCCAAAACCTTCAATAAAGTAAAATCGCAATCAATTTTCCGAAATTCATTGAGTACTGATGAGTGTGAGAATTGTACGAAATGCTTTACTTTTTGTCCGGCGCTGCATCGACCTTTCATATCCATTTCGACGCCGTGTTTTATTTGCACGAGTTTATAATTGAATTGTCTCCTTGCGTCGACACTTGTGGTCGTCGCCTCGGTTCGGATTTGTATCGAGGAGGTGTCGCTTCCCTTGTAAATTAAATCCCACAATTTTTTCATTATTTTATTAACGGTATTCATCCGCTCCTCGTGATATTCTATCATTGCGGCATCCAGCGCTTTGCTATACATATGCAAATCGTCGACACTCTTGCGGCATATCTGATCGAAGAAAAATCATTTATTATTACGAATTCAACGAAAAATTGAGGCGATTTTTCTTTAAAGGCAAATGAGGTTTTTGTTACCGCTAATTCCGCGCATTTGTTTGTGAAATTCTCGTTGGCGCGAATATTGTCGCTCTTTTGTAACTCCAGCGTTAGATCCGCCACATTCTTCGCCAATTCTTCTTCGATACCGTACGCTTTGTTTCTCTGAAAAGATATCATCAGTTATGTAATATATTTTTCTTTTTTTGTGTTTTTCCGAAAGGACACATTATGTAATTCGCTTTTTCAAAAGTTAATCATTAATACCTCGCGTTCCGTGTTATCTCGACGATCGCACAAGTTTTTGCGATCTTTCGATACAGTCGCGTAATCCGTTGCCGTGAGTTTCTCTTTTAATTCGTGATATTCGGTTTTCAGAGTTGCGGCTTCAATTTCGATGCGGCGCAACGTTAGATTATCCGTCAAATCCCTCTTCGCAGTGTCGTGAAATCGCACGTCTTCCCGCATTTTCGATAATTTCGTCTCACGTGCCGTTCGTTCGTTTTTGAATTTCGTAGCCATTCTCTCGGCACTTTCCAGCTGTTCCTCGATGAGCTTCAATTTTTCTTCGATTTTTTGCGAAAGAAACTTTTTGACGTCAACTTGAATCGAATTCAATTTGTCCAAATCATTGGTGTGTTCGCGAATTGTTTTTCTATCGGATTCTTGTTTCAGTCGATATTCTTGCTGTAGAAATTTCGAAAGAAAATCGTTATTTTTTGACGAATCGACGAACTATCGAAATCGGAAAACTCGCTGCTCGCCAACTCACCTTAACGCGTTCTAAATTTTTAACGGCAATTTCCAGCTGATTTTCATAATCCGCCAAACGCTCCTCTTGTTTTCGGATTGTTTCCGCAATTGTTTTCTCTTTGTCGCGCAGCCCTTCCAATGCTTCTTTCGCCTGTTTTATATCTTGCATTTCGTTGTGAATTCGCAGCTGTTCTTCCAATAGTTTCGTTCTCCTTTCAGTCGCACGACGGAGTTCGTCGTTTCCCGAGTTTATCGTCGATTGCAACGTTTTAATGTCGTTGCGACTTTTTTTCAGCAACTGTTGCAACTGATTTTGTTCGGCTTCGGCCTCTTGCATCGTCTTATCGGTCGTCAATCCTATCGAAAAAAATTGAAGCGTTGTAAAGGTAACATAAACGAATCTTTACTCGATAACCCTACGAATTTACTGACCTGCGCTTCGCAGCTGATCTTGCAACTCGATGATAGACGCATTGATCATATCGACTTCATCGGTATAACGATCCCAAAGCGCCATATCACCGATCATTCCTTTGCAGATGGATAATTTTTTCTCGGGCTCAGCCATCGAATCTTGTAGACGTTTGACTCTCTGTTGCGAAAATTCTAAGCCTTCGATCGCCTCTTCTATTTCTTGTCTTCATTAATTGAAAAAAAAAAATAAAATAAAAAAAAAAGTTCCGTAAAAATATTGACTTTTGGATTATAATTGAGCGATAAATAAATTATTTAATAAAAATAGAAAATTAGTAATTTTTCGTCTCGACTATAATTACTTCATTTTGGTTACTTCGGTTCGTTCAAAATTTTCGATTTTATCGACGATTGGCTGCAGCTGCAGCAACGCATCGTATTTCTTTCGTTGCATCGCTAATTCCTTCTCGTAAGTCTTCAAACGATCGGGATGTCCGCTCATATCTTGTCGCATTTCTGTTACAAGTTTTGTCGCATCGTTGGAACTCTCAAATCCTCGATGGCACAACGGACAACACGGTTCTGGTTCGGTTAACGTTTTTATGTATTCCTTGTAGGCGGCACCTTGATAAGCGTACATTCCTCTCTTGTCCTCGAGATCCTTTATTTTCTTCGAATGCAAGGCGAGTACTTCTCTGTAATTTGTGTAATCTTTGCACTGCAGAGATAATCTTTCTTTATCGTCTGCGCAAAAAAAAAAACAAAAATCAAAAATCACGAAACAAAAATATTAAGAAAATTGAAAGCTAAATCGTTCGACAGGCATTTTACTTTCGATTTCGATTTCTTTCTTCGCCAATTCCTGCTTTTGATGCTTTACGGACGTTTCGAATTTCATTGCTTCGTATTGCTTCGTCTCGATCTCTTTTCTAAGATTTTGTACTCTTTTATTCTAAAAAAAAAAAAAAAAAAAAAAACAAATCGGATTTTCTCATTAATAAACATTTTAAATAAAAAAAAGTAAAAATAAATAATTGGGTATTTGCAAATAAAAGTACCAATATGTTTTGCACTTCGTTCATTGTGTTCGTCATGTTTGTCTCAGAGAAATTTTTGTCACCCAGCAACATTCTCAAAGTATCGCCGTGTTTTTCTCGCAAAGCTTGCAACTCCTTCTCTTTGTCCATTAACTCCGACTGACAAGTTTCCAACTTGATATGCAACGAACTTTGTTCGCGCAGTTGAGTTATTTCTTTATCGAGACGATTGTATTGGATGTCGAATTCCTCTTCTTTTACGGTTGCTTCGCGTATTTTACGATTGAGACCGTCGATGTCGAGGGTTCTGTTCAATTCGACGAGTTTCCCGTTTGCCTCGTCGAGCTTCGCGTCAACTTCGTTCAGTTGTTGTTCCATTGCGCCGGACTGCAAAATTCGCACTCTTATTGTCATCCAACTTTTTTTTTTCAAACTTTAATGAAACAAATTAAAAAAAAATGTAACCTGCTTCAGTAACGCCTGATTCGCGCGAATCTCTGCTTTGGTTTTCATCAATTCACTCTCATTGTTCGCCAACTGAGATTCGATCGTCGATCTTTCGGTACTCAAGTTATTAACTTTTCTCTGCAATCGTTCCTGTTCTCTGTCTTGTTCCGCTCTTTTCGCTTCTATTTCTCGTTCCATCTGACGAAGTCGATCCTCAAATCTTTGTATCATATTAACGGCATCTACGAGAATAAAATTTTATCAGTGAACAATTCATATTCGATTTTTGATAACGTCTACCGAAAAGTTGCTTTACCCGTTTCCGTTACATCGGCTGCGATCGATTCATTCAAATCCCAAGCGGCGAGCATATCTCTCAAGGTATCGTTTCGTTGGGCAATTCTCGCCGTTTGGTCGCGCATTTGCTGTCTACAAGTACCAACGGTAACACGCCTTTCGGCAATACGATCGGATATTTTTGTTTCCTTGTCGCACGAGTCTCGCAACTCGCGTTCCAACTGTTAAACCGAAAAACCGGTGTTTTATTAGCAAAACATAAATCGAATGAATAATGAAAAAAAAAGTAACATTCGATTTTTATAGATATCGATAAATCGATTATCAAAGTTAATAATTACTTCAACAATTTCGTTATTCTTTCCGAGTAGTATATCGTCGTAAGACGCTATTTCGTTGCTTAATTCCGTAGTCGAGCCTTTGTACAACTCTTTTATATTCGCCTTCAGTTCCATTATCTGTTTCGTCGCGTGTTTGTATTCCATCTTTTTCTTTTCTGCAAAAAGTATTATCGTCGTTTTTGGAATATTTTCGAGAGCAATACAATTCAAAGGACGCACCTCCGTCGATTTGCCACTTGCAATATTCCGTTTCCAATTCCTTTATCTGTGCCAAACGATCGTTTATGGGGATAAGCGCTTCCGTGAGAACCTGAATTTTGTTTGTCGTTTCCTCCCTTCTCGCCTCGAAATCCCGGAGTTTTTTTCGCTTCGCTTCAACTTCTTCCACGATTGCGGTGAGATATTTTTTTTCGGTCGTCAGACTCTTCACTTCTTGTTTTTTTTCGTTCATTAATTTTCTGATGCAATCCAATGCTTTATTGTATCTCGTCGTTTCGAAAATTTCGTCGAAACGCTCTTTCAATTTTTTTCCCGTTTCGAATGGCCAATTTGAATCGTCTTGATGACAAAATAACACGAAATTTAAAATTGCTTTCGAAACTCCCATTATCGACATCATTTCGATATTTATGTCGCCGCATCTCGATGTGTAGGCGACTGTCTGCAACAACATAATTTTTTTTTTTTTTTTTTCACTAACAATGTTACTATTGGCAAAATTATGGTTACCTTTTGCGTTCTCCTATCGTATTTTGATATAGTGCCGTCCAAAGTCGTGAAGCTGAATTTATCACGATTTTGCGTACCCTGAATAATCCGCGAGACAACGTACCGTTCACCCTGACAATCTTCTATCTCCGCCTTGACGTTGCCTCTTACTTGTACCTAAAAAAAAACATATTAAAATTTTTTTTTTTTTTCTTGCAAATATCTTGGTATGGAAAAATAAACAATATTAATTCTTCTGACTTGTCTTTAATCGAATTTTAAAAACAGAACGAGAATTTACTATTGTATGATTTTTTGTAAAAAAAAAAGTTGATTTTACCAAATAAATGAATACACTACTCACGGATGGCAATTTTTTTAACGTTGGATCGTGAATAAATGCCTTTCCCTTGTCTGATCCCGGTGGATATTCGCCGCTCAGGGCATATCGTAGACATTCGATTATTGTTGTTTTACCGGTGCCATTTGGGCCGAGAATCAGTGTCAACGGACGAGAGAATTTGATCGTCGTCGCTTCTGTCTCATCGTCGAAGTTTCGTATTCCCTTTATCGCTAATTTACGGATTCTCGACATGATTGTTCAAAACGGTGAACCCGAGAAACTATCGAAAATACATCGATGTTAAACCCACAAAGAGATTTTTTATTTCCGGTGTTGTTCATGCAAAATTTGGGCAACAAGTTGTTATTGTCGTCACATGCTGTTTCGTTAACACATGTTTAAGTAAATAAACGCGATTAACGCGATTTTTTCATTATTTTTCTTTTCACGTGTATCGATGACACAAAAAAAACGCTTACATGCACAGTGTTATTAGTTTTGTATATTCAGTTAGTCCATTCGGTTGCGGCAAAATTTTAGACATGCCGTTATCAGCCGGCCATGAAATGCACTCTGAACCTCCAACAGACAAGTTCAAACCTGCAGAATGTTCGGTTTACGTGCCCATTGCAAGGGGTAACATATAGGTTTCCGGCGAATGGTAAAGCAGTCTCGCAATAAACTAGACCCAACGCGAATTCCCTAGCACTCGGCAGCTCTCAAATTCATAAAAGACTGTCTACTTAGCGCCAAAACTCCTTTGCGCAGAACGGACGAAATGTTCATTTTTAAATGCATTTTGAATATAGAATGCTCCGAGATGAATGCATCTTTAACTGTTGGCAAAGTAATTTAAGCTAACCGTTTTTAATAATAATATAATTGTATTATATAATCGTTGAATACTCACTTCGTAGGAGCCCGTCCTGGTTGAATGCTATACACGGACATTTGAATATTATCTAAAGTAACTCATCTCGACTAAAATGTCTGTCTGGGTCGGTTAATACTGAGTAACGTAATAAGAGTCGTGAATTTCGATTGTTGTGATAACACCACGAGTCCCGAAAGCGGTCGAAAGAAGACGAACAACAGGAATACACTGGTGCGAACATCGAAGCGAACTAATACTTGCGGACGAAAACAGTTCACACTCGAGTCCGATTTTTGAATATTCGATTTCATTATAATTCGTTTATTTGACGGCATAATAAAAAATAAAAAAATTGTTTCTTTTAATATTCCTTCAATGATTATTGAGACTTGAGATATGATGGAAAACTCACTCGAGGAGACTCAACACCTGCTTTGGAGGGGCGAAACAGACATCTTAACTGAAATTTTCGATCGAATCTTTCGGAGAATAGTTGATCGCAAAGCGAAACCACGTAATTGACGAGGGGCGCGTTCGATGATTCACCGACTGAGATTAGTCGGTATAAATATAGTTGACCCTTCGATAAAAAGCAAGTTATCCTCTATAATATCAATCGGTTCAATAATTTTGACCGACCGTTTTCGATCGAAGATTCAGCCGTTTTCGGTGCGAAAAAGGCATTTACGATTTATTTTGTAATTCATCTTTCCGAATTCATTAGGACACTATTTTAGACTCAATGGTTCCGTAGTTATTTTTAGCAAAAACATGCATCGAAAACTAAAAAAGAGCCGAGTCATTGCGAAAAACTACTGTGGCGTGTGAAGGACTCTATAGGAGAAAAAATAAAATAAAAAAATCAAAGGAAGTATAAACATGTATTAACTTAAAATAATAGTTTTCCTTTCGGGAATGTATTTTCGAACATACAGATAATTGGGATTACGCAATGAAACTTAGGAAAAAAAAATGTGTCAGCGAATAATCAAATAGTTACTAAATCGAACAAACACACGATAAAACGGAGAAAAATTGAACCGTCCGGTTAACGCGATCAAATCATTATATTTTTACTCCGTTTGCGAGAAAACACGAAAATAATAAAATAAAACATCGTCTCAATTCTCTCGTCGAAAACCAAAGGTGACGAATAGGAAGAATATTGGACATTGTCACGATTTTCAACCAGATTTCGCAATAATATTAGAGATATTGTGATTATCGCATCAATAGTATTTTGAACTTATAAATAAAATTAAATTATTCATGTTAACGTTAGATAATTATTTTTCATTGACCAATTGCAACAAATCAATTGCCGCGAAATTAGACTTAATAAACATAACGAATATATAATAAAACAATTAAATCATCGCCAGGCATGTTTATCTTATTATGAAAATTATAGTAATCGCCGTTTCGATCGTTCGATTTCTGATCGCTGATAATAGTGTTGGCATTGGAGTGAAATTAAAGAAAACAAATAAAAAAATAAATGACTACCATGCAGCGACGTAGTAAAACAAAATAAATGTTGCGAAAATAATTTTTTTCATTATTACGCAACTAAATACTAAACTAAAAACTATTATTGTTTAATTAAAGAAAAATAAGAAATTGATGAAAAAAAAGTAACTCGATCTCTTGTATCGTTTTTTCCGATAGTGAAGGCAAAAGGGCATCCGGGAAGGGGAACCGTCGATCCATCGGCAACATTAAACTTTTGAATATCGGCCAATCAATGCCCATGCGAGAGAGCGGACGCCTAATGTGCCTGAAACAGTTTTCGAATATTATTGCCGAATTTTGCAATCTGAATTGAAACCGAACAGTCTAAAAACTATCTGCAAATCTTCAAATTTTTTAACTTATTTTGACTTTTATCATAAAACTGTTTGATAATGAAAAGGAAAAACAAAAAAATAAATTAGGAAAGGATTCAGATATTTTACCGATCTCGAAGCTTCTGTTATTAGAATGCATTACAAAAAAATGAAATATGCTTTCTATAGGGTAGATTTACCGTTTGTGGCCACTTTACGTCCGATTGTGGCCATCATATTCGAAGCAATAAAACAAAATATAATCGAATTAAAAAAAACATTCGCCTACATCATTTGGTGAATTTATATAAAAACTTTCGAAGAATCAATATGCGGTTTTGAAAAAAATATTATTCGAAGAGTATAATAATAAAAATGGCCATAAATGGTACAGTGGCCACTAACGGCACGTCTACCCTAAGGGTCTCTGTGCATAAAAAAAAGAATAAAAAAAAAAAAAGAAACTTTCGAATATTCCGGATATTTCAGGCGAAAAATCCGAATTACCATGAAAAAATTCAGTTTTTCTCGAAATCTTTTTTCTTTCTGGTACCTTGTTAATGATGAAACCATTCAGCGACGAGACTTTTATTCCGCAATTTTTTTTGTTGCCAATGAACGCAAAATCTCGATTATCAACTTAGGATGGGATTCGGTCATTGACTTGAACCCATCGGAATCCATCACCTCTATAGTATGTGTATTGATGAAATCTATAGCTGCGACTTTCAAGCGTTCCGCACGGTGAACGGCATCAGCGATGATCAAAATTTGCGTTGCATTCTCTGCCGTGAGACTTTCGCGAAGGGCATTCTCACACATGACCTTTAGTCCGTGGAGTTCATATTTGTCCGCCGCTGCTAGTAGATCATACGCAACCGTTTCAATATTTACGACATTGTCAGTGTAAATGAATCTTAACATTTCCTTGACGACGTCAGGTGTCGTGTCCTTAATATCGAGTCGATTATTTAGTCGTTCCTGTGTATCGTGTTCCAACATCGCGGAAAAGACAGAACTGCGCGACGATAGAATCGCTTTATGCACGGAAAATTCTTGTCCATCGACGGTTATCGTAAAGTCGGAATGTTTTGGGTCGTTGAACAAAAGTTGCATGCCATTGAGCAGACTGCCATCTGGCGGTTTGAAGGGTCCCCCTTGACTTGATTTGAAGGTATCAACAATACTTTCATAAACTTCAATTTCGCAGTATACAACCAAAGTATGGTTTCCCCAATACGACATGCAACTGTCTCTGAACTCTCCGTTCATAAAGTTCTCGATTCCGAAAGTTGCGGTTGTTATACCGTTTTGGAAAGTGCACGGTTCAGTTCCCTTAAAAACATTGATTTTTTTTGTGTCGTCCAGACAACCCAATGTGAATTCCACTGTAACTTCGGTTTTGTCGCAAGCCTCAAGGCACAGATAAAGCGACGACGTACGTCCTGTCTGTGGACCAACACCCGAAGGATAGAATATTAAGGACCATCGAAGATCTTCGTTGAAGTTCGTTGAGAATACTGGCGATTTTAGAAACCAGGTCGCATTACGGATTTCAGTGTCGGATATCTTCCATACGTAACTAAATCGAATGGTATTCTTATGGGGGATAATTGTGTGCTCCACAATTACAGGTTCGTTATCAGCAATTTCGCGTGGCGGGGCATGCGGTGCCGGCGTAGGTCTTTCTATTCTAATACCGGGTTCCTCCATAACTGTATGAACTTTCGTAATATCACGATCACGACTATCGTTACCACTACTACATATAATCGTACTAGCGTCTCGGCACAACACTCGAAAGCTTTTGTTTACAGTTTATGATAATTAACAAATGTTCTTTCTTATTGTTTTCTTCCGCTTAGAATTCCCGATAATGAACGCTCTCGCGCACTTTGTTTCACGTTCGAAATGACGAGAGTTAATCTGTGCCGATCACGGTACCGACGCCCTGATTTTGCGAATGTGAAGTCCCGAGTAAACTGATAAAACCAGAGATTAGTAGGGAGCACAGTCGTACATACAGGTCTGGAAACCCCGATGATGGGGGTGACTCACAATTCGAAGACGCGTCGCAAGGGGCGCTGTGATCGAGTGCTTGTGACGTCTGCGGTTCCGCTACTCACCCGACGCCGTGTTTCTAGACCGCGAAACACTTAGATAATACAAATGGATAAAGTAGATTCAATGAAAGTTGGACAAGTAGCAAAATAGGCGATAAAGCAGAACGATATGGTTGACTATGCTGATATTTATAAATATAAATATCCTTTAGATTTATCTCGGTTCTTCACTCTCGTCTTCGAACGCAATAAATAGTAATCCAAAACTCTAAGCATCTCTTAGAGTATACAAATTCGTGCATTCGGTAATTCGAGATCTTCAGAACGAACGCCTGGCAAGCCATATGTATCTTTGTTTATAAACGAATGGAGACGGTTGTTCATTTCCAAAAGGGTCTTCGAAAACGAACGTGACTTTTCTTCGAACTATCGAATTAGTGCCATAAAAAGTAAGAATGTTAATGTCGAATACCGGTAAATGTCAAGTGCCCTTCGCTACAACTGCGGGCGCCGAGCTCATATAACGACCACTGGGCGTCGGGCCAGGGGGATGTTTGGAAAGTCTCGTGAACAATAGAAGGCCCTCGCGTGGGCCTCTGAAAAATAGAGGAGAGGGAAGAAACCGAGAGACTTAGATAGAGACAGTACCGTAAGGAAAAGGACGAAGGAGTGCTGGTTACGGAGAGCACTACATGAGAGCTCGAGAGTGGGGATGCTTCGGGGAGACTTCGAAGCCTCCTCCGAGTAACAAGACGGGCAGTCTTGGAAGAAACACGAAATGTTTAGAGTCGCGAACTATCCGGGTGTTTTACACGTCTTGTATAGATATAAGACTAAGAATACTTTTTCTATCGTATCTTATTTTTGTACATTTACTGATATAGTGTTTTACCGTTCAATATATCGTGTTTTGATATCAATACATATACATTAATTCCATGACTCACGTTTCGAATCATTCAACGAACCACTCAAATTAAATCCTTCCCGGGACTTCAGGCGCGAATTTCTATTCGCCACGGCAACAACGAATCGTATCCAACAGCAGCAGCTCACGGAGAGCCAATCAACAATACTCTACAAAAGTCACGGCATTGGGCCGTAACATACTCCTCTGTGCGACAGAGATGGAAAGAGATTTCTCTCTCTAATAACGCATGCGCACTACGTAACCTCGCTGCGCTCATTCGAATTTTAGAATCTCTAAATGTAAAAAATATTTCATTGCAAAGAAATTCCGGCGGCTGCGAACATCAATAATATTTTTAAAAAGACAATTGCATGCGCACCCAAAATGATTGCAAGAATAATAACGTTCGAAGACGTTACTAGAGAACGTAAACACGTTCGAGGTTATAGTAACAGCGCGCACTCGATAGCAGAGACACATATTAACGATAGCATAAACTAAAAACTGCTGCAATAAGCGAGACACCCCCACCACTGAAATTTGCCGGAGTTGCAGGACCTGTATGTACGACCGTGGACGAGCCGGACGACCAAAAGCCGAGCGTTGTGCATCTCCCTACTAATCTCTGCTAGAATAATGACCAAACGCCATCTACCGTCGTCATTGACATCGAAACTTCATATTTAGGTTATCAGAGAAATTCAATAAACCCACCACGTCTTTGATCCTCACGATTCGTGTGTAATAAGACGAAAAGTGATTTAATTATGGATCACGTAACTACGTTAAGTTCTCTTGTACTTTGTTGAAACCTCGGGGTTGGTTAGAAAACGAACGATAGTGAACAGTTATATTGTGTTCGTAGTGTTAAATTTTTATTTCTTTTTCTAACACAACAAAAATCGGCGAATAAAAAATGTGGGTCGAAGAGTGCGACAGTTTTGCCGAACTTTGTCGGGGTTATCTACCGTACTATTTACTCATAGTTTTGCCGATATTTATTATTATCTCGCCGGTTAATCCGGTCGCCGCGACTCATGAATTTCCGGTTTATCGTATGCATCAGTATGACTTGCATGGAGTACCACACGGTATGTATACTTTGGTAATAGAAAAAACTTTTTTTTTTCATAAAAATCGCGATGTTATGCCGTTTTAATTCACGATAGGATGTCGGAGCACCGCTGTGTCTTTGGAAGCGCGGTCTCTGACCGGATGGAGCACATCGAGACACTGCGTCATTGTGCGTGCGATGGATCTTGCGCCGGATGCGTTTCAGTCTGTGAGAAGCAGAGTCGGTGCTCTGGTGATAGTTTTGCCAAAAGATATGAAAAATCTATCCAAGGAAGAGGAACAGGTAAATAATTAATGTTTATCCAGGAATTTTCAATACCGCTGTTTTCTATATTTTTTTCATCGCGATACCCATGGAATAAGCGCAATTTTTTTAAATTTCTTTCGTACGATTTATCATGCCGTTTATACACTGAGAAAAATCGTTAGTTTGGTCAACAAAATTTCTGCTGTACCAGTCGTTTTTTTGTGTGCACTGCAAAATTTTTTTTTTTTTTGCTGTACCAACAAAAAATGTGCTAATGCAGTAAGATACTTGTTGATCAACTAATAATTTTTCTCAGTGTGTGTAGTGGTTCTGGAAAAGTCCTGAATTTTTTTTGAAATTTTTTGATGGTTCAGCAATTTTTTTTTTTCTTTCCCTTAAATTTCGACTTTTTCTTACTTTTTTAATGTTTCCTGTATATTTTTAAAAAATGGTTCTATTTCGATCTTCTAGTCGTTATTCCTGGGATACGCTGAGTTAATCACAAACTTCGTATTTATCTTTAAATAGAGAAATCGATGTTATTAATTCTCCTTTCATCTATTTTTACTCAAATATCCCGAAAATGTTCCGGAAAATGTATTTCAATTTTTTGCGACATTATTATCGACCTGCACTTTGAATTGCACAGAAATCTATTGAAGAGAATAACTCCATAAGACCCCAAAAAAAATTCACGATATTTTTTCAATTGTTTTACAACTCAAATTACAGCATATCATGGCATTGGAAGAATCCATGATTTACGGTCCCGAAACAACGATTCCCGTGTACTTTACCCACTGGAACACGGATCTCCAAGTTATATTGGACGACATAACACACAGTTTCACGGGAGACGATAAAAAAGGTTCAGCAATGGAAGCGATGATAAACTCCATTTCCGCCAGTGGTTACCAAGTGGTCGTAGCTTCCGGTCAGGCAGTTGCCAAAACCGATGCAAAAGTGGCGACTCTGCAGGGTAAATTAACCGGATCGGGAGCCGAAGAGAAAATCCCGACTTTCGCGGTGGTCGCGCATTACGACAGCGCTGGAGTAGCGCCGGTGAGTCTGCATTCCTCGCAATTCTCGATCTTCCAAAACTCCTCATAAATCCACCGGATGTTAACCTTCACTTTCCACAAGTAGTGCTTCTCGTTAAAATAACTTTTTTTCTTTATCTAAATATTCCAGGAATTGTCTTTCGGAGCGGAGAGCAACGCATCCGGCGTCGCGATGTTACTGGAACTCGCGAGAATATTTTCGGCTCTTTACGCTATCAGCCGTTCGCGACCCCATTACAATTTGGTATTTGTATTAACCGGAGCCGGAAAATTGAATTATCAGGGAAGCAAAAAGTGGCTTGAGGATCAACTCGACGGTATCGAGGGATCGATTATTCAAGTAAATCGAAATTTGGTTATTTAAATTCTGCCGATTGCGCAATTACGTAAAATAAATTATAAACAATAATTGATAATTTTCAGGATGCTGCTTACGTGATCTGCTTGGATTCTCTCTCAGCATCGGAAAATCTTTACGTTCACGTCTCGAAGCCGCCGAAGGAAAATTCGTCGGGTGGTCTTTTCTACAGAAACCTGAAGAACGTCGCGGAGTCAATGCATTCCATTAGCGTCGAGGGTATCCATAAAAAAATTAATCTCGCCGAGGAAACACTCGCATGGGAACACGAGAGATACAGCATAAAGAGATTACCAGCTGCAACCTTATCAACGTTAAAGAGTCACGACGATGCCGGCCGCATGTCTATTCTCGACACGACGAAAAGCGGCCAATTGGATCGTCTCTATCGACACACGCAAATCGTCGCCGAGACGTTGGCGCAACACATGTATAACTTGAGCGCAAGTCATATATTCGGGAATGCAGAGGTAAAAATATAAAAATATATCAAATTACGAAAAAAAAAAAAAAAAAAAAATCCACTCGTAAGACTATAAATTCGTTAATTGCTTTTCGCTCATCGATATAATTTTTTCAATTTTTTTCAGGCGATTTCAAAGGACTCTTTAGCGTTGTGGTTAAATTATTTGACCTCACAGCCGAGAGCCGCCTCTCTGTTAGCCGATAAAAACGATCCTCTAGTCAATTCCCTCCACGAGGCGATGTCTCGTTATCTCGGTGACGTGAAAATCACTCTTCACACTCCCGACAAACGCGATCCCGAGTTTGTCTTCTACGACGTTACGAAGACTAATATGAACGTTTATAGGTAAAAATATTTCTTTATTCGTATGAATATTGTAACTTTTGATGGAAAAATTTATTGGATTTTTATTCTTTTTTTTTTTCAGTGTAAAACCAGCGGTCTTCGATTTGTTTCTCACAATGGCTATAATGGTGTACTTAGGCATCGTGTACTTAGCTGTACACGAGTTTCCACACGTCTATTCATTGGCCACTAAAATTTCAATTAAAACAAAATCATCCTGAATCGCGCGATGCACACAAAGATTGCATCGTATTTGTGAATCATTTTGGAAATAGGGAATCGTTAATAACATCGCATTGCATGAAAGTTGTCGCGTCGCATTTTATGTTTCGAAAGAAAAAAAACCCGTTTACTCTACCGGATGCCTTCCGTTATTTATATTGAAACGAATGTGTGAATTTGAATCGCCGGTATCTTACGATTAAACTTTTGTCGCGTTGCGATCGAAGCTTCGAAACTTTGATGATACAGTTTTTCGTGGTCAATGGAGTATAATTTAGTGATGCCAAAGTTTATGAACGCTATACTTTATATACGTACGTAACGGGCCTATAATTGATATCGTTAATACAGCGCCGGAAGGGCGTATCATCATTTATACTTGTAATTACGAAAATATTACCTCGAGACGTTAACTCTCTGAAGCACATTTTTCGGCGGTTCTTTTGGTTTTTTTTTTTCGTCGCGTTGGAACATCAATCTTCTTATATAAAAAAATTTCGTAAAGTTTCATCGAGCGTTTTAAACAATCCGATAATTTCACGAGAAGTGCTTCGAAGGGTTAATTAATCATTTGTACGTTAAAAAAATCATTAAAAAACTCAACCGGAGCTTACGAACAGATCATTTAACCAAAATAACACGAGATGCGCTTCAAAAGGTTAATTAATCATTAAAAAACTCGAACGGAGCTTACGAACAGATCATTTAATGAAAATAACACGTGATGCGCTTCAAAAGGTTAATTAATTAATTGTACGTAAAAAAAATCATTGAAAAACTCGAAGGGAGTTTACAAACAGATCATTTAACGAAAACATCACGAGGTGCGCTTCAAAAGGTTAATTAATCATTGACAAACTCGAACGGAGCTTACGAATAGATCATTTATGGACAATAGCACGAGATGCGCTTCAAAGGGTTAATGAATTCATCGTACGTAAAAAAAATCATTGAAAAACTCGAGCGGAGCTTACGAACGGATCATTTAACCAAAATAACACGAGATGCGCTTCAAAGAGATAATTAATCATTGTACGTAAAAAAAATCATTGAAAAATTGGAACGGAGTTTACGAATAGATCACTTAACCAAAATAACACGAGATGTGCTTCAAAAGGTTAATTAATCATTGAAAAACACGAACGGAGCTTACGAACGGATCATTTAACCAAATAACACGAGATGCGCTTCAAACAGATAATTAATTAATTGTACGTAAAAAAAAATCATTAAAAAACTCGAACGGAGCTTACGAACAGATCATTTAACGAAAATAGCACGAGATGCGCTTCAAAGGGTTAATTAATTAATTGTACGTAAAAAAATCATTGAAAAACTCGAACGGAGCTTACGAACAGATCATTTAACCAAAATAACATGAGATGCGCTTCAAAGAGATAATTAATTCATTGTACGTAAAAAAAAATCATTGAAAAACTCGAACAGATCTTACGAACAGATCATTTAACGAAAATAGCACGAGATGCGTTTCAAAGGATTAATTAATTCATTGTAAGTAAAAAAAAAATCATTGAAAAACTCGAACAGAGCTTTCGAACAGATCATTTATCGAAAATAGTTTAGCGAAAAAAATATTCCAATCCACGCCTTCGTTTAAAATGCATTCTTATTGTATTCGAGATGAAGTTACATTAGATTTCGGCTGTAATCATGTGCCAGAATCGCGTCAGATTCAGTATACATATTTCAATCCCCGGATGTCGGCTGCTAGCGGCGTCCCTTCAGATAATAGGATAAAATGCTTTGGTATAAATATAAATCATTAAACCTAACATTTTTTTTTTATTTTTTTTTTCACAGTTTACTATGATAAATATGTAACGTTTACGCGCTAAAGTGCGTATTTCGTTGTCGTCATTGTGGTTTATCGTGATTTTGTATGCAAAAAAAAGAATGAATGAATTAATGAGAATACTGTATCGTTATTACGAACCCGAAAAACAGAACGCGATCCTAATATCTAATGCGAGCAGAAATATCTAATTATCGATTTATTGGTATTCACAATTCTCGAAACTTCGTACGAATCATTGAACTGATATATTCGACCTCTGCGCGGGAGGTATCCGATGATTTTTTTTTTTTTTTTTTATAGTTTACACGATCGGAATTGCATTTCTGATAAGTCTCTTCGGTAAAACGTAACATTGGCAATAAATCGATAGATCGTACGTGTCTTGTTATTGCAGAGTAAAGTCTGACGCATCGCTACATTGTCGTATTTACTTCCGGTAGCATTTATCCATTCTTCATCTTGCCAATGATCCAAAAAAAAAAACAAAAATGACCGCGAAACGACTGCATTTGTGCATTGATCGCCGTCGATGCGTAAACCTCGTAATCTAAGCAATTTTTTTTTTTTTTTTTTTTTTTTTTTTTTTTTTTTTTTTTTTTTCGTTCATTTAATCGTAGAGATTCTAAAGAAAAGTTCTTGTAATAAAGAATCTGAAAAAAGTTATTCGCATTCTCGTCGGAATGGCCGCAAGACTCTGTACATAAAGAGGCTGAATAGGGGATCAATTTTTCTCGAAAAAACGGTGCAAAATAAAAAGATTGTAATTTGCATCGATGGAATTTGCAAATTTTATTAATATATATAAATATATTCATTAATCTGTAATTTTCAAGTCATTCGAAGAATTTAGACTGCGACTGTGTCAATGAACTTAATAAACTTCAGGAATCGTCGGAAACGGGAGATATATTCGATTGATTATTCATTTCTTTGTAATACCACTGTACATGGAATTCCAAAAAAATATGTATATTGTATGACGCAAATGTCGCGCGTAATAATGAGCGAATTTACTCAATTAATTTTACGATCGAAAACTACGATAATTTAATTTCAAACGTTTAATGTATCTTTCAACGCGCTGTTGACTGTGAATTACTCGAATGGGTATTCACGGCGCTGTAATAAACGCAATTTGCGAATCGAATTTTTTATTTATTTTTTTCAATCGCCTCGAACGATCGACGCGATCTTTTTAAACGGTAATTATACTGATAATTTTAATATCGAAAGCTATATAAATTTATTAAAATGTAAATACCGAAAAAATCGCTTTATGGGACTTTAAGGTTTCGACAAAAAATTCTCCACATCACTTTTGTATCATTCATTTTGCTTTTTTTTTTACTATTAAACTCATATTAATCAACGCGTTATTATTATAATACAAAATAAACATATATTTATCGTTCGCTTCTTATTCGCTTATTAGATATACAGATTTTAATATACATAAAGATTTTTCTTATAAGTTACTAAACGTATCTAATTTTACGTCATTATCGGTATCGATAAGGGATGGTGAGGGCAGTAGATATCTCGATGAGGATGGGAATGGAAGAAATTATATTATACATTCATTAAGGGGAACGGGAAGGACGTTGATTATTACTTTTCGTTTTTTTTTATGGCGTGCGAAAGCTAATTTTCGCCGGAAAAAATTATTTACAGATGCGCCGTCGATATTTCGTCGATATAACCGAAAGATATTTTAGTTTCAGCACATCAGCGACGATCGTAGCCACTGAAACAAAGAATATCCTCAATGCTAATGTGCAAATTATTGTCATTCGTCTCGCGTGCCGAAACGGAAATGGCGATCGACGCGCGATAGATGATTCCATCGATTCGCGTATCGAAACAGCGTGTAGCGATGAACTTTTTTTTAATTAAATATTTACCTCCGACAGACTAAGTTTGATTGTGCCGTTCTGCAGCGGATCTTTGCTTTCGAAAATTCCTATTCGGACAGTAAAATTTTTTTTATTAATATTCCAAAATTGTAGAAAATTTTATTAAAAAACTCGTCTATGCAATTATAATAGCAATTTTATTGCTGTGATTCCAAAAATGAACGATGGAAACTCACCGAATGCATCGCTGAGATGCAATATCGCGGAGACGAAGTCGCCGAACCTCAGCGTACCGTCTTTCCGCATGTATCGCAGTATCAGAATCGATAGAACGTCGGTATTCAACTGAAACCCTAAAAATCCGACGTATTATCATCACAACTCCAACATTTGGCGTTAAGAAACGTTATCATCGAATTTCCATCGTCAATTAATCAACGAAACTCACCGACTTCGAGTAGCGCGTCGCGGAACCTTTCGGCTTTTAAAATTCCAGTCTTTTCCTTCGTGTGATTCTTGAACGCCGCTTGCCAATACTTCAAGCTGCACATGAGATCTTTGAAGTCGTTGAACTTTAGTCTACCGCTTCCCGAACTCTATTTAGCAATGTTTAAGGAATTCGTAGAATGATTTTGCATATCGTGTAAAAAAAAAAAAAAAAAAAAAACGCGAACACTGAGAGCGAAAAAAATATAAAAATTCTCGCGTTTCTCAAGGATACATCCATCGTGAGGACAACTTGGCGGCAAACCTCCATGCAAGCGCAACTCTTGATGTAATCTGAGCGAAAGATATGAAAAAAAAAAAAAAAAAACGTGCGTTAGCGACATTCCATTGCATGGATTTCATTCCGCAAAAATGTACATAAAAAAAAAAAAGAAAAAAAACACGAAGATATTTACCGTTGGGAAGACACGCCTCGAGCAGTTCTTGAAGTTCGAAAGCGTTGACTGTTCTATGCTCGTCGGCGAGCTGAAGAAATACGGCTTCGTATTGAGAAAAGCCTTTGCCCTCGAGTGCCGGTGCTTTGACTATCGCGGACTTCATCAACGAAGGCGGCGTGTCAAGTAATCTGTTATAAATAAAAAATCAAATAATAACGTGCGAAAGTAGCCGTAGCGATTTTAAATTAATCGTCAGAAAAGAAGAAAAAATAATATAACTATAGTAAAGACGACCGGAGGGCGCGTCTCCCGTATTGTCGGTAATGAAAACTCACTTAAGCTTCAGCGGCTTACTGCTGTAAACTCTGAGAGTGAAACTCGTTTCTTGCGTCGGTTCGAAGGTCGTCGGGACCAATAAATACCCTCCCTGTTCCAGTTGGCATCTGTGACTAACTTGCCGACTGTTCGTGTATTGCGAATTAACGAGAGATTTGTTCTTCTTGAAGAATTGTTTGTTTATCGATTCCGTATTGTTCTTCGGCAACGTGTAGGCAGTGAAACCGATGACTTTCGGTTCCATTATCGAATGCTGATTGAGGGATACTATTACTTCTTCCATTTCGCTGAGTATCAGATGCAATTGGGGATTTATGTGAAAAGTATCTGTCGGTAATGTAGGAATAATAAAAATTAGTGAAAAAAATCGCAAAAAATGCCGAAAGCAAAAGAAAAAATTGCAAAACTCGTAATTGCTTTTTTTTTGTTTTTTTTTTTAGCTTTGCTCACCCTGATTATTTCGACAACCCCCCGCGGTGACTCCTCGCCTCCAACTTCCTTGGTAAAGTTTCATTTGCCACGTGTGTTTACTATGCAAGGAAGGCTCGTCCCTTGAGGTTTCGGCATCAAGATGCACGACTTCCAAATGCGTGAATGTTTTGACGAAATCGGAATACGAAATCCTGAAAAAAAAAAAAATCAATTTTTATTCAATGCTTTTAATTTTTATGCACCGGATTTTTTTTCGACAAGGATTTGGAGTTTATAAATTCATCACAATCAAAGTATTGGAATAATAAGAAGATACGAAAAAAAAAAAAAAAAAAAATTAGAAAATTCATCGCGGCGCTTTGAAGCATTTTTTTTATCCGAATTTTTTATTTTTTTTTTATTTTAACTATTGGAAATCCTCAATTTCGGCAATGAAATTATTACAGAAACGGTATTTTATCGATATTTTATTAATATTCAGAGTATCGTATTTCAACGACGATGAGCAGTTTACTTTATTTATTTTTTATTTTTTATCGATATTTCATCTATTTCGCCTGAAAAAATTTCTGTAAAAACATTACTCACCAAAACTCGCCTTCGGCCATATTTCTCACAGCGAGACGTTCTCTTTCGGCAGGCGGAACTTCGTCCCATTCCAGACCGCCCCTCGTCCATGCGCCAACGTATTCCCCACCGGGACCCAAAGGATTTCTCAATTTTACGAGCTGAACTGCTTCACCACCAAAAGTTTCCACCTGCAGACAGAATAAAATTAATTCCGTGTTAGTGAAACAAAATTAAAAAAAAATTATTAGTATCATATTTAGCGTCATATCTCTATTTCTCATCCATTAAAAAGGGTGTAACGTTACATTCCCAACGAAAGGTGAGATTCGGAGAGAATACATTTTTTTCCCAATACCATAAAAATCTAAAAAAATTTAATCGTATATAAGGTGCTAAAAAAATTAATTTTTCACAATAATAACTCCGAAAAGTTATTAACAAATACATTTTTAAAAAATGTTTAACAAATCATTCGGTAAACGAATTTTTTTATTAGCAGAAATTGATTCCTTAATTTTTTTGAATAGAAAGGATTTTTTTTTTTCTTATGATTCACTATTTTAAAAAAATTTTATTCCATTAGGAATTATTCAAAAATTTTTCTGAATTTCACTTTTGACTCGAAATGTAACGATACATTATTATTTATTTTTAAATTTTTTTTAATTTGGTATTTTTTTTTTTTTGCATTATTATGCCGAAATCGACTCACCCTTTCAATCGCGTAAAGTCTGTAATTTATACCCATTTGTATACCATTCGCCAATTTTTCAGTACTCGTGCGTATCTGTTGTTGCGAATTGTTGTTAACGGTACAAGTTATCAGTGAAGTCATGTCGAGTAGTTTCGTCAACGCGCGTCCGCATCCAGTGGGATCCTGTCGTATGGCGATACTTTCGGTTATTCCACCTGTTAGATCGGATAATCCGTCCAATAAGGTACCGTATTTCAACGCCTCGTACGAGCCGTGTAATCTAAAACATTTCGAAACACAACGAAATCATTAATATCGCATTATTCTTGCGATGTTTAATGTTCTGCCCGCGTGATTAACGAGAGAGAATAAGTCCGGGAATCGGGTTTTCGTATTTGTCGCGATGTATATGTGTATCTAGTAGTTGAAACGAAAGTGGATTCTTCGGCCTTTTCGCTACGTATTGCAGCCATAAATTGGCGAATTAATGAAATGGCTTTCGTACTATGAATTTTCCCACGTACACGAGGAGAGCTCAGCGATCGTATACTTTCGTGATCCCGATGACCGCGATCCATCGAGGGAAAGCTACCGATCGGAATTTTCTCACCTTACGACCTCAGCATACAGAAAAGCCGCTTCGAAATTCGTTGATAAATTCACTATTTCTACATTCGTATTTTACGATCTTTTTTTTATCGAAGATAACTGCTAAACGGTAGCGGAAACGGTCTCAGAAAGAGATCCCGTAATCTTGAAAGTAATTTATATGTGCTGTTGAAAAAAAAAAAAAAAAAAAAATCCGTTCGCAGCAACGATCTATTTTTTTTTTTTTTTTCGAATCGTATTTATTTAATAACATTTTTTACTCGCACTTTTAAATTAATAACGAAAAATGGGTTACGAGTGTTCGTGATATATATTTCGAGATATAACGGAGTTATTCCAGTATTTACGGAGACGAAAGGTAGCGGAGTCTCGAGGAAGTGCATTAATCGTTGCGCCATTGAAAGTGTGCTACACGTGAGATAAAACCTCTCCGCCTCTCGGGGGCTTCAGGTTCAAAAGCGCGGCTTGACTAATCAGTACCGCGCGCTCCTTCGGTTCTCGTAACCAATCTCACGAGAAACGATGATGAAGAAGAGAATCGAGTGCAGCGCGTTCTCAGGGAAGAGGATAGAGTTGGCATCGTCGATCGCGCGAACGTTAATTTAATTCAAATACAATCTCATCAGATTCAATAACCGTTCTATATATATCTCTGTATAAAGAAAAAAACTGTAAAAAAACGTATTTCACGTACCAATGATATTAAAAAAAAAAAAAAAAAAAAAAAAAAAAAAATTTGTCGTCAGCCGCTTACATCGTATCCGAGTCTCGGCATTCGAGAGGATTACCTAAACACTCTTAATTTACATCGTCTCTACCTGCAGTGTCACAGTGAATCATAATAAAGTCGGACTAATCTTCTATAACTATTACGTTGCGCCTTAGCGAGAAGACAACTCATCATTACTAATGCCACTTTGTTAGGTGACGAGTCACCGAATTTTTTTTTTTTTTTTTTTTCGATTTCGTCTTATATCATATTTCTGTAAGGAATTTTTAAGGAAATTACGAAAGAAATGTCTTATCGCCACAAAAAATTAAGGTGATACAATTTAATTCAGACTTTCATTATTATTATTATTATTCAAAAACGAAATAACACGATTTTTTTTTTTTTTATTGGCCTTTATATAAATATATATTTTTCTCCTTACGTCGATCGTCTCGTTACAAGACATCGGAATCGTCTCATTATAGTTCCATAACAAACATAATAAAACGTCGGTGGTTCGTATTACAACATTTTAAGTAGATACTTCATTCGAGTCGATTTTCATGACTCCTCGTCAACGCCACAGTGAACATCGCTTCTCGTCATGCGTATACGATATAATAGAGCTGAGTGTATAAACACTCGCCGTTCGAAGTCTATTTGAAATACAGTGGAGCCTCTCGAATCGATTGATGTCGACGGGACCGCGATCACCTTATCTTTTCCCATACGTCGATTTCAAGAACTGACATCTTAATATCGAATTACATTAACTACTCGACAGTTCGATTTTCGATCTTATTAAGAAATCGGTAAAAAATCATTTTCGTAAAAAAAAAAAAAAAAATCGTCTAATTTCTGTAGTACACGTATGGCGAAGGTATTGAAATGGTCGGCTGCTATAATGCGCGTGAAAAACGATAACGAGTTTGCGAGCGTAAAGCAGCTTAGCGTTGGCGGTGCACTCTGCGCCGCATCGTTTATAGTCTGTATTTACATGTATATAATATATATATATATATACATATATATTTATGCACGTGTATGTTTATCGTCGTTTCTCTTTATACTTGTCGAATAATGCTGGTAGCGAAACTCCTTCGACAACGTGTATAGAAAATGCGCTCGTATGCGTGCGCCGCTTACGTCGCACGAGATATCCCCCCCCCTCCCTCCCGCCCCCTACTGGTGGAGTTGTGGTCAGCGGTGCACTGACCTCCGATCCATCGGGCAGCGCAGAGTAAGAACCCACAGCAACCGCGGCAACGAGCAACCAACGAACCAAAGTACTCGGGAGAGACCAGTGAAAGTATCCCGTCGATGCCCCTGGTTTGCCTTGCTTCACGACGTAAACTTGCGCGCTTATATGCTCGAACTATTGCAAAGCTCACTAATACCTTAACCACGAAACTATACACATGTATGTATAACTCCCGGAGATCTCGCGATAGTAACAGCTGGTTGCATTGAAAATTTTTCACTTACGACTTTGCAATCGATAGACGAGTAAAACGAGTTTTACTTAGTTTGTTTAATTTTTTTATTTACAAACATCGATGTTATGACGAAGAGTTGAGTTTTCGAAACATGCGATCGTAACAGCTGGTAGTTCGAAATTTTTTTTTTTCGATCTTTAAGTTGGTGGGCCGCCAAATTGTTGACACTTTACTCGATTTAAGAAAAAAGACGCCATTTTTTTTTTGCCGAAGTCGTGAATATAGCAAAAGAAATTAATGAAAAATTGAATTCGCGAATTCTCTATTTCTTTGCGGGTTTCAAAAAAGGGGTCGAAAAACCCGTCGACGATGCAAAGTTTCGCGAAGAAAAGTTCGTTTGCAAAGTTACACGAAGAAGAGGTTATGGGCGGACATCGATGAGCTGCGAAGTCTCGGGTTTGCTGATTAGCCTATAAATTATTCCACGCTTCTCGACGAGATGAGCAAAGATATTGATGAGTGCGCGATAGTCATTTAGAAAGCCGTTGCGGGAAAGCCGAGTGATTTATAATGATACACAATTTTTCAAGCTTCGACAGTGTGCGCAATCTACGATCAACATCGGGGATACCTACCTTTTCCAAAAAGACCAGTAGCTTCTTCCGATCACGTGACCGCGGGTTTCTTAACGACTCGTTAATTGACGCGATTTATTAGCTACTCACGATATACTTGTAACAATAAAAAAAACCTGCTGTTCAGAATTGCACATTAAAACTATTTAAAACCTTGAAAAACGCATATTATTTGAAGAAAAAAAATCAAAAAACCAATCACGACTAATAAAAATTTATTCGAAAGAATGCCAAATAAAAGAATATTCATTGCAAAAGTTTCTCCACGAGACAACACCGATAACAATAATAAACAAATATGCAGTTGACAGTTGATAGATCGATCGATCTATCAATGCTAATAACGTCCCCAATTGTATCAATTACAATCCCGCATGTCCTCTTTATTATCGTCCGCGACAGCGTTAAACCGTGAAGTCCCGACGCCGAGATGCATATCCCCCGGCATCGAAGTCACTGGAGTGCTCGACTCAGTGATGTGTCTATAAAGCCGGCGTGACGACCCTTAACACTTCGCCTACGTTTGTATATACACCGACGACTTGCCGGGTGAGGTGGGAGTGGAGGGGCTCATTAATAATTAATTACGCGTCACGGCTTCGCCCTTCCGCTTTTACGCTCTCCGAAGCTACATATACGCGATGCCGGTATATATTTATCCTGCTATACAGTTTTCTCATTCGTCCCATCGTACTGTTATTTCCGCGGCTTCTCGTTTCGACAAAACCCACACACATGACACACAATCCTTATTTCACGAACCAGTCCCGTCGATCCTCGTTACGATGTTTATACTCCGCGCTTCCTAGAGTCACGGAGTTAATCTCCCGCGCTCCGTGGAACCAGCGACCTTTAGTCTTTCGCCGCTCGCGTAGTATAAACACCGGGTATTCCGGATCTCGACAACGGTGGATCCGGAATATCCGGAATCACGTCGCGCGAAGAAGAGTTTAACGTCGTTCGCGTTAACCCATCTATAAACCGCGGGGAATCGAGATCTAGAAAGCTTGTTTTGTGTGTTGGGCTCTTTGGCCGCGAGACTCGTATGTAAGCGTTTCATCGCGCGCTCCGTCCACTCGTTCGACTAGGTGCCCCGACCGCGTGCTATGGCGCGTCCGTACGAACGAGAGTCTCTGTATGCGCAACGTGTGCCACCGATTTCCATTAGAAAACCAAGAGAGCCCATTGCTTCTACTACTTACTATCCTCTCTGAGCTCTTTGTATACGCGAAACGGTGCGATTTATTTTTCCATCGTATTCGAGGCGCGAGTTTCTGTTCGAGAGGTTACTAACGCGTGTGTGTGTGTGTGTGTATCTCACTATTGCGAGGTTGGAAAATTGCCGACTATTCTACTACGCGGCGCGATTCTTGTAAGTAATGCGTTATTCGTAACTTTCTATAGGCTGCAACATTTTTACGTTCGTGTGAAAAGTCGTTTCTATCGATATATCGAACTTTCAACAATCTTTAGTAAAAAAAAAAAAAAATGGCGTTTTTCGAGATAAAATTTAATAAACTTTATTCGTCATGCAGAATTCGCGACAGGATATTTAAATGTATTCAGAGTTAATAGATGTTAATAGGTGTAGTAGTTAATAGTTTTCGCGCGCGTTTTTTTTTTTTTTTTTTTTTTTTTCACGACCGCGTCGGGTCGTTGACAGCTCGTAAAATAATAAGGAAGTAGAGCCGAGAGGTCTATATGCGGGAACGACAGAGGAATGAAAAAAGGGCAAAGACGAGAATTTAAAGACCGGGCAATGCAGAGCGGATACATCAACCCTGCGACGTACAGTAAGTTTTATATTATAGTATACCTTATGGTCGTTGACGGTACTATTTCCTGCGCGGAGTTACCATCGCATCGGTAGAGACACGTATTCATCGATGTGATACAAGTGCAGGAGGACACAACGCGTTATCTTAAGTACAACGTAAGTCGCGTTACCTGTCCACGCGTAATTGGCGAATCGTTCGAACGGAAAATCGTTCCCTTCAGATAAAGCGTTACAACGGATTTATAGTGTGTGTGTGTATATGCGGATAGTTACTTTCGTAACTCAAGAACGTCACGGAAATGCCACCTGTCGCCAATGCAGCACGAGACGCGTATAGTATATCCTGTCTATCATAACACGCCTCATCTATTATCGATCTCTCAATAAATTCATCGGAATTCGTTACGGTGCCATTCGGCCGATTTTACGCGTCAGAAAGAAAAAAGAAAGTCGAATAACACGCGATATAAATCATTTTCCAACGATTTACGAATGAATTTCTCGTCTTTTTGAATCGCACACGAAACGCTAAACACGTTCGATCTTAAATCAATGATAATAATAAAAAAACAAAATGGCTTCCTTTTCATCGTGAATCGAGATGAACTTTTTTTATGAATTTACGAATGAATGTCTCGTCTTTCCGAATTGCACACGAAACGCTAAACACGTTCGATCTTATATCAATAATAATAATAAAAAACAAAATGGCTTCCTTTTCATCGTGAATCGAGATGAACTTTTTTAATGAATTTACGAATGATTTTCTCGTCTTTCCGAATCCCATACGAAACACTAAACACGTTTGATCTTCAATCAATAATAATAATAAAAAAAACAAAATGGCTTCCTTTTCATCGTGAATCGGGATGAACTTTTTTAATAAATTTATGAATGAATTTCTCGTCTTTCCGAATCCCATACGAAACACTAAACACGTTTGATCTTAAATCAATGATAATAATAAAAAAACAAAATGGCTTCCTTTTCATCGTGAATCGAGAAGAACTTTTTTAATGAATTTACGAATGAATGTCTCGTCTTTCCGAATCCCATACGAAACACTAAACACGTTCGATCTTAAATCAATAATAATAATAAAAAAACAAAATGGCTTCCTTTTCATCGTGAATCGCGATGAACTTTTTTTATTCGTACTTTATACCCATTTATAACATTCAACACGATATATATATAGGTTTTTTACCGCTTTTCTCAAGTTTGCGGAAAAGGACGATAAAAATACGCGAACAATTCGTTATTTTCGTCGATTGGTAGGGATACTTAGTTTCGTTCCAGCGGCACTCGTATGGGTGTTTATAAAAATGAAAGCGAGCGTTCCGCTACGCTCGATGAGGATTTCCTCGGTCGTTCGAGTGGAATAAGCTCCGCATGAGGAAAAGGTGTACTATATAGCTGTACCAGAGAAGCAGAAGAGAATCGTGATTGCAACCGCCAAAGCCATTATGGTGGATCGTGTAGGTTTTACGTTACGTTGTACCCGTCTCAGGGAGCATTTCCAAGGCTGAGCCAACAGCAACAACTCGAGAAACACACTCGAGAAAGAGCACCGTTTCTCGCGTTCTCTTGTACGTACGATCTTACAGTACGCTTTTTTCTTCTACATTCTCCGTTTGAAGCATCGTACTTCGTTCTATGGTACACGAGAATTTTGTATATATATATATACAGTATATAGCATATTGTATATATATATATATAGAAACGTTCACGTTCCGCGAGGGCAAACCTCTTCGAGGTCGTTTTAGTAGTTATATTGAGAGCAAAACCTGCGTACTGACTTTACGAGGGAAGTCGGCTGCACGAGAGACCAGTGGCCGGTGGAGAAAACGCCGCAGAGGCAGAAAAGGCAATAGGGAAGGAAGAAGAAGAAATCACGAAAGAATGAGGAAAAGAAGACGATGAAAAAAAATTGAAAAAAAAAATCGTATTTATATCGAAAACATGAAATTTTTTGAAAAATACGATAATTTCAAATTATTGACGATAAATAAAAAATTAATTGGATTATAGTGAATTCGGTTTAATTTGGAAGAAAGAAGAAGAAATCACGAAAGAATGAGGAAAAGAAGATGACAAAAAAAAATTTTAAAGAAAAATCGTATTTATGTCGAAAACATGAAATTTTTCAAAAAATACGATAATTTCGTAATTATTGACGATAAATGAAAAATTAATCGGATTATAGTGAATTCGGTTTAATTCGGAAGGAAGAAGAAGAAATCACGAAAGAATGAGGAAAAGAAGTCGATAAAAAAAATTTTGAAAAAAAAATCGTATTTATATCGAAAACATGAAATTTTTTGAAAAATACGATAATTTCGTAATTATTGACGATAAATAAAAAATTAATTGAATTATAGTGAATTCGATTTAATTGACGGATCAATTATAATCTTATAGCGATTTAACGGTCCATTTCGCTGATGACGCATTCATTTTGGATTACACGTTTTTTTTATAATACGCTCTCGAGTGACCGTGACTATTATTATACAATTCAGTATCGGACTATTATTACGACGTGTTCCTTCGCAGTGCCGTTTACGGTGCAGCCGGTGTTAAAACGTCGTGAATAAATCATATAATCCGACAACGTTCCGCGCGCGTGGGTGAGTGAAGCGTACAATGAGATTTTTCAGTTCATCGCACGGAATAAACTCGATCGTTCGGTTTCGCGCTTATCTCGTGGGCACCTGGTTGCGAACGCCTACACGTCGATATGCACCTCGATATACTCGATGCAAAAACTGGTTACCTCGCTTCGCGAACTCTTCGCATCTCGTTTCGTTCGATCCCGATCACGTTTTAAACGCGAGAACACCACCTTTTCCCTTTTACTCGACGTAACACGTTGGAAAATCGAACGAGACTCGTTTTCGTACGATTTTTTTTTTTTTTTTTTTTTTTTTTTTTTTACGATCGATTTATGGGATTCATATTTTTAATTCGATTATAAAGCTTACTTACTTGGCGTACGCCTTCTCGAGTAACGCCGGCCAGAACTGGTCGCTGTGACGACTCTGGACGAAGGTAAGTCGACCGTGGACGGCAGGAAGTCGGTCGTCGACGAGTACCTCGACCCATGCGCCGCACCACCATAGTCGGAATCGAAAAACTCCCGCGTATTCGGAGGTGGGTGAACCCGGCGGTTCGCCGGCGTTACCAAAGCCTTGATCGGCGGGGACAACCCGATAAAACAATCCTTTGCTAAGGTGCAAAACCCCGAGGCAAGACACGAGCCATTTGTCTCCTGAAGAAAAACAAAAAAAAAACCAATACATCGATTACATAACCTAAAAATTTTTTTTTTTTCATTGTCACTTAAAAACATCGAAATGATCGTCATAAAAGTTTCTACAACTGTTTTCTCGGTAAAATTAATTGAAATATAAATCTTTCGAGCAATTATTCGAAGTTCAGCGTCGAGATTGTCGATTTCTCGTGTTAATATCTTTTTTTTTCGTTTTTTGCTGAAGAAAAACAAAAAAAAAACAAATACATCGATTACATAACCTAAAAATCATTTTCTTTTTCATTGTCGCTTAAAAACATCGAAATGATCGTCATAAAAGTTTCTAAAACTGTTTTCTCGGTAAAATTAATTGAAATATAAATCTTTCGAGCAATTATTCGAAGTTCAGCGTCGAGATTGTCGATTTCTCGTGTTAATATTGTTTTTTTTTCTGTTTTTTGCTACGTTTTTTTTTATCGCTGTCTCTCACGTTCACGGTGAAGAAATCTCGTTATCTTACTGTTTCTCTATCGAGAACTACCGATTATACGGAACAAAAAAAAATTTACGAAGTAAAAGCTGAGATCGTTGCGCGGATCGGAGCGATTAGACCTTCGAAAACGAAAGTAAATTGTGCCGATAGCCGTCGGCTATATTCGTGGTATATCCTGTGTACCTATATTCGGCATTACTTCTGTTATACATTTCTTAACTTCTGGGCGCTTCTCACGCGTTCGGGATTCCCCCTGTTTTCTTGTCACAATCGAAAAAAAAATTGTGAAGGGAAACGAGAAACGAATGTTTCGCGATTACGAAAGGCCACGCGAAGTCCGATGAATCGTTACTTGTTGAAAGTGCATTTGAAAATGATGAGATTTAAGTTATCTTCGTGTCAGAGGGCTCATTGAAAGTTAATTTATCGTAATGAAACACCTATTTCGAGAAGCGCAACGTAATTGCAATACGATATTATAGTCGTGTCGTACGGATATCGCTTTGGGCTCTCTTCCCACTACTTGGCACAGCTGAGAGAGCCTCAGCACAGCTACGAGATCCACTTTCACTGCTGGAGCCACTGACTGTCAGCTTCTCTCGACTCTCGGCTGTAGGGCCAATACGAGAATTATGATGAACGAGTTTAGCAAGATCTACGATCGATCATTATCGCGAGAAAAAAAAAATATCACCCCGTTGCGTGGGAATGGAAATCGAGGGGATCGAATTTTACTATTCAGTAATTGGAAGGTGCGAACCCCGTGAAAATGCAGTATTTACTTTAGATCGCGAAAAGATCGCGAAAACGGATCTATTTCCGGAATATATATAATAATAACAATAATAAATTATATAAAGAATTTTTTTTTTTTTTTCATTACTTTATTATTATTTTTTTTTTCACGTAAATATTCCGTATTCTGACGTACATTTTATTTTTCTAGTGGAGAGTCGACAAAAATCGTAATATCTTGTTAAACGTTTTATTTCGTTCGATTGGAAAAAAGATCGACGATCGATCATTATGACGAGAAAAAAAAATATCACCCCGTTGCGTGGGAATGGAAATCAAGGGGATCGAATTTTACTATTCAGTAATTGGAAGGTGCGAACCCCGTGAAAATGCAGCATATACTTTAGATCGCAAAAAGATCGCGAAAACGGATCTATTTCCGGAATATATATAATAATAATAATAAATTATATAAAAAAATGTACTTTTTTTTTTTTTTTTCATTATTTTATTATTATTTTTTTTTCTTCACGTAAATATTCCGTATCCTGACGTACATTTTATTTCTGTAGTGGAGAGTCGACAAAAATCGTAATATCTCGTTAAACGTTTTCTTTCGTTCGATCGAAAAAAAGTCGATAAAAATATCATAGAAAACTGCGCAAAGCGACTGCGCACTTTGATAACCTTGTCGCCGGTGTTTCCTGCTAAGAATCATGTAAATTCACATACGCGCTTTCACCCTTTTCCGGAGCAGTATATATACCTCCGCGTACTGTTGCTCTGGAATCAGCGTCTGTTTATTTTTCACGCGTCTCGGAGACCCAAATGCACAGGAGCAATCGGAGTTACGTATCTTACGTATTTATTTTATTTTTTAATGATTTCCCTGCGTGCATAGTCGCGGATATAGATAACGGCGGTTATATCCGGCGCGTGGATATATTATATACGATGAATAGAAAGCCGGAAGAGAACGCGTACCGGGGTGGAGGTGTGAGAGATTATTGTATTACACATAATTTGTGTAAAACGACAATGAACACTTTGTTGTTTCTATTGACGTGATATGTCATTAAAAAAAAAAAAAAAAAAAAAAAAAATGATTAAACCGGAAGCATTGCGCAACACGCGTGCACGCGGTCCCCTTTGTTATTATTTTCGCATCTATACTATTCTACGAAACTTTTTCTGCACTTTAATTGTAACGATTCTCGCACGACATCTTCCATTGTGTAATCATTAATTAATAATTATACGATCTAAAATTTTTTCATTATTTTATTGATTATTCACAAAAATCGATTCCAACTTCCGGTAAATCCGATTAAACATATTAGTTATTGAAAAAAAAAAATCACGAGTCCTACTTTACCAACGAGTGCTCCACGTGCTCTCATATTTAATTATTGTCGTATCAACGTTCTTCGTATTCAATTTTAATTACGAAAATCGCGCAATGCCTTCACGATACCTTCAAATTAAGTAATTAATTTCGATTTCCCCGAAAGTCCCATACAAACGTTAGCGTTTTCAGGAAATCGTTGTAATCCGGTCAAACATAATTTACCAGAGAACATCTTTTCGTCTCATCTGTTATTCTCGAATCCCGTAATTAAAAAGAATTAATCATTTTTCTCGAGATTCGCCGTCACGTGCATAAAATCACATTACTGCGTTATACCGGCAAACATCGGAATGCAAGAATCTCCGGAATCACGAAAAAAAAAAAAAAAAAAAAAAAACGAGAATCTCCGTTCGTCTTGTCACTTGCGCAGTCCGCCGAATTGCCGACCCGTAAAAATGTTCTTCTCGTCGGCGAGACTCTATATGTGGGTCACTCTCGGCGCTCGCGAGAATTATTGCGTGTCATCATCATCTACCCGGCATGCGTGAGCGAACGCTCGCGTGGTCTTTGCACTCGTCGAGTGCAGTGTCTGTTAACGGGACCGTTACGCACGAACGAGTGCATCTCGTACATAACCTCTCTGTCCTCCCCGCCCCGCCGTTTCTCATTTACCTTCACCTATTATAATACGATTCCATTTGCCTCTTGTGCAGTCGTCGTTGTCGCGTAACGATGAATCCCGACAGCTACAGTTGATTACCGCGTAAGTTAATGTTCGATAAGTTGACAGGTAAGTTACGAAAATACGATCGGAAAAGTTAAAGTCGACATTTTTACGGTCTTTCTGACAGCTCAGTGGGGATTAATTTATTTGGCCGCCATTTTTTTTTTTTTTTTTTTTTTTTTTTTTTTTCGGACGTTTTTCGAAATATCAACTTATGTGGTCGCGTACTGTACTTTTTTATTCAACGTCATCATTCTATGGCAATCGCGCCGCGCAACGCGCGTATATAAAGACGACACTGTAGAGACGACGTAATCTTCCGGAATTCCTCGCACGGAGCCACTTGTTGACTTCCGTTCGTCTTTATGCACCGGGAAATTGCGCGGTAACAATGTTGCTGTAGAAATACAAAACTGTACGGAACTTCCAGCTGTTGCTCTTCTATGCGTACCGCGAATACAGTACACGACGTGCAACGAGTATAATCCATCAGGAAACAATAGCGATTATCCAGTTAATCCCGCGAGCACCAGAGGGCTGATTCACAGGCGATAAGAATTTAATCATAAGCTCGTTACATCGGGAGAATGAAATAATTTTCATTCATAGTTTATTATAGTGGTAGTTGTTGGCGGATTTCGTATAAATTGTTCGCTGAACTCGAGAACTCGTTTCAGTGGAGATTAGGAAATACGGAGAGATTTATGGTGCACCGATCTTGGAGATTATGTCGCGAATGGCTTTAAGAATCATTTATACGCGAAAACGATAGATTTCCGAATGATGAAAACAGCGATTTTTGGTTATATTAATAAAAAAATGTAACGGCGATTGCGCAACAACGGAAACGGATGCATATGAAAAAAAAAAATGGATACCAAAATTCTTAAAATTTTTTTTTTAATTTTTTTTCGGAATCTGACATTTTTTTTTTTAAGCTTAATTATAGTGATATCGAAACGCCGGGATGTAAGGAAAATATAAAAAATAAAAACTAAAGAAGTTATTTGCGTTTTTTTAAATGAGATCGCAAACGGCAGATAAAAAATCAGATTTTCGTGAAATATCTCGAGACCTTTAAAAATGAATTCTTTTTTTTTTTTTTAAGTACGAAATACTTTATATTTGCGCTGACGGTGAATTAAACTGTAAAAACTGAAAAGTGTGCTTCGTATTTGCGACTTCTCTGTTACGTTATCGCGCAGTGCACAGTCACTATCGATTGGGAACGCGTACGACGATGCCTTTGCCTAGAGGCAGTCGTGAAAGAGGCTGCGGATTTATTCGTGGGAACGTTTCGTCGAGTTTATGCACCGGCGCCGCAGCAGTTCTCTCTTTCGTTTCTTTTCGTATATCTTTCCGTGCGATGTGTGTCTGATGCACGTTCCCGAAAGGTCGCGGGTCGATTTCAGGGTTTCCATACGTGATTTTCGAGGTCGATGTGTGTAGGCGATTGCTGTTGGAGAGTCACTTGGACCACGTGGAGAGCAACAGCTCACCCAGTAAATGTATAGGATAATTTCTCTTCATTTCTCTAGGATCGCCTTTCTCGCGTTAGTGAAATTTTATCGTATGCGGAGAAGTCACTCATGTGGGCAGTTCGACAAACTCGATTAACGGTACTTTTTTCCGTATTTTTCTCGAAAAAAAATGACTTATAGATGATATAATAAATATTTAAAAAAATGTATTATATCATTCGTAATAATAATGAATATTTTTTAAAATTTATTATTTCGTTCATAATAATAATGAATATTTTTTTAAATTTATTATTTCGTTCATAATAATAATGAATATTTTTTAAAATTTATTATTTCGTTTATAATAATAATAAATATTTTTTAAATGTATTATATCATTCATAATAATAATAAATATTTTTAGAAATTTATTATTTCGTTTATAATAATAATAAATATTTTAAAAAATGTATTATATCATTCGTAAGTAATTATTTTTCGTATACGAAATCACGAAATCTTCGTCATTTTTTTTTTTTTTTTTTTCATTTTAATTTTTATATTTATTATATTAGTTATGAGTGATTTTTTTCGAAGTAATATGTAACTTGGTGGAGTCGCGAATACATGCATCGGTCAAGTGTGCCGGAATAAGAAGTATCGCGTTGAGTATCAGACTCTCGAATCGTGTCGTCTCGTGTCGTTGTAACTAACCTACCTCGCCTATCCGGAGTTAGTAGAAAGCAGCATAGTGAAGCACGCAGTCCCCATAATTACGTATTATTGCAATGACGACAAGCCAAGCAGCAGCTACGAGTTTCTGCTACAGGCGAATGATTTTCTTCGTAGAAAAGAATACTTTATTTCTATACTTATGATTGGCTATCGAGTCGGTGACACACACCCGACTCGCCGATAGTCGTCGATATATCTTCGGCAAATAACGGGAAGTTGAGAATTACGTGTGATAAATAGATGACATAAAAAAAGTTTAAAAATAAACAGAAATATATTGCGTAAAAAAAAAAAAAATTTAAAGCGTAAAAGTAAAAAAAAAAATTTTAAAGCGTAAAAGTAAAAAATAATAATAATAATAATCGTTTTTATTACTTTTATACGAATTTTCAAAAATTTTGAAAATTTTCGGTCTTTTTTTTTTATTTAAAAGAGTAAAGGTAAAAAAAAAATAATAATCGTTTTTATTACTTCTGTACGAATTTTGAAAATTTTTGAAAATTTTCGACTTTTTTTTTTTTTTTTACGAAAATTATACGAGCGAAAGCTCTATGACTTTGAATTTTTTTGGTTTTCGATAACGAGGAATGCACCGCGGTATGTGGATAAGATATTCATACGCCCGTTGCGCATAATACTCCCGCGTCGATCTATCTAAGCGTTAATTTTGCATTGCAAGACGGCGGAACTACCGAGTGACGTGATGATTGGTGTTTATGACTTCGAACTTCCGCTATCCTTGTGGTTTACGCATGTTATGCAGAATGAAATGTGTACACGGAGACAGAATAAAATAAATAACGCGCCGACGACAAGAGTATTAGCGAACTAATTGCTAAAATAAAATAATAATTTAAACGGTGAACAGCCGAATCGTGAGAAAAATCGTAAGACATTATTACGAATAAACGCGATAAACAACAAATCGTTCGAATGATACATATAGAAATGGAGATTTACCGCGAAAAAGTGAAATTAGACTTTCGATTAATAGCCACTGGAGGCGCAACGATCTCCGATGCAAAACTATCAACGATCATAATTACGAAACAAAAAAAAAAAAATGGAATATATAACGAAGAAATTGAAATAAATATTAACATTTATCAACGTTACGAGCTGTTGGTTAAAACACGTTAATTAAAAAAATTAATAATATATGCGATTGTTAATATATTCCGATCGGCAGTTAAAAGTGTTTCACGATTACGTCGAAGGAATAAATTCGGATCGTAGCGTGAAGCGATTAATAGCGAATTTACAATATACCATTAGACAGACCGGCGTGCAATAATATCTCATAGAGTGAATTTCTCGCTGATTTATAGGCAAATTTCAAGTATCAATTAAATTTATCCGGTGCACCAGGTGCAACGATCTCGACGGCGACCCCCAGAGATAAATGAACGAGCAATTGCGTGCGCTAAGCGCGATCTTCGGAGAGAGAAAAGTAATGGGGAGACTAATTTTTTTTCTCGATCTTTTTTTTTTTTTTTTTTTTTTTTTTTTTTTTTTTTTTTTCTCGAGGCTGCAACGCGAAACGTATGATTACACGCTATATCGCGAAGAAATTGCGCGGGACGAAGAGACGGAGCGAAGAGAGCGGCGGGGGCGGGAAAGAAACTCGCGCACCCGGATAAAAAGGTTCAAACCGGAACGACCCGTTCTATTCGTCATTCTCCTCTCTCTCTCTCACTTCTCTTTGGTACCCTTCTCGTAATAAACCCTCTGAGCCCCGCGAACGCGAATACTGTTTCTTCAGTCCCCGCCGTTTCGCTTCTTTCCCCGAGACCTCGTGAAGGCCGAACTGTGTCTATTTATCTCGATGATTTCCCGAACGATTGCGTTTTAACAAATTATAAATATCACGAAAACAAAAAAATTTTGAGAATTTTTTTTTTTTTTCTTACCCATTTTTCCCGATATCACGTCGAACTGCGCGGGAGCGTCGCTTACGAAAATTGGACGATTGCATAGTTCCTGAAACAGAAATACATATTTAAAAAAACTTCGTTCATCGTTCATCAGAAATATTGTTATTATTCGACTAAAATTGTAACCGATATTATTATTATTATTATTAATAATTTATGATTTATTATTTTTATTATTATTTATTAGTTATTACAATAACTTAGCAACGTACTGATTTTATGCGCGATAAATTAATATTATTCATAAATAATTATTATATTATTATTATTATTATATATGTATTATTCATTAATATATTCGTCTTTATTATTATTTTGTTTATATTTTTTATTCTATTTACTGACGCCTAACGATTTATATTTTACCATTTTAAATCGCTTTTTCTTTCCCTCTTATATCGATATTTTTATTTAATTATAACAATATTTTCATAGAAAAAAAAAAAAAAAAAAAAAACATTGACGATAAACGTTGCAATATATTCTTCATTAACGGTAAAACTCGAGTAAAGTCTCTTCGTAGGAAATACAAGGACTCCGGGTGTAGATTGCGGTTTTGTCGGACGTCACGAAAAGACCGTTCCCCGCAAAACCGAAACGCGTGACATACCGCCGTTTTAATTAATCCGCGTTGTTTAATTGCCCGGTGCCGAGTTGAGGCTGAAGAGTGTTCCTTCACGAGTGTTGTATATAAAACTCGTCGAGTGGTAAGTATATAGGTAATAGTTACTATATGAAGACCTCACACGAGACTCGACCGCGATTCCCGTTTCCGTTTGTCCCGCGAGGGCATCGCTAAGGAAGGCGAAGAGCTATAGGCACCACAGAGGCAAACAAACAAACGACGAAGCAAAGAAACTCGGCGCGTTACTTCCGGTGGTATCTTAGACGCGTTCCTGTTTCCCCGTTTCAACTTTTTCATCGTTCTCTTTACTTTTCTCGGCTATTTTATTCAACTATGCAACGAGGTGCACCTCTATACGATCGCGTCGTCGTCTGTTCTCAAACGGAGTGGCATCTCGTGGCGCCGCTGTATCCTATGAAATGCGTACTTATTATGGCACTTTTTTTCATTCCTTCGCCATAATTACGCGCCTCTCGTGCAATCGAATGAACTCTACCGGTCGAACGCGGTACTCGCGCGATCCGCTGATACAAATACATATGCAACTTTCTTACGTATGGACGTTTGTGAAAACGGTTCTCGGGGACCGCTTTGGATAAGAGACGAAGATCTATGAAAAGGTTTTTTTTTTTTTTTTTTTTTTTTTTTTTTAGTTTGTTCTGAAAATCGTTGTTACTGTTTTACGAGTTTTTTTCGTCGGTTTATTATAATGTGAAAATGTTTCGCGAATTTGATGCCAACGGCTAAGTATCGAATTCAAAATTAAGTTAATAGTTAAATTCATATAGTTAACTTTATACTTAAGTTTGAATTTTTTTTAATTTGTTTTTTTAGATTTCATTGGAAAATATTTAACTTCGATAATTTTTACCGTATCGATATTGCGCCTTAATAGAAATTTCTCTTACGTGACGGCGTTTCGTTTTCGTTATAATTACAAACAAACAAAAAAATTATTTAAAAAAATACAAAAAAATATACTTTTTTTTAAATCAAAAATATTGATTTTTGACAAAATTTCGTAACGATAAAGACATCGAGTCTTCCGAACCCATGTGAGGCATTAAAAAGCCACGAAACGATGCACAGTGCTTTGGGGTTCAGTTCATATATTTAACTTTGTTTACTATACTTAAGTTTATACTGACGATCCTCCATTCGATTCTAAATAGATACGGGAGTTCTGTTGATTGAAAAATGATGATGGAGCATTTTTAGTCGATCGATACGATTGATCAACCACTGCCCTCGATAAGACATCAATTCATCTTCGTACCGATTTTAGTATCTCAATTTATTTGAACTGCCGGACCATTTTACAATGATATTAACCTTCCGTCAGCGCCGTGGGGATTCAATGGCAAAGTCGACGTGAAATTTTAGGACATTAAAAAAAAAAAAAGAATATAAACATTTTTTAAAAATAATAATAATTTTTTTTTACTTTTTCTTACTCCAATTCTCCAATTTCTCCAATTTACTCCAATATTAAAAATTATTATTCAATAATTTAATAATTTTTGGAGTTTTGGTTAAGTTTTCGGAGTATTCGGAGATTTTGATATTTTTTTTTTATTAAGGATAATTTTCAAGGTGTTTAGTAAATAATGCAATATTTCCATGTTGATTTACTCCAATATTAAAAATTATTATTCAATAATTTAATAATTTTTAATATTGGAGTAAATCAACATGGAAATATTGCGTTTTCTTTTTTTAAGGATTTTTTTTATTAAGGATAATTTTCAAGGTGTTTAGTAAATAACGCAATATTTCCATGTTGATTTACTCCAATATTAAAAATTATTAAATTATTGAATAATAATTTGAATAATTTGAATTGAATAATAAATTGAATAAAAATTATTAAATTATTGAATAATAATTTTTAATATTGGAGTAAATCAACATGGAAATATTGCGTTATTTACTAAACACCTTGAAAATTATCCTTAATAAAAAAAAAATATCAAAATCTCCGAATACTCCGAAAACTTAACCAAAACTCCAAATCCCCAGTGTGCTAACGGGAGATTAACATTCGTATTGTATTTGTAAAGGTGAGAGAAATCCCGTTAAATGTATTCTAAATCTGAAATCGTAATGCTTCGATCAACTGTTGTATATGATTTTCTTTTTTTTTTTTTTTTTTTCAACGTATACATAGAACGTTATGAGTTATCTGATCGGAAAATATGTAATTTAAGATAAAATTCGTATCATCGTGGTACACGAAGTTTTATGTTCCGTACCATTGTTTTACCCGCAGCGTACGCAATTGTCTGTATAACGATGCCGCGTAGTATATCGTACGCAACAGAGATATCCTTCGGGGCTTTTGGTATACGAAACTCGCGCCGCGTCGCGTCGCGTTGTTGTTCATCGTATACACATTCTATTCGCTGTATGTACATAACACGGTACATTGTTCACGCGGCTCTCGTATACTATATACCGGTGCGAACGAATGCAACGATCCAAGCAAAGCGACCTTGCAGTTAGGTGGATCGTTGCTTCGCCTTCGTGTGCTGTGGCCACGTTATCGCGAAAATTACGCACCTCGCGCTCGTGGGTTTTAGACTCGAAGCGAACTGAACAGATATTCAGTTACGCCTCGTTCTCCGGTCCATTGTTTCTATACCCGTATATTCTCGTATATACTTTACAACTCGTTGCTTTTTTCAATATCCTTTGTTGAATAATATATTTTCGAAACTACTCATTATTTATGCTTTACAAACCCATTTTATTCAATATTTGCACCAATACTTCGATACAATCGATCTTTTTTTTTAACACCACGTAAGAGTCTGTGGGGAGCTGTTTGACGATAATCTTTGATAAAAAAAAAATTTCTTTTGAATTTTATTAAAACAAAAAAACTTTCTTTCGAATTTTATAAAAAAAAAAAATTTCTTTGGAATTTTATTAAAAAAAAAAATGTCTTTCGAATTTTATTAAAAAAAAAATGTCTTTCGAATTTTATTAAAAAAAAAAATGTCTCGAATTTTATTAAAAAAAAAAATGTCTTTCGAATTTTATTAAAAAAAAAAAATTTCTTTCGAATTTTATTTAAAAAAAAAAATTCTGGTGTTTCGATTTCACTTAAGTTACATTTTTTTTTTTTTACAAAGTTTCGTAAGAATGGAGATATGGGTCGCGTTAAAGAGGTTCAAGAAATATCCGTTTTTCAATTTTTTTTATTTTTAATAACAGAGTAATGATGTAAATGAAGAAAATTACGATTTATCTTACTTTTGGCCTTTTCCACTGGAAATGAAACGGCGGAGTCTGATGATAGAATACCGAGGCCTGTGTAGCAGGAAACTCCGGATCTTCCCAGAGTTCACCGCGCTTCAAGCACGAACGCTTGATCCGCTCGTACTCACTCATAACGTCCTGTAACATTAAAATCCAACAACCATGTCATCATAAGTAACAATGCTACGAAAAGTTATTTATTCGTTTTTGTACGATTTAAGAAAATTGTAAACAAAAATATTTATCGACACTACGAAATTATTGATATTCTCGAAATCACGAAAACGTGATATTTACGAAATCGTAAATAAAAATATTTATCGACATTACGAAATTATTGATATTCTCGAAATGACGAAAACCTGATATTCACGAAATCGCAAATAAAAACATTTATCAATAAAACAGAATTATTAATATTCTCGAAATCGCGTTTCGACGACACCGAGAAACATTTTAATCGGCTCGGCAAATTCTAATTCATCTTAACGACGCGATTTCACCGTTGTTAACCTCAAAATCAAACATCGATGTAATAACTAACAATTCCCGTGTAAAATGATTTATTCGTTTCCATACGATTTAATAAAAACGTAAACAAAAAAAATTATCGATACAACGAAATTATTAACATTCTCGAAATTCCGTTCCGGCGACACCGAGAAACATTTTAATCGGCTCATCAAACTCCAATTAAAATTAACGATGCGGATTCATTGTTCTTAGCGTTGAGAGGTTAAGACAAAAAGAGCGGTTGGAAAATAACATTGCGCAACGCGATGTTTTACCGCGTCGTTGGTACGGGTCTCTCCCCACGTATATATACGTCGCGTTCCCCAGCCCGCTGACCCCGATAAGACAAGTATCAAGCTAAGTATGTATCGCATGCTTAGTTGCCGGTGACGCCGAGAGTTTTTATTTTTCTTTCGCCTCTTCGGGATTATAGGTACCACGGGGACGAGAGACCATATCGAGGTCGACACCCTCTTCGTGTTAGTTGCACGCGCATTCCTCGTACTCGATTAGTAAATTCTCCGCCGAGTATAAACAGCGGAACGACGTCGATAGCGTCGGACATGCTACCGGATTTTTTTTTTTTTTTTTTTTTTTAAATAATGTTTAAGAGGAGTGCGCACGCGCGAGCGTTAGGCGGCGCCTATTCGCTCTTCCCTACGACTGCGAACAACGCGGCACTTATCGCGGACACCATCGTCCATCGGGTTAAGCTATGTAAACTCCTTCGCATACCGGACCGGGGCGCGGTGCAAAATTCACATTGCATTGTCGCGCGTGGATGCAACCTCTCCGCAATGCCTTGAATATTATATGCGTTACGCAAACGTTTCAGCGAGAGTTAACGCAGCGAATCGAAAACTCGTTTATTTGTTTTGTATTGTTCGCCGCGCTATAGAGAGAGAGAGAGAGAAAGAGGCCTTTCCATTTCGACACTCCGACAAATTGGTGCACAACGAGGTCCGGTCGTGTTGAATAATAATATCTACGAATAATAATCCTCGTTCGGTATTACGTGGAAAAACAGTCGCGAGAAAAAAAAACAAGTTTTTCAACAATATCGATCGTAAAATAAAATTACTCGAAGAATAATAGTTAACGCAATTAAATCTCTAATGACGTGAGGTAAAAAATTTTGTTACATAAATCGTTGCGTCAACATTTTACGAATGATAATTTTACAAGACGGCATTAAACTGATGTATTACAGTTTTAAAGGCGCAAAATGTGGCATCAGAATAAAAAAAAATTTTGATAAATTAGAAATTTTATTTGTTTATTTATTATTCAAAATTTAATATTATTATTACTATTTTTTTTTATTAAAATAACTTTTGAATAAAAGTTGCGTTTCCGCACTTCCGGTTTACGAATATTTCATTAACTCGATTATCGACGGGTTAATAGTTGCGAATAAATATTATCAACTAATCGAAACTTTCTTATGTGTTTATTTCATCGTAAACCATTCATCATATTCACATTCCGAAACTCCGACGAATAGTCCGCGCGAAAGTATCACTGTGTCGAATTAAAATCCAATACTGCGACGATGGACGAAAAATAAAGAAAAACGATAAATAACTTTCTCACAGTTTCGCTTTGACATTACGCGAAGTATAATCTGCAATACCGATATACATATATCTACGATATATCTCGTTGGGGTAAATGGAAAGAAATTGTGTTCTCGGAAAATCGCGAAACGCAGAGAAAGCTTCACCGTTGGGTTCTTTCACCCGTTTCAGCTCACGTTTCGATAATCATAATTCATAATCCATCATATATACAAGGAACTTGCAGCAGCTATGCAAGCCGTTCCGGTTTACCGGTAGAGAAGATGATCGCTAATACTCGTAGCGTCGTTGACTCAGCGATGTATTTGCCGCGCGGAGAGTTTAGATCGACAACCGAGTGGAAGGCAAAAGCGACATATATATATCGAGACACGAAGTCGCGTCGTCGGTAAAGCGATAGAGAAAATGTGCGCTCAGGTTATTTCCTGCGGTAAAACCGACGAGGACGATCGCGATGCTTTCTCGATCGCATAGCCGAGCGGCTTCCTCGAAGAATCAGCCGTTGCAATTTTGCACTGTCCCGGTTCCCGTGAAGCGTAGCAGCAGCGCGCGCGGTCGGAGTTACTTAGTAAAGTACGCGCGCGCACGCCACGCTTTCTGACGTGCAGAAAGTGCGTGTGGAAAAGAGACTCACCAGACGAAGTAAGGATTATTCTCTAACGATCGCGTTGAATCATCTCATCACGAATCTCTTCCAAAGCCATCGCGATATGCTTGGAAATAATTCGATGACCGTGAAAAGAAATTTACGATCGTCGATTACGATATGCAAACGCGGATTACACATTTAATACGATGTTTTCTCATTTTTAACGAGGATTTCATAGCTTGATAATGCGAAAAAAAACCAATCATATTACTGTATTCATTCATTTTTATTCTTTTCGCGAACTCACGCGAAGTTTTTTTCATTTTTTTCGACTTTTTTCTTCGCGAAAAAGACGATTGGCGTTTTTAGGTTAGGATACAGAATAAGTGCGAATTGCGAGTGAAAGAGATATAAAAACCGATTTCGCGAGATTTCTCATAGTTTCGTTGACAAAACAATTTTACGCTCGCCTAGTCCTCGCGTCCTTGGAACATACAGCATCGAGCGTTAGGGCTCAAGTAAAACGGTAAGCCGCGTATACCGCGTTTCTCGACTCTCCGCATATTACTTCATTTGTCGTGCCGCTAAACTATCGCCAGACAAAGATCGGCGACTTGGAGAGCCTCGTCGTTGTCTATATACATTGACGCGACAACGAAGTTGCCTCCTTCCTCGACGCTCGTGCCTCGAAGTATTCCGTAACTCCATAAGAGGTTCGCCGTCGACGATTCGTGACTCAGATTTAGCATTTTTTTTAACGATGCGAAATTACGACGAGAAATGAAAAAAAAAAAAAAAAAAACACGGAAGACAGAGGATCGCCGACAATCGACTGTGTTTATTACGGAAAGTGTGATTATTATTATTTCTATTCATAAACATCGTCGATTCGATTATATAGCCGCATTAGAGGAAATAAATGAATAATCTGCGAAAAAAAACTCGCCGTTTCACTCGATCAACCGATTTTATTTTCAGGGTCATTTAAGATCGCCCTTTACCCACTCACGTACGGGAGATTTTTTGCCGGCCAAGTAGAACGCTAATTTCGTTTCCCCTCGTAAAAACGATACGCAAGAGCGTAAAACAAATTTCGCTGAACCATCGATAAAACAACATTTCAACATTATTTTTCAATATTTTTTCGAGTTTTTTTATAGTTAAATGTCGCAATTGAAGGTAACGCCGGTCGAAAAATTCGGACGTATATTTACGTCCTTCGCGCGCGAGAGGTTATGGTCAATGAAACTTAACTAACGGAATAACGTTTTTTTCTTTTGTTGAATAAACATTCGGATAAATCAGAGATATAAAAATGTAACTGTGAATAAAGATACACCCGGTAGTTGGATTTCACCGACAAGTCAGATCGCGAAGATTCACGTATCGCTACTGTAACAACTTCCCTCGACGTAATAACGGGAAAGCGACGCCGAGACCCGTACTTCAGCCTCGTGAACTACGACCCCCTCGGATGTATCTTAATTCTCATTGAATTCGCAAGGCGTGCGGATAAACGACGCCTCTTTCCTCTCTTTCTCTCTCCGCGAAACAGCATAAAACGTTAGAGAACTCTTAGGCCGCTAATTCGCGCACTCGAGACTCTTCGAGCTCCTCGAGTTACTAATGCGCATGCGCAGCGAAACTTTCAACGCTCCTTGTTGCGAATGATGAGAAATAAACCAGTTTAAAGAACAAACTCGATAGTACCCTCGGAGTTAAGATGTAGAATGAGAATTACACACGTGGGAGGTAATAAATATTAAGGCGGTGCGATAATACTTAATGTTATTAAGATTTATAATTTATATCGGTGAATATCGTATTTCATCGAGAAATGACGAAAAAAAAAAACAGGAATTATAAAATATATAATATTTGATAATATATAATAAATATAAAACATATATAATAAAAATTTTATTGAAAAACATACGATACATTAATTTTCAACGATGGCGATTTGAAAAGATCGAAAAAATTCGCGATCTTTTATCGCGAGACATTTAAAAAAAAAACGAAAAGTCCTTCGGTAACCTTGCAAAATTTTAAACGCCCGTAAGTTCTTTGCGGAGAATTAATTAATGATTAACCAATTAATAATTAATAACTGCAAACTCGTATGTAATTGTGTCTTAATCACTTTTTGCTCTACAAGGTCACATAACCTCTACACGCGTAACTATTATTATGCATTTTCGAATCAGAAATATAATACACGCGGTTAACGAACTTCTTTGAACAATAAACTTTATAGGGACATATCCTCGAAGAATGGAACGACAATTAAAGAAGAGTTTATCAATCTCTCGACTAACAACTCGAGAATTAATTAATTCCTAATTACATAGACACGCAACTGTTGAACATTTATAGCGTTAGAGAAAACGATGAAGGTAAGCGCGTCGTATAACTTCGCTCGTTCCCTCGAGTCGTTGAGGCGTCAGCGCGTCCGCTAACCTGAACGACTCATCGGTATTACGAATCATCTTTTCTTCCCTTCGTGAGATAATCTTTCTTTCCATCGTTGCTTCTCGACTTTCATGCGTGTCAAGAGCGATTAAGTTTCGAGAGATTATCGTCTATCGTCTTTCGTTTATCCCTTCGCGTGTTCGGGACGCGTAATTTTCATAACCTCACAAATTCGAAAATATCTCGAATGTCGTAAATATACGTGAATATCGTTAATTCCGACATACAAAACAGATTTACGCGAAAATTTTAGCGAAATATTTCGTTTTTTTTTTTTTTTTTTCATCGAAAATCGTATTATCGCAGTAATCGAAGTATTCGTCGTGTATAGTGTCGAAAGCGGAAGTTACGCGAGACAACAGTAATTTTCTTTTCGCGGCAATAATTAGTTGTATAATTTGAAGTTTCGGCCGGTAAAATCGAGAAATCGAATATACATATGTCGGTTAGAGAAAAATCGTAGCGGAAAGAATGGTAATCGTTACGCTCGAGATACAGGCCTCGGGTACGACGTATACACGTCAGTCACGGGCCGAACCGCGAGACGAGAAAATCACCGCCAATTTTGAATTATGAATAATTCGCTTGGCAAACCCAGATTTTCGCCCGTCAAAGTTCCACTTTCACCGGTGCAACACGAGAAACGAGAGTTACATGCGATACAGAGTTACAGACTCCTCCACTCGGCGTGTTGCGACGACGGACCTGCGCGCTATTCTTGCGCACGTAGAGGAGTCGAGAGAAACCACAAGTGTGTACCTCGTTATTCCTCAACTTGTGCATCACTCAGAGAGACCTACTAGTGTCGACGGGTCGTGTGAGTACTCGTTGATTAGCTGAAGAAACGCAGAAACCTCGAAAGTTCGTCGACGAAAAAATTACGACGAGAAAAATTACTGTGACCCTTTCATTACTTTTTTTTTAGTTTCACTTTTCGTGAGTTTATTCTAAAAATAATACGATATTAATTATTTTTTTGTTTACCATTGCGCGTTATTAAATTTTCTTTATTTATCTAATGAATTTTATTAAAAAAATAATAAAAATAATTCTATCGTATTTTTTTACGAAAAAAATATTTTTTTTTCGTTATTATTATTATATACATTTAAAAATCTTTATTAACGGAAGAAAAAAATGTAGAGCTCGTTTTTAATCATTCTACGCGTAAGAAGGATCACTCTTGATGCTCCTGTCGAGTCTCGAAGGACGAAGCCCCCGAGGACTCTCTTTCGCTGGAGATCCTCTCGAGATCGCGAACTCGAAGTACGAAACAGGTTACTCCGCGAAAACGACGCCTCGCGCGCTGAGGTCGTTGAGTTCACGAACGTTCTTCAGAGCTTATATATCCACTGCTCCACGAATATATCGAGAAACTGTACGGTGTTAAGCGCGTTACTGCATCGTAAAAAAAATCCGGTTTTTTGTATTTTTTTTTTTTTTTTATGTCACGAAAAGATTAAGACGTACGAACGAATTCTTGAGATTTTTCTTCGAAACTAACGAAAAGGGGGGCGCGGAGCGGAAGGTTCGGCGAAGGCAAACACACGATTGTGTAGCGTTTACACGGGCTGTTGCACAAATTTCCTTCGCTCGAGATTTTTTTTTTTTGTTTGCTTGTTTGTTTACTTTATTCGCGGACTGACACGCGGGAATGGGAACGTGAACGAGTCGTAAACGAGTGCGAGAAACTCGTGTAATATACTCGCGAAAAGGCTTCGAAGGGTCTCCCGCGAGTGTATATCGACGCGATCTCCGAGTCGCGGGATTAACGTAACGAAGAAACTCACGCGAGAAAAGACTAATTACCGATTGCAAACACTGAACAAGACGAACGTAACAGATCCGCGAATGCGAGAAAACACGACTGAGTGTCGACTGAATCGTTGCGTACGTTGTAATTTGGTGTTTAAAGCATTTCAAATTTTAAATGAGTTTACAACGCGAATTGATGTGATTCCACAACTTTGAACCGTTAGATTTAACACTTCGATAATTAATGCATAAACACGAATTATTATTATAAATAATTGGGAATCGATGGGAAAATTTTTCGCAGGATATTCGCAACGAAAGTAATCGAGAAAATATTATTTTTCATTGCATTTCACGAACGCGCTGTCGATATTAATAATGATTAAAAAATTATAAATCGTAATAAATCGATATTTTTCGTAATAATAGACGATTTTCGTAATAATAGAAAAAAAATCATAAATAATTCGTATTTTTGATATTTAGAAAGTATATTTACGAAAAAGAAATGTTTTTACAATTTTTTATAAGTTTTTCTAAGCGGAAGTGGCAACTTGACATCGATTAAGCGATAATAACGGTTGAAACAATTTTTCTGTAATTGATACCTTTTCTCATTACGTTATTCTCACATCCTATTTTCTCCCGATAATACATCGACCGCAGAGTGCATAAGCGCCCTTAGCAAACGCTCTATCCGCCGAGATAACTTTTTCGATTCTCGCGGTTGCCGGCATATAAGATTACAGAAGAATTCTACAAGAGTGTATATACGTGTTGTGTACAGATGCAGAAACGCACGTAGACACCGTCCGCGGCCTTGAAGCTCACTGTTCTCGAGTTCATTGTATCTTTCTTTCTTCGCCTCCGCTTCATCTACCATCTCATTTCCATCCCGCGGGTAGGACTTTCTGCTCATAGCTCATTCGCGTACACTGCGCATCGCGTGAGTCTAAAACGCGTTATTATTTCCAAAACATTCGTCAAAAAAAACATCGCGTTGAAAGACACCTGTCAATTGACACATGGAAGCCGCCATCTTGTTTTTTCTTAAACGTCGACGAAAATCAATAATTTCGAGGTTATGGCGTCGTGAAATCGATACGACGACGGAATGTAGTCGATACGTCACATTGACATAGTCAACAGTATAAAAATTAAGGGTACGGGAATTGAAATGTCGTTTTCTCTTGTCATTCGTCGCGCAGACGTCCCGATGAAAAAAAATTGACCGCCGTGTTTCAAACATTGTCATCGTCGTCGTGACCCCCCGAGTCATCGAGTTCAGCCCGCGGGTTCCGAGTCGAAATCGACTTTCTACGCGAGACCCGTTTGAATTTGTAGCTCCCGTACGTTAAAAAAAAATGAAATGGACATCGCGAACCGGTGAAGGTGTACAACGGGCCAAAAGATCGGACCGCGGCGAGTCCGTTTCTTCTTCCTATCGTACGCGTTTCTATACCGTAAATATACTCTATACATGTATATATATATATATATATACACATCCGAATCCGCTGGAGGCTCGTGCTGCTTGGAGGAGTAGAATATTTTGTGTGTTTCGAGGTCGAGCGCACGAGAAACGTGGAGCGAGGAACACAGACGAGAGACCCGGTTTCGCCGACGAGGGGCCCCGGGACCTCTTGGACGAGCTGACGAGAAGCCGCAAGGCGCAGAAACCATTCTCTCTCACTCTTGAATCTTTTCTCGACTTTTGTATATTACATCGCGGATAAAAAAAACTTTACGTTATTTTACAACACCCTTATTAAATTTCCGCGGCGACGCAAGAGAGAACGTCGCGAAATTTTATTTTTCTAAATAAAAAAAAAATATATATATATATAAATGTAATTCATCGTCGTTGGTTTGTCGATTTTTTAAGTATATCGACGAGAGGTTAAAACTCGTTATTATATTGCCGCGTGTACCATGAAATCATCATTACGTGCGTAAAAGCAAATGAAAAATGATACGTATTATTACTATTATTATAGCGAATTTTATCGTTATATTATTAACCCCTTAACCCGCAGTGGTTGGAATAAAGTCATCTGTTTTCGTTTATTTTTCGAGGAAATATCAATGAAACGCAAATTAATCGATTTGAAAATAAATTTTTGTTTTTTATTTACTATTAATAGGTGAGAACCGCAATTTCGTGAAAATCGACAGGTGGTAAAGAAATTTTTTTTTTTTTAATGTTACGCGAAAAAAATCGTTGGGTCCTCTTCTTGAGGATTTGTGACTCAATGTTCATTTTTAAGTTTCGAAAATGACTCGATACTCTCCTAATTGGTTTTACCGAAGCCTGTCGTCACTTACAGGCGGATGTTCATGTAATAATTTCGAAGGCGGTATACGATGCGTTTATACACACGCGTACGATGGAATTTCGCGTGTCGCAAGAAAGTATGGATATATATATATATATATATATACATCGCGCGCCGTGATGACACCATACGTCGCGTGGGCGAATTATCGAAAGTAAAAATGTTACCCTCCCTCTCCAGGGTCATTTGTGTATTGTTTCCACATGGGCGGACGTCGCTGTACCCACCGACATCCTTTGCGAAACTCCCCCTCGATCTTCGTCGCATTATTATGATTATTATTATTATTATCGCCTTTTTCATCTCCTCATTCAACAAACGTAAACTCATCACGCGGCACTAAATCGCAATCGATTGCGCGACACATTGGGAAAGTTATTGTTTTTATTATTCAAAACTGAGAATTCGATTAAAGATCTGCGACGCTGCGAATTAATACGAATTGCATTGACGAAAACGATAAATACGATTTTTTTCGCGATCTTTTTAATTTTTTTTTTTTTACGGTATTGTTATCATTTGTTAAAAAAAGCAAAAACTTTTGTCTTTACAATAATTTATAGTTTCGATTTTAAAATAAAAATCGATCTGAAAGAAAAAGACGCGAAGACATTTTTTTTTAGGTTAATTTTGAAGAACCGTTTTAATCGAAATTCGACGATCACTTTTGTACGAAGAAAAACGCTATACAAAGATATTCGATGATTAAGACATCGCTGGAACACAATCTCTTCTGTACATTCCGCTAGTGCACCGCGTAAAACGGTTTCACCTTTCCTAAGCTCTGATTGATAGCGGTCATTATCTCGCTAATTGACGTGTACTATTCCATTTCGGGATTTTCGTATGAGAAGCAAAGGCATCACGGATCTTGTGGCCGATGTATATAACACACACCGATCTGCTTTCGTACATCCGTCGCTTATTTTGCTCCGCTTTCCTCAGTGGGCCACAGATTTAAAAAGCGGAAACGTACGAGTCGGCAATGATATATGATACTTATTATTTCTATAGTTTTGTTTGCCCACATAACGCGCGAATAAAACCAGAAGCGAAAAAAATTAATTCGTATCGATTGTATCTAATGTAAGAGTCGTTCTTATTATATACGGTAACGCTTGTCGAGTATTGGTATGCAACTACGGTAGATAAAGAAAAATGGAGGGAGAAAAAATGCTGTTCCTCGTCGCGCTGAAGCGTGACACGAAAGTTTCAAACACGCGGACGGATCGCGCCGTTAACACTTCTATTTGACTTGAGACAAATTAAATTCGTAAATCTTTTAAAAACGACGAAAAAAATTTGTTTTTTTCGTTAATTTATAACCTATAAGTTAATTATATGTCAAGAGGAATTTAAAAAATTTATCGATGTATAGAGTTGCAATAAATTTTCGAAAAAAAATAAATAAATAAATAACACGTATTAACTCTTCGAAGATGTGATACCAATTTAGAAAAAAAAAAAAATACTTAGAGACGGCAATTTAACGAGTCAATAACGATAGACGTATTTCAAAGTATTAATGCGTAATTAGTTCGCGAAAAAAACAGTGAATAATACTCACGTTAACCATTCGTGAATGGTTCGTATTATCTTCGTGTTTTGAATCTTAAACTCTCGTACGTGAAATTTTCACCGCCTCAGGGTCCCCCCGCGGACCCTCACTTAGATTAAAATCCTCTTTAAAAGTTTACGTTCGCTGTTTCTCGTCGGAACAATACTGCTCGCGATACGTCGAAACGGTTAAAACACTCGTTGTTATTCACTGATTAACCTCTCGCAATTTTGTTTCGCGATCAGTGCGACAACTATTTTTTTGTTTCGATTTATTTTTTTCCTCGACAGGCACCAGAATTTTATTTTTACGCCTCTCGGTAATAGATTTATCTTTAGTTGTTTTGTTTTTTTTTTTTCGAATAACACTTCGCACAACCGAATTCGCGGGACGGCTCCTTCCGGGGAGCTTCGAAACTCACGTACGACTGCGGTGGAATCGTTGCGCACGCGATCGTACGAGTCCGCGAGCGAGGACTGGCGGTAGCAAACGCGGATCCGGTCCCCGTTTGCCCTCCTGTTCGCGAGACTTCCTTCTCTTTTACCACCTCCACACGGGATACCTGACTTCGTGTCTCGTTCTATCTTTCGCTATGCTGACTGCCCGCATGCGTCCGTTCGTTTCAATCTCTTACCCTTTCTCAATGCACGAAGCCGACGTGACGTCGATTCGCGAAGCATATTCTGACTGGTTTTGCATTTTCAATGCACGGAGATAAAGCATTCGCATAAAAAAATTACGAAGAAACGATTAAATCGATAGGTCGATATATGTTTCACGGTAAAAAAAAAATACTAAATTTCACTGGCAGTTTAGCTCGAGAATTTGAAAGTTTTTTCGTCACACCGGCGCGATATTGTGAATTCCTTTGTTCGAACGGGTGTACCATTCGCGTCGATAGTCTCTGGCTGTTCCTTTCAAAATTCTTGAATTAACTTAATCAACGAATGCGAACTTATCGACGAGTGATAACAGCAACGTTATCAACATTCGGCTAATTTAATTTCTCACACTGATCATTATTACAGCACAGCTGTTGCGTTTTTTTACCGCAGAGTAACCTTGAAATCTCGAAAATTATTTCGCTCGAAAACGTTTCGTAGTTTTTGCGGCGAGAAAATTGAGAGAATATGAAATATCGCGGTCGGTAATAGAAACTGTAATGCCGACCGTCGGTTAATTTTCCGATTCACGGGCTTCAGCCAAACTAAAAGGTTTTCCCTCCAAGTTTTAGTTACGCGCGTCTATTCCGCTTAGAATAACCAATTTATCCGGGTATACGATATAACATTTTTGTAAACAGTTGAATCGATCCGCGAATTAAAAATCGGTGATGCATCTAACAAACTCTTAATAATCTTACGATCGATTATGCTGACGATTCAATTTGGCCAGTGCGGCAATCAGTTAGGCAACGATTTATTCGCAACGATAGCCTCTGACATAGAGTCCCGAAATTCGGGACTAACGTTTCAAGGCAATTACGACTACGGCGTGTCGAGTTGTGACAGATGGTTCTCCGGCATAACGAAGGATGGAAAACGCATTGCGCGTGCGATTCTCGTCGACACTGAAAAAAAGGTTGTCGACAAGATACGCGAAAGACAAGAGTCAAATGCTACGTGGCGTTATTCATCGAAAAATACGATTTATCAGTCCCACGGCGGGGGTTCGGGAAACAATTGGGCGTATGGATATCTCGTAAAGTCCAAAGAGCTCGAAAACGGGCTAATCGAGGCGATACGTTCGGAGGTCGAAAAATCGGATAGACTCGACGGTTTTTTCGAACTATTGGGATGCGCCGGTGGGACGGGATCCGGAGTGGGAAGTAAATCGTTGGAACTTCTTCGCGACGAATTTCCGACGAAAACAATCATCGCGTGTTTGATATTACCCTTCGCGAGCGGCGAGGTTGCGACTCAAAATTATAACAGTTTATTGACTCTCGCGAAATTCTCGGATTTTTCCGACGCGATCGTATTGTTGGAAAATGATCAATTATTACGCGTCTGCACGGGTAGCGCGGGTCAACGAAATCGGGAAACGCGATGTTTGGGAGACATGAACGTCGTAGCTTGCGAAAAACTTGTCTCGGTACTGCAACCTGTCAGGGAGGTTAGGAACGAAGCGAATTATTTCGCGAACAAAATGACACCTCATCCGGGCTACAAAATTACGACGATAAAGTGCACAGCTCCGTTAAAGTTTTCTACGAGAAGCGGAGAGCACTCGCAGGAAGTTAATTCGCGAAATTACGAGAGTGAGTCGTTGAGATGGCAAGTTCACGTGAGACAATTGAAACATACGCTGCGACATGCCGGTGGATCGAGGAATTACGAGGTAAGACACGATTTTGTCGGAAATTCGGATCGCGGAAACGCCGAAAGTGTTCATCGCGTTTACAGACGTTCCGTCGCGAATATTTTGATAACGAGAGGTTATGCGAGCAAAGTGAACCCCCGTAACGATTTTCGAGGGGAAAACGGCGATCCGATAAGTTGGGAACAATTGACGGAAGATGGACTTTATCCGTCGTGGGTACCGTGCGATGACAGATTCGCGCATTTGCATCAGAAAAGACGATTACTCGCACGCGAAAAATTCGCGACATTAGTGACGAACAATTCGCAAATATGCGAACCCCTCGACGAGTTGGTGAACAAAGCGTGGAATTGTTACACCAACGCGGCGTTTTTGCATCTTTACAAACAACACGGATTGGAAGACGACGATTTTTTGCGTGCTTTCGCCAAAGTCGAAAATGTCATTAAACTTTACGGAGAATTGGATAAAAACTAATCGTAAAAATATGTATTTTTTTTCGTAATAATAAAAAAATAAAGTAATAAATGATATTTCTCGTATTTTTACATTAAAATAACGACCGAGTCTCTAATTTATTTCCCAATTGGTAACTCGTTCAAACGATTCTTTCAATAAGCCATCGAAGCCTTCGCATCGACCGAAAGAATTAGCAACTTTTTGCATAATCGCCGAAACGTCTTTATTTTTCGGCATAAATATTACGTAACTTTATATTCGCCGGGCGTCTTCGGTCGAGAGTTCCACGAAGCGACCGCGCAAAGAATGAATTCAATGGAACGAAAGTTTCGTCTTATCGCGAAGTCAGCCAGTATCCACCCCCTCCCCCCTCCCTGACGTCCTTCTTTTCGGAAACTTGCGATGCGGGAGTAGCGCTTCCAAGAATTCCGGGCCGGTAACGATCGGGATAAAAGTTGGGGGTCTGTGGACCCCGCGTTAGCGGGTTGTGGGAAACGGAGAATTCTTGGTATTCGGGTGGTTTCGCATTAAGAGTTTGGCGATGAGCCAACAGTTACTTCACGTATTACTCCCTCGCGAATACCCGCCGCTTCTCATTCTTTTTTTCACCATTTCCCAACCGGATCCTTCTCGCGCTCACCCCCCACCTATCGCGCGCTATCTTCTCCTCCGAATGACCTCTAAATCTTCGAACTTCCGGGAAACGGATTCCACGAACGTATACGAAGCGTACGACACGTATTACGGTCTATACGCGAAGCCGCTTTGCGGGTGGTTGATATAGGAGGGTTGTTGTGACGTCATGAGCGACCAATCGACCTGCGACGGTAAGCCGGCTGATAGCGTGCGGTAGAAAAGCCGAATGAATGGATTATTCTCGGAAGGAAGCAGAACAATATAAATAAAAACTCCTCGTATATTTCTTGTCACAGGTTGATTCTACGCACTACGAAAAACTTACGAAAAATGATAACAACTTATCATTTTTTTGCGGAAAAAATAGATAAAACCGCAATTTCAAGGTCATCATAAACGATTATCGAAATTTTTTTATTTCGATTTTTCGATTTTTTAAATTAAGTACTTTGAGTAATTTGCGCGGAATAATTTTCAATAATTTGGGAATTACGTAAATAATTACGAATTATTAAATGATGAAATCGACAGAGTATCAAAAATTATTTATTTAAATTCGTAATTAAAGATAAAAATGTTGTTTGATAGCGAGTGGTCACGTAAGGGTTAAAACGGAGGGCGTCAATGGAACGCGTTAAAATTTCGTCCCTGGTTTTCTGCCCTCTCTTCATCATACAGTGAATATCTCTCCCTCTCTTTGCTCGACAACAGGCTTCCGAGTCCCACGTCAAAGCGGCGAAAGCGGGTAGGACGTCGACGCCGACGCCACCGACGCCAGCAGCTTCGTCGCCGCCACCCCTAGACTATTCGACGGCAACTTGCCCGCGTTGTTTCCCCCTCTCTTCCCGCTCCCCGCTCGGCGTGTTCGTCCAAACAAACTTGTGCTTTTATCGATTGAAAATCGAACGAATAATGACAAACTATTATAATTAAAACAAATTCAAATGTTTTACAATGATTTATTCTTTTTTGTAAATAAAAAAAATTCTCCCGAAATTATTTTTTTTACTCGATTCGGTTCAGCGAGAAGAAAATACGATTCGATCGCATCGCGTTAGCATCGAGGCTGGAGGCGTGCGCGCGCCCGTCCGTTCACGCCGCGCGCGACTCTCCAGCGTAGCCAGCTGAAGTATAAACCGAAAAGAGCGAGAAGTAGGAGCAGCCGCGAGCGGAGGGTTCACCAGTACGACCTGCTCGCACTAGCTGCGAGCAACGAAACGAGACGATGACGCCCGCGCCATTTTGTGCGAGACATCACTGAACACGCGCGTGTGCAAGTGTTTTTGTTATATCGCTCTAGGCGAGTGCTCCTTGTTGTGCCTTGTCGCGAGAGTATTTTGGCACTGCTGTTTCTCTGCACGACGAACTAAGCGCGGGGACGTCGCTTGACTCTCGAAAAAATATTATCTTTCGTACTTCCGGCAAAAAAAAAAAAAAATCCCGAAACTGTCAGAGTGAAATAAATAATGATAGAAATAATATTTATTTGCATCGTTTCGTAATATTTTGGATGTGACTATTATTGAATGAATAAAAATATATATAGATATACATATACGTGACGAGTGCTGCACCGTTTTATTGACGTGAAATATATTTATCGTGCCGAATATCGTTTATTATGTGTGCAAGTGAAACAAATAGCATGAGTGTCGAGATGGATGCATTGAGTTCGTAACGAAGGGATCTCTCTCAACGATCGACGAAGACAACTCGTTGAGATTTGAGCGGAATTAATTAAAATCGGTGAACGTTGAAGTTTTATTCGACGATAAGGTAAGAATATTAAAATGGATCTTGCGTTTTTTATGTAGGTGTATATTTATAGTCGTAATGAAATGAGGCGCTCGGACATTTATACGGTGAGTGTCGAAGGACACTCGTCCTTCGAACGACCAATCCTCCGAGCGCTCGCGTGTACCGTACAGCGAAGTATCGTTTCGCTAGTTTTGCATTCAGTTTCGGACGATCTTTTAATTATCTCAGATAACCTTTATTTTTACGAAAAATATACAATAGCGAAGTAAACTACGTTCTAGTAAACTACGAGTCTTTTTATCGAGCTGCACACAGTCGCTTAGCAAGGATCGCGTTGTGCAAGGTGTACGCGAAAGTGAAAGCCAATGAAACTCAAGTACGAGTCTAGCGTTGCCGAGTTTGCACGTTTTAGCGTAATATATATCGGTGTTCTTAGTTTGTTTTGATGTTAATCTCTGATTAGAGGAGTTTGTACTTTGCCGGTGGGGTGGGAAATACACGCAGTTGACAATGATCGAAAAGCGCGATGTTAATACGCGATTACACGATTTTTCATCGAGTACTCGAATGCGACACTGCAGATTGTTTTCGCTGGAGAAATATCGCACTTAATATTCATTATTAGTGTTTTATGGATCGGATATCAGCGGTTGATGTATTCCGAAAAAAAACGAAAAACAAACTAACAATTACGAACAATCGAACGCTGAATGAGTAATATTTCGTTTTTTGCACTACTGCTTTATTGCGTAATGGTTATCATATCGAATGAATTACTTTTTTTATGTTCGTTGCAAGATGCTGTACGGAACAATCGCGTAAAATGTTATGTTTGCCTTCTCAGTTGGTAAAAAAAAATATTCTCGTTTCTTGCAATTCACGGTAATTTCGATAGATTTCGTATCATTATACAAACGCGTAAAAAAAATGAAATTGGTTCATAAATATTCGTCGCGAAAGTTTTTGCCTTATGGTTTTCCATGTTAAATCGAACAACCATACTCTGTAGTTTCAGCTTCCGTTGATTCCCGGCAATAAACACACATTTTTTAGGTTAAAGAATTATTATTTTTCGTTTATAAATTCACATATTCAGTAATCGCATGTTAATTCCGAAACTTCCATCATCTTTTTAGACCACACATACACCACACATATTTTCGCCAATCGTCTTTTTCAAAATTCTCTCAAAAAAAAACTTCAAACTTTAATTTTTTCGTCCACCCAAAACATCGAAAAACATTTTTTTTTATTTAAATTTATCCAAAGTTATATATACCAATTATGATAACCGAAAAAAAAAAAAAAAAAAAAGATCGAAAGTATCGAAAATTTATTACGAAGGGTGCGAAGACGCGTTGTTACGTCCCTGCGGAGAGTCTCGTTCCGAAAACCGAGGGACTTCTCTTCGTTCCCCGAGCCCCCGCATCCTTCTCTTTTCTTCTCGCTTGATCCTCGTTCCTTCGTTCCGATCCTGCAAACTTCTTCTCTTCTTCTTCTCCGCGCGCCCCCGTGTTATGTGTTATAAAGGCCTCCGAGAGCGGGAAGCGCTTGGAACACACAGAGGGCAATAAAAACAGGCGGAGTACGGGGGAGAAGAACGGTGAAAGAGAATGATGGAAAGAGACGCCGTAGATAATGGGGGAATTGAGATAGAAACAGAGTGAAACGGGACGAATAGACAAAAAGGGATAGACGATAACTCGAGTTCGATCCGCCCTCTCATTCTCCGGCGAACGTAGTGCTAAAAGGGGAGGGGGGGGGGGGGGGGGGTGTTTTTGCCGAAAGTATTGCCGAGAGCGGAAAACCTACTATGCCGTACTACAGAAAGGGGAACCCTCCGTCCAACAATCGTCCCACGCACTCCTCTGATGCTCCAGTCTACGTAATATATTTATAGAATCTTTCGTCCTTTTTTTTTTTTTTTTTTTTGATTTTTTTTTTTTTTCGTTGTTTCTTTCAAGTTGCCTACGTCTTCGTTTCTCGCACGTATCGCCATCGAGATTTATTTTTACACGAGCTTTGCAACGCGTTTTTCCCTTTCTCTGTCGCCCTTGATGCTTCGTTCGACGACCTTGAGACGAATTTTTGAGATTTAAAAAATCCATAAACGCCGCCGAGTTACATGAGATTTTTAACTTTTTAATTTTTTTTTCGGAAAAAATGTTACGATTGCTAAAACTCGTATGTATTTCGAGCGATTCGATCTAAAAATCGCTATAATTGTACAATATAATAATGAAAAATACATTATTTCGAATATATCGTATTTTAAATAAATTGACAGAATTTCGGAGAAATTAAAAAAAAACATCGCGGAGTCAAGAAAATTACGAAAAATCTTTTTTCGCACGAGAAGCTTTGCGCATAACCAAAAAATTATGATTTAAACAATGAAAAAATGTCGTTAACGAAACAGAAAAAAAGATCGAAGGTTTTCTGTAGTGAAACGATAAAATCGCGGAAACCCTACTTTACCACCGGCGATAACTACTATAATAGACGATGTCAATGTCAAATCGAAATTCGCATGTTTATTATTTTCGTTTTCACGTATTTTCCGGTTATCGCTGCAAAAATCTTTTTGCCGGGTGCAGTGAACCGCAAAGCCCCGACGACTCCGGGGCGCCTGAAAATGCGGTTGTTTCACGTTTCTCCCGCTATCTTTGGACGCTGGATATATAGTAAACTGAGACACATATATACACTATGGCATGTCGCGTGTGCATGACAGTTGTGCTGCTCGGTTTTTATCGCGAACGAGGGTGGTGGTTGGCCTCGTGGGACGTTGGTTAATCGATATCTCGTATACACCCTCACCGCGTCCGCTCGCTACGCTCGTTCGTGAATGCAGAGTGCAAAGGTAGTTCTGTTCTTTTCGAAGGGTCACTTTTTTTTTTTTTTTTTTTTTTTTTTTTTTTTTCGTTTTTGTTATTAATGAGACCCCGTAAATGAAAGGCGCCCATTGAATGCTACGCCTATGCATACGCGAGAGTAATACTACCTGACTGTGGACTCGAACGCGCGCGCTTAACAAAGACCCCGGAGATCAACCCCGTAACTCGTAGGTTATATATCGGGGGCGCCAACTACGATACTATAGATAGGCACACGAAAGAAGGCCACCATTGACCTGGAAATGAGGTTCTACGACATTGCGCCTACTATTTGACACGATATTTATCCCTTTCAGTTTGTAATGTATATTTGTATCGTATTTTTAATGCATTATTATAGAGGTTATGTTGCGTCGTTAAAATTTGCGCGATAAAAAAAAAAAAAAAATGTATGATTATTACGCGGATTGCAAAATAAATGATGTCTCGCGGTTTGCGATGATCGCTTCGTACCCATTATTACGATCCACGCGAGTCTACACTGCCAGTGAGTTCAATGCATGGAATTACGCAACTCTCTTTGTATGTGTAGTAACTTTATCGCGTTCGATACTGTTGTCGCGACTGTTGCGATTAAGAGATCGCGCGATGTTTCGCGATTCGGCGGATCGGATAATAAATGTATTACGAATAAATGTGGACATTTTTTAGCGTTTCACAAAATTTTATGAAATTTTGATAGATTTTGTTTCGGAAATGTATTGTTCGATATTTTAATATTTCATTTATAATATTATTTCATTTTATATTTCGCAATTATTAAAAAATCGTGAAATTACTTTATTATTCGTTATTTAGTGAATTTTTATACGAATACTTATGGTCGGATGAATAATATTCGATTTTTTCTCTTTTTATGAAAAATACATTAATTTTTTAATCAAAGAAAAAAAAAGAGAAAAAAAATCATTGTGACACGAATTGTACTATTATCGATATTTCGTCGATACGATGCATTGGGTATAATGCAAATCCACTGATTTGTTTCATTTTTCAATCGCATTTTAAATTGACAATACCGCAGTAAACAATTTAATTATCTCAATATCCATTTTCGAGTTTTGGTTTCGTAAATCATCGAAATTTATTCGTGAATTCGAGTGATAAATAAAATATGCCTCGTCATAGGGTTTTAGCTGCAATTAAAAGAAATCTCATGTACTTCACTGGAATCGCGTATTTTCACGAAAATATTAAACCTTTTGGAGTAAAATTGAAACAGTTGAAGTGACGAATGTTGACGTAAAATTCTTTAAAATAAATTTCCTCTCGAAATATTGTTATTTCGTCACTAACGCCTACTTAATAGAGGGGCATTTATCCGCGATAGAAATTTAGCCATTTTGTCAATTCACCGTGTCGTTGATAATGATCGTGCGGTATACGATTCGATGTTTCAATTCTGCAAACTATTTATCGCAATTTTTTAAATCTCAATAATTTTCCAACACTTTTCAAATAAGTAAACTAAAAAAACAATAAATAATTAAATAATTAATTAACAACAAATGTATCGAAATTTGCGATTGAGATTACAAAAAAAAATTACATTTCGAGTAATATTATTAATAAAAAAATTCTATACGAAAAAAAAAAAAAAAAAAAATTGTCGGCGACTATTTGGAGCGAAACCAGCAAAACATGTCCTGGAAGCCGCGTTGCATAATCGAGAGTTTTCGAGATGCCCAATGGCTGATGTAACCTCGCGCCACCCTTTTCTCTGCAGATTTTTAACAATACATATAATAAAGTATCGTAACTATAAGCGTTTTCTGACGTACATACGTACAACAGTCGCTACGGATAGCCGATGGTACGTTATACATCCTCTGCCAGTGACGCATTCGTCTCTTACGTGAAGAAACCCCTGTGCGCTTATACTACGATGAGTAGTAACACCGATATAGTAAAGTAAACGGACGGAGGGACAGAGAGATAGTGGGGAAAGAGCCCAAAGCAAGACAGCAGCAGCTCTACACCCTCGCCGTCTCGTGAAAGAGCTCTCTTACGTTTTTGTAACAAGTGGAGGAAGGGAAGCGCGCGGGGGCGGTGGGGGAACGCGAGGGGTACGATCGATCGTGAACCTCGACGCGGCCATGACAGTGCCTAAGGAGCGCACCGGCTGTACGCGGTACGACGAGGAGGTGTAACTCTGGGAATATGCACCTTCGCGGCGTCGTGACTCAACTTCGTCGCTCGAACGACTCGTTTACTTCGTGTCGCTTTTTTTTTTATTTCTCCTCCTTTCCTTTCACAGCCCTTTCCTATTCGTTGCGTAATTAACGACGGCTGCTTCGTTCGCCGCTTTCAGCGGTTATTAGATTTATTATAACGATAAGCAGATTAATTACGGTTAGTCAGACTGTCTTATTAAGTTATTATAGATCGCGAGACGCACGAGAAATCGCGATTTAGTAAAAAACATCGCGGAGACTTGCGGCAACGAAATACTTGTGTTTTATGCTTAAATATTTAATTTTACATCGGCAAACATGTTTTTTTAGAACTTCCGTCGACTTAAAGGGGATTTCAAGACTTCGCGATGTTTTCGTAATATTTCGGAGTTTCAAATTTTTTTTTTTTTTCGGGGATTCTTTTTAAAGGGTTTTTTCATCGTCGTACAGTTGATTTGGCGATAATCGAATGTAAAAGGGATTTATTAATAACTATTTCGATTTATTTAACAATTTTTTATTTCGATTGCGCCTTCGAAATCTTTAGTGTGCTTACGGGGAGTCGATGCACGCGAAATCTGCTTTAGTAACATCGGAAATCAATCGTCGCGGTGAGGTTAGGAATTTACGAAATTAAAAAAAAATAAAAAAAATACGAAAGGGGTAAGGAATTGGTTGAAACCGCATACCATTCCTCTTACTAGACCATCCACGAGCCTAACATTCCATCTCGCGAACTCGTTTTACGCACACGTGAATGTATCGACATTCCATTGAGTTCACACGCGTATATATATAGATATATATAGATATATATACATGTATTCAAGTGTACATTTAATATAATAGCTATATCCCTTTTCGAGTTTCTATTCTCGTTCGAAGAATAATGGGATCTGCCGTTGAGTTTCGTAACTCCAACTCGCGGGGTATTGATGAAAACTTCGAAAAAAAAAAAAAAAAAAAATACGAATTCTGGAGCCAAATTCCTGAATACGAAATGAACTTCGAATTGTTTGAGAAAAATATATAATTCGACGCGAAAAGAATTTCAACCGTTTTTTTTTTTTTTTTGCAGAAGGGCGGATCTTCGGGATCCTCCGAAAAATCTGAGACAAGATGCGAACTCCGGCAGAGACGGAGGTCGGCGTTTCCCATGGGGAGAGTTACAAGTTCGAGGCACAGGGAAGTTCGTCGACACCCGCCTCCACGACTCGAGTTATAGTCAATCAGATGGTCTTATCGGCTTCGCAGCCCGAGTGTCACACATTTACGAACGGGTAAGAAGAGAGTTTGCCGTATGTAAATAATGAACGAAACGACAAGTATGCGAGATATTTGGAGGGGAAAAAAAAAGTTTCCTGGGGATAAGGAGAGATACGAAACACCTGCGAGACTAAACGATCGATTTTTAAAGAATTCCCGTATTGTCAACAAAATAAACAAAAAATTTTTTCGCCATTATATATATACATTATATACATATTTTTTTATTTTTATAAGTTTAATTCACGATATTTATCTTATTTAATAATAAAATCAAATTTTTTACTAATTTTTGTTTTTTTATGAAAAACTCTTTTTTCAAAATTATTTATCGTTTACATATTGCATTCGATGTTCGCAATAAAAAAATAAGCTGATACGACGAGATAAAGGATATCGTTTTACTATTTGCGGAGCGAAACTATAAATCGAAAAAAAAAGAAAAAAAAAAAACAAATAAGATACGTTCTGTATAAAATGCAGTAAAATAAAATAAAAACCCGATAAATTTTATGGAGTATTTTCTCATAAAAAATACTCCCATTCTGAAAATCGTCACAAACGGAGCCTACGATCGAAAATTTATCGAATAATTTTTTTTTCCATAAATATTCCCTTTTAAACAAAATTTATATTCGTCAATATGATTTTTCCTTCGAAAAATAATAATAATAATAATAATAATACCTAAAAAATTATTCACAACGAAATAAATAGCCTTTTACATCGCGAAACACTATTCCGAATTCGTAACTCCCCGCCTCGCGGTAAAATCATCGCGAATACGAATTGCGTAATTATAAATCGAAAAAAAAAAAAACAAAAACAAATAAGATACGTTCCGTATAAAATGCAGTAAAAAAAAATGAAAATAAAATAAAAACTCGGTAAATTTTATGGAGTATTTTCTCACAAAAAATACTCCAATTGTGAAAATCGTAACAAACGGAGCTTACGATCGAAAAATTATCGAATAATTTTTTTTTCCATAAATATTCCCTTTTAAACAAAATTTATAGTTTCCAACATAATTTATCCTTCGAAAATAATAATAATAATAATAATTAAAAAAATAAAATTATTTTCAACGAAATAAATAGCAACGAAATAAATAAAATTCGACGAATTTTACATCGCAAAGCACTATTCCGAATTCGTAACTCCCCCGCCTCGCGGTAAAATCATCGCGAAACGCGCAGAATACGTTTCGATTAACTCTCGCAAGTTGTACCCATCTCGTTCTCTTCTCACTCTCGATGGTTCAATGACGTACGAAATTGTACGAAGTTTATCCCTGAATAGAGCGCTGTAGTCGCCTTTCAGTAGCGCGTACGTTACGGGACAACACGCTGTTTTGTAATGCGTGTGTATCGCTTCGCTTGGTCGCGTGTGTGTCTATGTGTACGCGAACGTTACCATGTACGTCCGTAAGTCGAACGAATCGAGGTAAAGCGACTCGGGAGTTTTTACCAGTGTCAAGTGTTAAAATCCGTGAATGGTACAAACAAATCTGAAGCTTAACGCCGAAGAAAATTATCCCGTGCGAACTATTAGCGGTAAATCGGGACGAGGACGTTACGCGAGCGAATGATAAGAAACGATAACGTTCAACGAAGAGCGGAGAGTAAACTCTCGTAGGAGTTGGGAACGCGAGTACAGCGCTGTTACTCCACGATAGTTTATTGCACGTTTTCTCTCTTTGTTTTGGTGTATCGAGAAAGAAACTTAAAAAAAACTCCAAAAATCCTTAACGCGGATAAAAATTAAAAAATCGTGAAAAAAAAAAAAGGGTGAAAAATTGATATTCCGATAACGTTCCGTATGTACGATCCGGGAAAATGGTACTCGCGAGATTTTTCATCCGAAAGAGTCAAGACGAACAGATCGTAACTGCTGCGACAGTTCCACCCGATGTAGCGACGAGGTAAGAAAAATGTTGAAAAAAAAATAAAAAATAATAATGATAATAAAAAAAAAATGAAAAAAAAAAAAAAACAATAACACGAAAACTAAAGTACACACGAAAAATCTGATAGAGCGAACGAAACTCGAAGGTCGGAGGCGTAGAATGGAATGCGGCAAAGATAACACACGTTACTCGTCTCGCCGATGCGCGATATTATATATATATATGTATTCGTATATATATAATAAACATATATATTTATGAAAGTGTATGCGTGGGTGTTGATGTTATGAATTTTCCACTCGATTTTTATTCGTCGTGGAAAAAACAAAATGATTATTGTTTTTCGTATCGATTCGGTTGCAGTATGCTTTGCATCCAAGAGGAACTCGGGCAACTTAGCGGTATCGCTGTGGGGCCTGCAGTGTCCTGCAGCGCGAGAGATAACCAAATTGCACAAATCGCCCGAGTTGCGACTACGCGAAGCGAATCCGAGAGTAACACGAATTCTAGTGATTCGGCTACGAAATGCGGTGGTCCCGTTTCGGGAACATTGGACACACAAAAGACCAGTTGGTTGGAAGGGGTTTTGGGATGCATGAGACCTGTTTTTGCTCTCCTCTCGAAAGCCGGTGGAAACGAGAAGATCAAAGGAAATCAATGTAAGTTGCTGTTATTCAATAGAAAACGATATTGCGTCATATTGCAGGTAATGATGCGAAGGAAAACGATATTAAAGTATATATACACTTTTTTTTTATAATAATAATAATTTAAAGATCGAAAGTAATGACTATTTTTACGCGATAACTTGAAAGTTTGAAGTGCAAGTTATTCGCGATTATTCGTATTCAATTTTTCACGCAATTTCGAACTGATATTTGAAAACGATATTAAAAGAATTCTTTTTGTTTTAATAATAATAATATTTTAAAGATCGAGAGTAATGACTATTTTTACGCGATAACTTGAAATTTTGAAGTGTAAGTTATTCGCGAGTATTCGTATTCAATTTTTCACGCAATTCTGAACTGATATTAGGAAAACGATATTAAAAGAATTCTTTTTTTTTTTTAATAATAATAATATTTTAAAGATCGAAAGTAATGACTATTTTTACGCGATAATTTGCAATTTTGAAGTGTAAGTTATTCGCGAGTATTCGTATTCAATTTTTCACGCAATTCCGAATAGATATTAGGAAAACGATATTAAAAGAATTCTTTTTTTTTTAATAATAATAATATTTTAAAGATCGAAAGTAATGACTATTTTTACGCGATAATTTGCAATTTTGAAGTGTAAGTTATTCGCGAGTTTTCGTATTCAATTTTTCACGCAATTCCGAACTGATATTCGGAAAACGATATTAAAAGAATTCTTTTTTTTTTTTAACAATAATAATAATTTAAAGATCGAGAGTAATGACTATTTTTACGCGATAATTTGCAATTTTGAAGTGTAAGTTATTCGCGAGTATTCGTATTCAATTTTTCACGCAATTCCGAACTGATATTCGGAAAACGATATTAAAAGAACTCTTTTTTTTTTTTAACAATAATAATATTTTAAAGATCGAGAGTAATGTATATTTCTACGCGATATCTTTCAATTTTGAAGTGCAAGTTATTCGATTTTGATTTTTCCGATTTTTCGGAAGATGCTGCAGCGAGTTTTTTTGGTTAAATTGATAATTCGAGTTAAAGTTTTTTTTTTTTTTTTATCGCGGAGAAACTTTAAAGCTGTAAACTCTTCGATCGAATTCACGTAATTTATGAAGCGTTTTTCTTCGGCGTTCCGCGATATTTTTACACATTAATGGAAAAATTTGTTTCGTAACTACTTGAAGAGGGGTTACTGTACCGTTGTGCAATTGCAGTGTTATATGATTATTTTTTGTCTGTGCAGCTAACGACTGGGAGATACCCTTTGAGGCAATCAGCGAACTTCAGTGGCTTGGGTCAGGTGCACAGGGTGCAGTGTTCAGTGGTATACTCAACAAAGAGATAGTGGCTGTGAAAAAAGTTAGAGAACCGAGAGAAACTGATATACGGCATTTACGAAAACTCAATCATCCTAACGTCGTAAGATTCAAGTGAGTGCTATAAAAAAAAAAGATAGCAAATCGTTGCCAATTATTTTTTTAAATTTTTTTTTGAAAAAAATCGAAATCCCTCGATGTTTTTCCGGGCGATAAGAATACGTCTCGAATGTATCGAGAAAAAAAAAAGTACGATCCTGTGATCCGAAAAAAAAAAAAAAAAGATTCAAGTCAGTGCTATAAAAAAAAGATAGCAAATCGTTGGGAATTATATTTAAAAATTTTCTTTTTTGGGGAAAATCGAAATCCCTCGATGATTTTTTACGGGCGATAAGAATTCGTCGAATGTATCGAAAAAAAAAAAGTACGATCCTGTGATCCGAAAAAAAAAAAAAAAGATTCAAGTGAATGCTATAAAAAAAAAAGATAGCAAATCGTTGCGAATTATTTAAAAAAAATTTTTTTTTGGGGAAAATCGAAATCCCTCGATATTTTTACGGGCGAAAAGAATTCGTCGAATGTATCGAAAAAAAAAAAAAAAAAAAAAAAATGTACGATCCTGTGATTCGGAAAAAAAAAAAGTACGATTCTGTGATTCGAAAAAATGAAAAAAGATTCAAGTGAATGCTATAAAACAGATAGCAAATCGTTGCGAATAATTTTTTTAAGTTTTTTTTTTGGAGAAAATCGAAATCTCTCGATGTTTTTTACGGGCGAAAAGAGTACGTCGAATGTATCGAAAAAAATGTACGATCCTATGATTCGGAATGAAAAAAAAAAAAAAAAAAAAAAAAATGCGAATCCGCACGTAATAAATTGATTCTTTTTTCGCAGGGGAGTCTGTACGCAGGCACCATGTTACTGCATAATAATGGAATATTGTCCAAACGGACCATTGTACGATATACTGAGAGCCGGTGAATCGATTCCACCGTCTCGTCTCGTTTCGTGGTCCAAACAAATAGCAGCCGGGATGAGTTATCTTCATGCGCACAAAATAATTCACAGGGATTTAAAAAGCCCGAAGTGAGTGGCAACGATATTTTTTAAATGAAATTTCTTCTTTTCATAAAAAATACTACGAATTTCTCTAACAATTGTTCTTAACTTTGCTACAGTGTTCTCATTGGACGCGACGACATCGTGAAGATCAGTGACTTCGGGACGAGTCGCGAATGGAATGAAAGAAGTACGCGAATGACTTTTGCCGGTACGGTGGCGTGGATGGCACCGGAAATAATAAGGAACGAGCCGTGTTCCGAAAAAGTCGATATATGGTGAATAAAAAACATCTTCGATAATTAATAAATCAGAAAAAAAAATATTATTAAACATTAACAATATTTATCATCTATCTATCGAGTTATACGCATATAAATTACGCGAAAACTTCAGGAAATGTTTCTTTATTTTTGATAAAACAAATTTTGAAATATCTGACTTCGTTTACAGTAAATTCTTTAATGTAACGCGACTTCAGTTCCAATATATATAATTTTTACGATCTTTAGTTCGCTAAGCTTAACGACCTTTTTTTTTGTTTTACAGGTCTTATGGTGTTGTATTGTGGGAATTACTGAGCGGTGAGATACCCTACAAAGATGTCGATTCTTCGGCGATAATTTGGGGCGTCGGAAATAATTCTCTTCATTTGCCGATACCGACGAGTTGGCAAGAAGGATACAGAATGTTGCTGGAGTGGTGTTGGACGGCTGAGCCACGAAACAGACCATCTTTCAGACAAATTGAAACGCACGTTAACATAACGGCGGTCAGTGTGCTTAGTACCGATCCAGACGAGTATTTAAAAACTCAGGTAAAAAAAGAAAAAATTACTCGGCGATTTTTTTTTTTTTTTTGCAATTTTATGTTAATTTTATCGTAAATTTCAGAAAACATGGAGAGAGGAAATTCGAGAGCACATGAGTCAAATGCAAACAAATACTTCGAGTAGTCCGCAGTTCGAAGCCGATTTGATTCGTCGGCGAGAGGATGAACTGCGACACGCTCAGGATATACGAGAACATTACCAGCAAAAGCTCGAAAAAACTAATAATCTTTATCTCGAATTGAGTTCAGTTTTCTTGCAATTGGAACAACGCGAACGTTATGTCTCAAAGTAAGAAAATTTAAAAAATTCAGTCTCTTAAAATTTATTACATATTTACATAACATATCGGATAATTCATTAGGTATTTACGTAACATATCGGATAAACATATGCGAAATTGTTTTTCAAAATACATCGCGAATGTTTATCATCAATTTTAATCGTTTTGGATACATTTGTAAACATTGTTTTTCGAATTTTTTTCAGGAGAGAACAACAATCGGGTTACAAACAGTACAAGAGACGTTTAGTTCAACGTCTGATGAAAGCTCCCGAAAGAATGCAACGAAGTCGTCGTAATACGACATGCAAAATGTCGAGTTCCTCGACCCCGCCGACGCCCTCATCCCCTCTGGACTCGCCTCAGAGTCCTGTAAAGGCGACTCTCTACACGCAACTCAATGACTCAAATCAACCTGAAACCGTAGTTATAGCTCCTAACAATAGTTTTAAGCAACGAAAGTACAGGCATCGCAGAGTCGGATCCGGCTGCGGCGTCAGCTCGAGTCCGAGATCGAGTCCTCAACGTGAAAGAAAGGTAAATAAAAATTGTCTTCATCGGGTTTTCGAATATTCGGGTTCAATAATTTATTTCTGCGTTAATTTCGATTCGCTGGAAATTGAAGAATTTCCAAAATTTTCGAAATTCACAAATTTCAAAATTTTTCGAAATTCACAAATTTTTCGAAATTCCCATATTTCCAAATTTTACGAAATTCCCAAATTTCGAAATTTTTCGAAATTCACAAATTTCCAAATATTCCGAAATTCACAAATTTCCAAATATTCCGAAATTCACAAATTTCCAAATTTTACGAAATTCACAAATTTCAAAAATTTTCGAAATTTACAAATTTATCAATTTTTCGAAATTCACAAATTTCCAAATTTTTCGAAATTCACAAATTTCCGAATTTCACAAATTTCCAAATTTTTCGAATTTCACAAATTTCCAAATATTCCGAAATTCACAAATTTCCAAATATACCGTAATTCTGAAATTTTCCGAAGTTTTCCGATTCATAAACTGAAAAAATGTACATTTTTCAAAATCTTTCAGAGTGCAGAGTTGTGTCTGCGTTACGTAGATCATCAGACGCAAACGGACATAACAAGTATCGCGGAGACTGATTCTTGTAGACATTCGAGAACCGAAGGATTTCCAGGTCCCGACTATACTTTGGATTCTCCGGTCGAACAGCCGTCCTTTGTGGAATCGATACCGGAATCGATGAACGGCAATTCGTCTGTTCCCGAGACGCACTACGATCTGTGTGCGGCGCGCGGTTGCACGAGTCCGGAGCCGCCGCACAATATGGAGAATCAATCGAACGGCAACGAGAGACTGAAAGATTGTAGCGACGACGATCATCTCGAAACGCTCGGTCGCAAAGTAAGCGAAATAATAAACGCAAATCGACTTATATCGCCGGTGGACAATGGGAATTGCGACGATCTCTTAACTACTCATGCGTAAGTTTAATCCTCAATACTTTATCACACTATATCGATGTCACGTTTTTCGTATAACTTGAATATTCCAGTAAAATAATCTTATTGTCCAATAATCGATTGAAATTATTTCATCAATTTTGAAATTATTTCATCATTTTTCCAATAATCGATTGAAATTATTTCATCAATTTTGAAATTATTTCATCATTTTTCCAATAATCGATTGAAATTATTTCATCAATTTTCAATCGATTATTGGACGATAAGATTATTTTAACGCAATAATATTGCGTCTGATTAACTGGACTATTAACGTTGCAATTGCAATCAACACCGTCATTCCGCTTTTGTTGTTCGTTCCCCCACCGTTTTTTTTTGTTCTCTTGTGCGTTTTAGCTACGGCACCAATGTCAAGGATGATCTGGCAAAGTTACCCACCCATTTTGGTAGCATCGTTATCAATGGCATCGTAGTCGAACGCGACAAGACTGACATAAAAATACGACGTTGTTCCGATACGATAGATTCGCTGTGCCGACGAGAGGACGTAGACTCGGTGGTACTGGGGATGGGATCGGTGCACGACGACGACGACGACGATGATGATGATGATGATGACGACGACGACGATGACGACGAGGCGTGCGAAAGTTGGTCCGACGAGGAAGGCGAAGATCCAAGCTATACATACGATTACCCGATCAGACGCAGAAGGTATCGTCGTCAACTCAATACGAAAGTCTATAAAAATTTTGTAAAAATTCTACTAAACTATCGAATACGAGTATCCAATGGAAAAAAATTAATATTCGATGCAAATTTCGGAAATTAAATAATAAATTTTTGAAAAAAAAAAAATGTTTTTACGGAATTATTAAATTTTTCATGAAAAAACAGTATCGCGAGGAGGCCGATCGGTCCGGGATGCCGTTTCCGAAGATTTAAAAACACATCGGTAAGAATAGAGGGAACTTTAGTTTCGGACGAAGAAAACACATCGGAATATTCTCATCCACCGTCGAGTCAGTCATCGACGTTGGAAAGTAATCCCGAAGTTCAACGTGCCCTCCGAAATATTCATCATTCGCATAAGGTAAATATTAACTCGTATTTCGTAATTTCTTAATCGTTCCTATCGATTGCTAAGACGTTTCGCGAAATATAAATATACATATATATATTTTTTCTTCATTTTAATTTTATTCTTTTTTTTTTATTTATTCTTTTTTCTTAATATAAATATACATATATATATATATTTTCTTAATTTTTTACAGCAAAAAGGAATGGACGACGCGTCCGATACATCGGGACAATCCGAAACCGACGAACTCAGTGAGATCACAATAGCTTCGCAAAAGGTACAAACGACCGTAGCTGCGGCTCCGGTAAATAGGGTCGAGAGCAACGTATAGCCAACGTAGTGATAACGCGTTTAAAAAAAAATGCGCTATAGATCGTCGTCAGCCCTTCTCCCAAATCGTAAGGATCAACTATCGTTTTGTAAGTTGTAAATAGCGTAGAAAATGAAAACAAAAAAAAAAGAAAAGAAAAACAACAAAAAAACAGAAATAACGGGTAAAACCAATATGTTTCTCATTCGAGGCCACTATAATAAATATTTGTCATTTAGTGACAAATATAGATCTGTAAATAATAATTTCCTACAATTTAAGAAATTTACATGTGTAAACGGCATGTAGCATCACAAAAATGTACATTTTTTTTCTCTTCTTTCTCTTCATCTTTTTTTTTTTTTTAATCGATAGAATGCGTTATAATACTCTGATTACGGTAGCAAAGATTTACGATGAAATAGCGAAAAAAAATATACGAAACAGATACACAAAAGTGAGAGATAATAAAATCCGCTTACGTATATCAACTTCGAGTCCGTCTATAAAACATAAATAATATGAATTTCGAGAGGCATTTCGTTTACTTTCGATGCCGCGCGGCGAAAGCGCTCGTAGAATTTTCGTAATCGTGATAAATTTTGTTAAGTGAGTGAATGCGAGATTTTTCGTGAGATTTGACGTACTCAGGGGGAAAGAGACATCGTTGCATCGGTATTGCATCGCGTGACATTAAAAAAAAAAAAAAAAAAAAAAAAAAAAAACAGCTCCGAGAAAAATTGCATCTCTATTTATATAATGAATTCATTAATTATTTAACGATCGGATTCGTTTTGCTCATTAATTTGTACAAATATTTGTTGTGTCATTAATTCCCATTCTTGTAGATAACATAGTATAGACGAGATCTTCCAATATATTTCGAGATCATTGAGAGTTAAAAATAGAAGAAACAAAAAACAGAAAAAAAAAAAAAAACGAAAGAAAAGAAAGAAAAAATTAGATTAACTATTCTCGATAATGATTGTTCGATCGCATTTACTCATTCCAATGATAGTATTTATACAATTGTGCCGCCCCATCCTCTCGCTCTGAACTATATTCTAAAAAAGATTAATAATCAAAGAGTAAAACAATAAAAAAAACAAAATTTAAATGAAAACAAATGAGAACTTTAGACGGACGTCCCGATACTTATTACATATTATTATATACCACGATATTATTGAAGTGTTAAGCGCAGCTGGTAATCGAATTAACACGGACGTTTCGTAAATCTTAAAATTATATATATATATATACACAACACATACGACACAAACACACATTACGAACCTAAATGTTGGAGCGGAGAGTGTAGAAATTAAGAAAAATTATTAATTTAATCGCGCGATTGCACCGCTTCCCGTGACTATAGTAGAGTACGCTGTGGATACATGTAGGTTTTCGCGTTGCAAAAAGCCGCGATCTGTAAACGGATTTCGCAATTTCTTACAGATTGGTACGTTGGTGCCGTTTTTTTTTTTTTTTTTTTTTTTTTCTCGATAAAACCCCAAATGAAGAAATAAAAAAAAAAAAAAAAAACAATAATTAACGAGAGAGAGAGAGTCAAGACAACTACGTTTCCGATCGGCAAGATAATAAAAAAAAAATAAAAAAAAAATTTAGGCGAAACATGAAAAAAAAAAATAAAAAAAAGACGCGATAAATGGTTCGCATTCGTCTTTACGGTACCTGCTTCGAAACTCAAATTGCCTTAATGACAAATATTGTGTACGTCTGTAAATATATATAGACAATACGAGTGCGAGCTGAACGAATTAGAAGCTAAGGATATAAAAAAGAAAAAAAAAAGAAAGAAAAAAAAAGAAAATGAAAACGGAGATAAAAAGAAGAGGAGAAAAATTAAAATAGCGGAGATAAGTCGTTGCGCGCTCGGGGACAGTCGAAGTATTTTGTAAGATGCAATATACCGTATTTTAATGTCGCGATTATAGCTGCGCGCTCCTACGGTATCCATTGTGGTTTTTTTTTTTTTTTCGTATGCGCGTATTAAGCGTATATTATAGTTGGTTCCTCTCGTCCAGTGGCAGCTATAAAAACTGACTGGGTATGTAGTCGTAATCGTGTCTAAAATTGATAAGATGTTAATGTATACACGAAGTATGTGTTATCCGAACAAGTAACGTTTCTTTACATAGAAAGAAATAGAACGAAAAAAAAAAACAATGAAAATAAAGCGTTATTCCGATTATTTCGATACCAATTTCCCTAATAATTAGAAAAAAATTATACATACGTAAAAATTTTTTTTTTCGTTTTTCATTTGAAGAAAAATTATTTCTTTAAATTTTTATTTAAAAAAAATTTTTTATTATTATTTTTTTTTTTTGTGATCCACGTAAAATTTCGTTGGTTATAAAATTTTGTGAAAATTGCATACTTACGTTTAAAATATTTTATCGAATTTTTCTTTTTTCACTGACGAGGGATCTTCCATTTAACGAATTAAGCCGCAACCAGGAAATGCTCTCTTTATTTTATTTCATCATCAAACATACGGGGATTTTCTGACTATATACGCTAAATCGCAGTGGATATAGTCGAAATTTGAGGGAAAAATAATGGTATTTTTTCTTTTCGTTTACAATTTGGAGAATTTTTTTATTTTTTATTTATTTTTTTATTATTATTTTTTTTTGTGATCCACGTGAAATTTCGTTGGTTATAAAATATTCCGAAAATTGCATACTTACGTTTAAAATATTTTATCGATTATTTCTTTTTTCACTGAGGAGGGATCTTCGATTTAACGAATTAAGCCGCAACGACGATAAATGCTCTTTTTATTTTATTTCATCATCAAACATACGGGGATTTTCTGACTATATACGCTAAATCACAGTGGATATAGTCGAAATGGGAGGGAAAGACAATAGTACGTTTATCACTTCGATGGGTACGAATAAAAGGACATTTCACGTACAATAGCCGAGTGGAATTGGCAATTAATGGTTTAACAACGAAAATTATAATGGTCATGATGACTTTTTTTTTTTCTTTTTTTTTCAATACACACAGCCCTCGCGATTGATGAGTTACGACAAAAGTTTGCAGTCTTTTATAAAGATTGATAAGAAACTGAGGAAGAAAAAAGAAAATGAAGAATGAGAAGAGATTTCTCGCTATTGCTATTACGACGCTAATACTGACTTTGGACTATTAAATTTCGTAAAATATTTCTTCTGTTTTATTTTTTTTTATTTTATTTTTTGTTCAAATGCTTCGAGTTTATTGCGATTACGAATTACAGTAGCTGTATATTATTCCTCACGGTTATTATCGAGAGCTCTTGTAGTCTTTGTAGGAAAAAAAAAAAAATGTCCAAAGGTAAAATTCACCGAATGGATAAATCGCGGGTCAGAAGCTTTAAGATACATAGAGTATTATAATCCGATCAGCTTTCTTTTTTTTTTTTCTTTTTTTTTAATCTCCGCATTAGAAAATGCATGAATAATTGGGGTTCAATGGAGTCACGTGCGATTTATAATGAATACACAGATCGCACTGCTGAGCCCCCTAACCGTGTATTATACTAATCAACATACACAAATCTATACGGCCTAATAGTATGTACAAATCTAAAAAATAAGAAACCGTTCGCTATTTGGAGAACGACGAGTAATTATCGAAACTACTCACCGCCTTATCGAATATCTCTGTGGTTTTTTTTTTTTTTTTTTCTTTTTTTTTTTGCTCTTTTCTTTCCCTATCGTTAACAATAAATGCCAAAATAGTCGGCGTTCAACGAACTGTTTTTTTTTTTTTTTTTATAGGCGGGGAGACGGTGAGATTCTCAAACTCGGCATATACTTCGAGTTCGCAGTCGAATAAATAATGCAAGATGCCTGGATTTTTCTTGTTGCTGTTCTGTTTTTTGTTTAAGTAGCGATATACGATATAAATCGAGGAAAATTCACCAGTAGAAGGAATTGTGGAGGAATTCTGCCGTCGATTTGTACAGAGTTGAGGCACTTTGCCTCAATCCCGTAAAAAGAGATACAACCCCTTCGCGCTCCGGTTCTTGCTGCTCATCGTCCTCCGGCAAATATTCCGGCATTTCTTCGCAATCGGTAAAATCGTTGTTTACCTACAAAACAATGAAATTAAAAGATCGAAAAAATTTGGTAATTCGAATAATTTACATATTAATAAAATAATAATAAAAAGAAAAAAATTTAATGTAAATATTCGCAATACTTGAAAATTTTGAAGCTCCAAAATTTTATGACGAAATTTTACGAAATTTCGTGAAATCGAAAAAAAAAAATTTCACTCGACGATAAATTAATTTTTTGCGGAAATTACCAATTTGACGAGAAATTCTTGATTGAATTTGTTTCTCGTTACTAATCTCGCCTCCATATTTTGCGTATTGTCTCTGATTGCCTCCGCAATTTGTTTTGCCGCAACGTTGATTAGCGTCCTCATGGTAACTCGTTGGTGTTCCACGTCTACGACTAGAGATATCAATCCTTCGATTCTTATTAAAGTAGCTTCTAAATCGGCTCTCGTTTCCTGTGAAAAAACAATATTTATCGATAATTCGACAAAATTTTCGTGTTTATCGATGAATTTTTTTGATAAATTATTTTTGTCAACGTACCGGCAACAGACCGCTAACATGCAGCACAATAACGTGAGTCTTTAGTTTCTTTGGTTCTATAACCCTGCGGCAGCGACTGCGCAAATTGTAAATCGGTGGTTTCATGCGCTCTATGTCATCCTTTATGGATTGCGCATGTTGTACCAAATCGGGATCATCATTACTGTATTTGTTTACAACGGCGTCGAGTGCCTCTCTGATGCCAAACGTCGAAGTTACATGAACATAATTTTCAACATTTTTCGTAAATATCTCGAGAATGCTGAGAGCCAATTCGACTACTTCGGGATCCGGAAATTCCAGTACATATGCAAGATACGATAAAACCGTTCTGTCCTGCAATTATCGCTCGTGAATATTACGAAAAATCTTACAATTCGTTTACGAACGAAGGAAAACATTGAAATGTTTTTTTGGCGTTAGACGATCGAAATTTTTAAAAAAATACAAAAAAAAATATGAATGCTGACCTTTAGTATTGTGTCATGGTTTGCAAAATCATTAGCAAGCTTTTTGTATGTTTCGAGTGTTGCTCTCAACTCCTTTGGGTCAACGGAATCATCCATCGTTTCCGAAAGTGTAAGAATCTTTTTTATTTTATTGTTTTTTTTTTTTCGGAGTCTCTCACATATACGATTTTTATTATCCCTCACAGTCGAACTTCCGACAACTGGGTGCACGGTACCGAGATCACCGAGTCTAGCAGAAAACTCTTCTCCGAGAGCTCAACGAAGACAATATTGAATGGGGATCACATATGTTCGTAGCCAGGTGCTGCTGCTTTGTTCACCCGACGTATCGACTTAGTCTCTGAGAGAGTTCAGTATGATAACACTGCGATAAAACTTGTCGATATTCGCGAAAAAATAGGGCACCTCCTATTCGACTGAGGGATCTCCTCGGGCTCGTAAAAAATATTGATTTTCGGCTTTTATTCATAAATTTATGTGCAATACAATTTCGGAATCATTTTGTTTTTTTTTTGTAAAAAATGTTGATGTCAAATGCAATTTCGTTTTTTCTACCGCTGTCGGAATCATTCATTTTTTATTAATTCAATGAACTTGGCCTTCGGAAATTCCCAATTTTTTCATTTCAAATTTCTTCTTATCGACAATAACTAAGTTTTTTAAATTAGAACTGTCACAGGAAGCTATAATGTTTTTAAAGAACCGCCCGACGTGACATACTTATATATTTTCATTGGCAAACAAAATAATAAATAGCGTGACGTCTCTCACGCGGCAAATCTTGTAGTACGGATCGGCGTGGACAGTCCGGCATCGCCCACTTCTGGCATATCGTTCTCTATCTATTGTTTGGTTTATTGTCATTACTGACACTCAGACTGATAATAGTTTTGAATGCGTGGCAAGTCGACAGGCGTTCGAGCGTTAGCGGCTCGATTGACAGTATTAACGCAAAGTTCTCCGATACTGACAACGATTCTTTCGCACAATAGGATAATAACATATTCCAAACCATAACCCCTAACCTCTTAGTTCGATTATCAATTTTTGTAACGAAAAAAAAAAATATATTTATTAATTGACAATGGCAAGCAGTGAAGATCGTCGCGTCGCCCTTATTACGGGAATCACTGGTCAGGTTAGTCAGTTTCGCACAAAAATTTCGATTACAAATCGATTTAATTGTTATCAACTGTTCAACACTCAATAATACGCGAATTTACATTAAATACAATTTTTTTTTTTTTTTTTTTCAGGATGGTTCTTACCTTGCAGAATTTTTGCTCGAAAAGGATTACGAAGTTCACGGTATTATCAGGCGCTCCAGTTCTTTCAATACCTCCAGAATACAACATCTCTACGCGGATCCCAAGAGCCATCGGCAGGAAAAAATGAAATTGCATTGGGGTGATATGACGGATTCAAGTAGTTTGGTCAAAGTTATCAATACGGTACAACCCACCGAGATATATAATTTGGCGGCGCAGAGTCACGTTAAGGTACTTTAATCGAAGAATAAAAAAAAAAAATTTTACCGCTGCAATCGGATTGATAATTTTTCGAAATTTTTTATTCGTCAGGTGAGCTTTGAGTTGAGCGAATACACAGGTGAAGTTGACGCCATAGGCACAGTAAGGCTTTTGGATGCTATCAGAACATGCGGTTTGGAAAAAAAAGTTCGTTTTTATCAAGCGTCGACGTCGGAACTTTATGGAAAAGTTGCCGAAACTCCGCAATCGGAAAAAACGCCTTTTTATCCGCGTTCACCCTATGGTTAGTAGAGCAGATATTTCGAAAGCAGTTTTCAAATTTCCAGGAAAAATAGCTGAAAATCCGATTTTTTTTGCAATTTACACATTGGTATTTGTTTTTGAAAATTAAAAAGAAATGAGACAATTTTATGGCAAATTTTTTACGAACGATTTTTTTATCGGTTTTCGTCTTAAAATCTGTTTTAAAATCTCGAGGAAAAATAGCTGAAACTTCGATTTTTTTTTTATAATTTACACATTGATATTTGTTTTTGAAAATTAAAAAATGATGAGACAAATTTTATGGCAAATTTTTTACGAACGATTTTTTTAATGGATTTTCGTCTTAAAATCTGTTTTAAAATCTCGAGGAAAAATAGCTGAAACTCCGATTTTTTTTGCAATTTACACATTGATATTTGTTTTTGAAAATGAAAAAATAATGAGACAAATTTTATGACAATTTTTTTACGAACGATTTTTTTATGGATTTTCATCAAAAGTATGATTTTTTTTTAATGCCAAATATTGATTTTTTTTTATATAACGAAATTTGTTGATTACATGAGAAAGAGAGTCGTTTGTCTTGCGATGTAAGAGATATGATGAATTATAATACATGCCGTGTGTTCGTTGCAGCATGTGCCAAGATATACAGCTACTGGATCGTCGTTAATTACAGAGAGGCTTACGATATGTACGCATGCAACGGTATACTCTTCAATCACGAGAGTCCGAGACGAGGCGAAAATTTCGTAACCCGAAAAATAACGAGAACGATAGCGAAGATACATTTAGGTCTTCAGGATGTATTGGAACTCGGAAATTTGAATTCTCTTCGTGACTGGGGTCACGCTAGAGATTACGTTAAGGTATCGAATTAATACAATTAACGAAATTGGTCCCTCAGAAATTTATTTTGATTAATCAACTCATTTATACGTGAAATTTTTTTTTAACGCTCGTCGATTCCCCGGGAAATTCTCTCGATCTCTTTTCCATTATAATCGAATTAATGCAATCAACGAAATTGGTCCCTCAAAAATTTATTTCGATTAATCGACTCATTTATACGTGAAATTTTTTTTTAACTCTCATCGATTCCCCGGGAAATTCTCTCGATCTCTTCTACTATAATCGAATTAGCACCGTATAACTTCCGTATTAATAATTAAGCAAAGAATCCTATTTCTTATAATGAGTTTATCGAAATATACGAATTATCGAAAATTATTAAAATTATCGGAAATCGGTGTAAACGTTTTTAGGTAAAATTTGAAAAATAATCGTTAATAATATTCCATGTTTTTCAGGCAATGTGGATGATGCTGCAACAACCAACCGCCGACGATTACGTTATCGCAACCGGTGTGAGTCACTCAGTAAAAGAGTTCGTTGAAGCGAGTTTCGCGCACGTTGGCCGTTCGATAAAATGGGAAGGTGAAGGTGTCGACGAAGTTGGAAAAGACGTCGCTACGGGTCAATTATTAGTGCGAGTCAATCCGAAGTATTTCCGTCCTACCGAAGTGGTAAACACTGTTACATCGTCTTTAATAATCAAAATCTAATGATGCAATTTATAAAAAAAAAATCTATTAAAATGCTATTATAGGGTTTGCTGCTCGGCAACGCGACGAAAGCGAAAGAGAAGTTCGGATGGGTCCCCACTGTTACATTCCAAGTGCGTAAAAGTACAAACTATCAAACGGAAAAATAAAAAAAATTTCTACGTTTTCCGTTTCTTTAGTCATTAATTTAATAATTAATAAATTTATAAATTAATTTATTCAGCATATCATTTTGGATAAACTGTTTTTATTCGCTTAACAATTATTTAAGCAAAAAAAAACGAAAAAAATAAAAATAAAAAAAAAAGTAAAAAAAACGCTTCGTATTGCAGGAACTCGTGAAGGATATGATGGACGCGGATCTCGAGCTCATGAAGAAGAATCCGACGGCTTAACGTTTATCAAACGAAAGCTAAATACATTTCTCGTGAGGTAATTACTCCATTGGGCCGCAATAATACACAGACGATTGATAATAATTTGATACGATTCGAAACGTTCGATGGATCGCTAATTTTCAAGGGCCTCACATCGAGTCATCAGCGGCTTATTCATCCCCATCATCCATCGATCGAACTCGACATTCCCATCAATTTTCTACAGATAAAAACGCGTGAAACGTTCCTGAAAACAGAGCCGATGTCTCGATCGTGAGATACGAATGATTTATCATCGGAGTTTACCGAGAATTTAGCGGCTCCGGATGTTTCGGCGGCAGTCCGACTACTGGGAATTTTAACGTTCGCGTAAATGTACGCGGAGTCTTTGAAGAAACAAACATACGGTACGACACACGCGTATGCCTCAGCCTTTCGTCTCGTTAAAGTTCTTCACGTACATAAGCAGCCGCGTCGTATATGTTCACAATTTCCAACGCATGCATTTCTACGGAGTCTCTTCCTATACAGAAAGTACAGTAAAAACTCCGTTAGTACATTTTTTTTCCGTAACTACGCGAAGATATTGAAACAATATCGGTACTTCCGTTACTAACTACGAGTTTCTTTGGCGGATAGTCTTCGAGGAAAGAAAATAGGAAAAACGCTGAATTGCAGTATCGGAGTAAATTTCGAAATAATGCACTAACGCAGTTTTCATTGTATGTATATATATACATTTGACGATCAATTGTGAAGACAGACATCTTGTAACTTTATAAGTAACTTTACAAATAAATGAAAATAATTTGATGTCAATACGCAGCTTATTATTATTATTATTAAAATTAAAAATAAAAAAAAAACCAAAAACAAATGTCCATTTAAAAGTTTAATCTCATTTTCATTCAAATTTTGGTTGCATCGCGATATTATATCGAAGCAAAAAAATATTTATGATTTTGACGAATGTTAACGATTTTATAGCGAATATATATGTTTTTTTTTCAAAATTATCATTGAAGCGACAATTAAATAATAAAATACGGTAAGTGATGAGTTCTCGTAGTGGAGTGTTGCTAACTCTTGAATCGCGAGGACGAGTCGTTGAGAATGTTTTCGATGGTAAACATCGAGGATTTTTCCGTGCAACGGGACAGATTTTTTCCGATTGTTATTCCTGTCCTTTCGTTTCCAGAATCTTGAATCGGTCTCTCGTTAGTTATCTGCGAATAATGATTTAGATTTTTTGAAATTATTGGATAAAATGATAATTAGACGCGACGTTGAAATACGAAAACATATTTTTTTCCGATTACGCTAAACTGAATATATTTTATGCCTGCAACGCGGGTGGAAAGTTGTAAATTTTTTACCAAAGGGCAAAAAAGTAAATTTGTGGGCGAAAAAGTAAATTTTGCGGTCAAAAAAGTAAATTTTGCGGGCGAAAAAGTAAATTTGCGGTCAAAAAAGTAAATTTGCGGTCAAAAAAGTAAATTTGCGGTCAAAAAAGTAAATTTGCGGGCGAAAAATTAATTTGCGGTCAAAAAAGTAAATTTGCGGGCGTAAAAGTAAATTTTGCGGGCGAAAAAGTACATTTAGCGGTCAAAAAAGTACATTTTGCGGTAAAGTACATTTAGCGGTAAAAAGGTAAATTTGCGGGTAAAAAAGTAAATTTTGCCGGCAAAAAAGTAAATTTGCGGGCAAAAAAGTGATTTTCGCGGCAAGAAAAGAACTTCGAACGGGAAAAATTAGAACCAAATCGCGTTTTTCTACTAACGTTGCAGTCATAAAAATATACAAATTTTTTAACAAAGTCGGAAAAAAAGTATAATACGCTACTCGGGAGGGAGCGTTTCTTCACCGCGTGCGATTTCAGCTCGCGCTTCGCTTGGGCAGTAAACTTCACGCACTCGGCGAAAAACACGCACTTCCCTCCCTTGTAGCATAATGTAACCATTTCTCACCGATGCAGTCTGCGTGTTGCAGCCCCGCAGCTGCGAACATCCTCTTCTCTGTCTCGAAGTTCTTCGTCTTCTGTAATTTCCATTTTCGAACATTTCATTTGCCGACGAATCGAGACTCCAGTAGCTTCCTTTGCCGGAACAATGTTCATCCTCCATATTTCCCGAATTCGTTTTTTCTCTCGGAATCTTTACGAAACAATCATTTAAACTCAAATTGTGTCGTATACTGTTTTGCCATCCCTGCCGATTGTCTCTGTAGTAAGGAAATCTATCCATGATAAATCGATAAATTCCCGACAGAGTAAGTCTTCTCGTAGGTGAAGAATTAATCGCCATTGCTATGAGCGCTATGTAAGAATACGGTGGTTTTTCGTGTCGCGGCTGAATAGGCAATAGTTTCGCGTATCTTTGCCAAGCTATTTGCGAGAGACACGTCGGAATACCGGAAGTCGAGAACGAGTAGTCAACGCAGGTGGACATTGTTGGCACTGTTAACGGTGTCGCGATGTTTCCGGGAAACACTGATTGACGAATTATGTTTGTCGTAGCGTAGTAACCATTTAAAATCGATGGACACACCGTTGGCAATGTTTCTTCCATAGTTTCGAACTATTAAACTTCTTTATAAATTATAACAATATCGATGTTATTTTCGTATTTATAAATTTCGTATTTATAATTTATCGATTGTTTAATATTTTTATTTATGTTATTAATTTGTCGTTTAATCGTTCGATCGGGAAACAAAAAATTTGGATCACGAATATTAATACTGAATACTTTGGACGACGAACTTTGGTGAATTAAAGAAATTCGAAGCGTTGACTGCAGATCGACTGCTATATCTTTCGTACTTAGCGCGGGGGCTGTTTGCTACGGATTCATTCATTCTACGAAAGAGTAGAGAGCGCGTCCCCTAAAATTCGTGGATGTTTTCTCCCTCTTCTTCTTCTTCGTCTTCTTCATCTACTGGGCAGCTCCGCCTACGACGGATTTTCCAACAAGTCGGTGCCGTCGAGGCAATCTCCGTCGAAGTTCCGCAGACGGAAGCTGCTTACTTATCCCGAACCCACGGCATCAAACCGCGAGTTGACCGCGAGTCAACAGTGCGCCGATGTTTTATTGCTGTTTACACACATGCCGCCGCGAGTCTCCCGGGACAGATCGTGCCGACCGCGGGGACTAAACGCGAACAAAATAGATGTTCGGATCCTTAAAAGACTACTGTTACCATTATACGCTACTGGTTCTCATGTACCAACGAGCAACAAATACGCAAATCAGCTGTCATTAATAGAGCAAAATTTCCGAAAGATCGCGGAAAAAATCTTTTCATAGCGATCGTATTTTTATTAACTATTTTCGATTACATTGTTATAATAAAACACTTTTTCGAAAAAAAAAGAATCGTAGATCGCAATTGATAAATTAATATCTGCGATCGCAAAAAAAAAAAGTTAAATATTTTGAATATTTAATGGTTATGTCGGGACGAAAATATGGCGATTCCCCATCCAATGCCGATGCGCGTCTTTTAGCTCCACTTCGTAATTATGTTTTCATATAGTTTTTTTTTACTCTCACGATATTCTTCGCGTTTATGGACCCTGAGCTATCGAATAACTTCGTAACCGAGAATTTTGAGGTGTCCGTCGTTGCAGTCGGTTCGAGTCAGTAGTTTCGTCGGCTCTAGAAACTCGCCGCTAGTAGGTATCTCGTGTTTTATTGCTGTTTACACACATGCTGTCCCAACACCCACGCGAGGCTGCGATGCGAACGGCCGTAACCGCGAGGCAACCGTGTATAAACAAAGTTGCGGTAATTATAACGAAACGATATGCGCCTAATGCTAGAAGGCATACCGAACTTCCAGGAAAATCAGGATCTCCTTCTGTTCTCCTTCCTCGTCCTACGTATCACTCGGCACATGCCGCGATCTTTTTTACCGTTTTTTTTTTTCATCTTCGCACAGTGTGTGTTATCTTTGGCTGGAGCCGCGGAATAGTCGTTTATATTCCTACAAATACTGCCCCCGTGTAGCACCATGAGCTCCGATCCATTTACAAAAGAAATCGAAAATTACAATCGCACCGAACGATAAATCGCGAAATTGTTTTGACTTCGTGTTTCGATCTGTTTAAAATTATCGATTATTTGTAAAATGCATTTATATTGGGATAAAAAAATAAAATAATGTTGTACAGAATATTTTTTTATTGCGGCAAGAGAATTATACAGAACACAGGTTTTTTGTGTTATCATTATTTTTTTTCGTTTTATTGGAACGATGACGCGTCAAGAAATTTATTTGGCCGTTAGGTGCCTCAGCATCGCTGCAGTCGCTGCAGGATTGTCTCTCGGTACCTAAAAAAACGTTTTATTGATTTTTCAACTGTAGGAATTAATTCACAAACGTTTAGAAGCTTCTATTAGAAAATTTTATTTGAGGTTATAATCGCAGTTTAGTCGCCAAACACTTGCCATATGACCGGCTCTGTTCATCCAGTACATCTTGAATTTACCGTACTGCTTGACGTAACCTTCGATTACGTTATTGACGCCGAGTGGACTTCTGGGCGCTCGAAGCCATTCGGTTGAGTTTCTCCACTTAAGATTTTCGACCCATACGACGGTACCTGGTTGTGTGCATTTTTTTTTTTTTTTTTTTTTTTTTTTTTTTTTTTCAATACGAGGAGCCGAGACGCGGCAATATATGTCACGGTGAGTTGTCGCAACATTGCGAATTTTTAGGACGAAAACGTTTTTACGTTAATAAATAGAGGATTAATGTTTATTGAGACGAAATAGTATAGATAAGAGGTGATATCGAGAGGGGAATTATGTATAGAGAAATCGATGAATGAATTACGGCTATTACCTGGCGTCGCGACTATCAGGTCCAATTGGCCGGTGAATACGAATACTTCGATGTCGGTCTCGTTGAGCAATCTTTCGACTGCGGGGCAGTCGCGATAAACAAAAATTTTTTTTATTGATACACATCGATAAGCCGCGGTCGCGGCTATCGCTTCGTAAGTTCACCTTACGAAAAAAAAAAAAAATAAAAATAATCAAACGACCGATAAACGATTTATTGATTATTGACTGATGTTATCTATTTCCAAATATCCGATGCGCAGTCTTTTAAGTTATTTTAAGTCGTTCTTCTGTTATTTTTTTTTTTTTTTTCGTAAGACGTAAATTGATTTATCGCTTTGTTTTTTTTTTTTTTTTCGCGATCTTTTATCGTAATTATATATTTTTCGTTCTTACCGATATGGGTGACCGGTCTCATGAAATCACCCGAAAGAATGCTGAAAACTGTACCACTTTGCGCTCCCCACGTTACATTGACTCCGAGTGTCCGCTTTACCTGGTTATTCATCAGGGAGTACAGCATACTATCGCGATCTCTTACCGATGGTAGAATCGGTCGCAACGTCTTGAAAGCATCAGCAGGTTTGCGCAGACCGATCGGACTTTTTTCGTACAAAATATTGTAAAAATCAATGTTTCCGGTGACCGTAATAATCACTTGTTCGGTATATCCCCACAATTGCGTGGCCCTTGACCACTCCTCGTTGTCCACTGCTAACTTAGTCTCTTGTGCGGCTTTCTCGATTTTCTTCGCACCGTCGGTGTCCACCATACCCTGTGCAACATAATGATTGCCACAACTCTTTCATCTCCTTTGTGACTCAATTATATCGAAGATAATCGAAGGAAACCTTCGACTCACCGTCTGCAGAAGATAGGCGGACCACGAGAGTACCGAGTCGATCGGTGAGATCCAAGAATCACCAAGCGCTACTCCACGCAAATTGCTCTTTATGTTTCCCGTTTTTTGCGCCTTAATTCAACGAATCGAATAAACAAAATTGTAGCATAAAAGATCGACGAATTTTGTTACCGGTGAAAGGTAAAAAGAGATTCGGGAATCGGCGATGAGAAAACAACATTATTCCGTGACGAATCGATTCTTTCAGTACAACACATTTCATGTTGTATCGTCTCGCTAATGCCGAAACGTTATTTTTCGTCCCGAAATTAAAGTTACTTTTGTTCTTATCGATATTTTTTGAAAAAATTTGAAAATGAAAAAAAAAAAAAAATAACCGGAAATTAATTTTTTTCGATTTATGTATAAAACGATTTTTCGAAGTTTGAGAGAAAACGAAAAAAAAGTGGAAAGAAGTATGAAAAAAACTGTATTCACGCATTGAACATAAAGAAATTGGTAATTATTTTGCGGTTATTTAATGGATGCAATACTATATAAATAAAGAGCTTTAAAATTCAGTTTTTTTTTGTTTTCCATTACTTATTCGATTTATTGATGAAAATTTGATTTACTTACCTTGTGCCATATTAGAGCAAATTCCGCAGCCATTTTTCCACCGTACGATTCGGCTGTGACGTATGTCGGTACAGTCGCGAATTTCGGAAATTCATGCAAAAATCCTCGTATGCATTCGAGAAGATCTTCGGCAATTTGCGCATTGGTATGCGCGTAACCGGCGAATGATTTGCTATAGCTGTATCCGGAACCCACGGGATTATCGATGAAAAGTACATTGTAGTCGTTGACCTTATAGGGAATCGATATTAATCGATATTATTCGTAATTATTAATAATATTACATATTTTAATATTATTAATATTATTAATACATATAATATGTATAATATATGTTCATTAATATTTTAATTAATCGTAAAAAAAAAAAAAAAATTTCGAAGCGAAAATTTTATGGTTGGAATTAACATCATCGCGAAATTTCGATCAACGAAATAAACGAATTGAACTCAACTTAACCCGACAGGCAATATATGCTGATTTCTAAATTGCAGACTGACTAATGTGTCGACAATTTCGAGCGATCAATTTTGCGTAAATTAGCGTTATCGTCGTAAAATTGGATTTTTTTTTTTTTTTTTTTCGATCAGTTGGCAATTTTTTTTTTTTTTTTTTTTTTCTTCGGGATAATAATTACCCATGTGTAGTTTCTGGGGTTCAAATCCAAGTCGAGGGGCCCGAGTTCCTCAAAGTTACCGTAACCCGTCGACGAAGCCCCGGGGCCACCTTGGAGCCATATTACCAGCGGTTTCTCGTGCGCATCAACGACATCTTTCGCGTTCGTGTAATACAGCCACCAGAACATGTGAGCGTTCGGACGCACCGTCACGTATCCCCATTCCTGTTCGCCCGGGCCGAAGCCTACCTTTCCATCGACTGCGCATACCAGAGTATCGTGTAATAGGACATAAGTAGTACAGTATTCAAGACGCACGTTAAAAAAAAAAAAAAAAAAAAAATCCGATTGTGTAACATAACACAACACCGCACAGTACATAATTCGATTTATTGCGAGCGTTCGCGCTCCTCGTAAGAAAGCCTTCCTTAACGCGCCTCGTATTCACGCGCAGTAAGTAGGTCTGCTATTGCAATAAAGTTAAGCGTAAACAATGTGCGTGAAGACTGTAAATTCAAGAATTTTTGAAAACTCTGTGCAACATTTTTTTTTCTCGATCTAATCGATCTATAGAGACTGAAAAAATAATGATCTCGTGATTACGCGGCAAAAAATTTTTCGTAAGATGTCGCTTCCGATGTAATTGTATATTTCCGTAAATTATATATTATTTAAAAATAACGATATGTATATAAATTATACAAATATTATCGATTTTTTTTTCTCTATTTTTCACCGGATGTTATGAGACAAATTGAGACAACAAAGATTACTGTTATATCGAGTTTCCTTTTGCTTTTGAGATCTTTATACTGTAAATGGAGCGAATCGAAATCGAGACGTTACGGACGTTTGGAAAAGATCGATCGAAGAGTTTTCTCACCGTGTAAAAAACCACCGGTGGCTATTAGCAGCTGGAGGCACGCGACGGTCGCTAAACTCGCGCGCAGTAACATTATTGAATTTTAAATCGATACGCTCGATGCACGACGCCCGATGTTCCGAGAGTTACTCGGCATCGACTGATGATATTTTTGAATCGAAAAAGACAATCGTCTTGCTGATTAGATAGATAGAAATCACGTTAATACCACGTAACGTTTTATTGATATCGATCGAAGATTATTTATCTCACAAGAATTCGTGTATAAGTTCCGTATATATTTTCATGATTGTCGCTGAGGATTGCACTTATCTGAACTCAAACACTATTTCCCCGAAGAGATATGTCGTTACACTTTGTAGATTACACACTTCTGCTCCTTTCTTCTGTGGAATTAAGCGCGTGCGGTCATTAAAAAATCGATGTACCGCCGATACAACCGGTAAACGCGACCGGTTATCAATCGACAACCGGTGCAACGGGACGGGGATGGGGATGCAATGCTTAAATACATCGCGGAATCGTCACAGAAAATTTGTGAAATTAAAAAAAAAAATTATTTCGTGATAATTGGAGCTTAGAAATCATTGTAATTAGGGAGTTCCGTAAAGTGAATTCCCAACGATCGGTTACACCGAAAAAAATGAATTGGCATAACGATTAATAGGCAGAATAATAAAAATTGTTGCGGAAACTCAATATTCGTTCCCCGTAACCCATTTTTTTTTTCAGTGGGAAGAATTATGTTCGTCATTTTGCATTCGAACTGAATTTTGAACGATTTTTAGGTTAATTATTTAAATTAATTAGTCGTTAAATATTGATGAATAATTTTTTTTTATTATTAAATTTAATTTTTTTTTGTATTGCGAGATCGATACAAAAAAAAAAAAAATCTACAAAATTTTGCGTTCACTTAATATTTCGCGTTTAAATATGAATATAATTTTTTTTAAATTTTCTAGAATGATGTTCTCAACGAAACTGGATTTACAAGTATCAAGTTCCATAGATTGTGTAATGGAATTAATACGGAGTCACGAGTTTCGCGATATCCTGACGGTTAAGGAATGCTTTTCGCATAAAATAACATAAATTCTTCGTGGTAATCGGCGTTTCGTCTATGTAAAAAAATCGATTAAAAAAAACCTCTCGTGCCCACGCGCTTATCTTACCGTGAAACCGGACATTCCGAAATTTCACATCTCGAAGGTCAAGTTTGCCGTACACTGGAATTCCTACGAGACAGTGGAAAGCGCGTGAAAGGAGGCTGTGCCTCTTGTCTTTCTCCGTCTCGTATTGGCGTCTTTTACCTTTTTCTTTTTTTTTTTCGCTCGGTCGATTATCTCCTGTTTACCGAATTTTCGTCGTGTCACTCTCGGTTCGAAGTAAAAAAAAAAAAAAATTTGCGCAAAAAAATTTCTCGCTATTAACCTAAAATTATTCGAACTATTGCCGTCGTTTCGTCGTCTCTTATAAATATGATTGATTATTGCGATCGATATTATGCCACACAGAATTATTATTTATTTATTTTGTTTTTCAATGGTATCGGTAATCTCTCCGCGTACAATAGAAAGTCGCGCGACGTAGCGCGAGGATGGAATGTGAAAGAACTGAGGGTTTCGTTCGTAAAATGAGATCGAAATGGATGTTGAACGTCGAGATTAATTAGCGCAACCAGAGCAGCGGACAGGGCCCCAGCCTCGCCGAAAGAACCCAAAATAAACATATAGATAGCGGTGTTCTCGCGCTTCGTTTTAGAGAAATTTCTTTCTTTTGCCGCGAGGCAAAGGTCGTATTTTTCCATGTGTGTGTGCGTGTGTTGCGCGATATCCGCTTCCCGTTTGCTCGCACTATTCAGGACTATCTATGTTTAAACGAGAAATTTCTTTCGTCGTCACGAATAAAGCGCCGAAAAACAGATAGAAGGAGAGAATATTGCTCACAATTCGATTGCCCGGAGGGCGAGAGATTTTTATCCATCGTCTACCTACCGTAGTGATCCTTTTCGAGTTCTTTGAACTAACATCGTAACACGGAAGTTTCATAATTAATTTTCAATTAGTCCGATTCGGAAACGGAGAAATTGCGTGCGATGAGAATCTCGAAAATTCGTTATAAATAATAACCTCATCTGTACCTCTCGAAGTTATAAATCGCGTTGAATTTTTTTTTATGAATTACATTATTATTTTTTAATTTTTAATTGATAAAAAAAAATACTTCGAAAGGTACAGATGAGATTTTTATTTATAACGAATTTCCGAGAATCTCATCGTATATGTAATTCTTCGATTAATACATTAATTTAAAAAAAACATCGGGACGCTTGGCGTCCGATAGACACCAAACATAACCTCTTTTTATTTATAAATATATTAGATGCTTTATAGCAGAATTGTGTTTTTAACGATTTACATAATAATTATTTTTTAAACGACGAGGAATGAAGGAAAACTGCAGTAACGTTGACAAATCTTAACTACGCGCCTCTCGCGTTCGTGGATATTACCCAAGAAGGTGTCCATAAAGGCGCGACTTATAAATTTTTATTCGTATATTATACATTTATACATTGACCTTAGCTCCCTGAGAGATCGTTATCGCCTGGGGTTAGGAATTGACTGTGTATTTTTTTTTTTCCTCGTTCAACTCGAGACGAACGCACCACGCAATTCGGCGTTTTCGGCCGCAAAATATGGTTAAAAACTAAAGACTGCGGAGGTGGGTGAAAGTAAGGTAAATGCGATGCTGGACAAAGCGTGCGCCGTATAGAATATATTCCACTTGTATATATATAGTATATACACAGTCAGGTATTCGGTTTCATAGATATATAGCTAAAGCTTTGATTATAATATTCGCACGAGAGCGGAGGCGGTTCGGGAATTCAAAATTAGAGAGAGTATTCGGTAATCTATGGAATTCAGTTTCAGTAGAATAGATCCTTCGTCCCGATAGGTGTTATTAGGGATCTCGAGTTTCGGGTCTCGAGATTTTATCTCAAAAATTAATCGCCGTTTAATCTCGCAAATACATTTTTTTATCCTAACAAAATGATGTTTCTACGATTCTTTTGCGTCACGAAAAAGATTAACGAAAAAAAAAAAATCGCAAATCTAATACGATGTTTTTTTTTAGCGATTAATCTCGCAAATAAATATTATCCTATCGAAATGATGTTTCTACGATTTTTTTTTACGTCACGCTGAAAAAATATTTTTGAACATAAGAAAAAAAAAATCTAAAACGATGACCAATGACTGTTGAATTCGCGAATCATTCCACATTGAGTAATTGTATTGGAGAAAGTAGTTCTTCGTTCGAAAAAAAAAAAAAAAAAAAATGATTCAAACGCCTCCGGGTGATTTTTAGAGAGAGAAATGATTACAAAGTCCGAAATGTTATGCGATCGATGGGTGCGACGAGACCGCTGAAATTATCTCGAAATCATCGATAGACTCGCGAAACCGCGACGAGACGCGAGGAGACCGATATCGTTTTCAATGTCGTCAAGAGACCGTGAACGAGTTCGAGAATGTTTGAGCTCCGCACACACGTATCATTTGGTCGCATAAGTCCGTGTGTTGCATCAGCGAGTGAGAGCTATTTCGTCGTCGTAAAGTACGCGCTGCCGCACCGCTAATTCGTCAAGCTGTAATTTAATCGTGTGCGCAGAACGGCAATTGAGCCGCCGAGTAACGAGGCGAGAACCTTTTCTATGTGATCTGATATGTGTATGTCGTACGCTATTTCGTATTTTGCTTCCTAGTCAAAGATCGGAACGATAGGATGGCAACGGGCCATAAAGATCGCATAATAGACCGCGTATTTGTACGAACGCGACACGTCGCGTGTCTTATGATTGTCCAGTAGCAGCGAACGCTCATTGCGCGCTCGATATCTGTCCCATCTGTGTTTCATCTACAGAATTGCATAAGCAACTAGAAAACGTTGCGGTTGCTGCATGGACACCGTTCGTTGTGAAGAAAAAAATAAAAATAAAAAAAAATAGCACTACAAATGAAATTACTCGATGTTTTTTATTATTTTTTTTATTTTGAAAAAAAACCTCCGTTATTAGAAAAATGTATAAATAACAACAATAATCATCATAATAATTTCCAAAATTCGCATATACTACTTTATTTTCGCAAATAATACAATTCTTTCAAACATCGAGATAAATTATTCGATTAATCGATAATTAACACGATGTATTTTTTTAATTCGGGACAATTTTGTTAATAATTGTTCATCAATACTGCTTTCCTATGTTCTCTCTAACTGTAAAGACGTAACTGCTGTTGCTTCATCAATTTTAATAGCTCTTTCGAAATTTAAAGTTTCAGCTTCGACAGACGTGACCCGAAGTCTCGTTTGAAAGAATTGTCGCAGGTCGCGCGGCACACAGCGCGTATACTGTATCTATTATCTAGAATATTTTAGTTGTCGGTAATATTGCAACTGTCGGCTCTTTCGAACATTACGGGATTGTTTTCCACGTCACGTAAGGCAACAAACGCGTAATGCTTGAAATCGCTACGTGATCCGTTGTTTTTTTTTTTTTTGCTTCTGGTATTTCGTCGTTGTCGACAAGTACGATCGCGGCATTTGTAATTATTATCGAATACAAGGCGGCAGTGTTTTCATTTTGTTTTTTTTTTCCTTTTTTTACGAAGTTTTCAAGAAAAATAAATGCGATAGGGTCGACTTTCGTGTCGACATCTGCTTTCTTTCGAGAGGCTTTTCCCCAATAATTCAAAAAATCTCCGTTCTTCATTTGCGCATACAATATGTTTACTTTAACCTTTCGTTTCGGAGTTTAAGTATAATTACGACATATGGACGTTTCTAGTCAAAGTAGGAAACGAGAAGATTAATATCGAAAAGATTTCGCTTGTAATTTCTATTACTTTCCGACGCGGAAAGTCACGAACGCACTTAATTAGAAGATAAGAATACGCGTTGGTTTGGCGTACCGTTTCATTGTGAGATTACGAGGCAATCGCGGAACATAAAAAAACCATTAGCATCGATTTTGAATAATTTTTTATTAGGCCGCTAGACTGACGCACGGGGATCCTTTTACAGCCCGTTTGTCGCCCATAGCCGCGGCACATAATACTTTCGATTTTTTCTCCGTTCCTTGTAACATCCTCCGCTTCTTTTACTATAGTCATCACTGTGTATCTAACATCCGCGGTATATTTCCATCGAGTATCGTTAGTCAAGACATTCTTGGGATCGAAAGTTTCGACAACGGGTTCCTCTCTTGCAGGTTGTATTTTGATCCATTGCCAGAAGTCTTTTTTTTTTTTCATCGCTGAATGACCATTATACCTATATGCGGACGTAATAACCGATATATTACTCCGCGTTCGAAAGTTACGGGCGCTCGGGATAAAAGCGAAAAGTCACTCCATAGCTTCGGGCAATTATTCCCGACCTGCGGTCTCATTGCTCATCTTCGCGGAAAAAGAAGCAAAAAAAAAATGTTTGCGTATTAACTACTTACGAAAAAAAAAAAAAAAAAAAATGTTGCGAATTAACTACTTACGAAAAAAAAAAAAAAAAAAATGTTGCGAATTAACTACTTACGAAAAAAAAAAAAAAAAAAGTTGTCAATTACGGCGCTGTCGTTCTAAAACTCTATATTGTGATTTTTTCCTTTTTTTTTTCTGCATAAATAAGAATTTTTATGTCTGCATTCGCAACATCGAAATTGCGTAAATTTTTGATTGTATAATCGCGCGATCGTTATGGTGTTGTTATACGGGCCAATGAGGCGGTGGTGAGACGTAAAAATAAATACGACCGATGTGATTTACACTTTCGTTCTGTAATATTATACGAACCGCTTCCGGAAACTCACGAAGATATATGACGATCGAAGCCCGGGAAGTTAAGCGGTGACCTCTCTCATGCTTTCTACCGATAGGACGTTCGTTTGATGCACCGTAATGCGATGCCCCACGGTGTACTTCGCTACCCGCATACTTCATTCTTTATTGTTTCTCGCTGTTACTCTACGACTCATAGGCCGCGATACAGCCTTCAGACTATAGCTTAATAATGCGCTACGTGATTATTATACGAATTATGGATTCCCTGTGAAGATAGAAGTGAATAATCCCATAGGTCTCATACAGGAAATTCATGAAGATACGCAAGTTCTGTGCAACCAGTCGGCGATGTTAATCGTGAAAGTTGAAGTGGTTGCTTTGCAAATTGAAGTCTACCGATTAAAATCTCTAGTTGCATGAAAACTTGTTTTTCATCGGCGAAAAAGGTAAAAAACACCAACGGAGAAGTTAAGGAGATTCATCGAGACGGGTGTTAGGAATCCCCCGCGAACACCGAGATGAGGTTCATAGAGAGTGAGCGTTGAAAAAAAAAATGCATGCAGGTCATTGACGTTCACGCGACACGAGCGTCAAGCCAGACGAACGACGACAACGAGGATGACGACGATTTCTAAACTGCAATCGAGTCTTGTGAGCGGTTCTCTCTCTCGTGTGCATCCAAATAGCGACGAGGATGTGGCTTCAACGGGCGTATAATTGCTCGATGCTTTTGAGACACTGATGGCACTAACGCGAAGCATTCACTCCGCGTATATGCTTAGGGGAGGGTAATGTAGAGGTACCCGAGTCATCGTAGAAGTGCGAAAAACTCGTTGAGAATCTTGTCGGTACGTTACTCTTACTTTCTTCGCGGACTCGCATAATCGATACGCGCACATGTATACCTACGCACGCGGTGAAAGTGGAGTAATGCGGGTTGATATTCAATAGATCAATCGTCCATAACGATCGACGCGAAAACGCGCGAGTTATGTCGTTTGATTTGAAATCGAAAAGATGAAATTTTTTTTCTTCGACGTCAAATTTTTCGGAAGTTTGAGAATATAATTTTTTGAAAATCTAAACTGGTATTTGAAATTTGTTTTCTTATTTTTTTTCGATTTAAAATATAGCGTAATAGCGGATAAATATTAGGTGATATTTTGAGGTTATTGACGATAGTCGAAAGATTTCAATTTTTATTTCATTTTTTTTTATTTTTATTTTTATAAATACATCGTAAAGAAAACATCGAAACGTGAAGAATAAATCCGATGGAGATGAAACGAAGCTTATTTTTTACTCGTGTAAACGAATAAGGATAGGAAGAAAAATCGATCTCTCAGACGCGACAGCGTTAGTTCGAATCATACGGCACTTTCTCCGCGATAACCTGCCGGATCGACTATTCATTTCCGCGATGTAGTGCCGTACCTTACACCCTACCTACTTGCCTACCACAGGACTCTGCGTCGATCGGAGTGGATGAAATGAATTACTTATCTCGAATGGTAGTCGACCAGTACGAGTTTCGTTTTCTATTACAATATCTACGTAGTTCATTCGCTCGGCAAGGCTTTGCGTGTTTTAGCGATCGCCGCTCCCGATATTATATATGTATCGATGTATCGATTAGAGAAACACAAACTTTATCTTCTAACGGCGACCAATAAACTGCGGTATCGAATAAAAAACGATTTTTTTTAATGGTGAAAAAATTCGCGCGCGCGACTGCGGGTGTGCAAAAAGCTCGGACACCGGTAACAGTGAATCGAGTCGCGATGTATTATAAAAAATTATGTGATTTCGTAAATTTTAATAGTGCATTTTCGGGAATCGATTTTTGTTCGAATTTATTTCGAAAAACTTCGAAACTTTCGAACTTTGAGTTCGAAATATAAAATTGAACTAATGTTTCCCAATTATTTACGTGCATTGTTGACGGATTGACCAGGAAGTCCAAATTTGTCAAAGTACACTTTCTTCATAGAGGAAGCATTGTGTACCTACGTGTTAAAATAAAAAAAAAATAACAAAACAATGTACTAATTTTATTTGTGGTCTTTTATTATTGTTTTGATAGTTGACGAGTAACGAGGAAAGTACCCCTCCCATAGTACGAATTGAAGCAATATAATACCTCCGGTATTATACCGCATTATAATCGGTTACAGTTTCCTCAAGTCGCGTCGTTATTCCTGGAAAGCTTTTTTTTTTTTTTTTTTTTTTTTTTAATATAATAGATCGTCGACCGGACTCTCGCTGTGGCGAATGAGGAACTCGAAGAAGGATGGTAATTATAATTCGAAAATTGTCTGCGCATATATGCGAATGTGCAGCAGCTGAACGTCTCTCGTGATGCAGACGGCATACGACGACAAAACGAATGACAATCTTCACGGCGAGACGGGTGAAAGCGAATAAAAAATTGCATTATCTTGGTGAGGGGTGCCGAATCTCGTGGTGCCGATGAGTTTGGCGACGAGACCGTCCCGTGCGAGTTGCAAGAGACCAACGAACGACGAGCGGTGGGCCATTAATTTTCATTGCATCGCGGCCTCGTCGGGAAGAAAGTGCGGAACGTCGTCAACAACTGCGGCTTAACGAAGAATCTTTTGTTCCGAGATTAAAAAAAATTTTCAAACAGCGCTTCTTTTCTTTTTCGTCATAACAATAAACCGAATGACAAATACGAAGCCACAGAAAAAAAAATCACAAATAAAGTCATTTACAGAGTCATGAAATGACTTTCACGTTCGAGAAAATATTGTCGTTCGTCAAATTTAATGATTGCGCAAAATTTGAGATGTGCCAATTTTTCGCAATGATAGGATTTTTATTAAAAAAATCAAAAAAATCAAGTCATACATTAATTTTTTTTAATATGCCGCATTTCTATTTTAAGAATCTTATAAAAATGAATAAATAAAAAGTTACATCAATGAGTCTGACATCATTGACAAAAATAATTTTTCGTCGAATAATGGATGAGAATGTTGTGACATTAATTTTTTTTTGACGTTTAATATGTCCAGACATTTGAAAAAAAAAAGTTGTATTTCAGAATCGTAGGATACCGGAAAAAGGCGATGTACAAGTTGGATGAGAATACAAAAGTCGAGAATAGGAATTTATCGTGAATTCTCGAAGAAATCGAAAGTTTCGATGTAAGAAAAAAAAAAAAAAAAAAAAAAAAAAAACGTATGCGTGTCCGACGATGCTACCACGCATCTTGGCGCAACTTCGCTATAATACAATCGTTCCGGCTGCATTAACCTTTGGTGGTACGTGGGTAGAACTCTTAGATACATCCGCGTTAGTGATCTAACGTAGAATCCCATAAGAGTCTTATCCGCTTGAAAGATAGATGGGAAGTAAGTAGAGTCCCGTTTGAAGCACTTCCACACCTCTTCTATCGAAGAAAGTGGAAGTGCACCGAGCGTCCCGACTCGTCGAGTCTCGAACTTTAACATCGTGCAGAAATGTCAGACGAAGTATTTATTAACCATATATATATATATTTTTAAAGAAAATATCCTTCCTGTTTGTATCTCATCGCGAAGGAAAGTCCGGAAAGGAATTTCGAAAAAAAAAAAAAAAAAATCATCAACTTCAACTTCGATCTCCGGAACTCAAGATTATCGAAAGATATCTTCAATAAAGATGTATATAATGATAGCTTCAGCGTCTTACATAAATGTCGAGGAAAGTTCAAGAGATCGCGATTCGCAAATAGCAATATGCGGATTAGGGAAGATATATGGTTAATAAAAAAATGATCGATTCCTATGTTACACATCGTTACGTTCACTTCCTGCCTCGCAGCAAGAAATCCACTTAATTTCTACCGAGATGATGAGAGTTAAAGGTTTTCTCGTTGTAACTGTGGCAACGGTTAAGTGGTTTTTACTTGTAACTCCCGATGGTTAGAGTGTACTTTCGCAATCGAAGGCGTCACATTACATTACTCTCGAGATCGCGCGCTAGGCGAGCGGGATATTTGACGCAGCATCGAAGTTTCGATTAAAACGAGTGCTGACTTCCCCGACTTCTTTGTACTCACTAACTGAGTACAATGAATCGACGAAAAAAAAAAAAAAATTGCGTTACGGCTCCGTTTAATTAGATAAGATTCCCCTTCCCATTGGTGGAATTCGGGCGCTTCTTTGGCTCATCGAAATCGAGAGCCAAATAGGTATCCCTTCTCCACGGATTCCCCGACCGCTTCACGATCCTCAGGCACCCATGACTCTCTCTCTTTTCCTCGTTGTACTCGGGGAATGCGTAACAAACGCGGGCAATGAGAGTCGCTTAAGAAAGAATACTGTATATTTGTGTCGTAATTTTTTTTTCTAAAAAACAAAATTCCGCGAACTCATTTTTTGGAGTTCGTATAAAATAATGTAAGGTATATAATTCAATATTTTCAAAAATATTAAAATAAAAAACATTTTTTAATTGAAAAAAATTGAAAACAGCAGGAAATTAATTAAAAAAAAAAATTTCGATAAAAGATCGAAAACAGTTGAATTTTTTAAAAAATAAAACTGAGGACGTGGAGTAGGCGATTTTTTTTCTGTAAGCTTCGTGAATATTGGTAACAAAAGTGACTCCCATTGCCCGTTGATTTTACGTACCTTGCCGCGTTATCCCGCACGTTTGCGCGGGAATAAGCGAGAGCCATGCCTAGAGAAGAGACACGTTCGATCCTCTACACTACTTTCGACTCCCGTAAAACCCCACGTATAGGTACGAAAGACTACGGGATGCACGGTGTGGAGGACTAAGAGGCGCCGTGTTGAGCCTCTCTTTCCCCTCCCAAACGAAAAATAGGAGTCTCCACATCTATGCAGTAGCACATGCCTAGGTGGGCTCTTCTCTACGACTATACAGTATAGGCGGTGGGTACAAACTGCACGAAGAGGAGACCCCCCAAACATTTCTCCAACTATAAAAGGCGCGCTCACAATTTAAATTTCGCCAGAAGAGAACTCAAGCACGAGACCAAAAAAGCCAGTGAACGTTTTTTTTTTTTTTCTAAATTAACTCAGTTTTTTGTTTTCTGAATTCCCAAATTGGATTCGGCGAACCGCGAAAAGTCGTCACCATGCGGTATTGCCTGGTCAGTGAAAATAATAATTGTATATCTATTTCATATAAAAATATTCCGAAAAAAAAAAAAATCTTCATCAGATAAGCCGGTTAAATAATATACGTGTGAAAATCTCGTAGAAAACGTTATAAACAACATTTTTTTTTTTTTTTTTTTTTACTAAGCCGTTAGTCTCGACTAATCGCTATTCTTTGAAAGTTCAAGAGTGTTAGAAAATCGTCGTGACTCGTATAAAGTCGTGAAGAGTCCCTCGACGACATTGAATATCCACGCGCGCACGCGCGCGCGCCTTGGCACGAGCTTCTTTAGTCGCGTATAAGGATAAAAAAGAAATAACTAAAAGAAAAGCAGCGATTTATCGGGTAGTTGACTCGCACTGATCGGTTTAATAGCTTCGCGGAGCTCAAGTGGCCGATAGAATTTCTCGATTAATAGTTGATCGACGGCTATAAGTTTGAAGCCAATGACACCGAAGTTATGTACACGCGTGTTGTACGATATATATATATATATATGTATATACGGTATACATTTTTACGCGATTGATCAGTTTGACTTCAAACCCACGAGCACCGGCTGCATCCTTCCTCAACCGCGTGTTTATGTTTTCTTCGCGGCTACCTGCACACGTGTGACGTGAAAGTGCCTCCGCAAGTGTTATTCCTTTTTTTTTTGTTGTTTTAATGGGTTTTTTTTTGCTTTTCGTTTATTTTTACCCCATTTCTCGGCTGCCGTATACTCGTCCACGTGTGAGCGAATAAGTGGTTTGACACGCGGGGAATGTAACGGACGCGAGATATTCGATTATAGGACGTATATATATAGATTCGTACAGATACCAGTTATTTGAAAAAGGAGAGTTCTCTCTCCGAAATGAGGATAATTCGAGACGCGAGAGTATTGGAACCACGGGGTTTCGTTTCTCACGTCACGATCTTTTGGGCGAAGTTCTCGAAAATCGTTTTCGTCGGGGAAAGTACCAATTAGTTTTCTCACATGACTTTCGTATATTTGAGGCGTTTGTTTCATGAAGAAAGTAAGTTCCGGGTAAAAATAGAATTCGGAGGAAAAAATATTGAAAAAAAATCTTAAATTGCCATTCTAAACTAACCTAAGATTTTTTTTAGCGGATTTTATCGATTGGGAAACGATACGGCGGAATTCGGTTAATAGATCGAAATTCCTTTTATTTCACTTTTTCATAGTTCCGGTTGTGCTACTTTCGCATTTTACTCTATCAGCTCACGTGCATCGTTCCCGTCGAAATTGTATATATACTCCTTTTTCTCCGGTAGAAAAAATAGAAGGTTTTCGAAAAAAGTGTTACAATACGGGAACATTTCTCGATTATCGTCGATTACCCCTTTCTTCCGCGACGTTTAAAGACCGAGAGTACTCGCCGCGTTGTTCAATTCTATTCATCGTAAATCTTTTTGTTTTCCCAGCGGTTGATATTTCACAGATTACTTAAAACTCACATTCCGCGCACTTTCGAAATAATCATTCTGACCTTCTTCGTCGCTATTCCACGACAGCGAAAAATAAAAACAAAAACATCATTCATTCTTATCGATGTTCAAAAAATTCGCAAAAATATGGAAATCGGCATCGTCGTACGAGTCATAAATTAACGGGTGAACACGGGAACCCGTCGCAAGGACACGACGTTCCAGTGCCGCGGTTCTCTCGAAATTTTATTGCCATCGGCTCGCGAGATCAGAATTTTTGTTTTTTTTTTTATGGATCGGTGCTGCAAGACACGCTTCTTTCTCACCATCCATCGCGAGATGAGACGAGAGGACCTCACAGACGTGAAAAGACGCGACGCTTTATCCGCAGTCAAAGAGAAATGAGAATTAAAAAAAAAAAAAAAAAAAACGAAGAAGCAAATGAAAGATTTTACTTTCACGCGGGCGCATTACCGCCTCTGGTGATCCCGCATCAAGACCACGACAGTTGAAACGGCACAGAGGGGGGGTGAAATCGGGACCGCGTTGGATATACCGTCGGTTCGTCCGTCCCGCGAGGATAAGATGAGGATAGCCTCCGGGGGGACAGCTACGGGTGCCCCGACCTCGTTCGCGGAGTCATTACGTTCCCTCGTTAAAACATAAAACTTTCGTTCCGGTACCTGCGGATACCGCCATTGCGCTTTATCATATACGAATCTCTTCAAATGAATTCTTCTTATTTCTCGTATCTTGGATTCCTTCGACGGTTTCCTTTAAAAGTCTTTTATTCTTCAACCACTCGGGAGTTTAGCGACTCGAGACCGCGAATGATAGTCTCTAGACGAGCGTACGCGTGGTATTATCCCCTTTCGTTGCAAACGATGTGTAATGCGTTACGCGGCATTTTTTTTATTTTATATTCATGACCTATAAGATAAGTGCCGTAGTAAGAATATTGTTGCGAACGGAAGAAGCGAGAAATCGTGAATAATGAAAATGTTCGATATATTGTTGCAGGTAGTGCTCGAGTGCCTCTTGGTCGCCTCGGCTCTCGGCGATCCAATCAGAGCCGTTAGCAAGCGAGAGTAAGTTCAATATAACACATGAATTTATGTCGTCCTTGGAGCTCGAGAGCTTCAAGGCCAATGCTGCTGTATCTCGATGGCACATCTTTGAATCGGAGCATTATTCGTATATAATTAATTAAATTAATTAAATTAATTATTATACGGACATAATGTTCATTCCCGAGATATGTAGACTCAAAGTTTCACTTCCGACATATTGCCGTATGTGTACGCGGCATAGCGTCACGTTACATAAAAAAAAAAAATTTAATGTGTAATATATTATTATAATTATTTATTTTTAATTTAATAATTTTTTCAAATATCGAATCTCAAAGCTCGAAACTCTCGTCGCAATACTCAAATTTACGGTATTATTATTATTATTGTCGGTTCTTATAAATGGCACCTTAAACAGGTGCCATTTATAACATACATTTTTTTTTTTTTTTTTTCATTTTGCAACAGCGATCTATTTAATTAATTAATAATTTGGTCACAGAGCGCCACTTCCGCATGATACCCCGCCATCGCCGAATTACGGAGCACCATCCCAGTCATACGGTGCACCATCCCAGTCATACGGTGCACCATCCCCTTCGTATGGAGCACCAGCCCCTTCGTACGGAGCACCAGCCCCTTCGTACGGAGCACCAGCTCCCTCTTACGGTCCGCCAGCGACGTCTTACGGAGTTCCATCTCTACCAGCCCCTAGCCACAGTTACGGACCTCCCTCGGATTCTTACGGTGCTCCGGCTCCGGGGGGCCATTCGTCAGGCGGCTCCTTCGGTCATTCATCCGGTGATTCGCACGGAGGATCATATTCATCCGGTGACTCGCACGGAGGATCCTATTCATCCGGTGACTCGCACGGAGGATCCTATTCATCCGGCGACTCACACGGAGGATCCTATTCATCCGGCGACTCACACGGAGGATCATATTCATCCGGCGACTCGCACGGAGGATCATATTCATCCGGTGGCTCACACGGAGGATCATATTCATCCGGTGGCTCACACGGAGGATCATATTCATCCGGTGGTTCGCACGGAGGATCATATTCATCCGGACCATCGCAATCCTATGGTCCACCATCACAATCCTATGGCCCACCATCGAATTCCTACGGTCCACCACCTTCCAATTCCTACGGCCCTCCAGTAGAACACCATCAACCCGCTGGCGAATGGAAGAAGAAGCTAACATGGAAAGAGGAATGGAAACAAATCTGGAAATCCGAGTCAAAGCTCACGTGGAAACAGGAATGGAAGAAAATTCAGGTACCGGTATGGAAGGAGAAACAAGTGCCCATATGGAAAGAGACCAAAGTAGCCGTTTGGAAGAAGGTGCAGAAGCCCGTGTGGAAAGAGGTCCAAACTCCAGTCTGGAAGGAAGTTCAAGTACCAGCGTGGAAGAAGGTATGGAAACCCGTCTGGAAACAAGTTCAGGTACCGATATGGAAGGAAATTCAAGTACCCGAATGGAAGAAGGTCTGGGTACCGGAGTGGGTCAAGGTCTCGAGTTCTTATGGTCCCCCTAGTCATGGTGGTGGTGATTGGCAAGGACCCGTAGGTCACGGAGGTGGTGGCGGCGGCGGAGGCGGACATGGAGGTGGTTGGGATGAATCTTCCGGTGGATACAGCTATGGACCACCTCCCGAACCAGAGAAGAAGCTCATCTGGAAGCCGGTCTGGAAGAAGGTCTGGCGAACGGAGAAGAAACAGGCATGGGGAACGGAGAAGAAACTCGAATGGAAAGCCGAGTGGAAGCAGATATGGAAGACGGAGAAGAAGCAAGCGTGGGTTAAGGACAAGAAGCTTGTATGGCAAGAGCAATCGGTACAGGTCTGGGTGCCGAAAAAAGAACAGGCCTGGGTAACGAAGAAAGAACAGGTGTGGAAGGACGAGTGGAAGAGCAAGTGGGTTCCCGTTTGGAAGGACGTGCAGGTGCCGGCATGGAAGAAAGTCTGGAAACCCGTGTGGGAGAAAGTTTGGGTACCAGCGCCGCATCACGAGGAGGAACATCATGGTTATTGATAATCCACATTCGGAAACCGCGCTCATCGCTCTCAGTTTCAACACACACCGCATCAGTCACAAAATAAAATTGCTGCGGCAACTTTTAGCCGCGACTTTCTTGGATGATTGTTATGGTTGTTAGATATCGACACATGTCGAATGTGCGTCGATTGGAAGAACAGACGACTGCCAAGTGGTACGATTAACAGCGGTTTACCATATTGCGACGCGATTGCGAGGAGGACAATTGTAAATACAGTAATTAATAGGACGCGAGTTCAACACTCTCGTTGCTTAATTATACATAATTTTCTACCTGTTTATTAGTTTTTCTTTTTGTAATACAAATATACAGAATCTATTTTTTTTTTCGTAAATAAAATGGACCCTCATCGCGTTTACCTTTACCCTTACCTAGAAAACGGCGCAATTGATTAGTAGGGCTGCAAAAATGATACGAAATCAATCTTTGGTACAACTTTGATACTTAAGATGGATGTTGCGTTGAAAAATCTCACTTCTCAACTTACTTTCGAAGTAATGACTGCAATTCGCGCTTATGAAAGACATATTTGAATTTAATGCATCCCATGGGTTTCTTTTATTTAAAGAAAAGGAATAGAGTTCACTGCCACGGTAATTCTTCTCAGGGCGCTGGAAGGCTTTAGCAATTCATGAATCTTCCCCAAGCATATATATCTATAGTCGCCCAACGGCAGAGTTTGCTGCTCGCTTTCTCCCTGATTCTGTCGCGCATCGTCTTCGCTGTTGTGTCGTTTTTTTTTTCCCGAGTATTCTCGCGATGTTACCTTCTATAAACGGCTTGCGATGCACCGTGCAAGGAGATGCTTTCCGTGGATAAGAGATGCGACTGAATGGCGACGGGGGCTGCCTATGCACAGGCATTCCCACGACGTTACAATGAGCTCAGGTCGTCGTTGGGGGGGTCGTCGAGGTCGCGAAACCCACACTGCGACAAGACATCGTCGCCACTGACGCTGCTGTTGTTTGCAATCGCTGTATAGTCGTGGATACACTTTCTCCGCCAGCGCCGCCACATCGACCGGCCTCCAGAACTTTCCTCCTTGAAACCGGAAGTGAGACGAACCCCGAGCAACTCAACTGACTGACTGACTGACTGACTACGTGCCATTAAACTCGTCTGAACCTCCGAGCAAAACTCGATCATCTTCGCCGACGATCATCGCAACGACGACCGATACTTATATTTCATAAATTCACTCCACAGCTCTTGCGTAAAATGATCCCGGATCGTGAGAACAACAAAACGAAAAACTAAAAAAGTTTTTGACGAGATAGAAAAAAAAAAAAAATCACGAGGAGTAGAGAGTCAATAGAAATATTAACCAACGAGGTGTCGTAAGTGAGTCGAATATCGAGTTTAGTCTTCGAAAGATTCGTGGATGAGATCGGCACTATTTCGCACACTCGACCTTGAAATATTGTTGAGGCAACGAAGATTTTTTTTTATACGCAGATAAATACGTTGTCTCGATGTTTCCCGAAAGATAAATCAATTCGTCATATAATAATAACGATAGGAATGAAAAATGGGAAATTCGAGAATTTGTGACCTAATTTCTGCGATCTCTGCTACACAAACAACAGAAGATATATAGGAATTATGAAAATCTAAATATAGTGAAGATAAATTAATTTATCTACGATGAGGTGTTATTAATAACGGTTGGACAGGCATAACTCACTTTTACTACACCCTAAAGTTGTAATTAACTGTCTGAAAGATCGTAAGCAGTGAACGATAACGTAGCGTTTTCCTGCTTCGATGGTTTCTCGTTTGTCTTAAACTACCATCGCAATTAACGATTGTTGCTGTTGTGAAGTCAGTTCTTTATGTAATTTCGTCAATATTTGTTTTTTACTAGACGTTTATTTAGTATCTTTATCTATGTGCACAATGGCGCCATTCGCGTTTTCTATTCTACGATCGTAAACATCGCTTGGATGCTTCTCTTCGAAGAGATCGAAAAAAAAAACTTTGCAAAAACTAATTATAAAAGAGAAATTTAGAAATGAAGACGTCAGTAAAATTCATTCTGAATGATTTTGAATGAATGAATGAACGATTTGCTTCAATTTTTTATTTGATTTGAATGAATTTGAATTTTTTATTTTTGAATAAATTTGAATTCTTTTCGTAGAAATTTTGTTTAACTAAAGTGCGGATTCATTGATGGAATATACAAAAATGTATTCCTAACGTCGATATTATATCCGAAAAAAAAATTCTCCCGTAGAGAGAAAGTATACATCGTTCCTCTCCACGACTCATTCTTCTTCTCTTCGCCTTCAATGTCAGCATAATGAGACGTGTTTTTTTCCAGTTCGCCAGTTGCCTCGCCTTTTCATTATCCATTATCCAGTCTTTCAGCTGATTTGAGAATAAAGACGGTATTCAAAAGTTCGCGAACTCCTTTATCATTACAAAATTACTGTGTTCGAGAGGCAGTAACTTCATTTCATCTATATCTATGCCGCACGGACAATTGAACGAGTGAATTTACTTTGACGTTCAACGTCCACTCGTCAGATTAATTATCGTCGAAAAACTATTCATTTTGCAACTCGTATCATTCTTTTTAATTCATAACTCTTTAAAACACAGAATAGATGTATTTGAAATTACAAAAAAATGATCGACTTATATGGTTCGAAGTATTGGTTCGGATTTTTTTTTTTAAATAAATTAATCAATTTTAGATTGAATTTCGTGATACAATTCCATAAAAAATTATCTCTCAATCTGGAATATCTGAACAATTTTTCTTGTAAATAAAATAGTTTAAAAAATCGATAATCGAAAAAAAAAAAATCGATCGATCGATTATTATTGAAAATCGATAATAATTGACAATAATCGATAATTTTTTTTTTTTTTCAATAAAGTGAAAAATATTTACGATTAACTTTGCTTTTTTGCGAGCGATGTTCAATTTTTTTCGTTTGTCTGCACGAGGTTAACGAGGTGGACGTACCTCCTTGCAGTAGAAAAGTCCTCTTAAGACAGAATCGGAACGAACAAGTGTGGATTCTTTTACCTACGTCGCTTTAACACCCACGTTCTCCACAACAACTTTTCACCACTATCCCCCTCGAGCGGTCACGTGGTGCATGGAATATCCAGATAATTCCTATTAGCATATATAACTACCGGAGGAAAGCCCGAGCGATGTGTCCGCGTGCGGGGGCTTCACAACTACCGCGGGGAACTTCCTTGAGAGAGTGAAAGTTACATACACTTACGCTCCTCGTTGGGGGCCCCGAGCCCGGGAACTCGCTCTCGGGGGCAATCGGAGAGGGGAAATATAGCGTATGTACTCAAGAGGCGTCTAGTGTAACTATTCACATGTCACAGACGAGTCTGTCTCGATGCGTAATTACATCAGTACGTTAAATACACCTTATCGGTCTAACGAACGAATTTATTTCGCCGTCAATAAACACCGGGAATATATTTAAAGCTTCCATGCCTATTTTCATGGGATTAAAATCTTTTTTTTCCGATAGTTCACGCGAGATGGCAGTGCGATTACTAAATTTATGTATAGAGGCAAAAAATTAAAAAAAAAATAAAAATTCACCGCTATGCCGAAAAAAAATGAAATTGCAGTTTCCAACATGCGAATCGAGAAATTTAACGATCAATGAGCGGCCATTTTTTTTTTTTTTTTTTTTTTTTTTTTTTTTCGAAATGCAGCCTCTCTTCAGAGAAAGACCGACTTGTAACCGCATAGTCACGAACGCCACCGCACTCCTTTTCTCTTACACACGTGAAGATGTTCACATTCTCGCACAATCCTCGAACACATTTTTCTAAAGAGACTCGAGTCTAGGAGTACATCGTTGTCGACTTGAAGTGACGAGGCATGAAAAGCTCGTGCGCGCAAATGATTTACGCACTTATCCGCAGTATATTTGAACCATAAGACTCTCGCTATGTATGTATAGACTTCATCTCTCTCGCGAGATCGGGAGAGTGACCGAACGAGTCTTTATAAAGTAAAAGTTGCGTCTCGGATATGTGTACCTACGAGGCTTTTGTACATATAGTACGCGTCGCGGGCAATCGAAAACATTTTTACTCGATGCCATGGTTGACGCTATGATTATTCTTGGTATACTAAGCCGGAAGCAGGTTCTATCTGCAAACTCTCTAGTCACGCGCGTCTTAACGACGATCTTGATCGAGGCGAGATTTCCGAATGTCGTCCGTACGTACGCGCTTCAGGCTGCGCGGCGGCAATGAACTCGAGTAAATACGAAGAAATTTTATTAAAGGTAATCATTATGATTATACGCCATCCGATCATACTAATTAACAATCCAATCAATTAATGCAATTTTAAAAAATATGTGTACATAATTGCCATTGATTTTTTGTTTTGAATAGCAAACATTTTTTATGCTCATTTTTTCTTTTTTTTTTTTTTACAACCGGAGTGGTATGCATTTTGTAAGCCACAGCGGGTTAACAGTTTTTTTAATTTTGTATTGGCATTTGACTTTTCGTAAACAAGTCTCATTTTTTCGGCGCTTTTCATCATAGAAATTATAGAAATTTCTAATCAATGAGTTTTTATTGGTAAAAAAAAAAAGAGTTGACTCAGCGGATTTAAAAGGGATATTTATCAGTAGTCCTCGATTGCCCTGCGGGTACTGTCCGAAAACTTTCCGATGCATAGATATTTTCTTCTTACAAGTATATAGCTTCGGAGGAAGCTACGTTCTGACAGACATGTATGTCTACTGGACAGCCTCCGTAAATCGCTTCGTGATTCTGTCGTATACGCGTACGAAAGTACACACTGAACATTCCATAACCGTCGTCGTGTCTTGAGTGACGAGTAACAACGTCAGGAGATATACACGACGATACTATTCTTCTTCTCTACACATTCTTCTCGTATCTCAGACTCCAACGATATCAATCAAAATCTATATTACCGGTAGTCAAAGTTTCGTTTAGTACAATAACAGTTATCAAGATAAACGTGTATTGTAACACGAGATTCGTCATGACGACATCGAAATTTCCATAACACAACTTAATCTGAACTTTCGAAAAAAATAAATAAAAAAAAAAAATAACGAAATGAAAAAAAAAATCGACTTCTGAATTTCTTATTATTATCTCGTGTTCTCTTCACGGTGACAGCTTCAGTCAGAATATCTTGTCAGAACGGAAATAAACACTGCAAGTTTGACGCTATAATCGTAAAGAAGAAAATAAAAAGTGAAGAGATCGCGCGAGTTTCACGAGAGCGATTAAAATGACAGCGAAACATTGCGCACGCGTCTCTCTTTCGTTCCTCCTTCCTCTTCTCGCTCGCTGTGGTAGGTTGTTTTTATATTACCGTCGTTTCGAGGGAAATGAGAATGTTCACGCGAGCGTCTAGCATAGAATTATTTAAATGACGCGAGATTGGAATTCTTTTCAAGAGTCAACATGGAAAAGACGCGGAGACCGGGGCTATTTGACTCGCGCGACCTTGCAACGTTACGGTTACCGATAGAGATTTTTTTTTACGCGTAACACGAGATTCCGTATTGAATGAATAGTTAAACGTAAAAAAGTCGGTAGATTCGTAAATAGCAGCAGATAATACACCGGAAACTCCGAAAACGACGAATAACAAATAATTCGATAGATCGACATTTTTATCGCGAAAAAAAAATACGACGAACGAGACACTGAAAAATGTCGAGATTTTTTCCATAACACGAATCACTGAGAAAAATAATTCGTAGAGCAAACATTTTTTTTTTCGTCATAATAATTTTTCTCGATGTTTTTGATTTTTTTAAGTAGAGTTCGATGTAAATGCAACAGCAATAGAGTGACATTTTTATTGCAAAAAAAATACGAGAAACGAGATACTGAAAAATGTTGAGATTTTTTTCTTCACACGAATCACTGAGAAAAATAATTCGTAGAGCAACATTTTTTTTTTCCAACATAATAATTTTTCTCGATGTTTTTGATTTTTTTAAGTAGACTTCGATGTAAAAGCAACAGCAATAACATCGATGTAAATAAAATATTTCTGTGTTTCAAATAGCCCCGGTGTTCGCCACTATACGCTAATAGTAAACGACATGTGGCGCCTGTGTCTCCGTTATGCGTGAATTATAACGTGCGTGGGTAAGTTAAATATCTTTCCATTTCTACGATAATTTCGCGGGTCTTTCTCGGTAGTTTCACGAGGCGACCTGACCTCCATAACACTCTCTAGTGGATACTTGGGTTACTTCCATCTTCTTAATTCGATTGTATAATTTCGCGACTTGCATAATTCGCTGAGTGGTCCAAAACGAGAGGGGATCGCAAGTCATGTCCGGGTCCGGGAATTTCTCGGAAATCGTTTATTCGTGCCAATTTTTTATTTGTGAATCACGAATGGATGGATCTTTTCGATTGTGCAATTGAATTTTATTATCCAACACCGGATAACGCGAACCTAAATCATCTCGAATACGGGATGATTACATCGATCGTAATTATGATGAATAAAGAATCCGCGAGCGAAATAATGGCGAACCATTCATATTCGTTTATTATTTAATCGCGCATTCATATCACGCGATATAATTCACTTTCGGGAGAGTTGATCAATCTTTTTTTTTTTTTTTTTTTTTTTATAACATATTTCATTTTAAAAGTTAATTTTTTTAAGATGACGTGATAAGATATGTACGTAATGAAAAAAACTACTCTTAGATCTCAATAATTGTCATTAATTCCCTTCCAATTTCCGTCAATTAATTTTCTCGCGAAACTTGCGTAACTTCGTTAATATTAACCCCCGAGAGAGATTGGATAATCTCTCCCGGAAGTAAAACTGCGGATGTGAGAATCGCCGTCGTCTAATAACACAGACAATCCCGTGAGATGCGGAGAGGGGCAAGAAGACCGCAATGATTGTCGAGGTGTAAGAATATGTAAATCGTATAACAGAGTTGTTCGTGAAATGATTATGAGTCGTGGGATGGAAGGAATCTTCAGGAACCTACGTTAGCGATTAGTTACGCACAATCCTCCTAAGCAAATTAGTTGAGTTCGTGTGTAGAGTTATTCTAGTAAATTGCGGGTCGTCGCTCGCTCGCCGAGCGCGTTTATTGCCGGTGTTCCTCCGCTAGCGTGACGACCGCCCCGCGTTCTTGCATACTAATGTTCGCTCGTCGGGATCCACTTCGCGACCGAGAAAACGAACTAAACTTGAAGCCTAATGCAAATAGAATGCGACTCGTTCTCATCGACTTTGATCTTTTCTTTCTTTCGCTTCGTTCCCGTTGTTTTTTTTTTTTTTTTTTTTTTTTTTTAGTTCTGTTTGACGCGCGCCGATGAGTTACCGCTAGAGCTCGAGGCACTCACTCGCTAACTCCAATTGCTCACTCAGCAATGATACGCCGGATAATCGCTCTTACATTTGCCGCACCAGTAATCTCGGTGACTACGATGTGTACTCTGTTTTCACTTTTTACTTTACAAACACTAAACGGACGAATGTGTGGATACGTGATGAGGATTAGAAGTGTCGGTTCGCTTTGATTTTTTTTTTTTTTTTTTTTTTTTTTTTTTCGATTTCTGTAACCCTTCGGGTACTGAAACTTTATTTCGATAGGAAACGATATTTGGTGCGTTCTTTTCTCTATTGCAGCAATACGAATCTTTATTGTCAAATTGTGATTGTGACATCGAATAAATTATAGTTGGAAGGGTGTGGTACGCAATTTCCTGCCAAATATCGAATTTGTTTATTTTTTTTTCGTTTCTCTTTCGTTTTTCTTGACATCATTTTTTGAAAAATTGATTTAAAAAAAATCGATATTTTTACAATATTTAATATTTGGAATTCGGAATTTTTTTACATCATCAGAACACGATTATCAAGAAATAAAGGCGCGCGATTAGTGATACGAATTTTTTCCACCTATAAAAAAAAATACCAAGTTTTTTATGCCTTACATTGCCGAATCCCTCTTTAAGGTTAATTAACGCTTTTTTTTTTCATTTTTAAAAAATTATATTGCGGTTAATCCCAAGGAAATAATAAATAAGATATGAGAATAAATTTTTTAATATTTTCATGTATGTTTTTTTACCTCGAATTTTCGATCCATCGGAAATATGAATTCGTATGTAACTCTCACTCTCGATGTCTTGTAGCGCTATAGAATCCCGACGCAGGTGAATCCGAACACGAAAAAGGCGTGTATACTCATCGATAATTAAAAGGAAAGAAGTAATAAACAAACAAAAAAAAATTCAACGCATGTGTCGCAAACTCGTTTGCCGGAAACTTCCGTCGGGACGGCCAACAGCGAGGCTACTTTCACGTAACTCTATGTTTGGAATCGTCGGATAGCGAACGCTATGCGGGGGCTGCAACAGGCGTTGATGCACACGCAAACACCGCGCGTGTCACGCACACTTCTAATAGTCGCGGTAGTTATATTGGCTCTTTGTAAATCGACTACCAAAGGCTAACGAGTCGCTAACCTTGCGAGCAATCGCTTGTCGTCTTCGTGACGAGACCCGCGAGATGAACAACGGTTGTGAAAATCTTTAAGCTCTTGTCACTTCCGTGCAGCGATACTCTCCTCGGTTGCGTGTAAATAAAAGACGATATGTTCGTGTCTTGCCTCGGGTATGATTTTTGCTACTGTTAAAAAGCCCCCGTAACGTTACACCACGTTATTCCGTGTTATTGAACTTCGCTTAAGGGAAAGCGATCGGAAAAACGTTTTCATCGTTTCAACGCCACGAGGGACTACAGATCGCTCCCGAGCCCGTTGAACACGTTCCGTTAACCCTTCGAAGTCGATCCGAAGTCGAAGAAACTTCTAAGTCACTCCGTATTCGGAATATCTTTTCACCGTGAAAAACAAACTCTCTATTATATCGACAAATAAAAGTGGAGGAAAAAAAAAATTTAAGAATCTCGAGAATTCTTATTATTATTGACGTTGTTATTATTATTATTTCAAATTATTATTCTAAATAAAAAAAAAAAATTTAAATAAAAGAAGATTTTCCTCCTAATTTCTAAAAAAATTCGAAGATTTTAGAAGAATTAAGATTCGGAATTGGGATTTTTTCGAAGATTAGGATTTTTTTTTTCTAAAAAAAAAATTTGAAGAATCTCGAGAAATCTTATTATTATTGATGTTTTTATTATTATTATTTAGAATAATAATTCGAAAACAAATTTAAGAATCTCGAGAATTCTTATTATTATTGACGTTGTTATTATCATTATATCGAATTATTATTCTAAATAATAATAATAACAACAAAAAAACAATTATAATAATAATTGTTCTTTTCTTTTCATGTATTTTCTACTTTGTTTAATGAATTCTTCGCGATCTATTTACGGGTCGAGTTTACAGTCTTTTTGTTTCGAATCCCTAAATAGAATTCATAGCGAAAGTAATTAACGAACAGAAATACTCACGCCGTTGTACTCGTAATATTATTCCTTACGTGATAAAAGCTTCGTGTTTTCCGACAGAGAGCACAATATATATATCAAAGCTAAATTCACATATTTAGCTCGATGGACTCTCGTGCCACGTTGACTTTCAGGTATTTAATACATACCGCGCGCGTCCCGTCGTCGGTGCACATAAAAACCTTTCGTGTGTCGAGTGACTCGTAAACTCGTTAAACCGGATAAAAAAATCATTGTCAAGGTGGCAAATGCCATTACCTTATATCTTCTACTGCTCTCGATCTCACCGCGTGTATACCTATAACTAGCGAACGCATCGTAGTAGCAATTTTTCCTGACTGCCATTCCGTCAAAGCGATAGACCCGTTTAGCAAAACTTGGCAACGCGCAATCCCACATTTACTTATAAGTATCTCACATGTGTGCGCAAAGCAATGACGGTAAAGAGCGGATGCAACACGCGGAATGCGATGCGACGAATAAGGATGGGATTTCACGATCGCGAAGTCTTGCGAACACACATATGCGACTTTCCCGACCGCTCCGTCTCTTTCGCGTCTCTGAATCTCGCTATTAGCTCTTTGTTTCATTTCGTACCCGTCGCGATGAGGATATACAACCGCACGGGATTTTTCGTCGTGGGAAATCGTGTGCGAGACGGTGAATTACCAGTCGCGAAATCCCCACAGCGGTCGCGGGGCTCAATGCCGCTACCGACCCTCGCGACCTTTGAGGAAATATAGTTTCTCTGGCGGAGAGTCGTTTCACCGCGTTGTTAGAGGTCTTGCGGTGTAAGTACGCGCGCAACACCAATGAATTTCATGAGTTGCAACGACTGCAATGGCAATGAGTGAATAAGCGACGTTCGCCACCTGGTTGCGGGGCCTTTCTTCCGCGTCTTCTTTCTCATCTTCGCAACTTCCTCTCAGCCTCTGTATCGCCGTGAGGCGCTCGTTAAGTTGCATCTTCTCTATATACAGCGCTACGGGAGTTATATATGACTGAATACACGCTGAAAGAAACTTTGCTTGCGTTTTTCGTAGATATAGAGATATCGCGTATTTCACGGCGCAACAGCTATATGTGTCTCGAAACACATCAACCCCGTAATTCACGTACCACGCGATGCCAATGCGAAAACGCACGACTGACTCTCGGTAGCGCCGACGTCGTGAAAGTAATGACATTCGTGGCAATGGACGAAGTATTTTTATTTTTTTATTTTTTTTAGCGATTGCGCATCGATCTTATCGGGATCTTTGCGAAAAAGAAGGCACGCGACATTTTTATTTATCTATAGAAGCAATTATGATGCAATGTAAAAAAAATGTATAAAAAAAACTTACGATGCACCCGAGTGTCGTATTTTAAAAAATTAATCAATTTTTTTAAAATTTATTTTATTCCCCTTAAGCGGGAAAAAAAATGGTTAAAAAATCCATTAACCTCATCTCAGAGTCATTCATCGATTATTGTTCGATCGATATAGCGACAGATCGAGTGCCGCGAGTCATCAACGAGATCGCGAAAGGTTAACGCAACCGACCTACAATTCTTAGTCATTTAAAATAACAAGATACCACGTGTGGGTCTCTATCATTGTATGTCTCGCCGGACTGCGGTCTGTACTCATACTTTCGTGTCTTATACAACTGCTGTATAAATATAACTATCACGTACGTATATTAGAGATGGACATGTCGAACGTTCTCAGCACTCAAATTTACCCGATGATCCACATTGACTAAGTGGGAAACGCTCTCTTCGCGACCTATCGATTGTGTGTTTCGTAATCGAGGGCTCAGTTATGGCGCGCGCTAATTTTTTTTTTTTTTTTTTTTTTTTTTTTACATCGACCATCGCGCCATTCCTGAGCGTAGGTGGGTCTCACCTCGTGAGCCACGTACGCCTAATCCGTCGACGAGAATCGATCGTAGACAGGAGCGTCGCATAATACATCGCCTTTCACCCGTACGACCGATTCGGCAGAGTCATTCCTTCGTGATTTCGTTGATGTACGGCTTGTGATATATAGATATATATACAACGTATGAATAAATAAATAATCGGGGTTCTTTGGTTGCGGTCTGTCAGAGAATCGGCTTCCGAATGTCGATCAATCACGAGAACGAGACAAACTCCGAAAAATCTCTCGCTATACGATCGCTACGGTTTTTTTTCGGGCAAAACTTCGATTTAAAGATTTTTTTTTTTTTCGATGATGACGAGAACACGATAATGCGATTAAAATCGAATATATCTGTTCGCGTTAAGTGATCTCGACAGCTACTGATAAACGCCGTCGATCATTCGATAGCGGAAAAAGAAATCCCGACGATAATAAAATACAGCATCATCTATATTTTTTTTTGCCGACGCATAGACAACGATATTATCGTAGGATCATTTTTTTTTTTTTTTCGACAGTTTTATATTGTTAATTTATGATGATGCGACTGTAAAAATTCGGGCGTTGAAAGTACATATCCTCTCGAATAAAATTTATTCGATCTCCGAGTAAGAAATAAAATTTAAAAAGGGTGCCAAGTTTATTATCGAGTTATTTTCGTAAGGGAAATATGATTAATGGAGGCGATGTGCAAGTTGAGAAAAGAAAAAAAAGATTAATCGCTATTTTGATTGCAAAATCAATTGCAGAGATTTTAAATCTTTCGTGCGATTCAACAGTCTCGAGGGTTGGGTATAGGAAGGAATATGAAGGTAACTTTTCGTGTAACGACTGTGGTAAGCTACTGCGCCGAACACCACCCGCTGGTTAAAAACTGCGGAAGATAATTCTGTCAACGAACAAATTGCTATATCGATTATTATAACGGCCCGTGCAGTTGTGCGCTTTCGACACGGATGCCCCACACCGCCCAACCTGATCCTTGTTCGGCCGATAATTCACTTCTCCGCGCAGTGCGGTGCGTACGGCAACACAGTGGGCTCCGATATCCTTCGTGTTTGAATACATAAATTTATCTGCCTATTAGCCGAAATGAATAATGATCGTTTTTTTCATACACACGAGAGACCATGGCGCCCGCTGAAACCTCAAATGCGCCGCAGTATTACGCACGGCGCAAATTTTTTTCCGATTTAATAATAATAATAACAACAAAAATAATAATAAATAACTTTATAATAAAATTAATAATAATCAATTATAATGCCGATTTTTTTATTAAAAATTGTTATCGTCATAATAAAAATATCAAAGGAATTTGATTATTCTTCGCATCATTCGAAAAATTAAAAACTTCCACCACTCGTAAAGTAATTTGCGTACACATTTTTTTTTTTTTTTACGCAAACAACCTTCACTCTCACTGCCGTTTAATTCTTGACGAGTTGGACGATACTGTCGAACGGTACTCTTTGCACGTTTGCATATATAAGACTCACTTAATACATAATATATTTTTGTTTTCTCATATTCGGCATAAACACATATGCGGAATTCTGTCGCGACTCGCGGTAGGTAGAGATAAATAAATAAAAAAGGAGGAAAAAAAGTCTACAAGCGAGTCGACGTGACGTTTGAGTAGCGGACGTTGGCGGGGAGGCTGGTTAGCGTTATTACCGGGACCCGACCGTCACCCAGGACTTTCTTTCGATTATCGACGACGAAAGACTGCAACGAACATACGGTTTCGATTTTTTTTTCGTTGGTTACACATACAGACGCTCGACGACCTCGAGCGATACGGTAAGTGTAACGACGAGTTTACACGATAGATCGCGAAAGATCGAAGGAACTCGCGGGGGGGGGGGGGGGGCGTCGAAGCAAAAGTCTTCGGCATCGCGCGATAAATCGTTGTGCCCCGTCGAGGGTCGAAGAAAGTTCGACCGATGTCTCGTTCGGCCTCCGAGGTATTCTGGTCCGTACCGTAATAATCGTACGCAAGATACCGCAATGAAATTCGCATGAGTGAGAGAGAAAGAGACTATTTGGATAACGCCGTCTCATTTCGTTTCTCGCATGTAACGCAACGGTATAAAACACCCACACTATGACGAGAACTTCCTACGCATGCGGATCAGACAAGTTTTATACGTGAGCGCAATAAAATAAAATAACAACAAGGTAAAATAAATCGTAGTCGGCGGTGAGGGTAGCCGGACGTGTCGGACGTGGAAGTTTCTCGCGTGCATAAGATAAAACGTTTATTAAAAGTTACGTAGTTTGATTATATCTCATCTACGCTTGAACTTCGTACTTGAAAAAAATAATAAAAAATGGAAGCGTTGCTACGAGAAATGCCAAAAAAAAAATCATTTTTTGAAATTTCTACTTTTTTTTTTGTTTTTTTCGTAAATAAATAAATTATTTTAGGTTATGGAGCAAAATTTATTTCGGCAGTTATTTGCTAAACGATACGAAAAAAAATGATATAAAAATAACATAAGTGCTTCGTGTAAGACTTACACATTCGAATTTAGCCGACTAGCATGTTATAGTAACGCGATTATGATGCTACGTACGCGCGGAGAGACCTAATACGCGAAGGACGCGAGCGCGACAACAGCCCCGGAGGATGTAGAAAGTGAAACGCCCGCGACGTTCTTCTCGCGTTTGCTCCGGTATACCGCCGCGTGTTCAAAATTTTAACGAGTACGAGCACTTCGCGCTCCTCAGTTGTCTCTTACGTAACGATACAACGGTTACACTATGAATACACCGCGAAGACATGCTGATGAGAGCAGTCAAGAGGGCTCCGAAAAAAAAAAAAAAATGCCCGTCACTCTTCTCGCGCACAAAAGCGAGACCTCTCCTTCACGCTTCCGTCCTAATGTACTATATAGGATAAATGGTACTATGCTACGCCGTGGGCTCTTTATAAGTGTCGAGAGAGTTCGTGCCTCGGAAATATTATGAAGTAACTACGAACGGAAGTATTTTTTTTTTTATTTTTTTTTTTTTTTCGAGACATTACATCTGGAAAACGGAAGAAAACGTTGGAACTTTTATCGACTATAACGATGGAAAAATTGATATATATTTTGCGGTTTGCACGGACGAACTCGAGATTATGCGAATGCGCTGCCATAGCGATACGTTACAACTCGTTGCCGTCGAAATCTATAATTATAATAACGAGAATCTATAATTTGCCATTTCGCGATATTCGAACGATTCAAATATTATTGTAATTACTACATTTTTTTTATGCACAGAGATACTTCGAAGTGTTTTCTTGTTTAGTAATAAAAAAAAAAAAATTATAATGTTGTCGTAACTGAAAAATATTGGCTTTTTATCTTAACTTCGATAATAATAAATAATTATTTGATTTTTCCATAAAAAAAAAAAATTTACATAAAATCTCAAAAATTACTGAGAAAATGATCTATAGATCGTTTGAATATAAAATAGCACACCTGCGGAACACACGACTCGGTTATTTCCTCGACCCGGAATCGAGTTTAACGGTCCTATTGCCGGCGATTGCGAAATATATATTTTCTACTGCTCTCTTTTCTTCGTTACCTTCGCACCCGCAACACGATCTCTTGGCTGCCGATCGGGCTACGAGAGACCGAGATACGGAGAGCCCCTGAAGCTTCTGATCTTCCGAAAGAATTCACTTTCATCGAGGGCTCCGGTACTCGTTATACGCTAAGGACAGCACCAGCATCGACTGTATACGAGTCTCAGCATTAAGGTGATACACAAAGTTCTTCCACGAATCATTCGAAACGCTCTTCCCGGTGGTACTACCTGTTTCCTCGTATTTTATTGCGCCTCAAATAACAACTATACTCTGCTACGGCAGTATCTTTCCATATAACAGCGACTGCCCATTCCAATGAACATCAAAATAACCAAAAAGAAAAAAAAAAAAAGGAAAAACCAAATGGTTAAATTACAGCCCGTGGCAATTGAAATCCTATCAAACTTCCCTTTCGTCATCTACCTGCAGCAGCCACTGGAAAGCTGAATAAGTTTAAAAAAAACCCGAAAAAAAAAAAAAGAACGGCCCGAGGGGTCCATCGAGTCCGTAGCGACAGTACATTTGATCCGGCGCACCCATGGGAATCTGGAGCAGTACTAACCTTGCTACGTAACCTTGGGCGTGAACTTGGTTCGAGTTCTCCAACGGGGACTTACCTATGCCCGGTGAAATTGGAGTGACGGAGACTCTCCAGCGACCGCGCAATGGTCTCCGAGAAGAGAGAAACGGAGAAGCAAAAAAAAAAAAAAAAAACTTCGTGGATAGGAGTATACGTGAGGTATACTGCTACGCTTTGCTCGCCGGTGTACACGATCGGCCTGCCGTAAAACCTCTCGATCACTTTCTCCCGACGGTCGATCGCGTCCGCGAGAGACCGATGAGAGAATGAAGAAAAAAAAAAAAGAACGAACAAAAAAAAAATGTATAGGAAGCTGCGAGTAGAGTGGGCAAGTTTAACGAAGACGAAAACGGAGCGGACGGTTAAGGTAACGGGGAAGGCACCCGGACCTCCGGACGTTGGGGGCTCTCCTCCACCACTTTCAGTCGACGCACGAGATCGGCAAGAAAACGTCCAACATCCCACCTCCGCTTGCAATGTTTCTAACCACCACCACCATACGTTACTTCTTACCCACCACTTTGATCAGCCGCCACTTCACCTGTTGTGTACACCGTGGGGGACCCTCGTACGGGGGAGGTATACCGTGCCTATATAACCACGACGTTCCACTGATTGGACGAAGTTAACCGAGTTTTCCGGCTACTAGGGAACACAGAAAGCGCCCGGTCCCAAACGGGCCGTTGCTCTGACAATATGAGGTTTCGCCCGAGAATCGCGGTCAGTTTTCGTCTTATACCGTTGTCTCTTAATTCGTTAAAAAAGCGATTCGTATCGAACGAATTCGTTCGATTATTGTTTTTCATTGATTTTTTTTTTTTTCAACGGAGAAATAAACTCGTGATCGCAACGAGTGATTGAAAAAAAGTGATTTACCGTCGAAAAGGGACTTTAAACTTATCGGATATTGTTGTTTAATTTGCAGGTTGCTATAGTGGTGCTACTGCAGGTCGCCCTTGTTGCCAGCAAGGCACTCGACCAGAATTCGTTGCAGACGCAACACGAGCAACAGCAACAGATACCGTAAGTCTTCGATAATACGAAGTATTCCATAAAGTTTTTTTTCAACCCCTTCGAATTTAAGTGAAAATTTAAAACTCAGTGAACAAAAAATAATGTTTATTAATAAATTTAATTAATTTTTGAAAAATTTATTAGCCTTGCCGATCTTATTAAATGATTCATGAAAATATAATTTTTTTATCAAAATATTTTTTTTCTCGAGAAATATCATAATTTTTCAAAGTTCAAGAATATTAATTATTGAATTTATAGTTTAATGAGTTACCGAAAAAATTCCGAGGTTTCCGACCAAAATAATTTTTTTTTTTTTTCTGGTGCAAAATCACGTAAATTTGTCGACTTTAAAGTCTCCGTACAGTTTTCTCCGCGATTAAGTAAATGTTGACAAATACATTTCGCCTTTCAGTTATGGTACTAATGTAGAGGCAGAGAAGAGATGGGGTGGCGACGGTGGTGGTGGCGGTGATATAATCGAGCATCACGATAGTCACGACGATCACCATCACGACGCTGGTTACTGGAAGAAGAAGCTGATCTGGAAGCCGGGCTGGAAGAAGATCTGGAAACCGGCGCAGAAACAGATCTGGAAACCGGCGTGGAAGAAGATCTGGAAACCCGTTTGGGAGCCGACAAAGAAAGCGGTGTGGAAGGAGATTCAAGTGCCGGCGTGGAAAAAAATTTGGAAACCCGTATGGAAGGAGATACAAGTGCCGGCATGGAAAGAAATTCAAGTTCCGGCGTGGAAAAAAGTTTGGAAACCCGAGTGGAAGCCGATAAAGATACCCGCGTGGAAGGACATCCAAGTTCCGGATTGGAAAAAAGTTTGGAAGCCAATATGGCGAGAGATTCAAATACCAGCGTGGAAAGAAATCCAGGTACCGGCGTGGAAGAAGATATGGATACCGGAATGGGTAAAGGTGGGAATACCAGGTGAGAAGTATCTGGGAACGGATCCGCATGGTTGGCAATACACGAGTCACGATCTGTGGAAGAAGAAACTGATCTGGAAGCCGCTTTGGAAGAAATACTGGAAGCCGGCGAAGAAACAAATTTGGATACCGGACAAAAAGCTCGAATGGAAGGAGGAATGGAAGCAAATTTGGAAACCGGCGAAGAAACAGATATGGGTAGACGACAAGAAGCTCGTGTGGAAAGAGGAGTGGAAACAGATCTGGAAACCGGCGAAGAAACAGATTTGGGTACCGGACAAGAAGCTCGAGTGGAAGGAGGCGTGGAAACAGATCTGGAAGACGGAGAAGAAACTCGAATGGATACCGGACAAGAAGCTCGCGTGGAAGGAGGCGTGGAAACAGATATGGGTACCGGCGTGGAAGGAAATTTGGGTACCGGGATGGAAGAAGATATGGAAACCCGTGTGGATAAGCGAGTGGTTCCCGAGTGAAGATCATCATCATCATCACCACAAAGCATCGAGCGGTTGGGAGGATCGTAAGGACATCCAAACGCAAGCGAGCAACAACGTTGCGGTACCTTATGATGGATACGCGAATTACCAACAAGAACAACAGCAACAACAAGCGACTGAGTTAAGAAGAGAAGATTTGCGTAATCAACAACAAGACCCTCAGCAAGGTGAGGGACGCGCCTCGATAACTCAGGATCTCGTACCTCCGCCATTAGGAACGGGTCAGAGCGACACGTCAGCCTGGAAATTTCCGACGCGTTAGAGTTCTATAGTATAGACTCTGTTCCGAGAAATTCTGTACAAAATGAAAGGAGCCGATGATGACGCGAACTTCCGCGAAGGCGAGCGACGCAGTTTGAGGTACAAATTTTTTAATCGTCGTAAGTTCATTAAATTTTTGTTTAAACTTATTATTCAGCCGCAGCGCGATATCAAGTTTGAACTTAAGTGAGAATTTATAAATTTTTTTAAATTTGTTAATTCTTAGGATGAAAAATTTGAACCTAAGAGATCGACGGTAAAAGTCTGAGAGAATGAGCGTAAGATGTATTATAAAGCAGCGATGTATATATTAATCATAATTGTACTGCGTAAGTAAGCTGCTCGATCGATTCCCCCCTCCCCCTCCCCCCATTCCTCCATATGGCAAAAAAAGAATAGCTGCCCACGTATCTTAGATACTTCGATGATCTATGGATCGTCGGATATGACTGTGCGTCTCGATTACCCGAGAAACTTCTTCCATCCTGTGACCTGTAAGAAAGCTAATTCTCATGTATTTTTTTTTAATATCCCACGTTATTTGTTGTCACGATTGTTAATTAATTCCGTTACGAATAAACTTTTCTATTATATTTTGTTAAAAAAAAAAAAAAGAAATTGTTCGGATTATTTTATTTACAATCAAAAGTCGTTCGGCCTGTGGGATCCTCTCTCGCGATGCCGCGGAAAGACACGGGGCACCCGTGTGCGAACAAACACAGTGACATAGTCGGCAGAATCGACAGTGAACCTCAGAGAAAGTAGGAGAACACCTTGGCGCAAAAGTCACGGATATATACTTGTAACCGTATATAAGGTCGTCGTCGTCGTGACGAGACTCGACGTATGCGCGCGCGGGACGACGATGGAGTTTTGACCGCAGTGGAGTGAAAGTACCGAGATCACCCACACACGGTCCCCCTTCGCGATGTTTCTATAGTTGGTAATATAAATTAATTCGTATGTCGGGTACACGAATCACTGCACAATCGCGTGTCTCTCGTATAACTACTAAACTCGTTATCCGAGACATGCGGTATACAAAACCGTTCGACGATCTCTCGACAGTTCGAGAGCGGGAATCGTGAATATTTCGCGCTTCATAAGGAAATTGGAAATTGCGAGTAATAGAAATCGCGAAATTTATCGGTACTTCCATTTCTTTTTTTTTTACTTTTCCCGCGAATCGGATATTCAGTCGAAAGTTCGAAGCTGAAATTCAAGTCAATTTTTAAATTTATGTCGAACTTGTACTCAATCCCCTTAAGCGCGTATGTAATGCTTCGTTATGATTATTACGTCGCGGCAATTGCGTGTTGGAATGATTGATCGAAAAGGAGAATCTTCCGAGTCGATCGACTTATAACTTCGTAGCGATTATATCGTTGACTTACTACACGCAATGATTTCGTGATCCACCGCCATTGCGTCGGCGAAACGTTAATTATATTGAGGGGACGATGGTGCGCGCGCTTAAAGTTCTCTGGTAGTTAATTACTTCCGCGGGAGAATTAAGGAAACAGAATTGAAAAAGAAAAAGAAATACATGGGAAATCCCGGAAGACTATAGTCATCGTTGCCGCATGTGAGAACGTTGGCTTTCCAAAAATAAGAAATGGAAGGGAAAAAAAAACAATCGCGTTTAATGCACATGCATTACGTAAGACCGGTTGTGTGACACAATGTGTTCATTATGAGTACAAACTTCAGGAAAATTTTATTTACACGAGGCGTTGATGAAAGGTTTCATCCACATTCGATGTTAATTACTGTTCTAATTTTATGATTCTGCGTTTAATTATAATAAGTAATGACTCGTCTTACGAAAAAAAAAAAAATATAGTAATTTGAATGTACGAGTAATAGAATTTTTTAGATTAGATACATTAGGTACATTAAATTTAATATACAATAGTGACGAAAAATTGATGTACTTTTATAGTCAAATTATAAAGCGAATTATTAAAAATAAATTATCTCTATGATTTTAAATATACCGCTCATTAATTTTTCATCATAGTTATATATTAAATTTAATGTATTTCATTTATTTAATATATTTAATGCATTAAATTAAAGTTAATGCATGAAAATTTACAGTACTTACCTATTGAATTCTCTGCAAATAATTTTTGCACAATAAACGGTTTTAGAGGGAAACAATTACTAATCTTACAAATTATTATACTGAATGAAATCATGCGTTGGAAAAATTATTAGTTTTTTGAGACAACAACGTTAAAAAAAAAAGGTTTTTTCCCAACTATTTGTCTCTATCAACTAATCGTCAATTCTTCCGACCCATAATTTTTTTTTTTACAGTATAATAAAAATCGTTTTAAATCGTCGCGAAACTGTGCCAAGATGAGAAACCGAAAAATTTTACTAATTTTTATTCGTACAGGTTGCGTGCCATTTTATCCTCAGGTTTTTACGCACGACGCTCTCGAGCAGAATACCGATAACTACGAGTCCAAGCAAACAAAATACATCACTGCTTCTTCGTCGTTCGAGAGTCGAAAAAAGAAAAAGTTCAAAGGTTTCACGTGAAATTAGAATAGTATACGAAAATAGATGGCGACTGAAGAATTAGGAAGTCATTTCTATGCTCTCGTAGTCAAGGTCTCGGTCGCAGCATTGAGAAGCCATCGATTCTAATCGCGTTTCAGGATGGAAAATGACAAAGGGTTACTATGTATTTTCATCATGGCCCCGCGGGGCACCGTTTTTTTTTTTTTTTTTTTTTTTCGTAACTTTCGATCGTATCGTCACGAAGCCATCGGAATAATCCTTTTCTGGGTGTATCTCTTATGCATAACAAACGCATTTATAAATACGGAGAAGATATTAGTTCGAGGATCGGAGGTATCTTCGGTCGCAGTGCGCGTCGCGATGTTCACGATGATGTTCGCGTCTCTAGTAATTCTCATTGCGTTTCTATTCTGCATCCACGATTGCGTAAAACCGCGAGATTTTCCGCCGGGACCAATCTGGTTACCTCTCGTAGGATGTCTGCCGATGTTTCAACGGCTTCGCGCGAAATACGGCTACGTGCACTTGGCATTCGAGAAACTCGCCGTGACTTATGGGCCGATTGTCGGAGTGAAATTGGGACAACAGAAATTCGTAGTCGTATCGAGTCACGAACTCGTGAAGAAGGTTCTACTTAGAGAGGAGTTCAACGGACGACCCGATGGATTTTTCTTCAGGGTACGATCGTTCGGAGCTCGTAAAGGTGAGAGAGCGATTGCAATGGGGATATTACGATCGTAATCGATAAAGTAACGCGAAGTTCGCCGATCGCAAACAACGATTTTTCTAAGAGAATTCCGTGTTTTTTTCTGTGCGATGTTCCTGCGATCGATGTTTTTATATATCGATAAAAAAAAAGATCGTTCATTCGATACCCAATAAAGTGCTTTTTTCTTCGATAAAATGTGATTTAAATTTTTTTTAAATATTTTTCGAGACGAATTAAAAAAAAAAACAGAAAAAAGACGACGGTATTTGCAGGTGTTCTGTTCACCGAGGGTACAACGTGGTCATACAATCGCCGTCTGACGATGAAGCATCTTCGAGCTTTCGGTTTCGGACAGCCATCGATGCAGGAAGATATAGCATTCGAGGCTCGCGATCTCGTGAAAAATCTTCGAGAAAAATCGATTCACGGCAAACCCGTTGCCATGCATTCGGCTTTCGATGTCGCAGTCGTCAACGCACTATGGACGATGCTTGCGGGCTACAGATTTACTTACGACGATCCCGAACTCGTGAAAGTTTTGCAAGTTGTTCACGACGCTTTTAGGTGAGAAATCGCGGAACGATAAAAGCCTTTCGTTTCAAGATCGTTAACGGAGCCTCTCGCAGTTGTTTTCATGCGTATATATCGTATTAATTATCATCGAAACTTTTTTTTTTTTGCTACAGAGTAACCGATACTCTCGGTGGCGTAGTGTCGCAAATTCCATTTCTACGTCACATAATTCCCGAACTCTCCGGTTACAACGATCTGATGTCCGTCACCGTGAAACTGTGGGATTTCATTAACGGAGAATTGGAAAAACACGAGAAAAAATTACGTTCCGAGACGGGACACGCGAGAGACCTTATAGATGCATTTATTCTCGAAATGATTAATTGCGAAAAAGATCCTGCGACGCGCAATTTCGATCGTAAGTGAGGTATTTTGTAATTTTTACGGGCGAATTTTTTTTTCCGCTACCGTTTCCGATGTATTTTACTTTTCGCGTTGAGTGATTTTTTTTTATCTGATGATTAAAAAAATGATAAAAAAATTATTCCACGAGTAGTCAATTTAATTTTAATATCAGATGCTGAAACGTGTTAAATGTGATTTAATTTCAGGAAAGGATATCGTCGTTCTTTGCTTAGATTTGTTTCTCGCCGGGTCCAAGACCACTACAGACGCTTTGGCAATTACTTTCGCATTTTTGGCTCATCATCCCGAATGGCAAAAAATTCTTCACGAAGACTTAGACAACGTCGTCGGACGGGAACGCAATCCTGTTCTCGAGGACGCGATACTCATGCCGAGAGTAGAGGCTTTTCTTGCAGAGGTTGTGCATTGCTTTACCTTTTCCGCGTGAAAAATCTGGTCACGAATTTATTTTACTAACTTGTTGCCAATAATTTGTAAATTTTAAATTTGCATCAAAAAATCGAAAAAAAAAAAAAAATTTCGTAAAATGTTATTAATAAAGTAATTTCTGTATTTTTTATAGGCGCAGAGAACTCTGATTCTCACACCTCTTTCCGCGTCAAAAATCTGCTCACGAATTTATTTTACCAATTTGTTGCCAATAGTTTGCAAATTTTTAATTTGCAGCGAAAAATCGAAAAAAATTCATTTTCCGTATAATGTTATTAACAAATTAATTTCTGTATTTTTTATAGGTGCAGAGAACTCTGATTCTCACACCTCTTTCCGCGTCAAAAATCTGCTCACGAATTTATTTTACTAATTTGTTGCAAATAGTTTGTAAATTTAAAATTTGCGCCGAAAAATCGAAAAAAATTAATTTTCCGTATAATATTATTAATAAATAAATTTCTGTTGTTTTTATAGGCGCAGAGAACTCTGATTCTCACACCTCTTTCCGCGTCAAAAATCTGCTCACGAATTTATTTTACTAATTTGTTGCAAATAGTTTTTAAATTTAAAATTCGCGCCGAAAAATCGAAAAAAATTAATTTTCCGTATAATGTTATTAATAAATTAATTTCTGTATTTTTTTTAGGCGCAGAGAACTCTGATTCTCACACCTCTCGGCGTTCCTCACAACACAACGAAAAACGTTTCTTTCGAAGGTTACGAAATTCCCCAAGTGAGACAAATTACATACAATGCGAAGACTAACGATAATTAATGCCGCTAACGTCTAAAATATCGTTTTTTTTTCCTCGCAGGACACCGTAGTAATGGTAAACTTTCACAGCGCACACAACGACAAATCCCTATTCAGCAGACCTGACGAATTTTTACCCGAACGTTTTCTCGATGAAAATGGCCAATTCGATAGGAAAAACGACTTTATGCAGTTCGGTTTAGGTGACGAAAAAAAAAAGATATTTAAACGAATTATTCGTCATTATATCTCAATGAATTTTCAATCGCATTAAAATCATCGAGAAATTTGTTCATTTTTTTTTGTTTTTTGTTTTCAGGAAAAAGACGATGTCTCGGCGAGACGCTCGCGCGTTCATCGCTATTTCTTTTTTTCACACACGTCGTTCATCACTTTGACATCGAAATTTCGAAGGAATACGGTCCGCCGAATTTGGACGGTACGGACGGCTTCGTAATATCGCCAAAACCTTATCATCTCATTCTGAGGCCACGAATCGTTCGTAAATAAGTTTTTTTTTTTTAATTTTTTTCGTAAATAAGTATTATTTCCGAATTTTGGCTAAAATTTTTTTATTAAGTGAAAAAGGATCGTAGAGATCCTTTTAATTTTTTTTTTATAAATCGTTACTTTAGTAAATCGTTTTTGGTTTTGATGACACCGTTGACGGAAACTCGCTGACGAGGAACGAGCAAAATCTCGTAGAGTTTCGGTGAAATTGTGTTTTTTTTTTTTTTTCGTAAATAAGTATTATCTCCGAATTTAGGCTAAAATGTCTTTATTAAGTGAAAAAAAATCGTAGAGATCCTTTTCATTTTTTTTTTATAAATCGTTACTTTAGTAAATCGTCTTTGGTTTTGATGGCACCGTTGACGGAAACTCGCTGACGAGGAACGAGCAAAACCTCGTAGGGTTTCGGTGAAATTGTTTATTTTTTTTCTTTATTTCTAAAATTTCTTTATTAAGTGAAAAAGAATCGAAGAGATCCTTTTCATTTTTTTTTTTTTTATAAATCGTTACTTTAGTAAATCGTTTTTGGTTTTGATGACACCGTCGACGGAAACTCGCTGACGAGGAACGAGCAAAACCTCGTAGGGTTTCGGTGAAATTGTGTTTTTTTTTCTTTATTTCTAAAATTTCTTTATTAAGTGAAAAAGAATCGTAGAGATCCTTCTCATTTTTTTTTATAAATCGTTACTTCAGTAAATCGTCTTTGGTTTTGATGACACCGTTGACGGAAACTCTCTGACGAGGAACGAGCAAAATTTTGTAGGGTTTCGGTGAAATTGTGTGTGTTTTTTTTTTTTTTTCGTAAATAAGTATTATCTCCGAATTTAGGCTAAAAATTCTTTATTAAGTGAAAAAGAATCGTAGAGATCCCTTTCATTTTTTTTTTTATAAATCGTTACTTTAGTAAATCGTTTTTGGTTTTGATGACACCGTTGACGGAAACTCGCTGACGAGGAACGAGCAAAACCTCGTAGGGTTTCGGTGAAATTGTGAGACCGACATTGGGCTCCACGTCCGGCGATTCTTGTCCCGGCGCCGGAATTAATTTATAGCGTTGCATAATACCGACGAAGAATAGAAAAAGAGCTGATCTCGCGTCTGCCTCACCGGGACATCTTCTGTGACCTGAAAAAAAACGAATTTAACTTGCGGCATTGTCTCTTAATGTATACGAAGGACATTTTTCAAATCAGAGGTATAAATGTGTTTTTTGTTTCATAATTTTAAACTTCAAGTCCTCGAATCAGTTAATGTCAAGAATTACGAATGATTATCATGAAGATTACGCGGCGTAAAACGAATCAACGCACCGCGACCGAAGAATATGAGTTTTTCGTCCGCAACGTGCGCTCCATTCTGTAGAAATCTTTGCGGATCGAAGGAATAGGGATTCTGATAATTCTCCGGATTCATGTGAACACTCCAAACATTTAATAGCACACAAGATTCCTTCGGTATCGTGTAACCATCGACGGTGGTTTCTCGCGTAACTCTTCTCGGGCCGATTATCGGCACAACCATTTGCATTCTTTGAGATTCCGTTAGCACCGCTTCTGTAAACGGCAAACTGTAACGAAACGAAGACGAATATTAAAAAAGGTTTGATGAATTATTACTATTTATAATAATGAACTGTATAATGTTTTTTTTTTTTTTTGTATCGCAAAATATAATCGTACGAATATACTTTGGCCTGTCGTTGAGATCCGGCAGCCTATCGCGTCCAACAACGGCATCGAGTTCCTCGTGTAATCGACGCTGAATTTCCTGATGAACGGTCATTCGTAGGAACAGGAAATCGAGAGTCGTCGTTGTCGTTACCGACCCCGCGATCAATAGATCCAACAGTATCATGAATAATTGATTTTCTGTGAATTAATTAATAAATTTGAAAAAATAAATAAATAAATAAATTGATTAAAAAGATATTAGATTTTGAGACGAAAGTGCTTACTAACCGTCGAATACCGAATCTGATTCTTTTCTTGTGTACATTTCCTGTAAAAATAGATCGATCAGATCGCCTCCGACTTCACCGGCTACGTAATTCTTTTTGTGTTCCTCGATCGCTTCCTGAAAAATTAAATACATCGAAGAATTTTGTCGAAAATTTATAGACGATACGAAACAATTATTTTCGCCTTCGGAAAAATTAAATGCATCGAAGAATTTTGTCAGAAATTTATAGACAATACGAAACAATTATTTTCGCTTCCGGAAAAATTAAATGCATCGAAGAATTTTGTCGAAAATTTATAGACAATACGAAACACTTATTTTTGCTTCCGGAAAAATTAAATACATCGAAGAATTTTGTCGAAACTTTATAGACAATACGAAACAATTATGTTCGCTTCCGGAAAAATTAAATATATCGAAGAATTTTGTCGAAAATTTGTAGACAATTCGAAACAATTATTTTCGCTTCCGGAAAAATTAAATACATCGAAGAATTTTGTCAAAAATGTATAGACAATACGAAACAATTATTTCCGCTTCCGGAAAAATTAAACACATCGAAGAATTTTGTCGAAAATTTATAGACAATACGAAACAATTATTTTCGCTTTCGGAAAAATTAAATGCATCGAAGAATTTTGTCGAAAATTTATAGACAATACGAAACAATTATTTTCGCTTTCGGAAAAATTAAATACATCGAAGAATTTTGTCAAAAATTTATAAAGAATACGAAACAATTATTTTCGCTTTCGGAAAAATTAAATATATCGAAGACTTTTGAGAAAAATGTATAAACAAAATGAAATAATTATTTTAATCATAAAACTTACCATCAACCAGCCTTTTATTTCGTTATTCAAAGTCACGAGAAGCTTATAACCGGAAGCTTCCGGTGCTATGTGACGAATCCACGGAAATACTGATAAAATTCCACCAGCCATATCGAACGCTTTCGCGCGACGACCCATGAGTTCGATAAAATATTTCAATCTGTGTGAAATAATCGAAAATTTTGGATTCAATCACATTAATAAAAATTTTCAAGTGTATTGCGTTATTTCGTGTGAAAAAATTAATTAAATGATTTTACTTCTTTTCGTCTGCTATTCTTTTGCCGGTCGCCAGAGTCCAAATAACATTTATTGTCGCCGGTGCTAAGAGTGATTTCATTCGAAACACTCCGCCGTCTCCTACACTATCGAGAATCAGCTGCAACTCATCTTTCATGTATGCGGACATCTCCGCGCGTCCAAAGCCGACCTGACGCAAGGATCTCACGAGCCAACCGCGAACTTCCTTCCACTCGGGACCGTCGGACATCGTAATGCCTTAAAAAAAAAAAAAAAAAAAAAAAAATTGCACGATATAGTCGCTAATTGCAACTCGTAACTTTCTCATCAACTTTTTTTATTACCGTAAGATTAACAGTGTAAAATTACGAACAATTAATAGAAATTTTGAAATTTCTTAAAATAATTTTATAATTAACGCTTTTTGCTAAAATTTTTGAAAGTCAAGTCGCAAGCAGTGAAATCGCGAACACGAGTTCTGTCAACAAGTTGACTTAATTAGAATTTTTACATTACATCGCGGCGTAAACATGTGAAATAATTGTCACTATCGCATTCCAAGGCGATTGACTTATCTACGAATTTGAATCAGCAAAGAGGAGCAATTACTAGAATTTTTTTTATCACAATATACACGTAATCAGTGTAATCGGTTAATGAATAATTCTCATTGAAATCGGCATAATGTGATTTATTCTCTGATAAAAATAGATAATCTGATTTACGTTTTTTTGTGGGATTTTTTAAAGTAAAGTGTAACAGGTAGTAAAAAAAAATGAAATTGCAGGAATAATCGCGGAATTATACATCTCTAACGCGTCGTCTATCTCGACATATCCTTAATTAAAATCATATTAAAATGTCGGTAATGTCACATTCGCGCATCGCGACACTCGCTTACCTTTCCGAAGTCCCATATTTCGCAATTTGATAAATTCGTTCCAAGGACGTCCGTCAAATTCTTCGGAGCTGAGAATCTTCTGTATCTGTTTATAACCCGAGACGGCAATTACGTTGGATCTGCCGAGACGCAGTGACACCAAATTGCTGGAATAACGCCGGGAGAGTTCGAGAAACGCATGATGCTGTCCACGATGTTCGCGACTGAGACGTCGGAGTAGCAACAAGTTGCCGATAAATGGCCAATGGAAGGGACCTCACGGGAAATCAATTATAAAATTTGGTATTTATTCAATCGCATTATTATCGAAAAATGACTTTTATTAGTGGCGATTGTCAGCATTTCGACTATAAGTAATTTAATTGTTTGTCGCGTGTAAACGACTCATTTTTACGATCCAAATTCATTAATTTTCTTTATCCATTACACAATTTTTTAAAATAACATTAATCGAAGTAACTGAAAAAATAAAAAAATAAAAATGACTCCGCGAGACATTTACATTTTCTTTTTTGTTAATAACAATATTTTTTAAATGTTCGCACCTTCGTGTTAAATGGAGCAAAAAATAAATAATTAATAAAGCGTATAGCAGGTTAATCAAAGTAAAAAAACAGTCATTAAAAAATCATAAACGATAAAACAAAAAAAAATTGAATTAATTTATTTATAATAAAACGATATTATAATCGTCACGATAATTACGAGAATTTGTATTCGCGAAAAAGTCCTTCGAAATGAATTTACACAAAAAAATTATATATCCAATTCTGCCGATAATTGGTCAATAATCGTAAAAAAAAAAATTAGATAAATACCTGGAGGCAGTAGTCTTTGTTTCCGTAACCTCGATTCGAGAATTAACGCCAATAAACTAACAGCGATAGAGAGTAAAATAACGGTGAGCATTATCGCGACACTTTGCTACTACTACCGCCGGTAGACTCGCGGGGTCCAGCGTGCTATCGTGACGCTTATAACAGCTCTTTCATACGTTCGAACTTCGGCGTTTTTTCTTTTTTCTCTTTTTTTTTGCCTCTCGTCACTAGTAGAAGCGTCACAACGTTCGATGTATCCGAAGGAAAAAAAAGAATCAAAAGAACACTCGTAGCGCAGCCAATTGGTGGCAATGGTCGGTCGGAGGATCGACGGCGATTGAATTGACACGAGAACCGCGAGCGTCGAGCTCGTCGAGGCAGCGAGCCATTGAACTTCTAATTCCGAACTACAACTCTGCGTTACGTTAGAGCATTTTGTTCGTCTTCTTTGCTTCGCCTCTTATCTCTATCGTATTCTTCGAATATCGTATAGAAATTTCGCGGCACAATTTTTCTCCTCTGCTCCGCGTTGTCACGTTTACTATCGAATAAACTCCACCGGAAGATAAGAAATATCTATTTTACGGAACTTCAAACACGTGCGCAGCGTCGACCAACGGAGTGTTGGGTTTCTCTCGTGTGATCCTCGGATTTCACGGACACGCGAGTCTCAAATTATCCCTGACGCCGAGCGTCGATTAGCCTACGCGCATCATCGAGTTTCGCGCTTGAAAATTCTTGTTATATAATTTTTTCTGCTGTTTTTTTTTTTTTTTTTTCTTAATTTCGCAGGTCATATAACGGCGGCGAGGATTGAATGAACAAACGGATAGTTAATGGATGATAATTCATAGAGTGTTTAGAAACGTTACCTAACATTTTTCTCGACAATGCGATAAAGTGGTCAGCGAAAACGCGAACGCGTCTTTGTTAATCGAAGAAATAATGATAATTAAAAAAAAAAAATTCTTGTTAATTAAGCGATTAAAAAATATGTAACGATCCTTGATAATTAAGTAAAAATAAAGTTTATCGATGTTTTATAATGAAAAATAAAAATTATATAGTTACCTGGTGGTGTGTTGTTGACTTTGTCATTGTATACAAATATTCCAATGACTGCGATTAACAAAGTTGCAATTATCGACAATATCGCGGTTAACATATTGCCGATCACTTTGCGCAACAAAAATCAATGATTTTTTTTCGTAATTATTATTCCGGCATTTCCGATCTTTCGAGTGATTATTTACGTTGCGAAATCGACGCATCGATCGATTAATCGATTCGAAATTTTGAATGGATCAGTGATTATTGAGAGAACGCGCGATTATCCCGCGTGTGACGACTCCGCACGACTATTTTCTTACCTTCGGGCGAATGTTCTGTGTCTCTTCATTTGCAACAAGACTCCCTCCCGTTCATCAACCCATTGATTATTCTAAACACCTCGCGAAGAAAAACCGGGAAGCGATCGCGAGCCGCACGTGGCGCATGTTACTTGAGACCCATAAATCAACTTATTGCGTTACGTGCGAAGAGATACACGCAGCATTCGTAATGAATGAAAAAAAATTAATCGGATCATTCATTGTCCGACAATTGATTTATAATAAATTCTCATTATTTACAATGTTTGAAAAAAAAAAAAAAAAAAAAAAAAAATCGTCGATTTTCCAAAAAATATAAAGAAAAACCGGAAAGCGTTCGTCAGCCGCACTTTGCGTACGTTACTGAGACCCATAAATCAACTTATTGCGTTACAGGCGAAGAGATACACGCAGCATTCGTAATGAAAGAAAAAAAATTAATCGGATCATTTTTTGTCCGACAATTGATTGATAATAAATTCTCGTTATTTAGTATCTTAAAAAAAAAAATTAAAAAAAATCTTCGATTTTACAAAAAATATGAAGAAAAACCGGAAAGCGTTCGTGAGCCGCACGTTGCGTACGTTACTTCAGACCCATAAATCAACTATTGCGTTACAGGCGGAGACATACATTCAGCATTCGTAATGAAAGAAAAAAAATTAATCGGATCATTTTTTGTCCGACAATTGATTTATAATAAATTCTCATTATTTACAATGTTAAAAAAAAAAAAGAAAAAAATCGTCGATTTCACAAAAAATATGAAGAAAAACCGGGAAGCGTTCGTGAGCCGCACGTTGCGTACGTTACTTCAGACCCATAAATCAACTATTGCGTTACAGGCGGAGAGATACATTTAGCATTCGTAATGAAAGAAAAAAAATTAATCGGATCATTTTTTCTCCGACAATTGATTTATAATAAATTCTCATTATTTACATTATTGAAAAAAACAAAAAATCGTCGATTTTACAAAAAATATGATATCAAATTTTCACATAGATGATAAAATATTATTTATTAATATTAATTCTGAAAACGATTCAAAGTTCTCTTTCGATTTTTTTTTCAGAAATAATATCAATAATAATATATTAAATCGGAGTTCGACGTTAGATAAGAAAATTCGTTAATTCTTCTAATTTCAGGAATTTTCCAGATCAACTTCTCTCCGCGGTCGTTTGATACCCGTTCTCTTTCCCTTGTTATCGTTCATTCGTCGTTTCCTCGCTTCCTTCTTCTTCTGTTGTCGCGCAATTTTCCGCTTCGCCGCCAATTCCGGATCCGTTACGTACTGTTGCGTGCGAATCTTCTTTCGTTCGCTTCGCCTTGTGTCCAATTTCTGTTGAACCTTAACAAGTAATCTCGCGTACTCGTCGTTTCCGAGACTCTTTTTTATCATCGCCGCGACTTCCTTCGCTAAATGTCGCAACGGTGCGTTCGACTCCTCGGTAGTCGACATCTCGCGTACGAGAGGCGACATTGTTTGAAATAAAACGGGTTTCAGATACACCATTGGTACCGTGGCGACCACACCGGCGATCCATTTAAATACAGCCATTCGCTATTAAAAAAAAAAAAAAAAAAAAAAAAAAAAAAAATTAGAAAAGTTTATAAATATATTTGTTCTCTCGCGAGACTCAAACGCTCTAAATAGAGAGAAAACAGCGAGAGATTAATAAAATTCTTACCACAGATGTAGATTTAGGCGTTTGCGTTACTTCGACGTTAACGCATTTGCGCATTCGTCGTAAAAGCCAAAGAATCGAGATATCTACGTTGCGTCCAAATTCCTCGTTATCCGCCGTAGTTTCGTCTTTTTTACTTTCGATCTTCAATGACTTTAAGACTCTCGCGACGAATACAAGATTCTTGACTACCTGATCCGCCAATTCTTCGAATTCCATATCTGGTTGAAGCTGAGCGGCGAGATCGAGACTCAGACTGCGTAATGTCTCAATAGGATCCGAATACAGATAACCCTTTTCGTTTTCGCGATCTTCGGGATTCGAGAGAAGATGCGATATTTTTTCCTCGTCGAGACCGGAGAGAACGAAACCGATGAGTTGCGTAGAGGCTAAACGGACCCATAAGTGCGGATGACCCAACAACGATTGGCTGTACTCTGCGGAGAGCGTAAAAAAGTTTATCGTGTTAATAAAAATTCGTTGTATGCGAAGACGAGAGCTGTTTTAGATTTTAAGAATTCATAAATGTAATTACCAGCAAGTGAACGCACGGAATCCTCGTATTTCTCGTTCTTGAATAGCGCCGGACAATTGGCGGATATCTTGAGAGATAATTGCAAAACTTGAAACAAGTGATGATCTTTCATTCTCTCGGGATCTTTGATATCGATATCGATGATTTCTCGTGATTTCGCTGTTTTCGTTTTAGTCTTTGGTTTCTGTAATTTTACGAATTTTCCGGGTTCGTCCGGTTCGACGTCAGCGTCTTCGGCATGGAATTGCCGCAAAACCAATGGCAATACTTCCGGAAGTCGCGATTCGAAAGCTTCTTTCTCGACGCTCACGAAAATACCGCACAGCTGAGCCGCCAATGTTCGGTGCGTTACCTATAAAAATAATTGTAAGCAATGAAAAAAAAATTCCCCAATTGAAAACCAAAGGTATATCAACAGTTTTTTTTTAGTATCTCTTACCTTCTGATCTTTCAGCCAAAGTTTCACAATATCAAAGAGTTTAACTCTCTGATTGTGCGGTACGCGAGTTATAGTTTCTTTGATACATTTCGCGCACAATTTTCTGCACGCGGGATCGTCGTCGTTTATTAATCGTACGCCTACCATGAGGAACAGGAGACCCGACTGTTTAACGAGAACATCCTGAAAAAAAAACAAATCACAAAATTAATGTATTAACGAAATATATATATTTTTAAAAATCACCAAATCAATGAATTCGCAATAAATGTTTACAGGTATCAATGAAAAAAAAATTATATACAATATATATACCTAAATATGAAACTCACCACAGGGAATCCCGTAACGATACTGTGAATCATTTCCAGAGCGCTTAGTCTTCCGGGTTTCATTTCGTAACTCAATTGCGAAAGATAAAACGATATATGTTTGTCGAGATGCTTTCCCAATGGATATTCCATGAGAAAAGAATAGAATACCGTTCGCGACTGTAGTCTCACGTGATCGAGTTCCGACGTAACGCTGAGACTCGCTACTTTCTCCATTACGGTATGCATCTCCGGTACAATGAGTTTTCGGCTGATTATCGCTTTGAGAAGATTGAAAGCTGTTGCCTGCTTATCGCTATCGTGAAGATCCTGTTCGGCGTATAATATCAGAGCTTTCGTCTGATCGCTCGTCATACTGTAGTGTTTAACGTCGCGAACCAAAACCGACATACATTTGAAGGATGCCATCACGAGATCGAAATTGTCGCCTTTGCTAAGGCCGGCGGCGGCGTATTTGTGTAAAATAGCGAATATCGAGGAGCAAATTTCCGAAACCGATTGGCGAACGGTTGGTAAATCCATCTTGAGAATCCAATTTAAACATTGAAGAGCCAAAGTGCTGAGCTGAAAAAAAAAACAAAATTCAAAACATCGATTAGTTTCGTGAAATTCGACGACCGTATCGAATTTTTAGAGATCCGTTTACGGTGTTCGTTTTACCTTAACGCGTCGAGCATCCAAACAATTGGCAAGAATCGGTACGAATGGGTCGAGATATTGTCCGAATTTCGCGCCGGCGACCCGTTCGCGTTTCAACAATATGTGACAAAGTTTCAGCGCAAATTCCATCATAACGTGAGCGTTCGTGTCGGCCGAAGTTTTGGCGGTCGCTTTGACTCCCATTCGGGTCTTTGGTTCGGCCGGAATAATGAAGCAATCGGGTTTTTGTCTCTCGAGCGCCTCGGTCTCTTTCTCGGTGAGTTCGGCGCGTTTTTTCGGCGGCAATAGTTCCGGAATACTCTCCGAAACAATGCCGTAAAGAAAAACGAGCATTCGCTCGATTTCTATGAAAGAATTGTCCGCGAGACCGAGAACTACGTGCCGCAGGCATTCTACGGCTTTGCGAACGGTACGATGAGATCGCGTCTCGCTGAGGACATCGCGAAGAGGTAATACGAGATCGAGAAGACAAGATTCCGGAACGTATTGCCCTAATATGCCGAAAATATCGAAGCTTTTCGTTGTTCTCGCTTCCGTGACGCTTTTCGCGATCGCCGCGATTTCCTTCTCCTCTCCAGTTGCTCCGAAAAGATCGATCTTACAGACGGATAGTATACTTTGCAAATTGTCTCTCATGTGATTCTCCTTGAAGAACGGCTTCAGCGATATCAATACGGCGTGAATGGTATACGCGAGAACGTGAATCTGAAAGCCTCTCGTCAACAGAGAGTTCATCTCGCGCAACAAATGATGAAGATAGTCGGGTCCGAGAGTTATCATTATTTTTTGAAGAATTTCGCGCGTTGCTCGTCGCACGGAATCCAATCGCGATTTCAGGAAGGTGCAGAGCTTCATGAAGATTCCCGGCAAATTTCTGTTCAATATGCCTTCCGGCAATTTTTGCAACAGCTTCACCATTGCCAAAGCTATCGGGACTCTCATTAATTCTTCTTCTTCCTTCTCCGCTCCGGTTTTTCTACGATTTACCTTGTGACTCATCTCGTGTTGGGTTCGCGCGATTATCGAACGATGAAGCTTCGGCAGTAAAACGTGAGTTATGCCGAAGACAAGTTTTTTCGCGACGTATTGCGAGAGAACAGTTTCTTTTTCCATCGCGATGATTTTTTTAACGGCGTCTTCTTTTTCCTCTTCTTTCGATAATTCATCGAGATTTTCCGGTTGTTCTATCGTATTCAACGCTTCGTCGAGGGATTCCTCGGGTTGTTCGACTTGTTCGATCGATTCCTCGATAGCCTCAGCAGCAACTTCGGTTTCTTTGTTCGCCGCAACTTCCGGCAATTCTTTCGCTATCTCGACGCTCTTTAATTTCGACAAATCGTAGTGAAACGCGTCGAGAATCGCGACGACTATTCTCACGTTTTGCCGCTGAAATTCCGGCGCTCCGCCGAGTTTGTCGAGGTAATGCTTCAGGATAATTTCGTACTGATGCCACGGAAGCAAACGGCAAACGGTGCCAACCGTTTCGATCGACGCGTCGATGATACTGTTTTTGTTAGCGTAAGTCTCGTTACAAAGGTACGACGACGCAACGGGAAAGACGAATTGCGTTAAAGTTCTCGGATTCGGTGTTCTTTCCCACGTTTTCGCTAACGCGCAGAATTTTAACAGAGCGCGCGCTCTTCTATGCAACTGAAGATGCTGAAGATTCTCGAAGAAATCGACTTCTCTGTCTTCTCTGTTCGCTAAAAGCGACAAATCTCGTAGCACCGGATGTACCTCCGGACACTCGAGAGCCATTTCACCCAAAAACGCGATCGACTGATTCCTCACAACATCGTTTTTACTTCTTATGCCGTTTCTCACGATCGATAATATCGTTTCGTCTATCAAATATCGACGATTCGCATTGTTATCGCGATGAATTTTTGCCAATTTCGGTCCGATAATTTTCAAACACTGACCGGAAGAATCGCGAAGCGACAAGTCGTTTTCGTGTTTGAGAAAAAAATAACAAGTATAGATCGCTGCGGCGCCAAATTCGAGACTCACAATCGTCATCGTCGTCTCGTCGGCGTCGGAACACATCTTCGTGATTTCCGCGAATGCGTCTAATCTCTTCTCAAAGTCCGGCTGCTCTATCCATTTGGAATCCCAAGCGTTGAGTTTCAACAGCAAATCAGCGTCTTTCGTGAATATTTCGCGATTCGCGAGATCCGAAGTTCCTTTGGCTATCGTGTCGATGAGACGCAATAATAATTTTCTCGATGGTACCGCCGATATTGTACCCAAAAGCGGGACAATGGATCTTAAATGAATTTCAGGCTTTCGTACATTTTTTACGAGATTCACGATAGTCGTGAGAAGTTCAAGTATCGTCTCTTCGGCTTCTCCGCGTATCGATCGTTTCACGAGAATCGGCAATAGAAGAGTCAACAGTCTGTCGCTCGTTTCGCCGTCCTTCGCTAATTCTGATAAACGCGACAAAATCACGAGTTCCGTTCTGTTGACTCCTTTACTCGATCGTTCCAATTTCTTCTTTATATAGTCCAAAATTTCTGCTACGTGAGCCATGAGAATCGAGGAGCCGTAATTTATCTCCGTTGATGCGATAGTTTCGTTTTTAATTTCGAGAACATTATTGACGATCAGCGGCTTCGATGGCTCTTCGTCGGTTTCCATTTTCTCCGAATCTTGAAGAGTTAACATTTTTTGCAACATCTCCAAAATCGCGCTGACGACGGAAGGATGTGTTTTCGGACCGAGCAATAGTCGCATCACGTAAGGCAGCGGCGTCATAGATGGATTTCCAGGTTGATACTTCACCAATAGTTTGTAGTATCGCGGATTATCGGCCCACGCGGCGAAGAGCTTCAGCAGAGCCGTAGGACTGTGAATTCCTTCGATCGGCAATTTTTCCAATAACGGAAATATCGCGACATCGAAAAGCGCGTCTAATTCCTCGCATTTCCAGGGATAACTTTCGAAATGAGTGAAAAATCGCGCCACGACGCCGATACTCGTTGTACGAAGATTCTTCATCATCGGCAAATATCCCGATAAAACTTTATCCGATCGTTGAAGAATCGCGTTGCACTGCGCCAATATGCAGACAAGTATACCGAGCAGACGTGGCAACAGATTTTCCATCATTTTCGCACCGAATTGTTCGATTACTATCGATAGCAGATTAACGGCGCTACGCAATCTCTTCGGCGGTACGACGTTCGACAAATCGATTTCGTTGGCCACATCGGCGACCAGTTTCGTCAGATCGGCGGGAGAATCTTGGAGATCGAGAGAAATATATTTCTCGAAGGGTTTGAATGCCATTCGCGTGAATATCATCATCTCGTCCTCGTGGCTTCCGGCGAGAAAGCGAAGAATTATCTTTCGACGCACGAGAGCGCCGCCCTTACCGCCGGTTCGCGTGCCGATTTTCATTACCATCTTCGCGTAGAGTAGACGCATTAAAATCGGCATAAGACCCTCGCGATGCTCGTCTTTCAACATACTGCTCTCGTCATCGATTCTGAATCTCGCCAATTCGTTCTTAAGATTTTTCTCGTCGATTAGACTGCTGAGATTCTCGCGATAGGGCGCGAGATACTTGTGTTTGTAAGAGAATAAACAGTCCAAAGCTGATTTTTGAAGATCGACGTTCTTCGACGTCAAGAGATCCATATAAATCTTTGACAATTCTTGTTCGCGGTAAAGAGTCTTAGGATTGTTGAATTTGGAAAAAACGTTGAGCTGCGCGACGAGAAGTTTCACTTCGAAAGGTTTTCCAACGCGCGGCAAAGGCTTCTTAGATATTTGTTTCTTCGCCTCGTCTTCGTTTTCCTCGTCGTCGTCGCTCTCGACTTCCATTGGCTCGACGGCTTCGCATTTTTTCTCGATGCTCCACGATCTCGCGCTCTCGCTGTTCGACTTGAAATAATTATTTTCCACGTTGTCGATCAGTATCCCCGTTATATCGCGATTTTTCGTTTCGCAGTAATCGACGAATTCCGACATACATTTCCAAAGCAATAATTTATGATTCGCGTAGTCGGGTCTGTCGTCGGAAAATAATTGCTTCTTCAGTCCCGCGATCACATCGCAAGCGAATGTATTTTTATTCAGATTCGAAGTACTCGAAGTATTTTCCGGTGGAATTTCGCTTTTCAAATCTTCGAGGAAAATCATCCAAAATTGTGGACAATCTTTCACGGCGTACGTGGCGATCGCTTTGCACACCGGATCCCAGAGAAGCGAAAAATTAATCCACAGATTACCCATCAAGTATCGAAAGGGAAAATCGTAATACTTTTTATCGATGTTCGTCAAGGAATTACTGTGAAAGGTCAGCGCTTGGAGATTGCGGAGTCTGTCGCGATATTTGTGAACTGTGACTTCTTCCTTTTCGGCGAGATATACGAGTTCCAACGCGCTAATTCCGCTCTGATTCGGTTCGACGAGAAGTTCTCCAACGTTAGAGAACAGCGAATAAATATGCGCCGCCGTCAAGCGCGTTCGATGAAACGGCGATGACAATTTCGTCGACAAAAGTTCGTTCGTCAACTCGAAATTTTGTCTCGTAAAAAAAACATCGCGACGCTTGGATTCGGCTATTTGAGTCATAGAAAAATCGAGAGCATTCAAAAGACTCGAATCGTTCGGATACTTTCGAAAAATATCGAACAAACTTCCGTCCAGAGTTTCGACGAAATCGTGAAAAGCGTCGGCTTCCAAAATATGCGCTGCCGACTCGATTGCCAATAGAAAAAGAAAAGTCCATCTTTCGATCTCCTCGTCCTTCATGCGTTCGGCGTCGTTCGCGAGTTTTCGATAAGCAAAAACTATCGAATTCTTCAGTGTATCGATAAATTCATCGGCGAGAGGACACAGATGCGGCAAAATCAGAATCGTTTTTAGCGAATCTTCGGTAACTTCGTGTTTTCCATTTATTGCTTCAAGCGATTGATGAAGAAAGTCGAAGCCATTTTTCGTAGCTCCGCGAGTGTCGAGAGGAAATTTTTTCCAGTTTTTCGAAGAAACTCCTCCGAGAGACGGAGGCCCTCGCGATGTTATGATTTTGGCGAAAAGACGCAAATTTGAGGCATCGAAACCCTGACGAATCGTTCGTCTCAGTACGTGCGGCAAAACGAGACTCTCGAAGGATGAGTAATCGATGAGACTTTCTACTGTTCGCAGATACAAATTTCTTTGCGATATCGATAAGAGTTTAAGGACGAGTTCGCTAGAAGTTTCTTGAGTCAATTTGATCGACGATCCGAGAAGAATCGCTGTGGAAACGTCAACGATAGATCCCAACGTTTCCTCGTCGCTTTCGTAAGTTTCGACGGCATGAACGAGTTTTTTTATCAACGTTACGGGATCGACGAGCATTCTACCGTTTCTGTGAGATACCGCCAAGTTTACGAGACGGAAAAATGGCACTGCGATGTTTTTGCTTCTCGGAGGATTCTTCGACGATTTTTTTTCCTCCACGTGACGATCGATGAATCGAAGCAAAACGCTCCAAAATACTTCCGATTTTTGCGGGTGAACGTAGTTGAGAATGCAGGTGAAAATTTGCTCGAGAACCGAGTAAACGAGTTGCGGATCAACGCTCTCGTCTTCCAAGGCTTCGAGATAGAGATTCAGCATCGGCTCCGCACACGAGTGCAATTGTCCCGTCGTACCGGAAATAACTTCGAACATAAGTCGTCCGCATCCCGTAACTCCTTGACGCTTCTCCTGCAGCGTTCGTAAAACGAGACGGAAGAACGAATCGCGATCGCGAACTTTGCGCACCACATAGGCGAAACTTTCGGCCGCGAAATTGTTGATATACGGCGGTTTCGTTTCCGCCAACAGCGGCAGCAAAAGATCGAACGCTTTGTCCACATTTTTTATGAGATAACGCCATAGAAATTTGAATAGATACGCCAGCGCCGTGAATACGTGTTCCAACTGCTCGGCGTCCTTCGTCTGCAGCAAATCGATTATTATCGTTAAAAATTCGGGAAAATAATCGTAGAATTCTTTCTGCAGATCTCTTGCAATGGCGACGATCAATCTGTAAAATGAGAAATTTCATTTATTTGTGTAAAGCAAAAGAAAAATGAGTCAACGGTAAAGCAATTTTGTTTTTTTTTTTTTTTTTTTTTTTCGTTTTTATCTGCGTGAATAAAAAAAATTTTTTAATTTTTTTTACTTACTCCAAAATCGGTTGCAGGAAAAGCTTGTTATCCGGCCGTTTTAGATAAGTCATTAAAATATCTACGACTTCCTGTTTGCGATTCAGCAACTGCGGCAGCGTAACTATGTTCCGAACTTCTTTTTTGAAGGCAGTGTATCCTTCGGTGAGATTTAGAACGCTCCATTTTTGCAGCGTCTGGTAGAAAAATGTTTCAACGTCGCCTTCTCTCTGTTCCTCGTAGCGATGCGCCACGCGATGAAACACATCGACGTCGATCTCGGAAACTCGTTCCGAAAATTTTTTAAACTGTGAATATTTAATGGTTTGTAGTTCTCATTTGTGTTTAATTGTGTAAATGTAAATGAAAAAAACACCGGAAGAGGTTAGAGCGGCAAAATGACACGATGCTCACCTTAAAAGTATTTGTCTCCTTGTGACGTGTCGGTTTGTTCTTCATTTTAGCGACGAAAAGGTTTCGTTGTTTGAAAGAACACAAAAACAATCAACAATATCGCGACATTAGTTTTTTCCGAAAAGAAATCGTTTAGTTATCACAGAGTTTCGGAAGCGATTCGTCAACACGCGCACTGATACGCACGTGTTTACTACAGTACTGCATTACCGACCGTCGATTCGATTTCTCCGCGGGACAATTGTTTTCTCACCCAGGTGCATATGCGCACCGGAGGCGTATTTGTACGCCGCCGAAAAAAGAAATGTTTTGCCTGGTCGATTGCAACCTACAAAATTACTGACGGATTGAATTCTACATCTCACGACAAACAATTGTTTATTCTTCGTATAGATGGGAAAAGAAACAATTTATCGCTACTGATTTTTCGAGTTTTTTTTCCATACATCGCCGGACGGTGGCATGAAATTTCACGATACGTTCTTTGTCAGTTGCCGACGTCGTTGCTTCCAACGTTGCGACGTAAAAACACTAATATTTCATGTACGATATTACTTGTTTCTCGAAAAATTCGCCAAAACAACATTTTCTATTCATAACAAGATAAGTTCCGTAGAACATTGTGCGCGGCGTAACATTCAATTATATTACAACAATTGTCGTTCGTCTTCGCTAGCGGCGAAAATCAAGCAGGGAACTTTATTTTTTTTGCAAACTTGCTGCTCACTCGTTTACCGGTGTCGTGTAGTTTAAATTTTGTTTCTAACGGCATTTGTAAGTCGCACGTTTCCGCATATTAATCGAGATCGACGAAAATATCACGGAATATTTATTTATCGCGCTAATCTCGACGTTTTGTGGGTATTTCGTGTCGTATTTACGGCGATCGCGAACGCGTTACTGTCGCACGGCGAAAAAATGGAGAAAGAAGCACCAAAAACTCCGAAGTCACGCAGAATCAACAGGTACGTTTAACGAGCATCCCGTACCGTAATAAACTTTGTCAATCGATTGTTTTATTGCCAAAATTAATTATTTGTAGACCTATCCCCGTCACTCCCGACCGTCTTAACTGTGGATCGTCTGAAATGTTAGCTCCGCCACGCGCCAGAAATCTGAACAGAGCGACGATGGCTCCTGGCGATTTCGCAGCTCCGGGAGGTATGTACTATCAATTTTCTACACTTTTTCGAATAAATTACTCCGGTATTGTCGGTAATACTTTACGAAAAAATTTATAAAAATTTGAGGTCCTCTCGGAAAGAGGCGATTGGCTTCAGTTCGCCAATCTATGATGCCGTCGCAGAATCAATCTTTCCTCGACACGTCGAGAAGACCGGAGCCGCAGAGCAAAGATTTGAAAATGAGACTTGAGTACGACAAGTATCTTCAAACAAAAATGACTGAATTGTTAATGAAGAAAAAGTCAATGGAAATGGAAAAATCGATGAGTTCTCAGCTGGAAATATTGGCGAAAGAGGAAGATGCTATGCATAGGCAATTGACGTCAATGAAACTGAAAGGGAAAGACTTGAAAAATTTAATCAATTTGCAGAATAGTCTCGATGGGCAAATTATCGAAATTACGTCGTGCCTCGGTGAGAAAAATCCCATTTTATAGACGCAATTTATTTGCATTTTTATAATTCGTATTTATCGTTTATATAGTAGAAAAAAATTGTAAAAAAAAAAAATCGAAAATATCGAAAGATATTGCTTTCCACTGTTTTTTTGGTCGCACAATTTGGCTTCTCGAAGAAAAAAAAAATGTTACTTAAAAAATTAGTTACAAATATCTTTCGTCGTTCGTAGTTTTAGAAATAGCAATTTATTTATCATTAATTTTTATTATTACACATTTTCTTGAAGATTCCGAAATTTTCTAAAAAATATTATCATAAAATTACAGTTATTTTGTTTACTTCCTTTCGTTTAGACAAAAACACTAATCGTTTTTTTAACAATTATTCGCAGAGGAATTCGAGAAGAAACCCGTGGAGATTCTAAAACAATTGCAATCGATGCTAACGTCTTTGGATGTATTGAAATGCAAGAATATCGTCATCCCGAATACACCGGAAGACATGAAAAAGTTTCGCGATATTTTGGCCAAATGCTGCAGTATCTTAAAGTCGATTAATAATGCGATAGGTTCGCGGAGCGATTCTATGATTGCGGTGAACGCGGGATTGCAGGATTTCGCGAGAGCATACAGCGACGTAAAGGATTATGCGAATAAGTACGACTCGTTCCGACGTTTTGTCGATTCAAAAAGTTACGATTACTAATTAATATTTTTTATTTCAGAGTCGAAGAAGCATTGTATAAGCTGCAGGTGTTTATGGTAAACGAAGCGTCGCACTCGTTGCATCTCGAGGAGTTTTAAACGTTTTTAATTATGGAGAATCCGATATACACGATAATAGTAAACTTAACTGTTCTTAATTATGCAAAATAGTAACTTCTATCGTTTATATCGGAATTTCCATAATTAAAATCCAATTATATAGAATAAGTTACGAAGTCAATTCTCTTTCTAAGTCAAAGTTCTATTTATTCATGTAAAAGAGTATAACTTTTTTAATGGCATATTATAGTTTATATTTTGTATGGATTTTTATACGCTGTAAATTTCGGCACTCGAGTAGATTTGTAAAATAAAAATAAAAATCGAAATTCAAGCAATATAACTGAAGTTATGGTTTTTAATCGATATATATCGCAATATAATGTATTTTTGGGGTTTTCGATGTTTTGGTGTGTAAAGAAAAGCATTTTTACCGCAAAGAAAAACGGGTGCAATAAATTGACATTAATTCGTCGGATGGGCGTCGATACGTAAAAATTTTCGAAGCGATTGTTTCAGTCGAGCAATTAATATACAAAAATCGGTATGTAGACAAAACGCACTTTTCAATGCTTTGGAGTTTTTTTTTTACTTATTTTACTCATTATTTTCGGACTCATGTTTTTTTTTTTTTTTTTTTTTTACAAGTGAAATCAGTAAATTAATACTAAACTCCATCTATGATTTTTTTATCATTAAATAAATAATAGTAAGTAACCCACATTTTTACTTTACTTCAGACGTAACTAATACTATAATAATTGATACTTATTATTTACGGTATCGATAATTTTCGAGAAATTTTTTCACTCCACACAAAACTCCGCTTTTAATATGAATAAAAAATAAACCATTTTTTAAAATCATTAATTATTCTTTTACAAAATTATTTATTTTCTTCGATTATTTAAATTTTCATTTTTCATTATTTCCTATCGGTCACATTTTACCCCGAACATCCCTAACAAATAACAATCATATATACCTCCCCGCCCCCCTCTCCATGAAAAACCCAATTTCAATTTTTATTCTCCAACCGCATTGACCATTTAATATTCATGATTCGCAATAACTCCCGTCGAAATAAAAAAAAAAAACTTTTATCTATGATTTTTTTATCGTAAAAAAAAGAAAAATAGGTGACACACATTTTTACGTATTTCCACGCGTAGCTAAATATAACAATCCATATTTATTGTTTACCGTACCGATAATCCCCGAGAATTTTTTCACTACACACAAAAGTTCTTTCCTTTAAATTAAATTTTTTTCTTTAAATTTTCAATTCTCTTACAAAATTATTTAATTTGTTTAATTATTTGATTCTTCATCTTTCATTGACTCTAATTGTTTGAACTTTTCATTCACATTTCGCTCATCTACGCATCTCCACCAAATAAATACATATACCATTTTTTTCCCCATTTCAATTAAAAATTCAATTTAATTTAATTTTTTTTCAGCCGCATCGATCATGCAAAATTCACCATTCACAAAAACTTCAATCGGAATGAAAAAAGAAAAAAAAAAAAGTATCTTCGAATCTCTCGTAAAAATGCTTCATTGCCCGCCATGTTTTCCGAACCCTTTTTCCATCCATACGCGAGATTCGCGGAATCCTTTCCCACCGAAGGGAAATCCTTACAGGACACGATGATAAAAGCGCCACATCCCAGTTAGCGGTGCGGGTCCACAAGCTCCCTTCTTCCATCTCGCCATATTCCCCGTATCCCTGGACCCCGCGGCGTTAACGCGCATGACTGTCGTTTCGCCATATTTAATTTTTCTCCAAATTTTCTCATCTTTCGTCTTTCGCACAAAATCATTCAAAAGCCTCCCCCATCAATTCACCCTCATCAGCCGTCCGTCTCGGCAGTAACCCGACAAAAGACAAAAAAAAAAGCGATCGAAAACTTTTTAGGATCCGCGCAACGCCCCCGCGAGATGCTTTCATCCCCCAATGCCGTAACAGTACCAGCCATTCGAAACGATTTTTCCGCCACGCAATTTTATTCTGCGCATGGAAAGCAATTTTGCCCAATCATAAATAGGGCTATTGTGGGGGGATGGTGTATGTTGGCGCATTTCATACATCCGAGTGTAATGGTAACCAGATAGAGGCGTCGCGAGGCTATCGGCCGGTTAGCACGTAAATATCACCGAGAGCTTCGGACCAAAAATTCGCACGCCACATCTTTTGTTCGGCGCGTCGTATTTTTTTTATGTTTTTTTAACATTTTTTCGTATTTTTTATTTTTTTTTTTCGTCATTCCTCGTCACGGGTTTCCGTTAAAAGTTTGTTGGTGTTTTTGTGATTGGTGGTGGGAGATGAAAGAAGGGGAGAGGGGGTGGCGTACCGAATGCGTGTGTCGAGCGTGTGATCATGCGTGACCCTCGGTTTACGTATGTGCGAGTGTTGCACGCGGTCGAGCAAGTGATCCGTGACGTCAGTGGTCCAATCGCTTGTCACCTGTCAAGGCTCTCCGACGGATCCCCCTCACCTTACTTCCCCACCCTTTCGCCTCTCGCGATCTATCCGTATCTCACTTCTACTCGCTTTCTTCCCCCTCTCTCCCACGCGATTTTACCCCGCGAACATGACGGAGTCCTCCGAAGAACCAGCCACCCACACGCGCGAACGCGCGCCGCTATTCCCGTCGCCGATGTGTATTGCACAGAGATATAGATATAGAAGAGACAAAATACCCTTTTTCCCTACTCATCCCCCTCCCCCCCTCCCTGCCTCCCCCTCGATACCTTGCATCCAGCAGCAGCCGAACCTCTGCCGCGAGCTCTGAGCTTCTCGCGCCGCTCCCCCCGCGAACCGCGAACTTCTACACATTTATATACTTATATATGCGTGTGTGTGTGTGTTTGCCACACCGTTCTGGTGCACATCCGCCCGGTACTCGGCACAAACCACCTTCGATATGGACGCTGTTTTGCCATTTCGAGTTTACGATGTGTTGGAGGGATGACTCTGTGTACCAGTCGTTGACGTGTTGGAAAAACGTATAGCGAATTGCAATAATACGATCGAAATTTTTTTTTTTTTCTGACGATTCGAATTTTATAGAATTTTTTTTAATGAGGAGATATAACGTTAAAAATGATTTGTACGAATGTTCGAAGTATTGGAAATCACAATTAAATTTTACGTTAGAGTTGAAAAAATGTATTATTCACGATTGAGGTCTCGGATGATGGAAGAGATGTCTCGAATTTCATACGAGTATTAGTATTTTAATTAATAAATTATCATTGTCACAATTCGATAATTCGATACTTCAAATAAAGAGGGGAATTACTTGACGAATTTTTGTAAATTTTAATGGGCATTTTTTTTTTTTTTTCGTACGAAGAGTCTTTCGATCGCTGATCGACGATCGAAAGAGTACTGAAACTTCGATATATGCATTGAAAAATGTCTATTAAAAATTTATAAAAAAAAAAGCCAATCAAAACGAACAAATCGTATCGTATTTTCCATAAGTTTGCATCGCTCTCGCAAGGTTAACGGCCTCAAATAGCCTCGCGGTTTTTCGCCTGCATTGAGGTATATCCGATAATGTACCAATTGTCATTGTAACGAATGTGAAAAAAAAAAAAAAAACCAAATATTGTACAAATTTCATTATAACCTCATAAAATATTAACTAAATTCATCTCAACAATATTACGCAAAAAAAAAAAAAATTCAACAGAATTAATATTTATCTATATGCAAAAAAAGTAACTTATTAAAAACAAATATAAAATCAACCGATATAAATTATTTTCAAAAAACGGTTTCGAAGAACGAAATGAAAAAGAGGTCGCGAGGGACACTGTTAAGGGATGACAAATGGTCAATGACTGGTACATCGATGATATAGAAAATGCAGCCCTTTCGCATACCCCGCGCGCGCACACACACCACCCAACAGCCGGGGGGAGGGGGAGGGGGAGGTCGTCCTGATCCTCCGCAACTGCCGCTACGACCGCAGACACAAAAACAATAACAAATCGATTCGCCGAGAGGGTAAACGGGAAGGGGTCAACCACGGCGGCGGCTGGGTCAGCTAGGGAGCGAGACGCGGCGCGAGAACTGTTGGGGGGGGAGAGAGAGGGTTTGGAGAGGGTTGGTTTGCGAGCATAAAGAGTAAAGATAGAATGATGCTATGGATGCTCCGAGCGAGTGGGAGGGTTGAACATACTATAATCTCGCAGCTCCGGGTTCTATGCTGCTGCCGATGCCTGCATTGGATATGTACACCGGGATCGCCGTTATGTTAAAGTATGCACGTTCGCGACGAACGAACGACCAGTTCCAATGGTCCGTCTCTGCGCCGCGGCGAGCGAGCGAATTTTCTTTATCGCGATTACGCGTCCCTTATACGTATCGTCTTACCGTTGTTGTTCTATTTTCGCGCTTAATGTTATATTATTCACGATCTCGCGGTAGGAAACGATATGATCGAAGGGGAAAGTTTCGCAACGCGACCCCGACGATCTATCGGTAACGCAGACGATCTACGGAGGATGAAGATCGTTCGGGAAACGTGATTGTTCGGAATAGACTACGCGAGGATAGGGGTGATTTATCAACGTAGGCTATACTTTAAAAAATTTTTTTTTTGTTAATTTTAATATTGGGTAAAAAAAAAGATCGATATAATCGATTATACCGATACTGTGAGAAAAAAAAGGAGAGAAGCACTGAATATCAATAATACAGAATTATTATTTAAATTTTTTTTTTTTATCTTCGCATTTCTTTATTGTTCATTTTATTATTATTTTCTATTCGATGTGATGAAGTTTTATTTTTCGATGATTGGGGATATCGTTATTTTTTTTAATTGGCCTGAATTTTTGTTTTTCATTGATTAAACATCGATTGGATTGTTTAAAAAACGTGAAAAAAATATATAAAAATATATTATAGATGGAATATGGGATTTGGAGTCTACACGCCGCGGGTGGACTTTGGGGTGATCCACGGCTCCCCCGAAGCCATCCGATTTTGCCGCCGGGTGCTGCTCCTCAGATATTGCCGAGGGTAGCAGCGTTTGCACTTGGTGCCCTTCAACCACCGCCGTTCGCCGGTTCGGGTCCTCCCTATCGGGCGATGGAGCTAACGGCGAAAACCGCGGTAACGAACGTCCAGTCGGACGAGTCGGAGGATCTCAGTAGCAAATCGAGAACGCGGGATGATCGCGATTCGTCACCATCGCGCAAACAATCGGAGGACAACGAGAGTAATGCCGAAAAAGTCGAAGACTACGAGGACGAGAACGAGAATCAGTCGCAGACCTCGGTACCCAGCGGTTCCAACTATAACGAGGAAGACGACGACGACAACGATGCCGATAGCTCGTCGGATAGTTCGCAACGATCGGCGAATAACAATTTTTCGCCGAAATTCATACCGGATCCCATGTCGTGCTTCGGCTTAGATAAGGTCAGAAAATAATAATTCGATACGTAATTTGAATCGCGTTAAAAAATTTTGAAAAATGCACCGTCAAAATTAAATTTTTGTAAATTCTTTTTAAAAAATTGATTTTCAAGGAAAAAATTATTGAGAAAAAATAACGATACAAAAATTTATTTGTAACAGTATTCTTTAAAAAAATCGTACAGAAAATTTTTCAGCGTTCAAAAATGAAATAAAAAATATATAACAAAAAAAATATTTAAAAAATATATTCATGCAAATATCTTAGTTTTTTAAAAAATATTTAATATTTGGCAAATTGCAATTGAAGAATTTTTTTTTTTAATGCCGCTATTTATAAACCACTTCATCCATTTTTTTAAAATATTTAACACCTTTATAATTATTGCGATAGGAGGAAACGGGGACACCAATGCTGAATGGTTGGGTTCTCGGTGCCTACACAGCGATGCTGGGAAGATTGTCAGCAGCGACTGCTGCTCTCGAGGCGAGCGAAGTGCCCAATATGCCGTCCGACAGCGATTCCGAGAGCGATCACTCTTCGTACACTGAGAAGTAACAAACTACAAAAGCAAATCTCTCAAAAAAAAAATCATTTTTTCATTGCAAAGTGCATATTAAAAAAAAAAAAATTTCATTCATCTCAAAAGATCGAGAGGCAGCAGTCCGATCGCAGGAGCTCATCGCGGTTATTCCTGTGGCTCCTGCGAAACGGTCGCCCCAACGAGACCGGCCCTTCGGAAGCATATACTGGAATCTCATCCCGGTACGTCGAGTCTCGAGTCATCGGGCGCAAGAAGATGTCCCTCTTCCGGTTGCGAATTCACGAGTAACAGCCGATGCGAAATGGAAAGCCACGTAGCTGCGCACGTAGCACAGGGAATGACGCCGACGGGCAAAAAGCGTAGTCTTGCGTTGCAACGCGTCAGGTATAGGTACTCGAAGTTTCATGGATTTTTTTCTAATCTGCTTACAACCCCTTCGCACTTTCTGTCCGAAACGTATTACACTCTCCAAAAAAATCGCAATGCTTGTGGAATTTTTGTTTTTTTTTTTCACTAAAGTATATTTTTAAAATATTTTTTTAGATACGAACGCGAAGAGTATCGATGCTCTCTTTGCTCGTACGCTTGTACGATAGAAAAAGCTTTTCAGCGACACTTGCGAGCGCACGCCAGAGGCAGTGCACCGGAAACGAGGGTGAGCTGCGCGGTTTGCGGTGCCGATAGATCTTCAGAAGTCGATCTCAGCCGACATATGCGGAGGCATCGAGACGACAGATTCTTTTGCTGCGATATATGCGTCTTCAGAACGGTTCAGTTGAAAAAAGTACGTACACTCCAATTTTTTTTTTTTTTTTAATAGTTAAGTTAATGGTTCACTTTACATTTAAGAGATTTCTACCCTTCGAAATTCATTTATATGAGAAATAACTAACATTTTTTCGTAATCCAAGACTCACGTTTTCGTTTTTAGATCTTTAAGATCTAAAAAGATCTAAAGATCTACAAAAATTAAAAAAAATTTAAAAAAAGATCTAAAGATCTAAAAAGATCGCTAAGATCGTTTTTGACAAAAGAAAAAAACGTTATTCGCAGTTGATTCAGCACCGCCGTATGCACACCGGCGAGAAGCCTCACCTGTGTCCACACTGTGCTTACCGAAGCGCTCGTCGCGACAATCTTCGGAGTCACGTGCGTCGTGTACACAAGAAGGAGAATCTCTATTGCGACACATTTAGTCCTCGTGGTATGCTAATCGGACCGACGACGCTCGGCGCCGAAACTCCGCCAACGGTAACCACAACACTCGTCCAAAGTCCGGCCTCATCGCCGTCCTCAACCACGGGGACGGCTGATAATAACTAATAACGAAAAGGTTGCCCTTTCGAAGGTACGCAAAAAAAAAAAAAAAATCGAAAAAAAAGGCGAAAAGATCGCGAAAACCGGTAAGAGCAACCGACAATTTTACACACATCGTCCTAAATTTGTCAATAAGCCATTTTAAGGTGTTAGCGAAGAGAGAAATGTTTTGAGCTGAGAATTGAAGAACGCGGGGTAAAGGGTAAAAAAAAAAAAAAAAAAAAAAAAACGAAAATGAACCCTCCATCCCTTGGATATTTAATCCCGGGGCTTCTATTATTCTGGGGAACCGTCCACGACGAAACCTCGCCGCGTCGTAAATCGTTTTTATTATTATCATCATTATTATCGTTGTTATTATTATTCTAAGATAAGAATTAACTCGCCAAGTGGTAGTTTCACTATCGTTTACATATTTTTTTATTGAATTTAATTCTATATTTATAGTAGCATGAAAAATGAATCACCCGTGAATCGCCGTGCGTTTTACTGCGGATGAGCGTCTGTCGGACACGTAATTCTCGTAGTCTTCCACGAAAAAAAAAAGAAAAAAAAAATGAAAAAAAAAGAAAAAAAAAAACAAGTTCTACAGTGTCGTTTAGATAATTATTCGTTCGCGTATCCGTCGATGTCAACACATACCTCTCGTAGTTTTTCCGTACAGCGCAGATATATATGCTTTTTATTCCGATTTCGAGAAAACGTTTTTTCTCCGTAATTAATCGAACGGTTAATTTTTTTTTTTTTTTTATCTATTTCAATCGTCTGTGTGTATTTCGATCGGGGAAATATTATAATTCATATACGTACAAGAGAAATATACATCGAAATTGACGATTTTTCGGGATGATGAAAGGCTGAGAAAAAAAATGGTCGGTGAGACCATTTTTTTTTGGACTGTTTTTATTACGATATCTCGCAACTCGTCGCAACGAGGCGACACGGATATTGGCTCATTTAATGGGTTAAGAAAAAAAAAAAAAAAAAAATGAATAGAAATTCGAAGCAAACTGATACGTGATGGTGCTAGACGCGTAGACTGGTTTTAGTAGAGAAAGACTGATGAAATATGTGTGTTTTAATTAGGCGAATATGGATGTCTATTTCCGTCTTTCGTGATAGGGTAATAAAATAATAACGAACGACGACTGATGATTGCGATTATTGTGAACTGAATATGCCAGAGTACCCGAGTCCGCGCAATTTTTCGCGAAAAAAAAAAAAAAAAACATCGTAAAGGTCAAATTATTACGAAACGCGAACGATCGCAGTGTAAAATTTTTTTTTTTAATTATATTTCAGTTTTGTAAGATCAATGTTCGGAAAAAATTTCGTTTTTTTAATTGATATTTTTTTTTTACGATATAAATAAAATGGTTAAATTTGAATTTGAATTTTAACTCGTGAATGAAGATTCGGTTTTCGGATGTGCGGTATTAGAATCGAAAGTATAATTGTACATAAACTTCGCGATCGTAAGACTGAAATGAGAAAAAAAAGAAAGAAAAAAGAAACGGCACGGTAATTAATCTTTGTTTTGGCCGAATATCGTAATTATAAATGATTCAAAACACTTTTCGGGTACTCTGGCAGGAGGTAACGGTGCTATTTTCCAATTTAATTAATTCCTCGATAAATCGATAATTCCTCTCATAAAAAAAAAAAAAAGTTTATTGACATTGTGACTATTGTCATTCGTGTTGTTATTAAAATTAATTTTTATTCGACATTATTGTCCCCCATGTCGATAACGATAGTTTATTAATTAATAATTCCGCTGATAATAGTCGAATCTAATCGTAGATCGTGTTTATAGCTGCACACAGCTGATTCACAAGTTTCCAAAGGATCGCACACGCTTTTGTTTTTTAACCTTAAGATATTTCCCTTTTGTCGTCGTCCGATGATAGTAAAAAAAAAATAAAAAAAATTATTAGATAAAAATAAAATCGTTTTCGATTGGATAAAAAAAAAAAAAAAAAAAATCTACTCAACTCAACCAATATACATAAATGTGTGTCAATTTTTAATGTATCAGAAAAATTTCATTATATAATCGATGAAAAATCGCGAACTAATTAAAAGTTCGATGTGTATAGAAAAAAAAAAGAAAAAAAAGAAATACGAAAAATCGACGAACGAAGAAAGACTGGGGATAGTCTCGAACAATATTAATCATCGAACGATATTTCTCATTATTGTAATTAAATAATGATCGGTATGACAACGATGTTGTTATTATTATAGGATCATTTGTTCACTGCTGGAACGCCTATTTATCTATATTTATATGTATAGTATATATACTTTAACTGCTTTTTGATATACATTGTATTCGAACGATATTTTATATTAAATAAGTGTTTTATTCTCAAACGCGCTTAACCGTAATCGAAAAGAAAAAAAAAAAAAAAAGGGTTCGAAAGCGTATGATTTTTATACTAAATTATTTACACCCGTTCCCTCGTGTGGGGTTTACGGCTATCGAGATATATTTTCATTTGCGTATTTGTGATAAACAACGACGCTTCCGTATACGAGACGTTGGCGACGTCCAAAGTCATTGAGAATTAAAGAGATTGGAAAAACGTGAGAAACGTGAAAAAAAAAAAAAAAATCTCTCAGTTCCGAATTTTCAGTCATAATTTTGAATTTAAGTTTAAACTTAAGATAAATCTTATTATGGCTGAGAATTCGGTTCATAGACACCCGCGAACGCATTATACTGTTAACGAAAAAGTCTTTTAACTGTTGAATTTTTGCTGTAGAACGTAAGTGTCCTAACGTATACATAAAAAGAAAAGAAAAAAAAAAAAAAAAAAGAAACGTAAACTACGTGACATGATATATATAAATATATATATATTCTATATTAATGTTTCTCAGATAATAAGCGAGCGAGAAGTCTCGAGTGGCGTCGCGATCTTTTTAAATAATAAGTCGTGGTGGATTCACTAGTGCCAATTCTCTATATATATTCTTCGTCGAAATTCGCGATGCACTCGAGACGACAGATTCTCCGAGAAGTTTGCACACTGGATTGCCGAAAAAAAAAAAATCGGTAAAAAAAAAAAAAAGAATTCTTCGAAAGACTCTTTGCCTCGAATAACATTGAGAATACGAAAAAAAAAAACAATCTGTACTTAAAATTTTTCCTCCTCGAAATTACGCAGATATAATAAATAACCTTATCTTAGGGTCGATCCGGTCTGTAAACTTCGTTCGAGTGTCCCAATGTCTTAAGAATTAATACAATCTAAATGTGATAATATATTTGCTATTATAAAATTAAACGAAACTAAACGACGATCTCTTACATGCTCGTTGAATATATTAGGATTACCGAGTGAAAAGAAAAAAAAAAAAAAAAAAAAAAAAAAAAAAAAACGAAAAAATACCAACATAGCTAGTAATTGAAACTGAGCAATTTTAGAAGATCCGTGTCTAATTACGTTTTCAACGATTAAAAAAAAAAAAAAAAAAAAAAAACGAAAATCACGAAAGATTCGGCGACGGGATCTATGGGAGTCGCGGGGCGATTAGTTGTGCTTCCCGTTTTTCGATCGACGATCCTTCCATCCATAATTCTTAAAACACTTGCGTTCGAACCTTTACCGGTGCCAAAAAAAAAAAAAAGCACGAGAACAAGTACAAAGAACAACTCCAGAACGATATAACCCGATTGCGAATGTATTTTAACGATTTTTTTTTAACATTGCGTTAAAAAAAAAAATCTAACGATCATAATAATAAAATTGAAAGAAAATGAACGCGTTGGTTATTGAAATTTTTCGTAGGGTCGTGTCGCCCCGTGTCGCACTCTCTCGAAACTCGGCCACGATATATAGTAGCTAAACTAAATCTCACTTGGATTCGCGCTTCTAATAAAAAGAGATAAAAAAAAAACGTGCTCTGCATACACACGTATATATATATATATATATATTATATTATATAATATAAATAATAAATATATATATATTAGATATTCAAATGTAAATGTAAGTATGTGTGGGTGTGTCAGATTTATTTATTTAAATAATTGAGACAATCTTCTTCGAGTCTCACATTATAACCTCATTCTCTCTCTCGCTATCTCTCTCCTATTTCCTATCGTTCGTTCTCGTTTTCGCTTCGACTGCATTTCCATGCGATCAACGAGAACGTAACTGTGCCGATCACCGATTTCCTTTTATCTCGATGAATTTATTGATTCTCCGTGTTAAATACGTTATTTACATCTCTATATGTATTACGAACGATCGTTATCGCGACTGATCGCGAGTGCATGTATGGCTTTTACGCATGTATACGTTTATACGTATGTATACGAGGGGTGACCACACGTATAGCACGTGTTAACGATCGTTAAAGTGAAGAAAAAAAAAAATACAATTGTCGTCGCCATTGTGATTTAAGGTACCTTTGCCGCGTCGTTTTGCAAATAGTGATAAGCGAATGGACTGCCGAATATCATTCGTTTAATTTCAATTAAAAAAAAAAAATTATTTTTCAATTTAAAATTTTTTTTTATTTTTCAATTTTTAAAAAATTTGTATTTTTTAATTTTTCAGTTTTTTAAATTTTCACGATAAAACTAAACTAATTTTTTTTATTTCATATAATATTGAAAAATGCGTAATAACATTTCCGATATTTCGAAATTATATCGATATATTTTTTTTTTTCATTTTTGCTATACATCGCGATTGACTCTTCGATTTTTTTAAATTTTCTAATTAATTAACGATACAGCAATAATAATCGCGAATGGTTTCGGCGGCGTCGCATTCGCGGTCAAGTATTATGCATATTCTTCGCAGGAAACGTTCGCCTGTTTGTAATAGCCAAAGTTACTATTTGACTTTGGTACTAACGATTAAGAGATACAATAAAGAATTTCATTGAAATATACGCTCCGAATTTTTTTTCGCTCTATTCCTCGAGTGGAATATTCCACTACACTACGTATTGTGTCTAAATTGTTGCTAACCTTTCCGCAAATGCAATTATCGGGATTATATATAGTTTATTGCGGCTACTTTTCCCGGGATGAACGTTAATTCTGATACTTCGTTTATACGAAGAGAGAGAGAGAGAGAAACTCTCGTAGAAGCAATTGTGTTTCATGTGACCGGAATTGACGAGCTGACGGCTCATCGCAGCTGGCGATGATGAGTCACCAAAGCTACAAGCGAAGCGTAAATTCACGTAGAGACCAATTGTCTCGAAGTCATTTATTTTTCAGTTCTTTCTATTTTTAAATCTCCGCTCGATCCGCCCTTCGCAATGTCGCGGAACAATATGAAATCGTGGGTCGCATGCGTTTCGATAAGACTCTCGGAGATTCGTGAACACAGCGCGAGTTTTTCTTATCTTATCGAAATGCGAAACACTATTATGTCAATCAAATATCGTGTATACGACACTAAAATTCACGAAACATAATTTGAGAAAAATCGTACGGCGATTATCTTTAGCTGCAAGAGATACATCTCGAAATAATGATAGTCATGTTTTTTTATAATGATTCGATAGAATAAGCGGAAGTAGCGAAAGGTTAAGTGATAAAGTTAGTGAATCATTTTTAGGACGACACGTATCAATATTATCGAAACTCGAAAAAATTTTCTAAAAATTTCTACCGATTTTTTCCAACATTGCGAAAATACGATCATCCGAGAAATTTATTATTATATATATTTATCAATTTTTTTTTTTTTTTTTTCGATTTATTATGTTATATATATAATTTTTTTTAATAATAACGAAACAAAGTTCAGTGTCAATGATACGACAATTGATGAAACTCGGTGGAGTCATCAACCCGCATCTGTTTAGCTTATTCCCTCGTCCGTCGCGTCGACAAAGTGCCGGCCGGCCTTACGTTCAATCAATTACATAAGCATAAGTAAGTATACGAGCGAACGGCAGCGAATAATCAGACGTCGTAAAGTGTGACTCATTTTTGCGAACAACGAGAGACAGCGGTAAATTCGACACGTATATTTATACATAAGTGCCGATGCGTGAACCGTTCGGCAGGAAACGGGAAAGGAAGTGCGAGATGCAACCGCTGGACACGCGATTAATACGATTTTTTTCGTTCGGAATATGTAATTTTTTTTTCATCGATAGGTATTGTTTTTTTATTACGAAAATCTCTGGAATATGCAATTAGCGTCAATATTAAATCAAAGAAACGCACTGATTCCTCGTTACTTATCACTCATTTTATTTTTCGACACAATTACGTCCGCGAAGTATTTCACAATAATGCCGATAAAACAGCTAACGATGTTATTCTCTTATCACATCATTTTAGAACCTCAATCGCCATAAAGTCAAACATTTTTTCAGACACTTTAGAATCGGCTATGAATATGTATCGGAGTATCGGCGTGAAAATGAAACACGACCACTATTTTAAAAAAATTATTCAACCGATGTTTCGGCACTTAAAGGCGTAAAAAAACGCTCCAATTCGCTGATTTGACTCACAATTTTTAACAGCATTTTTCCCTAAATATTGTGGAATGTTATAGGAACACAGAGATCTTATAATCTTATATGCAAATCTTTATTAATTTTTGTATTATTTATAAAATTATTATTATAAATTATAATAATAATTATAAATTACAATAAATTATTTTTATTATTTATAAAATTATTAATCAATAACACAATAATATGTAATTACTAATTTTTACTAACAACTAATTTTTTATACATGAAACGATTAATGTTTGATAAAAAAAAAATATATCGTTACTTCTTACGATATTTTACCGATCGAGTTTACCGTTTACGAAAAAAAATACATCGCACAATAAAATTCACTTTTTCGGAGCAGCGCGTTTTTTTAACGCCGCGATTGTGATTCATCGCTGCTACAGCAAATCATTTGTTTCGCCGCTGCGAAGTATGTTTGAAATTCTTATATCAGTCAACGGTGAAAATTTCCGGGTCGATAATACGAAAAAAAAAAAAAAAAAAATTGTGTCCAATTTGAGGGCAACAAGTGCCGCACTTCGATAAACAGTTGAATTGTTCTGCAACGCTTCCAAAAACCAGTAAAAGCCCAACGAAAGAACGAGTGCAAGTGCACCGTGTTCGAGGCGTCGCATAGGTTGTAACACGAGCGATGCCTCGTTTCGGAGCGGAATAGGAGGGGAGTCGAGACTGCTGATCGCTAGCATCAGCATTGCCTTTGCAAAGTGGTGGAGGAAACACGCTTGTTGCTCTCGGTGGGAGTAACTTCGATAGAGAGAGACACACAGAACCCGTCAGCTGCATGTGCGACGGAGTAGGAATTAGAAAAAAGAACGAACGAAAGAACGACCACTGGTGTGGGCGAAACTCTAGCCGATGCGTGCCGCGGCTCAACCGCGGCAGTCGTGCTGAGGCAACAAAGCGTCGAGGATATTATCTTATCGTTTGTTCTTACGAAAAAAAAAAAAAAAAAAAAAAAAATCCAAATAAACATAAAAGCATGAAACGTCTCCGTGTCTCGTGCGCCAAACGACGCGACAAAATAACAATAGAAAAATAAAAAAAGCTCGTTACTCGTTTTTTTTTTTTGTGTTATGTGTAAATCGGTGAAAAAACTTTTTTTTTCGTCGTCAATAAAGCGATCGTTGAGCTTTTGTGTTCAATTGAATTTAAAAGAAAAATCCAACGACGCGCTTTAAACATCGCGCTAAACTCAGAGAAAGGCACTCCGCGCGGCCTCGGAAATTCCTTTTTAGCAACGCGAAACGTCTCTCTTTCTCTCTCTCGCTCTCTCTCTCTCTCCCTTTCAACATCTCTCCATCTCTGTTTGCAATGAACAGGACGGTGTCCTCTTGTTCTTCGTTTAAGTATTCGTCATCGGTTCGCTGTACTCGGAAGGCTTTGCCGAAGTGTTGGTGATAAACGTAAATGTGATTCTATGCTCGGGGCAAAGTGGTTTGTGGTCGAATGGATGGTATAGTGCGCGGCTTGGTGTTCGGTTCCGTGACAGCGGCGTGGCAACGCGAGTATTGGGACGACGAGAGAACGACCAGGTGGGTCCCTGACCCATGACGTCTCGACGCAGACACAAGAAAAACGAACAGTCAGCTGGTCTCTTAATTCGGTATTTTACGCCGACGTGAGAAGAACGCGCGTCCTGTGCGCGTAGAGATCCCGCGACGTAATACCGAAAATATTACCATTTCGATACTTTTCGGAGCAACGATTCTCGTAAGTTTACTTTATGATTCGTTTTTTTTTTAAATTGTGTTTTTTTTTTTTCGTAATTAAGTGGAAAAACATTAAGGAGACGCGAAAAGCAAATTTCAAGCAATGGACCGCTCCGAACGCTTGTTTCGTATTACTTTTTTCCGCCAGTGACACTTGTTGAATGTCGAGATATAATGTATAAAAATGGCGGATACATGGCGCCTTGTCGATCCATCGCGGTGACGAGGTGTAACGAATGTTTTGTTTACACATAGATTACGAATAGCATTACATTCACGTCTGCTATTTCAAGTGCGCGATCAATTGTGCATCGTGACGATCTTTTTATATTTTTTTATCGATATATTGCGGTGATTTATGTTTGAAGAAAAATACGAAAAATTAAAAAAAAAAAGTTTTGGTTAAAAATTATAAATTTGAAGTTTGAATTCAAATTCGCCGCGGAAATTCGTCGCAAAAAATTATTAAAGATACGATGCAAAAATTTTTAAATTTATGAAAATACGTGAACTGCGCGATGTATGTGAAAATTTATACGAAATATATATTTTTTTTTTCGTAATTTTATTGTTTTTTTTTTAGGCACTAAAGTTATTAATAACGATTATTCGAACGTTTTTTCGCGCCGCTTTCATTATAAAACCTCATCGCGATGCGCAAAAACATTAATTTGTCGAGAAAGGCAAGGATCGTCGGTGAAAGTTAAGCCGAACAATTCTTTTGTAGTTTTTGAACGCTTCAACTTTCGTCATTAGTTAAGAATTGTCCGTGAGATAGAAACATTCCGAATGCGTAGATTCTCGTAATTCCTTTGATGAGTTTACCTCACATAACCGGTGACGATGCGTGTCTCTTATCCGCTGCCGCCGAGAGAAAGCATACTATATATATATCTGTATAAAAAAAACTCTCGTTTTTCATTGATAATGATAACAAAAAGTATATCTTTATCGCTCTCGTTTCCAGGACAACCGCTAGAAGCCTCAGCATCGAACTATCGCACCGCGACGAGAAATACAGATAACGCGCTTTAGGATTTCTCTAAACGTTTTTTTTTTTTCTTTCTTCGAAACAAAACCCGCGTACCTTGTCGCTGACTCGAGGCGGACAGTGATTCACCGACCGGCGCGACTGGACCACATGATAGCGGGAAATGCGATTAATACGCGTCATTCCTACCAGTCAACGCGTATAGCTGATTTTTTTTTTTTTTAGCAATCGCTTCTTTGTTCCGTCAAAAACGGCACAAGAAAATTCTTCAATAAAATTTCTAGAAAAATCGTAAAGAAAAAAAAAAAAATAAAAAAATACGAAATAAAAACAAATAACTCGACTGACCCACTGACTCGCTCGACGGCCGTAGTGAAGAAACCGAACAACGATAAAGTAGTTTATCGCCGGATCGCAGCTCGCGTCGAAATGAGTTGAGAAGAAAATTCGTGCGCTCAACGAGGTGCAAGAAAAAGTCTTGAAGAGCTCGAAGAGCTCGAATAGGCAGTGGTTTCGCGATGGAAGTTAAACCGGTACCGAAGCCGCGTTCGATAATCGGCGATCGACCGATACCGGCGCCTCGAACGCATCTGCACGTTCCGGCGTCGTCATCGCCGATTTCGGATCTAAGACGATCCAACAGTCCATCGGAATCGATACGATCGGAACGGAGCAGCGGAAACGAGGAACAAAAATCGCCGAATTCAAGTGGTAGCGAATCAAAGCAGAGCGTTAATTCGGAGTTTCTTAAGAATCTTGGGACGAGTTCGCGTCAGTTGAAGAACGATATTTCGGAGAAAATGACGGTAAAAGGCAAAGCCGTGATATCGAGTACTCGAAACGCGAGTATACGATTAGAAAAATCAGTAAAAAATTTGTTAACTCGACGACTGACGTCGTTGAATCACGAAGATAGTCAGGATTCGCCGCACGTAGATGGAAAGTATGGAAAGGACGGCGGCGAGGATCGTTGCGTCTCAATGCCGGTCTGCAACGATATTTTTAGTACGTTATCGTTCTACAGCCCGATGCAGACGAATCTGAAGAGCATGAAGAACGAGGAGGATCTATCGTCGGGCGCGAGGTACAGTTCGATTTTTTTAAATTCCTTTTATTTTTTTATTTCAATTTTAACTCCGAAAGTAAAATATTGCGTTTTTTTTTTTTTTTTTCGTAATTATCGAAAATAGCTGAATTCGTATATAGAGCGGCAAAATACTGTAAAATATGAACGATGGCGGAAATCCCGCGATAAAAAAAATTAAGTAAATTTTTTTTGGCCTCTAATTTTTTATTTAAATTTGAAAAATTGGGGGCGGGAGGCAGTTTTTGTGTCTTCTCGATTTAACGAAAACACTTTCAAGTCTCACGTTTTTTTTTTCATGATTTTTAATTCCCAATACTGGCGATAGATCGTAAAAAATTTATTGCAAAAATAAAAGTTTTTTCTCGCGTTAACATCGGATCAATTGTTTACATACATTTGTAACTTTGTTATTATTATTATTTTTTTCTTTTTTTACTTTTTATTCAATAGGTACAGTCCGCCTCCGCCGGTTTATCCGCCGCCTCCGCTTCCGGACGAGTCGATCTACGACGAGTTACAGTCCGTCACATCCGGTCACAGTTCGCGATACGATACCCTCAGCTCGACGAGTATGTCGGAGCGCGCGTTTGAACGGGATTTTCCCGAAGCAGACACTTTCAATCTTCTCACATTCGCGAACAATCGTAGCAGTGACTCGGATCAGAGTTTAAATCTTTCCGACGTTAACGTGTCGTCAAGCGGACCGGAAAAAAAACAATCGCAGGACGAGAGTGCGAGTAGACGATTATCGAGATCGGATTCGTGGACTTTTTACGATGCGACGCCGACGAAAGGAAATCAAAACGATTCGCTATACGACGAATTGGACAGAATATCGAGTGCCGACGAGGATACCGATCGCGAAGTACCGATAAGGGAAAGAATATCTTGCGCCTCAAACATAAGTCAATTGTCGAAACAAAATTCTCTCTACGAAAATTGGTTGCCAAGAAAATCGGTTCCGTCGACGGAAGAATCGAAAAATCCCGGAACTGACGGTAGAAAACAGAGCAACTCGTTGCTATTCGAATTCGATCCGTACGCGAAAACCGAGGAAAATATTTACGGTAATTACGAGAACAACGATTTAATGCTCCTTGAGACTCTACTGGCGACCAGCGAGTCACCGAGTAGCGGCGGCAGTATGGCGGATCTACGAGAAGCCGATGAAGACGATCCTGAAGACGATAATTCGGATGAGCAGAGAAAAAATTTCGGAGATTCCACGACGAGCGGAATTCCGCTTTGGCCGCCACCAGCGCCGCCTAAAAGATACGACTCATTGCCGAAAAACGAATACGACGAAGTCGAGATGATCGAACAACCGGAAAAATCACCGATCTCGAAAAATCCCGCGCTTCTGCCGAAATTTGCGAATCTCGCGAGAAGAAAACAGCCCGCTGTGCCGCCGAGAAAAAATACCCACAAAGCTATCGACGAAAATACGAAATCGTCGCCGATCGATGGATCGAAAACGAATCGTGATGACGAGGCATCCGTATCGACGAGTTCAACGACAGTGAAAGTTGTCGAGGAAAAGCGAACGAGCGTTATGCAGAGATTGAAAAAACTCGGACACGACTCGACGGCCCACGTGAAGCCGAATGTGATGAATTTTATGAAAAATTCGAAACTTCTCGGAAGAAATCGGGAAAGTGGTGGGGAGAGCTGCAAGAGGACCGGTGGAAATTTGGGGGCCATGAAGAGACCGGAATTCGAAGGACAACTGAATCCGGCAACGCATCGGGGAGTCGTTTACCGATCCGGAGTTGGAATCGAAAGGGCGAAAGATCTCGTCATGAGAGCCGCGGTATTGGCGGATCAGAGAGTTTCTTTTTACACCGACAAAAGTATGAGTACCGTGAAGGAAGTTATTAATCTCGAGGCGATTCACAGCGTTCATCTTCTTCAGGACGTTAAGTGAGTAAATGCGCTTCCGTTTCGTATTATATTTTTTTAATTTTTTTTTTATGATTAACGTGAAAATTTGCGGAGAGCAAAAACTAAATAATGAGTCTGAAAATCAATTGCTAAATATCGATTATACCGTTTGATTAAAGTTTTTCGATCGCGAGATCAATCGCGTCGTAACGAGACAAATGATTTGTGTGCGTCAAGGAATTCCTGCTGCTGCGATTGATGAAAATGTTCGTCTAACGAGCGTAACATTCACCTATTAATTTATTACCAATACTTTTACGATTCGGGATTTTATATCGAATTCCACGGCGATTAGCGAGTTTTTACGAAGTTTGCTAATTTTTTTTTTTTATCGACTTTTATCTCAATGCATACGATTTATCGAAACCATATTGACGGCAGTAGCATAAAAACCAATAATTACTTCAATTTTTTTTTAATTGATAAAAATTGTACATTTTTTTTCAATTGATAAAAATGCTCGTCTAACGAGCATAACATTCACCTATTAATTTATTACCAATACTTTTACGATTGGGAATTTTATATCGAATTCCACGGCGATTAGCGAGTTTTTACGAGGCTTGCAATTTTTTTTTTATCGACTTTTATCTCAATGCATACGAGTCATCGAAGTCATATTGACGGCAGAAGCATAAAAATCAATAATTACTTAAATTTTTTTTTTAATTGATAAAAATTTTACATTTTTTTTAAATTGATAAAAATGTACGTCTAACGAGCATAACATTCACTTATTAATTTATTACCAATACTTTTACGATTGGGGATTTTATATCGAATTCCACGGCGATTAGCGAGTTTTTACGAGTTTTGCAATTTTTTTTTTTTATCGACTTTTATCTCAATGCATACGATTTATCGAAACCATATTGACGGCAGAAGCATAAAAATCAATAATTACTTTGATTTTTTTCTTTTTTTTTTTAGAATGGTAGACGGTGAAACGGTTCACTGTATAGCAGTCAGCTGCGAGGGCAGACCAGGAGTTCACGTTTTCTACGCGAAAGGAATAACGGAAAGACGAATTTGGGCGCAAAGAATATTGGAAGCTTTGACTCCTGTTTTTCCCGTTAAATATACAGCCGATTTGACTCGCGTTGGCTGGTCCTACCTCAAGGTATGTCGAAATCATTTATAGTTATGCGTTACGCTCGGCGATAATATTCGCTTCTTTCATAACACCTTCGCGACATAAATATAAAGGAGGTCAGCGAAATGCTACACGTCCGCGCGAGTCTCTCACATTACGATAGTTTATTTCATTAATTTTTTTTTGCCGAATGCGATCTCTACGATTGCGGAACCGTTAAACGGGACGCGTGTAACACGAGAATATTTCACGAGCTCAGGAAACAGAGATTATCCGGATTTTGTATATTTGCATGAAATACTAAACCTCGTTAATTATTTTTACGACTAAATTTATTTTTTAATTTCGCGTTTATAAGTTTTTCGTCAATATTCGACATCGATTTTCACCCGAAAAAAAAAAAAAAAAAATCGGATCGATGTTTAATATTCATGAATTTTTTTTTTTTTTACTTTTTAGGAAGGTGTAACCGGCGCGTGGTTCCCAGCCTGGGTTCTCCTTCAGCAAAGAACTCTCGTTTATACAAAATCCTTGGATCCCGTTGAGTTCGAACACGTGGATCTCCGCAAAGCTCGTTGCATTCGTAAGTGCGATTTATTTTTATTAATTTTTATTGATTTTTATTGATTTCTATTGATTTTTATTAATTTTTATTAATTTTTATTAATTTTTATTAATTTTTATTAATTTTTATTAATTTTTATTGATTTCTATTGATTTCTATTGATTTTTATTAATTTTTATTAATTTTTATTAATTTTTATTAATTTTTATTTATTTTTATTTTCGCCGAATATTCGAAATGCTCAATTAAAACGAAAGCCCGTCGGCGCCTTTTCCGGAAGTTCAATAATTTAAGGTGTATATTTTTCGCTCGCAACGGTTGGTTTGCGTAGAAAACTACGTGTCCCACAGGGAGTCTAAAATTATTCGATTGATCTGCCGCGGAATTAATATTATTTCCTGACGAATCTAATATGCGGTTATTTGTCGGGTTTCCGAGCGTCCAGCGACTTCGTGAATTGCGCGTTATGATGTATCAACTCGGTCCCCTACTTCTTCCTGCGCTCTGTGACTCAATGAGAAATAATCTCCTCTGCTATTATTCCGAATACAAAGACTCACGCGGGCGCCTGTATTAAAAAAATATTTAATTTCGTATTGTGACGAACTCTCGTCTCCATCCATTTCTCTCTAATACCGCAATTGATGCGTCTTCGATGAATTTCTCGGAACTGCCGTTACATAATGACATTGAATTTAATCGATACAATTCATCGCGAGATACGAGTGTCTCTAACGATAACGAACCGCGCGATGTATCGAAAATATATGTACTTATGTATGTCCCCGTTATGTTCGTGAATCATCGTTTGCCGCACAAACGCAACGCAGCAATGGCACAATCGTCAATGATACAGACAGCGCACATATGTTACGAGTACACTACGAGCTTTCGTAATGTTTATAATACGAAATCGAGTTCGCTGCGAGGTCTCAATAACTCCGACTGCTGCGTATGCATATCTGTATTATTGCAATTTTTTTTCGAATTATATCGAACGTTTATTTTTTTAACTATTTACGAATACGAAAAATAATCGAAAATCGATCAATAATCGTTTGTTTTCTTTTTTTTTTTTCGAAAATATTACTAATTTTTATCGAACGTTAATTTTTTTTTTTTTTCGTTTTTTTTTTTAACTATTTACGAATACGAAAAATAATCGAAAATCGATCGATCGATAATCGTTTGTTTTTGTTTTTTTTTCGAAAATATTACTAATTTTTACATCTTCCGCTTGAATACATTTTAATTCAACAAAATTTTAAACATTTTACGAAATAACGTAATGCGCGATCTATTGGTGCAAATTTTTGCATTAACTATACATGCGGATAAGAGATTCTTCTTTAATATCGTGAAATACGAATTGTTTTTTTGTTGCAATAAACTCGGAAATCAGTATTGAGAGAACAAGAGGGTCCGTTCTCGGGAACCGGAAGTGTACCAGTTGTGGTCGTCGATGCCGGTGGCAGCGGTGCACTGCACGTAGCCGCACCGGGAACGCGAGAAGGTTCGGCGTGGCGTCATGCGTTACACCAGGCGGCGACCAGCTGTGGCGCTGCGCTGGATCAGCAACAGCTCAACCAGGACAACGTGCCGGTCGTACTCGACAAATGCATCAATTTTATTTACGCTCACGGTGAGTTAAATTGACGTATTATGAACATTTTTAGCTGCGGATTTCGCGAAAAAATTAATTCTAAGCCGGGCATCAAATACTCCGTTTTGATACCGAGTGCGCGAGGAGCGGAACAAATGCGTTCTCGATTCGGTTCAATGACCAATCAGTGAACGGAATCGTCATCGCGGAACGAAACAATACAATTTTTCACCATCGACCCTTTTATACTACGCGACAAAGTTTCGATGTGCGATACGACGAAACGAAAAAAAAAAACAATATTTTTTTTATTTTCGGCAATTTTAATAAATTTATCAAGAATTTTGAGATGATTGCGAAAAAAAGTCACATTTTCATATCTCGACTCGGAAGAATTATCGTACGACACTGAAGCAGTACGACAACACTGTTTATGACGTATTCTTCTCACGCACCCCAAAGAGTTTACGTTTGTCATCGAATTAATTAATGAAAGTGACTTACCGAACGTTGAATGAAAGTTGCGGCCCGCGCACGGTATGCCGGGAAGACGTCCGTACGTTCTGCGAACAGTTTTTTTTTTTTTCGTGACTTACAGAAAAGTAATACAAATTTTGTTAAAAAGTCACGTGTTACGAGTGCCACGATTATTTCTGAAAATGTTTGTGCAAAGAACGATCGTAACATTAATTGTTCACGAAAACTGTCACGTAAAAAATAAACTCACATGTAAGAGGCGGCGGCATAACTGTCAGTCGGTAGGATGCACTGCACTCACTTACGATTACGAAAGTCTACACGGAAAAATTAAATAGACCCGTTTGCACGAAATTAATTTTAAAAAACACGAATCGCGATTTATTCACTTCACTTAATTATTAAAATATTCGCGAAATCCCGCATCACCCGTCACTGATATCGTTATTTCGAAGTAATAGATAACGAACTTTTGCAATTCAACTCACCGGCGACAGTACACAAACTTAACGTCAAATGAAAATAATTGGGACTCGCGAAAGAATTCGATTTCGGGATAACACTTTGGACTAACGGTGGACTCGTCCGTGTATGAAGGTATCTACATTCACGGTGCACGCGTTTAGCTACCGTGTAGGTAATCGAGTTGCTATGTTCGATAAAAATAATGTCGCGACGTTTTTTTTGGTTAAAAAGGGGCCGAAATATTTGCCATCTACCCGCAATAATGTTCGAGACTCAAGTTTAGCGGAATGTATATCTCAGCACCGCGACGCGTGTAAATGAGTTTTTACTAAGTACCGAGATAGTCACGAATGTTTTTAATCATTGTGATCTTCGTCAAAATAGCCATCTCCGCGGTGAATACTGCTGCCCGGCGATGGCGACGCGCTTCGACTAATGATTGTTGACGCCTGCGCGCATCGGGTTACGGGTTGCGCACCGATATATCGAGACACTGATCAATTCTTACCAAATTCATTCCATTCGTAATTTTTTGTCAATTGAACGAGTGGACGTAGTCGTGTTTCAGTGTTAGTTTTTACGTCTCGACAAACGACGTCAGCTCGCGGAAGTTTGACGAGTGTTTGTTGCGTGTAAAATACATGGACTATGAATAAAAATTTCATTAAGTCGATCGTTTCGAGGAGATGCGAGAAGCAACGGAAAATATGTTCATTAAATTCCATTGCACCGAAAGAGACATCGAATCTTCGATCTTTTACAAGAGATTTGTTCGAACTTCGATATATCGAATTCAGGTATTCGATTTGCCGCGAAAATCGCTCTTACTAAACAGAAAACGAAAGCAGCGCGCAAATTTTCCGATGATCATCGCCGTCGTCTTTTATTCAGTCACACGTAGTTTTTTATTAAACATTTTTTTATTCGACAAAAAGTACGAGGAACATATTGCATAAAGCTATGTATCTACACATTACACATTGTTGGAACCATTAAACGATAATGTTGACTATCAGTTTGTCGCTTCCTCCCGTTTCGCGTGCCTCACACTCGGTTGCGCTGCCCAGCGGACCGAAATGTTTACCCCCGCCGTTTGACCTTTGAATTTTCCTGGAATAGTAAATCAAAACATTGTGTAGCGATGCCTCCTGAAACACTGTTAACAATCCCGCGCCTTCATCGCGAGTAAACAATTCCCTCGCGAGAGTCAGAAAAACTTTGCCGCCAGCGATCTCTTTTTCAGAAAGTCGTTGAAAAAAACACGTCGTTGTGAAAATATATAACGAAAGTCAGCGAGAATGAAAAATATAATAAGACTTTTTCATAACCTGCAAAATTACGAGTGACACTCGACTTTGTAAATATGTGCGAACGAATATCGTAGCGTTTCATTTTCTCACCGGATTCACCGGAGTGCGTGAAACGAGCGCAAGTACTCGTTCTCATTTCCCGGAAATTCCCTCGTGCGTCCGTCAGAGTCGCTTGCAGGGGTCCGCAATCCCCCTCTCCACCCCAATAAAGAATTACAATCGTACGTCTCATTAATTACTGAACAAACCAACTTTCACAATACTGCAATTGAAAAGCTTTGCCGAGCGTGAGATACGATTTTAAGAATTTTTTATTTACGACGAATAAACAAACGAAGATAAAAATAATTTTTGTACTATCGAAACTCCGTTGTTCCCGACATTCGATACCGAACAATTGTGTGCTATAGATTAGAAAAGTGGGTCAGAAGAACTTCGTCCGGCGCTGCGTCCAATGATAACGTTCGATTGCAGTTCTGCATTTCTTCGTAAAAAAAAAAAAATGCTCGTTAATAATTCGTCAGTAATATCGTAATGATTATTTGTTTTTGCGAATCCCTAATTTTATTTTACTGATTAATTAATTTGTAAATACAAAATATAAAAAAAATATATATATATAATTCGTAAATACGTGAATTCAAAAAAATCGATCGTTTTTTTTTTTTTTTTTTTTTATAGTAAATGTAATTTTTCGTTGATTTTTAGGAATAATGTCCGAGGGAATTTATCGACGAAGCGGATCGAGCAGTGCGGTTGTAAGACTCCTGGAAGCTTTTAGACGAGACGCTTGGGCGACGCAGATAACTAGAGGTTCTTATACGGAACACGATGTGGCGACGGTGCTTAGAAGATTTCTTCGTGATCTGCCTGCGCCTCTCCTACCCTCAACTATTCACGATCCGCTTTGTCGTGCCACAGGTAAGAGAAAAACAAACGAAATTCAATTCCTGTTTCATATTGCGCCGATTTAACGCCAAAAAACGTAATTCCCTTATATTTCGCGGTAAAAAAAACTTTAAAATATATTATCTTTTATTATTTTTTATTTATTATTTTTTACTTTTATAAAAAAAAAAATTCCCTCATAAAATATTTTCGCGATATATTGAATTTAAAAATGAAAAACATCGACATGACTCCCATCCGTAAATTCGTTTAACGTTTTTAAATAGTGCGTCAAATATCGAACTTTCGTGGTTCAGTAATCGATATTTTTTGCTCCATAAATATTTTCGCGTTACGATAAAAAAATCTCGTGACACATTTCCGGTCTTTGAATCGTCGTTATCATATGCAATTTGTCAATTCGCCAATGAACTTTCAATCATTCGAATGAACGGTGTCAATCAATCACGGAAATGCGTGCGGTACGAACATCCGGAGCTTTAATCGATCGCTAATCGATTTCTCGTATCGGTCACGTGATTCGCTTCGCCAACAAACAAATCGCGCTGTGCGGTTCTGTATCGCGTCATTTCTCGATCAGAATGTTTAACCCAAAGGCCTCGAGGAACGCCGGGATCTTGCGTCCCGGTTTTTCATCGAATAATCTTCGCAAACATACATCGATGTTAAACAGATCTTCACGAGATCGCAGTTGTCGTAATGCGAACGAATTCTCGTTATATATTACCGAAGTCTCGATGAAAGACTCATCTGTTCATTGATAAACTGTATGTCTCGATTATCGACTTATTTCGTTGCGAGATATAGATAAACTCACGCGACAAATTAATTGAGTGCATCAATTATTATTATTATTTTTCATAGACGTAATCGTGAATGTTGCAAATTTCAGTAAACGTTAATAAAGCCGCTAATTTTTTTTTTTTTTTTTTTCGATCGAATAATGGATTTATCTAACCGCCATAACAGCGCAGTAGTTTTCGCGAGATATAGTTAAACTCACTCGACAAATTAATTGAGTGCATCAATTATTATTATTATTTTTCATAGACGTAATCGTGAATGTTGCAAATTTCAGTAAACGTTAATAAAGCCGCAAATATTTTTTTTTTTTCGATCGAATAACGGATTTATCTAACCGCCATAACAGCGCAGTAAGTTTCGCGACTTAGCGAATCGTTCTCGGAGTTTTCTCCGTCTCGATCTTTCGCTTACAATAATCATCAGCGAATATATACGATGTTTCCTATTTCGCCCACTCGTGGATTCCTCGCTGAGTGTACTACGGGGTGGCGATTTATTTCGCGATGGTCGATCTATCGATGTTTTGAAAAATATTTTTTTTTTATACTCAATCTATCGATGATTCCGATTTTTTTTTTTTTTTTTTTTTTTCAAAGTTTGCATTATAGATTTCCGGTTTTTTTTTGCGATTTTTACGACTTGGATAGAAAGTTTGAGCGAAACGGAGGCATTTTTCTTCCGTGTTGCGAGTTCGTGACTAGCGGCGTTTCGAATTTTCTTCGTGGTTTCAATAACATAATAACGAGATTGTCGTAAGGGAACGTTGAACTCGAACGACCGAGAGAAGGCTCTTCGCGTTGGGCGGCTGAACGCGATGCGATTCTCGCAATTGCATCTCTCGTCCTACTGTGCGTGTGCATCGCGATCCCTAGCGATCCATCAGAGGTCAATGGCCCACACATATGTATGCTTAGGATCATCGCGGGTATATCGCCTGTGTACAGTGGCTATATGTTTACTTTACTGTCCTTTCGATATCTTGACGCGAGACGCTTAACAGAGTTCGAGAGTTCTTGGAAATGAAAAATGAAGAGTTATTACTCCCACATGAATGCACTCGTGTGTCCCCCCGAGAAGGTCTTCTTCGGTGGCCTTAATATGTTTTTCTTCGAACTATCGTAACTCCGTTTTTCTTGGTCACACAATCTTAAAGCCGAACATCCGTTTTATAATTAATTGCAAACCCTTCGTGCTTAAATTTATTTTTTTATTACGAAAAAAGATGATTAGCGGTTTATAATGAATTGCAACCACTTTTTGCGTAATTTTTTTTTTTAATCGCGAAAAAAAAAACTGATTTGCGGTTTATAATTAATTTCAAACCCTTTGTACGTAATTTTTTTTTATAATCACAAAAAAAACGGATTTGCGGTTTATAATTAATTTCGAACACTTTTTGCTTAAATTTTTTTTTTGATTACGAAAAAAACTGATTTGCGGTTTATAATTAATTTCAAACACTTTTTTCTTAAATTTATTTCTTAATTACGAAAAAAAACTGATTTTCGGTTTATAATTAATTTCAAACACTTTTTGCTTAAATTTATTTTTTAATTACGAAAAAACTGATTTGCGGTTTATAATTTATTTCAAATCCTTTGTGCTTAAATTTATTTTTTAATTACGAAAAAAAATCATTTTCGGTTTTTAATTAATTTCAAATACTTTTTGCTTAAATTTCTTTTATAATTACGAAAAAAAACTGATTTGCGGTTTATAATTAATTTCAAACATTTTTTTCTTAAATTTATTTCTTAATTACGAAAAAAAACTGATTTTTGGTTTATAATTTATTTCAAACCCTTTGTGCTTAATTTTTTTTTTAATTACGAAAAAAACTGATTTGCGGTTTATAATTCATTTCAAATCCTTTGTGCTTAAATTTCTTTTTTAATTACGAAAAAAAACTGATTTGCGATTTATAATTAATTGCAACCCCTTTTCGCTTAAATTTCTTTTATAATTACAAAAAAAAATTGATTTGCCTTGAGATTTACAAACGAGAATTTAATTTATTTGCTTACCGAACTCGATTCAATTTCCTTTAATAAAAATTGTAATATATATTTGCGTTAAGATATAACGAGCGACGAGGAGAGAGCAACGACGTACAGAAATCTTCTTGCCACTCTGGAGGCCGTTTCATCGGCGACCTTGCGAAGAATTCTCGCCCACCTTCACTGTCTCGGACAACAAAGTGCGCGAAATCTTATGACCGTCGAGAACATATCAGCCGTATGGGGACCAACGTTGATGCACGCCGGTGAAAAGAGTGCCGAGGATTGGAACCGATCAGAGACCAAAGTAGTCGGGGATCTCATAAAATTGTATCCAAAACTCTATCAATTGTCGGCCGCCGATCTCGCGAAAGAAGCGAAAATTCTCGAGGTACTCGAACGACATCACGTATCGAACAATGGTCTGCGAGGAGCTCCGTCCGGTGATCTCAAAATCTGGATATACTTATTTTCCAAAGACGGACAGTGCGTCAATGTAACGGTAGGCGCTGTGTTCATTTTTTTTATCGATAAAATTTTTTCAATCATTTTTTTTTATTTACTTTTTTTTTTTTTTTTCGAAAAAAATCAAAAAAACATATGTGTCTGAATGGAAAAATTCTTTTTACAAAGAATCTCTTCTTCTTTTTTTTTCTTTTTAAAATTATTTTTTCTTTTTCGTGATTATTACGCGTAATTTTTTTTTATCAATAAAAAGTAAATAATAATAATAATACAATTTTTAATTCACGATGATTTTTATGAATAGAAATTGTTTAATTAATTGTAAAATTGTTCCGAATCCGTAGATCGGACCTCAAAAAACAGCTTCGGACGTCTGCCGAGAATTGTCGGAAAAAGCGAAACTTCCTCCTCACGAGCTTTGCCTTGAAGAGTATACACTCGGAGGAGCATTGGAGAGGCCTCTTCATCACGGAGAAAAGGTTCTCGAAGCAGTGGCTCGGTGGGGTTACTGGGATCCCGAGGATCGCAAGGACAACATTCTCGTTCTCAAGAAGGATATTTTATACAGAGACATAGCACCGCGGGTAATTAACGATTTAAATCGATTTGATTACATTTTTTCAGCTTTAAAAATCATCCCTGGAATTTCCAATCCCTTCTTTCATCGTTTCGCGTAATGTAAGCAATGCGTTTGTCGATATTTCACGGCGATACGGTAAACATTACAATAATTACAAAGTCAAGAAACCGATGTCGCCGTTAATCTCTCGTATAATTTCCCGGCATTGATATTATCTCTCCGATACGCCGTACAGATATCCCGCAGATTCGTAGGATAAGAATCATTGGCTAAATAGAGTAATTAGCAATTAACGCGCTTAATCACCGCGGGTTTCTCGAGCTTTTGCTCTCAATATACGAAAAACCAAAGAAAACTTCTGAATAATTCATTGAAATTTATCTTATGTATGGATAATAGAAGAAAAAAAAGGTTATACGGGGTGCGTACGAAGGCTCGCGAATGCCGGTGAACTCGCTGAGGCGCGAACGTGCGAACTCTTCGTGGGTTCACGGTCGGCGGTGATAATTGCAATGAGGGTGAAATTTTCCCAGCATACGATCCTCACTCGGCCACTCGGTGTACTGTAGTAAACAGTCGTAACCCGGTAACCGCTTTGGATCGGATTGCGTGAGTCACTCTACTAAAGAAATTCTACGGGTGTACAGACGGCTCTATATGTATATTGAGACACATAAGGACCTCGTTTCGCACGTTAAACGACGCGAGTTACGACCTTTTTATTCGTCGCGGTTGATGTATGCACTGTATAAGTAACATTTGCAAACTATGCGTTACTTTGTATGATATACGTGCGCCGAAAACAGGATGTAGTCTAATTGGACTGACCGCCCCGTCGGCGGACGCCCCGGGCGTCCCTAAGCGCCAATTTTGATCGCTATGTAATTGCGTTTAGTTTATGTATCACGTGTCTCCTCGCTATAGAAAATCATTTTTTTTTTTTCGATATTCGATAAAATATCGAAATTTTGGCTTTCAGCGAAATTAAGAAATTATAGATTTTTAACAAAAATAAAAATATTTACATTTTTTTTTTGTTCGTAATATAAAAATGAGAGAAATCTGAAGAAATGCATGCATAGTAAGGTACTGAAAACATTCATTTTGCATAACAATAATTACAAAATGTTAATAACAAATTGATGAAAAAATCAATTGGTCAACAAATTTTCTGGAAATCCAACTTTTTTTTTTATGAAAATGATTCGTTCGTTTTTTTTAATACGTATGAATTTTTTCAGAATTTTCAATTTATTTTGAATTTTGTGTTTTTTTTCACACCATTTTTTCATATAAAAAAAAATTATAAAAGAAAAATGAGAGAAAATTGTAAATACTTCTCGATGGTATAAAAATCTGAAAAAATTCCTGTATTTTGGAGGTACTGAGAGGATGAATTTTGCATAACAATAATTGCAAAATGTTAATAACAAATTGATGAAAAAATCAATTTGTCAACAAATTTCCCGGAAATCGAACTTTTTTTTTATGAAAATGATTCGTTTATTTTTCTGAATACGTATGAATTTTTTCAGATTTTTCAATTTGCTTTGAATTTTGTGTTTTTTCACACATTTTTTCCATATAAAAAAAAATGCAAAGAATATCGAAAAATCTGAAAAAATTCATACGTATTCAGAAAAATGAATGAATCATTTTCTTAAAAAAAAAGTTGGGTTTCCGGAAAATTTGTTGACCAATGTATTTTTTCATCAATTTGTTAATAACATTTTGGAATTATTATTATGCAAAATTAATCTTTTCAGTACCTTTAAAATGCAGAAATTTTTTCAGATTTTTATACCATCGAGTATTTGCAATTTTCTTTCATTTTCTCAAACTTTTGCGAAATGAACATTAAGCGACAGAACTATCTTAAGTATCGAAAAGACGTCACTAAATATCATGAAATTTTTTTTCACAGGTTAAACCACCGATGACGATATCCGGTGAGCTGAAATTCGCCGACAATAGGACAAAAAATTTCAAAAATTATCTCTTCGAATTTAGTCAGGCGAAATTATGTTGCTATAAGGACAAAGTTTGCTCGGTGAAACTTCACGAGTGGAGAATCGAGGATATCGTGTGGTACTTGGGACACGAGCCGAAGCGCAATCCTCAAATGGGGTAAAGAAAAAGCGAATATGGAAAAACATTTTTTTTCGCCAAACGAAAAACATCGATTGGTTTGCGCGCCGATATTACGTGTCCTAAACAATTTTTTTTCTCTCGTTACAGATGGTCCATAACATTTATCGTTAAAAACAAAAAACCTACGAGGTTTGTAAATTTTTTTCGTCGCGAATTGTTCAATAATCGATTTAAATTGAATATAAACTGATTTTCTTTTCGTTCTCCAGATGCAAGGAAACTCCATTCTTCGGTTACACGTTGGCCGGCGCATCGGTAGTCGACCAGTACCGGTGGCTCGCCGCAATGATATTCGGTGAATACCAAATGAACCTCCGACCTTTAGCCGTCAACCTTATGGATCCTTGAAGTGTCGAGATAAAAAAAAACACACACAGGTGCGCGTTTTTCGTAATATCGCGACAGTGACGTCGAATCGAACTTTTAGCATAAAAAGATATAAAAAGTCGAAAAACGCAACACGATTTTTTCCAGAATCTAATAAATTTTTTCGTGGTATTAATCTTTCGCGTATAAATTCGCCACTTAATTGTTAATTAATTTGTACAGTAAAAACACGAAATGTGGTGAGAAAAAAGAAAAAAAAAAAAAAATCTGGAAAAATTCGCGAAAGAACTTAAAACGTTTTTTTTTCGATGGTGCAAAAAAAAAAAGTTTATTACAAGCATTGCTATCGCTGTTGAAATTGAGAGAAAGAAACACAGTTCGCTGTCGGCAAAGAGCCCCTCGTGCGCGACGAGTCTAAGTATTATAATTCGTTTTGCGTGACTCGTCCCGCTATCGTCATCGGCGATAAGACGAGAATTTTGTTTCGTGAGAATTGTCGAGTTCCGCACGAAGAACAAATCGCGAACAAGAAGTACAGAATATTTATGTTTATATACGTGTGCGGCGCCGCTCGTCCGTAGACACTTGTTATCACTTGCCGTACAGACGGTTTTGTTACATACCAATAAAATCTGATTAACCATTACGATTATTTTCTCTTCAATATCGTTTAGCGAACAATTATTATTTTCTTTCTTCACTAATCCATCATTTACGACTCTTCTTTTTATTGTCCTTAGTATATTACATCGTCATTGAAGAATATTTACACGGATAAAGAGATAAAACGACTTTAGGATTCTCTAAAAACTAATGAGCATTTATCGCCGATATCTCGCGAATCGTTTATTTACGAGACATTAATGTACTTATGCGGTAACCATTGCACAACCATTTTTGCTCGTTTCAAATACACACACGACGCTTCGCATAGCTCGTACCTCCAAGGTAAGCGACACAGTTTCTGAATGCGAAACGATAACGCGCGATCGGCGCGCCGCACGCTTCTCACTATTCTGTTGACTCGTTCCGTTTTTTTCTCTATAATTTTCATAATAATTTCTAAAATCGTGTCATCGACGAATGAATTTTTTTCCGCTCTACTAATGTTACAGAAATTAAAAAAAAAAAACGGATACAAAAAAAAAATCGAGTTATTCAGCGATTACCATGAGATTACAATAATTTACGGATTATCCGGAATTTCAGAAACTGTGCCGTTTGGAATTCCAACAATTTCACACGAAGACACAAACATACAAAAATCATTGAACACTCGACGTTCGAGTAAAATCCTTCGCAGTCATACCGAGCAGAACTATATCTAGAAATACTGACGTTTTTTTTTTTTTTTTTTTTAATCCACGAAGGATATGTCGGTTGTGCTGCGTGCGCTAATTAAACGACGCAAAATTCATTTGGTTATTGACTTTGCGTTATTGATACTTTGTTTGTTCGTTTTGTTGTTGTTGTATATACGTATTTAATTCTATTATCCTATGAATTCGGGTCATCGTCTGTTGAGATTCGGATTGTAGATCGGTCGCGAATTCAGCGCATTCGCGTTTGGGCTTTGATTGGTTCGAACTTTCATGTATTTTGGTCTCTTGTCTCGAGTACTCCAATGCAAATAGCAGTACAATCCCGCGACGATCGCACCGAGACCGTTGCATGCCGATGAAAATATCAAGAGTATCATTAGGATTCCCTCGACATCGGGACAATTCAGATCGACATATTTCAGCACCGGTTCCGATGGACTCGCGAGTTCGGTACGCGGTCTACAGGCGCACGTAGCGTTTCTCACACGCGCCGGCGTACATTCCAGACCGGTAAGTTTGACGAGGTGAAGCGCAGCTGCTATACACGCCACGATACACGCGAACGTTGCCAAGACTGCGAGCAATATGCTGACCAACTGAAACATTAGAAACGTATGTTGTTTCCAATATTTTTCCATATTGTCCTCAATTTTTTTTTTTTTTTTTTAGAGATTTCATTTTTAAACTTTTATAGGGACGAGAAACTTTTTTTTTTCATTATTTTTTTCGGCTTTTTCGACCAAACAGCGATTTTTTGAAATTGTAGATAATAGTAAAAAATTACGATATAAAATCGTTGAATTGTCATATATACTTCTGTAGACGTATTTTTTTTTTTTTTTTTTTAGAGAATTCAATTTTAAACTTTTATAGAAACGAGAAACTTTTTTTTTTCATAATTCGTCGGCTTTTTCAGCCAAACAGCGATTTTTTTAAATGATAGATAATAGTAAACAAATTACGATATAAAATCGTTAAATCGTCATATATACTTTTGTAGACGTATTTTTTTTTTTTTTTAGAGAATTCAATTTTAAACTTTTATAGAGACGAGAAGCATTTTTTTTTCATAATTCGTTGGCATTTTCGACCAAACAGCGATTTTTTGAAATGATAGATAATAGTAAAAAATTACGATATAATAAAATCGTTAAATATACCTTTGTAGACGTCAAGCAAAATCCGGGATTCATTCCGGGATATTCCTTCTTGAAACAGCACAGCAAACATATGCCAAAGCTTCCGGAAAGAAGCAACTGAAATATAAATTAATTTCTTGTAATCTAATTTATCGAATAAACGATTTTTTTCAAATTGCATTAACATTTATAATTGAAAAAAATTGAGAATTATATATTACCGGCATTCCGCTCCAATATGGATTATCCAAAATCGGCAAATGCGGTGTCCAAAGCAGCAACCAAAGTGCCAAAGATGTTATCGCGACTCCGAGAACAGTTTGGATCGCGGCGAGCGTACGAGCCAATCGCTGATGCCGAATGAGCGGCGGTTGCGATTTTCTCGGTACTGAAAATACATAGAAGAAACATTTTTATTGACTACGGAAATTCATAATTAATGCGATATACGTATTATATCGCGCGATCAACGAGTTCTCATCATTCTATAGGCGTAAAAGAAGTCAAAATTCGCGAAGAAAAAAAGACGAGTGTGTGGCACTTGATCGGTTGTGTACACCTTTCCCGGATCGTCGAGGCGTGAGCCACTTGCGAGTGGAAAGCAACGCAGAGTTTCCAATCGCAATGCGATACTTATGCGCACACGACCTCGCTGTCGCTCCGTAAATGGAGAAGTTGGCTCTCGAAATCGATCCCACGTCCTTGCGTCTGTTATCGCGGCATAAGCAAAAAATCTATATACGTTGCAATAATATTTTCATTCACAATCCCCTCTTCAATTTTTTGTATTTATTTTTTTTATTTTTTCACTCGGAAGTCTTAATACTCTTTCATGAATCCGAAGAACTCAATGTCCTTCGATCTGTTAGAATTAATTAAATCGCTACCACAATATATAATTTTTTAATTAAAAAAAAAAAACGAAATTCCAGGTGTTAATCACGTTGAAATTAAGAAAAAATATAGAAAAAATATATTTTTTTTTAGATATTTTTAGGATTTTTTTTTTTTTAGATTTTTAGAGAATAGAAAGATTTTTTCGACATTTTTTTATAGAAAATATGGAGAGAGTTATTTATTAAAAATTTTAAACAACATCGTTCAATTCGTAATGTCTCACGTCTGCGTGTTATTGATTTTTAACAAAAATAAAAAAATGTACATATTTTTTTTTTGCGTTAAGGTCTGTCGCTTGGTGTTCATTCCGCATAAGTTCGAGAAATATGAGAGAAAATTGCAAATTTTGTATTTATATATTTTTTTTACTCGGAAGTTTTAATACTCTTTCATGAATCGAAAGAACTCAATGATTTTCGATCTGTTAGAATTAATTTAATCGCTACCATAATATATAATTTTTTAATAAAAAAAAAAAGAAATTCCAATTGTTAATCGCGTTGAAATTAACAAAAAATAGAAAAAAAAATAATGGAAAATGTATATATTTTTTTTAGATATTTTTAGGAATTTTTTTTTTTCTAGATTTTTAGAGAATAGAAAGATTTTTTTCGACATTTTTTTTACAGAAAATATAGAGACAGTTATTTATAAAAAAATTTAAACATCGTTCAGTTCGTAATGACTCACGTCTGCGTGTCTCATAACTTCGAAAATTTCCATATCGAAGTTCTCACCGCGGGGGTAACAAATGACGTTGTTGAATTCACTGAACCGGGGGTCCGGAAAGATAATGAGTAATATGCGTTCTGCGGTAAGCCTTAAGCATCATCATCATCCTGTCTATGTATGCGTTTTCACGATTCAGTGAAGTGAGTCTTTGGACAAAACCCTGCAGCGACAGTTAATCGCATCCCCATTGACTCGAGGGGGGTGACGAGTAGCCGAGTGTGCATTGGGATGCGCGCGCATACCTCGAAGGGCTATACCACTCAGTTTCAAACGTTATTGTCGAAGAGATAACTATAATCTTCAGTACGGAAGAAACTTTCTCGCGTGCAATGCGCGACGAAAGAAAATCTATTCGATTTGACGAGCCGCCATTACGCCGGTCCCGATTTCTAAGTAGTATCACGTTTCAACGGTCGACGAACTCGAATTCAGGACGCGCATAGTGCATACGCGATCGAGTCGTTCAACAGAGTCTCGTCAACAGATATCCTGAACTCGGAAATGATTTTTTTTTGCCTGATTCTCGGATAAATCTTCAATTTTCATATTAAAACGGAAGTTATTAGGCATCAGTTAGGTTTTCTGCGTATTATTCTCGATTGCGGAGTGACGATACGAAAGCCGATACCTCTTTAATTTACATGAATCGTCATCGCCATTTTTTTTTCGCGATTTTTCTCGGTTTCGTTGAGTTTCATGTTTTCTTTTCATTAGTCATTCAGTCAATGCAACGGCATTTGTTTCGACTTCCTTTGTGGAAAAAAATGACCTCATCGAGAGGCGTTGTTTTCTCTGCGATTCTTTGAGATATCCATACATAGAAATCTATTAAGTGGAAACGTATTTGATCGATGTATGTATATTGGCGTTTTTTTGCGTTTTGTTGTGGAGAGACGCGCGTTGTGACGAGGAAAAGAGAATGGCCCCGTTGCATAGATAATTATTAAATGCACGCATACATCGACGGCGAGTTTATTATTGCATAAAGACATCATGCGGTGGTTACGATACAATATCCTTGCGGGGTTTACACGTTCACTGAAAACCCGTAATTCTACACCCGCGAGGCATAGTTTTCGTGTCCATCACTTTTTGAAATCTTCTTTACGGTTTATCGGATGAAAATCATCGGGAATTTGCTTTTTTTCTCGCAAATGTATAGATTTTGCACTTAGTTTCGCGCGAAAGGCAAAGCAACGAATCGGCAACATTACCGATCGATATTTTCAACGTTCTTTTTTCGATACAATTTTTCTTTTTTTTTTTTTTTCAAAGAAAGGGAAGCGAGGAGGCGATACTGTAACTGCGGCATATATAGAAACGTCTCATTTCACAATTCCCCGGGGCGGTGATTTACAGACTGGAAACTGAAAAAGGCGGTGCCGCTTTGCACTCACTACGCCGGGATAATAACCCTTTGCATCGGCACACGCGCGTTGATATGCAACGAGTTGCAACTGTACTCTGTTGAGACTTCAAAGAGATATCCGAGACGACAATACATATGCAGAAATGCGTCTTATTCCGAAGGCAAACGGAGAAAAAGTACGAAGCGAAAGAAATCGTTCGAATAATTCATTCCTACGATTTCTTCAGCTTTGATAAATAAAATGAAATATTCAACAATTTTGATCAGAAAAAAAATATAACTTCAAAAGGATTGCAAGAGTATTATGGACTGAATAACACGTATTTCTTGAAAAATCGTCGATTCTCCGAAAACAAAAAAAAAAAAAATCGAAGGGCTGATTGCTCATTTCTCGCGCTTTTTCGAAAGGATTGCAAGAATATTATGGATTAAATAACACGTATTTCTTGAAAAATCGACGATTTTCCGAAAAAAAAAAAAAAAAAATCGAAGGGTTGATTTCTCGTTTCTCACGTTTTTTCGAAAGGATTGCAAGAGTATTATGGATTCAATAACACGTATTTCTTGAAAAATCGTCGATTCTCCGAAAAAAAAAAAAAAAAATCGAAGGGCTGATTTTACCCGTTTCTCGCGTTTTTTTCACGTTTTTCATCGCCCTATGATATAAATCCATCGTCTATCGGCAATACAGACAAATTTATTCCCGGAAACACATTCGAGTCGTACGCGCGGGTCACGATGAAAGAAGAGTGTCTATAAATATAATAGGTACACCCCGAGTGTCGACTCTTGCGACGCGATATCCAACGGAATCGCTTCACGAGAGAGTCGACCGGTGACTTATGTTTCACCGGGATTTGCAAGCCGAGAGCCGGAACCGAACGGGTTTATAAGTTCTCCACCGAGTAGAGGAGATATATAGCCGCGGAGAGCTCCCGCAGTTATAGCGATGTGTACGTATGACACGACGCGAACGTCTGCAATATTTCCGGCTTGTTGAGTACAACATTTCCGGTTTGAAAAAAAAAAAAAAAAGAATTCACGTTACTCCTGTTCGGCGACATTTGTACGAATGATGAAAACGTACATTTCGTGAATATCGCTTTTGTGTCGACGTTCGCGTAGAAACGATTCATATTTTACAGCGATATACGAGTTTCTATGGCTGAATGGCCCTTTAATAAACACAACAGCGACGGAAAAACCGATTCCGGAGGCCGGTGAGTCGGATTTCGAAACGAGTTCGTTCACCTCAGCGTTCGCTGTGAAAACTCAGAATTTTTTGAAATTTATTCGACGAAATAGTAACATTAAGCCGATTTATCGCAAGAAAATTCCGTCCGAAAATCTTTCATTCGCAATACATTTTTTTTTTTTTCATTTTTTTCTTTGGCAATTTTGTAGCACTGGAGAGACGAGAGATTCAGTTTAAAAGAGAAGAATCTGTGAAAAGGTTACAGCTGAGGAAACGGACCATTGATGCTATTCATCTTTTTATCGTCTTTCGCGACTTTTATCGTTCGGATCGTATTTTGCTAAACGCGGAGACGCGACAGGACACGTTGACTTGAAGTTTTACATTTTCCCGACAAACGAGACGCGTAAAGAGCGACGTAACCAGCAGCTAAGAAACAGAAGAGTGCAATGGAGTCGCGTAACATAAATAACGACGTTTATTAAGACTTTTTGTTTCTTAGCCGTTAATACATTTATCGGAGCCGCGCGGCGAGCTACAGGTGTATCAGGCGGCGGCAACCAGAACACGGAAAATCGATTATTCATCGATTCGCACGAGCGTTGACGCCGCACTACGTAACACTGTCCTTGATAACCGACAACGAGTTTTTTCGTATATATATATCGTATACTATATTTTACTCCGAGTTACGAATACGATAGTCGCCTTTTTTTTTTTACTATAAAATTAATTTTTTCTCAGCAAATGATAATAATTTTTTAAAAAATTGCGGAACTATAAAAAATTAGTTAATTTTCCGCGCGTAGATATGTGAATAATTAATAACGATATTACTTTGCCGAAGAATGAGAGAAAAAATTATTTGCGTTGCAACGAAGCGATTTAAAACGAATCGCGGCGCCTTCCGAGATGATTACAAGTGCGGAGAGACCCTCCCGCGAGTATCTGAGAACGACGTGTCGTAATGAGAATTCACGAGGGAGTGAAAGAAAAGAGATGTTCAACTGGTAAGTCCGTTTCGCGAGGAGAGTCGTCAAGGGGACTCCCGAGCGGAGCGGCAGCGGCAAAGCAATTATCCTTATCCTGGCGCAACGAGAAATATCTTTCACTCTCAAGCGCAGTTATTACAAACACTGCGGGGTATAGACACACATATATATACGTGAATATAGTACATCCATATGGCAGGTGAGAGGAACGGGAGGAATACATGAGCCGAGAAAACGATTTACTTCCGACGAACTGCCCGACGAAATCGAGAGGAAAAATCAACGAAGCGCGGAGTTAATAATAATTTATGGACGTAAACATCGCGGCGATTGTAAACAGATAGTCGATGTTATTACCTTACAGCAAATGGCAGAAATCCATTTTTTTTTTTTAATTGCAATATTTTTTTTTCACGTTTTACCGAAGTCAGGAAAATTTGTTTCGTTCTTATTGATTGAATAGTGGAATCGTGCGGTGCGTAACGATTTGATTACATACATTATATCCGGAAAATTATCTTCGTAAATTCTGTGCGTTCGATCTTTGACACGAAGAAACTTCGATTTCTGGTATTTGACGATTTTTCGGGTAAAAGTATAACTGTAAAATCCATTAGGGTTGCAAAATTTCCCGAACTATGGGAGTCCTTTCGTGTAATCTCCGCGCGAAGAAAAGGCCGAAAGGTAAAATTATGAAAACAATACCGGGATCCGTAACTCACCGTTGCCGGTGCGATTCATCACAATCATTCTGCTGTGTCTGAGGGAATTTCTCGTGGGTGTGTGCCTCCCGGCTATTTGGGATGCCGCCAGGTTAACAGGTACCGTTGTCGAGAGGCAATTTGCCATTGAAGGGGCCCTTCCGAGTTCCTTATCCCTCTCCGAATGAGTTATCCATCCGATATTACCCGTCGACATCGCTCCTTCAATAAACAAAAAATTAAAAAATTAATAACATCGTCTATAAAAAATTAAAACGAAAGAATGTCTTCGGTAACCGATAATCCATGAAAAAAAAAAAAAAGTTTGCGAAAAAAGTGAACTTTGGACATTTTTAATTGTCCTAATTATCAATAATGATTTTCGGGGAAACTTTTCGCAAAGACGTCGGGCGGTTTTAATTCTTCGAGCGACGATCAGGGACGACGGGTTCATCAAAACCAACGAAGGAATATTTACCGCACCTCATTTTTTTTTTCTTTTTTTTTTATGATTGTCATTATTGTTATTGTTATTACACTTTTGTTCGCGTCGGAGGTGAGAAATCATTGAGGTGTTTCGTCGCGTCAACTCACCCGTGACTTTGGTACCTTGAATCTTCGAGACGTTACCGGCGCTGACTGCGCTGCTCACCCGATTGTTGTTGTTCGACGGACTCGCCGACGAATTTGTCGTAACGTCACCATTCTCACGTACCTGTTGGCTCAAGTTTCCTACGCTCATCGCGGACGTCACGCAAGGTGGCATAGCCGCCACGTCCTGCATAATAGTAATTAAAAAAAAAAAAAAAAAAAAAAAAAAAAAAATAAATACACAATTAATAGACAGAAAATTAATTCAAGGTAATGGAAAATCTGATTTAAATTTCGCATTGTATTTGATTTTTCTTATTCCAAAAAAACACATTTTTGCATCTGTTGCCGATTTTTTTTTTCTCTAAAAACGATTTTTTTTATTTCCCAAATTATTTGGTAAATATGAGAACATTTAACGCGGCAATTTCATTTTTTTAATGTGTTAAATCCGTCAAAATTCGATTTTACACTCTAAAAATGAATTCTGTTTTTTTTTTTTTTTTTCACTTTACTTTTATTCGATCGAAGAATTTGCGAATAGAAAAATAAAACACAATAGCGAAGGCGCCGTCTGCGCCGCGTTATCGGGAACAACGATTTTGCACGTGTCGTTTAAACTTATATAGCGAACCTTGAAGTTATCGTAGAAGCTTACGGGACGACTTCTACCCGTATACTGAACGTCGTCGTCCTGATGCATCGCGCCTTCACCTTCTGCGCTCTCAGCTGCTCTATTCGCCGTCGCGTAAGCCTGCGGCGCGCGCAACTCCTTTGCCATCCTTCCGTTTCTTACTTCCGATGTTCTTCACCGTATATCCGGTTTCAGTTTACTTCTTTCTCTTCACTGCAGTGTATTATAGTAACCCTTCTTCGCCCTCCAGTATGCAACAGCGACAGTGGTACTATTTTTAACCCGACTGCTGGCGTACCGCGCGTTTTAGTAATTGCGAGAATTAATGTATATGCTGTGGGTACCGGCAAGGCGCGGTGGTCGCACGTGTTTCAGGAAACTCGGCGTTCTCACGAATCGAAAGTCATTTCTTTTCACTCATATAGAAACGAAAAAAAAAATTTGAAAAAAAAAAAAAATTTTACATTCCCGCGATGTTTTTTTTTTTTTTTAATCGACGGAATTATATTCGAAGATATGCCAATCAATCAATCCAATTTTCATTAAAATTGCAATTATTAGAATTTTTTTCGATTTCGCATATTGCGAACTCCGGCTAATCGTGATTGCAGCGTGTCAATCGATAATCGACGCTATTTGTCACAACGCTGTTGCATAAATATCAATTTTCCGAATGATATATCGGTTGTATCACCCCACGCAGCCGACGATGTTGTTCCTCAGTTGAATGCAATAATCTTCCGTGTATCACGTAAGTCACGCACGACGAACGGAAATGGATGTGTGTCCTCGACGCTACGAGAGCTCCTCGTCGTCGTCGTCGTCGTTGTCGTCCCGTTCTCCTCCCTCGCCGTATCACTATTCGTTGGCGTCTGACAGCAAAGGCGCAGCACGTGCTATGCCACGTGTTCGTACTATCGGTCACCCTGCGAACGTCGGGAAAATTGAGAAAAAACATATAGTATTTCGTAATGGAAGCAATAAATTATAACGCGTTATAGATTTCTTTTTTTTCGATTTTTCAGCGGCGTGTGCGTAAGAATGACGTTGGCGAAGTGCAGAGTCACTGAAATGATGCTAACAACAGTATAGTTACGGATCGAATTCGGTCAATTTTGTCGCTCTGACATTTATTTCACTCCGTTACGATATTATTTCAAACGATATTAGTTTATATTGATTTTAATATTTATATATTGTTTTTTTTATTTTTTGTAAACAATAATTGATGAGTTTTCTATTTTTTTTCTGTTGTCTATTTTTTTTCTATCGTCTATTAAAAAAAAAATTATTTTTTTTTTTATGAAAATGATAATTTTTTTGCTTCTATTTTATGTTTTATAAACACTAATTGATGAATTTTCTATTTTAGCTTTTTTTTCTATTTTGTCTATGTTTTTTTCTATTGCTTATTTAAACAAAAAAAATTCTATTTTTTCGATGAAAATAATAATTTTTTTTGCTTCTCGCACTTTCTCGATCGCGATATTGTAACGATGTTTCGTTCGCGCAATCACGAAAGTTTCGAACCGTATACGGCGCAATCGCTATTAGCGAGTTAAAAAAAAAAAAAAAAAAAAACGTTAATTTGGGACTAAATGGTTGATTCATTGTAACGGAAGTTTTATGTAATTCATTCGATTGCTCGATCGCATAATGAAATACGGAAGAGAACACTAGAATCGGGAAAACGAGGTTCGAGATTATATATTCTGGTCAGGGAATGACGAGCGTTGGTAAATCGACTGTTTCCTACGCGCAAAGCAATTCGTAAGAGTCGATTGCGTCACGAAACGCTCATTTTCAACGCATGAAAAGGCATTCCTCGAATGTGTATTTCACTAATGTGAAATTAGTTAAACTTTTCCAAACTTAATTAGACCTTATCGATCGATAGTCACAATTCAAATTTCGCCAATCGCGGTAATCAGTCCGAATTTAAATTTGTTTTCGGCGATAAAAATGACGAATTACGTTCGGAAAACTGCATTTCGTTATAAGATTGTAAAGGCGAATATTCGCCATAAATTTGCCGTTGCATATTAAACAAATTCATAAATAAATAAATGAATAACTAAACGAATGAAATTCACTATCGATTAACTAACGGAAGTTAATAATCAATGATAAATCGCTCGATAACGCAACGATAGATTCAATAATGAATAAAAAAATTTATAAATAAACTACGTAACCTCGATATTTATTTTTTTTTTATTTTTTTTTGCCGTCTGTGCGAAGGTTGAAATCATTGCACAACGGTAGTTGATTGAATGGATAGTTTGCGTACTCGAAGTTCCCGCATCGGTGTAATCGGCCGATTGTACGAGTTGATTGTATCGCGTGGGTCGCATGCCGCAGGTAGACGCACGTCGAATACACTTCCTCTCCCACACTTGCCGCTGGCATTGCAGTTAAGTGCGGAATCGAAGTGTCTCTGTTTCTCGTGTCCACCCACGAGGAGGGTTCGTTAAACCTGCGAGCTGCGTATGCACACGGAACATAACATAGTCGCGTTGATGGAGAAATTACTTATTTCCAGCGGGAGTAACCTGAACACCGTGCGCCTCGTTGACGTGTCGGTTGCACATCATCGTCGTCGTCGTCGTCGTCGACGTAGTCGTCGAAATAGGCATTCAGTAGGTCACTTTGAATCAACGCGCTCACACTTTGCAATATTACCTCTCCGATATATTCGCACGCGACCGATGCGTTTGTATCGGTGCGGTATCGAGTTGCGCAACGCCCACATCGCGAATACCGACGAGGACGACGAGGTATTCATAAGTCGTGAAAGTAAATAGGTAATAGTTCCGCGAAGATAATTCAATGATACAACACACGTCATGCATAAGTCTAATAGAAAATTATCGTAATAATTCAATTTTGATAAACATCGACGAGGATTTGTGCACGAAAAATAAAAAATTGGGAAAAGCAAATTGTACGCATACTGAGAGTCGTAAATAAATAAGTAATTAATTATTTTGCGATAAATAATAATAATAATGCTTTTAAATTTCCTTGGAGTCGAACATCACTCAAAACATCGTACAAGAGTCTGCGGCGATTTTCCGGACATTCTACACGGAAGGAAGGATCTGATACAATTTACCATATATCAGGTAAAAAACATGGTAAATTTCTCGTAGTGCCCATAAATGTGGTAAAAATTCTCATTATATCGAGTATTCTCGTCATAGGTGGCGCTACCGTCGAATTTTACCAGATGACATAGTAATTTCTCGCAGATCCTTCTCTCCGTGTATTGACATTACTAATGCTATGCTAATCGCTCGTAATGTTGAGTTACATGTGGGAAATGAACAAATATTATTCACCTCGCAACTGCCTCGATCCGCTTTAAGATAAATTGTAATATACTGACAAAAAATTCCGAGACGATTTAAATTTTTTTTTTTATGATATCGATAATTGTACTGCTAATTCTGAATATATTTTACATGAAAAAAAAAAAAAAAATTAATGTAATTTCCGAATTTGGTGGATTTTCGTGGAATTCTGAATCGACGGAGGATTCGCTATCGGTAATTCCGCACTCGTCGCGATACACCTGGGTACCCTTCACCGACAAGACTTCTAAGAATACACCGACTTTGCGGTTCTCCGTGAGGAATTTTTTTCTTTTTTTTTCTTCGCACCACTTTGCTCCTCTAACGAACGCCGACCGGCTTCTAATTAAGTGTGATTAACATGCGCATCTTTTCCTGCAAATTACGCGAGCGAACACCGAGGTCTATCTGTTTCGGTCGTTAGACTCGTGCCGCGCTGACACAGATCGTCGGATGTTTATATTTGACTATACGTTTTAGAATACATGCGACCGGAGAGCGCTGTACTTTGGCACTTTTCGAATCTTATCTTATTGCATGTATGCGTATATTTGTCGCGGTAAACTCTGTCAGCATTTCGTCGTTGTCGTGCCAAAGTTTCGTTGTTACAAACCTCACATTCCGCGTCCGTCAGACAACTAAAATTTTCCTTTTTTTTTGTCTCGTGTTTTGTTTTATTTTCATCACCTCACGACCGTCTGGCAGCTGGTCGATCATTATTTTAGATCGCGAACTACAATACGCGGCATTTAGGAAAGTTACTTGTTTTTTTTTCAACCGGATATCATTATTTTTAAGCTTTAAATTTTCATTTTTTTCGCATTAACATCGGTTGATAAATGATTTTGCCGTTTGGCACACATCGGGAGACGATAATATGGCTATAAAAAAGATCGCGGCGCTTCCGGCGTATTACATTTTTTACCAGAAACGCGATAGTTTCACTGTGTCAGATAACCCCGGAGTGTCCCAATACCGATATCGAGAATTCTGAACCCCGGAAACATAAATCGAGAATTCCGTGAATTTCATTTTCCGCGTGTCCGCGACTATGTCGGGAGCTCGTTGGCTTCGTACAAAGCAACTACGACAAGAGATGCGGTCAGTTATATAGAACGAAAGCGGGTCTGCAACTCTCGCGACGCACGTGTTTCTCGATGGTTCGCGTTCCAATTTGGTTGTCTCAACACAAAACTTTGAACGCGACGTTTCGCATTGTAATCTTATCGAAGTTAGTTTCGCTATTCACCTCACGGCACGAAGAACAATGCTTTTCCATCTGAACAAATTTACATGCAATGGAATTTCATGTGGAATAATATATGACCGACAAATTTTCGTTCGAAATTTTTTTTTTAATTCTATCGCGACGCAAAAGTAAATCATCGCATTATCGCGTCTGGAAATCATTTTTCTATACCTTCATTTTAATCAACATATACCGCCTTCAAAAAACATCGAAAAAAAAAAAAAAAAAAATGTAACCATCGATCGTAATTTCAGCAACAAACCATAAAATAGTGTATTACATTGCTTTTTTTCGATTTATGAATATGAAACACTAAATTGGCTATCAATTTTCTTGACATTCATTAAAAAAAAGATTTTAAAAGGGTAAAAAAAAAATTACAAGTACCTAATCCAGTGATTCGTCGATCCAATTATCCAATATCCATTAACAGGAAAAAGATGAAAAAAACGATGTCACTTAGTAATTAATTCTCGATGTATTCCGCAATACACAACCTGATATTATTTATGCAATAAAAACTACAAATATACAAGAAAAAAAAAAAATTTTAAGTGGCGTCACCGAAACGCCGCACACGCACGGTGTCGCAGTGACAACTGAACCTGTACGCTCGGTGGGAGCTCTGCATCGGTATAACGCCGAACGTACCCCACCAAAGTATTATAGTGTTCTCCAAAGCTCTTCGTAGTCGAGAGAGCACCGGCCTATGTGTTCGTCGGCAGCTATGCCGCGACAGGGGACCTCAAACGTCGGCCCTGAAGACAGGTGGGCGGCAGAAGCGAAAAATTAAACAATACAGCAAACTTCCTACAATGACGCGAGATAAAAATTTACTCCGACTTTAGATACCTCGTTAAATGAATTGCATCAATTCGCAACTCGTCAACCGATCAATTTCTGTAATTAACGAGATAATTGTGTAATTTACCGTATTTTCTACACGTTGCTTCAAGGTTACCGACCGCGTAAATGTTTAAAAACGAATGTTAACTGCCTATACGTGGAAATAGTTTTAGAATAAAATAATAAAAAAAAAAGATCGAGAGATCAAAATGCAATTCGTGTAATCATTTTTTTTTTTATTGATATACAGTTTGAATTTCGTATTTTTTTTTTTTTTTTTTCGGAGTTTTGATTTATGATTATTATTTTTTTAAATTTCCTATCCATGCATATCGAACGCTTTATATAAATATTACGCGTATTCGGAAACGCGAGTATCTTTGAAAAAGAAAAAAAAAAGCTGAGAACCGCTGACCACCCGGTTACTTTCACATCGTCGAGCGATTCCAGAACGCGAATGTGAGTCGAGACGGAAGGTAGTATAGTCATCACGGCGTTGATGGTGACCAGGTGATGAGGTGGTTCTCTCGGTCGCTGATGACCGAAGCGTACGGAAAAATCCCTTTCGGTCATTTCCACGTCGCCGGTGGTATTTCAACTTCGAGATTTTGCGGTTTCATAAACTTCGAGATTCGCCGCGAACTTTAGTTTTTCTAGAAGTCACTTTTTATTTTTGAACGTTTCTTATTGTTTCGATAATAGATGGTTTCGCGTTATTGGTATTCTACAGTTTCTTGAAACCCTTTACTCTCGCTAACGCCCACTGGAAGCCTTCGCATTCACTTATACCGGATCCATAGAGAATGGGAGATTTTGCAAGCCATCGGAGCGTCGAGCAAATCGTCTATTTCGATCTATAAATTCATTCCAACGGGATAATTTTTTTTTTTTCATAATCATAGTCAGTTTTTTACAATTTCTTTATTCTTTTTTGTTTTTGCCTCCCGGGGATTCACCGGTGCCCTCGATGATCTATGGGTGAGTCTCGGAAGACAGTCCCGACGGGCCTTCGGAATAACCGGTCCGCGCGCGAAATTATAGAGAAGAAATTTTAAAGAATAAACAGTCTTGTGATCGACTCTCGAATGTGGACCTCAGACTCACGATGCCGGATTTAGGAGAGATGTAACCTTTCCTCCAATGAATTACTCATTTTTTTGCGGAATTTTTGCGTATTCCGGAATTTCCATGCCACAGGCGATTCGAAATTGAGTTCAAAGACCAATTAAAACCAAAGTTCGATCTTTCGCTTTGAGTTTAACTTCGAAATATTATTTTCTTTTCTATATAAAATGAATTTCGAAGATAAATTCGTTCGCAGGTAAAAGTTATTTTTTTTATCGCGGAGAATTCGGCTTAAAGATCGCAGTGCAGTTACACGGATTTTTGACCATTCGGATGCGTTTCCTTTCGTTCGAAAATGCCGCAGTCGGCTATCTTCTACACTGATCGCGTGACATCAACACTGAACACACGCGCGCGATGAGTCGGCAGTCAGGAATTCAGGGAGCGAACGGAACGGAAAAGAAAAGCGAATACTGTAAGCGGAGTCCTCCGGGGGCCGCGATGACTGGTCGGCGCATCCCTTGTGCGGACGGCTTGAATTTTAATTCTATTCCCGTTACGCAGTCTTCAGGACTCTCCGGTATTTCGAGAAGTAACGCAGAACCCTCGACTACCCGATACACCTTAAGCGAAAGGAAGAAAAGACCCCTTGAGAGGCCCCTTGGGTGGCCGCAACAGACGACAACCGGTGTTTTTCTTTCAATTTACAGACCTCCGCTCCGTTCCAACGAAAACCCCGAAATCAGTTCGAGGACTTTTCTCTTTGTTTCCACTTGAGATTAAAAGTAAAAGTTTTCGAAACCGTTATGTTTATTTCCATTGCTCTCGAAATTGTTTATAACGCTATTAACGTTACGATAAAATTCTTCACATATCTCGAAAAAAAGACTTTTAGACTTTATTTTTCGATAATTAAATTATTCGTCAATTTATTAATTAATTAGTTATTTATTTAGCGAAATGTTAATATTATTTTTTTTTAATAAAAAAAAATTAATTATCCACTTAAAAGGCGAAAAATATTTTCCGAATACACAACGTGAAAATCTCTACGATCAATGAACGTCGGCGTCGGTTTATCGATTCTTTCTTTGCCAATTCACGATTCTCGCAGAATTCTACTATACTACAGCTGAGAATAAAGTTCGGAACGAACGCTGAGTAATTTATCGACGGAGAATAATAGAGTCGCGATACACCGGAGAGAGTTTCCCGAAAGGCACGCGAGCAAAGCGAATTGAACGGTCGCACGAGTATAAAAGGACATCGAGTAAATTTCTGTCGCCGCGATGTGTGGACGTATAACTTGGTAAAATTTTTGCGAATTTTCTCGACATTATTTATTTACGACTCCGATAAATAGATAAAATAATTATTGAAAATTGAGATTTCAACGGTTTTTTTTTTTCGTTTTTACAAATTTTAGCTTTTTGGCACCGGAGGATCTCAGCTGTTCCTGTAAATACAGGGACGTGTCTGGCAAAGAATCGGAGGTTCCATGGGTACCGCAAAAATTTCAAAGTGTGCAGTACGCGCCTTCGTATAATATGGGACCGCGAGACACGATCCCTTGCATCGTCGCGGGATCGCATTTTAATAATGAAGCGGAAAGGCTACTGTGTCCTATGATGTGGGGGATGATCCCTCCCTGGCATAAGGTATCGTATAAAACACGTGCAGTAAGCGACTAAAGGGTTTATAGATTATCCTTTCATACGGTCCGTACGGCCCGATATATCGAAGCAATAAAAATTTTCCTTAAAAGTTGCAATTCGCAAAATAAAGATCGCGTAATTAAACAAAACAAAAAAAACGCGTTTTTTATTTTTATTTTTTCAATTCTCGATAAAATTCAATATTTATCGATCACCATCGTATAAAACACGTGCAGTAAGCGCCTAAAGGGTATATAGATGATTATCCTTTTATACGGTCCGTACGGCTCGATATATCGAAGCAATAAAAAATTTCCTTAAAAGTTGCAATTCGCAAAATAAAGATCGCGTAATTATACAAAACAAAAAAAACGCGTTTTTTTTTTTTTCAATTCTCGATAAAATTCAATATATATCCATCACCATCGTATAAAACACGTGCAGTAAGCGCCGAAAGGGTTTATAGATTATCCTTTTATACGGTCCGTACGGCCCGATATTTCGAAGCAATAAAAAATTTTCTTAAAAGTTGCAATTCGCAAAATAAAGATCGCGTAATTAAAAAAAACAAAAAAAACGCTTTTTTTTTTCAATTCTCGATAAAATTCAATATTTATCCATCACCATCGCGTTTAGCTGCTCCAAAATTAGGCTTTTGATTTATAAAATATGAATTTACAGGGCGAGTATAAGAAGCATTCGGCGTCGACGCACAACGGCCGATTGGAAGGATTGAACACTTCAAAGCTCTACGGAAAACCCTTAAATCAGGGAAAACGATGCGTCGTCGTAATAAATGGATTTTACGAATGGCAGACTACTAAAGAGACGCGAACGAAACAACCGTATTATATGTTCAAAAAATCATCGAACGATTTTCCCGATGAGAAAGAGGTGCTGAATTTGGCGGGTGTTTTCGACAAATGGACGAGTCAAGAGGTATCGATATATTTAATTTTTTTTTTTATCGTTTGAGTTCCGCGATGTATACATTTTTTTCGATGTGTTAATTTACTCTTTAAGGGACACGATGATCGATCTTTTTTTTTTAATTATTTTAAAGGGAGAGGAAATTTATAGCTGTACCATTATTACTACAGCAGCGAACGATGTATTGTCGTGGCTGCATCATCGCGCACCGGTTATTCTTCAAACGGAAAAAAGCGTTGAAGTATATATTTTTAACTAATACTCTCCATGTAATTTTTTTTTTTTTTTTTTTTTCGTAGAATTATTTATAGAAATAACGATTACTAATGAATTTTTATCACAGGATTGGCTTAACTATAAAAGCGTTTCGGCTAACGAGGCAATCGAAAAATTGCAAAATTCGAAATTATCGGCAACTGTTCTGCAGTGGCATCCGGTCGCCACTTTGGTTAACAACGTTAGAAACAAAGATAAAAGTTGCAATGATCCGGTGGAATTGGGGTGCGTTTTTGCGATTTGTTAATATTTTGGAAATATCAGTAAAAATATCGTAAAATCGTTGCAGCAAAGAGAAGAAAAAAGCGTCAATGGGTTTGATGTCAACTTGGCTGACGACCGGATCAATGAAGAGTAAAAAAAGATCGTCTACTGATCTCGAAAATCATGCGGATTCGGACGCCGTAAAGCAGAAAGTCAAAGTATTAAAAAAAGACTGATTCAGTGATATTTTTTCTGCAAGTATTACTTATAACTGCTATGGATAATAATTTATTGATTTTTTTTTCTTTTTTTTTTATATATCTGCTATGGATATTAATTTATTGATTTTTTTTTCTTTTTTTTTTATAACTGCTATGGATATTAATTTATTGATTTTTTATATTGTAAGTCACTTCTATTGTGAAAGTCGATCTGATTGATAGAGGAATAGTTATAAAGCAATTTGTAAGGAATAAAATTAAGGATTTAAGATTTTTGAGAAAATACCATAACGATAATCCAAAACAAATATAAAAATTTGTATGGCGCATCGTGAAATAATTAATACTTCTTACAAATAATAGAACCATTTTATCAAATAATATATTATTATTTTCTTTATTACCGCTTTCTTGTCCTTCTCAACGTTCGCAATGATACCTCTTGCAGCCTGCGATAGAAAACACAATATATTAATTTTTAAGTTCGTTTTTTGTTGAGTATTAAAAAAGATTGATAAACGGTCCTATAATGCTTACCGTTTTCTGTTTCTGCATTATTGCCGATTTTTTTCCGATTCTACGTGTACTAAATCGTTCAGTGTGCCACGAATTTTCATCGAATTTTTCGATGTACATTTCGCCGTTCGCGTGTATATTTTTGGCTTTTGCAGAAATGGAGATGATAAGCGTATTAATAAACGGTAAAGCAATCAATTCACTTTTCTCGAGTTTTTTTATTCACGAATTAACTTGGCAACGTAGCAATATTTTTGTTATGTTTATCTATAAGTATTCGAGATAATTCAATCATTTATTGAAGGCGAGTTTCGCATCGAAACATTACGATTAAATATAAACATTACGATCTTTTGTTATGGTTAAAATTATTTCTTTGTGAATTCCTGTGTATTATTAATTTGTTTGGTTTATTACGTGTATTCAATCCAAAATATCCTCACTACAAAATCGTTCTTTCTACAACGATCGGCTGACGGAATCTGACCGTTTGTTGTTTTTGTTTCGTACAATGTAACCGCTCTGCCGTTTGTTTACCCTTTACTAGGGACATTTCTGCCTTCGACGTTGTCGATCCTCGCTCCCTCTGGCAGATATCTACTTCTCACGCGTTGGCGGCATTGCGAACCTCCAGTCGGGCCCCTAGTACGGCCCGTGACTGTGCGTGAGTGCGGGAGCGCGTTTCGTTTCGGCGATCGGCTGTGCGAGGTGAGAGCGCGAGGCCAGAGAGTAAGAACTGGGGTCGAATCGCGCGAGTCCTCTTGTCCTGTTGCCTGTTTTTTCCATCACAAATTTTTATCTCCTTGAAAAAAAGAAAGAAAAAGAAAACGCGTTCAAGCGACAACGTGGATGGCCAACGACGTACGCCGGCCAGTGGAGAACTGAGGTGTTGCCCGGAGAGCGGAGCTATCTCGGCTCACAAACGTTCCGTGGAACGTAGTTAAATACGTTCTACGCCGGGTACACCGAAAAAAAACCACGTCTTGATCTTTCTCTCTCTCCCTCTCTGTCTCTCTCGTCATATCTCCATCTCCGTCGAGTGTGCGTGAACGCGAGTGCGAACGATACATAGTTAAAACGGAATAATAAACGTACTAAAAAAAGCGAGAAGAAAAAAAAAAAACTTTAAAAGAGTTGGACACAGAGTGGGATAGACAGACAGGACGACGACGTCGACGACGAAGAATTGCTCGAGCAACCAGGATGACCAGCGAGACGCAAGAGTCCGCGGTCAGCAACGTGGAGACCGAATATCTCGAAATTAACTCAAAGGGTGCATGGGCCATTCTCTACCAGGTAAGATTCGAAAAAAACAGAAAAAAATAACTATAATTGAACAAAAAAAAAACACAAAATTCCACAATTTTTATCTTCGGAGATAAAATTTCAGCTGTTAAAAGGAATTATCGTTTTTTTTCTGTTCCCTATAAACATTTTCTTCATTGCCACGCTTTTCAAGCGTTTGGCAACGATGGCAGGCGAAACACATATACACGCATACACGTGCACAGAGAGACACACGCACACGTGATTCTGCATCTCGGTCGTTCCGACTAAAATCTCGTCTCGTCGAAAAACTTGGTTTCACTCGTACCTACCTACTCACCAATCTTTTCGAGAATAAAGAATTGCATTGCTACGAAACTAAACGACTTCTCGGCATTTTCTTTTTTTTTTTTTTTCGCAACACGCCGTCGTTGTGTTCGATGTCCAGATTATGCGCTGGCGTTTTAAACGTTAAATTACCGTGAGACATTCCATGAACCATTGCGACCGCTCAATTTCAGATAAAAATGACATAAAGAATGAAATTTCCATGACACGTCAGAGGAAACTTCACGAGAATTTTGTTTGGTTCGAGTGCTCGGAGAACATGTGGAAACAATTTGACAGGATACTTTGAACGATTTTTTTGTTTTTTTACGATTTTTTTTTGCAAATTTCCATGTCATTATTTTTTAAAAAATATTGTTATAAGTTTCTAAAGTTAACTTAAGATGTTAAATTTTGTAGATGACAATGATACTAATTTAGTTTCATTAGCATTGTCGTTGCAAACGTAAGGAAGCGATGCAATTGGTACGCAGTGAAGACGCCTCCGACGCACATAGAGTCGTAGCAAACTTGTTGTGATTTTTCAAATTTTCCATTCGTCTTCGACACGATGCATGAAAATTCCACATTGAATAACTTCACTCCTCTTGCAAATTACTCATTTTGCACTTCGCACGAAAACAAAATTATTATCGTCAAATCGTATCGCAAGTTTTTCGAATTTCATCTGCCGTAGCATTGTTTGCATCTGCGCACTTGAAAATAATTTTTTTTGTAAATACGTTGACTTTGACGTAAAAAATGCTTTTATCGCATCACAATTTACAAGTTTCTTGTTAAAATTTGTTGGCGTTAAGTTTGCTGCGAATATATGTAACTATCAGAATTCAAAACGGATTCTCCGTCACAAGTGAATGCGCAAAGTTTTTTTTTTTTTGTTATCATTTAAACCGCTGCGATGAATTTATGAGCATTCGGAATAGATAATGCGCTCCGTTAACAAAAAGGTTTAGTAAACAAGTTGCAGATTTGCAAATGAAATATGTGACTTAATTTTGCAATAAAAAAATAAAAAAACTATAATTTTTTACGATTTTTTTAATCGGATGCACGAAAATAAATCTTATATTAGCAATGACAATGAAATTATTCATTTTTCGTAAGAAAAATATCTTTGATAATTTTATTTTTTGACTCGTCTTTGTTTCATTCTTTGAATCGAAAATTAAAAAAAAAATGATGAAAAAATTATTACGATATTTTTTTTACACCCGACTTTTTAAATGTTTCTTTACCGTACCGAACTTCCGGCAATTGTCGTTTTTTTTTCTTTTCTTTTTTTTTTTTTTACCGTTTTGGAGAAATAACGTTAAGAGACACTGCTCCCGTCTCGACGAAATCCTATTTACGTTTCGTGATCCAATTTGTTCGAACTAATTGGATATATGAACGCCGAAGCCTCCGTACACCAAGCTGCATATCGATCATCTATCCTGTTCCGTTGGACGCATTTCTCTACTCTTCATCTCTTATCGCGTATAATTATCGCATGAAAAAAACAAATGCAACCGTTTGCCAACGGCAAAGTAATATTCGTGTGTGTTGCTCGGCGTTGCCAGTTAATGCATACAATCGTTGGATTAGTATAGAGAGACGTTGCATGTATGTACGTGCAGAACGGACAATGCCGCTCCGAAATGCAGTTAGGAAGTTCTCATGTGCCTCTTTCCCACGTTACAAATGTCGATTCGCCGAATGAAATTTTTATTTTTTTTTCACACTTATAACAATTGCTTGCGCTTCAACATCGTATAACGTTACTTCGAGACTTCGCTCCTCATTATCGGAAGATAATAATTCAACTGAATATTCTCCGTTAAAGAAAAATTTAAACAGTTGCATTGGCGATACTATGGAAGATAAATTTTTCATTAATTCATTAACTTAGTTGTACGCAAATAATCAGCGCGAAATAATGCCGATTATTTTACGCGTATTTTGCGTTTAAATTTTTATTATCGAGGCGGAGCTTCGTAGCAACGACTCTGTGGATACAAACGGCGACTATATTTAGTAATTTTGCAATTTGCGTCTGTCTGGCTGCGTGGGAGTCGCATAATCAACGAATTCATGTATATGTTTGGCTCGCTTCCGGATAACAGGAATATATTATAATCTTTATGATTTTTGGGAATCGCGTACGAGATGCATTCTGAAAAAAAAAGTTTTACGCATCTTTCGTGAAGTCGCAAAGTTGTTATTATGGCCGATGCTATCGTGCGAATTAATAAAAATTCTCCAAAATCACAATCACAATATCTTCGTATTAAAAGACTCTGTAGATAAGTAAGAAAATTCAAACTTCGAAAAAATCGAAAAAAATTCGTTTAAATATAATTTTCCGTAAGATTTTTCGATAATTTTAAGGAAACGAACTGTTAAGCGAATAAATGACGAAATAATGTTTCTATCTTTCAGCACATAAGAAACGAGTGCGGAAATTTCGATTACACCTGTAACGAGTCCAAGAAGCCACAGAACAGAAATTTAAATCGTTACAGAGATGTTGCGCCGTACGATCACACGAGAATCGTTCTCACGAAAGGACCCTGTGATTATATCAACGCAAACCTCATACAGGTGAGAAAAATCAGTCAATCGTTCGCTCGTAAATATTTTTTTTCCACAATTAAACAATTTGACGAAAATTTTACTCGATCGGTAAATTTATAATTTCCACTCAATTCGGCTGCAGGAAAAAAATATTAAACATTTTTTTTAAACCCTCGCGTACGGAGGACGTAAATATAGGTGCGAATTTTTCGAACACTTGTTACTTTCAATTGCCGCATTTAACTATAAAAAATCGCGAAAAAATTCTGAAAAAAATTGTAAAAAAACTTCGAACTCTTATTTTTTCGATGGTTCGCAAAGATTTCTTTTACGCTTTTGCGTATTGTTTTTACGAGCAAATAAAATTAGTGTTCTACTTGACCGACAAAAAATCTCCCGTACGTGAGGGAGAAAATTAATTTAAGTAATTGATAATCAAAAATAAAACTTTTTAACATTTTATTTATAGATGGGACGCGCTCATCGACAGTATATCCTGACACAAGGACCGCTGCCAAACACAGCGGGACACTTTTGGCTCATGGTATGGGAACAGAATTGCAAAGCTGTGTTAATGCTGAACAAAGTTATCGAGAAAAATCAAGTTAAATGCCATCAATATTGGCCCTTGGAGGGCTCGTCGGATCACACGATGATGTTTCCCGACGTTGGTCTCAAAGTGGAGTACGTCAGTAAAACAGAATCCTCGGACTACACGACCAGAACGTTGAGGTAATAAATTGAAAAAAAAAAAAAAAAAAAATTGTTTATTTTCCGTATAAATTTCCAAAGGTTGTTGCATATACTACTCACGCAGCGAATTTAAATATTAACATTGATACGCTATATTTTTTAAAGGTCATTTTTTTTTTTTTTTTTTTAGAAATTTGTTGTATATTTCGAAAGGTTTTTTTGAGTTCCAACAATATGAAATTTATTAATTTTCGTAAGAAATCTCTTAAAGAGCGAAATCGAATTTTTCATTTTTAATGCATTGGGAGATTTTATCGATAAAAAAAAACTAATAACGATGTACTCGAGTGCGATATGGATTTCTGGTGTATTACCTTAAGGCATTAAGGCTGTATGATCCGCTCGCTATCTAATCGCGGAAATAGAACGCTTATCGTAAGGACTCAAGACATTAAGAAATCTGACACGCGACCCTTGTGAACTCTGTTATTCAATTTATCGATTCCCCTTCGCGGTAGGCGAGTATATCAATGAAAATTACCCAATATCATCGATGTGTCATTCGGCGATAACGGCTAACGTCGCCTCCTATAGAATATTGTATTAGAATCGTATTTCGTTGCAATTTAATTCTATTTTTTTTTCTCTTTAAGATTGACGGACGTCGAGAGCAAAGAGAGCCGAAATATATTGCATTTTCACTACACAACGTGGCCGGATTTTGGCGTTCCACAGAGCCCAACGGCTTTTCTACGCTTTCTCGTCGACGTTAGACAGTCCGGGGCTTTGGATCAAAACGTGGGACCACCTGTTGTTCACTGTTCCGCCGGTATTGGACGATCCGGAACTTTTTGTCTGGTCGACACGTGTCTCGTACTGGTGAGTCGTTCTTCCATTCCAATGGCATCAAATTGGAATAAATCTACGAGAACATTTTACCCTTTTTTCGCAATACGATTCGACCGCAAAGTATTACAAATTTTTTTTTTCCCGAAGTCACACTACGCGGCAACATCATTTTTTTTATCATACCTTCCGTATTGATCGCTGTACTAAAAAGATTTTTTTCTATTTTATTTCAATTGAATCTTAAAAAAAAAAAAAAATTAATAAATATATTCAGCTGCATTAATTCAAAGCGAATTACTCACAATAATTCGTAACTTAGATCGAGGAGAACGGATTGAACTCTGTAAACGTACGAGACGTCCTGATGGAAATGAGACACTTTCGCATGGGTCTCATCCAAACACCGGATCAGCTGCGTTTCTCTTACGCCGCGATAATCGAGGGAGCTAAGCAGCTTCCGTCCAACAACGTGGTAAATAATACCAATTCACAGTAGAACATTGCTATTAGTTTATCCTTTCGTTCGAAAAAAAAAAATGTGTACTAAATTCAACGTAACAAAACAGTCGACAATATCGTTTTTCACAAACATTATCACGAATCGATTGATGCGCGTCGTTCTTAGAATTTATTTTTCTAATAGCATTGTACTGCTGTGCGCGGCGACGCGATTCATTGTGTAATATCTTTTTTAACCCGGTTTCGTACTTTGCGCAATGCGAATTTTTAGAATGTGGACAGCAACGACATCGTGACGAATCATTATGACGTTGTTAACAATGTGAGTAACTCGTCCTTGGAGGAGGATGACGAGCCGCCGCCGCTTCCACCGCCGAGAGGCGAATCTCTCGCACGTAGTTTGATGGCAGATCTGACGCCGAGTCCCAATGCAAATGGTATCTTAATTTTACACCTTTAAAAATAACAATTACGAAATCCATTTACGAAAATTGAAGATCCTAACATTTCGCGGTATCGCGTTATGTTGTTTTTTACGGCGATTATTGATATCGAAAACCGCAAACGAAGGCTGCAGTTCTTAAAAAAAATAACTCTATTGACTTTACAATTGAGAAAAGATGAAAAATTGTACTCATTAATCTTTCGAATCGTTATGGATATTGATACGCAATGTGTTGTTTCGCAGACGAAGGCAGTGGGCCACCGAACAAACCATTGCCGCGGGAACCACCGACAAATACAGAACCGAACACGAGTCCACCAGCAAACTCGAGTTTCATTCCGAATAATATACACGAGGAGAACGACGATAGTCAGGCAATGCCGAGTGAATCGTCGGGCGATGGTGATAATTCTTTCCAGACGATAAGTCCACCGTCCAGTCCAGACGCGTAAGTATAAAATAGTACATTATGCTACAAGGGAGGAAAGTGCGTGATTCTCGCAGTGCGTGAAAATACGCTCCTCCCGTGTGGCATACGATACTTTTTTTCCGACTGTGCTAAAAATCGACCATATTTTTATGCCTGCAACGGCCTGGCGGCACAAATTACCGATAAGAGAAACCAGAGCCGCGATTCAGGAGCGGTCGATTGATGCGTATTTTTTATTTATAAATAAATAAATTTTAAAAAAATAAATAAAAAGAAAAAAAATTACAAAAAAAAACTTAGAAAAAAAAATTAATTAATTAATTATTTATTTAATGTTATTCGCGGCTTCATTTACTTTTACTCCCGCTGGTCAAGAATAGCTAACTGTAGACCCGCGTTGCAGGCATGAAATATGGTGTTTTTAGCGCAGTCGGGAAAAAAAATCTTTAGAATACGAAAAGAAAAAAAAATTGCAATGAAACTGAAATTCGAGAAATGGTATTGACGAGAATTTGACGATTTCAGGAAGAACGTGTTACGTCAACGCCATCAGGAAAAGAAGGAACGTCTCGCTGCACAGGTTCGCGAGATGAAACGACGACAAAAGCAGTCGGAAGAGTGGCAAAAGCTCAAGAGGTCATTATTTAAGCCCGTTACAGTAGGAATAGGTACCGCGATTCTCGGTGGAGGTGTTATTGCGCTCTGCGGGTACCTTTACATGCGCGGCTAGGGTGACGAACGCGAGAACTCTGACGAAATCGATTGACATTTACATTGCCCGCGGTTACATATAGCCCCCTCTTCTCCCCCCACCCCTCCCTCATACACGCGCGCGCGAATCTATACAGAAAAAAAAAAAAAAAAGAACGCAAACACACAGAATATATCCGAAAAATACTATATCCAAAAATAACACTTGAAAAACACACTGACGAAGAAAGAAAAGAATTGCAAGTAAATCGTTTTAATGCTGAAATGCCAATGGGTTTTTCGCGTTCGAAATGTTAGGGCGAATTTCGGGGGACAAAACGAGAGAAAAAAAGAAAAGAGCCAAAACAGAGAAAGAAAGTGAAGGGATAATACTTGGTATTTGTATTTTTATATTGTGATCCCCCCGTCCCGAGATGAGTATCTTTAGGATGCTGGAAAAGGGTACTTTTTTTTGTCAGTTTGATAACGAAAAAAAAAGAAAAGAATCCTTTTTCGATTTATCTATCGTGAACGAGAATTCGTAATCGCGGGATCGAGATGGGTGTGCAGTTTATACATTTCCTTTTTTTTTATCGAAGTATCAATGAATCCTTCGAAAATCTTGTGAATATTAACGAGTCTGTGAGAGTCGAATTTGCAGTCGGAAGTTCGATCTCGACGCGTCGAGCAGAAGCGTCGAACTGTTTTTATCTAATTATCGTTCTTAAAATCGATCGAATTTTCGGCTGAAAATTTTTGCTAAAATGTTTCAGTTAATCGAAAGAAAGCGTAGAAAGATACGGTTTTTTAAAGCTCTTCATAAACGGAAATAAAAAAGAATATTCAGTGTTCGATTTTACTGCTATCGCGGTCCAGTCGCGCGCATCGAATCGTTCACTAACCGAACACATTCCCGGTATGCTGCGGTGCGATGCTCCGTAAAATCGTTACAATTTACATTCGAATATATTTTGTGAGTCAAATCTCTCGGAAATTCGTCTTTTTTTTTTTTTTTTTTTAATAACTTTTTGCACGAAATAAAGAGTATTCCCGATTCAGAGATAGTCTTTCCGAAAGAAAATAGAGAAAAAATAAACAAATAATAATCTCGCGATGTCTCCATGTCCCACAGCACGTATACACTTACCCGGCCAACCGTTAGTAAGACTGAGTATGATAAACGCGGTTATTTGAGTAGAGATGGAGCATTTTTTTTTTTTTAGTAATAAATACATTACGCGAGAGAACGGGAGCAAAGGATTGAGAATCTGGTGATATATGTATCGTTTAGTCCAGTTTCTCGTATAAACACGTATCGAATATAATACATAGTGACGTGAGGTAACAGATACTTCTACATCTCTGAAGTTAAATCGATATTCAAGAGTTCTCTAAATGTTGATTAGTTTTTTAACGCTGGACATTCCCACTAATTCACGAATTGAGGCCTTTGTCGTTGAAAAGCAAATTTAACTTGACCCGGAAAATCGCGAAAAAAAAAAAAATCACCGTGCATTGCTGTAGATTGAAGTTTGATAAATGCAGATAGACACTGTTTTTGCTACTATGAATTTATCGTGCGGTCGGACTTATTCACACAGATAGTGTGCCTTTATAGCGTTAAGGGTCAATTTTATCATCAAAGCGCTTTTTGACTGAAAAAAAAAGGTTTAGAAATCAAAATAATGCAAATCTTCGGTAACGGATGAGCGTTTCGTATGTTTGGAGAATTTTTCGAACACCTCGAAGGGATCTAAGCAACAATGCACCTGAAAGTTGAGGATTCAAAGTTGATTTATTTTTTTTATTTTTCATATTGAGATTTTCATTAATGCGACCGTAAATTTTTAACTTTTAGATGTTCAGCTCCAATTTTTAAAGAGTTATTTATGAAACGGTGTGTTTACCTGTTTGCCTTTTATATATTCATAGAGCACTTTTTCATAAAGATTTTTAATTAAACGAAATTTGTATAATAATTATTAAAAGGATATCTAATTCTTTCATACGCTTCATTCCATATTCTTAATTCGTATACTAAAAGTTGTCGCGATGTACGAAATATTGAATACGGAAATACTGAAACGGTGTACAATCGATCAATTAACGTTTACGAAATTAATAGCGAATACATGGATAACATGTACAGTTTTAAAAAAATACTTTTTCTTTTTTTAAATAAATGACATCCTTCTAAATATACTTTTTTCAGTCGACGCAATTTTTTAAATAAGATACGAATAAAGTATTTTAAAAGGTATAAAAATTAAAATTAGATGTGCTGTTTTTGTTACTGCGTATTGAGGGGATTAGCGTGAATTTTATATCCGTATTAATAACGCCGAGTTTTTTTAAATCATCTTTTGCGGTCGGAAAAAATGTTCTGTACATATTAGATTTTTAAAAGAAAAACTTGCCTTCGAGTTTAGTATCGTTACTGTGATTAAAAAAAAAAAAAAAAAAAAAAAAAAAAAATTATTTTGTCGAAAATTTCAAGTTGCACTGCTCAGGTCCTCTCGAAAAGTGCACTGTTTTGAAAATCATTGTTTCCATACGTAAAAAAGAAATTAACAGAAGTATCTGCGACTCACAATTCACAAAATCGTTAGGTCATTCCCGACACGAGTATTCATTCATATTAGGTATGCGAAAAAGATTTTTTTTTTCTTCATATTCGCGCAATTGTGAGAGAGTGAGCGGGTATAATATATATAATAATAAACTATACAGTAATAGTGAACATGCGCGCTCGTCTTCTTCGCGATCGGTCGGTTAGCGAACTAGCGAGTTATTAATACACGAGACGATAAAAAAAAAAACAAAAAAAAGAACAATTTCGACACGCGAGAAGATCGTATAACGAAAATCTCCGGTACAATTCGTAATCCAAGAAGACACGGTGCTAATGAAAAAGTTCCAAGGCAGAGAGATAACCGTATGCGCGAGCGCGTGGTTGAATGAACGATCGAGCGAGTGTGAGATTTTGAGTGAATGAACACTCCGAACTTAAAAAAGAAAATCGCGAACAAGAAAAAAAAAAGAAAAAAAAAAAACGACAGCGAGAGAAAGAGAGAGAGAAAGAAATGAAACTGCGGTCGATGGTATTTTTCCTTTGTACTTCAATGGTCCACGGTAAACAATATACTATACATTTAAACACTGTTAATTAAACTTACCGCAATGAAACATAGAAAAGTGCCTACGCGTACAAACGGAAACCAAGTGAGACGATAAAAAAAAACAAAAAACAAACAAACATTACCGAAAAAGCTTAATTAACTACCGATATACGCCAAAAATATACTTCAAATTCTACATAAAAATCATATTGCAAATGGCGAGATTCAATTTTTTTTTTTTTTTTCAATTTTCAAATAATCGACAATATTTAATAAATAGTTGCGCAGTTAATGAAATATATCTCCTAAAGATATTAGCCAGAGAGGAAAAAAAAAAGAAAAAAGAGTCCCTTTTTCTCCCACATGATAATAGCGGGTTCGCGACTCGACTAGTTACTGTGTTTATGATATATCTATATAGGAATGTGCCCCTTTCGTACCTATGATATTACACTGTACGCCGAGGATTAAAAGAAAAAACAAAAAAAACAAAAAAAAATCATCCCGTAGAATGACGAGATAGAGCGCCGAAGGAATATTAGAATGAAGTGAATGAGGATCGTGAGGACGGTAGAAATTTGTGTGAACACAGACATTAGCCTCGTCGAGACGGTTAAAAAAGCTGTGTAGTAATTTGCAATTATCCCACTGTCATTAAACTGGACAACAGCCCCCGAGACACAAACCCTCTTGCCAAACCCCTCAACCCGAAAGCCCCCTTTGATTGTTGCCATTCACGTTCATTAATTCATATACGTTGTAGAAATTATAATAAGTGATTGAGGAAAAAGGACGAATGAGAGTAGATAATGGAACGGCCGTAATTTTTGCACGTTAATAAAAAACATAAATGAAACAAAAAAAACATACAAAGCGACGCGATACCAAGGGAATGTATCGTCGTGAACCCTGCGCTTAAATGCCTTTATATACTATTCTTTTATGTTCTTCATCGATTTTTTTATACGATACCAGCCAAATCGGGGGACACGCTTTTCCCAACGGGCTTCACGGAAACCTGGGCGAAGGATCTTGCGTCTATTTTCTCTTGTGTACTCTTTCGATATCCCAAAATTTCGTTAAAAAAAAAAAAAAAAATAGCGTCGTGTTTCGGGATTAAAAACTGAGCAAAGTTTTCCTTTGGAACTTTTCTCGAAAACACATAGGTTTCGAGTTACGAGCAAATTAAGAAAACGTTCCGTTGGCCATCGGACGGCCGTCTAGTTGATGACGCGTCCGCGAGTGGCGCGCGCGCGCGCCGTAAGTCAAACTGCTCATAACTCTGAAACAATGCGACCGATAAAAAAATTTCAAAGAGAAAATTTGCTCGGTTTTGACCGGTAAATACTATTCCACCATTTTTTTTCACAATCGTAAGCAATCATGATTATTATATTTGTTTCCATTTGCGATTAATTATAACAGTATTTTTTTTTGTTTTCTTAATTTTCGACGTCTGATTCACCTGGTGTCTTGCCAGGGAAGATCGGTATACATAAAATAGAAATCGAGGGCAAAAAAAACCATTTATTCTCGTCCGTTCATCACGTGATGTGATAAATAATTATTATAATGTAATATATATTATGTAATATAAAATCGAACCATGTGTATTCCCATCTTCCCGTGCGAGAGACGAGGCCACGTTAAGTTTCGTCGTCACGAAGATCTCAAAACAAGAGCCTCAACTGATGATTTATTTCAGATCCAAAAGCGAAACTACGGAACCGAGCGATACTGTTCACGAGGAGGCTGAATCTGCGATCTAAAAAAAAAAAAAAAACGAAAACAAAAATCAAAAAAAGACGAACAAAACATGACAAGTGTCTCGCGAAGGATATCGCGTCTTATCCTTTTAACATCTCGTTTTTTTTTTACCAGTTTTTCGTTATTTCTCACGTCTGATTAACCTGGCATCTTGCCAGGGAAGATCGGTATACATAAATTAGCAATGGCTAAAAAAAAAAAGAAAAGAAAACAAAAATATTTCTTCACGTCCCTTCGTCACGCGATGTGATCGATATAATTATAATTATATTTGTAATATAAATTTATATTATATAATTTCAAATAGAGACTCGTGTATATTCCTATCTTCCCTTGCGAGAGTTATAATGCCACGTCAAGCCGTCGCGGACAGGATCGATGGACAGTGTTTCAACGGAAGATTTATTTCAGATCTGAAAAGCTATGTTGCGGAACGAGTTGGTGGACGTCCAGTATGGTAAGACGAAAAAAAAAAAAACGAAAAAAAAGGTATTGAAGTAATGCAAAGTAATGTGCGTAAAGTTTTAACCCCATTTTACGATTACAAAGGGCGCAAAAGGAAAACGCGCGATAAAAGCGAAAACATTTTTAAAATTGCAAAAATGCTGAAGTTTTGCAAAAATATATAATATAGTGTCATAACGTATTATATAATACGTTTTTAAATGCGCATTGTGTTTATTACTCATATAAATTGATGGGTCATTTACCGAAAAAAAAATCGATGCAATTTCTGAATTGCGTAAAATGATGAAAAAAAAAAAATTATAGGCGTAAAAATTGGGAAAACAAACAGCGTAATCATAATTTTTATCGTCGCTGGCATTAATAATGTTATGCGGTTATCCTTTTGTTTCGCGGTCATTGGGAATTTACCTAAAATGGTAGATCTTTAACGCTATTTTAATCTAAACGCAATACCTGTTTGTGGAAACCTCACATGGTGATGTGAAAAACCAAATGCTTTCCATACCTCAGGAATTTAACCGCATCTCCTTTTCGGTAGTTTCATAGATTCATCAGTAATATGAAACGCCTGAGACAGATAATTGTTTTATCCTTGAAAAACAGACTTGCGAAGGAAATGCGATGTTTTACTGGAAACAATTCACGATCTCTGAATGGTGTTATAGTTTTCTTAACGTCAGAACTATAATTCACTTCACCTGGAATGTGATCCATTCTTCGCAAAAGACTTCTGCGCAAAACATCGAAATGGTTATATTACCACCGATGCACGCTGCAGTGAAAAGCGTTCTTTTTATCGTCGAGCCGAAACAGCATAGTATTTCGACGAATACGATATTTAAAGTTAAGCAACGATTCCGCAACGAAGTATCTGCTCGGCTTCGGCTAAAGATTTGCTTCAAACTGCTCGCAGCTTCGCGTCTCCATAATTGTCATAATTTATCGATACATTCGTCGTATTAAGAAATTGTGTTGCATCATTGATCAACATGAGCGATAAAAATGTTGCCGCGAATCGGATAAACTCGATGCAATTAGGTGAGGTAAAGATATCAATCGTAAAAATTCATCAGCGTTTATTAATAACATCGAAGAAGAAGATCGATTATTTGTGGGTTCATCGTTTATCGACATTCGATAAAGCTGCAGTTTCGGGAAAAACCATCTTGAGACATATGACATTCGTCAATGACTTCTGAATCAAAATCCGATTTCGCTTATCGATAATCCCGTTGCATTGTTTCGCTGACGTTCTTTTTTTTTTTTGCGTCCAATTCAATTTCCGCGTAACACTCGAAATTTTTGCGGATTATAATAAGTATTACTAAGTCTTTTAAGATATCGAGTCGGACGCTCGACGATAATCGCTGACATCGGAATATAGAAGCGCTCGTGAAATCTCATCCGATTTTATCAATGGATCGGCGAGATATGTCTAATCAATTTCTCGCAGATAAGCGCCAAGAGCTCGAAACTAAAACATCCGCGGGGTTGACGCATTTTTATGCCTCAACGAGTACAATATTTATGATAAACAAAACCAATGTTTATTCATCTAATGCGCATTATCGCGCGAGAAAACGGGGCTCTCGATGCATTTACTTAGTGCAATCTGTAGCGACACACTTTTTTTATTTCTGGCACACTTCGCCGCGTTGCATGATCCTTAGTTAAAGAGTATAGTTCGCGAATGATAAAAAAAAAGTGTGAGATTATTCTACAGGGGAGTAAGGGTACCAGTATAGTTTTATGTGGGTCGCGCGCAATTGCGCGTAAATAAATGATATGCGAAGCATCTCGTATCGAGTGGATTCCGCCGCGTTAATTTTTTTTTACATTTTATACTAATCGGAGCGATTTCTCTGAAATTTAGATACAAATCCGGGGAATCCAAAAAAACGAAAAAAAAAAAAAAAAAACACATTATGTTTATTTTGTCTCGAATAGAAATGTATAAAATAAATAAAAAGATATATTGTCGATATTGATTGGCAAAATTCACCGAAAATTAAAAACGAATCCAAAGAGTCCAAAAAGACGAAAAAAAAAATAGCAATCTGTTTATTTTGACTCGAATCGCAATATATGAAGTAAATAAAAATAAATTTTATTGCCGATATTGATTCAGCGTTGTCATCCGAATCGTCGTGAAATCTTTCATATCAGGTCAACGGTCTGCGATCGATTATGATTGATACTATAAAACAGAGTCGCGGAGTAGGAAGTTTCTACTACACATTCCCTGATAAGAAATAATATTTCTGATAGGAAATTATCATTGAGGGTTATTCCAGTCTCGTCGAAGACGTAGAAAACGAACGGATAAAATCTCAATGATAAGACAATCTTTGTACTTCAGTACGTTAATCCTTCCGTCCATTGGCCAAAAAGCAGATTAAGTATGTTGATTTCTACGTGTTTAACTAATTAAATAGAGGGAGAGGAATGTATAATACCGAAATTTTAAGTATGCGAACAAAAGGGGTATTCGGCTTTGTGGTGGTGCCGTGTCCAGCGGTGAGGAGAAACGTCTCGGAGTATAAATACTTGCAACTCGAATGGACAACAGACAAACACTCGCCGCATCCGGAAAAGGGTAAGTCTTCTGTTCTGTTCGACAAGACGACTATACTTCGCATGAAAGAACACGTGTATTGTGATGCGTGAATTGTGAGAAAATTTTGCAATTGTCGGAATATTTGCTGCGGCATTGTAACAGTCGATTGTGAAATTCCTGGTTTTGACCTCTTTGCAATTTTTCTATACCTCGACACACTTTTTTTTGTCATTGGTTCAATTTTTTTGAAATTTTTTTTTATTTCGTAACTGTGAAAAAAAAATATATATATCTCGTGAATTTTTTCGTTAACAATTAAACCGTTGATTACGATCGATATATAACGTTAAATCGATATTTTCCGTGCAGCGACGTCATGTTGAAATCGACAATTCTGTTGGCGCTCGTCGCCCTTGCGGTCGCGGAGAAGGAGACTTTCGAAAATTACAAAGTCTTCAGGGTAATTCCTAAGACTGAAGAGCAGACGATTTTCCTTCACAAAATCGCCGAAGTTTCCAATGAGGTATTGTATATCTTTCCGCGGATTTGCAATTACTACATTGTTACGTGAAACAGAAAGAGAATTAACTTCGTCACGTTAATATTTGATTATTTCCGGTCGATTCTTTGCGGTATAAATGATAATAAATCCTTTAAACCAATAGTACGCTTTCTGGAGCGGACCAACCTACGCGAACGCTTCGGCCGACGTGATGGTAAAACCCGAAAGAGTTAGCGAATTCAAGAAATTGATGCGAGCGATCGGTACGGAATACGAGACGATCGTCGACGACGTACAGGAATTGATCGACGATGAAAATCCTGCGAGATCGAGGATCGGCAGCAGAGTTTTCGACTTCAGGAGATATCACACTCTCGACGAGATTAACGCTTATCTTGAATTTCTTGCCGCGACTTATCCCGACACCGTTCAGGTGGTCGTTGGTGGAAAATCATACGAAGGTCGGCAGATCAAAGGAGTTAAGGTATCCTTCAAGGAGAACAATCCCGGAGTGTTTATCGAGGGTGGAATTCACGCACGCGAATGGATCTCACCGGCAACGGTGACTTATATTCTCAATGAATTGCTGACGAGTCAGGATCCGGAAGTGAGACATCTCGCGGAGAGTAACGATTGGTACATTTTCCCGGTTTTCAATGTCGATGGATTCGTCTACACACACACGACGGTAAAACCAAAAAAAATGATAGAAAAAGTATCGATCTAATATTTCGATCAATAATTAAAAAAAAATTTATTTATACTTTCGAAAATATGGCGAATTACAATAGTTATTTTTTTTTTATATTCGGCAGAATCGTTTGTGGCGCAAAACGCGAAAACCCTACGGACTTTTTTGTCACGGAAGTGACCCCAACCGCAATTGGGGATACAAATGGATGCGTACGTATATACACCCCGATAAATCGATTTTTTATACGCCATTTTATGATTCATCGATAATTAATGCTATTTAATGACTTTTATCGATCAGAGGGCGGAGCCAGTAGCAACCCCTGTGCTGACACTTACGCCGGAAGCGCTCCGTTCTCCGACATTGAGATCAAAACACTTTCCGAGTACATAACTTCGATTTCCGGCAAAATCTATGCGTATATCTCGTTCCACAGCTATTCGCAGCTTCTTCTCTTCCCTTACGGACACACGCGTGATCATCTCGACAATCACGACGAATTGGTACGATTTTTAATTGATTTTTTTATGAAAAATGTTTAATCCTTTTTACAATTTTTTATTTGCGAAGAGATTTTAAGGGTTAATTTTCAAAAAAATTGTTATTTTCAGTACGCTATCGGTAAGAAATCGATCGCTGCCCTTGCAAAGAGATACGGCACTCAATACGTAACTGGAAACATCGCTGAAACTATCTGTAAGTGCAAAAATCCTCTAATCGCCGTTAGCTTCCGGTATTATAGGCAAACAATTCGCAACTAATATGCATTCTGTTTTATCAATGTACTTAGACATCGCCACCGGAAGCTCCGTAGACTGGGTAAAGGGAATTCACAAGCTTCCGATCGCTTACACCTACGAACTCCGCGACAAAGGAAGATACGGATTCTTACTTCCGGCCAATCAGATTATCCCAACGGGAGAGGAAACTCTCGATTCCCTCGTTGCAATGTTCAAGGAAGCGAATGCCCGCGGAATCCCCGAAAGACAATGAAATATGCGATTCGATTTTTTTGTCCGCAATATGATTTTCTCGACTTTGTAAACTGATTTCGTATTTATTGACAAATAAAAAAAAAATTAAAAAACGGAAGAATAATTTATTTTGCAGTATTATTACGTTTTAACGAACTCCGAAAAACTTCGCGGTAACACGTTTCAACGGCCTTTTAAGTTTTAACTATCCGCCCGATTACTTTATCGGATACTCGTGTCGGAACGGCCCATTTACGTGCCGCGAGAAACTAATGAACCGTCGCGCAAACGTATACCGCGCGGACCGCGACTCTCGAAGTCTCGAGTGATAACGCGGGTATCCATTATGAATATTCTATCGTCGTTATTTTTTTTTATCTCCCCGCGGTAAGTAGTTTTTAATGCATTTTTAATTAGCGTGTGGAAACTCTGTATTTATAAAGTTGCGAAGAAATTGCGGCTCGAGATTTCGAAGGGGTGGAGTCGGTTAAAAATTATTAAATTGCTTACGATTGAACGCAAAAACGGGTTTTCAATTATCAAAAGTTAATTCATTGCCGTAAATCGAGTTAAGATTTTATTATTAAAGTATTATCGCGATCGGTCGGTAACTTCCGCTTTTCTATGACTCCTTAACTACTGTACTCGTTGCGTCTTATCTCAAGTATCTACGCATTGTCGTCAGCGTAAAACAATTTTTTATTGATTTTTTCGGTTTATTTCAAAGTCCAACAAATTTTATAGCAACTTAAAGGCATTTAAAAAAAATATTTACTTTCATATTAATTCGATAATTAATTAAATTTAAAAAAATTGATTTTCGCGATCAGATTTATCGAAAATTTAGGCTATTAATGTATCAACTCATTTTTCGACGAATAGAAGTTCAATGAACTTTTCTTTGATATTTGTAAATGAAATTCTATAAATTCTCCATCACCGTGATTTCTTCACCTGAATTCCGATTTACTGTTATCTTCCAACTATCGCGATAGGTGACTTGTCTGTACCGAGATTATCCAACACTTTTTATTTTTCTTTTTTTTTTTCGTTTTTAGACGATATCGCGCGAACAATCTTTCGATTGCAACTGAACTTTCTTTTTCCTTATATTATCTTTAAACTATCGATAAAGTATCGATGTTTTCGTGATTTTTCTATCGTTAATTATTCGATAGAACGCCTCGTTCGTCTCTCCACTTCTGTTTATCATCGTGAATTCTAATCTTTCTTTGTGTTAAAAAAGTAAACCGAGTCACACCGCGGCGTGAGATGCTGGCGAGTAGACGGAGAATAAATAGCCGAGACGTGAATCAGAACCGGGCATACGGTCGCCATAAACGACAAAGGGTAAGTCGGCTTGAGTCACTGTCGCTACACGCGCAATACAGAACCAAAGGCCTATTTCACACGTGCCAACGCGTCCGATTGTAATTACAAACAGGTGCATCGTAAGGTGTTATATGATAACTGTGAAAAAGATACCGGAAGGAATACTTCCTATTGTCGACACAACTTAAAAAAAGTTTATAATTTTTTTTTTTTTTTTTTCTTACACTTTCACGAATTTCATTCTCAGCTCTCTATATAAACAATGCAACGAAGACAATTTCTCTCAGTCTTAATTAAGTTCTCGTTGCAGCGCCATCATCATGTTGAAGTTAACGATTTTCTTGGGGCTCTTCGCCGCGATCGCTGCGCAGAAGAGAAGTTACGAAAATTATAAAGTTTTCCGAGTCGTTCCGAAAACCGACGAGCAAATTGAGTTTTTGAATCAGTTTGGCGAATTCCGCGACGACGAGGTGCGTTTATAAATAAATATTTAATCAAAGTTTTTTTTGTTAATGTGTTAAATCGTAAATTACTCGCGAGTTGAGTTTTTAATGAGTTATATTATATTTCGTAAAAGTGATAAATAGTTCTCTGTTTTTCTTCTACTTTTTCACGTCTCAAACATTTCCGTTTTTTTCGTATACTCGCGATATGACTATAAATAGAAATCTATATATTTCGAAAAATCAATCAATTATTATTCGTGAATTATTTTTTATTTGTGACTATAAATAGTCATATCGCGAGAAAATAATTCACGAATAATAATTGATTGATTTTTTCGACATATATAGATTTCTTTTTTGACTATAAATAGTCATATCGCGAGACAATAATTGACGAATAATCATTTTTCTTTAGAAAATATTTAATAGATGAGATTATAATCTTTTTAAGATAAGATAAAAGTCTTTTTTAGATAATAATTTTATTTTTTATTTTTTCGGAATATATAGATTTCTTTTTTCATAGCTTTTTAGGGCTTTTGGAATTATCAATTAAATTATTAGTATATTTTTTTTGCTTTTGAATCGTAGTACTCTTTCTGGAAAGGACCGAGTTACGTTAACGAGTCTGTCGATCTGATGGTCGGACCTCGAAAGATCGATGAATTTGATTACTTAATGAGATCGTCGGGTATTGGATACGAGAATTTTGTCGAAGACGTTCAGAAACTCGTGGACAACGAGAATCCATTGACAGATATGCGAGTCGGTAAAGTCGCATTTGATTGGAAGTCTTATCACACGTTGGAAGAGATTTACGCATATCTTGACGAACTCGCGAAGAATTATCCCGACAAAGTGGAGGTTGTCGTCGGCGGCCAAACTTACGAAGGCCGTCAGATAAAAGGAGTTAAATTATCCTTCAAGAAAAACAATCCCGGGATTTTTATCGAAGGTGGAATTCACGCACGCGAATGGATCACACCGGCAACTGTGACTTATATTCTCAACGAATTAATTAACAGCAACAATACGGAAGTTAGACAACTTGCTGAAAGCAACGACTGGTATATATTTCCGGTTTTCAATGCCGATGGCTACGTCTACACTCACACGACGGTAAGAAAAATTTATTCCCTTTACTTCTTTAATTAATTTTTATTATATTTATCTATTTAATTGAGAAATTTGTCGCGAGAAAAGTCCGATAAATTCTTTAAGTTACAGCAACGGCAATTGCTGTATATGTTTTATTCATTTTTTTATGTCGCGTTTAGCTATTTAATTAAGAAATTTTCCGAAATAAAAATTCGATATATTCTTAAAGTTACAATAATCGTATTAATATGTTTTATTATTTTTTTTATGTTTTATGAAATTACACTCCATAAAAATCGAAAAAACCGGTAATTACACTTTACGGGTCCAGTTAATTTTTTCAAATTTTTTTTTCACCACACTATTCGCCGTTTCTGTTTTCGTGAATTTGTAAACGAAGGATATTTAATTACCGATTTTTTTTTTTTTTTCATCAATCAGAATCGATTGTGGCGCAAAACAAGGAAACCGTACGGATTCTGTTACGGAAGCGACCCGAACCGGAACTGGGGCTACAAATGGATGGGTACGTCTAATTGAATTATTCATAGATTTTTTTTTATATATAATTAATAATTAATTTACGTCTTTGGCGATTAAGATAATTTCTCCGTTCAACGGTTTTGCATAATTATTATTTTATCGATCAGAGGGTGGAGCCAGCAGCAACCCCTGCGCCGAGACTTATGCCGGAAGCGCTCCGTTCTCCGACATTGAGATGAAAACTCTTTCCGAGTACATAACTTCGATATCCGACAAATTCTACGCTTACATCGCTTTCCACAGTTATTCGCAGCTTCTTCTCTTCCCTTACGGACACACAACGGCTCATCTTGACAATTACGACGAACTCGTAAGTTTTTTATTAAAAAAATGACGGAACTTAAGGTAGTTATGTCGCTTCGCGTTAATTTCGCATAAGTTCGAGAAAAATTAGAGAAAATTGCAAATACTTTTCGATGGTATAAAAATTTGAAAAAATGCATGTATATTAAAGGTACTGAAAAAATTAATTTTGCATAATAACAATTCCAAAATGTTATTAACAAATTGATAAGAAATTAATTGGTCAACAAATTTCCCCGGAACCCAACTATTTTTTTTAATGAAAATGATTCGTTCATTTTTCTGAATACGTATGGATTTTTTCAGATTTTTAAATTTACTTTGCATTTTGTGTTTTTTCACACATTTCTTCCGTATAAAAAAAAAATTTAAAGCAAATTGAAAAATCTGAAAAAATTCATACGTATTCAGAAAAATGAACGAATCATTTTCACAAAAAAAAAGTTGTTTTTCCGAGAAATTTGTTTACCAATTTATTTTTTCATCAATTTGTTAATAACATTTTGGAATTATTGTTATTCAAAATTGATCTCTTCAGTACCTTTAATATGCATTAATTTTTTTAGATTTTTATACCATCGACAAGTATTTGCAATTTTCTCTCATTTTTCTCAAACTTATGCGAAATTAACGCGAAGCGACATAATTACTTTAATTTACATGTATATTTAAATAAAAATATAGTACTCTATGTATCCGAATTGATTTTTTTCAGTATGCTATCGGTAAGAAAACTATCGAAGCTCTCGCGGAGAGATACGGCACGAAATACATTACTGGAAACATTGCCGAAGCGATTTGTAAGTATAAACTTTAAAAAATTGTAATTAATTTGTTGCAAATTCAAAAATACCGACAGAGAATCACGCAAATAGAAAACTTCAATTGTCTCCGTTTTACCATTGGATGATAACTATTCACGAATCGAGTATAAAATTTACGACACTCTGTTATAGATATCGCAACCGGAAGTTCGTTGGACTGGGTGAAGGGTACTTTCAAGACACCGATCGCTTATACTTACGAACTCCGCGACACCGGCAGATACGGATTTCTTCTTCCGGCTAATCAAATCATTCCTACCGCCGAGGAAACTCTCGATTCGCTGATCGCACTTTTCAAGGAAGCTGCGGCTCGTGGTATTCCATCTACGAAGCAATAATTTCAGAACAGTTCGTGATTTTTACTAAAAATATTTTATCAATCGCGTTTATAATTATTTTTCACGACGATGTGATAACAATTGTACATACAATATTATATAATAGAAATCGAACAAAATGCGTTTGTTTTGTTTTGATTAAACAATAAAAAAAAAGTATTTTCGTTCGAGAGATTTTTCAATCGGTGAAGCGCGTTTATTCATTTTTTTTCTTCCGTCCAAATGATATTACTTCGTTTCTTTGCTCTCAGTAGACGATAACATGTCGTCGTCGTCATTAGATCCGAAGGCTTTTAAAGTGAAACGAAAATCATAAACGTCGAAAGTAATTCACGAAATAGTAACAGAGTGTAGCATTTGAATATTAAAAATATATCGGTAGCAAGAAGAAATGAAATTCGGTCGGCCATTGAAGAAAAGTTCAGCGCATCGGGAATATATTTGAGACGTTGTATCGCGCAACTGAAAAGAATATTACAGCACATTACAAGTATTACAGCAACGTTGGCATTGTGCAATAAAAGTTGAAAAAATATATATACTATATATATTTTTCGGTCCGGCAAAAAGATATTTTGGATATTTTTCATAGATATTTTGGTTTACAGGAACATTACATTTTTTTTTCATGTGTGTGTCTTATATAATCGGCGTTAAAAAAGATCCAATGCCTTCGATAAATTTACCGATTCGATTCGGTTGGTTTTTTTCGATTTTTTTTTATTTTGTGTTTTTTCACACATTTTTTCCATATAAAAAAAAATTCAAAGTAAATTGAAAAATCTGAAAAAATTCATACGTATTAAGAAAAATGAACGAATCATTTTCATTAAAAAAAAGTTGGATTCCCGGGAAATTTGTTGACCAATTTATTTTTTCATCAATTTGTTAATAACATTTTGGAATTATTATTATGCAAAATTAATCTTTTCAGTACCTTTAACATGCATGAATTTTTTCAGATTTTTACACCATCGCGAAGTATTTGCAATTTTTTCTCATGTTTCTCGAACTTATCGAATAAACACGAAGCGAGATAACTACCTTAAGCGCTACCGCGGTTAATCTCGGAAACAAAAACGTTTCTTGGTCCGCATGCACCAAAGAAAAATAATTTTTAATGAGTCATTCGATAGTCACGAAAGTGATGAATTTAATCTCATCGAAGTATTGAACGAGTTAATTACCGATTTAACGCTTTGCGAATTCGGAGGGCGCAGTTTTGCTGTCGAAACTAATCATACAATTTTATTTGCGTTCATTCATCTCTCACTTCCTTATATATTTTTTATTTACTAATAGACGAAATACTCTTAAAAGTAAAATTAGTCGAAATGGCGCCGCAGGTAATTCGGATGAGAATCCATTATCTCAAGGCTGAGGGTCATCGCTTCATTGAGTTGAAGACGCGCAAAATTTGCACGATAAGCTTCAATTATCATTCTCACGATCTATTATCAACAACAATAACGACAGATAAATCAGATAGCGAAAAAAAAAATCATTATTGAATTTCGGCAAATGCAAACCCCGAGTTTCATCACTCGTGAACATACGTATATGTATCTTTCACATTGCATAATAATGATTCAGTGTTCGAAATTCGACAATCGGCATTAGTCAGCAGATCTGAAGACACATGTGCGATAAATGGATTTAACTTTTGTTCCTTTTATTTATCGAAAACCAAATACATGCAGGAAATTATAATCACATTTTGTTTCTTGCGCTCGTTAAGCTAACGATTAGTTGACTATAAGGAAAGGATTTTGGTAAAATTAAAAGTTATTTTTTCTTAAAAATATTAACTACATATATAGTATATAGATTTTCATATAACTATGTGTAGTCTCGTCAGACTTTTCCTTTTTTTCCCGACCGTCCCGGGTACATCCGTGCAAAATTGTATATTCCTATTTTTTTCTAATTCAATATGTGTCATCATATCGTACAACTTCGTGGCAAAAAAAAAAAAAAAAAAAATTGGTAGACATTCCGGAAAACCGGAAGAACACTCCTTGATTGGCTATAATATATTGGCGATCTCTGAATAGCGTTCATTACAGTTTTTCTTACCAAATGGACTTGAAATAGATGGGCGAAGGGATGTTTCCAATCGTCTCAAGTCTCAGATAATTTCTTCAGATAGGCTCTCGCGACTTTTCCCGACGGTACTCGAGGAATTGCGTCCATAAACTTCACACCTCCGAGTTTCACGTAATTCGGTAATCTGCTTGACACCAATTCATTGATATCCTCTTCCTTCACCTGTGGTGAATACAAAATCATTAATTAACAAAAATAAAGCAATAAATTACATTTGGAAATTCGGGGCACCAATGTTTTTTGCATTATAGTTTCGAATTGTCAATTATACTGACGTCAGAATTTGGTTTTTTGACCGCAAAGACGACCGGTCGTTCGTTATCCGTGGCGTGAGATACTCCTACAACGGCAACGTCGATAAGCTCCGGATGCGCTTCGAGGATCTGTTCGATAGTTTCAGGTGAGATGTAGTGTCCTCGATAATTGATCATTATGCTGATACGATCGGTGACAAAAACGTGTCCCTCGTCGTCGTATTGTACAAAATCGTCGGTGTGTATCCATCCTGCGATCGCAAAGATTATGTGGTGATTAATCGACGCGATTAGTCGATATCTTTTTTTTTTCGCGTTTAATTTTCCTCATTCTTCTGTTTTTTTTGGGATTATTTTAAATTGAGAAGAAATCGATACGATGAATGGATATCACTTATTTTTCGCGTGTATTTCTGCTCAATCTTTTTTTTTCGTATCGTATTGCATAAGATCGTCGGGGTGTATTCATCCTGCGATCTCAAAGATTATTCGCTGATTAATGACACGATTAATCGATATTATCTTTTTTCGCGTGCATTTTTCCTCGTTCTTTCTTTTTTTTTTGAGAATTTTTTTAATCGACAAGAAATCGATACGTTTAATGAATATCATTTTTTTGTATGTATATTTTTGCTAATTTTTTTTTTTTTGGGGATTCTTGAAATTGATAAGAGTTACCTTCGTGATCAATCGCTTTGTTCGTCGCCTTTGGATTGTCGTGGTAACGGGTCATCATATACGGAGATTTGAAACACGCTTCGCCGGGCTGATTGGGGCCCAAGATTTTCCCAGTTTTCGGATCGATTACCTTCATCATTACATTTTTGACGATTCTACCGCAAGATCCGGGCCTATAGCCCGGCGTTTGTCTCAGTGCCACACCTCCAAGTTCAGATATACCTTCGATCAAAATTGGGCACCAAAATTATCTAATCTATCGATAACGACGAATTATCCAATCGATCGGATCCGATCGATTTTTTGGATCTATTTATAAGGATTAAAATAGTTAACTATGCAATTATCAATCGTTACAAGGCTACACGCGATTATATATAGCTGATAGCATTTTTTCGATCTTTTTTTTTTCGATTATTTCAGTAACCCAAAAAAAAAAATATCTGAACGGATATCTTGATAACGATTTGAAGACACGGTCGCTTGTTGATTTGGACTTTGGCGGGAATGATTTCAAAATGATTTTCGAAGCTCATTCATCATTAAAGTAGTCCTTTCATTATGTCTGATTCCGCATAAGTTTGAGAGAGAAATGAGAGAGAATTACAAACTCTTCTCAATCGGATAAAAATCGAAAAAAACTCAAGCATATAGAAGGTGCTGAAAAGATCGTTTTTGCATAATAACAATTCCCAAATGTTATTAACAAATTACTGAAATAAGAAATTGTGCAACAAATTACCCGACAACCCGATTTTTTTTTTATGAAAATGATTCGTTACTTTTTCTGAATATGTATGAATTTTTTTCAAAATTTTATGTAATGTTAGAAAATTACGTTTTTATAATGTTAAAATTTCTGTAAAATAAAAAATTACAAAAATTACGAAAAAATTCAGAAAAAGTAACGAATCATTTTCATAACAAAAAAAAACTGGGTTGCCGGGTATTTTGACGCACAATTTTTTATTTCAGTAATTTGTTAATAACATTTTGGAATTATTATTACGCAAAAACAATCTTCTCAGCACCTTCCATATACTCGATTTAAAAAAAAAATGTATCCCGTCGAGAAGTATTCGTAATCTCTCTCATATCTCTCGAACTTAGGGGGCATATCAGACATAACGAAAGGACTACCTTAATGCAAATAACACTTTAATTAATGGTTCTTTATTACCGTAAGCCTGGAAAACATCAGTTTTAGGAAAACTCGCGACTATTGCCTCCTGCATCTCCCTTCTCACGACTCCGCCGCTCATCCAGAGGAGTTTCAACGACGAAACGTCGTAGTTCTCGATGCTCGGACATTTTTGTAGTTTCAGAGCTTTTCGCGGTTGCAAATGCATCAGGTTAATCTGAGAAACATTCGCGAATGTAATTGTCAGCACTATTATACGTTTATTGAAAACTGTACGTTAAAATAATTCCAATACAGTGAACTCCCGAAGTCTGCACGCGCGCAGTTGTTTCCTTGCCGGGCATTAGCGTGCGCGACTGCGCATGTCTAGTGCCGAGGCACCGCGTCGGGAATGTGTACTTCAGTCAGTAGTGGGGGCGCTGCCGCACGGGCCGCACGGCCGCGTCCCCGTTTTCTCGGTCCCGATGACAGGCCGCGTTCGGGAGTGCACTGTAACGAACTGAAAAAAAAATCGATTCCTTTCGGAGAAACGTACCTTATACTTTTCAATAAGACGGAGCGTCGTCTCCTCGATAAATTCCGGATAAATAACCGCGGTTTCGGGTGCGACGGCTGCTCGGAGCAAACACGCGATTCCGACACCCCAGGATATCGATGAGAACGAAATGGACGTAATGGTATCATTCATTTCACCGAGATTAACGAAGTTCGGCGAATGCCCGAAGAGACACTTGTGCGAGGTAACGACACCTTTCGGTAATCCCGTACTTCCCGATGTGTATACGATAAATGCGGGGTCATCGACACTCGGTAGTTTCTCGCAACAAAATTCGGAGACTAATTTACTGTCCTGTGTCGCGAGAATGTCACTGAGCGAGCGGTGACCCGGTCGATTTCCGAGGATTACGACTTTCAGTGATATCCCGATTTCTTTTGCTATTTCGAGCGCTATAGTGGCCGAGGCTTCGTGAACGAACAAGACTTTGGGTCTCGTGAGAGTCAGGAAGTGTCGTGTCACCTCTGCGCGTTAAAAAAAAAAAAAAAAAAAAAAAAATTTATATGTGGTTAGTGCATTTTTTAAACATCGAGACATATAAAAAAAATCAAATTTCAAAATAATGTCGATCCGTCGTAATACCGAGTGCAATTTTTTACGAATAGTTACGAATATATATGAATCATTAAATAGAATGAATTGGCGTCAAAATTCGGGGGTAATTTTGATTATTTATTAATTAATGTCACGAGTTTCCTACCGCTGGTAAGTTCCATATCCCACCACGTGTTAAAAACAGCGCCAATGTACATCGAGGCTAAAATTGGCACGTACATGTCCGGTTGATTGTGAGTACAAACGGCCACAACATCGCCGGGTTTGATATTTTGGCTCTTTAACCACATTGCGCATTTTACACTTCTTTCCGTCATTTCGGCGAACGTTTGTTTTTTTCCGGTCAAACCGTCAATCTGTGGTTTATATGAATTCGTTGATTCGTCGATGTTGTTTTTACTCCGCATTTAATAATATTACATTGTATGAAAAAAAATAATTAAATTAAAGTATATATACCTGTCCGATGAAATTTGGATTTGCGCGCCATCTTTCGAGAATCAACGCTCCGTAGTTACTGTACTCCGGAGTGTAAGGCACCGAAGGGCCTTTTATAATTCCATCTTCAACCACAAAGTCGTCACACTGGAAAGATCACGTAAATGTATAACTTGCACAGTGAGTCGTGTTTCATTTATAAGAAGTAAGAAATCATTTTTTTTTTTTTTCAAATTACGATTTTGAAAAAATGTAAACAGAATTCTGGAATAATCATACGAAGTCATTAAAAAAATTTGATAATATGTTATTAAATCGTTTAAAAGTTATAATATGCGAACACTTCACGTACGAAAGAAATTTTTTCGACAGTAAATTGATTTATCCATTAATTTCTTTATAATTTATAACAATAATTTTTTTTCAATTGTTTTATTCGTGTGTTTTGTTTCTCTTGAAGTTCGCAAACCGGCGAAAATATAAAAAGATAAATGCTGACATCAGAAAAATATCATTTTTTTTCAATATTTTGTATAATAATTTTGTTCCATACCTTGTAGTTATATTTCGTTTCTTGAGTTATTCCCATCGTACGTCAATGTCGATAGAATTAGAATTGTCAAAAAAATGGTTTGCTTGTGATAAAGAATCGAACAATTCAGTTCGAGGACGCGAAGAATACTGAGGACGTAAAATTAATCACTTATATATGTTTATTTGAGTAAATGATACGTTTTATCGATTCCGAGAAGAGGGGAAAAGCGCTAATGGAAATTAACTTCGGAAGTATATATATGACGATTGACCACTCGAATTACCAATCACCTCACTGATGTTCGATAGTGACGAATTAACTGACCGATCCTTCACGCGCTCCATGTTGTTCTTTCAGGTTGATAAAATCTTGTATATAGGAAAAGGTGGTCATCTTTGATAAACAGATTCAACGCCTCATACGCGTAGTACATCTATGGAAATGAGTTACGATCCATTTTACGGACAATTATTCGTTTCGTTTGGCGAAACTTCGTTGATAATAACAGTCGACTTAATAAAATGTTATATCATTATTTCTTGATGCGAAAAAATACAGTTAAATATACGGATAAAAATATTTTTAAGAACCCTTCGGATTTGACGAAAAAATTCCAAAAAACGCGGTTACCGCACTTTTTTTATATTTTAAATTGTCTCGTAACAAAAAAAAAAACTATTAAGGGATCACCTTGTGTGACGGTCAAAAAATTAGCTGATTTCACGATTTTTTTTTCGATGGATAAAATACGCTGATCTGTCTGATTTTTTTTATGTCAAATCAAAGCACTCATGACAAACAGAAAAAAAAATTAAACGTTTATTTTTATTTGTTTATAGTTTTTTTGGGGGTTAAAAGCGGCTTGTAAAAAAAAACTCCTTTAGTCGTCAATATTGTCTAAAACAACATTTGAAAAAAGATTATTAATCAGTATGAAAGCCGCTATCGCGCTATGGAGGATTTTTTTTTCGATCAAAATTCACAAAATGGCGGCGATTTGAAAAAAAAAGTATCGAATTTCGCCTTTTTTTTCGAACAGTTTTTCGTTTAAAAAAATATGAAGATTTTTAAAAATTAAAAAAGCTTCCATAGCAAGATGAAGAATAGTGTGAAGAATGTTGTGTCAAAATTTAAGACCGATAGCTTGAAAACTTTTCCTTGGAGAGTGTAAAACGTGTACACCGAGTGTAAAAAGATTTTTTGCAAATTTTACACTAAGATGATCTCTGAAACACCTTTAGACACTTTTTTGTGTATTTCTTCCCGTAAGACACGATAAGCAATTTGATTGTTTCAAGAATCGTAACTTTTTGAAAAATTGACTATCTATATTGATAATATTGATTTATATAACTGACCAAAAATCCGCTATGATAATATTTTGTTTTTTGTCGTTTCTGGTTTGTCACTGCAGCTTTCTTCTCTGCTGTCCACGAATACGCAATTTTTTTTTCCAGATCAATATTTTTCACGGAAACGCGCGTAAGTTTTGAAAAATGTTATTTTAGGCCATTATAAGGCTTTTTAGCCATTGAATCCATTGTTGATCGCGAGAAGCGCTGCTGGTGTCTTTCATAACAACAAAAATGCTGAAATCAGTGAGCATTGAATGACAAAATTCTAGAATACTTCGAATTAAGACAAATCTACCAAATACGGATCATCGAACTTATGATAGAGTTCCGTTTTCGGTATAAGACGATAGAATGTTCGATATTATCATCAATAGCGCGAAGTTTTCGCTAATCGTGAAAAATCAGTCGATCACTTCCAGTACCCCTCCGATAGGTTCACGTAGAATATATTTTTGCCCGAATTTATTCATTTTGCCGAACAGATCAGCGATAAAGTTGTGTTCCTTTTCGTCGTACCAGATCTCCGATTTGTATAGCTTTGTTGTTATCGACACGATTATCAATACATAGCGATTAATCGATGCGATTAATGTGCCTAGTATTTTTCCCTCTGTTGCGTGTTATATCCAGATATTCTCGATATATCCAGATCGCGATGACGTGTGCCCGCGATCAATGCCTCAAACGCGCATAAGAATTATTGTAGTGCACACTTATCGTTGTTTTGATAAAACGCGCTTCGATCTAAATTCTGTTTTCGTCTCGGTTTGTCGATACGGACTTTTTACTTCAGTAATAGATTTAAATAAATTTGAACAAAATAAAATAACAATCGGTAGAATGGTGTATGGCAAATTAATGGGGCAGCAATAATTATTGTTATCTATGAAAATAAAAAATAAAGAAACATAAATTAAAAAGTCCAACGGACAGCCTGAAAATTTAGCTTAATTATTGACGCTGAAATTGCGAATCTCTAATAGTACCGCCGTAGTAAGTTTTCTCGCACGCTTCGCTTCACGGCGCGTGTGATAAAACGCATTTCTCGCACTCGTGAAATAAAATTTTGTACGATACTCGTGTGAGAAACTTTTTCTCAACTCGTGCGATTGCAACACTCGCCTTCGGCTCCTGCTGCAAACTCACACTTGTCAGAAAAAAATGCATTGCACTTGTATCGTAATGTACTATTGCGATACTAGTGCGAGAAGGCGGACTTTACGGCGAAAATTGGGAAATCGCCGCACGAGAGAAGGAAAAGTATTTAAATTATACCGCAGAAAAGAATTGTTGACGATTCTTCCGCAGGAACCACGCAGATACAGAATCAGTTTTATCTGTGGCGATCCTCCCAATGCCGAAATATTTTTCAACTGATAAATAATCACTAATCGCAAATGCCCTCTCATCAATATCATTTGCGCGTAGAGAATCCTTTTATACAATCTTATCATTCTTTTTTTTATCATAGCATTATAAAATCATTGCGATGGATAAACACGGGGAACGGTTTGTATCCACTCCATTTTAGTTACCGAAACTTGAGAACCACAGATTTCTTGATAGGTAGATATCGAGTTCAGGATTTGGTTTGCACTGCGGCAATGAAAGATTTTATTACGGGCAGAGGCCTGAAAGATAACATACCGAAGAAAGTTCGCTGATATTGAGTTCCAACGAAGACATTATCAATTTTTGTTGAAGAATTTTAATGATCAAAATGAAAGATTTTACGATCCTTACACACTTATCATTTCACATTTTATAATGTCGGTATAAAATATCAAATTTCCGTACATTTTCGTTTTATTTTTATTTTTTTTTTTACATCGTAACTCCACACATTTTCTTAAGGTAGTTATCGCGCGGTATCGATTCTCTAAAGATATTGTTCAATTTTTGTGTATTCATTATTTAATGCGTCTTCAATACACGTCTGAAGTTGCAGCACGATTTACCACCCAGAACCAGAGAAAAAAATTATTAAAAAAAGTCTTTTTTCTCGGCATTCCCTATCAAACAACATGGTGGATTACATTTTCGATCACCGTAAACGTATCCTTCTTACCATTTTGAACAAACTTTTTTGAGGGTTAGACGAATGTCTAATCCTTACTTTCACGAAATTTGGAAACAGTCGACCACGTACTTTGAAAAATTCAATTTTGAAATGATTAGTTAATAACATTTTGAAATTATTATTATGCAAAATCGATAATTTCATCACCTCCAATATGCATGATTTTTTTTTCAGATTTTCAGACTACTGAGAAGTGTTTGCAATTCCCTCTTATTTCTCCGAATCTTATGTGAAGTCAGACTGTTCGCACGATAACTTAAGGGATCTTTCCAGTGTGAAAAAAAAAAAAATTCGATATTTTTTTTGTCTTATCCATTAGTATATACGGTCAAAAACATCCTCTCAAACAAAATACACACAAAACACAAACAAAAACAACACACACACAACATTTCAAGCAGGCAAACATTTCAAAACGGCACACACATTTTTCAAGAGGGTGGACATTCTTCAAAGAACAGTTTTCATGCGATTGTTTTTAAATTTTAGGAAAACATTCTTCACGCTACTCTATCGTGCTATGGAAGCTTTTTTTTTTTTTTAAATCTTCCTATTTAAAAAAAAAAAAACTGTCGAAAAAAACGGCTCAATTCGGTACTTCTTGTTCAAACCGCCGCCATTTTATCAATTTTGATTAAAAAAAAAGCCTCCATAGCGCGATAGCCAATCGCATACTAATTAATAATCCTTTGGGTTTTTTTTTTTTAATTTTTTTTTCAAATCAAATTTGCGACCCCTAGGATGTCCACCATGAGGCTATCTTTTTTAACATCATTATTTTCAACAATTAAAAAAAAATATTTAAACAATAAAAATCTTCTTATAAAAAATAATTTTCTGTCATTCATGATTACCTTAATCCTTTCTTAAAAAAGACATTGCGATAATATATCGATATATCGAAATCGTGAAGCCAGTTTCCGTAGCCAATAGGAAGCGTCCGTTTCGATAGTTTTGTACTAGGTACGAACTAACCTAAAAGCGCGTGTGTTCGCAATCATCATCAGCTGTGCGATGAGAACATAACCTGAAAGAGCACGAGCGAAGCTAATGCGTTGTTTCTAGTATGTCATAAAAATTTCAGATTGATCGGCGTATAGTAACCGTCCGAAAAAAAATCGTGAAAATAGGCTATTCGCGTAAGACTTCGCCAATTTTCGCAGTTCGCTTCTAGCAATTTTCTCGGATGATGTATGAGGTAATTCATTTATAAATTGGACACCACCACGGAGTTTCATGTAATCCGGCAGTGCGTCAGCCACCAAATCTTGTAGTTCAGCTTCCGTGACCTGTGGTAACAAAAAAAAAATGTAACAATTATCGATTTTTTTTGGCAAAGTTGTTGAGGTACTCACTTTAGCTTTCGGTATCGTCATCACGAATGCGAGCGGATATTCGTCATCGACATCGTGGGGTATCGCGAGGACTGCAGCCTCGGTGACCTCGGGATGTGTTAGAAGTACTCTTTCCACCATTGTGGGTGAAACGTGATATCCTCTGTATTTGATTAACTCTTTAATTCGATCGATAATAAAAACGTATCCCTCTTCGTCGTAATAAACGAGGTCGCCGGTGTGAAGACAACCTGTTGTCGATACGATAGTTCTGTTATCATTATTATGGTCGTTTAAATTTCATCATAGTTTTAGAATCGCTGCGTCGTACCCTCAGCGTCAAAGATTTCGTTGGTAGCCTTAGGATTGTTATATTAACCGGTCATCAAGTATGGGGACATGAAACACGTCTCGCCGGACTGATTAGGACCTAAGATTTTACCGGTTTCAGTATCGATAACTTTCATCGAAAAGTTTGGTACGATTCTTCCGGAAGAGCCGTATTTGGTACCAGTGGCTTCCATCTCAAGTGCAGCGCATCCCAATTCCGTTGTACCTTTCGGGGTAATTAATCACATCAATGAAATTATCTAATCTGCCGCTTAACTCTGTATCTATTGATCGCTGAACGAAGTCAAAGGCCTCTCATTATTTTTTGTTGCAAAACCGAATACACCGACATCTATTGGTAGGCGATGATGATTTGTACCGTACGCCCGATTGATAATCGTCTGCGGAAAGCACTTTGCCATTGCTTTGTGTGTCGCCTCCTTTAACGTGCCTCCAGTCACGACAATTCTTTTCAGTGACGACAAGTCGTACTTCGATAATGCTGGACATTTTTGCAATCTGACTGATAAACTCGTTCCTACGAGCATCCAGTTAACCTACGAGTAATCAAATTATTCTAATAGCTACGAACATTATTTTACTAAATAATAAAACTCGTATTACCTTAAATTTCTGGATAATTTGAAAACCCGTTTCCTCCTGAAATTCCAGATGTATGATCCGTGTTTCCGGTTCGAAAATCCCATCGAACATGATAATGATAGCTGTGGCACAAAAAAGAGGTGAGAATGTCAGCGTCGTAACGGGACCATTGGTATCACGCGGTTTTTTTATGTTCATCGTCCCCATTAGAGATTTGTGAGAGCGTAAAACACCCTTTGGCAATCCCGTCGATCCTGAGGTGTATTGAATAATCGCTGGTTCATCGTAGCTCGATAATTTCGTGCAACTAAACGTGGACACGAGTTTGTCGTCTTGCGTTTCAAGGATCTCATCCAATGACTTGAAACCCGGTAGCTTTCCGAAAACGATTATCTTCATTTCTATGCCGATTTCTTTAGCAACTTCGGCAACCAAAGCCGTTGATACCTCGTTGGCGAAAAAGACGTTGGGTTTTATTAGAGTAACGAAGTGTTTCGCCATTTCTGTTGTTCATAGAGATTCGGTGATTTTATGAATGAAGTCTTATTAATATCGGTAACAACAAAGACAATTGCTGGCTGTTCTCACCTTTAGACAGACCTAAATCCCACCACGGATTGAATATGGCACCTGTGTACAACGCGGCGAAACATGGCACATAAATGTCCATCTGATTGTGCGTACAAATGCCTATTACGTCACCGATCTTGACATTCTGTTTTTTCAACCACATTGCGCACTTTACACTCCTTTCAGTCATATCTGCAAACGTCTCCTTGCGTCCGGTCACACCATCGATCTGTTCATTTTTATCAATTCCAACACTCCTTATTAAAACAAAATTCATTTTGGAGACAATTCTCTCACAATAGCTCAGTCACATTGTAAAAGAAGACATGCCTAGCCAACAAAATCTGGTTGTTCCCTCATGCGAATGAGAATTAATTCACCGTAATTATTGTGATCCATCGTCGGTGGTCTTGTGACGCCTTTTAGTACTCCATTTTCGATTACAAAGTCTTCCGTATCCTGAGAACGTCGGGAGAATAGATGCAGTTATCAATTATTGTTACGAAGAAAAATAATTGAATAGATTGGGGGGAGGATTGTATAATTAACTCCTCACGTACGGGAGACTTTTTGCCGGTTAAGTAGAATGCGAATTTCGTTTGCTCGTTGAACAACAACAACAACAACAACAACAATACGCAAGAGCGTAACCCCCCATCCCTTTAAGCCATCGGAAAACAACAGTTCAACGTTATTTTACACATTTTTTCAGAATTTTTTCGCGATTTTTTATAGTTAAACGGGGCAATTGAAGGTAACCACCGGTGGAAAAATACGCACGTATATTTAAGTTCTCCGTTCGTGAGGGATTAACACATCTACAAACTAATAAAATTTACTTCCACTCACTTTGTAGTTGTAAGTTGAATCACCCAGCATTTTGGTATTTTTAGAAGAGAATACAATCGGCTTCTAAAGAGTTGGTGGCGATATTTAATCGAATCGTATCGAAAGTATCGAAATGCGAGTTTTATATTGTTGTCGCTTTATTCGTGTCGTGATTGGTCGACGATGACGACAGGACGCGCGCGCAGCGCGCGACCGAAACCTCCTAGTACAGTAAATAGAGTAATTTGTTTTTATGAAATGTTCTTCGCAATGATAGCTAAACGCGATTAGTTGATGACACAAAGAGACACTGAGTAGGCGAAAATAGTTCTGGTTATTTATATGTTCATTCGCATTTTTTTATAGACTTTATCGTTCTGTAGGTCAATGATAAGGTTTTGAAGGTCCTAATGAATGACGTGAACATAACGTATTCGCGATAAAGTTCAAAATAAGGCAATGTCACTTACATGTGGACATAAATTAGTTTTGTCGAGTAGGCATAAAGGAATGATGCGTTTCAAATGATGACAAGAAATATAACAGGCATTCGATTCAGCAGTAATTATCAATTCTAGAATTTGTAACAAAGTGATTTATTAGCTGGAACGTTGTCGAGAGTGTGCCGTCTGACATTCAGATGTGAGATGAACTGCGGAGTTCTGCGTCTCCTTCTTCTTCGTCTTATGCAATTTATCCGGACCATACTGAAGGGGATCCGGATTGGCCACAGTTACAAACCTGCCGGCCAATGCCATAACGTCGAGTAAATTCGCAGCTGCTAAATGCCACTAAATATGAATGCCGGTATTCTTCCCAATGCAAAAGGCAGCCGCGGTTAAGAATTCTCTGATGATATCATCAACTTTAGTTGAAAATTCTCTCCCAAGGGGGCGTGTTGTGTCCAATAACTCAACTTTGTAGTAGTGGGAATGTTGAATTGTATAAAAATATCAAAAAATCAACAGGAAACTATCTTCGAGATTCCTTGTTCCAGACCGGGCTTCTAGAATAAATCTCTCATATACCAATATACATAACGTCTTCGTAACTGAAGAAAATTATACAATTCATATAATTTTCTTCTTAATTCCAATGACTAGTATAAAAATACACATCTCTTGTTTTTTTTCTGACTCTTATCAAGAAATGCGGTAGCGTCCCGACGCCAAGTAGTTTAAAAAGTTAAAAGTCCGCGCGGTGAGTTCGCGCGCTATTAAGAGACGCGGCAGCGCCTCGACGCCAAGTAGTTTAAAAAGTTAAAAGTCCGCGCGGTGAGTCCGCGCACGTCGCGCGCTCCCGTATCCTTATACGCTAATATCGTGCCCCCTACATTTTGACATTTTTTTTCTCGGAAACGAGACATCGGATCTAAATTCTAGACACTTTCATAATATAAATCGAATACAAGCTTTAAAATGCGCCTGGAATCAGCCCGATCAGTGCGCGAAATGATGAGATATCGCGATATCGCCCGAAAAATCCTCACTTTCGTTATAAAAATTATTCTTCAGAGATTTTTTCGACTGTCAGTTGTTTGTCCGATGTCCCATGATGCCTGTGTGTTGCGTTTGTGCGTCCATGCGTGTGCCGTGCATACACAACGGCATAAGCGGAACGAACAATCAACGGTTGGCAATTTTCCAAGTGGCAGTTCGTGAATACAGCAACTAGTAATATCCGTATCCGCGATCCGTAAATAGTACGATCACACTGAGTGATCGAAATGAAGGTTAATTAGAGGTTATTTATCATTTCATTTTTTCGTGAAAATTAGTAAAAAAAAAAGACCCTTCCGTGCAGCTAAAAAAAATGGGTCGTTCGTCTGATAAAATCGTGTCATGCGGATTCTTAACGTTATCAAGTAATAAAACATTTTTTTAAATAAATAATAATAAATAAAAAAAATGAAATAAAAAATAAAAAAAACATTTTTTTGCAAAAAATGTAAAAAATGTCGCCAAGTAGTTTTTAAATAGTTTTGTGAAAATAAAAAACTCGTAAAATAATAAAAAATCATATGAGCCAAGTGAAAATAAAAAAAAAACTTGGCAAGTCCTTAGAATACAAATAAATGTAGTTGCATCGAATGAAAGGACGAGCATACAAAATACTTTAATATAACTTCCAAAAATAATACTGACAAGTAAAAACCTCTTAATATCTATATACAGTCCAAGCTCCGTATTCTTAACTCCTCTTAACTTAACCGTTCCCTTATTTTAACTCGTTACCATGGCAACGATTTCTCCGCCCTCCAAGCGGTATCTACGGACGCGTATACCCCTCATTACCCCTACTTGCAGCAACTGACAGGGAGTAGGGACGATAGGGGATATGCAGAAACGGGAGCGTGTCAGGTCTCGTCGAGTTAAGAACATGGAGTTTGTACTGTAGTTAAGTTAATATACTAGTTATTAATAAACTGAGGAGTTACGCATCGAAGCTGAGGGCTGAAGGTGTCGACGCGTGTTATTTTGTATTACTCTATATGAGATTAGGGTCGTCGGGCGTCGGTCGAGCGTGTAGCGGCCGGATCGTTGTCCTTGAGAAGAAATGATAATTTCGAGACTTTCTTGGTAGTCGTTTCGCAATATCCACTTTTATGGAACGGTACTACATACCACTATAACGGTAACATTACCGGTAATACAAATCTTTACCTCTTATTATTATTGGTGCAAGTAGAAAAAACAATCGATGTTTAGATTTTTAATTATTGTTACCAGAAGTAGACAAATGTTACAATTTTTCTCTATCGTTACATAGTGCTTTTGTATGTATATCGTATCCAACATCTTTTTTCATAATTCCTAATAGTTCTTAATCAAAATAGGTCTAAAATGAATTTATTAACAGTTTAAAACATCTATTAACATTTAAAAACATAATTATTTACATACATCATTAGCGTATGGTATACAACAACGTTACTGTCACTTACACAATTGTCAACGAGCGTAAGACTTTGCCAATTTTTTCAGTTCGCCTCTGGCAATTTTACCGTTCGCTGTGTGCGGCAGTTCTTTCATAAACTCGACACCACCTCGGAGTTTCATGTAATCCGGCAGTACATCGGCCACTAATTTTTGAAGTTCAGCTTCGGTAACCTGTGGTGGTAGAAAAAGAAAATGTTTCAGTTATTCAACACTCGTTGAATAGTGAACCAGTGAAAGTACTTACTTTAGCTGTCGGTGTTGCCGCTACGAAAGCTATTGGATGCCCGTCATCGCTAGTATGGGGTATTCCGAGGACCGCAGCCTCGGCGACCTCGGGGTGTGTTAGCAATACTTTCTCTATCATCGCGGGTGAAACGTGATTTCCTCTGTATTTGACCATTTCTTTGATTCGATCGGTGACAAACACGTAGCCCTCCTCGTCGTAGTGAACGAGATCACCGGTGTGAAGCCAACCTGTGTTTTATACAATTCTTACGTTAATATCGTCATTTAAAAAATGTTCAGTATAGTTTTAGAATCGCTTCGTTGTACCTTCATCGTCGAAGATTACGCTGGTAGTTTCAGGATTTTTATAATAACATGTCATCATGTAAGGTGACTTAAAACAGGCTTCGCCCGTCTGATTGGGACCCAAGATTTTTCCGGTCTCAGTATCAATAACTCTCATCGAATAATTCCTTACGATTGTTCCGCAAGAGCCGAATTTAGTACCGTCGTCCATCTCCAGGACGACGCATCCAAATTCCGTAGAACCTTTTTGATAATTAATAAAAATTGAATTATCTAATCTGTCGGCAAACTTTCTATTTTTCGATTTCTATCTCTATAGGAAGCACTTTTTTTTATTAATAAACGCATCGATATTTTTAGGGTAGTAGTTATAACCATCCGTACCGTATACCTGGCTTACAGTGGTCTGAGGGAAGCTTACAGCCATCGCTTTTTGTGTCTCTTCTTTCAGCACTGCTCCAGTCACGACCATTTTTCGCAGCGAGGAAAGATCATAGTTTAATATTTCCGGGCATTTGTGCATTCTATGTGCCGCGCTGGTTCCTAAGAGCAGCCAGTTAACCTAATCAAGCAATTTTATTATTCGAATAGCGTTGAAAATTCCTTAAATCGTAAAGCTTAGAATAGTATTTTGATGACCGCAGAATATTGCATGTATGTATACTTGGATTCATGGTTGCGTTGCTTATTTTAAAAACACTATATTTTTAGTTTCATTTTGATGAAATAAAGGCAACATACCGATATAACTAATAGCATACAAATTAAGGACTCCAAAGTTGAAGGACTTCGCTGTTGTGAGATCCAGCGAATGATGTTACCGGCAAAATTTAATTACCTTGAATTTCTCAATAAGCTGAAGTGCCGTTTCCTCACTAAATTCTGGATGTATGATTCTCCTTTCGGGTCGAGTGGCTCCTTGGAACATAAGGATGATGCCGGTGCCCCAAGCAAGGGGCGAGAATAGCATAGTCGTATCGGATGACTCTTCAAGGTATAAATTCCCTAGGAGACTTTTGTGCGAATGCAGAACACCCTTCGGTAATCCAGTTGATCCAGAGGTGTATAATATAAGCGCAGGTTCATCTAAGCTCGATAATTGCGTGCAACTAAATCCAGACACGGATTTGTGGTTTTGCGATGCAAGGATCTCATCCAATGACTGGAAACCCGGTAGCTTTCCGAAAACGACTATCTTCAGTTCTACGCCGACTTCTTTAGCCACTTCGGCAGCCATGAGCGCTGATACTTCGTTGGCGAATAAGACTTTGGGCTCCGTGAGGGTGATAAAGTGCCTCGCCATCTCTGTCATTCATGAAGACTCAATTATATGATAAACGTGAAATATATACTTAATGCGGGGAACAACAAAGTTAAAAGTTCGATGTACTAACCTTTGGTCAGACCGCCATCCCACCACGGATTAAATATGGCACCTTCGTACAATGAGGCGAAACATGGCACATACATGTTCGGCTGATTGTGTGTACAAATGCCAATTATGTCACCGGTCTTGATATTTTGTTCCTTCAACCACAATGCGCATTTGATACTCTTCTCCGCCATTTTTGCAAGGGTTTCATTCCTTCCGGTCACACCGTCCACCTGTGAGTTTTTATGAATTTCGAAACGTTTTACTAGAACTCACTTAACTTCAGCGAACTGCTCTCATTACTCTTATGATAGCTTGTTTATTGAATGAGAAAAGAACACCTACCTGACCAACAAATTCCGGCTGTTCTCTCATACGATTGAGAACGAATGCACCATAGTTAGTATAACTCGTCTTTAATGGTTCTACGACACCTTTTATAACTCCATTTTCGATTACGAACCCTTTGGGGCTCTGGAAAAGTCATTACAATATATAAAATAGTTACGACTGTACAAATAAAAACAAAGGGTGAAGTTTATTATTTTTCGTAAATCGTGCATGAATCGCGGCACTTTCCATGGCAGTCTTGCGAGCCGAAAATGGCCCATAGCATGCCAGTCGCGAACCCGTGATGAAATGATAAAGTTGCGCATGCGCAGTTCGTATTTTGTTCACTTTCGGCCCTTGGGAGTTTACTTTCGACGTTTTCGTCCCTAGAGACATAACCTCACTTTTCAGTGTTCGTCTCGAGGGTCGAATTGGCGATTGCGACTCGTGTGATTGCAGCCCTCGCTTCGCTCGGGCAGCAAACCTCACACTCGTCGCAATTGCCAACTTTCGATCCTTGTTGCACAATATACTATAATAACACGAATCAAAGGCACATTTGAGAAGCGGTAAAATTCTTCCTCACCTTGTAATTGTAAGTCGAATCTCCCGACATTTTCGTATCCTTATTTTTTATGATGCAGCAAATTGCCTAAGTAACTTTTTTTTCTTCAACGGTTCTCCGCGATGAAAGTTAATCGCGATTAATAGGTGACACAAAGACTGACTGAGGAAAAGTTATTTCTTTGTATTTATATATTTGTGCTGTCTATTTGATTTGATACGCCGGTTTATCTTTTCTTATGTCAGGAGATAAGATGACAATCGACAGCACATTTGATTAGTTTAATGAAAAGGTGTCACTTTAATGTCTTGGTATCGGGTATTTGGAAGGTGAAAAAAAAAATCGCACCGTCACACATGCAAACATACATTTGTTTGTGCAGACCATGCATGACGAAGTGCTTTCCGATCGATGATAATACGAATTAAGAATTATTCGTGATGAATTATTTCATTGTTCTTTGTGCGTTGTTTTCGCAAGAAGCTAAAACTAATTTGCGGATTTGAAATGTAATGTGATTAATTGTTCATTTTTATTTAAGTTTAGTATCAATTTGTATGCATATGTATCAATCGCTAAAAAATAGGTATGTAAAATAGAGAGCACCAAAGAATGTTTTCTTTTCACTATTAGTTGTTGTTTAGTCACTTATGCGTTAACCTCCTGATTATATTTTGATAAATGGGTTCCAAACCCGCATAACATCAGATTCTGAATCATATTTTTGAAGTGTCATGATATCGACGACGAAGTGTTTCCTCATCTCTATGATGGTGGAGCAATTATTAATCACCGCACATATTGAAATGGATTCTTTTAAGGTTCAACGCAGTATGATATCGATTTTTTACCTTTGTCATGACTCATTAAACGTTCAATGTGACGCCTAAGTACAACGCAGTGAAACAGTACTATTTTGTTTCTTACAGTCAATCAGTCTTTTCGAAAGTTTTATTAATAAGTGGTTTTGTTATAATTTTTGTGATTTTGTCTTTCTGATTACGTTGAGTACTTAGCAAAGAATTATCATATACTTCCAGCCACCAACTTAATTCCGTACAACTATCTTCTCCATATATATAAAAGTGTCAACTCTCTATGATATTAAAAAAAAAACGTCAGAATCATCATCAACTTCAACTTCAATTTGATCTCATTAACATGATTGCAGAATTTTTTTTTTAATGTCGGCTTCGGTTCTCACGTTGGATTAACTGCTTTATTGATATCCGAGAAATTATGGTGATACAAGTTATCGCCGGGGTCGCCGAGTCGATGTTTGGGGGCCTTATTAGTGCGATTATTCGTTTCCTTGTCATTGCACAACTTGTGACTTCAATATCGTGTAAAAGTAATTGACTAGCGTAGTCATGTAACGTTGTTAGTATCTACTGCGTAAAAAAATAGCGTGACTGACGTTTTGTCCACTCACGCTGACAAAGATACGTTGACCTTTAATTTCGACGCAATTTTTAATTAGATGGATCGAAATGAGTAAACAGTTTACACCAAAAAAATTTCTCATTTATTTTTCTTCTTTTCTTCGTGATCAATTTTTTTTTACCAAGAATCAGTTATACAAAAATATTCAGTTTCTTTATTTACGTTCCGCATATATATTCCTTATCGATTTATTTAAAAAATGGCACTATCTCTTCGAGTATTATACACACAGCTAACGTTACATACGCCGACTAATAAAAAATGTAGAAAAAAATTGGTATAAAACAAGTATTCACTGTTAACATGACGTTCTCTCGTGTTATATCGCAAGTATTCGTCGGAGTTTTGAGTATCATGAACATGCGTAAGATTTAGCCACATTTCTCAGATCTGATCGCGCCACCTTGCCGGAGGATGTATGAGGCAATTTCTCAAGAAACTTTACGCCACCGCGAAGTTTCATGTAATCCGGCAGTGTGTTGGCAAGCAATTTCTGAAGGTCCTCCTCTAAAATCTGCGATGGCAAAAGCAATAATAAATTTCAATAAAATATCCAGATGATTCCAATATTTTCGCAGACAATTGTGAAATAACCTGCTGCGAGGCTGCGAAAGGCGAAGGACTTTGATTTGCCGATGCAGTTTCCATTATGATGTTTTCTACTCACTTTTCCGTTAGGTATCTTTGCGACGAACGCAATTGGATGTTCGTCATCAACTTCGTGCGGAATCGCAAGCACCGCCGCTTCGAGAACATCCGGATGATTTTCCACTACCTGCTCTATCATCCCCGGAGAAACATGATTTCCTCGATACTTAATCATTTCTTTTAAACGCTCTACGACGAAAATATGGCCTTCTTCGTCGTAGTAAATCAGATCACCGGTATGCAGCCAACCTGTATGGACAACATTTTCTGTTTTTTTTTTTGCTATTCTTAACATCCCGTATAATTTTAGTTTGAAGCGATTATTTTTCTAGTAATTACAAGTTTCATATCTATCATGTATTCACGAACGGAAATTCTTTTTTTTACTTTATTTTATTTATTTATGAAGCAGAGACCGTGAATCATAAAAAAATTATAGATACTGATTATGACGGGTTGCATGATAATATTGCTGTTAAGACGTGATATACCGCGGTCGATAAGTAAAACTGTTATTAATTTTTTTTCACGCATTTTGGCATTTACAGCTTAAACAAGAGTTTCATCGAATGCGGATATTACGAGAGCATTCGATGAAACTCCTCGTTAACCAGTATGAAGAGCCACCACCAGCCAGTACACTGCCGTTCATTAATGCCTGTTTTGACAGTTCCCGCGGAAATTGATAGTTTTTTGTTGTCTGGTGGAGTTCTGGTGGCGAGCGCGTGTCACATCGATGTGTCGCAACGCATCTTTGAAGGCTGAACGACAGAACCTAACAAACTTACGTTTGACATTGCCGCGGTGATGTGAACTAAGTTGGCTAATGGCCCGCCATGATGAAATATTTTTTATTGGGGTTAGCCCACCGCAATTTTAAATCGAGAGATTAAATGTAATATATAATATGTTTCAGAATAAAAATTGAATTAAAATAACTGTTTCTTTTAATTAGAATTTCGAGATTAGCGGTGTCCAGGTCACCCTAGATGATTCCGCGACATCGAGTCACTTTGGCTCCGTAGTTTTTTGGGTTTCGGCACATTAAAAAGCTTCTCCGGAGTATCGCGCCAAAGCACGTCAATGCCCGCGATGTCCAGGTCACCCTAGATGATTCCGCGACATCGCGTGACTTTGGCTCCGTAGTTTTTAGCGTTCCAGCACATGAAAAAGCTTCTCCAGAGTATCGCGTCGAAGCACGTCAATGCTCGCGATGTCCACGTCACCCTAGATGATTCCGCGACATCGACTGACTTTGGCTCCGTAGTTTTTAGGTATCCAGCACATGAAAAAGCTTCTCCGGAGTATCGCGCCAAAGCACGTCAATGACCGCGATGTCCAGGTCACCCTAGATGATTCCACGACATCGCGTGACTTTGGCTCCGTAGTTTTTAGCGTTCCGGCATATGAAACTGCTTTTCCAGTGTATCGCGTCGAAGCACGTCAATGCTCGCGATGTCCAGGTCACCCTAGTGATTCCTCGACATCGTGTGACTTTAGCTCCGTAGTTTTTAGTTGTTCGGCACATGAAAAAGCTTCTCCGGAGCATCGCGCCGAAGCACGTCATTGCCCGCGATGTCCAGGTCACCTTAAATGATTGCGCGACATCGAGTGACTTTGGCACCGTAGTTATTAGTTGTCCGGCACATGAAAAAGCTTCTCCAGAGTATCGCGTCGAAGCACGTCAATGCCCGCGATGTCCAGGTCACCCTAGTGATTCCTCGACATCGTGTGACTTTAGCTCCGTAGCTTTTAGTTGTTCAGCACATGAAAAAGCTTCTCCAGAGTATCGCGTCGAAGCACGTCAATGCTCGCGATGTCCACGTCACCCTAGATGATTCCGCGACATCGACTGACTTTGGCTCCGTAGTTTTTAGGTATCCAGCACATGAAAAAGCTTCTCCGGAGTATCGCGCCAAAGCACGTCAATGACCGCGATGTCCAGGTCACCCTAGATGATTCCACGACATCGCGTGACTTTGGCTCCGTAGTTTTTAGCGTTCCGGCATATGAAACTGCTTTTCCAGTGTATCGCGTCGAAGCACGTCAATGCCCGCGATGTCCAGGTCACCCTAGTGATTCCTCGACATCGTGTGACTTTAGCTCCGTAGTTTTTAGTTGTTCGGCACATGAAAAAGCTTCTCCGGAGCATCGCGCCGAAGCACGTCATTGCCCGCGATGTCCAGGTCACCTTAAATGATTGCGCGACATCGAGTGACTTTGGCACCGTAGTTATTAGTTGTCCGGCACATGAAAAAGCTTCTCCAGAGTATCGCGTCGAAGCACGTCAATGCCCGCGATGTCCAGGTCACCCTAGTGATTCCTCGACATCGTGTGACTTTAGCTCCGTAGCTTTTAGTTGTTCGGCACATGAAAAAGCTTCTCCAGAGTATCGCGTCAAAGCACGTCAATGCTCGCGATGTCCACGTCACCCTAGATGATTCCGCGACATCGACTGACTTTGGCTCCGTAGTTTTTAGGTATCCAGCACATGAAAAAGCTTCTCCGGAGTATCGCGCCAAAGCACGTCAATGACCGCGATGTCCAGGTCACCCTAGATGATTCCACGACATCGCGTGACTTTGGCTCCGTAGTTTTTAGCGTTCCGGCATATGAAACTGCTTTTCCAGTGTATCGCGTCGAAGCACGTCAATGCCCGCGATGTCCAGGTCACCCTAGTGATTCCTCGACATCGTGTGACTTTAGCTCCGTAGTTTTTAGTTGTTCGGCACATGAAAAAGCTTCTCCGGAGCATCGCGCCGAAGCACGTCATTGCCCGCGATGTCCAGATCACCTTAAATGATTGCGCGACATCGAGTGACTTTGGCACCGTAGTTATTAGTTGTCCGGCACATGAAAAAGCTTCTCCAGAGTATCGCGTCGAAGCACGTCAATGCCCGCGATGTCCAGGTCACCCTAGTGATTCCTCGACATCGTGAGACTTTAGCTGCGTAGCTTTTAGTTGTTCGGCACATGAAAAAGCTTCTCCAGAGTATCGCGTCAAAGCACGTCAATGCTCGCGATGTCCACGTCACCCTAGATGATTCCTCGACATCGTGTGACTTCGGCTCCGTAGTTCTTCGTATTTCCGGTAGACCAGGTCGACCTTTTCGCAGACCCGGCAGTCCAGATAGAACTCTTCATTGTTTAGGTAGTCCAGGTCGAACTCTTCATAGTTCTCGAAGTCCAGGTCGACCTCTTCGTAGTTCTGAGAATCCAGGTCGACCTCTTCGTAGATTTCAAGAATCATTTTATAGCTTTGCAATGCGCGATCGACTGTCGCGAGCTTATGACGCAGGTTTTGCATCGATTTAAAGAAAAACCAGATGAAAACGATGATTCCGCTTCGACTATCGGAACGGGATGTCCGATCCGATGTCACTGAACCCTCCCTCGGAGTTGATTTCATCGGTCTAAATTTAATCGAATAATCATTTTATAGCTTTGCAATGCGCGATCGACTGTTGTGAGCTTATGGCACGGGTTTTGCATAGATTCAAAGAAAAACCAGATGAAAACGATGATTCCGCTTCGACTATCGCAACGGGATGTCCGATCCGATGTCACTGAACCCTCCCTCGGAGTTGATTTCATCGGTCTAAATTTTATCGAATAATCATTTTATAGCTTTGCAATGCGCGATCGACTGTCGCGAGCTTATGACGCAGGTTTTGCATCGATTTAACGAAAAACCAGATGAAAACGATGATTCCGCTTCGACTATCGGAACGGGATGTCCTATCCGATGTCACTGAACCCTCCCTCGGAGTTGATTTCATCGGTCTAAATTTAATCGAATATTTGTTTTCTAGCTTTGCAATGCGCGATCGACTGTCGCGAACTTATGACGCAGGTTTTGCATCGATTTAAAGAAAAATCAGATGAAAACGATGATTCCGCTTCGACTATCGCAACGGGATGTCCGATCCGATGTCACTGAACCCTCCCTCGGAGTTGATTTCATCGGTCTAAATTTTATCGAATAATCATTTTATAGCTTTGCAATGCGCGATCGACTGTCGCGAACTTATGACGCAGGTTTTGCATCGATTTAAAGAAAAACCAGATGAAAACGATGATGCCGCTTCGACTATCGGAACGGGATGGCCGATCCGATGTCACTGAACCCTCCCTCGGAGTTGATTTCATCAGTCTAAATTTAATCGAATATTTCTTTTATAGCTTTGCAATGCGCGATCGACTGTTGTGAGCTTATGGCACGGGTTTTGCATAGATTCAAAGAAAAACCAGATGAAAACGATGATTCCGCTTCGACTATCGCAACGGGATGTCCGATCCGATGTCACTGAACCCTCCCTCGGAGTTGATTTCATCGGTCTAAATTTTATCGAATAATCATTTTCTAGCTTTGCAATGCGCGATCGACTGTCGCGAGCTTATGACGCAGGTTTTGCATCAATTTAAAGAAAAACCAGATGAAAACGATGATTCCGCTTCGACTATCGGAACGGGATGTCCTATCCGATGTCACTGAACCCTACCTCGGAGTTGATTTCATCGGTCTAAATTTAGTCGAATAATCATTTTATAGCTTTGCAATGCGCGATCGACTGTCGCGAGCTTATGACGCAGGTTTTGCATCGATTTAAAGAAAAACCAGATGAAAACGATGATTCCGCTTCGACTATCGGAACGGGATGTCCGATCCGATGTCACTGAACCCTCCCTCGGAGTTGATTTCATCGGTCTAAATTTAATCGAATAATCATTTGATAGCTTTGCAATGCGCGATCGACTGTTGCGAGCTTATGGCACGGGTTTTGCATAGATTCAAAGAAAAACCAGATGAAAACGATGATTCCGCTTCGACTATCGGAACGGGTTGTCCGATCCGATGTCACTGAACCCTCCCTCGGAGTTGATTTCATCGGTCTAAATTTTATCGAATAATCATTTTATAGCTTTGCAATGCGCGATCGACTGTCGCGAGCTTATGACGCAGGTTTTGCATCGATTTAAAGAAAAACCAGATGAAAACGATGATTCCGCTTCGACTATCGGAACGGGATGTCCGATCCGATGTCACTGAACCCTCCCTCGGAGTTGATTTCATCGGTCTAAATTTAATCGAATATTTGTTTTCTAGCTTTGCAATGCGCGATCGACTGTCGCGAACTTATGACGCAGGTTTTGCATCGATTTAAAGAAAAATCAGATGAAAACGATGATTCCGCTTCGACTATCGGAACGGGATGGCCGATCCGATGTCACTGAACCCTCCCTCGGAGTTGATTTCATCAGTCTAAATTTAATCGAATATTTCTTTTATAGTTTCACATTGCGCGATCGACTGTTGCGAGCTTATGGCACGGGTTTTGCATAGATTCAAAGAAAAACCAGATGAAAACGATGATTCCGCTTCGACTATCGGAACGGGATGGCCGATCCGATGTCACTGAACCCTCCCTCGGAGTTGATTTCATCAGTCTAAATTTAATCGAATATTTCTTTTATAGTTTCACATTGCGCGATCGACTGTTGCGAGCTTATGGCACGGGTTTTGCATAGATTCAAAGAAAAACCAGATGAAAACGATGATGCCGCTTCGACTATCGCAACGGGATGCCCGATCCGATGTCACTGAACCCTCCCTCGGAGTTGATTTCATCGGTCTAAATTTTATCGAATAATCATTTTATAGCTTTGCAATGCGCGATCGACTGTCGCGAGCTTATGACGCAGGTTTTGCATCGATTTAAAGAAAAACCAGATGAAAACGATGATTCCGCTTCGACTATCGGAACGGGATGTCCGATCCCATGTCACTGAACCCTCCCTCGGAGTTGATTTCATCGGTCTAAATTTAATCGAATATTTGTTTTCTAGCTTTGCAATGCGCGATCGACTGTCGCGAACTTATGACGCAGGTTTTGCATCGATTTAAAGAAAAATCAGATGAAAACGATGATTCCGCTTCGACTATCGCAACGGGATGTCCGATCCGATGTCACTGAACCCTCCCTCGGAGTTGATTTCATCGGTCTAAATTTAATCGAATAATCATTTTATAGCTTTGCAATGCGCGATCGACTGTCGCGAACTTATGACGCAGGTATTGCATCGATTTAAAGAAAAACCAGATGAAAACGATGATGCCGCTTCGACTATCGGAACGGGATGGCCGATCCGATGTCACTGAACCCTCCCTCGGAGTTGATTTCATCAGTCTAAATTTAATCGAATATTTCTTTTATAGTTTCACATTGCGCGATCGACTGTTGCGAGCTTATGGCACGGGTTTTGCATAGATTCAAAGAAAAACCAGATGAAAACGATGATGCCGCTTCGACTATCGCAACGGGATGTCCTATCCGATGTCAATGAACCCTCCCTCGGAGTTGATTTCATCGGACTAAATTTAATCGAATATTTCTTTTATAACTTTGCAATGCGCGACCGACTGTCGCGAGCTTATGACACGGGTTTTGCATAGATTCAAAGAAAAACCAGATGAAAACGATGATTCCGCTTCGACTATCGGAACGGGATGTCCGATCCGATGTCACTGAACCCTCCCTCGGAGTTGATTTCATCGGTCTAAATTTAATCGAATATTTGTTTTCTAGCTTTGCAATGCGCGATCGACTGTCGCGAACTTATGACGCAGGTTTTGCATCGATTTAAAGAAAAATCAGATGAAAACGATGATTCCGCTTCGACTATCGCAACGGGATGTCCGATCCGATGTCACTGAACCCTCCCTCGGAGTTGATTTCATCGGTCTAAATTTAATCGAATAATCATTTTATAGCTTTGCAATGCGCGATCGACTGTCGCGAACTTATGACGCAGGTTTTGCATCGATTTAAAGAAAAACCAGATGAAAACGATGATTCCGCTTCGACTATCGCAACGGGATGTCCGATCCGATGTCACTGAACCCTCCCTCGGAGTTGATTTCATCGGTCTAAATTTAATCGAATATTTGTTTTCTAGCTTTGCAATGCGCGATCGACTGTCGCGAACTTATGACGCAGGTTTTGCATCGATTTAAAGAAAAATCAGATGAAAACGATGATTCCGCTTCGACTATCGCAACGGGATGTCCTATCCGATGTCAATGAACCCTCCCTCGGAGTTGATTTCATCGGACTAAATTTAATCGAATATTTGTTTTCTAGCTTTGCAATGCGCGATCGACTGTCGCGAACTTATGACGCAGGTTTTGCATCGATTTAAAGAAAATTCAGATGAAAACGATGATTCCGCTTCGACTATCGCAACGGGATGTCCGATCCGATGTCACTGAACCCTCCCTCGGAGTTGATTTCATCGGTCTAAATTTTATCGAATAATCATTTTATAGCTTTGCAATGCGCGATCGACTGTCGCGAGCTTATGACGCAAGTTTTGCATCGATTTAAAGAAAAACCAGATGAAAACGATGATTCCGCTTCGACTATCGCAACGGGATGTCCGATCCGATGTCACTGAACCCTCCCTCGGAGTTGATTTCATCGGTCTAAATTTTATCGAATAATCATTTTATAGCTTTGCAATGCGCGATCGACTGTCGCGAGCTTATGACGCAGGTTTTGCATCGATTTAAAGAAAAACCAGATGAAAACGATGATTCCGCTTCGACTATCGGAACGGGATGTCCGATCCGATGTCACTGAACCCTCCCACGGAGTTGATTTCATCGGTCTAAATTTAATCGAATATTTGTTTTCTAGCTTTGCAATGCGCGATCGACTGTCGCGAACTTATGACGCAGGTTTTGCATCGATTTAAAGAAAAATCAGATGAAAACGATGATTCCGCTTCGACTATCGCAACGGGATGTCCGATCCGATGTCACTGAACCCTCCCTCGGAGTTGATTTCATCGGTCTAAATTTTATCGAATAATCATTTTATAGCTTTGCAATGCGCGATCGACTGTCGCGAGCTTATGACGCAGGTTTTGCATCGATTTAAAGAAAAACCAGATGAAAACGATGATTCCGCTTCGACTATCGCAACGGGATGTCCGATCCGATGTCACTGAACCCTCCCTCGGAGTTGATTTCATCGGTCTAAATTTAATCGAATATTTGTTTTCTAGCTTTGCAATGCGCGATCGACTGTCGCGAACTTATGACGCAGGTTTTGCATCGATTTAAAGAAAAATCAGATGAAAACGATGATTCCGCTTCGACTATCGCAACGGGATGTCCTATCCGATGTCAATGAACCCTCCCTCGGAGTTGATTTCATCGGACTAAATTTAATCGAATATTTGTTTTCTAGCTTTGCAATGCGCGATCGACTGTCGCGAACTTATGACGCAGGTTTTGCATCGATTTAAAGAAAATTCAGATGAAAACGATGATTCCGCTTCGACTATCGCAACGGGATGTCCGATCCGATGTCACTGAACCCTCCCTCGGAGTTGATTTCATCGGTCTAAATTTTATCGAATAATCATTTTATAGCTTTGCAATGCGCGATCGACTGTCGCGAGCTTATGACGCAAGTTTTGCATCGATTTAAAGAAAAACCAGATGAAAACGATGATTCCGCTTCGACTATCGGAACGGGATGTCCGATCCGATGTCACTGAACCCTCCCTCGGAGTTGATTTCATCGGTCTAAATTTTATCGAATAATCATTTTATAGCTTTGCAATGCGCGATCGACTGTCGCGAGCTTATGACGCAGGTTTTGCATCGATTTAAAGAAAAACCAGATGAAAACGATGATTCCGCTTCGACTATCGGAACGGGATGTCCGATCCGATGTCACTGAACCCTCCCACGGAGTTGATTTCATCGGTTTAAATTTAATCGAATATTTGTTTTCTAGCTTTGCAATGCGCGATCGACTGTCGCGAACTTATGACGCAGGTTTTGCATCGATTTAAAGAAAAATCAGATGAAAACGATGATTCCGCTTCGACTATCGCAACGGGATGTCTGATCCGATGTCACTGAACCCTCCCTCGGAGTTGATTTCATCGGTCTAAATTTAATCGAATAATCATTTTATAGCTTTGCAATGCGCGATCGACTGTCGCGAACTTATGACGCAGGTTTTGCATCGATTTAAAGAAAAACCAGATGAAAACGATGATGCCGCTTCGACTATCGGAACGAGATGGCCGATCCGATGTCACTGAACCCTCCCTCGGAGTTGATTTCATCAGTCTAAATTTAATCGAATATTTCTTTTATAGCTTTGCAATGCGCGATCGACTGTTGTGAGCTTATGGCACGGGTTTTGCATAGATTCAAAGAAAAACCAGATGAAAACGATGATTCCGCTTCGACTATCGCAACGGGATGTCCGATCCGATGTCACTGAACCCTCCCTCGGAGTTGATTTCATCGGTCTAAATTTTATCGAATAATCATTTTATAGCTTTGCAATGCGCGATCGACTGTCGCGAGCTTATGACGCAGGTTTTGCATCGATTTAAAGAAAAACCAGATGAAAACGATGATTCCGCTTCGACTATCGGAACGGGATGTCCGATCCGATGTCACTGAACCCTCCCTCGGAGTTGATTTCATCGGTCTAAATTTTATCGAATAATCATTTTATAGCTTTGCAATGCGCGATCGACTGTCGCGAGCTTATGACGCAGGTTTTGCATCGATTTAAAGAAAAACCAGATGAAAACGATGATTCCGCTTCGACTATCGGAACGGGATGTCCTATCCGATGTCACTGAACCCTACCTCGGAGTTGATTTCATCGGTCTAAATTTAATCGAATAATCATTTTATAGCTTTGCAATGCGCGATCGACTGTCGCGAGCTTATGACGCAGGTTTTGCATCGATTTAAAGAAAAACCAGATGAAAACGATGATTCCGCTTCGACTATCGGAACGGGATGTCCGATCCGATGTCACTGAACCCTCCACCGGAGTTGACTTCATCGGTCTAAATTTAATCGAATAATCATTTTATAGCTTTGCAATGCGCGATCGACTGTTGCGAGCTTATGGCACGGGTTTTGCATAGATTCAAAGAAAAACCAGATGAAAACGATGATTCCGCTTCGACTATCGGAACGGGATGTCCGATCCGATGTCACTGAACCCTCCCTCGGAGTTGATTTCATCGGTCTAAATTTTATCGAATAATCATTTTATAGCTTTGCAATGCGCGATCGACTGTCGCGAGCTTATGACGCAGGTTTTGCATAGATTCAAAGAAAAACCAGATGAAAACGATGATTCCGCTTCGACTATCGGAACGGGATGTCCGATCCGATGTCACTGAACCCTCCCTCGGAGTTGATTTCATCGGTCTAAATTTAATCGAATATTTGTTTTCTAGCTTTGCAATGCGCGATCGACTGTCGCGAACTTATGACGCAGGTTTTGCATCGATTTAAAGAAAAACCAGATGAAAATGATGATTCCGCTTCGACTATCGGAACGGGATGTCCGATCCGATGTCACTGAACCATCCCTCGGAGTTGATTTCATCGGTCTAAATTTAATCGAATATTTCTTTTATAGCTTCACATTGCGCGATCGACTATCGCGAGTTCATGACACGGGTATTGCATCGATTTAAAGAAAAACCAGATGAAAACGATGATTCCGCTTCGACTATCGCAACGGGATGTCCTATCCGATGTCACTGAACGCTGGCTCGGAGTTGATTTCATCGGTCTAAATTTAATCGAATAATCATTTTATAGCTTTGCAATGCGCGACCGACTGTCGCGAGCTTATGACACGGGTTTTGCATAGATTCAAAGAAAAACCAGATGAAAACGATGATTCCGCTTCGACTATCGGAACGGGATGTCCGATCCGATGTCACTGAACCCTCCCTCGGAGTTGATTTCATCGGTCTAAATTTAATCGAATATTTGTTTTCTAGCTTTGCAATGCGCGATCGACTGTCGCGAGCTTATGACGCAGGTTTTGCATCGATTTAAAGAAAAACCAGATGAAAACGATAATTCCGCTTCGACTATCGCAATGGGATGTCCTATCCGATGTCACTGAACGCTGGCTCGGAGTTGATTTCATCGGTCTAAATTTAATCGAATATTTGTCTTATAGCTTCGCATTGCGCGACCGACTGTCGCGAGCTTATGACACGGGTTTCGCATAGATTCAAAGAAAAACCAGATGAAAACGATGATTCCGCTTCGACTATCGGAACGGGATGTCCGATCCGATGTCATTGAACGCAGGCTCGAAGTTGATTTCATCGGTTTGAATTCCATACAAGAATGATTTCACAGCTTGGTTATCCGCGATCGATTGTGTCGAGGTTGTTATCAACGCCAGTGCGTCAGCACCAATTTGGCGGATGCGTTCGTCTTCCCCGAGGGGAACGAGTCGAAAATTGTGTTTTGATGTTTCCGTTGGCCTGAAAAACGTTTGCGAAAGGCGGGGTCTCTACCGCCTTGAGGACCTACGTTTCCGCATCCAGCAGACTTCTTTGGAGAAGCTAGGTTCTCCTTTGTTAGAGGTGGTCATAACTTAACCGTAATCGGAGGTGATCGCGGGTTTTTCGAGAGAAGTAGAGACGGTCGATCGAAGGCAGCCCGATTACCGATATTACTGACGAGTTTTAGTATTTCGCAAGCCCACGGTAGCAAATGTAAATCGAAGACTACTCAAAGCTCATACGGGCGTTGCAGAAATGTGCGTAGTTCTTCGATGCAATGGAGGAGTCGAGGCAGATGGCGAAGGTCCGCCGGAGGTTTGTCGACGCAGCGACTTGTCGTCGACGAGGTAATTTTCATTTCGATGTCATACGTATATGAGTTTTATATTAATTCGATTTCTTCTATTTCAGATTCGACGCCAGAGGATTTCTACGAGGGACTACGACGAAGGATGACGGGGACTTCAACGAGGATCGACGAACGACTTCGATGGAGGTCTCTGACCTTCGGAGGAGGATGACGAGGGACGACGAGGAACTTCAACGGAGGACGAAGACAACAAATTTCAACGGAGGTGGACGACGAGGGATTTCGACGACGAAGAACTTCAACGGAGGACGAAGACAAAAAAATTCAACGGAGGTGGACGACGAGGGATTTCGACGACGAAGAACTTCAACGGGGGACGAAGACAAAAAATTTCAACGGAGGTGGACGACAAGGGATTTCGACAACGAAGAACTTCAACGGAGGTGGACGACGAGGGATTTCGATGACGCTGAACTTCAACGGAGAACGACGACGAGGGATTTCGACAACGAAAAACTTCAACGGAGTACGACAACGAGGGACGACGAGGAACTTCAACGGAGGACGAAGACAACAAATTTCAACGGAGGTGGACGACGAGGGATTTCGACGACGAAGAACTTCAACGGAGGACGAAGACAAAAAAATTCAACGGAGGTGGACGACGAGGGATTTCGACGACGAAGAACTTCAACGGGGGACGAAGACAAAAAATTTCAACGGAGGTGGACGACAAGGGATTTCGACAACGAAGAACTTCAACGGAGGTGGACGACGAGGGATTTCGATGACGCTGAACTTCAACGGAGAACGACGACGAGGGATTTCGACAACGAAAAACTTCAACGGAGTACGACAACGAGGGACATCGAGGGATTTCGACGACGAAGAACTTCAACGGAGGACGATGACGAGGGACAACGAGGGACGACGAGGGACGACGTGGGACAACGAGGGACGACGACGAGGGACAACGAGGGACGACGAGGGACAACGAGGGACGACGAGGGACAACGAGGGACATCGATGGATTTCGACGACGAAGAACTTCAACGGAGGACGACGACGAGGGACAACGAGGGACGACGTGGGACAACGAGGGACGACGAGGGACAACGAGGGATGACGGGGCACTTCAATGGAGGACACCATACGACGGCGACGATCATCGTTGCGAATCGACCACTCGCAACAGGTAAGTATGTACCTTTAGCCTAATATATATAAGTATTAATATTAATGTTTTTTACATTGTAAACATTGAAAATTTTATTGTGTTAAGGTCAAATTAATCATGATAATAACAAAGGATTTAGTTACGTCGTCAAAAATGTATGTACTGCTGTACGGCGTACGATTGTAATTTGTTTTGTAATTAAACGTTTCTTGATTTTCCAATAAAAAATCGAGTTGTCGCCTCCTTTTCCGTTTCGGCTTTTCCGACGTTCCTTCTGTATTATTTCCTCTTTTTTTCTCTTGTTCTTTGTCTCGTTCTTTCTCTTCTTCTTTCTCTCGTTCTTTCTCTTCTTCTTTCTCTCGTTCTTTCTCTTCTTCTTTCTCTCGTTCTTTCTCTTCTTCGTTCTCTCGTTCTTTCTCTTCTTCTTTCTCTCGTTCTTTCTCTCGTTCTTTTTCTCGTTCTTTTTCTTGTTCTTTTTCTCGTTCTTTCTCTCGTTCTTTTTCTCGTTCTTTCTCTCGTTCATTCTCTCGTTCTTTCTCTCGTTCATTCTCTCGTTCTTTCTCTCGTTCTTTCTCTCGTTCTTTCTCTCGTTCATTCTCTCGTTCTTTCTCTCGTTCATTCTCTCGCTCTTTCTCTCGTTCATTCTCTCGTTCATTCTCTCGCTCTTTCTCTCGTTCATTCTCCCGCTCTTTCTCTCGTTCATTCTCTCGCTCTTTCTCTTCATCGTCTCTTCTAATTTCATCTTCGCTCTCATTTCCGAAATCTTCTG